>CM069529.1:1446250-2885000 GCA_035773235.1 Eospalax fontanierii
GGTCTATCATTACACATCTACTCCCCGTGTGCACACTTTTTGTCTCCTGCACGTGCTGCTCCACATACAGCAACACAGACTTCCGGAGTTAAAGGAAAGGTGCACAAGACTACTGCCATGGTTTCTACTGGGCATCCTGATGCTCTGAGCTGTGTTCCTTGACTTGCTTATTCACTCTGTATTATAGAGACAAGAGAAGGGAAGAGGAGACAGAGGAGGAAAGGAAAGAGAGGAGGGGAGGGGAGAGGAGAGCAGTAGAGGTGAGAGGGGAGGGGAGGAGAAGGGAGGGAACAGAGGAGGGGAGGGGAGAGAAAGGGGAAGAGACAAGAAGAGAATAGAGCTCACTGTGGAGGTTGCTTTGTCAAAGATATTTTCCTGCTTTTCATTCAGAAAGAGTATTCAAACTATTCCAAGATATTCAACGTACTTAAGGAAAAAAATGTAACCCCAAATTTAATGTTAATTATGTGTTGCAAAAACTGTAATTTTGAACATCTTTTATCAAATAAGCACATTATGTTTCTTACAGTTACTCATTTGAGAATGGGGATTAGACAGTTTTTGTGAAGACTGGACCTCTTCCCCGCCCACCCACAGCCCCACTGGAATTCATCCATTCTGTCATATATATTAAGACTTATTCAATCAAGCATTTGTATCCAGATATCCCTTGGTGAAAGTTCATCTATTAGAGTCTCATCAGTCAATCTGGTCATTCCTTAAAGAGGGCCACTCTCCCTCACCCAGAAATAATCAGTTCCTCACCTAAGTTTGGAGTTCTCTGTCCATTCCCTTGTTCTATGCAGGGTTTTGACTGATTTCTCTGGCTCCTGTGCATGCTGTTACCATTGTTGTAAGTTCATATGAACTAGTTCCCAGTGGTCTGAAAGCTTCTGCTTCCTCTTACAATCTTTCCACCCCCCCTCCTCTTCCACAATGGTCCCTGAGCTATAGGTGGGTGAGGTATAATATAGGAATCCTATCCAGGGACACACACTTAGCAATCTCTTTTTCTCTACAACTTAGTAAGTTGTAGCCATCTATGTGCCTTGTACTCCACCGTATGAGGAAGCTTTGCTGGTAAAAGTTGAGGTATATATTAATATCCTCTCTACCTCCTGCTCCACTATGTTCCATAAGCCTTAGGTGTAGAGTTTCCAATATAGATGTGTCTCTTAGGACTGGGCATCTCTCAGACATATTGTTGTGTGACCAGCTGTCTGTAATAGCCTACATCTGTTGCCAAAAGAAGCTTCTTTAATGAGTGGTATATGGTATACTTGTCTGTAAATATAAAGATCCATACAACATATAAAAGAAATTTCATTTGTCTAGAGTTATGCAATAGCTAGGGTATTCTCCATGATCTATGACCTCTCCATCCATGTGTATTTGGCTATATTTATAGTACTACCCATGAGTTCTTTCCCATTGAAAGAGTTTTAAATCCAATTAGATAGCTATTGATTACCCCTATTGATTACCTTAGAGAAAAGTGCCACCTCTGCATCAATAAAGATAGTTTGTGGTGCCAGTCATTGTGGTTATTGGGCTTTAGATCAGAATTGGACCACTGATTAATTTTCTCCTTTAAGAGCTTGCACTCTATCCTCTAGAATTATCAGAGCTAGTCTTCGGGGAGAAGGCTTCTAAGTCAGTTTCAGCTCATTGTCCCAGTCCTATGTCCAAAGTATGTCCTTGTCTTTAACACTAGGGTCTTATCTTCAAGTTCTGGGAGGTAATCAAAGGCTGTGTCAATAATCTGTGCTATTTGGGGGAGTCTTGAACTACCCTGAACAACAACTTAAAAGGAGGTTTCTCCTGTTTGGCACTGTGCTCTTTGTTATATAGACTTTAGCACATGCACTCATGTTCAGATATTGTATGTGTATCTTGTAGGAGTTTTGAATTAATACATTTCCCTCTGACTTTTAACATCACCTTTCTCTCTCTCTCTCTCTCTCTCTCTCTCTCTCTCTGTCTCCCTCTCCCTCTCTCCCTATATAACCTCCCTCCTCCCTCCCCAGTTTAAGTATCCTATTTCCCTTACTTTCCCTTGATAATACCTATTTATTGTTTAACTCCCTTGTTGGGCATAATACAGGATGGGCCTAGCCAGGTAACTTGCTGGGAGGAATAGCGAAATGGCTCCTGTGGGCATGGTGTTCTGCTCTGGCTAGTGCTGAGACCAACACTTAGAAAGAACCTGCCTACCTGGAGAGAAACTTACTATTGTCTGTATTTGGGACCCCAACCTGTAAGGTCATTGGCTATCCAGGCCTATAAGAGTTTTGCACCTATTGAATAAACGAGTTTGCAGTGCCATGAGCTTGGCCTGCTTCCCATACAACTCCCAGAGTTTCTGTCTTAACTTTGCATCTACTCGCCCCTTCCCCACATGGCAGAGTTCCCCTCGGTCCCCTTGGGCTGGCCCTGCATGCTGAGACCCCCGATAATCTCTCTCTTGAATTCCTTCTTCTTCTTTACCCCCATGACTCTTGTATGTTCTTCCCTCTTGAAGACCACAGTTCTCCCTGTCCCCCCTTGGTGATGTCTGTGTCTTCTCTCCCCATCTCTCAGGCTCTTCTCTCCCTTTCCCCGATGCTTCCTTTCCATTCTCCTGGCTCCTGCTGTTACATCAGGATATAAACTCACATATAAGGGATGGGTTCTAAGAGCCACAAATGAGGGAGAAAATGTGTTGCTTGCTTTTCTGAGCCTGTGTTACTTCACTTAGTAAAACAGTTTCTAGTTCCATCCATTTAACTAAAAATTTCATAATTTTTTTCTTTCCCACTATATTTTTCATTATGCACTTATCATCTGAGGGACTCTTAGGTCCCTCAAATTGCTTATTAATTGCTTATTAATTGTATATAGAAAAGACATCTGATTTCTGTAAGTTGTTTTGTAACCTGTCATATTGCTTTAAAGTATTGATCATTTCTAGCAGTTTTCTGGTGAAATTTTTGGATGTATTATATATATCATATTATCTGTAAATAGTCATAATTCGACTTCTTTTCCAATTAGTGCTCCTCTAATTACCTTCTCTTGTCTTATTGCTCTAGCAAGAGTTTTAAGCACTATATTGAAAGGAGTGGAGATAGTGGGCAGCTTTGTCTGGTTCCTGATTTTAATGTAGATGCTTCCAGTTTTTCTCAATTTAGAATGATTTTGGCCATGGATTTGTTTTATATGGCTTTAATTATGTTAAGGTTCACACCTTCCAATCCAGTTCCTGCTACAACTTTTAATGTGAATGCATATTGGACTTTGTCAAAGACCTTTCCAACATCTATTGAGATGACCATATAATTTTAGTCTTTAAGTCTATATGATTTATTAAATTTATTGACTTATGTATATTGAACCATCCTTGCATCTCTGGAATAAAATCAACTTGATCATGGTGGATGATCTTTTTTATGTTTGTCTTTATGTGGTTCGTGAGTATTTTGTTCAGAGTCTTTTCATCTATGTTTTTTTAAGAATATGGGCCTATAGTTTTCTTTTTGGTGTATTTTTACTTTGTTTTGGTAACAGAGTGGCACTGGCTTCACAGAAGAAGTCTGAGTGATCTCTCTTTGTTTCTATCTTTTTGAATAGTTTAAGAAGTATTTGTAGTAGCTCTTCTTGAGATGTCTGGTAGAATTCTGCTATTAATCCATCTGGGCCTGGGCTTCTTTTAGTTCAGAGGTTTTGTACTGATGTTCCAATTTTTTTATTTGTTATGAGTTTGTTTAAGCTGTTGATCTCCTCTTGGCTTAACTTTTGTGGTTTCCATTAATTTAGAAATTTATCCATTTCTTTTAGACTTTCAAATTTAATGGAGTATAGGTTTTCAAAATATTCCTTTTTAATGTATTGGATTTTTGGCTTCTGTTGTAATGCTTTTCCTTTCATGTCTGATTTTGTTGATTTTTTTTTTCTTTTGGTTAACTATGCTAAGGGTCTATCTTGTTTAACTTTTCAAAGAACCAGTTCTTAGATGCTTAGAGTTGTTTTCTTTCTTTCTGTTTCATTAATTTCTGCTCTGATTTTTTCTTCTTCTCGTCTACTATGTTTGCATTTGTTTTGCTCTGGCCTTTTCAGAGTCTTGGTTGTACTGTTAACACATTTATATGTGTGCTCTTTTTGACTTTTTAACATAGACAGTTAGAGTTATAAACTTCCCTCTTAGAACTGCTTTAAAAATGCCCGAGGTTTTGTTGTGTTTTGTTATCATTTTCATTTTGTTCCAGGAATACTTTTATTTCTTTCTTAATTTCCTTGACTAGGAATGTGTTGCTTAACCTCCATGAGTTTGTGTAGTTTTGTTTCTAGAGTTTCTTCTGGTGTTGATTTTAAGCTTTATTGCACTGTGATCTACGAGAATGCATGTAATCATTTCAGTTTTTCTGTATTTGTTGAGGTTTGTTTTGCATCCCAGTATGTTGCCAATTTTAGAGAAATTTGCATGAGATATGAAGTATAAAGTAGATTCTTTGGTATTTTGGTGGAATACTCTGTAGATGTTTGTTAGGTCCATTGGATGTAAGATACTGTTTTATCCATTTTATTCCGTGTTTATCATCCATTTTATTCAGATGTCTCTGTTTATTCTTTGTTCAGGTCACCTGTCTATTGGAGATAATGGGGTACTGAAGTCACCTACTATTATTTATTTGGGGTTAATCTGTGTTTTTATGTCCTGTAGTACTATTTTTTTACAAAAATTTTGCACATTGGTTTGGTGCATACATGTTCATGACTGTACTAAGTTCTTGATAAATTATTCCTTTGATTAGAACCAAGTGACCTCTTTATCTCTTCTGATTAGTTTCAACTTGAAGTCTGTTTTGTCAGACATCAGAATTTCAACATTTGCTTAGAATATTTTTTCCATCCTTCTGCTCTCGGATAGTGCCTGTCCTTGGAGGAGAGCTTAGTGTCTTGAAAACAAAAAAAGGATGAATTTTTGTGTATGTTCCACTAGCCTGTGTCTTTTGACTGGGAAATTGAGAACAATGATATCTGGAGTTATTATTGAAAGATGTGTATTGGTTCCTATCATTTTGTTTGTGTTTTTGGTCTTCTTTTGTGTTTCTGTAATTAAACCTTTCTTTTTTTGTATATATAGTCATTTCTATCTTTCGTCTTTTGTATTGTTTCAAGTATTCTTTGTAGTGTTGGTTTGGTGGATATGAATTCTTACAGCCTATTCATATCATGGAAAATTTTCTAGTCCCCTTTGACTATGATAGATACTTTTGCTGAGTAAGGTATTCTAGGTCATTCTGAATTGAATGAAATTGAAATTTGAATGGGTCATCCATGGTCATTTAGAACTGGGAATACTTTGATCCAGGCTCTTCTGGCTTTCATTGTTTGCATTGAAAAGTCAGCTGTAATTCTGATGGATTTTCCTTTATATGTAACTTGCTTTTCTCTACCAGTTTTCAGTACCCTCTCTTTGATCTGTACATTTAATGTTTTTGTTACAATATGCCATGTAGAGTTTCTGTTATGTTTCTGTCTAATCGATGTTTAGGTGCTTCTTGTAGCTCTATAAGTATGTCTTTCCTTAATTTATGGAAGTTTTCTTTTACAATCCTCTTGAAGATCTGGTCAATGCCACTTCCTATATGCCTGTGAAGTATACAGTTGATCTTTTCATGGTGTCACATATTTCCTGCATATTCAGTTCCTCTGTTTTTAAAAAATGTATTATAGTTTTTGCTTGAAGAGTCCAGTTCTTCAACTTTGTTGTCCAGTCTTGCTATTCTCTTTTCCATTTCATTCAATATATTTGTGATACTTTCTCCTGTTGTTTCAAATTGACTTATTGAGTTTTTCAATTTCATTTCAACTTGGGTTTCCTTCAATATTTCTATCTCTTTTGTGCGTTCACTTTTCAAGGTCTTGATTGTTTTTGTTATTTTATTCAATCATATATTTGTATTTTCTTGAGCTTCCATCAGTTTATGCCTATCCTCTTTGAGTTCTTTGAGTTGTTTTTTCTGTGTATTCTTTAAGTTCTTTGATCATGTTCATGATTATTCTTTTAAATCATGGGGTTTTCAGGGTGATTCTCATTGTAATATATTTCTGTAGAACTGGTGGTTTTGTTGGGGACATATTCTCTTGCTTTTTTGTATTATTTGTGTTTTTGTGTTGCTGTTTGGGCATATGGGTATTTTTTGATGGTTGTGTGTCTGATAGGAAATTCTATTCTGCCTTTGTTTAGTTGAAGTTTGGTTCCATTTATATTGCTGATGTAGCTTGGTTGCTTTTTGTTCAGGTATGATAAGATAGTATATGCTTCAGGTTCTTGCAGGGTAGTAGGCAGGTCTGAGTAGGAGGAAAGTCTGTGGTAGAAAAATCAGGAGGGGTCCAAGGGTGAGAAAAGAGTGTGGACAGCCTAGGGATGGCCTAAAAAACAAAGCCGGAGAATTGAGATCAGGATGCAGTGGGTGGGTCTGGACTAGGAGGGTAGTCCAGTGATCTGGGATGGAAAGGGCCCAGGGCTAGAAGGGGACTTCATGCAGAGCTTCTCAGGCTTCAGGGGGATCAAGGCACAGTGACTGGGATCTGACTTACCATGGTAGTAGGCAAGTCTGTGCAGACAGATCAGGAAACGAGGGGCAAGATGTGGGTAGGAACAGTCCGTGGAGGGTCAAACAAACTACAGAGAATTAGGATAGTTCAGGTTAGGAAGCTAGTCCAGAGATCTGAGACAGAAGGGCAGGAGCTGGCCTAGACCCAGGTCAGGAAGGGAACAAAGAGCTGGGAGAGAGAGAGGAAAACCAAGGCACAGTTTGTGGGATCTGACTTACCAGAATGGTAGGCAGATCTGAGTCAGGCAGATCAGGAAGTCAGTGGCAAGGTCAGGGTGGGGACAGCCTGTTGTGTGTCTGACAAACTACACTAGGATTAAGTAGCCTGAAGCTAGTCCAGAGAGCTGAGATGGGAGAGCAAGAGCAGTCCTGGGTCTGAGGCTAGAAGGGAAACAAAGTGCCATGAAAGAGTGGGTGTTGCCCTCAGCAGAGAGCTGGTTCTTTAGCCTTCTGTTATAGAAAGGAGAGGGGCTCGAAAGCAGAGCACTAGCTAGCCAAGGCACTGCCTTTCTGAGAAGACATGTAAGTGGTTAAATGCTGCTGGGTCAATGATTTCCAGTTCTGTAGCCACCTGTAAGTCACTCAGGAATCTGCAGACAGCCCTCATCTGTGCTCCTGTAGACGCCAGTAGGACTCGTTCACCAAAGCAGACTTGGGGTTACTCTCCTATGGTGGCTGTTTGCTTCTCCCTAAGGAAAAGCTGACCTGAGAGGGGCTGCTTTTATTTTTGAGTGTGAGAAGATACAAAGAAAGAGCAGCTTCAGTAACAAGTGGTCCCTAAGAGAACTAACCAGTCATAGGGACTAATGCCCACAGTTCCAGGCTCTGCTCCTGTCCCCCAGGCAGAAAATAAGCTCATTCCCAACGGTTCACTAAAAGTTTATTTCTGTATCTATTGCCTGTGTTAGCAACACTATGTTCTTGATACATGGGAAGTACTCACTCTTAGGGTGATGCGTAGAAGGGAATTGGTGGTTCCATGCATTAGGTCTGCTCTGAGATCAGCAAGTTGGCAACAACATCACATGGCAGTGAAGCAGAAGCTCTGTATTTCTAATACACAGCACTCAAATCTGGGTTTCAGAGTCAAATTCTCTGCAACCCATTATAACTCATTAGGTACCACTGGGAAGAAGAAGAAGAAGAAGAAAGCAGTGGGCTCTGTGTTTCAACTCTGTGAGAAGGAGCAAAATGCATTCTCCTTCCCCTAACTGTAAAAGCAGATGGGATTATAGGATGACGGAGCAGTAGGCTAGATCCTACTAATATATGTGGCTTCGGACAAACCAGATGGCAGATAATTGAGTTACAATTCATTCAATAAGTGTTTATTGAGCACCTGTTATGTGGTAGGCACCATGCCAGGTGCTAAGGATATTAAATCCAATTACACAGACAGCATCTTCAAAAACTGTACATCTAGAGAAGAAGACAAGTGCATGGGTCAGCAGTCACCCAACAACGAGACAGATCAGATGATGGTTACATTACTGGTTACAGCTATCACTTACCTGCTGTTTACTCTATGCCTGGTACTGAGATAAACACTTTTAATGTTCTATAATACATACTTTCTCAGCAAGTCAATGTGGAAAATCTTTGTGTTTATCCATTCTTATAGACAATGAAATTGAAAATTAAAGAATCTAAGAGTTATTTTGCCAGTGTTCACAATGCTTATATATTTCCCAGTTAGCATGTGAAATCGTGTCTAACTGTAGATCCTGTCTCCACAGGCGCTAGGAAAACCTATGACCTATGCGGGGAGCAGGTTAGCCATTCAGTCGTGAAGGTTTTGAAGAAGGAGGGAAGGTGATCTTGGGTTTGGCGTTAAAATATGAGTCGTAAAAAGTGTTGAGGGACAAAGTAGGAGAGAGATGAATATGCAAGTTGCAAGCAAAGGACAGAGGTGTTCATAGCAGTGTTGAAAATGTCCTAGTTTGGAAAGGGGAAGGAGGTGAACATTAAGGGTTGTAGGGGAAAGCTGAGGGAGCCTATGTGAGATGGACCTAGAAAAGTCAGCAGGTTCTAATCATGGTGCCTGATGTGACAGGCTGAGTTTGAAATACATTATATACAGGCTGGAAACCCGTGAAGCCTCTTCAAGCAGGTTAACCTAACCGTAATCTATTAGCACTGTAAGGGAAGGGAGAGGGTGGGCAGAATGAGGAGTGTGGGGAGAAACGGGCGAGACAGAGTCTGGCCGGGAAAGTGATGCTCATCAGGGTCCTGTCTAGGAAGTGAGAGAGAAGCTGTTAAAGGGCAACTGTGCAAGTTACACCACCGCGCAGCTGTAGCTAATGGCTTGCAGTGAACCCCATGGTTATGCTGTTCCTTCATAACTCCCAGAAACAAGATCAGCAGGCTCCTAGGAAATTCCAAAGTCGGATATCTTTTCTAAGGCATACCCCAGGATCTGATTCCATATTAACCTATCTTTTCACTCTTCCAATATGCTATGTTTTGCTTTGTTTTGAAACATCTCCCCCCCAAAGGAAAAGTAATGAGTCTAGGCAGGCATAGTACACATGTTAAATAGTTCTCACTCTGGGTCAAGCTTTCCTCGTTTAAATGATATTCATTTTTCTCTCATTTGTATTGTCCTAAGAAGTTTTGTTCTAAAAGTCCCCCCTTGGTTTTCTTATCTTTAAAAAGAGGATTGTATCCACATCACAAGATGGGTGGATAAGTCATGAAATGATAAATATGAAGTACTGACTGGATGGAAAAGTTCACACTTACTTTTCAGGTGACCATGGGCCGTAATTTATGGCCTGAGGTTTTCCTTCATTTGCCAAACAGAAAGCTAACTAACTGAGTCTGAAACCAAGGCCCTGTGGCATGAGAAACCATTTCTAAAACTTCTTCAGGCTGTAGCCTCTTGCTATAGGCCCACCACCTTACTGAAGAAAGAAAGCATGAAGTACAGCCCTGGACCAAGTGACCTGCCTTTCAGGATGACTTGTCACCACTGATGGATCCCAATCTCCTTGAACAAACTCATCATGATTCCTTTTTCTAGAAACTGAGCAGTTAGGCTAACTGTATCTCCTTCTGATGAACAAATGAGGTCACATGGAAACCTGTCTGTTATTGTGTATTCTGGGCTGCAGGTCATCACTGCTGGGCTACACATTTCCAGCTACTTCTTTTTGCTAATAAACAGAATCAGAAAAGGAGCTCTAACTCAAGAGATTCATACTGTCTCATGATTCCCAATTTATAAAACATTCAAGACCTGCTCTTATCCAGAGTCATGGATGGGACAAAAAAAGAGACGAGTTTGAAATGCTGGATGAAGTTATTGGGGACGTGGACAGCCATGGAACAGACAAGGAATCCAAGGAACTGGAATAAAGATTCTTGCTTCATTAAAGCCAAGCAAAGATGCTTGGGGACCACCAGGCTTACTGTGTCTCTGCACCAATGACCAATCATTTCAGAAGTGTCTCCCATTGTAGGTGGGATGTCTTAACTCTTGAATATCCCAATCCTTTTCTCGCTCCATCCTTGAGATCGTCAATACTGTCACGAGCTATTATTTAACTAGAAGATTTGACAGGCTTTTAGCTCTGTAACTAGTTCCCCAAGAACTGGATTCTGTTAGAAATCAGTGGCACTATTTGTCATTGACAGATTGGCAATGGAGTTCGAGCTGACCATAATGAAAGCTTCTAATAGAGAAGATAAGCTTTATTTTATTAACAGGAGTATGTGGGTCAGAATTAGGAGCTACATGCATATCAGGTGAGGAAAGCATGCACATGAAATGATATCACCTCCATATCTGTACTTTCAAATAATGTAAGCTTTTTGGAGACAAGGTATTACGTAGCCCCGGCTAGCTTTGAACTCATTATGTAGACAACTCCTTATCCTCCTGCCTTTATCTCCTGACTTCTGGGATACAGGCCTATACTGCCACAGCCAGTTAATGTAGTGATGGGGACTGAACCAGAGGTCTTGTGCATGCTAGACAAGCAATCTAGCAACCCAAATGCGTTATCCACATTTTAAGCAACAGAACATAAGGGAAGAAAGACTAACGTGGCAGAGGCTGAGCCACCTGAGTTATTTTTTGTGCCAATAACTTTAATACCAACACCCTGTAGAAGAGTTTGGCTGAGTCAAGCTAGAATGAGGATCAGAGATTTTTTTTCCCCATGAAGTCTGACAAGATTCCAGAAGAACCAGGAGAAATGCACTATACTGAAATGACTATTTCCCCCCAGGAGATTCCTTTGTCCAATGCAGATCATGTAAGTCTTGGTGTCTACTTCAGGAACTTCACGTGCCTTGAAATTTGCCAGTGCCTTAAATATATTTTAGAACATAAATTACCCTAAAAGTCCTAGAAACCACTGCTTATCACTGTCTGTTGTTCTATGATACTAGCACCTGTCTATAACTACGATCCCGTTTGGAGGATGGGTACCTCCTTAGTGAAGCATTCAGTTCCTGACATTAACTATACCATCCCTTTCTCTACTCTCATATCATTAATCAGTGAATTCACCTTTATGCTTCCCCAGCACCCAACCTGTAACCATGTGTGCACGCCTCAATCCAACTCTGAAACTTTACTTCAAATTTTGCATGACTGTGTCCATTTCAGCCCTGCATGTCCCGCACAGGAGTATAGCAATGAGTGTTTGCACAGGTCCTAAGTAAGCACTCTCTTTTCTGAATAACATCCATAGATGATCCACACACATAGATCCAAGCACAAGCAAAGGGCTTTCCATAGAGTTTGCCACCATTTTCTATTTAAAGTGCTGTTTCAGAGACAACCCTCCATCTTTGGTGTTTTATAAAGTTCCAAGTGCCCTGAAATCTCAGCAAGCCTCTGGAGAAGACCCACTTGATAGATCTTCCACATACAGGTGAAAAGCGTAATCATTTAAGAGCTATTCCAGAAATTTTGGAAATGACACTTATGACATAGCAAGTATAGCCCCTTGTATCTTCTGGAGAGAACAGCATAGACTAGACAATAACCAGAAACAAACAAACAAAAAACTCACCTGCAACTTTCAATCTGTAGCCTCTTATCCATTTCAACAACCTTGGTTTACAAGTTTGCATAGAATGTTACAATTCCTAAAGTATGTTAATTGATAACTGGAACATTGACTATTATTATTACTTAAAAGTAGGTCATGGAATCTACAAGGATCTATACCTTAAAATAGCTACAGCAACCTGTGGCTATTATTATTGCTACATCAATTATTCTTCAACAGCTGTTTACTGATGGCCCAAGTCCTAATGCAGAAGTCCTGCCCTCGTCTTGAGAAAGATTATCTAGAAGGATCACACAGCAAACTCCCCAAAATATATTGTTATAGAAACTAAAATAAGAACACAGATGAAATTGTAAATGATCCTGCACACTTTGGGGAGGAGGAGGGAGATGTCATCGAACCTACATGGAAATCAATGCTCATTGCTGCAAAGGACATTCCAGCAGAGAGAACGGGAGAAACAGTCATGAGGACTGTAGAGTGAGAAGACATCTCTCAAGATAAACTCATAATACAGAGACTGAAAAGTGGATGCTGCAAAAAGGGAACAGCACATTCATTTCTCCCTCCAGAACTCAGCAGGCTGGAGTCACTGACACTCTAGTCCCACAGTCAGTGGAGTTTCCAATGAACTCTTTTGTTGTGTGCCATTTGCTATGTCTTATAAAAGGACAGAAAATTAGAATACTACTTCCTCTCCAAATGACAGGACCTAGGAATAGTTTGCATGATATAGCTTGCTAAATTTGAACCAACCTTGTTTCAGCAAAGCCTGAGAAACATGATTGCTAACTTCGCTAGAGGAGCTAAAACTACAGATTTTTATGAAAGGAGGAGGAAAGCACACTGCGTGAGGGACAACTGCTGCTTGCTGCCGTGCAAGGACTCAGGAAGGAGCGCACAGCAGACTCCCCCAAATCTATTTACAGAACGTATGCAGGAGTGGCAAGAAATAAAGTTCTCAGTTTGTCTCATAAGGAAATCACATGCTATAGTCTAGGCAAAGGGAACACAGCACACACACACACACACACACACACACACACTCACACACACATACACTATTCTGTGGTGCACAAGTTAAAAATAGATTACAGTAACCTGTTAGGATTATTTTTGTATCAGTGTTGGGCAAACTTGTGGTACAATGACAGAACAGCATGTAAGAAATAGACACACTGTGCCAAAGGAAGTTAGGATTGTATCTCAAATATAGAGATTGCCATCCCCCTGCCTTTGTATTATGTTCTATCAAAGTAACTGTTTATAAAAGAGGTGAGATTAGAATGGTTTCTGTAGATTCGTGTGAAGTAAGGGAGGCTCAGCCTCTGAAGAAAGAAGAAAGAAAGAAGGAAATGAAAGAAAAAATGAAAGGAAGGAAGGAAGGAAGGAAGAGAGAGAGAGAGAAAGGATTCTATGGCATGCTTTATAATGCGCATTTCATATTAACAGATAACAGGAAGGCATCTTATAATACATACTCTGAGTTTAATTTCAATCATCAATTGTGTCAAATTGGGCTGAGATAATTATATTATGGAGTTGGGGGAGGGGAAGCTCAAAGTAAGAGGAACTGGTACAGTAAGTGAGATGTGATTGTATAATGGGTGTGCTGTATGATGTAATCTATACTTATGCTGCATTACACTGAGGTGTAAGCTAATCATTCAGTCCTACAAACACAACTCTTATCACACCAGAGCAATAATTACAATCCTCGAAGGTAAAATCTTTACTTTAAAGGTCTCTAGATTTCTTTTTCTGGGATTTATCACCTTTGAGATTTTCCTAGTTGTTACATGGCACCTCCTGTAAAAGAGCCTGCAGATAAGAAAACTATCATGAGGCTTCCAGAGAGCATGGTGCCTCAAGAAAGTACAGTGCCCCAGTTGGAGTAACAGCTGTCTCAGTGACCAAAACATTTCCTGGACACGGTTATCCTTGGGAAAGATGCTTGAATGTCCTTATTAAATAAAGGCCAGTGGAAGATTAGCTACCAGGTGACAACTGGGAAGTACCAGGGACAGAAATTTAATACCCATAAGACTAGCTGTACTTTTGACCTGCCCAGGCAAACACTACTGACATCTGGTTAAAAGTGTTTCTTTTGGCAAGTACCCACTAGTTGTTCCCATCCATGGTCACAGGCAGGATCTACCAGTCTGTGACTCTGTGGAATAATCTGACCTATTAAAAAGAGCTCCATGCATGGGTACCAAATTTAGTGATTCTCTTTTATTGTGGGATAATTGTATACAAAACTTTAATTCTCTCTCTCATACACACAAGCAGTGCTTGAGAAGTTAATTAATTGAGGAAGTTACTCTACTATAAAATGACAAATATGTAAGATATTAGGGCATAGCTCTTCACTCCAAAATGCTAATACAAAAGCAAATGGCTCTTTCTCTCTGACCTCTTCCTTTCTCTGTATGGTGGTTTAAGCCACATCATTTGTCAAGTGAAAGAGTTACAGAAGTTGTGTTTATTGCACTCAGTTGAATTGTTGCACTCAGAGAAAGTTGCACCCTGTTAGACTATCACATCACAAGACCATAAAGGCAGATATCTAGAAAATCTGCAACATGGACAGAGAAGAGGATTATTTTCTATTGTATTTGCCTATTCTATATAAACTTATGCTGGAAATAGACCAAATATGGTGTTTTCTTAGTGGTCCATCTAGTGTTACCACAAAAGTTTCCAAAGTAATTGCCAGCACCTCTCTTGAACCTGTGTGATGAATCTTCACTCAGTGGCCTTTCTGCTATTAATGCAGAACTTATCCCAGTTGACCTACTTGTATTATTGGACAGACTTTAATCTCAGCATTATACATCCCACATTTTTCCTTCGTCAAACATTATTTGCAGTTCTGTCCCAGAAGTAGTAGCCCAATCAAAATAGAATTTCGTAGAGTACCATAGTCTGGATTGGTTTCCAGGTATCAGTTTACCACCTTCTGTTATGAAACTTACTCAGTGAAACTGCAAAGTGCATATTGAATATTGGTACTTGACTCATAAGCAATGGATTGTAAATAAGAGCAGGTAGAAACATCTTCACATATTCAAATGCCAGCATTCTCAAACACAGCACCACTGAGGTTAAATCAACATACACATGTCTACCTTTCTACCTTGTCCTTCTCAGTAGCATAGATGGTCAGCTGAACTGCATCCCTGACAATGAATGTGGCTATTCTTAGAGTGGAAAAGAGAAACGTTTCAATAGCTAGTAGAAACAGAAAGGTTTCAGGACACTTTGCCACAGAAATGGCCCAAGGATAAAAGAACCAATTAGAAATCACCAAGTAGCAAAGTTTTGAGATGAAATAATTTTGGAAAAGGATCTACTTGTAAAAATGTATCAGAAACATGTTTTATGACTATAGAAACACTTTTTTTCTAAAAGTTCAAAGTAATCATCCTATAGGTCTATATCCTCAGTCCTCATGGCTAGTTATCTGAAAGTTTATCAGTGCTTTGCCTATTCTCTTTTCTTCATTGTCAAGCTGAGATTCCATCATCAACAATGTGTCTTCTATGTAGCACTTTAAAGGATCAAATTAAATGTTATAACTATAGAAACTAAATAGGACTAAATAGAAAAAAAGAACTTGGAAACCCTCTTACCAACATCAGCATCTAATTAACTTCGTTTTATAAATGTGGAGACTGAGGCTGAGAGATACTCAAAATTTTTCAATGCACCTGGCCAGTGGTCAAAATCTGTCAAAATTTTACATTGCTCAATGAACGCACTTCTCCTTAAATAGCACAGAGTAGTCACAACATTCAAATGTGTTTAAAGATAAGTGCAGTGTGAACGTCTGATAGTTCTTCCAAGAAAATAATCCCACCTCACTCCCTCCCATACCAGGCTGCCTCTACCATTTTAGCATTTGTATAAAATATTACACTTGTAACACTGGGATATAACAATTAGTTAATTGAATTTTGTAGCAGATGGTGGAAGTTTATAAATTGCATCAATTAATGAATAAATAAAAACAAACTGTTGCTCTCATTAGTGTGCCTAAAATATGTAAATGGCATATATTTATTTTCATGGCACACAGATGGAGATGTTGAGGCCCACAGAGGTTCAGCTTGCTCCTGGGCAGGTGAATAGACAGACATTCAATCTCAGAAGAAATTTCAACAGGCTACCACTCATTTTTCTTTTTTTAATTCAGAACAAAGCTTAACAGGGGCTTTTTACAGTCCTTTCTTCCTGTCTCTTTATCTGCTATTTTGTATTCCAATTTGACCTTGACACAGAACAAGTTACACAAGCAGCTTCCTGGACTACAGCCAAGTCTCTACCCTTCCTTTTCTGAAAGGTCTCAAATCCAGAGGCCAGAGACAAAGAGAGACAGGAACCTTGTAGCAAGTGTCAGAGAAGAAAAGATGGAATCTTCCACCAAGAAAAGCATGGAGAATAGTCTAGATGCCCCCATTTCCGGTAGAAGCTTCCTGCAGAGGAGGAAGGTGACTGCTGGCCTGTGTGTGCACTTCCACCCACCCAACATCTGTACAAGAGCAGTTCTGGGAACACCCCACAGCCGTGCCTGTCCCATCGCCACCACGGTGGTGCTGGGACAGAGCCAGAGCCTCTAGAGCAGGCTCGTGCTAGGCAGTACTTCATTGATAGCTAGCCCCACATTAAAATGCCATTTTAGGCAATTAATTTATTTATCAATTTTATATATAGGCAATTTTATTTATCAACACATAAATATTTATTATAAATGAGTATTTAAAAAGCAGCTCATGAAAAAACAAATCTATTACATTTGTATTAAAAATTCTTCAGATAATTATGGGAATATTTAGACAGACCATTAAAAATATACCAATTTCTTGAAAAGTCATGGCTGACTCACTAAGATGCCCTCATTTACTGAGGGGCAAATTTGATGGGATGCCACAGAAAAGGGGTCCTCCACCTCCACCTCCTGTCTAGCAGCCAAAGACATTTGGCCTTTGTGCCAGAGAAACCAAACATTTCCAAATCTTTTCTTTATAAAAATTGTTACAAAAAGGTGGACTCATTCTAGATCAATGTCCTAACCTTACCTGGAATCCAAATATGTCATGTCTGGAAATGTACCTGATTAAGCATTCTCAGCTTCTTTAGCTGTTTTAATCAGATCCCAAACACAATTGGCAGTCCTATTTTTCAACCAGGAAGAAAAATGGTTATTGCCTACATTGATTTGTTGAACAGCACACCACCTCATCTTCTTCTGTTCTGAAAAATATAATTAAAGCATTTTATTTTGAGGAGGATGGTTTAGCAAAGTATAAATATCTATATGTACATTTTCCTCTTATGGATTTTAAATTCCAGGAAAAAAGAAACCAAAGAGGGCTAAATTGTGTGAAATAACTATAAGAAATGTCTTTCTTTTGAGAAATAGTAATCCACAAACATTATGCATGCTCACTTCTATTACTACATGATTTTTTAGCTTGCAGCAGCATATCATCTAGCATTTTCATTATAGTTATCACACAAACTCAGAGACTTCAAGCATTTGAAGTGTTAAAGCATGATGACCAACTTGGAAAGAACATCACAATCCCATCATACATCTCCAAGATGGCCCTTGGAACATTCTGTGGTAGTCACAACATGCCTCTCAGTTACGCTTAGTTTAAAAGATCTTGAATTTGGTACCAGACAAGTTTACTCCATTACTAAACTGTTCGAGATCACATTATATCCAGAAAGGGTCATTTTTTTCAATTTTAAGGCTACCAACCCCATTAGCTGCTGTTAATGATTAGAAATATACTTTGAAAACTAAGGTTATTAGTTATGATTGAGAACATCATACAAGAAAGGTGGACCAGCTATTTTATATAATCAAATCAGGCAAGAATCGGGAAACAGAAAAAAAAATTGGGGATGGCATGCATAATGATCTCTGATGGGCTGGTAGCGGCTATGAACACAATCCTAGTAACCTGAGAAGATCATTTTAACCACTCTCAGAAGAAAACACAGACACAGGAGAGGAACTGGTTCTTTACCTGTCATTGCCGCTCCTACCCCCATCCCCAAAGTCACAGTCAACAATCTTGAGTACACTTAAAATGTTAACAACATTGTTTTGGAATCTGTTTTGTAAAATGTAATTGTGATTGTCCCATCCTAATAGTAAGAGGCCTAAACTCTCTCTGACTCCCATTGACCACTGAGAATCTGGTTACAAATGCACATATGAATCATTTGTCCAGCTTTCTTTCATTATTATACAACCCCCATCACAATCCAGCATTGTTATATTTCACTTCAAAAACACAGCTTGCTATAATTCTCTAAGTCAGGAGACCTATCAAGCTATTCCAAAATCATCTATCCATCATTCCATGCATTGTGACGCTCAGTTAGTTGCTTTGATTTGGATTGGGGGAAGCCTGTATTGTTTTATTCCAGAAATGGTTGCTATTTTTGGAATACCACTTTTTATTTTCCCTTTAATCGCACCCAGAAAACAATGCTTGTAACTGTACCAGTGTGTTGCCTAGTTTCTATTTATTACATCTTATGGTTTAAATAGCAACTCTGACAAACAAAAGAAAAGCCAATGTTCCTAAATTTCCTGAAGGGCTGAGCATCAAGCCCGAATTATTATTGTTTATGTCTCAGCTTTAGCAGCTCCAGTGTCTCCATGGTCTGCTGTGTGCTGGGCTGGCAATGATGGATGGTCATTACGACAGCTTATTGGAAATGGCTTGATTTATAACCTGTTCTCCTGCCTCAGTCTAATGGCTTCATTTCTTTCCTCCAGTGCGTGATGCCACTGCCAAGGTCATTGCGCCAGTGGCCTTTTGTTGTTAGTCTGCTGATGACCAGTACACCCAGGAGTCAGCCTGGGGAGGGCTGGGGGGGGAGGACAGGAGATAGGAGGGGTAAAGGAGTGTGAGGGTAGGGAGGCTCCAACCTTTACATTTTAATTTTTTCCATCTCAGCCCCTGATAACTGCAGTAGAACAGTAGATTAAATGCTGTCTTCTATTTGCTTCCCGTGCTTGCCAGACAAGGGGCTGCTTTATGATCCTCAGTGGGGAAGTCTATTACTCACCTCTACTTTAAATGACCAACATCAAATATATACAGCTCCCATTAAAGCTGAGATCAATAAAAATGCCATTAAGATAGTAAAAGTTGCTGATATTAGTGAAGCCCCCAAACAAAATATTTGATTTTCTTTCAGGTTGTTAGTGAGATGGAATACGAACACATAAGTGAAAGGAGAACTGGCCATGCCTATGGTCAATAATTTATCTCAGAGATTCATTCAGCCTCTCACCCAATATTTCCCTCCTGTCTATTGATTCCCCATCATTATTTGTCATAAGCTGTCCTAACTCAAGGAGAAAATATGCCCTGCCTGTCCAAGGGGAGTCATACCTGGAGAAATAGAAAGGAATTTCATTAAAAGCAAGAAAGAAAAGCTGTGACTCTGAGAAACTCCAACAGCAGAAAGTTAAGGACTTTTGTTAGTCTCACAGCAAGTGGTGAGAAACTCAGCTGCGTTGCCTGTGGGCATTGTGAAGACTGCACAGAGAAGACACCCACTGTGTGCACTGTGAAGACTGCACAGAGATGACACCCACTGCGTGCACTGTGAACAGTGGGCAGAGACGACACCCACTGTGAGCATTGTGAACAGTGGGCAGAAATGACACACACTGTGAGCACTAGGAACACTGGCAAGAGATAGCTCCCATTGTGGGTATTGTGATCCTGGGGTAGAGACAGCTTCCACTGTGGTTCAAGAGACAGCAAACTTATCTTTCCTCTGTGAGATCTGAGTTTCTAAAAACTGTGTGTGTGTGTGTGTGTGTGTGTGTGCACCCAGACATATGCATATACACTCAGAAGTGCCCCAAGTGTATTTTATCAACTGGATATCCTAAGTGCTAGATGGAAATCAATGGTTTTGCAGATACCTTAGTAAAATGTACAAATCTGTGCCAATGTCACCATGCCAGATTGAGTCTCTAAAGTTATGACTTCACAAATAGGATTACTTTTTTTAAGTGTGGCTATTTGTTTAAGATCACTTTTTAATAAATGAATGATATTTCCCATTTAATTGGACATGTTTGCAGTGTGGCATACAATAACAATCTTTGAAATGGGTTTCAGTGGTTACTAGATGGTGTGCTTGGTGATCCTTCTTTCAAAAGTGAATGAAAAAAAATCCTAAGATAAGTCTACTTGGAACTGGCCAGCTTGTCCAACAGATGGTCATATTATTTCAATTTTCTCAAATATTAAGACAATTCAGTGTAGACTATAAAGTGATGCTATTTTGTTTTTTAAGATTTTATTTTGTTTTTATTTGTTTATTACTGTGTGTCTCTGTGTATCACATATTTGTGGGTGTCAGGAAGACCAGAGGAGGGAATTACATGCAGTTGTAAGCTGCCTGAAGTGGGTTCTGGGAGCTAAACTGCAGTCATCTACAGCAGCAAGTGTTTTTAACTGCTTGCAAACCCATCTCTCCAGCACCATCATACAGTTTTTAAAACTGAAAGAAACCTAGAAAATGTCACTGCATGTGTCCAACTTTTAATCTTGTGATGTGACATTACCATTTACAAATGCGCTGGACCACATTCATAGCTGTCCTTGAACTCTAGCCCATGGCCCACAGGTTGTTCATTCTTTGTCACGACCACCTCGTCCAGCAGGGAAGACGCAACTCCAGACTCTTCTTTATGCAGTTTATTCGGGAACCTTGAACAGCCTTCTGGCTTTTTACTTTCTAACTTCTCCTTACTTTTCCTGACTTACTTCTCCTTCCGGGTAAAGCCCGCCAGAGAGTTAAATCCCCTCCTGCCAGCCAACCCCAAACTACCACGTGGTGAAAGCAGATAGGCGCACACATGCGGAAGCTGGGCCAGATCTCAGCCACAGCCAAATATGGAGTTGTTTACTCCAGAGAGCACTCACCCTCAGGATGGTGGAAGGCAGAAGCAGGCGCCATCTTTAAGATGCGGCAATCCGCAGCTCTCTACAATGCTTGAGTCCTAGTCCCATTCCTCTGTCTAATAAGAGTGCTACTGTTGCTACCAAAAGCATTATCAATATAATGCTTCCTCTGTTGCAAATAAATTACATCCTCATGACAAATATAAGAAGTGAGTGGCATTCACATTTTACATATACTTATAGCATAAAGATTCACACCAAGCTCTGTTAGACTTCACAGCTAACCCTAAGTGGAAACTTGAAGTAAACTAGATGAGTTTGAACTTTCAAGTCTCTCCAATATTTTGAACAAAATTTGTGCCAAAAGTGAAAAAGACATGATCCATCCTAGGACAAGAGAAAAGAAGTCTTGGATGACACATGGAGCTAGTGCAACCATCTAGCTGATCGGATGAGCTGTTCTTCAGCTAGCACCAGTCAACTATGAGGTGTCTGTAAATTTATCAAGCAACAAACATTAGTCATGTCTTGATTTAGTCCTATTGCCCCTCTCCCCAACTGAGTAATCAGTGATGAAGCAACCGCTGATGAGGATGTCCACAAATGTCCCACTCAGTGAGCATGGCTTTTAATCCTGCCCTCGGTGTACCGCATGTCCAGCATGGCATCATTGCCCTGTCTATCCAGCATGACACTGCAAAGGTAAGACAACCACCCAGGGAGGGACTGACATCTGGTTTCAACACAAGCTTTGTAGGACTGAAGGTACAGCCTGGCTTAGAGCACTTGCACAGCCCTGAATTTGAGTCTTGGGCCTGCAAACAAAACAAAACAACACAACAGCAACAATACCAAAACAAGTTTCGTAAGGAAGAGAGAAGAAAGAACAGAAAGAAGAGAAGGAATGGAAAGGAAGTGTGGCCAGTGAGTCCCATGAAGCTGAAAGTTCAGGTTTTCAGCTGAACTTGAGCTTTACATGAATGAGTCAGTTTTTCACAGATGAAGACTCTCTTTCATGTAAAGGGAAAAAAAATGTTTTCTTAAGTAAATGCTGCTCTCGCCCAAGGGAAGTCACAATGTTTGCTCCAGGAATGGGCAGAAACACTGTCATTTTAGACTGTAGCCAAATGCCAGAAGTGGAAAATAATTCTACGGTACATTCCTGCCTTACAGATAGAAAACTGAGGCCCAGCGATGTCAACTGATTTTTCAGCACTGTTCCATCAATGGCAGAAGAACCCACTCTACTGAGTGAACAGATTCAAGAAGAAGCTATCAGATCAAATGAATGCATAGATCTTGGTATCATCCATTGGGCCCTCTTCTGTTCACCCTTTCATCAGGTGAGCAGGATAACTTCACCTGAACAGCAGAAGCTCTGAATTGCCACTCCTTAGGATCATGCATCAGCCATTTTTCAAGTCTGATGAGCTTCCCCTCAGGTTTTCTCTACAGTTACAGCACTCTACAGGTTGCAAAACATTTTCAGACTCGGTGACATTGCGTTTTATTTTTATAGCGACCTTGTAAAAGGTAAGTGAGGCAGGCATAAACATTCATGTCTGGTGAGAGAGGAAACTGACCAGCTGTAGTCAGGCTCCCATGGTAAACAGAGCCCTCCCTTCCTCTGTGGAGGCAGAGGTGCTGCCCAGCACACATGTCTAGCTGGCCTGCACATCACACTTGCATTCCTCACCCCTCCATGTGGGAAAGGTGCCTGTGCCTAGGATTCTCCTCCCTTTGTCTCATTGTAACAACAAACAGGGCTGTTGCTCTGCCCTGATTGCTAGATGGTACACCATGGACAGACCTGCTCCCATAGGTCTGGGGAAGATGACTGACAGACAGTTCTCAGGTATGAAGTCAGATCCACCTAGCCTGGTTTTATGACTTCCTTGATGCATATACAGACCCCACTTTGCTAAATATTGCTTGAATCTTTGCTCCTATTACTAGAGCTGTCTTCACTTTGTTGTTTACTGTCATCATCATCCTGGATGAACAGTGCAGTGGAGTTGAGTATTGTAACAAAGTTCCAGAACTTCATCCTGCAAAACTGAAACTATGCACACATAACTCCTTATCTCTTTTTCCTTCCAATGCCTGGCAACTTCCATTCTAGTTTGTTCCTATAAAATTTGACAATTTTAGATAAATCACATAAGTGGAATAAAACAGATTGAACAGATTGCCTTTTTGTGACTGGTTATCTTAGTTGTGTAATGTCCTCAGGGTTCATTCTTGTAGTATGTTACAGTATTTCCTTCGTAAGGATGAGTAATATTCCACTGCATGCATATCTCATAGATTCTTTTCCATTACTGTGTTGATGGACATTTAGGTTGCTTCTGTTTCTTGGCTACTATGAATGATTCTGCTGTAAACCTGGATGAAGAAATATCTCCTAGATCTTATTTTCAATTTATTTATAAGTTGGATTTCTAGATCATATGATAATTTTTTAAAATCATTCTGCGCCCGTCGCAGTGTCTTCAGCAGTGGCCCCTTTCCAGCCCCATCAGTAGCGCACGAGAGTGCCAGCTCCTCTTTCCTTCTCTCTTCTCTCACATCACACATCCTAATGGGTGGGAAGTGAGCCCCTCGTCGGAGCTGCAGTCTGCATTTCTCTATTAGTGAAGCTGAGTATCTCTGTACATCTCTATAGGCCAATTGTGCATCATTTTGGAGACATGTTTATTCAGTCCTTTTGCTCAATTTGAATTGGGCCATTTGTGTTCATGTTGTAGAATTATACATTCTCAGTATTAATCCATTACCACGGATCCCGAAAGCCAGTCTGGTGCTAAGAAAAAGCGGACATGGAATCACAGTATCCTCCCTGTGCATGAATATACAAGGCTGTTGAAAGCAAGAACTTCTATTGATTTTATGCTAAATTTGACTAGAAGGCTGTTTATTGGTTTTAAGCATTAATAGCAGTTGATATTTATGGGAGGCCAACTATGCACCAAGCATTGTTCTAAGTATTTTCCATAAATTGACTCATTTAACACCACACATACTGTAGAAGATCTTTTTTAATGCTGGTTTACTGGTGTCAATCAAGGCACTGAAAATTACGCAGAATAAAACTCAGTGGCTCCCCAGTACTAGTTCAAGATTTGAACCAATGCAGACTGACTTGAGAGTCCATGTTGTTCACCCCAGCACCTGGTACGCTCATCCCATCACTTCATCTCTGTCCAGGAAGTCTAGAGGCCTTGCCAGGTACAGCAGGCACTAGTGAGGACCAGGGTACAAGCTGCACTTCTCAGTACAGAGAGTGTCCACTTCTCAGCCTGGACCAAGGTCAGGTGTTGAAGACCTTGTCTGTCTTTGTCCTCTTCCCCTCATTGCAAAAGCTCAGGGGTGTAGAACACCAAAGAGGGCAAAGCAGATTTCTGAAAACGGCTTTGCTCTGATAGCAACACGAGACCCACACTGCACCCACCACCAGGGAAGCACAAGCACTCAGCTGGGCATTTAGAATAACAACAAAGGGAGAATATACAGGACCAGACTCTAACAACTGCGTGTAGCTTCTGCCCAGCTTTTCACAGACACGCCCCACCCAGGACGTCGGCTCCCACCCCATCAACCCTGGAACTTGTCCCTTATGTTTGTTTCTCATTAAAAATTACACAATTATCCTCAGCAAGGGACTTCTTGAAGCATGATTTGAATAAGCAGTACTATAAAGAATGCCCCAAGGTGTTCAAATTGTTAATGGGTCAGGTCTAAATGGCAAGCCCTTCCCAGCAGTGAGACGTTGGACGCTGCTGTGTGTCACCAGACACTGGTCATTGAAGGAAAATGACTTGCTGGTGGAGCCAAACATGCATTTTACTGGCTCTTGTGAAACACTGACATCTTTACACCAAAGCTGAGTAGCAGAGAAAAGACGGCAGCACCATACATGAAGGGACCCATGTCTGAAGGGAGAGAAATGGGCCGTCAGAGCTCAAATAAGCTTGCTCTCTGCTAAGCCTGTTTTCATCTTTATACCACTTCTCCATGGATTGATCACACACATTCCCCAAACTGCTTAAAAATAGCTCCCGAGAATTCAAACCTAATTCTCAGTCCAAATGGGTTAATGTCAGAACTACGTTTTAGGTAAAGCCTGGTTAGGGTTCAGTTGACTGGTGAGTGTTCAACCAAATTGATTAGCCTGGAAAAGGATCTCATCACTTTACAAGTTCGATTTATAGACTTTTGAAAGTGAAAACAGGCCGTGGATCTGTGACCTGGGGAGTTTTTCCAACTCTACATGCCTTCTTGGCAAATAGTACAGCTAACCAATATATTGTAAAGACAAGCTGAGTGAGGCAACGCATGCATTTAGTTGTTTGACACAGCCTTGGTAATGGTAAGCACAGGAAATGGGCTTGTAATAATAAATGCAACACAATTACTTAGCATTTGATATACCATATGTGAGGGCCATAAATACAGCATGATTTTGATGCAAATACTCAAAAATTAAGATAAACAAAAGTTTCAGTTTGGGCCAATGAAGCATCTTAGAACCAGCAATCCAAAGTGTAGTTCACAAAATGCCAAGCTAAGAGTAAGTGCTGCCATTTAGAGTTATTAAAAATATTTTTATTTATTATTTTTGTTTAGTTTGTGTGAGTGTATTTCCTGAATGTACATAGATGCATCGTGTCATGCAGTGCCTGTGGAGGTCAGAAGTAGTCCTCAGATTCCTTGGAATTGTACTTATGGATAGCTCTTAGCAGGCTTGGGAACCAAACCCAGGTCCTGTGTGAGAGTAGCCAGTGTTCTTGACTACTGAGCCATCTCTCCAGTCCTACAGAGTGCTGCCATTCTGGGTTGGCTGCTCTGATTTCCTCCTCCTGTTGCCTAGACCTCAACAGAGTGGAGAGGTAGCATCCGGTCGCACTGTGACAAACCCAAACTTCCAACATTGTTACTATATGAGTTCTGGTTAGAGAGTTTCCATTTCAAGTTTTATGCTCTTTCTGGCTGGCATTGACTGAAGGGTAATATACTCAGACTCTCCTGGCACTTGGCAAGCACTAGCTCCTTGGTCTCTTCAGAACCTGAGGCGTAACAGTGTTGGAGGCAGAGGAAGTGAGCATTAGAAAGAGTGGCCTGCCTAATTCAGCGACCTTATTAAACACAGAGGGACAGAAAAGCCATCCCATGCTCACTCTGCTTCTTTAAAAGATTCATTGGATGTGACAGCATTAGACTTTGTCCTATTTCAGGTAGGAACTGCATTAATATTGGGTTCAGGATGTCCAACATCTCCGAAGGAGCCACAGAAATCCAATCTCTACCTTCCCGGGAGCAGCCAAGGACAATGAGGACAGCCAACTATGTATATGAAAAGATATTAATACTCAGTGATGTATACAGTGTTGAGTGAGCACTTGGATGCTACATAAAGAGTCAAAATCCTAAGTCCTGTTCTTGACAGCTGCCTGAACTTCAATAAATTACTACTGTAAGACTCAGTTTTCTCATCCACAAAATGGGACTAGCATTTCTGAGCTGAGATAATGTTCTGTAATGAACATTAGAAAACATTCAGACACAATTTTGGTTTCACTATTGGGGATGGGTAAGACAGATGTTGCTAGAATCTACTGATTAGAGGCCATAGGTTGGTAAATGTCCAAGTACACCAAACAGCACCAATAGTCAAGCATGCAATATATACACCAAGGTGACCTCAGTTTCAGAGATCTGCCTGTCTCTGCCTTCTGAGTACTGGGATCAAAGTAGTGGACCACAATGCAGAACAAATTTTGACTCTATAAAGCTGTACTCAGTTTAAGATGCCGTATGTGAAAATAACTTCAAACTCTAAATTTACAAACAAATTATTACTACAAATAATAATAAATCTTCTCAAAGAGAATATGACCACCTTGAAATAAGTTTCTTTGTAGTTGTTGTTGCCTCTAAGACTTAATAGAAAGTTTCTTATTAGAAGTAAACAAATACATCTGCAGTGGGCCTTACATAGCTGTGGAATTTGCACCTATGAATTCATCTAATAGTCAACTTTAAAATATTCAGAAAAAATCATTGCATCTATATTGAACTTGAAAAGACTTTCCTTTTTGTCACTGCAACTATTTTCATACTATTTACATCTTATTCTGTGTTGAATCACATAATAAATAATAATCAAGAGCCCAGATAAGGCAAATGGCTCATAAATAGTTTAGAGAATCATGTGTTTGAGGTAAGACAAGTCTGCTTAGCTTAAATTTCATCCATAAGTTGTTTTTCGGAAATCCAAAGAAATTTAAATACCATTAAATCAAGCTGTCTGTGTTCTTTGGATTTTTGTGGCACTCAGAGTGTTTTTGATTATGAGCAATAGACCAAGAATATATAAATAGAAAAAGTAGTAGTAACACGACACAAACGTTGTGGGAAACATTCAGTGGCTCAATAGTCACCAAGGACAGAGGTGCTTTCCTTGTACTCATTGGTCATTTCCAGACACCTCTATCCTTGGCTACAACAACCTGATTGCAGTCATTCCAAAAATCCTGTTCTGATACTACTACCTCCAAAGTAGAAAAGCATTTATTTCTGCATATTCTGCATATTTCCTTCATACATATTTTCATTAATAAGATAATTGGTTTCCAGAAATTCCCAACATACCTCAGGTCTCATTGGCCAAAAGGAGCCCACATGTTCACAGGTAAACCAAGTACATTGTATCAGCCATGCTTTCAGTTAAGGAAAGCCTTTCCCCACATATCCACTCGGCACACCCACAAGACTGGGCTGAGGCCTGAGGCAAAAGCAGCTGGAATCTCTGGGCTTGCTAGTGCAAGGCTTTAATCCCAGCACTTAGGACCTCATATTGAAGTTTTTCTACCAAGGAAGAAAGAAAGCCATGGAAATGGTAGGCACGTTACCAATAGTTAATGTACTGGTCTTCAAGTGGGGAAGGTCTGAAATATGCATTTAAACACTGATTTTGATGTTGGAAGCAGTCAGAGAAATACTCTTCAAAACTTAGTAGTACTGTCATCAAGTAAGTGTGAGCAAATCACCTCATATTGCTGGGCCTTTATGTTCAGCTCCATCCAATTAAGACAAGACATACTGACAATGACACTTAAAGAGCTCATGCTCTATGCTCAAGGACTGTGTATTTTCAGTTAGTCTTCCCACTGGAACTGGAAAACAGCAACTTTTGGAACCTTCGTTTTTACAGTTGAGGAAACTGACCTTTCGAGGGATTTGACATCCAAAGTTGCTCAGCTAGTCTGCAGTGGATTCATACTGGAGCCCACTAATGAGTGCTCCTGAGGAAAGGACCCAGTTCTCCTCAGCAGGTTTGTAAACAGGGAAGACACATACTGTGCTCAGCTGAAAACTGAAATGGAGGGAATTAGAGAAGGACAGTGATCATAAAATTCATGGTAATTCCATTTAGTAGATAAGTAGAAAGGATGTGAATAGCTGTGATTGGATTAAGTTTGCGGTATAAAATACAGAGAGCCCAGTGAAATCTGAATATCCAAACAACAGTAACAAAGACCATGTCTTAAATATTACATGGAACTTATTTTTTTCTACAGAAGTATTTGTTGCTTATCTTAGATTCCCATTCCACCATTTTTTTTTCTGCATGTGTTGAATCTGACAGTCCTAGATGGAATAGGTCATTGCCAGGCAGTGAAATCAAGGCAGAGAAATAGGAAGTAGTTGGTATAGGGGAGAGGTGTAGGGCAGACCGAACTCAGGGATTTTTTTCAGCTGTGAGGAACGCGTGTGCATGTGATGTAATGTATCCATGTCTGCGTTTTCCTTGGAAACAGGCCAGCAGGAAAAGGCAGGGATATAAAACAAGAAAATAGGGGAGATAGTCTAGCACAGAAAGCTAAATATTTTCAGACAAAGGGATGCAAACCTGAGCCTTGGCTGCCCTGTCATCACAGGTGTGATCTTTGATAAGCCACAGCATTTTTGTCATGCAGGAGTCAATATGAACACAGGTGAGATAACAGTACCTCCCTTATTTCCTCCGTCATGCGGAGAAGGGCTTGTCAGCACAGCTTGTGGTTCCCAGAGTGGAAGGAAGATCCTGGAATTGCATTTTTGTTCTGTTGTGTCAGTGGGAAGGGAAAATCCAAAATGTTCTTTCAAGATTGGAATTCTTTTCTAATTTTTTGGAAATACTCATATTATAATCTTTCTGACCTAATATTAGATGTGCTGATTGCAACCTGCACATTATTTTCAAATCTTGAAATGCATACCTGAATGTTTCCCTTTCAGGCTAAGCGCATTGTCCTCTGACTGAATCAGCAGAAATTAGCAGATTCAGACATCAGCTGTTTCTCTTCTGTGTTTAACAGGAAGTCTAAATCAGCCCAATGATTCCACAGGATTTATTCTTGAAACAATGCCTGAGCAGCACAACCCCAGCAGGGGTCTGAGCTGAGCCTGTGCTATAAAAAGTACTTGCTTTGTATGGTCACCTTTGTGTTGAATTGGCAAGTTAATGGATTTGTAATTATCACTGAAGGAAGAAGTTCATTACATATCATTGTGTCTGCATATTTTGTAAATACAATAAATGCAACTCAAGAATAGAGAAGTGTAGAGGACGACACGGTTGGTACAGCCCATGTTATTCCCAGAGGCCTCAGACACACCCTTCTAGAAGTTATTAAATGGTGCTCTTGAGTGAGCACAGGTAGAGTCCTGCAGAGGACACAAGGTGAGGGCATTCTGTCAGAGTGTAAATTTAGTAACTCCACACTGGAGACCAGGAACCCAGCATACACTATAATCCAAGGCAGCCTTCACAGTCAGTGGAATGAAAATCATGAATTAATCATGTCCTTGTTGGTCTATAAAGGACTTCATATCAAGTGTTTTACTCTGTTCTTACTGGGTTGATTTACTCCAGTGTGTATAAGGGACAATATTCAAAACGCGGTCTTAGTGAAAGAAGAGCCAGACTTCTCCACACTGAGCTTAGTAGTAATTTCCTCTTGTACTATAAATTAATAACTGCCTAAACGTGGCCTCTTGACTACAGTCTACAGCTGTTGAAATTCCCATCATTACTAGCCTTTCTATGGCCAGATAGGGGAGAAAACAAAATTACATATGTGTGAACTGGATTAGACAGTGACAGGGAAAGAAAACAGACACCAGTTCTTTGGGTATTTCATCTTGATTATCACCTGAAAATCCACTGAAAAGAATTTTCTTGATGTTCACTTGTTCATTCCTTCATTCAAGTGTAAATTACACTTCTATGTGCAAGACACTGTGACAGGAACTGTTTTAGTCATCCATGAAAGAAACCCTTAACGGGTGAAAATATTGAGAAAGAGACAAGCAGATAAACAGAAGCCTAAGTATCTAAGCCCTGGCTGTGGAGGATAATAACAGCATCTCTGAGGGATAAAATTCAAGCCTCTTTGTCTCGAGGCTTGGTCTAACCCAAAGAAGGTTAGGGAAAGGCAACATGGAGAGCAGGTATCCAGGTCCAACCGCTCTTTTTTATTGATCAAAACAAATTAAAACAAATTCATTCACACATTTCCACACAGTCAGTTGATACCTGTCCCAGAATATAGTAGTGGACACCAACTCCACTCCTATGGCGGGCGGATCCCACAGTGCAAGGTGGCCCCAACTCGAGGTGGGCTCTGAATTCCAGCAAAGGGCTCCCGCTAGCAGGGCTTGTCAGGCAGGGTTCCACAGCTCAGCGGGTGGCCCCGTGGTAGTACTGTAGGTACTCCGAACTTGCTCCACACCAGAGTTGTGTGGGCCTCAAGGCATGGCCCTTTCCATGGCAACACGTCCCAGGCTAGACCGACGGGACTTCAGACAAGGGGAACACAGTCTCGGGATTCTTGTGATTTAGCGTTTGCCATCTAGCCTTGGGCCTTAGGCTTTATCGGGAATTTGGCAGTGTGGCCCCCCAGCTAATCGGGTCCCAGATGACTTCCCTCACTGTCCGCTCTTATCACAACTTTGCAGCATGAGTGACCGAGGGGTCTGATATGAAAGGGAGCCCCTGAGCTCTCGGCAGGGGGTCCATCTGCAAGATCTGACACTAGGGAAGCTCCGGCTCTGAGTGACTGGAAGATCCGATATTATGGACACTCTGTCCACTGGGTGCTTGGCGGGAGTTTTTCCAAGAAGAAAAGGGCACTTTTGAGTCTCTCTGTAGGGCGCCTGGCTTTGCTAAGAAAGTGCTCTGGTCCTATCTGCCTAGAGCTTGACCAGAGGCCCTCCCAAGAAGGTGAGTTCTCTGGGGTCCTAGAAGAGGTTTAGAGCTTAGCTCCGATAAGGAGAGTGCTCTGAGGGGCCTGCTTAGTTACAGGCTTCTAACTTAATGAAATTAGGCTCTAACTTCTAACTTATAGAATCCTAATTTATGAGATTGTATTATGGGTTTACAATGTCACTACTTTATATGCTAATTGTCTATTACTTATATGCTATATTGTCTATTATGCACTTTATACTTATAACACTGTGGGCTTACATTGTTACAACTTACACACTAGTAACTTGTACGACTACGGGCTTACAACTTATAGAGTTAATTACTTAGCACGTGCTTCTTATACTTATGAATTTAAACTAATTATTTATCTAATACATAAAATTATACTTATAAACTTATGGGGTTTACATCATTACAGCTTACAAACTAATTATTTAATACATGCTTCTTATACTCTTCTAGTGTAGAGCACACCATTCAAGGTGGTGACCTGAAAAAGACAAAGACAGAGTGAGGGAACAAAGAATTTGAGTGGAGACTTAACAGAAAAAGGACAGTCCTATGCCAGCCCTCAGAGGCAGAGGCAGGTGAACCTCTATGAGATGAAGGCCACCCTGACCCCACGTCGTGACTTTCAGGTGGGCTGGGACTAGGAAGACCCTATAAAACAAAACGAAACAAAGCAAAACAAAAAAAGTACAGCCCTTTCCAGGATCCAAAACATGCAGTGGAGTAGGAACGAGATGAGGGAAGCCTGAGAGGAAGGTGAGGACAGAGGTAGGCAGGATGTGAAGGAACAGCCTGGGCTAGCCTGTACAGCCAAGAACAACTGCCAACCAGTGACCGACCATCCAAAGTGCGGGGACGCCAAAAGGGCTGCAGTGAACTTCAACTTTGCCCAGCATGTGATGGGGCTGATCACTGTTTAACTCTCTGTGATAACTCTGCATCTCCCACTACTCTAGGTATACTCAAAGTCTGCAATTTCACCTCTGTATTCCTATCAGGATGAATGGGCTTCAGGCTCACATGGGGACAGGGAAAAACAAACCAAAGCTGCCATTTAGTTGTGTAAAAATTATTTTCACAAATCAATAGGTTTCCAGTCAAGTGATGGCTACCCACAAAAGGTATTCTGGGGTAACAACCCACTTTCGCCCGTGTTCCCATGTTTTCTTGACTATTTGTGGCTGAGTGGGCACTCTAGCTGGGCAGCAGGCCATTAGAAGTCGCTGATTAACACCCACTGCTACTGAAGTTCTAGGTTTTTCTGGACCTGGAGAGGGTCTTCCGTGATGCTTTCTATTGCAGTGCAGATCCTGCAGCTCCATAACCACTGACACGTTTGCCCTTGCTATGAAAGGCCCCATGCTTTCTGTTATCTCCAGCCTCTTCCCATGTGTTTCTTAGGCAATCCTGGCTGACCAGCTGGAGCTGCTGACTCTCGCTGGGTGTGCACACAAGGCTAGCAAACAGCAAAATCATCAGGAGGAGAGATGGCCAGATTTCCCCCAGTGTCTGCTCTGACAGTTCTTTCCTGTCACTTTCCCATCTCTGTCTTTCCCAAACAGAACTCCCCACTGATTCCCCTGCTTCAAGTCACATCTCATCATCATAGTCTATCCCTGTAAGCAACAGCATTTTTTGTAAAATTTTTATTGAATTTTTATATATTTCAACAAAACATCTTAATCATCTTTAGATCCCTTTCCCCACTGGCACCCTCCCATAGCCCACACCCCACTGGATTTCATGAATTCTGTCATTTGTGTTAGGGCCTATTGAGTCTAGTTAGTGTCCTCAGATGTCCTCAGTGCACGTTTATCCACTGAAGTCTAGTCAGCCTATCTAGAGTCCCTTCCTTTAGGAAATCAGCTCTTCCTCACCCAGAAGTAATCAGCTGCCAGTAGTTCTTCAGCTAAGATTGGGGTCTGCAACCCATTTGCACAGTTCTATGCAGTATTTTTGTCTGCTTGAGTTTGCATGGGTCTCGTGCATGCCAACACCACTGCTATAAGATCAAATGAGCGAGGTCCCAGGAGCTTGTAGGGCTCTTTCCATATATAATTTACCTCCCCTCTGGCTCTTACAATCTTTCTGTCCCTTCTTCTGTAATGGTCCCTGAGCCCTGGGTGGGTGGAGTTTAACACAGGCATCCTGTCCAAGGCCCACACTCTGCAGACTCTTACCAACTATACTTTGGTCATCTGTGTCCTTTTGTGTTCATGGCTTTCTGTTGCACGAGGAGCTTCACTGATGAGACTTGAGAGATGCTTTAGTATTCCCTCTACCTCTTGTTCCACTCTGTTCCATGAGCCTTAGGGTTTGAATTGTAGATGTGTCACTTAGGGTTGGGCAATTCACAGACGATCTCTGTGTGTGACCAGTTGTAGAACTCTGTAATAATCTGTCTGTTGCAAAAGAAGATTCTTTGATGAATAGTGACCAGGATACTTGTGTGTAAATATAAGAATTCATATTTTGCTAAAAGGAAGAAATCACATTTCTCTAGGAATATAACAGACTTGGGGTTTTCTCTAAGATATATGACCTCTCTAGTTATGTGTATTTGGCTATGTTTACAATACCACACACAAGTTCCCTCCCACTGAATGCGCTATAAGTCCAATTAGGTAGTTGTTGATTTCCCCAAGAAAAAAGTGCCACTATTGCCCTACTATAGTTTGCTGTGCTGATCATTTTGTGGTTATCAGGCCTTAAAGCTGGGATTGTACCATCGATTGATTGATGTTCTCCCTTAGCAGCTTGTGTACTGTTCTCCAAAACTATGAGAGCTAGCCTTCAGGGGAGATGAGTTCCATGTCATTTCCAGCTCCATTTCTCCAAATCCTGTCTACAAGGTGTGTCCTGTCTTCAGCATTTGGGTCTTACCTTCAAGTTCTGGGAGGTAATTAAGGGCTGTGACAATAGCCTGTATAATTTTGAGAGTCTGTTTGACCACCCTGGCCAACAATTCAAAATGAGGTTTGTCCTCTCTGGTCCTGTTTCTTGTTATGTAGCCTTCAGCTATATACACAGACTCATGTAGAGATATTGTTTGTGTAATTTTTCAGTAGATCTTAGGACTAACACCATTCCCTCCATTTTCCACACTAGGTAAGCGTTATTTATCCACTCTCCCTGTGTAACACTCCCCGACACCTCCAGTTAAAATATTTTTAACTGTTAAGAAACCAGAATTAAGATATTTATTACAAGAATCACAAATTCAGCAAATATTACTGACTATGGCTTTAAAGACTGTTTTTTTCCAGATTCCTAAGAGGCAGAAGAGAACATACAGAAATAGTTGATACCATAAAGGACAATCTAGAAGTGGAAACAGAAAATATAAACATGACTGGATCAGTTAAAAAGTTAATTGAAGGACTGGGGATGGGGCTTACCTTGTAGAGTGCTTGCCCAACGTGCAAAAAACCCTGAGTTTTATCTCTGCACTGCATAAACTGGGCAGGCTGCACACAGCTGTACTCTCAACACTTGGGAGGGGAGGCAGGAGGAGCAGGTGTTCAAGGTTATCTTCAGCTCATAGCAGTTCTAAGGCTGTACTAGTTAAGTTTTGTCAACTTTTCCTCATCCTGTGATGAGGACTTTCCTGCACTGTAGCCAGATGTGACCTTGTCTGTGAGGCATTTCCTTAACTGGTAATTAATGCAGTAGAGCCCAGTCCACAGGGCCAGACACAGGATGGCTGTGTCATGGTTGGGCTAGTGTGCAGGGGTCGTACAAGGAGGGTAACTGAAGAGGCCAGGGGATGCAAGGCAGTGACCAGCATTCCTCCAGGTCTCGGCTTCAGTTCCTGCCTGGCCTTAATGTCCAACTTCCTCAGTGATGGACTTTGACATGGAAGTAAAAGCCAAATAAATCCTTGCTCCCCAAAGTTGCTTTTGATCTGTGTTTTATCACTGCAACAGATCCCAGTCTAGAACCGTGGGCTACCCTGTCTTGAACAAAGCAAAACAAAACAAGAACAAAAAATGTTTTCTATTCAAGAACCTTAACTGCAAATTCTAAGAAGTGTGATGAAGATGATAAAATTGAGATATATAAAAGAGACTGATTGGAAGTTGCTGTGGCCAAAGGGCAAGATTTGGTTATTTTCTCCAGCTTTGCAGTATGTGACCCCTCTTTCTGTCTCTTTTGGAAGAGTAGCTTTATCTTTCTTATTTTCATGCCATCTTTACTTTTCAATACATATAATCAAGAATGACCAGATCATCTCTGTTTTCATCTTGCTTCAATCAGAACAGTCAACACAGAGCCAGTTGTCCTCCTATTGAGTCCTACACAGAGAAACTTGAATCTGATTGGTACAGGATTACTCAGGTTCCATTTTGGTGAAAATCAGCACTGAACATTCAGTCAAATCTCCTCTGAGTATGGTCTAAGTCACTATCATTATGGAGAGAGAGACACTCTTTCTAGAAAGTGGGAGCATATGCAAAAGGAATGCCTGTCAATAGATCTCTGCCTCTTCTGGAGGTAGCTTCTGTGTTAGTTGTGGGAGAGGAGAAATGAAGGAAAAGCAACATACATACATGAGAGTTGTTCTTTACCTTCACTGAGGTTGTAGTCCACTCACTATGTAGAGATTATGATGTACATTCAAGTAAACATTGTTCAGACCTGGAGTGTTTCTATGGAAAGTCAAATGAATTAAGTACATTAAGTGTTATATGAACCCAGAAAGCGAGACAGTTCATATTACAATAGATTTATGGAGTTGTCAGAAAATGTTTCATTTGAAAGTGAGATTACAAAAACCGAAGACTGAAGGGAGGACAAAAACTCTAGGCTTGGGTCATGGTTTTATTGGAAGTATTACAAAGAACCAGAGAGAATCTAGAATGCGCATTAGGAGGCTCAGTGATTAGTAATTACACTTAGAAGATGAAGCATTATTATGCCAACAATATAATAACTTAGTTTTTAAGAATGTATCAGGCCTGGGGAAGGATGGCTAGAGAGATGGCTCAGTGGTTAAGAGCACTAGCTGCTCTTGCAGATTCCCAGCACCTACATGGCTGCTAACAACCATAACTCCAGTTCCACGGGATCAGGGGCACCCTTTTCTGCCCTCTGCAGCCCCTGCATGACACAGGTACACCCACCTACATGCAGGCAATACATTCATACACATAAAATTAAGAAAAAAACGGGTTGGAACTCCGATGACATTCATTCCTCTAGATGTCTCTTGGCACCATCCATCCCCTGGAACTCGGCTGAAGGAACTGTCTCTCTGGAGCTCTGCCCCTGGAACTGTGCACTATGTCTTCTCCACTCATAATTTAATTCAAAATAGTTTCCCCAGCTTCAACGTTGGCTCTACTCTAATCTCAACAGACCATCCTGTCTTTTCAACCCTAGTTCTAGAACATGTCATTCACTCAAGGTCACACCTTCTTTTCATCTTCACTGAGTGCAATGGAGATGTGTGCATGGCCTTCCGGCACTTTGACTTGTCACTTCTCAAGCACACCCACCCACCCACCTACCTTCATTCATTATCCTTTTGGGTGGAACACCGAATTAAACTGACGCTGTCGAGAAAATGAGATCGAGTGCTCTGGGCACAGGCAAGAGCACAAGGTTTTCGTGGGGTGAACTAAAAGTCGTTAGTCAGGATTAGTCCATTTACAGAAGTCATTCCCACAAGAGGGTGCTGGGATTTCTGTCCATTCATGCATGTCGGAAGTGAAAAGAAAAGAGAAGAAATGATGTCATCTTGGACTGATGAGAACTGCAATAAAGAAACAACGGAGATTTTAGATTCAAGATGTGCTAATTAGTTGGCTAGAAAACACCTGAAGTAAATTCCTATGGTAATTTTATGTACATTCAAAGGTCTGCAGAGGAAGAAGCAATATTGCTTTCCACAATGCTTTAAAATTTAAGACTTTTCAGTTGCTGTTGTCATCAATTACTCGCCATCTTGGGTGGCTGTCCTAGTCATGTGTACGGTAATTATTGATGGCGTCCTGTTTCACTTGAACTGCTGTTCCACTTCGGGTATAGTGAAGGTCATCCTTTTGCCTGGGAAAAGTTAATAAATGATGCCTATTCTGATTTTAAATATCAAGAGATAGTAATACATCCTGTAATCTATGCTGTGAGTAGCTATGCATAAAGTGTATGGAAATACACCTGTTAAAGCTATCTGAAGTAGTTGTTTCTCAGTGACTTGGAATTGGAATTATTAAGTTGGTTAGAAGTAACCATGACAAGCCATTTTGATGCAGAAGGCACTAACAAATTCTTTTTGTGTCATTTTGCTTTATTCTGATTCTAAGAATTTTTGTTCTTAAGCTTATATATAGCTAAAAGAGGCGAGATTTCATGATAGCCTTCCAGGAAAGTGAGCAATTGCTATCTTAAACCAGAAGAAATACATTTTTGAAAGCAAATCAAAGATTGATCAAGGGGTTTCAGCTTTTCCAACACTAAAATGAAAAAATAAATGAGTTAAAGATTTCTGTTTCAGTCAACAGAGTTTTAGTGTCAGAAGCAAAACTCCTTAGTGGAAAAGTGTTTAATACTACCTCTTCAACTAAAACTAAATTCTTCATAAATGACTATTTGATAAAAGGAAATGAAGGAAATGTCTATTAGTAGCTTAGTATACAATGTAAATTTGACCCTCAAATTCCAAAGAATGAAGCAAAACTGATTGAATGTGGTCTAAGTACAGCATCATGGTTTTGATAAACATGATACAGTCTTGAACACCAAACAGTCCATCCAGGAAGACAATGGGAAAAACCTTGGACAAGCTAATCTTCACTTATTATTATTTTCCTAGGAGCTTTACTGTGAATAAAACGTTCTGGCATGTCACCCTCACACCAGCCTTTACATATGTTGTTTCCCAAGTTTCTTACAGCCTTCCATTCTATTGCCCTCTTGTATTTTTCTTGAAGTTTCTGCTGAGAATTATTTATGCATAAAGATTATGTTAGAAGCCTTCTACCCCAACAACTTTTTCTCAAGGAGTCAATTTTACAATAAAGGAGACAGTAACTATTAAGAAAGAATTGATCTAAATTCTCAGAAATGCCACAATTTCTGTGTTCAATGAATAATCATAACATGGTTTGCAGTGGATAGTCTTAACTATCAAGTAGGCACTTCTGTATTCTGTAGAGATATAATTCCCTTCATTTTGACACAAGTAGGCAGGAGCAATTTGCCTCACTGAAAATATGAAGCTGGTCTTCAACTGACTTTTTTTTTTTTCAATTTTCATTGATTCAGGACTTGCTGCCTTTTCTGCCTCCCCAGCCAACTGGTCATCAGGTTAGAGATGGTCTGACTCATGATGTTGAGAAGGACTTAGGTTACAGACACTTGGGTACTAAATCCCAGTCCTGCACTTGCTAGCTGAACAAACTTGAATAATGTTTTAGTTTTGTTGTATCTCTTAGATTCAAGTTTCTCATTTTCAGAACAAGCATTTAATAGCTCCTGTTTCAGTGGGTTATATACTCATTACACACCAGCACAGGGCTTGGCATAGAACAGAACATTGCAAGATGTCACCCTGTTGCTTCAGGAAAAAAAAACAAGATGATAAACCAATATATGTATATATATATATATATATATATATATATATATATGCATAAAATCATCCCTTCAGTAATCTTAGATTACATATTTTTCCTCCAGTATATCCAATATTTGCTGATATATTCTCTTAAATTTGAATGCATTGTACAATGACAGGAATTAAATTCTCTATCTTTCTACAACTTCCTTCCCTGAAAAGAGGACAATGGAAGGCAATTTAAAGGGATTCAAATACCCTTTTGGGCTTCCACTGGGATGAGGATTCACCCACTTCTTTATTATTTTATAAAGACATGGTGACATCAACTCCTATGTCAATGCCAAATTAGTGTGAAGTGTCTTCAGAGATATATTTTTGACAACTGTAGCCATGCTAGCAACGTTTTAAGTACCATCTGGTCTACTGTGCTACTATGTACCTATCAGAAAACACTGCTTTGGTACAAGGTAGCTCAAGTCCCACATTCCAATGTCACATTTGTTAGCCAATTTTGGTTCATTGAAAGTATGTTTTTGTCAATGCTGTTGTACACAAATATATTGGTTATTCTTTTAATTGTTATTAGAAGATACACAATAATAGCTTAAGGAAGAGTTTGTTTTGCTTGACTCAGATTCTGAGAGTATAATCCATCATGACAGAGAAGGGATGGTGAGAAGACTGTTAACACCTGGTCACATTTCATCCAGTCAGGAAACAGGAATGAATTCTGTGTCAAGTTTGCTGTTTCCTAGTTTGTTTGTTTGTTTGTTTGTTTGTTTGTTTGTTTGTTTTTCTGAGTCTGGGACATGGGCCTATGGAAAAGTTCTACCCATATTAAAGTAGGTCTCCCCTACTCATAAACAGACCCAGAGGTTTCTGTCCTAGGTGATTCTAAGTTCAATCAAGTTGACTATCTCAGTAGGAAACCATGTTTATTTATCAGTTAAGTCGGAGGGCCCATAGATCTTGACCTATTAACACTAAAACTCAAGCTGGCATTTCAATTCAGAATGCAATATTGGTAGAACCCTGAATTTTTATAAAATGTTGGAGGAACATTCTCTTATTATATAAGTGTTCATCCCCTAATCTTAACTGAGTGTCAGATTGAATGGCCAATATTTGTTCCTCAGGCTAAGCCAGTTTTATAGACAATGTAGGTAAGGCCTTAGCAATGAATTCCCTCCATAAAGGGCTACTCTATTTTGTGTACTTTGTTTTGCAACAGATCTCTTTCCTAAAGAATCTCCAGAGGGATCTTTAAGATATGAATACTATTCTTCTATCCCTTTGAGTCCTTGTATGGTTTGGATCTTAAATGTCCCCAGAAATCCATGTACAAAAGGCTTGACTTCCAGCTTCTGTTGCTTTTTGGAGATCACGGAACATTGAGGAGGTATAATCTACCAGAACAAAGTTAGTTCACTGGAAATGTGCCTTAAAGAAGATATTAGTCCTCAGCTCTGTTACCTTGTTTACTGTGAGGTGTGTAGTTCCTCTGCCATATAATCTTGTGGCCCAAAGCTATGTGGACTGGAACTTCTGAAACTGAGATCCAAAGCTTTCCTGACTGAGATGACTATCTTAACTGTTCCTTCCTACCCCTGGCTTGCAGTACTTTTCATCAGAGTGGTGACTTTACCAAATGAATTAATGTGCTTGAAAGATTGGTTACAATATTCCTTTTCAGGAGTGTCAGTTACACATCTGAGATGAAAAAGAATATGTTGAAGATACTGTTTTTAAAGTGTTCATTTCATACAGAAATTATTTCTGTTTCATTTTCATGAAACAGGAAATATTACATCAAGTTTCCAAGGATTTTCTAGGTGAAAAGAAAAGTTTTGTTATTTTTTAAATTCTGTTACTGGCTATTATAAAAGCCATTTCATACCAGTACACTTTCTACAAATAATAAGAATATGTAGATATGTTTGGCATTGTACTAGAAATGAAAGTAGAGCAAAAGAAAGAGTTACCTTTGCCAAACAGAAGGTTGAAGAAATTAAAACAAAATTTTAATGGATCAAAAGTTAAAAGCTGCAGAATAGAAGAAATATTTTGCCTTCTCTATGTGCAACAGAAGATTAATATTCAGAACACAAAGAGAGCTCAAAAAATTTGGACAAGGAAACAGACAAGTCAAAAAAAAATGGGCTGATGAGGAGAACAAAAAATTGTCAGAAGAAGAAGTACAAATGTCTAACAAATAATTTAAAAGCGTTCAGCATCCTCCGCATGAGAAAAATGCAAATTAAAATGACTGAGTTTCCAGTTCACCCCAGTTAGAATGCCTTTCATCAAGAAAGCAAATGACAAACCAATGGTGGCTTCACACACCTTTAGTCTCAGAATTAGGGAGGCAGAGATAGTGGGTCTCTGCAAGACTGAAGATGAAAGCTGTCCCGCATAGTAAGTAGCAGGCCAGATGGGGCCACGTAGTAAGATCTTGTCTTGCAAAAAGCCATCCCCCAAAAAATAAACAAAAGGAAAAGGAAGGCAAACAACAAAGGCTGGCCAAGTTGTCAGGAAAGGGGAGGTTTCATTCACTGTTTGTGGGAACACAAGCGTACTCATCCACTGTGGAAATCAGTTTGGATGTTTCTCAACAAACTAGAAACAGAATTACCATATGACCCAGCCATAGCACTCCTGAGTATATACCCAGAGGACTCCATATCTACCACAGAGATACTTGCATATTCAGGTTCATTGTGGTTGTGCTCACATCAGCAACTACATGGACCCATCTGTTAACTGATGAACAGATAATGACCATGTGGTACCTTTACACGATGGAGTTCTATTCGACCATTAAGGAAAAAGAATTATAAAATTCATGGGAAAAAAATGGGTGGAACTGGAAAATATATTTAAGTAGGACAATCCAGACTCAGAAAGATAAACACTGCTTGCCTTCTCTCCAAGTGGGCTCTAGCTTCTAATTTTAATATGTGTTCATTTGTCAGGGCATGAGACTATGTAGAACACAGGAAAGTAGAAAAGGACCCACAAAGAAGGGAGAGGCTTGAAGGGTGGGGATGCCAGCAGAATGCGTGAGATACTAAAGTGGAAGGGAATCTCCAAGTGGACAGGGTGAGTGGGGGGAGTGGTCATGTGAGAGGGAGAGCAGAGCCTGGTGGAGATGTTGATGCATTTCTAGATGGAATACATAATACAGAAAAATGTACATTTAAAAATTATGCAAGTAAAGGATACCTGGATAAATCAGGAATTTTATGAAACATTTATCCACAGAGTAAAATGATTGAGCTCACATGGTTTATGATTAGCTTTATCAAACTGTCAAGTAATAGATAATCAGGTAATTTATATCTTTATTCACCTTGTACTCATCTATTCAGTTAAATAGTGGAAATCTAATATAACCCTGATACCAGAATTGTTTTTAAACCAGAGCCTAAATCACAATTGTTTCTGCAAAAATGCATATGATAAGATAGATGCAATCAATCATTTATTAAAAACACTGCATCAAGACCAAGTTTGTTTATTAATGAAATGATGCTTCAATACTGGGAAATATATGTAATCAATAATCTATATGAAGAGATTTTTAAAGAAAATATTTTATAATTATTTTGACCAATGTAGAAAACATATTATTCATTAATCACCCTTGATTTTCAAAGACTTGTAGTGAAATAGGAAAAGGAGATTTCTGAAGAAAATGAACCAATAAGAAACTATAAGCTTAATTTCATAAAATTCTGGAGCACTGTGCCTGAGCAGTGTTTCTCTCCTGTTTCTCTCATCAGAGTCCCAACGTAATTCTGGTAGCAGCTGTGTGGAGTCTGCCTGGACCTGCCAAGTCAGTGCTGCTCCAGCCATGGACATGGACAGGTGTCCCTCGTGCGACTCCATCTGACTTTTCATCAACAGACTGTATGTCAACGCTCCCACACCATCTCCTAGAACTCAATTATTTTCTACATTGCACTCAAGAAAACAGAACAAAAAACCCTCAATAAACTAATTTTTGTCCATTTTTTATAAAGTGTATTGCTACAAAGAGTGCAACCGTCTACAATCGTTCACTCTCCCGAAACTCTCAGTATCCTGTCCTTTAGGTTTTCTGGAGAAGTTCCATTACACAGGCGGATTAAAGCATTGTCTATTGGGGATGAGCTTCATTCTTTAGTCCTTCCTTGAAAGTTGGAGGATGGTGCTGAGAATCCCACCTCTCTAATCCTGTTTTACTACTTCTGTTGACAAATTTCCATCCTAAAACTGCTTAGGGCTGTTAGCTATCAGTCAGATCATTAGCATACAAAAAGACACTATAAATTTAGCAAACCTAAGAACTCTAGCTGTTGAGTGCCAGAAAATGGGGATGGAAGAAAACCAAATTGGTGTTTCATGCTATCAGTGTGAAGCAGGTGAATGGTCCTATTTAAGTCAGGTTACAATTGTCCTTTTATCAACATCCTAGAACTCTTCTCTGCCAGTAATTTGTCAAATCTGCTGACTTCTTATCATTTATTCTAACAGCTGAACACCCCCACCCCGCTCCATTTCTTTTTTCTAAATGTGTTCTGTTATTCCTATCCATCGAGTTTTCCTAATGTATTACCATTACCTTTTCAGTGTGATTAGAAATTTTCATTAAGAGTGCATGGATTACGTTATTTGGAGTGAAGTTTACTTCCAGTAATGCTCTGTGCCACCTTAGTTCTCACAGAGATGAATGCAATTGTCTGTACGAGCAGTTTAGGAAAAAAAAAAACTTTCTTCAGAGTCTTCTCCCATATTTCTTGTCAAATGCACTTCTATGTACAATTTAGCTTTTGTTACTGTTATGAATTGACTCATAGACTTTGCTCCGATAAGTTGAGCCATGTACCTTTGTTGCTTTTATAAACTGAATCTCACTTTTATTTCACTTTTGAAAGCTGTTTTTGTGTGTTTATGTTTTATACAGCTGGCTTCTGAATTATCTTTGTAGCTAGCATATTTCAGTAGATTCTCTTTAAACTTTTAATTTTTTTCAAGATTGCTTTATTAAAAAATTATAAGCATACAACAAAGGTGGATTTTGCAGTTAACATACATGTATCTATATTCTCCCAAGAATATTGTCCTATATCTGATTTATCACATTTTCTATCAATTTCCTTTTCCATCCATTTATTTATTCTACATTTGTGGGTATTCCTAAATCAGTTATTGATACTGAAATGTTTTCTCCTGTATGCTTTTGCATGTAGCATTAGCCAGAGTCCCACGTTTATCATTTCTTACTAAAATGTACATGAATAAAATTCACAAATCTCAAGTGAAGTTTAAGAGATTCGGCAAATATGAAAACTTGACAGCACAGCCAGTCGCCCAGGAGGCTCCGTGCTTCTGTTCTCGGGCAAGCTGTTCTCTTACTATCCAAAGGCCATCACCATTCCAAACTTTTTATACTACTTTATTTTTTCTGATATAGTTTTATGTAAATGTAACTAGAATTATATACATATAAATACTCCATCACTTTTTTCCTGGTCAGTGGTAATATTTGAATACTTCTTTATCCCCCTATTGTTTATCCACATGCCCTCTTTTATAAAACATTTGATCACACTGTCAAAATATTAACATTTATTTAAAAGATAAGTTAGATTTTGCTCTTTATTTATGTTTGGGGTGTATGAGTCCCATGAGTCTCTTTAATTTCCAGTCTCTGTTCAGATATATTTTGTTAGTATAATCCAATTTTGGCTTTTATATTTACTTTTAAAATACCTTTTTGATAAGCAGATACTGTTAATTTTATTAGTCTATCATAAAGTATCTAATACTTCTGTTATCTGTTTAAGGACCCTTGTGTATCAGAGGTTATGAAGACATTCTGTTATGTTTTACTCCAAAAGTTGTACAAGGCTACCCATTGTATTTAGGTGCAAAGTTTATTTTATATTAATTTTTTTTTGCCCTGTGTGAAGTAGGTATCAATTTGTTTGAGTTTACTATCTAGTTAGCCCAGAAAGATTGGCTAGCATGGCTTTTCTAAAATTTTTACTGAATTGAATATCTTTTCCACAAATGAAATTACAAAATAACTATGAGCATATTCATGGGCTCCCTGACTATCCCAATGATTTTGTAGTGATCCTTGTGCTGGCACTGTGCCACTTGGATTGCTGCAATCTTATAATAAATCTTGAAATCAAGTCATATAACTTATCTACCATGATTGCTCTTCCAAAATTCTTTTGGTAGAAGACAACTTTTCCAGTTCCACGTATGTTTTTAAATCAGTCTGTCAACTTCTAAAAAATGTATTGCCAAAATTAGAGAAACTCTGTGTTTATAAGTATTAAAGATGACTAGATCAATGTGCATTCATAGCATAAACTACTATCTCTCTCTTGCTATCTCTCTCTCTCCCTCTCTCTCTCTCTCTCTCTCTCTCTCTATATATATATATATATATGTTAGAAGTTTACATTCTTACATGAAAAGAGATTCATTATTTATTGTTAAGTAGAAATAAATGAGGTATAACATAATATGTATCTGATTACAATGGCTTTTAAAATTATGCTTTTAAACATGTAGAAAATGGCTTATAAATAAAAACTAAGGCCACTGTGCTGATTTTCTATTAAGAGAGTTTTACTGGAAGGCAGTGCTTTCAATTTTATATGCTTTCCTGTATCTTTACAGATTTCCTTCATGCGTCATTTAAGAAGTAGTAAGCTATGGTTTTTTTTTGTTTTGTTTTGTTTTTGAGATGTTTATTTTAGAGGAAACTTGGAGCTTGGCTCAGAGGTTCTTCTCAAGTATAAGAACAGGCCTTTGGATCCAGGTCGGTGTGATAGCAACCTATAATTCCAGTCTCAGAAGGTAGTGACAGGAGCCATATGGCACCTCTGGGTTTGATCAAAGATGGTTCCTGACACCAACCTCAGGCCTCCACATGTGCACTCACAATGTGCCAACATGAAAAAACTGCATACACTTATACACAACACACACACAAACACAATGGCAAAAGAAGAAAGTGAAAGGAAAGAAAGGAGAGAAAGAGAAGGACAGATGGAGAGTGAAGAATGTATTACAAAAGCAGAAGAGAGATGAAATGAAGACAATTAGGAGAAAGGGAGACCTGGATGAGGAGAGAGCTGGATAACTGAGTGTGAGAAGATTCACATCTTTCTAATCAGTATGCTCTGGCCCTGTAAAGTGGTCCTAGTCTGAACTCCATAGTTTTAAGAACTATGTATCAAAAAAACAACATAAGCAAATGTTGAAGAACTCTTGGGTATTTCATCACTGTGGTCTGAAATACTGGCTTAGCAAGAACGACACTGAATATCAGCTGTTGTTCAAGTTCCAAGAGGAAATGATTTTGTTTCTCTGTGTCTTTGCAACCAAAGGCTGGCTGTGTGTGGTGTGTGAATGCTGAATTTTGTGAGTAGTTGAATTACTGACTTTGGAAGCCCATCAAGTGCAGTGAAGATTTTTGGCAACCACAGCAGTCAACCAAAAAGACAAATTTACTGTCAAATCTTTCCTCTAACATCAGGTCACATCAAGAGACCATGCAAAGCTTCCAAATATCCATTTCCTTGCTTCTCTCCATTTTACAATTCCTCTAACTTAGGGTTTTGGAAAAACAGTACAATATTGGCAATGAATTCCCATGATGACCACATTTTCAGAATTTATTAAGTGCATACATTTGTATATGTCTCTAGATGTAGCCATCATGAACTAATACCAAATTTCCTTATTACATGCAAACTAGACAACTCAGTGCTAAAAACTCCAAATAATATTAACCTAGACAAAGAAAAATAATTTTTAAAGTGATAATTTATGTTAGGCAATCTGATATACATTTTAACATGATACACAAAGTTTCTTATTTAATTTCTAAACATAAACATTGATTTCAAAATTTTATAGGCTATTCAACTTTCTACTCCACAACACATAGAAATTTTTAAAGATTAAATTAATAAAACTCTTCCTAATAATTTTAACTCATGAGGGCTCTCAAATTTGGCATTATTGTCAGTGGTATGCTAATGAAAGTATTATTAGAGTTTAAGTGGTTTTGCCAAAATGTATGTAAGAAATGTTTTTATAGAAAATATACAACTTATCCATTATTTATTCATATGATTACTCATCCAACATCATTTATCCATCAATAGAATATACAGATATATAAAATTGTAACTGAATATAGTATTCTTTCATATTTTGCCAACTTTCAATGAAAAAAGCTGCTTGTGAAACGGACTTTCTCAGGGTAAGGCAAAGTCTGAAACACTGTTGCTTTATATGATATGGAATAATTTAGGGCAGGACATAGGCATCAGACTGCCCAGTCATTTATTTTAAGTGAGCATAATGGCTTTACAAGCGGTCCTATGCTTTCTTTTAAAAAGCAGTAATTTTACTAATTCTTCAGTAGTTTCATTCAATGAATTTGACATCTAAGCCCTTCTCCCATATTTACTCTCACCTCCAACCTGCCCCAACTTCATTGCCTGCTTCAGTTTTAACCTACTCTCCCCAACACACACCAATCATGGGCTGAAATCCAGAAACGTTTTAAAAGCAACTTTATTGAAATTGAACACTTTAGGCTAAGCCACAAAGTTCTATGGAACTTTCACAGAACGTTTTATTAAACCTTCTTCTCAAAGATAGAAAATTCATAACTGAAAATTTTAATACTATTCTTGGGAAACACCATAGTTTAATTTCTGTTATTAGTGTTACTACTACATCTAGAATTTTGGAGAGGGATATCATTAATACAGTTTCACAGATTCTTTGTTTATTGATTCTTTACCAATAATTTATGAAATTCTTAGCATGCAATAGTAACTACTCTCGGATTTAAGATAGAATTTTTACTGCATATGTTTCAATGCAAGCATACTTACTCATACAACATCTCTAAGCATATCTGTTGCAATTGAACTGATTAAAAATAAAATGCGACATTCAGAGTTCACATATGTAACATGCAATGTGTCAATTTCCTGAGCACAAACTTAGCTTTTGTATTTGTTTTAAAAGTGGCAAAGGAGACATCAGTGGTATTGTAGTTATAATACCTGTAAAATACCAACAACATCGAGCAAAAAAGGAAAGATTTCTATCACCATAGCACATAACAGCAAGTTAACACTGTCTTTTATTCTTTGTATTGAGTGCTTTTTGAACTTATGTGAAAACTTGTTTGTCTACAAATATATTAAAAGTTCTTTTTTCTACATTTCTCTTTTTGTTACTTAACTTTCTTGGGGAAACACAAGTAAAAAGCTACTAGTCCCAAATAGGGACAAAAGATGTACCTAAGAAATAATTCCACACAAATAAAGTTTAGTAAACTGATGAGATTATTGAGTTTACTTGCAAAATCCTGGTGAGGGGTTTCTTCAGCAGAGGAGTCATCCCAAAATAGCTGCAGCACTGGGAATCCCACAGAATCCTGAATGAGGACCTCCCATGGTCCTATCACCAGGTCCTGCTTGACGTGATTCTTCTACCTCTTGCATACTCTGGCACTTTCCAAGTTCACCAGTGTCTGGGAGGATGAAGTTCTAGATGAAAGACCAGTGGCTCTCGAAGCTCTTGTTTTCAGTAGAGTATTAAAAGTCTCGTTGCCATTACCAGAGATGTTACTGCTCTGCTCCTTTCATTGCCATGAATACGAAGCTAAGCATTCTTCAGGTCAGACCTGGGGGAATAGTAGAACCGTTTCACTGCCTATTTCTCATGCTTGGCATCAATCTCCTGAAACTAATAAAACTGGGTTCTTTGTCTCATTTGTTTCTTGGTGTTACTAGTGTTTGGCTCACCTGGAACACCTTAATGCTACTGGCCTCATTATATTTGCAGTGATTTTGCTAAAGGAGGAAAATACTGATATTCCTACATGAACAATTGAAATAGAAAAGGCTAACTTTGTTCTTCTTTGGTAAAGTGTAGGTTTCAAATGAACAGAAAGGAAAAATTCATAAAGACAGACTCTTGAAAGAAAATTAAAAAAGGAATCTAGTTCACTTTAGATTATATAGCCTTCCTTTTGTGCTTGGATGTACCAAGAGCCAAAACCAAAACACTGTATTTGAGGGAATACCATTGTCTACTGCAATGCTTTTCACAGACTGTGAACTATTCCCTGGCAAGGTATGGTTAATCAAAAAGACTACATCAGAAAACAAATTGACCATGTCACCAAGTTCACTGTTTAGTGCAGATGATGTCTTCATGGTAAGACTTTCTAGCAGTGAGTACCATGTGGTTTACATTCTGGTTCATCCACCTAATTTCATCATAGAAAGGAAGGTGAATGGGAATATTACTGGGGAAACTTGGGGAGCCCACATCAGATGCCATATGCTTCTGGGGAACTCTAGGGGCCTTTTTGTGGTTTCTTAGTCTCATTAATAAAAGAATTTAAAAACGGGCTCAGAAGAAAGCTTGAAGACACTTTTATTAAAGTTTGAGAGAAAAACAACAGGACAGGTGAGCTGTGAATCTTGGCATCTGCCTGAAAGGGAGATGAAAGGACAAAAAAAAGCGACATCCTTTTAAATTAGGGTTCAAGAAAATAGGGTCAGCAAGCGACAGAGGTCTGTAAGCAGCAGTGTGCTGGAGGCACCTCACCCCTGCAATCAGCTGTCAGTGGCTACCATTGACAGCAAAGGTCTGTACTTGAGAGAAGGTCTTGGAGAAGAAAAAGTGTACTATCTAATTAACTTATTCCTCCTCGCTCTCATCATGTCTCAGGTGAATCAAATTTCCTGGGGACGGGCTGTACTACTGACCAGGTGATTGACAGGCATTATTGAATTGGTTATCAAGGAAAAAGACAACAGTATGTAATGTTCTAATGGTTGGGAAAGATTGAGGTGTTGTGGCTCCAACATATGAACCTGGGGCTAAGGGTAGAGCTCAGATTCCCTTCTTTAACCAAAAAGAAGTATTTTTGCCATAATGGGTCTCAACTCCACTTCTCCACATGGTAATTTAAATCTTTTTAAAAAGATTTATCTTTATTATTTTTTTTAACTTAAAATTTTATTTATCTATTATTTTGTCTTTTTGAGACAGGGTCTCCCTTGTAACCCTAGCTGCTCTGGCACTTGCTATATAGACCAGCCTGACTTCGATCTCACAGAGTCTGCCTGCCTCTGCCTCTTGAGTTCTAAAACTAAAGTCACCATACTTAGCTCTAGTTGCATTAGTTTTAAATGTACATCTATGTGGGAGTATGTGCACGTATATACAGGAGACCATGCAGGCCAGAACTGTCAGGTCTCTGGAACTGGAGTCACAGGCAGTTGTGAGCCATCTGACACTGGTGCTTGGGACTATACTCCCATCCTCCTCAAGGGCAGTACATACTTTCAATTTCTAAGTCATTTCTCCAGGTCTGATGATTTAAATCTTCAGGAGGAATTTCCCTGTCTAGGAAAAGTGGGGTCCATAGTCCATAAAGGAGGGGGTCCATCCCCAATGTCCTACAAGCCTGCTAGTACCTATCTAGATACCTAACAGGTGGCTCTAACCTATGTTTTGGTCAAGATGCTCATTTTGATGCTGAAGCAGTAAGCAAATCCAAAATCCAAGTGACTTAAGTCAGCCATAATTTCTCTGCCACATTACTCGTCCCAGCAATCCTAGATTGCTAGGTTATGGCTCAGTTCCAAACAGTTATAGGTTTCATCATCTTGTAGCTGAAGCAGCACAGGCAGAAAGCATGTACTCCTTGGCTACAGAAGCTCCCAAAGCTCACCTTTCATTGGCCAGAGTAAACTTCCAGATCTCATCCAGTGCTAGAAGGATGGCCAGCTGTGAAAGCACTGAAGGTCCCTATCTTCCCCATTATGCCAAATTACATGACACTAACTTAATAGGTGGATGATTACATCTTGAACTTCACATATTTGAATGTGACCTCACACGTGGTTAGGGAAGCATCTATGTTCTAGTAACTTCCAAGCCTTTTTTGGTCTTCCTTTCGTTCTTAAACTGGTAGAGTACATGCCACAGCATTAAGAAGAGTGCTGCTCATAGCAAAACTCATTATTATGCTAAAATTTGAATCAGCAGCAACTGATTTTCTGATGCAACTGATTCCTGAAGAGGAAAAATCCTTATGACTTTCCTCTTTCTCTGGTCCTGAGCTATGGAAGGGAACATTTGGAGTCTCCAAGGGGCAGCTGCATTGCCAGTAAACTCATCTTCTCTAATATCATTTCGATGGACTTAGCATCACTGGACAAGTCACTCACCACCTCTGTATTATACAGATTTGCATTATCTAAAGATCATTCTATAAGCTACGGTCCATTCGCCTTGGCAAATACTGTTTAAATATAGCATCCATAAATAAATGTTAAATAATTCATGAACATAATTTTGTAAATTCTGCTAGGCCACACCTCTCTGGGGCATATTTATGAACATGCGTCAGCCTGGAATCAATGTGTCTGCAAAGCTCCTTGCCTCTCAGGCAGAATTCCCACATCTAGCCCAAAACGCTGCAAACGACTTCTACTCCCCTTCGGTAGCCATCCATCACACTGTCACTTTAATTCAGATGCTGCTACTTGTTTTAATAACATGCATCTTACACAAAGAATATTGCTAACACAGAATCTTTGGGTAGACTTTTACAACCTCATAAAATGGTATTAACCCTCTGATCCCTGACGCTCTTTCCATGCAACAAGAGCCTTGGAATGCTCTCCTTGCCCTTCCACATCCCCCAGCTTTCCTGATGCTTATCAATAACCTCTATTCATGAGTGCTACAGAGCACCAGGACCTGACATCAATCACACAGTAAAAATATTATTCCTTCAGCATTGCCAGGAAGAATTATGAAAAAAATAAAAGTGTTATTGTGGGAATTATTTAGCAAACAACATATGTATAAAATGTATTAGGTAAGTGTTAAATTATATCACCTCATTATGGAAAGCTGGCTTCTGATTATGAAGGTGGCTCTCTTCCTTTCCTAAGTAGTTCAGAAGGACAATGGAAAAGCCCACAAAGACGTCAGAAGAAAAGACCAAGTTATCATGTTTAGCTCCTCCTTTACTAGGAAGAAATTGGCAGGATGATTTATAAAACTCCTCCTCTTGGATGTTTTAAGTTGGAATTTACAGATAATCAATGTGCCTTGTATTTAGTGGCTAAATAGGAAAGTTATTCTAGGGAAGAAATTTTCAGGATGGAAAGTAGATGAGTGGTCTAGCTGCCTCGGCCAGCACCTTCCTCCCTCAAATGGCACATAAGAAGCACTCTCTAAGCAGGGTGGGGCCATTTTATTGGTGGGGGGATTATTTATACTGTAACACTTAGGTTTTAAAATATTTTATTTAGCTATTTTTATTTTATGTGTATGAGTGTCAGTGCACCCTTGGTGTTCAGTGCCAGCAGAGGTCAGAAGTTGACATCGGATTCCCCTGGATCGGGAGTTAAAGAGGATTGTTAGTCACCATGTGGGTGCTTGGAATCAAACTCAGATCCTCTGTAAAAGCAGCCAGTGCTCTTAACAGCTGAGCCATCTCTCCAGCCCCAACACTTAGGTTTTAGTTAGTTCTGGAAAAGAGGACCATGCCACTGCCCTCTGTCACTGCTGGAAACAGTGTTCCCCAAATATTAGATTAAGCCAATTACTAAAATTAAGCCTACATTTTAAATACTAAGTGTTAAGAATACCTAAAGATGGTTGGAAACATGCAACTTAAAAAAAAACACATAGTATAGTGAATTAGTGTTCTACAGTTAATGCAGACTTTCCCTCTCTCTCTCTCTCTCTCTCTCTCTCTCTCTCTGGCATAATGTTACACTAGGCTCCTGGGATTCATTTGATCAACATGATTAAATTATTTCCTTACTCAGCTAGAAGGAAATTACTAGTTACCAGACATTATATGTCTGTTAATTATGTGCAATAAGGCTTTCTCCTATCACACCAGCTCCTGCATCCATGTTCCTTGCATTTTAAAGGCATTATCATTAAAAGTTTAAATATTGCAAAAGGATAGCTATAATTTTATTCCATGTATTTAATAAATAACCTGTGAAACCAGCAGTACAAAGTGTGTCAATGAAGAAATCCCAAGAATAAGCAGAAAGATGCTTTTGATTTCTATTCTCACACAAGAATATTTCCCTCTTTAGGACAGCAGACAGGTCTTCTGTAGCTGAATAAAGGGAATATGATCATTGCTACACAAGAAACAAAGCAAACAACAGCAGCAAAAATCCTGTGATTGCATTACTCTTCAAAGCAGAGCTTACTCACCTGAGTGGCCAATGGTGTCGCATTTACACTTTCTCTCATATCTCAATCTATAATTTGAAGCTTTCATTTTTCCCTTTCTTTTTTCTTTTCCTTATTTTCTTTTCCTTCTATTTCTTTCTTGCCAAAGAAGAAACATATGATAGTTGATTGGCCTTATTTTGTGTCCTAATGAAATGATATGCTTCTGTTTCATATTAAAGTGTTAATCAGTCTGAAATTAGGTCTTACAGAGAGAATAATGCTTAAAAGTGTTTAGGATGATTCATTTTATGCAGGCAAAGAAAAAGGAAAAGGAGGAAGCAAGCTCTTCTCCTTGGACACCCCCATACTTCTGAGCTTGGGACCCAGATCCACTAACCGGTTTATGGAACAGAAAGCTCTTTAGAGTCAGAGCTCACGTCAAAGCCTAGAAGGTTTTGTTTAAGCTTGAGAATCTTCATAGGTTTATGAAATCTCAACAAATATTTCAAAGTAGGAAGTTCCATATTTGAAGTTGGTGATCCTATTAGTGACTGAGAGTGGCACCTTTGTTGTGGGCCCAGGCATCATTTTATGTGAGATAGAGCCATGTGGCACTAAGACGCCAAGACATCACTTTCATGCCAGAACAGATAGGGCTGAACTTGTTTCACGCACTTTGGCTTTCACTGTTAATAATAAATGATGAAAGTTCAGAGGAGAGGATACTCAGCTATAAAGGAATGAATTTTAACTAGCAACATGCCAAACTAGTCAGAAACCACTTACATGGGCAGAGAAAAGTACATTCAAAAGACCCATCCTGAAAATTTGTCCCATAGCCAGCAAATCACACCATTGAGACTGTTTACTTTGGAAGTGGATGTTGAGTCTCCTTGAGGATCACTTACTAAGACTCTGGGCCAAATGATGGGGACCCCCCCAAGGCCTGAAGTTGGTTGGAAGAACCAACTAGGAGGCAGAAACTTGTATTCATCTATTTTGTTTTCAGAGAATAGAAATGAGAACAAGAAAACTGATTTGAATAACATTATAAAAATATGGATTAAATTAATTAAATTCCATTATAAGTAAAACTACCTGAAAATGCTGGATCCCTTGGTAGTATCTCCTCTTGTTCCCCTCCCTCCTGCCTTCCCTTGGTCTTTCTGTCTCTGTTTCTTCATATTCTTCTGTTTCCTCCAAACTACTGAACTTGCTCTTGCTGCCGGGAACACCTTGAGCTGAAGGACTCCTTCTCACAACCAGCAAGGCTGCTCTCCTGGACACATCAGTTGTTCTGAACACTCTAGGGATGCTATGAGACAGCCATGCAAATGCAGCAGCCCTGGCTCCTGTGGGTGACACCCTAGCGGTTTTGCAATCTCAAGCCTGGAGGACTTCCACCTTGGTCAGAGGGGCACACTTTCCAGCTGGAGAGACCATTGTGACAGGTCCCAAGGCCAAGGGTGGTCCAAACACAAACCTCAAGAACTGTGATTGTCCAAAACAAACGGCTGTTATCCATGAAGCAAATATCTTCATGGTATGTTCAAACAACCCTTCTAAGGTTATGCAAGCTGCTGCTTGGCCTTAATGAACCTACCTGTCTCGTGGTGTTGCAACATCAGGCCCAGTAACGACTTCTTTACAACAGTCTTTCCTTGCCTGATTTCAGCCCAGGAGAGCTGGATCCCATGCTAGGCCCCTGATCAGCCTGTGTACATTTCTGGGTCCTGGCCCTGGCTTCTGGGCTCAAAGCATCTACAACTGCTCCATGGCAGCTGAGCAAGTTCTGACTGTCTTTGAGGCAGTCTCAGAGACGGTGCCTGGTTCTTGATTCCAGTGCCCAGTTCTGCAACAGTCCTCTGGGTGCCTCTACCCCTAATGCTGCCCTGACAGAAGGTACCCCAAGTCATCCTGCCAGTGGCCACAAACAATTGAAGAAGCAGTTGAACAGTTGAAATGCTATAAGAGCAGGAAGAAGGAAAGCAAAAATAAAGAAGGGAGGGGAAGGGAAGGGAGCTGATAAGAGACCCAGAGAAAGAGAACCTGTAGGCCCTGGTAGCCAGAAGAGTTCCAGAGTGCTATCAAAACTTTAGGGTCAAAGTTCTCAGATTCCAGCTGCAACACTGACCACTGCAAGGTCCAGGGATCCCCCATTCCACCCAGGTTCAGAAGCCGACTTTGGGACTGCAACTCTTGTGGAGCTCAGTACCAATGCTGGAAGCCTGTGTCTGGACTGTAGTATCAGGTGACATTTGTGGTGACTTCTTCAGGTTTACTGCCTGGCTCACAGCTGCCAAGCACCAGGGACAGTAAAGTTGCCAGAGACCAGCTCCTCCCCACATTTCTGTGCAAGCACAGCCAAGACACTTCAGCCACCTTAGCCATCCCTCCCTCTCCCTTCCTTCCTTCCTTCCTTCCTTCCTTCCTTCCTTCCTTCCTTCCTTCCTTCCTTCCTTCCTTCCCTCCTTCCTTCCTCCTCCCTTCTCTTCTTCCCTCTTTCCTTCCATTATTCTTTCCTTTTTCCTCTTCTTTCTTTTGTTTTGTGAGGACAAGGCCTAAGAAAAACCACAAAATATCCCTCGTTCCACAGGTCTCAGGTTCTGTGGACAAAGAGACAGGCCCAGGCATGTTAGGCAAGCCTGGAAACAAAAGAACCTAATACGGTATAAACAAAAGCCTGCGATGTACTTAGGTAATGGCCAGCACATTCCTTTGCCCTAAAGGTGACTCTCACCAATGAGAGACCCCGTGTCCCTTCAACCCATTTCTGGTGTTCATAACGAATCAATTTAAAGACATGTTTGGCACGCGCGCGGGCTTTTGTGACCAACCTGGGGGGACACAGCAAATCCTCCTCCTCCCTTTGTCTAAAACCTATAAGAAGCCCCTCCCACCTCTCCTTGTGGCCACTCTCCCTCCGCCCACTGCGTTGGCCTGTTGGGTTGTGGACCAAGCTTGAGCTTGCAAATAAAGATCCTTGTGCGGTTGCATCGGATTTGGCCTCCCTGGTGGTCTTTCCTGGAGGGGATTCTGTGACCTGGGCACAGCAGTTTTACTTTATGGTTGACTTTCTGGATAAAAACTCAGGCCTATAGGCAGCTCCATGTCTTCCTCCACCGCCAGCAGGTTTTCTGACAGCTAATAAATCCAAGTTGCTCCAACTGCTTTTTTAATTTTTCAAATGGCAGAATTAATTCTTTTGTCATATAGGATCTTGCAGATTCCCAAGATTAAAAAACACATAGAGAAAAATTTTATGAGAATAAATTTACCTTATAAATTAACTTTATAACATTTCTCTGTCATGAAATTAATTGGAGAAAAATATACTATTGAATAAACATTAAAAACTGAAAAATAAAACCTTAGTATAAGAAAGTACATTTTGAAAATCATTTTAACAAAATATGTTCATTTAACTGGTATTCAATAAGTAATTACTTCATACTGCATGTCTAGTGGTCATCTAAGAGGAAGAATGGACAAAGCAAACCCTGGCCCTCCTCACCTCACCACCATGCCTTCTTAGCTCACCTGTTTCCTTCCACAGCCACAGCTAGGAAGGTTGTGAACTGGTAATGTTTCCATTAGTGTGCTCATCAAAGAGTGACACACTCATTACACTTGACCTCTAAAACAAGAACATAGGGGTTTTAGAATTTGACAGCTTAGTCAAGGTTTTTATCAGTAAGAAACACATGATTTAGGAATTTAAGTGAACATTTCAACTGTCTGCAATTGTCAAGTGTTCTGAGCCACGTCTGAGTTTGTCTTACCTACGCATGGAGAGTAAGAGACCCTGAATTGATAAGCAAGACATGACAGTTCTAGCTTATGACTACCATGTAATCCAAATGTGACCTTGATTGCTGGCAGCCTGATTCCCTTAGTGATGCTTCGTCACCTGCCTGAAGCAACTCATGGGTCAATATGACGGACAAAGAAATGGTATACAAACAGAATTAAATAGGTGGATATCTTTTGATAGTCAAGGCCCTGCAAATTTACATTCTAAGTTTCAAAGATAAATATTAGAAAAAATTATTTAAGCATTGATTTCCTGCAAATGAGCACATTCTGAATTCACAAAGCCATCTTAATTTTAAGAATTTCTCTAATGTAACAGCACGGTTCCTGTCCTGAAATTTAACTCAAACTGGTCTTTTTCACTGAGAATTTACAAGGAGGGAGGCTTTTACCTCAGTTGCCAGAATTTGTTTCAGAGCATTCTCCCAACCACATCTAACTGCAGACCAGTCTTACAAACACTGTCAGGTCTATGGAACGAGATTACCTTATTGCTTGTGCCGTCTGAAGAAACCCCACAGATAGAGATGGACAAAGAGCTGGTTATCAACTGGCGTTTTTGCAAGAGTGATGTAAAAATAATCTGCTTAGGCTTTTTCCCCCATTAATTGAAGAAGTCAGTCTACGTCAGTGCTGGGATGTTCTTGACCAGCGCGCCTTGCCAGTGTACCTTCCCTATGCACCTGCTTTTGTTTTCACGACTTGATGGTGGCACGCCTGTCCACAAGTGAAGGCTATCTCATGCTCAAAGCTGTCAAAAGCCCGGGTGAGACGTACACATCTTCACGTGGCCTTGGGCACGATTGCTCTCCTGTGACCCATGTCTGCTTCCCCACCCTCACATGTTTTAACAGTCAACTCTAGAAAGGCTTTTCCTCTGTCTAATGCATTTTGCTTCTGCTGTTGAAATTTGGATCCCTCCCTCTGCAGAAATTTCTCTTGGGTGTCTAATTGGAAAGCCCCGGTTTTTTCTTCTGTTTGACACATAATCAGATTCCTTTTCCCTTTATTTTGTGTTTCCCAGATCAGACCATAGCTATAGCCCTTCGATTTTTATTTTACAATCCTTTAAAAATGTTTTTAAAAACACTACTGATAATCTTTGTACAGTCTTTTTGCTTTTTTGTATATCAAGTATTCACAAATATTTATAACATAATATTGTAACAGCATTTTTAATATCAAAAATGTGAGATTTAGCATTTTATCAATATATTTGTGAAATTAAAATTGTGTTATTATTAGAGTAGATTCGGCAGCAATGATGACATATATAGACATTACTATTGAATGTTCTCATACAAAATTAGAAATTGCAGACATTCTAGGTGGTCAGTCAACTTATTGTCTATCTTCTTGTCCTCGTGACCTCAGTTGCCTTGCCATTTCTTTTGTTATGAGTGATGGAAATAAGGCTATGGTTTTTGCTTCGGTAGGCACAGATACACTTCCTGATTTTCCAAGATAAATATGTATTGATTTTGTAAAAATATTTAAAAGGAACAGAATTTAAAGGAAAACAAGAAGACCTCTAGCCAGTGCATGTCTCATGGACACACTGCGTGTGGGGATTACCTGTGGGACATTTGAACGCATATGAGGTTTGAAATATGCTCACTGAGTTCTGTTTTCTCTAGACCGTCTGTGGTGCTCATGAGAAGATAATATCTTAGATAGTTCATTGACCAGAAAAAAAAATGGAAAATGCATGAAAAAAATTGTATCTCGCCTCTAATTTGAAGGTATGCCTAGATGAGCACAAATGGGTCAAGAGACCAACTACCTAAACTACAGCCGCCAACCCAACTACAGGTGCATGAGTGAAAGTAAATGATCTTTGTTCTAATTCTCTGCCTTTTGGTGTGGTTTGTTATATGACATCATTCTGGAATTACTTCATGTTCAATTGTATTACACTAATAGAAAAGAAATATTAATAGAACTTGGCAAAATTTGTATGAGCAAAAATATAACTATGATCCCATCATGAAGTAACATGAGACACAAGTAATGATTACGCATTTTTGGAAAATTGACAAAGCAGGCATGAAAGAACAGAAGAGCTTCTTCAAAGTCAGATCTGGCAAGGTGATCCACCAAGTTGAAGTCTGATCATTAAAACTGAGAATTAGTTCCAAGTAGGGTATGATATATAAATACATTTTCTGTCTTGGCCTACAGAGTCATATTTGGTCCCCTGAGAAAATAAGACAGTAGAAATAATCTCAGTGCCTGATAGAAGACTGGGTGGAACAGAAAGAATACACAAACGCCAACCAGGACTAATGGAGCATTTGTGAGGAGGAGATAGGAGAGCTTTTAGGGTCTTGAAATCATTAAAAATGATAGCAAAAGCAGAGTGAAATGTGTTTATTACTGCTTTATGGGAGTCTTCTGGGATGACTCCATTCATTCCCGTGGACTAGCGAGGTGGGAGGAGAGCATCGCAGTCTCCACCTGTGGCGGTGTGTGGAGGTGAGAACCCACCCCGTGGCTGCCAAGCAGGGATATTGAACAAACGACCCAAATAGACCCTCAAGGTGTGTTTTTTAATTTATTATTATTTTTATTTTATGTGTATGAGTGTATTATCTGCATGTATGCAGTGCCTGTGGAGGTCAGAAGAAGGCGTCACATCCCCTGGAATTGGATTTACAGAAGGTTTTTAACCACCATTTGGGTGCTGGGAATCAAACTTGGATCCTCTGCAAGAGCAGCCAGTTCTCTTAACCACTGAGCCAGCTCTCCAGCTCCAGACATTCAAGGGTTTTACTCTAATGAGATTCTCTTCTTTCAACTCCGAAATGAAAACTTCTGCTTATAGGGTCCTAGTGATTCAAGAAACGCTGAGTACAGAACAGCCAGAGAGAGATGGAGGCGTCACTAAAGGCATTTTCAGTTTGGAAGTCGAAGTCAGAAAGGGTAAGAAAGTAGCTGTTATTTTATTTAAAAACTGAGATTTTCTTTATTTTGAAATACTTTCTGTTGAACTTCTACTTTCAAAGAATGAAGCTGTTTGATTTTGTAAGATTCGAACAGACATACCAGACATAAGGACACTAAAAGTTAAAATACTTCCTAAACTCTGACCATTTGTTTCTGTGTATATCAAATAATATCATGAGTACTTTTAAAAGTCATTCTGCATTTTAATCATTTTCTTGGTGTGCCAATATTGTTTGCATAGGAGTAGGTTTGTAATTTATGTTTTTATTAAAGGTGCCTGTGGAAAAGAGATTTACCATGACTCTTCAGAAAAGTATATATTTAATCCGCTGTAGAAATTCATAGTATTTTCTACACATGGGCAGCTTATTATAATGATCCAAGCAGACCACAGCCAACAAATAAACATGTCTATCTATTGTTAATTTTTAGAAGAACAAACATGTTTTGAAGATTATTACAGCTAAATTAGCAAGTGCAATGGGCCATTGTGGGAGCAGAGAATGAAAACACTAGTGTTGTAGTGTAGTATAATTGCTATTTGCATTTGAAGTGTGTGCTATGCTTTCTAACTCTGTGGAGTAATAGTAAAGTCTCACATCTACTTAGTTTTCAGTAAATAAGAGGGTTTTTTTCACTCAATCTCCCTGACAGCCCCGGCAGAGATCTTATTATTATGCCCATTTCCCTTATGAAGAAGCTAAGGTTCTTAGTGACAAAATACCTTGTCCAAAGTTGTGGAAGTACTCAGCAGGATTAAAGCAAGCCTGTTACATCTGACACAGCTGATGATTCTGCTTTGTCTTTGTTATCACTCAGTTCACATTTTCTACAGATGTTAATTTTGACAGTCTCTCACTCAGTTTTGTCAAAAACAGAGAAATTCTTACCATTCCAAAGGAACCCTTACTACATATTTCATTAGTGAATTAAAGGGAGAAGCAAAGAATTTATCCAATATAAATTATATTATTTATATTTTTGCCAAAAATATGCACCTTGAATATGCATGGTGGCATCTGCAAGGTTACTCTTTCTTTAATAATTAAAAATGACAAAAACTTTTAATAATCAAGTAGTGTAGCTTAAAAGGGTTTGAATTTACAGAATATAATGCTTGAATGATACACAAAATTTAGTGAATTCAGATAAAGGCCAAACCTGGAGACCTATTGAGGACCCACAATATGGATTTTTCTTGATATGAATTTACACTAATAAATAACACAGACATAACTGTTCTCATGGAGCTTACATTCTGGTTAGGAGATAGAGAAGCTAAGTAATGTTTGCTTTCTTATGCTAGTGAGCCCTGGGATGATGAAGAGACAGTGAAGGGTAGACAACAAAGTAGCAGGTCTGCCGAGTAGAAGAGGATGTGACATCCACTCTCTGCTACAGGCCACTGCTGGAGCAGGACTGGAACAGCCTAAGGTTCTGAGTCTGTGCCATCCTCGTCAAGGTGTGGGTCAGGTATTTGATCACGTTATTGCTTTCTCACTGTTAACTACTAACAGAATTCACAAGTTTTGTTTATCCAGTGTGTACTGAGGAAACAGAAGAAATGAGATATTGTACACACACATAAAAGGGAAAGCACAGTTTATACTAAAGCGAAATGGAGGAGAAAAAACATGTCTTTTTATGACAGTCTAGAACTGGAGATAATCATCAACCCAGAGGGAGGATTTCTGGAAGTTACAGCAGGACAAACTCCCTGAAAGAGGAGAAAATTGAGTTTGAACTTTAGAGCTGGATAGAGTTTGACTGGGCCGAGACCCGCTCACCTGTCCTGGAAGAGAGCAGACCTGCTGAGAAGAGGAACGAGTTCTGCCTCCTACTTACACCTCTCCGCCTCTCTAAATGCAATGCTGCAGATTTATCCAAAACATTTGTCCTTTGATTTTGCTTCAAAACGATGATCATGGATACACATGATGTGCTGTTTGCAGAGCCCTTTGTGGCCGGCAGAGTCGTAAGCAACACGATGACATACAGTCTTAGGCTAAGACAAGATATGAGCTTGCTACTCCCTCCAGCCATGGAATCTTGGACATGGAGTTGAACCTCTCTGAGCCTTGGTTTTCTCATTTAAGAAGTGGGTACAATAATAGAGAAGCAATCCTCCTTCCCAGGACTACCATGATGTCCTAATGAAGATCAGGATCTGGAATAATACAAAGGGTGGATTCTGAAGTTTTGGACATTATTGAGGGCTTGACAAGGCATTTGTTCAGAGTAGGCAACATGAAAGAGTGACATGTCTTGTAGTCTTAAAATCACTTCATACACATCTTCAAATTTTATCAACTAGAGAAATGGAGACAAGTTGGTATGTCTCAAGTTACTAGACCCCCTGGGGTTCTTCCTTTTGCACATTGTTGGGTGGACCAGGTATCCCATCAGGAGCAAAAGAAAACTGCACAGAAGGCTGAAGTGGGAGGGTGAAACCACACTTGTACTGTTAGTTTCTTGGTCTCCGGTAGAGCTCAATGTCCTGAAGCCAATATTTTAGCCTGAACCCATGAGGTACCAGCACCTCCCACCCCAAGCACTTTCCATGTGGCAAGACAGTAAGACTTACAGCACACTAAAGTGGGAGAGTGTTACCTACTTAAACTGTTTTTTCTGACTTAATAAGAATTTTTCATCTACAGCAAGCCATTTTAAAATATTGTCTATACACAAACAGTCACTCTGAATAATCGGTCTGCACACAGTAAATGTCACATCTCTAAATCACAGAAGACCTCTGTGGCTCAGCACAGGAGGCTCCATAGCAGTTTAAACTCCAGCCTCCCATTCATTATGGATGTGTTTATAAATCTCAGAGGGCATGCTTCTGCCTCATAGGAAATCCAAAAGTGGTGCCGTTGTTTGTCAGGGTGACTTGTCCTGGATGTTGAAATCCTAGCCATCTTTCTTATATCCAGATCACATTTGGCTCTAAAGTGGGTCAGCCAAGGCTGCTGTGAAAGATGCCATTTTTCTCATTTCTAATGACAAGAAAACTCTACCCAAGAAAAAGTGGCAATCTTTGAAAACTGAGGGTTTTGAGAATGGATATTGGAGCCTTCATTACTTTTGTTTGTTTGTTTTCTTTTCTTTTCTTCCCTTCCTCCCAGTAAAATAAATGACCTTCTCTATAAAAGTGCTTTGAGTTTCTTACATAAGGGAAGCAAAAGACAGCTGACACAGCAATGGCATTGAAAAACTCTTTAGCTGTTCCCATCTGTCTTGGTTAGTATGAATACTTTAGCATTAAGTGGAGAAAAGGGGAATCCATCAATAGTTAATAAGTGACCTTAGGATGGGAATTCAAATTCACCACAATTACACCCAAGTGTCCGAGAACACATGGGGGACACTATCAATAGATTTGAGCACAAGAGCCTGAGACGGCAAATTTAAATACCACCAGAAAAAGAACTAGACATTATTTTTAGTGAAAAAATATAGTCGCTGTGTTCACCAACCCATACTCAGAGACTTGAAGCCAAAATTCTGAACTAGGAATTATTACAGAAAAAAGAAGAATCTAAAAAAGCAAATAAAGATCCAAACTGAAATTCCATATCATAGCTAGATTATAAAAAAATTTCTCAAATTCACAGGCAGACTATATTTATAAGTGGAAATGAGATTAGGCAAAACATTAAAAGGAAATATGTTTATACAGAGATGCTAACAGGGATTCTCATCCAGGAAAAGCAAATTAAAACCACAATGAGTTATCACTACAGTAGAATGGCTAAAACTAAAAAGACTATAAAGACCAGATGCAAATCAGCTAGAATTCTCCTGACAGTAGTGGTAGTGTGGGATGGCACAGCCCCGTGGACTCCTCAGTCTTGTGAAATATGAGGCGCATACCATATGACCTAACTATTTCATTCCCAGTTCATATCTTAAAGAAATGAAGTACATAGTTTGTAAAAAGACAAACAAACAAACAAAAAACACTTGTTCAAAAATGTTCATAAGTAGCTTTACACACGCTGATAAAATACTGGATGTATCCTATATGTTCATCAAAGTGATGATTAATAAATATTGTGACATATTTATACAACAAAATACTGTTCAAAAAATAAGGAATGACTGACAGTTGTAAGTACCTGAATGAATGCCATAAATAGTATGTTGAATGAAGCCAAAGACAAAAGAACTCATACTGTATGATTCTATTCATATGAGGTTCACAAATATACAAAACTAGTCAAAGGAGAGAGAAATTAAATCAGAACTTAAATAGAAGCCCCCTCTTGAAGGACAATCAGAATGAAGGAAATAAATGTGAGGAAACTTTCCAAGGAGGAAATGGTGCTGGCAGAGCCATATTGTTCTCATGGTGCTGACAGAGCTGTATGGTTCTCATGAAGCTACATTTCAGACTTAAATTCTGCCCTTTATGTAAATGTTCATTGTTATAAAGTCTTACTGCTCAAATTTTGTGCCACAGAACAGTCATATATACTAGATACTTGCCAGTACTGCGGCATAGGTCAGGCCATACCCTAGACTTAATAAACCACAATGCAAAATCTAATAAGAAACCCAGAAAATTCTTATTCACTCAAATCTAAGAAATATGGTTACAGAAGTTCGTTTTTAAAGGCAATCACAACATCCTATTTTAGACAAAGGTAATAATACTCTTTGGAAAATTTGTCTCACCTCTATTTACATAATACCACGGTTGTATTAATCAAAGAACACTGCCAGTCAGTCATGTTTTGGGCAAAAAGTAAGTGAGCATGACTCTTATCTTTTAATAGAGCTTGTCAAATATTGAAAAACAGCTGCAACTCAATGCCGGCCACAGATGAAAATGTTCACTGGTTTCTAATCTTGTCACCTTGGTTTTAGGCTTATCTGTGTTGGGGAGCCTGATTCCCTATTCTCGATAGGAATCTAGGAACTATCTGAATGCTTCCATTACTTTCATTTCAGGAGATTTTAGTTAGACTGTGTTGTCTACAACCCCAAATCTTTGAAAGATATTCTATGATAGCTCATTCAAAAGGCTTATGAACACCAAATGAGATTTTTCATTACATGGCAAAAAACTTTTTGTCTTTTGTTTCCCTAGAGCTAAGAGAAACTAATTTAGGGGTTGTCCTAAGCCAGTATGAAAAATGATGCCTGGACATACTCCTAAGCTGTCTCATTTCATCAACATGACGTCAGAATCCTTGAGTCTCAAAGGTCAATCTTTTGTAAAACAAATTCACTGGGTAAAGATATTCACATTCACTCTTCTCTGTACTTTTTATTTCTCATTTATCACAGTAAAGGGAGAAATGTTAAAACCCTTAAAAAGTGAATTACTGAGTAGTGAAATTTGTCTGGAATCCATAGACTAGCTTCCTATTATCTGGATGGTCTATTCACATTTTAAAAACATAGCAAATAACCCTCCATGTGGCACAGTCTTTCCACTGCTGCTTATTCACATGTCAACATATCACAGAGATACTTACACATTGATGTTTATTACAGCGCTAGTCACAAAACCTAGGTTATAGAACCAACATACCAGATGCCCAACAACAGAGGAATGGATAAAGAAAGTATTGTTTATATACACGATGGAACATTTTTAGTCACCAGGAAGATTAAAAGCGTGTCATTTGCAGGAAAATGTACATAACTGAAGATAATCAAGTAAGTAAATTGAATTGGTCTCTAAAAGGTAAATATTACATTTTTCTATTGTTTGTGGTTGCAAGACTTTGTATAGATACATAAAATCATGTGTGTGTCTATGATATGAAACTACAAACAAAACTGGGGAAGAAAGGAGTCTGAGAAAGCAGAGGGCAGCGCACTATGTCCTGTGTGAAGATGTCCTTCTGTAACTCTGTACAATGAGAAGCAGAGCAGAACAGTGAAAGCAAATTTGGATTCTGGCAGAAAACTGACCAGTCTATAACAGAAGTGCACAGATTTCTTTTTAATCTCTTTTAGATTTAATGCATAGACATCCAGAAACGTATTGTATCAAAAGCACTAAGCTCATATGGGCAAGGCAACCCAACCCTTCTGCTTTTTTTTAATTCAATAACGTTAGATACAATAATATCTATCTCATTGGCTTATTTTTTTGTTGTTGTTTTGGTTTGTTTGCTCATTTTTGAGTCAGGGTTCCTACTAGCCTGGAACTCACTATGCAGACCAGGTTGGCTTTGACCTCACAAGGTTCTTTCTGCCTGCCTCCATCTCTGGAGTGCTTGCTAGCCCAGCTTTGTTTCAGGGGGATTTTTGGTGTGGTTTGTTTGTTTTGTTTGTTATTGTTGTTTAGACAGGAAATTCATTGGTTTTAACAAGTATTTGAAATATTGAGTAGATTTTTTTGAACTTAAAAATGTGCTTAACTTCTAATTCCATCTATAAACAAGAATCTTTGCTCTATGTTTATTTGTATGTTTTTGTTGAGACACTTTCCTTAACTCTGACTGGCCTGGAACCTGTTATGTAGACTATGCTAGGCTACTGCCAGTTGCCTACCCAGAACTCGTTGCTCTTTTCTTATTGATAGAACTGTATTTGTTATGCATACAGCCAAAACACTCCATTTTCCCAGCCTTCCTCAACATGGTCAACATCAATAAGTTATGAATAGAAATCACCAGGTAGAAATTTCCAGAAAATCCCTTAAGGATTGATAACATAGGTGGTTTACTTTTTAAATTCCAATTCTTGTTTCTTTTGTGCAGAATATACATATGATGGACATTAAGAATTACCAAACATGAGAACCTAGAGGGAGGACTCAGTAGTAAAGAATGAGCACTGCTCTTCCAGAGGACTGAGTTCTGTTCCCAGCACTCAGTTTGGGTGACTCACAATCAGTTATAACTCCAGCTTCAGGGAGTCTGATGCCAAGGGTACATACATTCAAGTGCACATATCACTCATACATACATATGCATAATTTTAAATTTTCTTTAAAAAGCTACCAAACTTGAATGGCATCACAGGGCCTTATTCTATATGGGACACTTAGGTATATTAAAATCTAAATCCAAGTGACTAAGGTAGCTAAAAATAAGTAACTATAGAGTTACAAGTCTTCAGATCTTTGTTTTTTCATGCCTACTAATTTTGGTGGGATTTTTCTTTTCCAATTATAACAAAAATCAGAATGAAAAAGAAAATTTAGAAAACATTAGGGAGAAATCAGGTATTTAGATGGATTATCCTTTATTTGAAATGCTTGGGAATGGATATTTGAAATTTTTTCAGATTTGAAGATACTTGCATATGCTTATGTATGTGCATGCATACATGTATGTGTTTGTAGGATAGAACCTAACTCTGCGAAACTCACTCATGTTTCCTGTGTGCTTTATACACATAGTCTAACCTAAGTGTGTGCACAAAACCAGTGACGTCACACGCAGCTCTCCATCCATGCCTCCCTACCATGCCGTCACTCAGAAAATAAATTTGAATCTGGAGCTTTTCAGATTTTGTATAATTGTATTTGAGATGCCTCAAGTGTGCTTTGAGTCAAAACCCAGAGAGATTCAGGGATTGCCTACAAGACCTATTAATAAGTATTTATCAAGTATCCATTACAATCAGTGTTTGCCAGGGCACATCGCTATGCCTGTCGGCCCACCACTTCCTCATGCCCTGCACGTCCGTCTTCCTCCTGGGATACCCCTGTGCCTTTCAAAGCATTGCTTTTCCTTGTTTAAATTTATAAAGAAGTGTAGAGCTAATGTATACTTTAATAATGAAAATACCAGAGAGAAGAGCTTGTCTTTTCAAGCTCCACTGTATATTTCCATAGTAAATACCAGCTAACAGAAAGTTGATAACCATTTGAGTTTTGTTCCTGTGTGTTCACACACATATATGTATGCATGTGTGTGAATGTGTTTACGTGCACATGTTTGTGTGGGTTTTGAGAGGGGATAGTGGTGGTGGGAAAGCCATATTTTAGAGAAAGCTGCTCAAGATGCTGAAAGAGAATGATGCCTGACAAGCATTTCTTTTATTGAATAATCCAATTTACAAATGCTTCCAGACAGATTGAGGGGACCTGACTAGGTTAAAATATGAACCACCATCAAAGCCCAGCTGTGTGCTGGAGTCAGAATGAGGAGACCTCTCCTCTACAGCTCAACTATGTCAGTAGATCATTTGTAGTTTTATGTCATTCTGCTCTAAAACAAACTCTGCTCAGAAAAAGGAGAGTCGAATTGTTCTAAAGGCTTGGCAAGATCTGCTACTTGTGTGTGTTGGACTATTCAGAAACACCAAGCCTAGGTGCAAGCTGACAGCTGGGAGCAAATCCGGAGAGCAGTAGGGGAAAGACATTGGAGTGGCCAACTTGCCTGCCTCACAGCTACTTACAGCAAATATACGCATACTGGGGGGTTTTTTTCTTGGCAATTACCACTGAGATTCTCCATTGCAGTGATCCGTGGGGATTCACTGAAAAGGTTAATAGCATCTATCAGATTTACAGGGCACAACAAGGGAGATGGCACATTCCCCCAGTGTGAGAGATAATGTCACCTGTGCGAGCTGAGCAGTCCACATTCATTACCATTCATTGGCCAAATGGCCTGAGTTGTAACCAGCCTTGGAATGCAATCTGTCAACAGTTGAGCATTGATAGCGTGAAAAGTAGCAAGGGAAACTTGAACAGAGAAGGCAGCAGAAGCAGCATGCTCTGCTGTCAGCTTGATGACCCTTCTGCAGAGGGCCAGACCCAGCTGTGGCTATGATGAGGGAAGAGTGGAGAACTACGGTTGGAGTGCGACGATTTTAAACGTGAGTGTGCTGACACCCCAGGCGCCTGCTGCAGCTCTGTGCAGAGCTGTTTCTCATTCACTCATTTTACACAGTTGTGGAAAGTCTTTTCAGATTTGTGTAAATATGTGGCTATAATTGACTTTGCAGTTTCGGAGCCTATCAAGGGCAGAAAGGGGCTTGGTGACATTTCAAAGACAATAAGCACATTTGATGCAATGGCCTACAATTCTCTCCAATGTTTTTAACCCACAACTGGAGAAGCAGATGGTTAGATTTCCTAGGACGCTTAGAACAGAAGCTAAGCTAATACAAAACTGCTCAGCTACCAGACAGGGCAAATCCATTTTGTTCTTTTTTTTTTTTTTTTTTTTTATTTCAAGTCAAAACCCATCAGAGGAAGGATTTAGCTTCACATGAGGATGTTTACCAGGACAATTTCTGCAGAAGAAAGGACATGCTTTGTTGGACCAGGTGCATTTTATTTTTTCTGGCACGAAGATTTATGAAAGAAGTATGCTCATATTTCTTCATATACAGTAATTGGAGCTCATTATGCTAATTGTATTTCCATTATCACTAATTAACAATCAGAGTGACCTGGCCCACAGTCTAATTTGTCTCTAATCTGTTTTTGTAAAGGGAGTTTTGCCCTGTAATTTCAAGGTGATAATTCTATTCGGTGAAACTTTATGAATTGCCGAAGGAAACACTTTTGATACTGATGCTATCCTCTTGCAACCATTTGGGATGGAGTGAGGAAGCAAACGGATATACTAAAGTACCCCGCATAGACGCCTGGATGCTTAATCGTTTACATCAAAGGAACATCCGTCATGCTCTTCAGTACACTGAAGCTACAACCAAAGAAATGGGCCAGTTGCTCCCACTTCAACTCCAGTTTTCAAGTAAAAATATTGTACCTAGTCTATGAAGCTGTTGACATTTATTGTCACCAAGAAATGCATGTTCCAAGTACCTTCTAATGACTTGTTAACACCTTACAAATATTTCCTCATGACAAATCTCTTCTAAAGGGACAAATTATAGGTTTGAACTACTAAAAATTAGTTTCTCATAAGAAATAAGGTGCCAAGGGTGTGCACTGGCCTATCCATGGTCTTCTTTCTCAGAGTACACGTTTATTCTTTGTTGGAAAATTGATAGCCATGTGTGATTGGAAGGAGCTAGCCTGGAAGAGTAAGGTTTGACATTCAAATTTAAGTCCAAGCTTAATAGAAAATATTGCTCTTTCCCTGTCTGTACTTTTATTTTCACATCTTCACAGCAGTGAGAATGCTTCTGAGCAGTAGAAAAGGATGAAGGTATAGGTGTGAGTCTACGTGTGGACTAACACACACCAACCAACGATCCTTAGGAAAGTGCCAGTCTCCACAAATGACTAATTCTTTTTAGAAATTTCTTTGCATGCATTTGCTATTTATTTATTTACTTATTTGCTGTGCTGTGTATGTGCATGTGTGTGTGCACACCTGCCATGATGCCTGTGTGGAGGTCAGAGTACAATTTGTGTAAATGCCCTTCTTTCATCATGTGGATAAACTTAGACCATCAGACTTGGCAACAGGCACCTTTACCTGCTGTACTATCTCTTCAATTGCATGAATATGTATTTCAGTGAACATAATAGTTGCTTCTTCACAGATATGCTTAAAGTCAAAATACATAATGATCCCAGTTCCTGGCCTGTGATAAGCAAACACCAAAGGCTAGCCATGATGTTGGAGAAGTACTCTGAGAACACAAGGACATTCTACATGATCAGTATGTCTCGTTTCATTGTGAGGACTGAAAGTGAACATTATCATCCTTTAGCACATATGAAGAAAGCTTTCCATTATGAGTGAAGGGAAATAATACTGAGAGAAAGAAACAGAAATAAGGAGAGAGAAGTGAGAGAAGAGTTGAGGAGGTGGGGGGAGGAGCGGGCTATGAACACTCTGGACACATAGCTAATTTTACAACTGGAGATACAGCTCAGTGTCAGATCATTTGCCTGGTATGTGTAGGAGCTGGTTAAATGCTCCTTACTGCTTTCAGAAAGAAGAAATCGTCATCACTACTTCCATCATCACCACCACCACCGTCATCATCATTATTCTGATTCTGAGATAGTTTCTCACTACGTAATCCTGGCTGTCTAGGAATTTGCTATGTAGACTAGGCATACTTCATGAGCTGCCATGCCCTGAAAGAAATCAGTTTGAGAAAATATTTCTCTGGAGCAAGGGAAATAGCTCAGTGAGCAGGAACACTGCTGCAAACACCCAGTGTGAAAAGCTGGGTGTGGCCACACACGCACCTGTAACCCCAGTGCTGTGTGTGCACTGTGGGGTGAGGGCAGGAGAATCACTGAGTCTGGCTGGCCTCCAGCCTAGCTCCAAGTGTAGTAAGAGACCCTGTCTCCAGGAAGTCAGGCAGAGTGACTGTCTCCTCCAATCTTTGCATGCACATGTGCATGTGCACTTATGACAGGCACTGCACACAAACAAAAGAAGAAAAAGGAGAAAAAAAGAAAACACTCCTCAAGTTATCTGAAGAAATTTGGCCATTTCCAGTGGTAACATCCCACATCTCAGATGTGGCAACCCAGAGTAAGCCATATAAAGCCAACGGCCTTCAGTGATGTGGGTCTATCAGGTTCAGCCTCTTAGCATGATGGAATTGGTTTTCATCATGTGTCTTTCAGAATGTCCCTAAGGTCAGCAACATTTGAGCTTCTAAAAGAAAACTGTAAGGCTTACATGATCTCCTCCCGGGCTGCCAGCCTGCCCTTCCACTGCTCTGGAGACTTTTGACCACCACACCTTTCCACAACTACAACACTCACGGGCACTGCCCTTCTTAATTTGTCCCCTTTTACTTAACAGGCAGATTTACCTGAAGGTTCCTGAGTCAGATAAAAATGTAGCTCTGTAACATAGTCTGCTCTGTCCCTCACACTTGAAATATTATTTGGTTTTCCTTGTCTGCAGCATAAATCACACAGTATCACCTAATCACCAAAATAATCTTAATCATTGCTTCTCCGTCTGGTCTTCCATAACAATCCTACTTCCCTGTTGATGTTTTCCATCTTCCCTCCTGTTAGACCAGATGGTGCATGTTCTGGCCTCTTTATTATCTTTTTCTGTCCAAAGATCTTTACAGAAAATCCTCTATGTGGAAGAAACCACAGCCGCAGTCTGCCTGCGATGCAGTGAAGTTCCCATCGCCAGTATCTGTCTTTCTCTTATCTGCCCTGCCTTCCAGACTCCTTCTTGCTAGCCCATAATTACTTCATAACACAGTCACTTGGGGTTTTACATGCACAGTCTGTATTTTCTTTTTCAAGCAGGAGCAGAATTCTCCTATGGTATAATACTTTCTCTAAGGCGGACTCGTGATCAGTGTCCACAAAATGTCTTCTTTTCTATTGCTGAGAAGGGAGTGTGGACCTTACCCTTGCATGCTGGAGAAGATGGACCATTGCATTTTTCTCACATATAACATCGCAGTTTAATTATATTGATCTTCTTAGATAACTATCTGCCATCTATTTTCCTATATGAGCCACTATGCCCAATTAAAAATATATATCTTATAAAAACTGACATATTTGAATATCAGTGACCCAGTCACTTAGAAAGAAGATAATCATGAGGCAATTAGACCTGCGGATCATTTTAAACAGCAATCATCCAATCTCCCTCTCTCTCTCTCTCTCTCTCTCTCTCTCTCTCTCTCCATGTCTGTGCCATATTTATTCCAGAATGTTATACTTTGAAAACTCTCTGGTCCTCTGGACTTTACCCTGATCTCCAAAACATAAACTCATATAATGCAATGCGTTAGAAATAAAACAGAAATAAAGCTGGCCATGGTACACATGCCTTTGATTTCAGCACTTAGGAAGAGGCAGATGCAGAGGCAGAGGCAGGCAGATCTCTCTGAATATGTGAATAGGAGGCTGAATATGTGAATATGAGGTCAGTCTGGTCTACACAGTGAGTTCCAAACCAGCTAAGGTTACAAGGAGACCCTGTTGTTAAAAGAATAAAAAGAAAAAAAAATAAAAAGAAAAAGAAAGGAAGGAAGGAAGGCAGCAGATATGCAGAGTTGAATAAACAAATGGTTAGATATGCTAACTTGGCACCATTTTTCTGAAAGCCACAGTATTGAGAATTTTTTATAAGAAAATACTTTCGGGGCTGGAAAGATGGTTCAACACTTAAGAGCACTGACTGCTTTTGCAGAGACCTAGGTTCGATTCCCAGCACCCACGTGGTGGATAACAATCATGCCTAACTCCAGTTCCAAAGGATCTGATGCCCTCTTCTTCTGACCTCCGGGTGCACTTATGCATATACAGGCATTGCACTCATACATAAAATAAAAATAGTAAATAAAAAGAAAATAGTTTCAATTTTCTATATAGGAAGATATGTCTATAGATACTGTCTTTATTCTGATGGCTATGGAATATAAATAACCCAATCATAGGAATATTTCACGTAAGGTTTATCTCTAGATGAGACAGACTTCATTTTAGGCAGCTTCTTTGTCTTCTCTAGAAGTGGGAGCAGGAGTCTGGCGACCAAGCACAGTATCCTCCAGATAAAATAGAATCCAGCAAATGTAAAGCTTTACTTGTTGCAGACCTTCTTACCCTGGGGACATACCAGTTATTCCTACCAGAAGCGTTGCTCCTACCATGCAAAGGATTTCCTAAAGCAACCAGATTCCATGGTTAAATATTAAAGCACGTTTCAAGCTATGAGCAAATGTACAGTCATTAGGATCTATCTAAAACCAATCATTCTGCACTTACTGACATGGTCAAACTTTGTTTACCTAAGGAAAAAGAGCAACGAGGGCTTATTGTTTTTATGTTTTAATTTCAGAATTTTAGGGCAATACCATAGAATGAAAGGTTTATTCTAAGCACTATATGACTGAGGATAAGATGGCTATTTCTTCCCTGAGTCTCTACAAAGACTCTAGTGGGTCTTGGGATTTGGATCATTTTAGCTTCTCTTTTTCTCTTCAAGAGGAGGAATGTTTTGTTCTGAAATCCTTGATTGCAATGTAATTCCTATTTTCATCTGGCCAATGATTTGCGTGTGAGGTCAGCCCAAAGGTCTCAGAGTCATTTCTCTATGAAACCATTTCCTTGGTGTTAAAGTGTTAAGACATCCCATGATCAGGGTTTTAGAAAATAGGTCAGAGTGGGTCTTTAAGATTGTTTAAAGAATAATTTATATATGGGTTGTTGTTGTGACTGGGTCTCTGTGCAGCTGGTCTGGAACTCACTACATAGACCAGACTGACTTCAATCTCTCAATCTCACAGAGATCCACCTGCCTCTGCCACTGGAGTGCTAGATTAAAGGTATGCTCCACCACGCCTGGCTTGAGGATTGGTCGATTCTTGTACTGTTTCATCTATAACACCAGGAACAGCCACTTTTCATAAAAATCATTTAATGAAAACTTAACACTATTTATGGAACTGGAAATGTCTGACATGTGATACTGAGGGCAGTAATAGTAACACACTTGTGCCATTACTTGTCTAGAAAGAAAAAAATAATTCACTATCGTCAGATCAGTCCTGATATGCAGACACTGCTGCCATGTCCTCTTAGGAAGAGGTGTTTACATAACATGTACAAAGCTTGCAGCTAGTACTTACTGAGCTGAGATCTAAAAGCAAGCAGGATGCTTCAAGAACATATCTTCTTAAACAGTTTGCTCTCCTGCCCAATTCAAGTTTACTTGTTTGATTTGAATCTAACCACAGCCAAGAGAGTCTTGAATAACAAATGATCGGTGCGTTATTCTCTGCCTCCCCTTCCTTTACCGATCGTGCTGCTTGCGTTTCCCTTGCAGTTCTCAGTGTCGGCAGAACATTCTCGTATTGGATACTTTTGAACCATATTTCATGGAGATGATTCCATTTATGGTTTATGAAATTTATAAAATAAGGAAAATCAAAAATCAAGAAAGCATCTAAAATTCTAGTTAAATATCTTGGTAATGAAAACTTCCATGAACAAAGGTGATGATTGTAGGAGTGGAAATAATGTGTTCAAGAAAGGACATACTGTTCAGCTGTCACCTGAGGGATCGGTCTTGCCAATGATTACAAGGCTGAGCCAGAGGTAAGATTGACTGAATTTTAAAATAATTTCCTGCATGACAGCATTTACTGAGGTACAAGATAAGTATACTTTTAATCATGGATTCAAAAGCAAGGTCAACAAACTATAGTTCCAAAACCAGATCAAGTCAATATTGTGTAGCAATTTCCTCCAGCTGAAACATTACATCCTGGATGGAGGCTCATTAAGACCTGGGAAATAAGCAAAACTTACAAGGCTCAAGATGTAAGCAACTCACAAATCTAAGGAAGTTCCAGAAACATGGGATTCAAAAGGCTCCTCCTCAAAGGTTATATAAACAATAAAGACTGCTGGGGAGAGGAGACTCTCTGATATGTCACATCTGGGACTATAAGCCAGGGCAAAAGTCCATGGCTAAAGATGATGTAAGTTCCAGTTGGGAGAACAAATGCTGTTGTTTTGTTAAATGGGCTTAATACACCTATTGCTTTCTAAACATTTGTGCTTATGGCTATATGTCACTGCTGCTGTCAGCCTCAGTTGTTTGTAGAAGGAAACTTCTCTTTTTTCAGTGTGAGTTATAATGGAGAGACCCATAACTGGTCAAGTTCCTGAGACTGGTGATTACTGTTAGAGACCCTATTCTCAGCCACAGGTGAAGGGAAATAATAGAACATCTATATCTACCACTCCAAGGCTCCAGGAACATTAAGGAAAAGGTGGAAAAAAAATCATGTAAGAGCTGGAGGAAGGGATGGAGTGCTGTGCAGCAGCAATTTCCTCTGAATTGAAACATTTCGTCCTGGAGAGGGATTTTTTAAGACTTAGGAAGAAATCAAAACATAAGATTCAGGTTGTAAACAATTCACAAGCCTCAGAAAATTCTTTGATACTTTCAAAATTTACTAGGTCCTATGCAGAGTTATATAATCAATAAAGACTCCTTAGAGGAGGAGACTCTCTGACTTACCCAACTCCTTTAAGTCATACAGGAAGCTGTCATCCAGGCTCCAGTGGGCTTTCCAATAATGCAACTGCCTGTGTCATTCATGTTTCTATGTGACTCCCTCACCCACATTCCTGTAAATAACCCCAATGTGCTACCTGCTTTTCAAGTTGGTCTTCAGAGGAGTTTTTGCTTTGGTCCATCATTGGCTTCCTAACTGGGATAAGAAGACATTTTTTTAATGTCTTTCCAGGAAAAGTCACTCAACAGCCAATCTCCTACTTAGTAGTAATGTGTTATTAGAACACAACCACATCTACTGGTTTACATGTTGTTCACAATGCCTTTCCAATCCCAAAATACCTGCTCAGTGGCTACAACAAAGACTATGGGAACTACAAGTCTCCAATGTTAATTCTGATCAAATATTGTTAAATTCTGACAGACTGATCACATTACCTTGGATCTCATGTGCATGACCTCTATCTGTTTTTCAAAGATTATAAGTTTTAAGTGTTCAATTAATTTATCAATGCTGCTGAACTTTAAAATTGTGATAGACACGTTGTAAAACAAATCCCATATTCAAAAATCATGCATATATTAGTATAACCTAGATAGGGCTCTAAATCACACTCTATAACTGTATTAATTTAATTCATGACAATTCAGGAATATTTACTTCATGTTCTTAGGGACAATAAGGGAGATAAAATTGTGATGAGATGGGTGGAATAAAAATAAGGTGGTGATTTCTAACTCTCCATGATGTTAGAATACCCTGAAAAAAGGGCTCCCACTAAATAGTGTCCATTTTTTCATCTCTAATATCCTCTTGAATTTCTTTGAGGCCACAGCTGAGTTTCTCCTTCTTTACTGAGTGAAGTGGAGTGAAACAGCTCTTCTGTGGGTGACAAGTGATTCACATTTTGGCTCTCCTATCATTTCCTGACTATCCTCATTGGTAAAGCATTTCACTTTGCAGATATTAGCTGCTTTTCATCTTAAATAGTGCTAATTTACTAGAGTTGAAGGGCAGGAGGGTGGCTTATATTATCTATAGTGCTCATTTCTAGGCCTGAGCCCTATTTTTCTAAAGTTCCAGCCTCATCTGACACTGCTGCTCTGACTCTTTTAAATGTTAAGTGTACATTAATACCTTCTGTTATGGGTGTCTAACTGTCTCCAAACAATATGTCAAGCTGAAACCTTAGATCGTGTCCTTATTTAAAATAACGGTCTTTACGTTTGTATTTAAACGAGGCTCTTAAGATGAGATCAGCCAAGATAAGAGTGGGCCTTCACTCCAATGTTCGTTGACCTGACCAGAGACAGAAGTGGATGTTCTAAGGCCAAAGGCCCACGTGAAGACAGAAATTCATAGAGTGTGTCTACAACTCAAGGAATGCTTTTGACAGCCACCAAAAGTTAGGGAAGGGTGGACCAGAGCTGCCCTTGGTGCCTGTGAGGAGGAGGCAGCATCACTACTGCCTTGACTTGTGACTTCTAGCCCCTAGGACCATGGAAAGATAATTTCTCTTATTAGAAACTACCAAATGTGTGGTAATTTGTTACAACATACTAGGAAATAAGAGCGCTCTGCCTTGTTAAATCATGCCTGTCTTCTAATTCTCTGTGCCACTGAAAATCAGAGCTCTGTGACCTGTGTTGTTTTGTTGCCTGCCGCATCCATCACACTAGTGTTTGGGATAAAACTTACAAGGGAATTCTTTGTTAAGTCATAGATTTTGAAGAATCATAATTTCTTTTTATTATTATTTAATGTGAGTTTCATATCTATTAAAAATATATATTTTATCAACTGAAAACACTCTTTTGGAAAACATAGACCAAAGCTTCCATCGGAAGCTTGGCAATTTACTTGCCAAAATTCAGCTCCAAACTAAGATACAGCTATTGTTTTAAGATATAATTTTAGCATTAGATAAGCACTTGCTTTTCAATAGCAATGTCACATGCTTTACCTCTGGACTCCAAAACCGAGGGAATCGTGTATTCTGAAGATTTTCTCACTTGGAACTAGGATTTAACCTAAGGTGTTTTCTTTTTCTAACAGTAGATGGATGACTTTATTTTGAAATGTGAAATGCCTATCGTTGACGAGCCTAGCCTCCCACATCTATTGAGGAGACCTTGTCAGTTATATAATAGATTGCTAAATGTCATTATTGTATTTTATTCTCAAAATAACTACATGGTATATGCTCAGGAAAATATCACATAATTATGAAATAATTCTGGATTCTAGTAGATCACTTATTAATCATACTTAATATTGTAGTTACAAAAATGATTGTTATGGAAGCTCATTATGAAAGGCAGAAATAATAGTACACATACACTTAACTGTGTCTGCCATAACAGAAATAATGCTCATTGGAGTGATTTATGGTTATTATTGTAACTCAATTAAAAGTATATGCTAGAATTGATAAGTAACTTTCTAAAACAGAAAGTGTCAAATCCATACCAGAAAACTTAAGGGAAAACCACCATAATCTAATTTTATTTTGTTTTGTTTCTGTACCTGGGAAATATTAGCAAAATTTTTTCTATAAGTTTAATCATCCTTGTTTCCTTATACTTAGGATTGGAAACTGGAAGAATTCCAAATATTCGTATTAAGTAAATGAATACATAATTTGCATTATTTGTTAAAGTCAATCTAAATTAGATGCTGTCATCCATCTACAGTTATTGAAAATTTAGTATGAATTCAATTGATGGTCTCAGTAGTCTGAGGTCATTGAGCCCTTTGGGAATATGACAAGAATGCTCTGGTCCTTTCTTGGTACTATGTAAGTAAATGCAAAATATTGCAGACACATTCAGATGGTTGGACTGGGGTTCCCTGAGGCTCATGATATAACTCCTGTTAGTGATATTGACCCAAAGCCGGTGGTGGCGTGCACCTTCGCAGCAGGGACGCACTCTGCCAGCAGGAACGCACTCTGCGCAACAGGGACGCACTCTGCGCAGCAGGGACGCACTCTGCCCAACTTTCTTGCTTCTCTGGTGAGCTCCATGTTCACCCATTTTGCTGCAAAAAGCAGGATATTGTCCTTGTTTTGTGACTGAGTTGTATTCCATCACATATGTACAACATATTTACATTATTAATTGCATATTGTACATCATTAATATACATTGACATTAATTGTACATCATTAAGGTATATGGACATTTTAACAATGCTATAAGGTATTTATTTTAAAATAAATAGGAGATTTTGAATATGTTCAATTTTCTACTTTGATCATTAAACAATATATACAGATATCAAAACCTCACATTATGCTCTGTAAGTAAAAAATAATGCAAATAAATATAAAACTTACAAAAGAAAAGAGTGACAATGGATAAAAGTAGCATTTTATGAGCCATACTAGCCACTACCAAGTACTTGGAGCTAGGAATTTTCCAAGAAAATTAATAGAAAATGATGTTTTTTTCTCTAGTATTGAAAAAGACATCCAGAAAAATAAATCATTACCTTACTCTAAATCATTTTGCTTCACAATCCATTTTGAGTTATTAAGTATCAAGAATTGTAGTTTATCCCTTTAATAGGTGACAGTAAACAGCATACATCTCTAAAGTAGCTATGTATCCCATTAAAGACTCTCAAATGAAAATACAGTACATATAATTGATGGAATATTATTCATCTGTTAATAAAAGCAAAATTATGAAATTCACAGGGAAATGGATGGAACTGGAAACAATCATCCTAAGTGAGGTAGCTCAGAAAGACAAACTGCTTGCTCTCTTTCATAAGTGGATGCTAACTATCATTCTTCAACTGTAAAATCCTTAGTGATCAGGAAACTAATAGGGGGTCATAGTCGCTGGTTATAGGAGGGAAGATGTAAATGGGGGTAGTGGAAAGGACACGTTTAACAGGGCAGGGAACGGGAAGCAGGAGAGGGAGTACAAGAAGGGAAGCTAACGCTACAGGCCTGTGAAAGAGTCATGTGCAAAACTACTGTAGGCGCTTCTTCAATATGTGCATGTACAATATAAAGAGAGTTTAAGCACAGCTACCCTCGATCAGGGATTCAAGGCTCTAAAAACACAGGGACAGCAAATGAGAAGCCCAGTGCCAGGAATAGACACCTCTTTTTCAGTTGCTGACCACAAAGATCCCATAGAAAATAGTGGATATTGCCATTACACTTGATTACCTACCAGAACTTAATGTTGAGACCCTCCTCCTGAATCACAGAACAAAAAAGGAGAGACCAAGCTGGTGTTGACCTCCAAGCTACCTCTGTTCTGGCTTGAGTTCATAGGAGTAGAAAGTGCTATGCATGCTACTGACAGAAGTAATTAACCTGACCAAGCTGTGAGCACTATGAGCTATCAAAGCAGCTGAACTGGTACAATAGTGGCACGAGTATTATGGAAGTAACCAACCATTCTCTAACTGGATATAGGATTGTTTCATAAAGGGAGTCCATAACTGACATTGTCATAGAGCCAAGAGTCTGTGCCCAGGCAGGTCACAGGCCATATGGATAATCTACTACTATCATTTTGCTAAGCAGGTATAGTGTTAAACTAATTCCTAATGGATTGTTATTAAACCCATAGATTAATGCAGCTCTCAGCTCTCACCAGAGAAGCTTTCTTCTTGTAACAAGTAGTAATTAACACAGAGGCCCACAAATGGTCAATGTACTGAGTATAAGAGACTGCAGAGTACTAAGCCTAAAATTGAATACCTATATTTCATCCTCTCCTTCCAAGGATCAGGGATCATTGCAGAAGAGGGGATGGAAAGATTAGAAGAGCTAGAAGTGGTAGATGAATGCAAGGATAGCTGCACATATGAATCCACAGCACTATGACAGCATGCACAAGACCTGTACAAACCCAAGACATATAGGGTTCCAATGTACATGGAGGAGGTAGGCAGGAAACCCCAGTGCTAACTGAAGATCTACAGGCAATTGATAGATACTGAAAAAAGGAGAGTCAGTTTTCGCCATGGGTGTGCTACTTTGTAGTTTGACCAGACTCTAAGGAAGTCTGTGTGTATGCAAGTGTACCCATGTTGTGAAATGTCCACAGAAGTCAGAAGAGGGCATCAAGTCCCCCGGAACTGGAGTTATGGAGTGTTGTTAGCTGCCATGTGATGCTGGTAACAGAACCTGGGTCCTCTACAAGAGCAGCAAGTGCTCTTAACAGCTGAGCCATCTCTCCAGCCCCATCTTTCAATTTTTTTTAAAGACAAATAATAGTAGAGGACATGAAGTCAAGTTGGGGCCAGAGTAGTAAGGTAGAGAGTGGAGACCAGGGGAGGGGATCTGAATATATTCAAAATAAAATGTATAACATTCTTAAATCAATAAAAAAATTTTTTCAAAAAAACTATCAAATGCAGAATATCTGGTTCATGGGAGATATTTAGCCCTACTGGTGAAATCTTGTTCTTTATACATCCCTAAACAGAGATATTTGTAAGTTGTGCCTGGTGCTGAACTGTTATCCAAGATGATGAATGCAATGTGAGTGCTTGGGACATGCCTAGTACTATGTCAGTGATCACACATAGGAAGTGCTGGATATACGCTCTGTCCTTGTCTCATCAAAAACAAAAAACAAAAACAAAAAAACAACAAAAGCAATGCTCAAGAAATACCAAATGTGGGGCTGGAGAGATGACTCAGCAATTAATAACATGTACTGCTCTTTCATGGAACCTGAGTTTGACTCTCATCACCTGTGTTGGGGGATTCACAAATGACTAGGTGTCATTTTTTTGTTCTCAGTCTAATTTTCTTTTCTAATATTGAATTTTTTATTTCACTTTATGAGTGTATTGCATCACACAATGCCCATGGAGGTCAGATGAGGGCAATGAACCATCCCTTATCCACACCTTCTCTTATTGCCACCCACACAATGTAACGTTCATTTTACGTACATGTATATATATATATATAATATATATGTAATATATGTGTAATACATATGTAATATATATGTGTAATATATATGTTTTATATATATATCCTATAGAGTCTAATTTGTGTCCCCAAATGTCCACTGGAGCCTGGTTAAACTGCCAAGAGTCCCACCCTTGATAGATACTAAACATAAATCATTAAATGAAAGAAATGTCACATGCAACGTGAACGTACATAGTTGGCCAGACTCCCAGAGTCCAGGAAAAAGGTGCAACAGAGAAGAGAATAGTGAACAAACAGGTGTGGTGCAGCACAGAAACACGTCCCCTTCACGCTCCTTATTCCGTCACATACCAGAAATGTGAATATGAGCAAGACTAAATGATTCCAGTGTCCAGTTCATATCTGAGTTGCAGAATTCTGACAGAGGGTCTCAGGAGGCAGTATATTGACTCAGAAGGCCTGAAAATATATATTTTGGGATTTCTCTGGGGCCTCAAATATATGCGACCTTGGAGCAATTTTCATGACCTTTCTCTGTCGTTTTTATGACAGAATACAGCCTCAGCATAAACCCTGAGCTAGTTCATCTATATTAGTCCATACCTGCCATATCATTACATCAACAACGGATATAAGCTCAGTCCCCATCCTCAGACATATAGCACACTGCCCCATGTCTCCTCATCTCCATAGTCACTGGTCAAGATGAGTGATTTCCTTCGACTTGTCAATGTTTCTGCGTTTTTTTACATTATCTGTGACTGATTTAACATATTTTAGCTGACATATTTTCATATGCAATTGAATACCATAAATGAATATATTTGAGAGATATTTTTTCTCCTTCTGTTTCCCAAATGAGTTCAGTGCTCATGAAACAGGTGAATTTCCCTGGAGAATTAAATCCATTACATTGTTGCTTCTCAGTCACCGGTGATATCTGGATACACGGATATCCCAAATCATTCCTTCATTACCCCTAGCAAATATGGTCTAAAAAGGCTGAAGAAGTCTGTTCTCAAGGATGTGCAAGGTGCTTAAGATGCCTCTTCATCCTAATAAAAGAGTTTTTAAAGTTCTTCATGTAGAAAGAGTACACACACACACACACACACACACACACACACAAGAAAATAAATCATGTAGGTATATTCTTTTTAAAACATTTATAACCATCTGTACTGAGGCATTAATCTCTGGAATCAAAAATTTAATCCAGAGAAAGTCAGCATTTGATAAAAGATGAGATTTACATGGAACTGTCATAGACTCTGAATGGAAAATGTTCACCGATTAAAATACACTCTCCTCCTTCCATTTTCTATTCCCATTTTTTAACGTGCTAAGGTCATTTTTTTTCTCAGTCTAATTTTCTTTTTTAATATTGAAATTTTTATTTCACTTTATGAGTGTATTGCATCACGCAATGCACACAGAGATCAGAAGAGGGCACTGAACTCCCCAGAATTGGAGTTATGGACAGTTACTACCTGCCCTGTCTGTGCTGAAAATCAAACTCGGGTCCTCTACAAAAGCAGTCAGTGCTCTTAGCCAGGTCCTTATTCTAATTTTCTGTTCTGATATGCATTAATGGAGTTCTTGGTGGCTTAAAGAATATGTACAAAGTTGATGAAATCTATTTTTAAGTCAAATGTTGAATAAGAAAAGGCAACTAATAGAAGCAATGTTTCCTCACTTGCTCCTCCATCAAGATACAGTGATAGTCTCCTTCCAGGGAGACTTTTTCTCAGGGCATCTGAGAAAGAAACCTAGAAAATCATGCAAGTAACTCCCTTTGTTCTACTTGATAGAAAACATATTTGGGGTTTGACAAGAACTAGAGAGTCAGACAGTGTTTTCCAAAACAGACACCAGGTGTGTGAAAAGAAACTTCTGTGTTTGCATTCAAAATCACTGTCAGGTTAAGAATACCAAATTATAGGAAAAAACAATAACAAAACACCTTTGATTAGTGACCTAATATTTACAATTGAAGTCATTTACACAGTGGTAAAACTTCTGAATTCGATAATTTATTTAAAAGGTATTTAGCATATGGCAGAGTATTGAATAGTGTATATGGTGCAAGGGATTGGGTATAGTCCACAGAGAGCAAAATCATCTGAACTGATACCCTAACGGAGCCAAATTTGTTGCTTGCTTAGAGAAAATGACTATACTATATATCCTCCTTTGTCTGAGAAAGTATCAGCCTGCACATTCTAAGTTCTTTCTATCCTGATAACTTAAATGTTCTTTAACTTAAAGTAATTGTACTTTCATATATGTAAATTTTTAATAGTGCTAAATTAAATTTCAGTACATAGATATACTGCACATGATATTTTCCCACCTCCAATAGCCATTTAAGTATTTTCTAGTTTTTTGCTAGTAAAGACAGCACACAATGAATAACCTTCTACTTAGGTAATAGTTTAAAATATCTCTGTTTTAACATTATAATTTCCTCTTTTTTCTTTCTAGGACTTTATGGTTTCATCATCATTAATTTTCACTCCAGTGAGAATTCTTCCTCATGTAAATTAGAGATGTCCAAAATGTTTTCCCTATCAGGCTTTCTGATTGCTTTCATACTTGTACAGATCTTCTTTCACTTCTTGATTTAAGATGTTATTTAAATGATATATTAAATTCCATGTGTGATTTGACTATCTATAATCTATACTCCAGCAACAAACTATTTTGCTTTTCAGGTCTTGATAGTATATTTTATGTCTTGTGGGGGAATGGGCTACTTTGTCCTTGTGTGTCCATTTTATTGTTTTGTTCATTTTCTTTCATATGAACTATTAGATCAGACTGTCAAAATTTTAAAATGTGTTTGTTCTGTTCGTATAACATTAAGTTTAGAAATTATCAGAAATGAATTTATATCTTTATAGTGTTGTCTTCTCTATATTCGAAGGAATATGTCTTACTTTTTCATCAAGAATATTTTTAATGTATATTTCTTACTGAGTTTTTGTGCATTTCATATAACAGATCTTAATGAAATTTAGACCCTCCTCTCCCAAGTGCATGCTCCAATCCCTCTCCCCCACTGGGTCTCATGCATTCCATCATATATGTTAAGGCCTATCCTGTCAAGCATTTGCACCCAGAGGCCCCCAGTGTAAGTTCATCCACTGGGTCTAGTCATGCTATCTAGAGTCACTTTCTTAAAAAGATCTACTATCCCTCATAAGCGCTTGGGGTCCGCTGTCCATTTACACAGTTCTGTGCTGGGTGTTTGTCTGATGGAATCAGGATGAGTCTTGTTGCAAGTTCATGTGAGCAAGTTTCCTGAGGAAAAGGAGCCTGTTTCCTTATATTCATGCACCTGATTTACAATCTTTCTGCCCCCTCTTCCACAATAGTCTTTAAGCCATGGGTGGGTGAGGTTTCATGTAGGAGTCCTATGCCAGGTACACATAGTCTGCCGTCTTTTATTCTCTAAAACTTGGCCAGCTGTGGCCGTCTGTGTGCATCAAAAGCTTCACTGGTGAGAGTTGAGGGGTGTGTCAGTGTACTCTCCACCCCTGTTCTGCTGTGTCCCGTGAGTCTTAGGTGTACAGGTTCCACTGGAGATGTCAGTGCTCTCCACCCTGATCTGCTGTGTCCCGTGAGTCTTAGGTGTACAGGTTCCACTGGAGATGTCGTCAGTGCTCTCCACCCTGATCTGCTGTGTCCCGTGAGTCTTAGGTGTACAGGTTCCACTGGAGATGTGTCTTTGGGGCTGGCATCTCTCGGGCGTATATTCTCAGTGTGTGACCTGATGTGGTGCTCTGTAATAGACTTCATCTGCTGCAAAAAGAAGCTTCCATGATGAGTGCTGCAGGATGTACTTGTCTGTATATATAAGCGTCCATATTTAGCATACAGGAGGAAACTTCATTTGTCTAGAACTATGCCAGAGAGAAGATTTTGCTCCAGGATCTATGACCTCTCCAGCCATGTATATTTGGCTATATTTACAGTGTCACCTATGAGTTACATCCCACTGAGAGGGTTTTAAATCCAATTTGCTGTTGATTACCCCTAGATGAAAGTGCCACGGCTGCACCAATAAAGGTAGCTTGCTGTACAAGTTGTTGTGGTTCATAGGTTTCAGAGCTGTGTTTGGGCGATTGAATGATTTTCTCCCTTAGCAACTTATATGGTATCCTCTACAATTGTGAGATCTGGTCTTCAGAAAGGCGGCTTCCAGGCCAGCTCCGGCTCCACTGCTCCAAGTCCTGTGCTGAAGTGTGCCCTGTCTTCAGCAGTAGGATCTTCAAGTTCTGAGAGGTAATTAGGGGTGATGGCAATAGCCTGTTTTATTTTCAGAGTTTCTCGGACTACTCCAACCAACAACTCAAAGGGAGGTTTCTCCTGTCTGGTAATATGTTTCCTGTTATATATCTTTCAGGTAAAAACATGCACTTATGTTCAGATACTATATGTGTTGTATGTGTACTTTTCAGGGGAGTTTTGAGTTAATACTTTTTCCTTTTGCTTTACACACCTAACCAAAGACATTAAAGTTCACTAAAATGAAAATTTTAAATCTTTGACAAAAGAGATTTAGAAAGACTCCAGGAGATGGAAGGACCGTCTGTGCTCATGAACTGATAGAATCAATATTGTGAAAATAACCATCCTACCAAAAGCATTCTATGGATTCAATGCAATGTCAATCAAAATCCCTATGACATTCTTCACAGAGCTAGGAAAACAAAACACTAAAATTCATATGGAATCAAAAAACCTTTGATACCCAAAGAAATCTTGAGCACAAAGACAAATGTTTGGTGATCACCATACCAGATCTTAAACTATATTCCATAGCTATAATCATAAAAACAGCATGGTACTATCACAAAAAAGACTTATAGATTAATGGAACAAAATAGAAACCCAAAAATTGAGTGCGTGGAGTTTTAACCACCTGATATTTGACAAAGGTGCCAATGACATACACTGGAGTAAAGACAGAATCTTCAGCAAATGGTGCTGCAAAAACTGGATCTTCTCATGTAGAAGAATGAAATTGGACCCTTATCTTTCACTACTCAAAAGTCAACTCCAAATGTGTCAATGACCTCAACCCGAAACTTGAAATGCTAAAACTGCTAGAAGGAAAAGTGGGAAGAACCGTAGAAGACGTAGGTACAGGAAAGGACTTTCTGAATTAGGCATCACGTGCTCAGGTAACAGTGGTACCTCATCAAACTAAAATGTTTCTGTACAAGAGAAACAACCAAGGAAGTAAGGAGGAAACCCCTTGAGTGGAAGAAAATTTTCACCTGCTACATATTCACCAGAGCATTGATATCCAGAATATGCAAAGAACTCAAAAAAACAATGAAACAAGAAAAAAAAAATGACCCAATAAAAAGACAGACTATAAACAGAGAGTTCTCAAATAAAGAAATAAAAATGGCCAAAAACCACTTTAAAACGTGCTCAGTATCCTTAGTAATTAGAGAAATGCAGATCGATCAAAACCACTTTCAGATTCCATCTCACCACAGCAGACTGGCTTAGATCAAGGGAACATAAGAACCCAATGCTGGAGAAGCTGCGGAGAAAGGGGAGCACTCAGTCACTGCTGGTGGGAATCAAACTCCAAACTCACAGAACCACCATGGAAAGCAGTGTGGAGGACTCTCATAAAATTAAACATGGACCTACCACAGGACGCAGTTATTCTACACTTTGTCATATACCCAAAGGACTCATCCTTCTGCAGAGGTACTTGTTCATCCATGTTTGTGGCTGCTCTTTTCACAATAGCTAAATGATGGAAACAGCCTAACTATTACTCAACTGAAAAATGGCTAATGAAAATGTGGTACATTTACACAATGGAGTTCTACTTAATGAAAGAAAAAAAGAAAGGAAGAAAGAAAGAAAGAAAGAAAGAAAGAAAGAAAGAAAGAAAGAAAGAAAGAAAGAGAGAGAGAGGAAGAAAGAGAAAGAAACTTGCAGGTAAATAGATGGACCTAGAAAAACTGTTATAGTAATATGGACTCCAAAAAAACACCGCATATGCTCTCCCTTATTGGTGGATCTTACCACCAATCCCTTATATGTATGTGTCCTGCTGTAACATCATGAGCCAGGAAAATGGAAGAGAAGAATGGAGGGAAAGGAAAAGAAAGAACATAGCAGAAACAGATGTTACCAAGTGAGAAATGGAGAAAAGTAAGGTATAGTGGGGAAGGAAGGAGAGAAGGACATACAAGGACCATGGGGAGAGAGGACGAAGGAACTCGAGATGAGGAGGATACCAGGAGACAGATATTATTAAGGGGAAAATGGGGTACTTTAACCAGGGACAGAAGAGAGAGGGTTAGACAGGAAGAAAGAAAGGAGAGAGAAATAAAACTTCGGTGATGTGAAAATGTCTTACTTTCTTGTTTGTTTGAGTCTTCTTTGAGTCTGTGTGTAATCTTTAAACTGTTTATTCACACAAGGTTGGTACATGTATTACCCTCTACTGATTCCTTGGTATTTAATCTTATTCATTACTCTTATAAATTAGGTATTGCTTTCATGACATTTCATAAGAAGTTTTTGTTTGAAATTAGTGTAATTCATGAGAGCTGCACTAAGTGTGCATTCTGAGGAAAGGCAGGGCTAATAATCTCTCCTCAGAAAAGGTGGGCTCATTCCAAGATTTCTCTTTGCTTTTCCTATGATGACATATCTGCCTTAAATATTGATTTCTTAATTTATAATAAAATCTGCTTTTATCACAACATTAATTTATGCTCTGTATTTGTTTTAGTAGATGCCATTGAAGAATGTCTTTTAGTATCTTAATGTATATTGTTTAAATTTATATACAAACAAATATACTTGTAGGAAAATATACTTTCATATATATGCTCACACATATAAAAACCCATACATATGTTTTTAAAGTAAGAATATCTCTGAATGAATGAATGTTCTTTCATTTTGTGCAGATAGACATAAAATGCCACCCCAGTGCTTTCAGTGTCTTCCTGACGTATGTTCATGTTTTCCTCCGAATAATGCCAACTTCACTTTATATCATTGAAAATACGTGAACACTTTGCTAAACACCCATGAAAAATAGCAAATTAATTTGAATTCTTAAGATTTGCATTCAGAAATGACTTACTTTCCACCTTTGGCCACCTACCATTCACACACAATTTGGAGAGTAGGTTCTCAGCACGACAATTCAAAAGTGATAGATTTTGTTTCTTTCTTTCCTTCTATTGACTGAACAAATTTTTAATATTATTAGAAATTCCTGGAAGAAATAAGCAGATTAAAAGTTAATTTTGGTCCAGACTGCCTGAGAGTGCCTGAATCCAGCCTCTGTGTGGACCCTGCCCATTCCCTCACCTTCGGGCAAGCTGAAGCCCCTCTGACTGTTTCAGGGCTGGACTTCTCTGCTCTTTACCAGAGGTCCAGGCATTTCCAGCCTTCCTGAAAGTGCCTGAACCTGTGCCTGCTGTCTAGTAGGTATCCAGGTCTTAGAAGGAAGCCTGAGAGTATCTGATTGGCACCTAACTTGAGCTTCTACATAAACTCCTAGTGGCTGAAATAGAATCATATGGTCTCTCCAACATAAAATCAAAATAAAGAACATAAAACCTAGACCAAGTTTTTCCTACATAAGAATAAAACCACCAAGTCACATCAAAAGTACAAAGAAAAAACAAATCAGTCTTCAACTCAACAAAAGAAGATTGAAGATTCATACCAGAATCAAAAACAACTAAAGAAATCCACATGCCAATATCACAATGAAAAAATAATAATATGAAAAACTCCAATGATATGTCCCCACCAAATACCATCAGTCCTATAGAAGAGTTCTACAATAGGCAGGACACAGAGTTTAAAAAGAACAATCATAAACATGATCAAAGAGTTCAATGAATTTAAAGAACACACAAACAAATCAAAGAACTAAAAGATAAACCTTAACTGAATTCACAGAAGAGATAGAAATATTGAAGAAAATTAAGGTTGAAATGAAGAAAGAAGTGAAACACTCACTAAGTCAATGGAATGACTGAGTAAAGCTGAAGAACTGGAGCACCAAGCAAAGATTATGAAAATTAGAAACCACAGGAATGCAACATGCAGGAAGTGTGGGACACCATGAGAAGAACAAATCTATACAACATAGGAATAGAGGAAAAGAGAAGAATCTCAGGATAATAGTATTGACCAGATCTTCAACCAAGCTGTAGAAGAAAATTCCCCCAAATTAAGGAAAGACGATCCCATACAAACATAAGAAGCACAAACAATACCAAAAAGAGTGAACCAGAAAAGAAACAAAAAGGCATATCATAGTAAAAACCCAAAGCCTACAGAAAGAAAGAGAGAATTCTGAAAGCTGCAAAAGAAGAGCAATTCACATATGAGCCGAAATCCCCAGAAATACAACTGATTCTTTAATGCAAATGACAAAAGCCAGAAGAACCTGGACCAAAGTACTCTGGTTCTAAGTGACCATAGATGTCAACCTAGAATACTTTACCCAGCAAAAATGTGCATTATAGTTAAGAGGAAAGAAAAATCTTCCATGTCATGAATAGGCTGAAATAATTCATGTCCAGAAAACCAGCTCTTCAGAGAATACTTGGAGTAATACAAAGAATTGAAGAAAGGAACAACTATTTTCAAGGGGCAATAGAAAGAAACTAAATGAATGTATAACTGGGACCACAGAAGTTAGACCAAGATGCATACAGAATTTAAAACGATGGGAATCAATATACAGTTTTCAATAATAACTTTAAATATCAGTGGACTGAACTTCTCAGTCCAAAGACACAGGCTAGTTGAATGGATCAAGAAACAAAATCCATCCTTTTGTTGTCTGCAAGAAACCCAGCTAACTCTGAAGGACAGGCACTACCTTAAGGTAAAAAGATGGGAAAAAATATTACAAGCAAATGGCACAAAGAAACAAGCAGAATATGCCATTCTAATATCTGACAAAATAGATTTCAAACTAAAACTAATCAGAAGAGATAAAGAGGATCACTTCATTCTGATCAAAGAATCAACTAACCAAGAAGCTTTAAAACTCATGAACATATATACACCCAAACTCTGGTTCATGCAAATTGTATAAACAGTACTACAGGACTTTAAAACACAGATTAACCCCAACTCATTAATAGTAGGGAACTTCAGTACTCCACTGCCTCCATTGGACAGGTCAACTGGACAGAGTATAAACAGAGAGACATCTGAATTAAATAATGCCATATATCAAATGGACCTAAGAGACATGTACTGAATATTCCACCCAAACAACAAAGAATAAGCTTGAGAGAGAAGAATACTAGGGAACAGGGTCTGTGGGAAAAATATATAAAAGGGGAGTATTTAAATGTGAGAGGGAGAAAGAGTTATATAAGAAACTATGGAGATAAAGGGAAAGAAGGAGCTCAAGAAAGTGGAGCCATAGGAAATTGGCTTTATCAAGGGAGAAATGGGGAAATGGGAACACTTTAATGTGGAAAGCATGGAGGGAGGATTCAGTAGGGAGAGAGAGGAGATAAATAATGCCTGGCTATTGTGAAACAGCAGAGGGAATCATATCAGTCTAACTACCTACTGACAAATTCCACATACAGTATCTCTGCATGAGTCTATATGCATAGCTGAAGACTATATAGCAAGAAACAGTGCCAGACAGGAAAAACCTTCCTTTGATTTGTTGGCCAAGGTGCTCCAGTATACTAGCAAACATTACATAGTCCATAGCCCTTGATTGCATCCCAGAACTTGAAGGTGAGACCTTGGTGCTAAAGAAGATAGGGTGCACTTCACAGACAAGATTTGGAGCAATGAAGCTAGAACTGACCTGGAAGTTACTTCCCCTGAAGACTAACTCTCATAGTTTCAGAGAGCACTATGCCAGCTGCTAAGGGAGAATGTCAATCAATGTCCCACACCAACTTCATAACCAAATAACCACATCAATGACCAGCATAGCATATGACACTGGTGCAGTAGTAGCCCTTTTATCTTGCGTCCAGTCAAGGGCTACCTAATTTGATTTAAAGCCCACTCCATGGGAGAAAGCTTATGGGTGGTACTGTTATCATAGCCAAAGACACGTAGTTAAAGAGGTCATAGATCTTAGAGAAATCCCCAAGGCTGTCATATGTCATATCCCTAGAGTACTGTAGATTTGTTTTTTCTTTTTCTTTCTTTGTTTGGTCTTTCTTGAGACAGGTTCTCCTTCTCCCTGTAGCCCCAGTTGTCCTGGACCTCACTCTGTAGATCAAGTTAACCTTGAACTCACAGAGATCTGCCTGCATCTGCCTCTGCCTCTCCCTCCTCTGTTCTGGAATTAAAGGCATGGGCCACCATACTCAACAAATGTAACTTCTTACTAAGTGCAAAAATATGTATTTTTATATTTATAGTCAAGTATCTTAGTCACCACTCACCAATGAAGCTTCTTGTGCACTAGACAGAAACTACAACAGAGTGCCACAATTGGTCACACATAATCATTGTCTGTGAATTGACCATTCCTAAGGAGAACATCTATAATGCAACTTCTACGCCTAAGTCTCACGCAACAAAGAGCAAGGGGTAAAGAAGACAATAATGAATCTTTCAACTCTCATTACTGAAGCTCCTTCATGCAACAGAGAGCCAGAAACACAAAGGGTCACAAATGGCTAAAGAGTGGAGATTAGGAGTCTGCAGAGTGTGAGTCCCTGGACAGGACTCCTATATTAAGTTTCACTCACTCAGGACTCAGAGACAATTGCAGAAGAGCCAGGGAGGAGCTGTGTGACCATACGGAAATAGGATTCCTACAACATCCTGGGACCCTGCTCATATGAACCTACAGCAAAGTTGTTGGCATCTCAAGACCCATGCAAACTCAATCAGACAAAAAACAGCATGGCAAATGAGCAGCTGGTCACTGCTGGGTGAGGAAGAGCTAATCTTCTTAAAGGAGGGACTCTGGATAGGCTGACTAGACCTCAGTGACTGAAGCTTCACTGAGGAATGACTAGGGACACTAACTTGATACAATAAGCCTTAACACAAATGAATTTGGGGACGTGGATGAGAGGTGAGGCTATAAAAGAGATAAGGATTTATTACAATGTTCTGTATGAAATACACAAAAATTCAATTTAAAAGAATTCAGTAAAAGGAAGTTAATATTTATCTAACATGAACTAGCATACACTGAGTATTTTGTAGAAAAGTAAACAAATAAATGATTCCACTAAAATATGTACAGAAAGATCATTTTAAGTATCTTAAGTATGACTTTCTTAACTGAAATTGATAGTTTTTAATAATGCTGATGATAAAATCTGAGCAGGCAACTTTACTCTCAGTCTGTAGCAGTCTTTAGAATTTTCTTTTATTGCTTTGTGTCCCTTTCCTGTTTGTCAAGTACAAAGGCTTATTTTCCCAACTGGTCATGCTTGGGATTGTCACACAGATAGTAGACTTCAAGCCCACCATCCATCATATCCTATTGAAAAAATATAAGCCAGTTCTTCTCAGGAATAGTAATGGCAAACATGCTTACTTCACATGTTGTCTATGAGAAAGGGTCAAGACATTGGGCCCATCACAATATCTGCTATGTTTCCAGTGTGCAATGTCCCCGAAAGGCTCCTATATTTGAATACAAGGTCCTGAGTTGAAGGAATGGTTTTCATAGATGGTAGAAACTTTGGGGCAGGAGGCATGACTGGAAGACTGGGGGAATACTTTGAAGGTGATATTAGCATCTGATCCTGGCCTGGTCTCCAACCTTCCGAAAGCTGCAAGTTCTCAGGACCACCACCACAGACAGAGCTGCTCCAGTCTCTCTGGTCAATGTGTCTTCCTTGCCACGAGGGACCAATGTCTCCTTCCTCCTTTAAGTTGTTTCTGTCTGGTATTTGGTCCCAGCAATGAAAAAAGTAATTAATGCAACATTTGATCATCAGAGGCTCAGATTTCTTTAGGAAAAAAATGGGATGAATAGACATAAAACAAGAGAACTATAGCAAAGTCTGTTTTTAAAACTATTACACGTCTATCATTCTTTCCCATAATAATTTTTCAGACCTTGTACAACTTACCAAGACATTAAGAAATATAGTTAGATTACATGCTAGTTTTCATGCAACAGTTACAACTGAGACCTTTAAGAGAAGGAATTTCTGACAGTCTTCATTTCTCCAGTGTTAAGATCATGGTATAATCTCACATCCACAGAATACTCATTGTCCAGCTGGCATGAGGTATGTGGCATCTGTTATCTCAGTTTCCCTCAAAACAACTCCATGGAGAATTCAAACATTCCTATTTTCTCAGAGTTGAGACAATTTAGAAAACACTCAGAATTTTGACCACTAGTAAACAGTTTATTAAGGGCTTGACCCTCCTGGATCCTCATCTCCAGAGTCCAACCTCTTTAAGACACTGGTGTTGTTTGTTGTTTTGTTTTGTTTCTCTTTGTTTTGCTTTGATTCTTTCTTGCCTTTGGTTTTGTACTAAAATTAAGCTGAGAACTCTGAAGCAAGATGAACAAAGAAGCTGGTAAGGTTGGCTTTGTGGAAATTTTCTTCATTTTTGTTTTCTCGCAGTCAACTGAAACTCTAAAGGACCCCAGTCATCCTCCCATCCAAAACCTGAACAAAATATACAACAAAATAATTTCATTACAACTTGAATACTCTGTAGGTCAGTTTTCTTGTGCCCTCATTTGTGCAAACAATGGTGAGCTATGCAGGAGAAGACCGGTTTTCTTGAAGCAGCAGGTTAGGGTCTGGAGGTCACCAGAGCATCTCCACAAAGGCTCTGACTGATGACTCAAGTTCACAAGGGGCCGCTTCACACTCTTTCATCTTAAGTGGCAGTGTTTCTTCAGCCCCAGCCTTCCGTTCCTCCAGTACCTTGTTTCCATCTGTCATGCCTACAGATTCACTCTTCTTCCTGGCTTTGATTATCTTGCTCCGCAGTCCACCTCTACCCTGCCTTCCTGTCTTCCCTTGGCCAAGAGTTCTACAACATGAGGGAGGCACTCCATCATCATGATGGGACTTGTCAGGTGCATAAGATAAATGCAAATTTCATGGCTCTACTGTCTCATTCAACCAAATTTTATGAGACTGAGAAAACTTGGAAGCTTATGCTGTGGGGCCATTTGGTTGGCAGGGAACAGAACAGACTTTTTCCAACAGTCTGTTGGCAGCTTCAGTACTAGATTTATACTGAGTGCTGGAGACTGCTTTGGCTATTGAGGCTGCTACTCAGCCATCTGGGAGCCTCTCAAGTGAGGGAAGAGTGATGGTGTGGATCCTGGGAGGGAGTGTTCCAGTTAAGCACTCCCAGCAACAGCTTTTTGATCCTACCTATGGCTAGAGAGTTAGGCCCCAGTGAGACTGGCCTCAAACAGAGACAGCAGCAACCAAATGCTAATAAAGACTTTTTAATTAACCATGTGTTAATAAAGACTGCCATCCACCGAGGATGGGAACAGGAAAGATTCCTGTGGTGAGAAACTAGGTCTGTTATGTGATTCGTTTTTGCATGAGTTTGGGGTTTCCTATTATAGAGACTATTGCTTCGTCGACCTCCAAATCTATTGTCGCCTGGGATAACAGGTTTGAGACAGGCTGTGATACAATGGTAAAATGTCTGAATTCTGAGACCATACTGTCAGAGTTGAAATCCAGTTGGCTTTAACAACTTTGTGTGAATTTGCTCAAAATTCTTACCTTTTGGAATCTCAGTCCCTTCTGCATAAAGTGGGTATAATTACAGCTCTTTAATGTAGTTGCACAGATTGAGATAAGGAAAAACAAGAGGTTAAAGCACTTAGAACAGGGCCAGCAGTGACAACTCAGAGAGGCATAGCTGCTATTACTTGGGAAAATGCACTTTCTCATCTTCAATAGTGTTTTCCCTCTGGAGGAGAGTCAATTGGAAGATCTGTGCCCACAATGAGAAATTTCAGGAGGAATTCTCAGCCCTGCCTAGAACCTTGAGTTGATTTCCAGAAGCACACTGAGCAGCCCAGCTCCAGATTCTGTGTTTGCAGACTGCACTGTGAAAGGAAGAGAGCAAGGTGAGAGGCTGAAGATCCACATCCACAATTGAGCAAGGTGCCATCGTGCTAGGCCTGTTTCCCACATAAAATAGACTTATAAATAAAAGTCAAGGAAGCAATGTCTCTTCCAAGCCTCAGGTAGGGAACAAAAGAAAGAATACCAGCTGAGACCCAGATCCTCCTGTTTTATTGGGTGGGGGGAGTGTTGAGTGACCTGAGCAGCCACCCTGAGAATGAGCCCTGTGTGGTTGGTGTGCATGAAATCACACCGTCTGGGTGACTAGGATAGCTGACAGATGACATTCTCACAGCGCTCCTCCGGAACCCCTGCAAGGCAGTGGTCTCAGTTCTTGGCCAGTAAATGAGTGACAGGAGGGAAATCTGTAGGCTGCACCCTCTGCCCACTGTCTGGGGACTTTTCCCTAGGCAGAAAGGAAAGGAACAAGGACCCTGTGTACAGCCTAGGTCACACCAATTTTTGGAAAGTGAAGTGACATTTGTGTGAACAACTTTAGATCTTCAAAGCCTGGAATAACTTGCAAATGAGAAAACTAAAGTCTAAAGTGGAGGTGTCCTATGGCCCCACAGCCAGAAAATGTTTCAGGATTAGAAGGTAAACATGTACTTCCTAATCTATGCACTTGTCCTGAGGCAATTCCCTAGAAAGCCCTTGTGGGAACTGTGCTCGCTGAACCTGTTTCCTCCCTCACCCAAATCCTCTGCTTTGTAGTCACAATTCTGAAGGGTGGTGAACTGAAAGGCACCTGCCTCAAGCACAGGATGAACAGGCCTCCACTACACAAGGACACATACTGAGAAGACATGCATCTCAACGCTTTGGTTTTAAAGTATCATTAATTTGGACATCTATTTTGAGAATACACTCTAATCTGTGTGACACTCGGCTAGACCTTAAGATGCAGAGAAGAACATTAGCCATCATTCCTGCCCTCAAATAGCTTACAGCCTACTTGACCAAACACTACCGACGGTCATGTAGAGCAGGACGGAGTGAAGGTGGGGGCTGTGTTGGTGAACGAGCGTGTTAGGCCCTCAAGGAAAATGCTGCTTCAAATCTTACATGACATTTTAAAATGAATCTCCCAAAGGCTTCTGGTACAAAATTGCATTAACTGTGATTTAAAAAATAACAGTGACAGTTATCAGAGTAGCTGTCATTTGTTCGATACCTATAATGCACTACAACCAGCGAGAAGTACTATGCATTAGTAGACCATTCGTTTAGGTGTCTGAAGTTCAGGGGGAGCCTTGTGTTTCATGAGCTATAAAATTCCATGCACAGAGATTTTCTGTTTAGCCTTGCAGAACTTCCCACTGAGGAAGGGGCCTACCTCAGGAGTCCCAGACAAATGATGCAAAGTACATTTCATGTCTTACAACTTCCTGAGGAAAGAGATTTCCAGAACTCACACATTAAATAAAATGGTGAAGAGGAAAATAAGAAAGAAGGGGTGTATTTTAAATCAATTATACTTTTAAATTATTTTCTTCACAGGATTTATTAGAACAAGATGAAAACCCCCTAAAGTTCTGAAGAAATATTAACATAACATGCCTGTAACTCATGCTGTGTTTAATGAGAGGTGCTGTTTTTCCTGCCATGGGGGCCATAGTCCAATGAGTGATGACTCTGAAAAGGGTCACATACATATTCATCAAATTCGACATGCTCATGTAAACTGGTTTTAATAGTCCATGACAGCAGAAGTTATGTCAGGCAAATAGCTGCATATGTGCTTCTTCCTTCTACTGGCACATTTGGCCATTAACACTGGTATTCATGGATGAAATATTAGTGTGTTAAGACCATCAGTTGTTGTTGATTTTCTGGGGGTAGCCAGGTGAATAAATCTTAGCTACTTTCTTAGGAGCGAAGCTTGAACTTTAAGATGTTCATTTTACCTTATTGCTGTCCTTAATACATCATACTCCCTGATCTTGAAGTTCAGAAGTTTCATGCAAAATCTTCCATACCAAACTGATATTACACCCAAAATAGAGACTCTTAGTTCCTAACCAATAACTATCACAGATGATGTGGTTTTAAAAACCTTCCTCAATGCATCTCCATGCAAATCCATTTTTCTCAACCTTTTACTAGTGTGGCAGCTACTTACTCATGCCTGGTTGGTTAGGAGGACATTAACACCAATTATAATCTCTCCTAAGAGTCTTTCCAAAAGAACAACTGAAACTATACTTAATCCATTTTTTTAAAGACCATTTAGTGATGAATTGAGACATGTAATGCCTTCTAGAGGACACCATAAAAGAACAGAACCCTAAAGCCGATTACTTCAAGACACTCAAACCCTGAATCAATAATGATAAATTATTTTATTATGGGCATTGGAGGTTCTGGTTACCTCAAACACCAACCTCTGGATATCCATATTTATTTACACATAAGTATCTTTAATGAATCATAGACCGGGACCGTGCTGTAGTTTCTTCTTGGGAGAATTGATGTTGTTTTATCCACTGTAAAACAAATAGCTATGCATTTGAATTGTCTAAATACAAGGTCTTATCACAGTGATTCAGGACATGTTTGTCTTTAAGTAACATGCTGTTGAGGAATGTTATAGCTCGGAGATGAGTTTATTGATGGTCAATCATATTTTACTATGGTTGTCTTTGTTCCCCTGATCTCAGTTCTTCCTGCCTCTTCTTTAAATTGGTGATTGAGCTTTGCAAACATGATTGTCTGTCCTTTATCACTAAGTGTCCCCAGTGACACAAACTTAAAATTACTCTTAGCTGCCAAGAAAACATACAACACAATAAAATACTTTAATCATAAATAAAATTAAACTATATAATAAGAAACCATAATCAAAGGACATTTTTTTTCAGATAATTTTTTGGATAATTTTTCCTGATTCCCTCCCAACTACTCCTGTTCTTCCTACCATCCTTCCACCCACATTAGCCTTCCAGTCCCGCTCATAAACCTCTCTCCCCTATTTACTAGTTTTGGTTTTGCTTAGTGGTCCAAAGAGTTTAATTGTGATCATTTACGTTATCCTGAGTTTGGGACTGACCATCAGAACCTGTTGGTCTCACTGGTGGGTACACAACTTAGATACTATGCCTCCTCCAATAGATTAGCAGTATGTGGTCGGGCTAATTAGTGCCTCCATAACTGACAGGAGCAATCAACTTCTGAGGCTCCTGTGCTCGCATACATAGCTGCTGTGATTTCACAGTTGCCAGGCTGTGTCCTGTCTAGAAGATGGTATTTTGTACCCCTTTCCCATTCTCTGGTTCTAACACACATTGCTGAGGATTCCCTGAGACTTAAGATGGTAGTGTACATATGTTGCATAAGGCTGAACCCTCACTGTCCTTTATCCTCAGCATCATGTGCAGTCATGGGTCTTTGTAGTTCCCCTATTCCCTGCAAGGAGAGGCCTCTCTGTTTAAGACTGAGAGTAGCCTTTGTCTGTAAATATAAACATAGATATTTATGGGGTGGCTTAATGCTAAGCCAATTCAACTAAGTAGATAGTTAGGCCTTACACCACTCCCACCCCAGACCTAAAACCTCTTCAGTTGTGGATTTGGGGCCAAGTTTACACTAGTAGGAATGGACTCTGTCTTTTAGAACAAACACCAAATCCAGTTATAGGTGGTAACCCCCGTAACAGCTGTGCCACTGTTACAACAATGGGCACATCTTGTCTGATGGGTTGGTATTATAGTTTGTACAGTTCACAGCTGAAGCTAGGTTACACTGTCAATACTTTTACCTCAGCTGACATAGCACCAGCTAGCATTACAGGAGCCAGCTAGCAGAGATGAAGCTTTTAGTCCATCCATCTTGATTTCCTTCCATCTTATACCCAAGGTGGAGATACTTCTAATTGAAAAGAATATCACTATGTGTATAAATGATAGATTATATGTTATATATTTTCTCACGTCTGGTTTAGACTCATTAGATTGCTATTACAAAAGACTACAGGACACAATTGCTTGATTTCTTCCTTATAAAAATTCATTTGTAACTATTCTAGTTTCATTTCCACACAGTTACAAAGTTTATATGTAGAAATTACCTTTGTTTTCAATGATCAGTAAAGAGAGGGCGCAGATGAAGAACATAGCTTCTTTGACCTTGCCGCCTATCAATGAGAGTCAGGAATGGTTGGTGCAGATGTAGGAAAGTACCATCTGGTATTGATTTCCTTTCAATTCATTGGGAGGAATTCAGGATCATGGACAGTAATTGAAAGCTGTTGTCTTGGGGGTGGTATTTTATTTAGCTCTTTTTTCTAGTTAGCTTCTGGAAACCAAGCTGTCTGTGCTAACACACAGCCACTTACTCACCTGTACTCACACTCTGCAGATGCCTGGTAAGCTAGGGGTGAACACCCATAAATAATGTGCAGTTTGCATTTATTTTGCTCCAAAGTGCTGTAAACATCAAGGTGTACTTATCAGATGTGTACTCCTATAACAGTGGGTCATTGAGAACTAGGACCAAATGAATTGAAGTAAGCAGAATGAATGGCATTGTTGGTCATAACTGAATGCTGGGTCTGAATGAGGCCACTCAAAGCCAATCACATATGACTTTAATCCACTGTTCTGCCCAGCATTCTCCAGGGATAAATCTGTCTCCAGTTTTTATTTACATATTATCATTTTACCTTATGTCACTGTCATAGTTTCAGACTTGAGTAAATCCACATTAAACAGTGATTTGTCTCCTTTTGATAGTAAATATTCTTGTAAGTGGTGGTTAAGATTAAAGGGAATTTGTTGACAATAAGTAAACGGGGGCTATTTAGGATTAAATGAAATTATACACTCAGCCCAGAGCCTTCTTTGGGAAGCTCAGTCCTGCAGGTGCCAATTGTCCTACAAATGCTGCCTTTGAAGGTGCAGGGATAATTCCCTGAAAGGGGAAAAAGAAAGAGAGGGGTGGAGGCGCGGCACAGACAAATGTGTTCTCAGCTCCCAAGACTCCTTGGGAGGGGCAAGTCCTGCCTGAAACAACCCTCCAGACGCCACCACTTAAAGGTTAGCAAAGGGTTCTTTTGAGGTGACATTTAAACCTTTAATAGCTCCCAGCTAGTTTGGGCAGGAATAATTTCCCCTCACTGGAAGCAGAGGCAGGAGCTCAGCACTGCTCAGTTACCTTCTACAGAGCCTGGGGTGAAACCTTAGCTGGGTGGCTTGGCAGGAGAGGGCGGAGCCTGCCCGGTCCTGTCTGCTGGCCTTACCCTCAGTCCTAATTGCACCAAGGGCCCAAAAAGCTTCAGGTTGCCCATTAGGCTCTTGCAGAGATTAGCAATTATAATATCAGTTTCCCGAAACAGGACTGACAGAATGGCCCCGAGAACAGAGGTGATTCAAAGTTTAGTAAGCTTTGGGGAAAGTTTACTAGTTCCTGCTGGGGTTTGGCTAACAAATTTGGCCTTTCTCCTTCCAGCATTGGCCACAAACAGTGGGAATCCTTTTCAATCACTGCTCCAACACTACATTTCTGTCATATATGACCCTTGCAAGCTACAATTCTGTGAAGAACTTCTTTACAGAAAAGAACCAGACATCTTTCAACTGAAGACAATTTATGGTGGGACATGGGACTTGTTTTCTTTCGTAGGACCCCTGGAGCTACATAGCCAGTTAGAATGAAGCCTTCTTTTGCACAGTCCAGCCATAGATCCTTCCTGAGAGGCTAAGGAACGGTAGACACCACCTTGGACTTTATGATGACATCTCTACTGTAATTACAACTTGCTATCTGCCTCTGCTGTTCTGGCTTGGAGTCTCCTGCCTTGGTCTGGTTCACAACTTTTCTTGACAGCAAGGTGTGTGTTACGCAGACAGTGGCCCATCCACAACAGGATCATGGTCCCGGTTCTTTCTTGTTCTCTGCCCATTTGTCTAAAACTGAAGGAAAAATTTAAAAATAACCAAAATACTAGAAGTAAGAAAACCACTTACCTGAATCAAAGGCTCACAAGTCTGGTAGCTTTTGTCCATCTGCTACATGTTACATGAGAAGGCATCCTCTCACACAGCTGTCAATCATAGAAATTTCTTAGCTTCCCTGTGACTAAACCTCAATAGTGTCCTAGCCCATCTATGTATCTCCCATGATTAATATTATTTGCAGGAATAGGGCTAAGGCAGTTTTTGTTTAACGGTAATTTTCATTGAAGATAATGAAAAAGATTTTAGCATTGATGGCTCTGTAAAACTATGATACATCTCATGCCACTGAACTGGTACGTATGTCTAAAATAATATTATGTCATATGCACTGATCACAAAGTTCAATATTAGTACTACTAATTACTTCTAATTTTGTTACTAGTAATTAATATTAATTCAAAACAAAAGGCTGAGATTGTGATTGTAAATGTATTTAATGCCACTGAATTGTGGACTTATGAATGCCCAAAATGATGAGATTTATGCCCCATGCACTGACGGCAATAAAATACTGATCTGATATTAATAATTAGATAAAATATTAATTAACTGAAGGCATATATTAAAATCAAATTTTTAATTATTGAACTATTAGTAATTGACAATATGAATACTAGTAATTAACATTCCGAGCATATCTGACTGAGATATGTATTGTGAATGCCCCCAGTGCAACTGAATTGTATATTCATGGATATCTAAAATGATGGGTAGCATGTTTCATGTAGTAGCCACAAATATTAGTCTAAATATATAAATTTGGGAGAGTCTGGCTGGGATGTCTGTGGGTGTTTCCTTCTTAGTGTTTTTCCTAGGAGATGGACTGACTGCAGACAATCCATACGAGGGAATGTAAAGGTGGAACCCCAGTACCACCCTGGTCCTGTTTCAGATGGAGGTAGAAACAGAGGGTAACAAATTACAAACACAATGGGCCCAAGAAAAACTGATGGGAACTGTCTTCTCACAACGACTCACAGACATTTTAAAAGGCAGGAGATATAGAGTTCCAGAAAACCACATATATTTGGGGAAAATCGGGGTCATTCTGCGGAGGCTTTGATCTGCTCTGTGGCATTTCACAGAAGGCAGCCAGACCATGTTGATTCAACAACTGCAGTGCAAGCTGGGACCAATTAATTAGCACGGCTTCATGTGGAAGCAGAATCAAGGCCCAATGTGCTCAGCATTGCACACTATGCATCAACTTTATAAAATCCATAACTTTAGAGGTCATATGATCTTCTATAAGACCCAAGCCCATTGGACGAGCATGTGACTTCTGCTCATTCTCTGTGACTGTTTCTTTTAAATAATCTTTTAAAGTCTACAACTGTAAAATTTAACAACTAAGGTATAGTTTTCCCACATAATTTTAGGCCTTAAGTTTTCTCTGATTCTAGAGCCCACTAATGTCTTGATTCCATGAAAACCAGTTTAGACCTCCTAGAATAGTTGTTGAGACTCATTACCTAAAGATATAAACATTGCTTTTTAAAACAGACAGGTAGCCCTACACTAGCAAAGCCTTCCATGATCTTGTAACCTGAAGTGCATACATTTTCTCCTTTCCAACACTTTCTTAATCTGCCCATTCATAATCAAGTAAACTACTGGGGTGGGTCTCTGAGACAGAGTGTATCAGCTACATTTCTGTTGTTGTCATAAAATACCATGACCAAGGCTACTTTTACAAGAAATAATTTTAAGGCTCCAGAAGGAGACTCCACAATGGTGAAGGAGATGCAGCAGCAGAGTCAGAGCAGGGAGCTGCCTGTCAGAGCAGGAAGCTGCCTGTCAGAGCAGGGAGCTGCCTGTCAGAGCAGGAAGCTGCCTGGTGACATTTCCACCCACAAGCAAAAAGCAGAGAGGGTGAGCCAAAAATGAGAGAAGGCTACAAACTCTTAAAGCCTGCCCCCAGTGACACACTTCCCTCAGCAAGGATGTGTCTCCTAATCCTCTGCAAACAGCACAACTAACTAGGGACCAAGTTCTGTTTCTCATTCAAACCACTACACAGACCATGGGATATACTGGGAGCAGAGAATCTGGATTTCCTAAGGCAGCAGGATGCTTACAGAACCTGCCTAGAAGTTGTCTTCCTATGTGAGAGATAAAAGAAAAAACTGTTAGGTAGAATATGAATTTCAGTGAATATTGTGTAAAAAGGTCAACCATATCAATAGCAGATTAACTTTGCTCAAAAAGAACAATAGTCTTTCCCGTTGGATTAGTTACTTTTCTGGTTCTGTGATAATATACCATGAACAAGGAAATTTATAGTAGGAAGAGTTTATTTGGCTTTCAGTCCCAGAGTATTCGTCCATCATGGGGGAGAGTCTCAGCAGGAGAGGTGGCCAGAGCACAAAAGTTGAGCACTCGCATCTGACTCACGGCACTAACAGGAAATGGAGGGACAAAAACTAGAAACTCTCAAAGCCATCCAGGCATGTGCTTCCTCCAGCAAGGCCACACCTACTAAACCTCTACAAACAGCTTCACATACCAAGTGTTCAAATACTTGAGAGCCTATGGGGGACATTGTAGTTAAAATCACCACACCTATGTGTTAGTAAAATGAAATCCCTCATTCTGTATGTGTGTGTGTGTGTGTGTGTGTGTGTGTGTGTGTGGTGTTTGTTATATGTGCGTGTGTGTGTGTGTGTGTGTGTGTGTCTATGTGTGTCTGTTTGATGACATTTCATGTGCTCCCTTCTTTTTCTATGGTTATAGGTGACTACATTAAGGGTGGCCCTCCTCACACAAATTAAGTGAGGGGAATTTTCCAGAACTAGTTAAAGCCTGACTTATGTCACTTGATGAATGTCTGGTTCTTGGGGTGTTGATATGGGCCTTGACTCCAGCCTAGAAACTCTAGAGTCAGAGAAGATTGCTTGCCACTTTTGTGGTGAGAGGATAGATGTCCACTTTCCCTGAGTTGCCAAGATAAAACGCATGAGACTTCCCTGGGATTGTATATAACAGAAAGGAGGGCTGACACAGCGTCGTTTGGGGTTCTGTTCCACAAGACTGACTGGAGCAATAAGACATTTCACCACACACAATGTAAGTATTATACCAGGAATAGGCATGAAGACGAAGTTACCGTGATGAGCAGGAATAGTTTCATCCACCTGGGTCAAAGGAACTTAAAGTGCAATGGCTCAACCATGAATCTCAGTATGGCAAATAGGTGGGTCTAGGTGGAAAGGAGCATTAACTAATTCCAGGCCCAGAGGGTGACACTTCTCAGGTAAGGGGCCTCACTCTTACTCCCACACCTTTCTGTGCTCTCTGCTGCTATCCCTCGTCCTTCACCCATTAGTGAGGGAAAACGTGAGGAGGAAGAATGGGAGTAAGGGGACACCTAGGGACGCCAGTGAGGGAAGGGCAGCTGGCACACGTGCCTTCCCTGCAGGCTTCCAGTGGACAGCACCTAGAGACTGGTGCTGGAATTGAAAGGGGATCTAAAGCGAAATCAAGCGGTGCAACTTGAGTGCAAATTGATCTTTCAGTGGCTTGTGGCTTGATTTTCTGACTTCATGGTTTGACAGAATCCAAAGGACTCTGCCCTCAGAGTGCAGTCCACAACTGATAACGGTGGATGGGAGCTGCCACTTCGCCTCAGCCTAGACACACTGCCTCATGCAACAGTGAGGGTCTGAGTGTGAGGGCAGGGTCTGATAAGAGGAAAAGACAGTACTGGGGTCAGAACAAATAATGCCTGTGTCCCACTTCATTCGTAGAACACTGGCTACAGAAATACTGGTACTGGAAGTTGATTTGTTTACAAGTCAAGAGTTCTGTTACGTTGCTCCTAGTTGTTATGAATCAGTTCCACTGAAATGAACTCAGGATGCTGAGCAGGAATATCACTGAAAGAAAAGCTTGAAACCTCACTGCAGAACTGAAGTTAAGCAGTGATCTTAACACACTCATCAGCAAGAAGTGGACTGATAGGAAGCAGGAACCAAGTCATTCTTACAAGTGACAGCACAACTATGTCGGCCCAGGAGACAAAGAAAGGTCATTGCTCATGTCCTCTGCAGTGAGTGAGGGCCTACTGAACCCGGGACCCCAACAGTGAGGGAAGCTTCTTCTCTGTCCACCTTCCCGTGAGTGAGGAGATCTGCTGACCAGATTGTGCTTCTTTGCTTCCCGGGTCCATCATTTTATCCAAACAACCTGGCAATGTCTCCCTTTTCCGTACCAGGTTTTCCAGTACAAATATTAATTGTTTCCTTCTCTTAATCTTTCACAGTTTTACCAGTACAGTTATCTTTTTTAAAAAACTGGTTAGAAAATATGAAAATCCTGAATACAATACTTTTTGTCCACTAAGCTCATCCAGAGCAGGCTGGAAGCCCATTCTTCAGGTTCTTGTGAGAGAGCAACCCCACATTCAAATACCATCCATTCAAGGGATGAACAATGGCACTTTTATTTATTTGGGGAGTGTATGTGTGTGTGTGTGTGTGTGTGTGTGTGTGTGTGTGTGTGATCTGTGAGCTTGTATGCATGGGTGCACATGCCCACACATGCACAGGTGGAGGCCGGAGCACAACATTGCTGCCTTTCCTTCACCACCGTCTACCATATATTTTGAGACAGGGTCTCTTACTGAACCCTGACCTTGCTTTCTATTTGGAATAGGCTGGGTGACCCAGCAAACCCTAGGAATCCTCATGTTTCTGTCCCCATTGCGTGGGAAGAGGTTGTCAGTGCACCCACCGCCCTCCCAGGCTCTTTACATGGGGGCTTGGGATCTGAACTCAAGTCCCATGCTTGTACAACAAGCGAGCACTTACCCATTGAACCTTCTTCCCAGCTCCCCAAAAGTGGTATTTTAAAGGATATCTGAAAATGTTAAAAACAAACGTGTGTCAACTTGGTTTTTTCCTAGTTCTTTGGGCAGTTACCAAATTGATTAGAAGTAGTAGCTATAAGTTTGAATTATTTACTAGGAAAATAAGAGTAAAATCATGATTGTTTTTAACACCCTTTGGTGATCATTGCACATGACCTTGCTTATCAGTCACCACTGTGAGTGTTCAGCATTCCACATGCATCACTTTCAGCTTCCTCAAGAACTTTCCCCTTTCTGTGGGTATGAGGTACACCATTATGTTGCAGATGGAGGTGGCTTATTTTTCTCAGAGGAAGTTTTGTTGCTATCGTGTATTAATGCAGATGATTCTGTGATTAGTTACTGAAAGTCAAAAAGTGTACTTCAGCGCAAATTGTTTCTTAGACTATTTCCACCTCATCACAATGATGTCTATTAAAGGCACTATCTGCCATACTCAGAGAGTTATTTATACTTTATTAGTACCTTTATCCATTTCAACCCTCTATTACTTAAGTGAGTCAAAAATTTGGCACTTAAAATGTTTAGCAGTTAAAATTCCAGATAGAACCTTGATAGCATGACTTAAACACAGTCTTCTGAAAAGAACTAAAAGGAAAAAGACAACTTTTTAAAGTTTCAGCAGCACCTCATGGACATGAAACTGATCCCCAACCCAAACAATTCTACATTCCAACATCATAGGGTAAATTTCAGAACCATTTAGATAAGGCATAAAATTCAGAGTCATGTGGCCAAAACCTCCACGAACTAGTGAATGCATCAGGAGTCAGAGGGCACAAGCCTGAAAAATACATCTGGATTTCATCTTTTGAACTTTTAATGGAAACACTGATCCCTTGTAGCACATCTGGTGCGGCGAACACCCTCCGACCAGCAGAGGAAGAAAACCACCACAACGAAGATTCTTCTTGGATCGCACTTTATTGGAGAGCCTCTCGGTTAACTGATGGGCGATGATGACGAGGGGCAAAGAGCGGGCTTGTTCAGCGGCCTTTTATAGTAAGCAGGGCGGTATGACAGCTCGGGATTGGATGCTGACAGCCCGCCACAAGCAAAGCCACGGGATTGGCTCGGGACAGTTTAAATTGACGCGCGAATTGACGCGCATGCGCAGCCTCGGGATGGCTTGCGCGCCAAAACATTTCCTCAATGGAGCAGTTTGACAGGCGGCTCCAGGAAGTCGGCGCCATTTTGTAATGGCGCTGACCGGCTCCCTGCAGCTCCCCCTTTTTTCTTATATGCTAGCAGAGCCCTAGGAAATACAACGTTCCCGATCTGGTCTTCACCTCATGATGTGCCGACCGATCAAGGGAAACAAAGGCCAAACAGTCTTTCCTAAGCCCGTGCAATGGGCAAATACTCCCTGGGCGTGCTAAGGCAAAGTCTGGGCCAAAAATATCTCTGCCACTGCCCATCCTCGTGCAATGGGTCATACTGATCCCAGAGGGTGCAAGGGCCAGGACAGAGCCAATTTTTCATTTCTTTAGGGCTGCCAGCCATATTTGAGGGGATTCTCCACATTCCAAGGCGGCCAATGCCTGAGAAATAATAACTTTGTCCCTTTTTGCTTGGGCTCTCATCCTACAAATTAACCACAGACATAGTATGCATCCTCCAATGCTGCAGACCGCAAACATGCCTACTCCCACCCATTCTTTAAAATGCGAAAATACAGAGGAAAACCAGGAAACAAACCCATTTGTCAGGCTGGGGTCTACACGGGTGGAATTAATGGTAATAACAGCTCTCCGAAGTTTTTCCAAATCCTTATCAAAAGCGTCACTCCAATTACCCACTAAATAATTTGACAATTGTTTAGACAAATCTGCTGCTATAGAAGTATTATCATACAGAACACTTGTAACACATAACGCTTGAAATTTCCACTCACATCCCAATTGGGCTACTTGCCACAACATGTCAAGTTGTTCTTGTACCAAATCTATTCTTTGATTCAATATCATAATCCCTCCTTTTACTCTAGAATCTAAGAATCGTTGAGAGTCTAAGGCCTGTGCAGTCTCTGAGGCCATGTTATTAAGTGTCTCTGCAGTTTGGACATTTTGACTTAGGGCTACTCCTGCCGCAGTAGCGGCAGCGGTAGCTGCAACTATAGCTGTAATTACTGCAGCCATAATTCCAAAGTCCCTTTTAGAACGGAAAAGGGTCAGGGTACCAGGGACTTCCACAGGGACTGGAACCCAGCGGGGTACTCTAAGTACTAGAGCACTTTTCCATTGATTAGCCTTCCAACATTGTGCAAGAGCACATGTATTCTTAGTACAATTATTAAAGGTGTAATTGCTAAGCACAAATAAAAAGGATGGATATACACAAACTGGAGTTATGGTATAAGTCTTATTTTTTGTTGGGTCTATATGGCGATTAATTACAACCGCTCCTCCTGTTGTATTAAAGATTGTATATGATGCTCCTTCATTTTGGGTAGGTGGTTTTGACCTGTCTGCCCATACCAAGCTAGTAAATGTGATACTGCTATAGGCTACGGACCCTCCTTGTAAGAGAACAAAGGGCGTCATATCAGTACAACTTCCATTAACCCCACACAACAACCACTTGGTAAAAGGATAATATCTGGCATCTTGTAGAAAAGGTCCCATTGTCCATGTATTTTGAAACGGCCTTTGGCCACGCATGTCTGGTGAAAAAGTGAAAAACCTGCCTGCATCTGCCCAATTGACAGAAGTGGACTGACACTCAGACCAAGGCCAAAGGTCCTGTTCATATGTGCCTGAACAATGTGGAGCGAGACGAGGCTGGTGAAGTGTCTCCTTAGAGTGCCAGTGTGTAACATCTGGCAAGGTTCCATTGAACCAGACAGCTGTGTCGATGAAGGTCATATTATGAACCCGCTTTGTGTTATTTTCTACATCTGTAACCTGAGGTATACCAACATAAGTTTTGCTGTTTTTGTCCTTAAACCATGCAAAGCTCTGCTGTCTCAATGGGATGCAAGAATTGCGGGGAGTATCAAGAGTAAAACACAAGGCACCAGTCTCAACAAAACTCCGAGAACTCTGTAGGAATGCAATAAGAGTGTCCTCCGGAAGCAATGGCAAACCTAAGTCCTTTTCAGTTGTGAAGAAGCGAGGAAAGACCGACGAATCATGGCGAACTGGAACAGGTATTGGGAAGACAGACAGAAATCCCCAGCGTTGTTCTCCTTCACTCGATGTCCAGAGTTGGAGGAGGATCAGCAACATTGGCAGGCTCCGTCTTGCCCTGTGCAGAGGCATCGTCCAGCGCGGGTTGGATGGTCTTCACCAAGCGACTGGGGACCCAATGAGGCGATTCTTCAGTCTGAGGAAAAACACAAACAGCTCCCCTGGATCTGTTAATAACCAGATCCGGTCCCATCCATTTATTGGATATAACATCCTTCCACATGACCATTTCGCGGGACTTAGAAACATCCCTTTGACTATGTCTGTCAGCAGCAGACTGGCCATGAGGGTCTAATATTAGGAAATTTATTGTAAAAAGGGCGAGGGAAACTCGCTCCTTGGGGGTTGCATTCTCTGCAATACCTTTTCTTTGCTTTATCAAAATGGCCTGCAAGGTTTTATTAGCCCTTTCTACTATACCTTGGCCCTGTGGATTGTATGGAAGGCCAGTGGCATGGTATGATCAGCGGTGCCAACAGTTTTTTCAGCCACATCCATGAGCCGAGCCGCAAAATCTGCAAACGGCTCTGTAGGGCCTTGAACAATCTTAGTTAAGTGTCCTATTGTTTCTCCTTTGTTAGGAATAGCTCGCCAAGCTTTATAATGAATTTCATTAATCTGTTGATACACCTCTGTCGGGTAGTCAGTTTGATGCATCATAAACTGTCCAAGACCTAAAAGCATATCCATATTCCAATGTGGGTGACCATCCTGAGCATTTTTTCTAGCCTGAGTTTGGGCGTTATCTGTGACCATCGATTTAAATTCAAGAAACTGGCCTCTTGTTAGGCAAGCCTTGGCCAGTTCAATCCAATCTGTGGGGGTCAAAGGGACTGCTATAATTCTCCGTAACAAAGCTACCGAGTAATCCGCTCCTGGTCCAAAATCTTTGACCGCCTGCACTAAATCTTTAAGCTGTTTGTAAGGCACTGGCTCATGCCTTCTAATATGAGTGGCTAAATCCTCAAACACGGGGAAAATAGAAAATAAACGAGACCAGGTTCCTGGCTGGATAAAACAACACTGACCCGTGTTGGATGCATAGGGTGGGGGTACTATAGGCCCCGCCCCTTGTTTAAAATTTCCCGCCGAAACAGTAGCCCTTTTCTTTACGGAGGCCCCTCCTCCTTCCGGGGGGTGCCAGGGCCCTGTTGCATGAGGGATGATTACTTCCTCTACTTCCTGTTCCTCTTCAGATACCTCCTCACTAGAACTTTGTCCCTGTATTGACAAATGTGCAAACTCCTCCAAGGAAGGATATAAGGGTTTAGGGGACGGCGACCGCCATTTTTCATTCTTAATATCCCTTTCACCGGGATCTTTACTATGACTAGCTTCTTAGAGCTCTTCTTTTAAACTTTTTTCCTTCTGTTTTTGTTTTCTTTTAGGCCTTACTTGCATTTCCCCACTCACATCTGACTCTGAGAGGCTATCCTGATGCCTTACTAGTGCCCTTCTTCCCTCCTTAATGAGATTGGTATGGCTTCCTTTGCTGAGACACGAATGGATTAATCTCCAAAAGGGGAGGGTACCTTTCCCTAACTCTCCCTCTTCCTTGACTCTCTCTAGGTCTTTACCCAATTTTTCCCATGAAGGGAGAGAAAGGTCTCCCGAGATCGCGAACCATGGAGCGGCCGCATCCAGGTCCCTTACGATCTTTTTTATGGTCTGATTGGAGATCTTGATGTCTCTCTGCCGAAGTAACTCCTTAATAGGTGCAATAAAGTCCCCACCCGGAATTTCAGAGCTGGGACCGTGACCCATAACTAGCAAATGCGTGCCCTTTTTTACCTTAAGGCAGAGCTTAAACCTTCTTAAGGAACAAGGGAAACGCCTTTGCTCACTATCAAGGAATTACTTTCACCTTTTCGCCGCTGACTAAACGGAATCGCGGCAGCACGCTTTGCTCGGGTCGTCACATCGGAGGCAATGGCAAAAAACAGCAACCACAAAGAACCACAAAATAAGGGCAATAGCACAGATCAGGGTGAGCTGCAGCTCAGACACGATCATGGGGATGACTTACCGGCGCCTTTCCTCTCCGTGCGTCAAGTTCTGAATCCTCTTCGGCCCCTCGCCAGGTAGCCGCACTGCAACCCGGCGTCCCGGGTTTCGGCACCACTTTGCGGCGAACACCCTCCGACCAGCAGAGGAAGAAAACCACCACAACGAAGATTCTTCTTGGATCGCACTTTATTGGAGAGCCTCTCGGTTAACTGATGGGCGATGATGACGAGGGGCAAAGAGCGGGCTTGTTCAGCGGCCTTTTATAGTAAGCAGGGCGGTATGACAGCTCGGGATTGGATGCTGACAGCCCGCCACAAGCAAAGCCACGGGATTGGCTCGGGACAGTTTAAATTGACGCGCGAATTGACGCGCATGCGCAGCCTCGGGATGGCTTGCGCGCCAAAACATTTCCTCAATGGAGCAGTTTGACAGGCGGCTCCAGGAAGTCGGCGCCATTTTGTAATGGCGCTGACCGGCTCCCTGCAATCTGGGAGATTTGACAAGAAAAAAGGGTGGGGTGTTTGACTTTCCCAGGAGGTTTGTCCTACTTACCACCTTCCCTCTGGTTATATCTCAGTCTCTTGAGATAGTGTTACTTAAAATATTTGGGACATCTTGGAATGTTATTAACATGTATTGTTTAATTATCTCTATACTAAATAATGTTATACTTTGTTCAGTTTCTTTATTCAAGTTTAGCTTAAATAGGAGAATTCCAAGAACACATTCGAGATCTCTCTTGGTTATGAAGAGTGCATTTTTCCCTAGTGAAACAATTATCTCCCAGCAAGGAAAGCCATCTTAAAATATCACCTTATGGAGTAACCAAGGAAGACTTTGAAGTACTTCACCAGGTAGGATCACTGCCTACACCCACAATGCCAAAAAATGTCCTTCATAAGACATTTGCTTGTGAAAAATATCTACTAAGTGTTTGAAGAGCCTTTACAGCAGTGACCTGACTCCATCACGCCTCGCTTGGCTGAAAATGTACCTTGACCACCAATAAAAAATAATTTGCATTTCTTGCTGGAAAGTTGCAGAATGTAGCTTCCTGCCCTCACAACAGGGCAAGTCAGCTCAGTTCTTAAATTTTTTAAAATTTAATGTGTGTTCTTAAGGGGTGTGAAATGTGTGTACTCAGCACACCGGTGGAGGTCAGAAGACAACATGCAGGCCAGTTCAGGAGTCCAGTTACCCATGGACTTCCTCCTCAAATCAAGCTCTTCTTAGCCTTACAGGCATGCATCCTCACATCTAGCTTTTTACGTGGGTTTCGGAGATTAAAAACTCAGGTACTCATGCTTTCAAGGCAAACACTTTACAAACATCCATCTCCTCAGCCCAAGTCACTTAAAATATTTCACCCTAATATTGTTTGTAAATTATTCACTCCTGTGATGGGTTGAGATAAGCTAACACCACGTGAATGGAATAGCAAAGTATTTTATTTCCGACCGGCAGGGGCCACTTATAGCAAACCCTAATCATACTTAGAAAGAAGCTTTTATAGGGTCATGGCAGTGGGGACTGGTTACAATTTGCAACATCCAATAAGAATTAAGCATTTCACAGTTTCCCAGGTGCACATTCCTAACAAAAACAGACGGGGCTGAGAGGTATCTATTTGCACATGCCCCTCCCAGACAGAATATCATGTAGGGTGATCGGGCCAGTTTTTGGAACTGGCAAGGTCACTCCTTTCTTAGTGTGCTGCTAGGAGGGGTTGCGCAAAGGTCAAGCACCAGCAGACTTTGGAGTCTGGACAAACCTCAAAATGAAAATCTTTACCCATTTTCCTAGGCCATTACAACCGCCCACTACTTGTTTTAAACTAGTTTGTTTTCAGAAATTGTATTTTGTGTCCTGCATCTAGTACTAAATATAAACTTTAAAATCTAGTTTCAAATGTCTCTGTCTATTTCTGAAGCTGTGCTGGTGAGATGGCCTCTCACACAAAGGTACCTTCCACTGGAAAGAGAGAACTGACTTTTGCAAGTTGTTCTATGGCCTACACTTGTTTGCATAGCACACACAGGGTAGATAGATGATAGATAGATGATGGATAGATGATAGATAAATGATGGATAGATGATAGATGCTATATCATTGATGGATGATAGATCGTAGATAGCTAGATGATAGATAACTAGATGAATGATAGATGATAGATGGATAGATGAAAGATGATAGAAATCTACATAAATGATGGATAGATAATAGATGATAGATAGATAGATAGATAGATAGATAGATGATAGATAGATAGATAGATAATAAGAAATATGTGCCTCCTTAGTACCAAGCTTCTGGACATGAAAGCTCTTTCACTTCCTTGTAGCCCAACACTGCCTTCCTGTTAGGAACTCTTATCTTCTATGATTAATTCTGTGAAAATGAGCTTCCTCCTTCAGCAAAACCATGCTTCAGAAAAGTTGATCAGCATCAGGGATGACAAACCAAGGAGGCAGAGCTAAGAGCACACAATCTACCCTTCATCAAGGACAGGCATAGACATGAGGGTAATAGCTTCATAAAACAATTTCCCAGCAGTAGAAAGTTCCAGCTTTCAGAGAAGAAGGCTCACCCTCAGCTAGTAAAAGCTAATGAAGAGATCAAGCCAAGATATGATATAGACTTTTTTAACTGTTAGAACTGTAGGAAGAATCGTGTAATTTTAGAGGTATTAAAGAAGAATGTAAGTTCTAAGAATCAGGTCCTTGGCTCACTGCAAACTCATCGGTGCCCAAACTTGCCAAGCCTCAGTTTCCTTGTCTGTTAATAATAACAGTTAACTTCTGGAGTTTGTCATCATTAAATTATAACATCTATCACTAAAATACATGTATGTAAAGGTTTTAACAATATTAAGCATTCTGTTTATTACTTACAATGGAAAATGTCTCTGCTTTTCCTACAGGAACACTGAACTTAAGGTAAAAATTCAAAGTATTGAAGAATTCTGTTCACCTATCAGATATACAAGTGTTCCAAAAGCATAATAGCAATACACCTTTTGTAAAAAGATACAGTCTAGAGTAGCTTATATAGTGGAAACATAAAATTCTTAGATATAAATAACTTAAAAATGGCTAAGTAGCACTTTGTAAGAACTTAAATATAATGAGAATACTATTTAAACATTAAGTCAAATTGGTGGGATACACATACACATACACACACACACACACACATATATATATATATCAAATTAATCAAAATACAATTTCTCCTTAAAATATGATAATTAAAAATATTTAATACTAGAGACTGGAGTATTGGCTCAGTGGTTAAGAGCACTGACTGCTCTTTCAAAGGACCCAAATTCAATTCCCAACATTCACATGGCAACTAACAGCAGGCCACAACTCAGTGAATCTGATGCACTCTTCTGACCTACAGGGATAACTGCATGACATGAGTGTACTTACACACATGCAGATAATACATTTGTAAACATGAAATAAAAATTAATACATAATTCTTCTTCTAGCCTTGGGCACGGGCTCGCTCCTGCTCCCAGCACCCACAACACCAAGACTAATCTTAAGCCAGACCCACCCACTGCATCCTGAATTCCATACTCAACCCAGCTCAATTTTTCAGTCTAGTTTGTTAGAGCCTTCATAGGCTAATGCCATCCCCAACTTGCCTTTGCATTCCTGTGACCTCCCATCTACCTTGGTTGTCCCATTCCCCAACCTGCCTTGAATTTCTGTGAGCAGCCTTCTTACTGGGTCCCAGATCTTTGTAGACTGCCTGAGAAAGCCTGAATTCAGTCTTCTCCCAAATTCTGCTATGCCTGCTGGCTAGAGGAACACAGACCGTAAGAGAGAGGCTGAGAGCCTTTAATCTCACCTAACCTTGCCTTTGAGGAAACTCAGGAGATGCTGGACTAGAGCCATCTGGTCCCTCAACTATAAAATCAAAATAGAGAACCTGAAGTCTTGACCAATCAGCTCACAAGTCACATCAAGCATACAAACAGAATTAGACTTCAACTGAAGAAAGGAAGGCTCAAGTTCTACATTAGAACCACAAACAAAAAGAGAAATCCACATGCCAAAAATCACAACAAAAAATGATAATATGAAAAACCCAAATAATATATCCCCACCAACATCACCAGTCTTATAGAAGAGGTCTACAATGAGAAACTCATACACATAACGCCGGACACAGAGATTAAAAGAACAATCATAAACATGATCAAAGAATTCAATGAATTTAAAGAACACACAAAAACAAATAAAAACAAATAAACTAAAAGAAGATAGGGATAAACTTTTAATTGAATTCACAAAAGAGATAGAAATATTAAAGAAAACTCAGGTTGAAATGTGAAGAAGGAAGTGAAACATCCACTAAGCCAATTGGAAAAAATAAGAGAAAGCCTCACACATAGAATGAATGAAATAGAAAACAGAATATCAAGATTGATGATAAGGCTGAAGAACTGGACCACTCAAGCAAAGATTATGAAAATTTTTTTAAAAAACCCACAGGAATGAACTATTCAGGAAATGTGGGACATGATGAAAAGACCAAATGTATGCATCATAAGCATAAAGGAAGGAGAATCTCAGGATAATGGTATTGACCAGATCTTCAACCAAGCTGTAGAAGAAAATTCCCCGAAATTAAAGAAAGATGTTCCTATACAAACACAAGAAGCACAATCAACACCAAAAAGACTGAACCAGAAAAGAAACAACCAGGGCATATCAGAGTAAAAACCCAAAGCCTACAGAAAAAAAAGAGAATTCTGAAAGCTGCAAAAGAAGAGCAATTCACATATGAGCCGAAATCCCCAGAAATACAACTGATTCTTTAATGCAAATGACGAAAGCCAGAAGAACCTGAACCAAAGTACTCTGGTTCTAAGTGACCATAGATGCCAACCTAGAATACTTTACCCAGCAAAAATGTGCATTATAGTTAAGAGGAAAGAAAAATCTTCCATGACATGAATAGGCTGAAAGAATTCATGTCCAGAAAACCAGCCCTTCAGAGAATACTTGAAGTAATACAAAGAATTGAAGAAAGGAACAACTATATCCAAGGGGCAACAGAAAGAAACTAAATGAACGTATAACTGGGGACCACAGAAGTCAGACCAAAGATGCAAACAGAATCTAAAATGATTGGAATCAATATACAGTTTTCAATAATAACTTTAAATATCAATGGACTGAACTCCTCAGTCAAAAGACACAGGCTAGTTGAACGGATCAAGAAACAAAATCCATCCTTTTGTTGTCTGCAAGAAATCCAGCTAACCTTCAAGGACAGGCACTACCTTAAGGTGAAAAGATATTACAAGAAAATGGCACAAAGAAACAAGCAGAATATGCCATTCTAATATCTGACAAAATAGATTTCAAACTAAAACTAATCAGAAGAGATAAAGAGGATCACTTCATTCTGATCAAAGAATCAGCTAACCAAGAAGCTTTAAAACTCATGAACATATATGCACTGAACTCTGGTGTACTCAAGTTCACAAAAACTATACCATAGGACTTTAAAACACAGATTAACTACAACTCACTAACAGTAGGGGACTTCAGTACTCCACTGCCTCCATTGTACAGGTCAACTGGACAGAGAATAAACAGAGAGACATCTGGATTAAACAATATCATACATCAAATGGACCGAAGAGAAGAGCTATCTACAGAATATTCCACCCAAGCACCAAAGAATACATATTCTATTCAGCACCCTATGGAACTTTCTCCAGAATCAACCACATACTGGGACACACACACAAAAAAAAATACTCAAATAGCACAAAAATTGAAATAATTCCATGCATTCTATCAGACCACAATTCAATGAAGCTTACAATCAAGTAGTCCTAATAACTTCACAAATTTGTGGAGACTAAACAACACATCCTGAATGATGAGTGTGTCAAAGGAGAGATTAAGAAATAAATAAAAGTATTCCTAGAAATTAATGAAAAGGACAATACAGCCAAAAAACCTCTGAGACATGTTGAAAGTAGTCTTAAGAGAGACATTTACAGCTCTAAGTGCCTACATTAAAAAATCAGAAAACACAAATAAAGTACTTAACATTGCAACTCAAGAATCTTGATAGTCAACAATAGTGAAACCCAAATCCAGCATAGAAGAAGAAATAACAAAAATAAAAGCAGAAATTAATGAAATAGAAACAAAGAAAACAATACAAAGAATCAGTGAGTCCAAGAGCTCATTCTTTGAAAAGATAACAGAATATTTGAAAAACATATATGCTATTAGATTTGAAAACCTTAAAGAAATGTATGCATAACTAAAATCATGGGAATCATCAAAGCTAAACCAAGAGGAGAGCAACAGCTTCAACAAACCCATAACATATAAGGAAACTGAAACAGTAAGACAGAACCTATAGACCAAAAAAGCCCATACCCCAACAGATTCACAGAATTCTATTAGACATTCAAAGAAGACCTATATCCAATAATACTTGAATTATTCAAAAAGATAGAACACAGGGAGAACTCTCAAATTCTGTCTATGAAGCCAGCATCACTCTGATACCAAAATAAGGTAAAGATACAACCAAAAAAGAATGCTATAGACCCATATCCTTAAGGAACATAGATGTAAAATTTCTCAACAGAATATTTGGAAACCACATATAGATACACATCAAAAGAATCATCCACCATGATCAAGTTGGCTTCATTCTAGAATGCAGGGGTTATTCAATATACCTAAGTCAATAATGTCATAAAGCACATAAAAGATCTCAAAGACAAAAATCACATGATCATCTCAATAGATGCAGAAAGGGCCTTTGACAAAATTCAACAGGCATTTATGTCAAAAGTTCTAGAGGGAATTAGATTAGAGGGGAACACACCTCAACATAATTAAAGCTATATACAAAAATCCCCACAGCCAAAATCATTGTAAGCTGAGAAAAACTGGAAGCATTTCCCATCAAAATCAGGAACCAGACAAGGCTGTTCGCTGTCTCCACTCCTTTTGGATATAGGGTCTGAGACCCTGGCTAGAGCAATAACGCAGAGAAGGAAGTTAAAGGAGTGCTCATTGGAAAAGAAGAACTCAAATTATCTTTATTGTAGATGACATGATATTATATCTAACTGATGCCAAAAATTTCGCCAGAAAACTCATAGAAGTGATTAACATTTTCAGTAAAGTAGCAGGTTAAAAATTAATTTACAAAAATCAGTAGCCTTTCTATAAACCAATAGCAAGCTACTGGAGAAAAAGTGGAAGGAGATCCTCTCGTTCATAGCAACCTAAAAAAAAAATAAATTAAATATCTTGGAGTAAGCCTGATCAAAGACATTAAAGATCTCTAAAATGAAAATTTTAGATCTTTAAAGAAAAAGATTGATGAGGACACCAGAAGATGCAAGAATGTCCCATGCTTATGGGCTGAAATATTTAATATTGTGAAAATGACCATCATACCTAAAGCAATATATAGATGCAATGCAATCTCAATCAACATCCCCAGCATTAAAAAAAAATTCCAAAATTCATATTGAAGCACAAAAGACCCCAGATAACCAAAGCAATCCTGAGCACAAAGTGCAATGCAGGGTGATTACTATGCCAGATTTCAAACTATATTATTGAGCTATAGTCATAAAAACAGCATTATATTGGCACAAAATAGACCTGTAGACTAATAGAATATAATTGAAGACTCAAACATTAGTACATGCAATTTCCGCCACCTGATATTTGACAAAGGTGTCAAAAACACTCACTGGAGGGAAAAGTGTCATCAGCAAATGGTGCTGGCAATGCTGGATCTCCATCTGTAGACGAATGAAACTAGAACCTGATCTTTCACCTTGAACAAAAGTCAACTGCCAAGGGATCAAAGACCTCAATGTGAAACCTGAAACTCTGAAACTGTTAGAGGACAATGTTGGCAGTAACCTACAAGATAGATGTATAGGAAAGGACTTTCTAAATCACACAGCAGTTGCTCAGGAATCAAGGACAATAATCGAGAAGTAGGACTTCATTAAATTTAAAAGCTTCTGTACAGCAAAAGAAACAACCAAGGAAGCGAAGTGGAAAGCCACAGAGTGGGAGAAAATCTTCAACAGTGACACATCTGACAGAGGTTTAACATCCAGAGTACATAAAAAACAAAGAGTCAAGAAAGTAAGTGACCCAATTAAAAGATGGACTAAAGGGAGTTCTCAAAAGAAAAAATAAAGATGGGTGAGAAACCTCTTTAAAGTGCTCAACATTGTTAATAATTAAGGAAATGTAAATTAAAATCACTTAAAGACTTCATTTTACCCCAGTCAGACTGGCTAAGTTCAAAAGAACAAATGAAACCAAACACTGGAGAGGAAGTGTGGAAAAAGGAAGACAATCACTCCCTGGGGACTGTGAGCTCAAACACCCCTGGGGACTGTGAACTCAAGCACCCCTGGGGACTGTGAGCTCAAGCACCCCTGGGGACTGTGAACTCAAGCACCCCTGTGGACTGTGAGCTCAAGCACCCCTGGGGACTGTGAACTCAAGCACCCCTGTGGACTGTGAACTCAAGCACCCCTGTGGAAAGCAGTATGGAGAACTCTTAAAAACTAAAAATTAACCTACTACTTGACCCAGTTTTATCACTCCTTGGCATACACCCGAAGGACTCATCCTATTGCAGATATACTTGTACGTCCATGTTTGTTGCTGCTCTTTTCACAATAGCTAAGGGATGGAAGCAACTTAAGTGTCCCTTAACCAACAGATAGATAATGATAATATGGTACATTTACACAATGGAGTTCTACTCAGTGGTAAAGAAAGACAAAATCATTACATTTTCAGGTAAATGGATGAAACTAGAAACTGTTATGCTAAGTGAAGTAATACAGACTCAGAAAAACAAATGATGTTCGCTCTCTCTCATTTGTGGATCCTAGAACCAAATCCTTATATGTAAGTATATATCCTGATGCAATTGCAGGAACCAGGAAGTAAAGGGAAAGAAGGAACCCAAGAGAGAAGAATAAAAGGAGACAGATATTACTAAGGGAGAAACAGAAAAAAGGGGATATTAAATGGGATGAGGGAAGGAGGGCTATACAAGGAACTATGGGGATAAAGGGAAAGAAGGAAGGAGCTCAGGAGAGGTGGGGCCTTAAGCGACTGGTATTTATTGAGGGAGAAATGGAGAAAATGGGAGCACTCTAAAGGGGGAAGACATGAAGGTAAGGGTAGGCAGAAAGAGAGACTGAGAGACAGAGAGACAGAGATATTAAATAATGCTTAGCTACTGTAAAACACACAAAGGAATCATATTAGTCTAACAGCATAATGACAGATTCAGCACACAGTATCACTACATGAGCACATATGCATAGTAATGGCTATATAACAAGAAACAGTGCCAGACAGGAGAAATTTTCCTTTGAGATGTTGGCCAAGGTGGTTCAAGTTACTCCCAAAATTACACAGGCTATTGTCACAGCCCTTTATTGCCTCCCAGAACCTGTAAGTAAGACCCTCTTTCTGAAGACAGGAAATACTTCAGAGACCAGATTTGGAGCAATGGAGCTGGAACTGACCTAGAAGCCACTTCTGAAGGCTAGCACTCATAGCTCTGGACAGCACTATGCAAGTAGCCAAGGCCCAACACCATCTTTATAACCAAATAGCCACATGAGTGTCTGGCACAGCATTTGGCACTGGTGCAGTAGTGCCACTTTCATCTTGGAGCCAATCAATAGCTACCTAATTGATCTTAAAGCTCACTCAATGGGAGGAAACCTATGTGTGGTCCTATAATCACAGCCAAATACACATGGCTGAAGAGGTCATAGATCTTAGAGAAATCCTCAGAGCTGTCACATCCCTAGGCTAATGTAACTTCTTACTAAATGTAAAATATGGATCCTTATATTTATGGTGCAGTATCCTAGTCACCACTTATTAAAGTTTCTTTTACACTAAATGGAGACTAACACAGAGTGACACTACCATTCACACACAGACATTGTCTGTGAATTGCCCATGCCTAAGTGGCATAGCTACAATGCAGCCTCTGCACCCAAAGCTCATGCAATATAGAATAAAGAGTAAAGAAGTCACTAATGAATTTCAACTGTTATTAATGAAGCTCTCACATGCACAACAAGAGACTAGCACAAATGGCTAAATTGTGGACATTAGTCGTTTGCAGAATGCGGGTCTCTGGTCAGGTATCTCATATTAAGTCTTCCTTACCCAGGGCTCAAGGATCATTGCAGAAGGAGGGGGGAATTGCTAGAGGGTGAGGAGGGATGTGACCATATGGAAATAGAATCCTACAAGCCCCTGGGACTCTGCTTATATGAACCTGTATCAATGATATTGGCATGTTCAAGATCCATTAACCTTAAGCATCCAAAACCCCCGCATGGAATTAGAGAAATGAGTAGTTGATCCCATCTTTGCTGAAGGAATATTGGTGATTGATTTCTATTAGGTGAGGATGAGCTAATCTTCCTAAAGTGAGAGACTTTGGGTAGGCTGACTGGACCTCAGTGGACGAACCTGCACTGAAGTGACTTGGGGTCACCAACATGACACAATAGACCTTAATACAGATAAAGAATGTAAGGATTCCAGTTAGAGGGTTATGGGAGGACAGGGTGATTGGTGGGGAAAGGGATATGATTAGGATTGATTATGATGTTCTGTATGAAACACACAGTAATTCAATTTGCATATATATATGTATAATTTAAAAAATAGCCTCTTCTATACTACAGAGTCATGGGGAAGGAGAACACACAGATTACTCAGATCAAAGCCCAGGCAAATTTGGAATGAATTTCTAATGGCACATTGCTCAAGATATAGCATCTTAAGGAAAGAATGTATGTTCTAAGCTTCAGTTTTCTATGCTTTAAAACTGTTTTTATATGATTGCCATTTTATCTAATGAAATTGCTGGTGATAGCATGTTCTATCTATATGTAAGCATGAATATTATCAATATTTGTAGTGCCCTTAGTGTCTAGTTAAAAATCAATAAATTGAATTTGGCTTAATTGAAAAAAATACATAAAACATTTTTAAAAAATAAAAAAATATTTAATGCTAAAATTTTTTTGAATTCAGATTTTCTCAGCAAATGTTAGACTATGGAAAAAGAAATGTTGGTAAGGAGATTGTCATAAATTGCTTATCTTCATAAGTACAAATCTATGAATATTGCTTTTTCTTCGTGTAGGGAAGATTATAATTTCAGGAACAATTTAAATTAAAATGTAACAAGTACAAGTAATCTTTAAAGTGATAGATTTAAAAACTCATACCGTCAGAGAAATGTCAAAGGGAATACAGACCGAAGGGAACAGAAACAAGACAAAACAGACCCCGGGACCTCGGTGCGCCTTCGCGACAAACACACTGAGAAGCCACGGAGACCCTCACTCCAACCTCCAGGAGGAACGAAGGAAGGAAGAGAAGCAAGACAAACCTTCGCATAAACCGAGCCAAAGCCATTTTTCACAGAATTGGAAGAAACAACTGTAAAATTCACATGGAAGTACACATGAGCCTGGACACCAGAGCCACTGGGAACAAGAGCTGATGTTCTGTGGTGCAGACGGAGAGCGACAAAGCATGGGTGCTGGTCCGAATCCTGCAGGTGGGTCAGCGCGCGCAGCAAGACCCGGGTGTGAGCCCGCTCAACTGCAGCCACCCGACCCCTTACAAAGACAGCAGAAATACACAGTGGAGAAAACAGACTTTTCAATACATGGTTCTAATAAAAATGGATATCTATATGTAGAACAATAAAATAATTCCAAAAATTATTAGATAGGAATAATTATAATAATAAATGTCAATTAGGAAAAAATATTTTTAAAGTTAATCAAAGTCTGCTATTATAGAAAACAAAAGCCCAAAATATCGAAAACACATCAAAGAATAACAGCTGAAAAGATTTTATATTGAACAAATATTTCCAGATGAAAATAGACATTGTTACATTTCTTTCTGTTATTGAAAATATATAACAACTTAGTGTACGTGAATTGGGAAATTACTAACTTAGAGGCATTCACTGGTGACTAAAATGAAGCCGGGAATATTCGTTGGCAACCAAAGAGACGCATACATATCTAGTTAAGTAAGCTGCAAGGACAGATGGAAAGTGTTGGTGCTGCTGGGGCATCGCAGGGCAAAGTCTGCAGCCTGCGTTGAGTTGTGCATGCATGTAGCCCAGATGAAGGGCTGAGCGCAGGGACTGAGGAGGTATGCTGTCCTTAGCTAAATTTGTCCTGGGGATCTCTACAGAAAATAAGATCACACAACACTCTGGCAGAGTTGCTTTCTGACCGTAGTCTCAGAAATGCCAAGTCTTGGAGGAAGGAGGCCATAGTAGGGAAGCATTCCCTACTGCAGCACAGCTGAGTTGGAAAAGTCTTGGAGACTAGTTGGGTGGGGGGAACCCTGCGATCCCCAGAAGTTTACAGTCAGGTTGGGTTCTGTCTCTGCTGGGCCAGGGAAACTGTGGGTTCCTAGATGCTACCGCTACTTTCGAGGACGCCTGTTGTTTCTTCCCTGATTTGTTCAGGTAGGGGGATTCACTTCGCTGGGGCTTTGTTTCTTTTTGCGGCAGCTGCAGTGCTCACAGCTAACAACAGCTTCCTCTCTGCAGTTCCTTTGCCCTCCAAGGTTTAGACGATGTCTAAAAGATCTGTATGGCCGGGACAGAGTCCCAATACTATTACTTCTCACCCATCAAAGTTCATCTCAAGACCTGTCTCCTCTGCTTCCCTAGGCAGGAAGACTTTCTCTAGCAAATCAGCGGGTGTTAAGCATCCCTAGCCTTCCCGCTTCCTGTGTTACTACTTGGGGTCCATACCCACTGCTGGAGGTAGGGTTGCAATCACAATACATTGTATGTATGTATGTATGTATGTATGTATGTAACAAAAAAATAAAGAAAACAGTAAGACGTGCTTAAAAAACGACTTGAATTAATTGACATGTTTCTTATCCCCGGTTAGGGCCACTGATTTTCCGAAGGAAGCTGATCAGGTTTTCTGACATGTCTATATTATCTGGTGTTCCCAAACAAGGGCTCTGTGACAGGTGGGAGGCGATTATAATGAGATAAATAGATATAAATAAATATAAGAGCAAACCAAAGGCTCCGTGAAAATAGTGGGGCTGTCTGTGTTAATTAGGATTTTTGTCAGCTATTTTAAAATGCAAAATTCCGACAGGAACATTTTGTTTTTAAAGTCACAGAAGAACCTGCCCTGAAACTTTGTAGGCACCTTATTTATTAGGAATATACAGCCAAGAAAAAGAAGAAAAGAACGCTCCCCACAATGAAGTTGGCAGTCATCTTCCACTGCTTAAAGGGCTGAGATGTGGAGTAAATCTCAATTTATAGACAGTCACAGGGATGGAATAAAATAAACTGGTAGAGATTCTAGACTAAGATTTCAGATATCTTGTAAAAAACAATTCAGTAGCCATAGGAAGAAAAATTTCAATGAAAGAAAATTTTAATGAGAGTCAGTAGTGTCTTAAGGACAGGCAAGACGGTTCAACTGGTAAAGGTGCTTGCTACCAAGCCTGAAACCTGAGTTTGATACCTAGAACCCACATGATGGAAGGAGATACAAATTCTGCAAACTGTCCTCTGACCTCCACATGCGTGCACACACACACACACACACACAATTAATAAATGGAAAGAAATTTTTACCAAAAACGATATATTAAAAGGGGATAAAAACAAAAGAAGAAAAGGAACTGAGTTTTTCATCTCAGATAACTTAAAGAGCAGTTGATTGTTACTAATTCATTAATTAACTATTGATGAGAAACTGAGACATGCCCAAGTACTGTTCTGAGAGTCACCTGACCCATCTCAAGCCCTGAAGGTCCATTGGTATGTGTGGGGTGATTGAGCTAAGTGTCTGATCCTGTCTGTGATTCTGGGGGATATCTAACAAATTTCCTTTTGTAATTTATTTAATTTTTAAACAATTCTTTAGCATACATGTAATTTAATTATTTATTAAGATAAAAATGAACTTTTATGCTAGTGAGATAGAGGAGATTATTTATTTATACACAGAGATTAAACTCTTGACTGAATACTGGATACTGCAGGACCACGAGCATCTTCAACTATTTTTCAGAGTCAATCCACTTTTTGATTTAGTGTTGAGAATTTTCAATCTTGAGAATGCTGCTTTACATAAATTCATAGTATAAAATGTCAGAGGTATATTTAGAGGCATTTCAGAAATTGTTGGAAATTCCACCCTGATATCAAGTCACATTTTGATACTAAACAAATAAATACTTAATACCACTTAATATTCTCCTAATGTCATTCTTCAGCATGGAAGTGTCAGATCAGCATATATTTGGATTATACTGTGTTAGGCCATTTTATCTTCAAAATATTGTTTCAGCTGCTCACTTAAGTTCATTTCCATTTTTCAAATTTTTAAAACGTACGTATTTTTATTTTATGTGTATATGTGTTTTGCCTGCCTGTGTGTAAGTGCACCACATGCATGCAATTGCCTGTGGAGGTCTGAAGATGGCATCAGATCCCCTGGAACTGGAGTTAGGAAGGTTGTTTGCCACTATGTGGGTGCTGAGAACCAAACCTGGGTCCTCTGCAAAAGCAGCTGGTCCTCTTAATCCCTGAGCCAACTCTCCAGCCCTGATTTAAGTTTAATGAAAAATCATTAAATATCTCAGCTCAACTCCCTCTTACGTAACCATCACTGACACTAGCTCTGAAAGATAGCCAGGCCACCAAAGTAAGGGGCAGGGACATACACAAGTGCATATGGAATTTATGAATGGCACCATCTACTCATAATGTGCAACACAATAGACCAAGTGTGTGCAGGCTATGTTCACTCTCCTGGAGTCAAAAGGGTTTTGAGGTACTCCGAATTTCTGCTGGGTCCTAGAGATTCACGACGTAGGATGCTCTGCGACTGTTAATAAAGCATTTGTAATCCAAGGTTTGTTTCTTTGTTTTTGTTTTTATTTTTGTTTTTTAAAGGGCAATCTTCTGTAATTTAAAACAAAATTGAATTATCAAATGGCTTTTTTACAAAGATCACAATTTGTGAAAGAATTACAACTAAGATCTATGCAAAGAAGTACGACTTTTTATTCGTTTCTTTTCTTCAACTGATTCCATGCTTGGTTACATAGATCAGAATTATCCACGGCTATAGCAGAGGCTTAAACAAAAATCACCAGAAAAGAAAGCAAGGATAGAGAAAGTAAGATCAGATGCAGAATTGTGGCAACGCGTCTCTAAATGTTCCATAAATCTGTTTAGCTCATGTTTATTTTTACATACTTTGCCAGAAAATAGCAACTGCAACATCTTTTTCAGTAGTAGCTCTGGGCAAGGAGGAGGCATAAGGCGAGAAAGAAACACAATAAACAAACCAGCAGCAAGAACCCAGCCAGCAGATCTGCATTTCCCTTCCAGCTCACAGTACAGAGGTCTGAAAGTCTGTGCATGCTGTAGGACAGTAATGTTTTTCCAGTAATATCAAGTCTGAGTTCACATAAATTTATCTCCCTTAGCTAAGAAAATACAGTTTTTATTTCCAAGTCTACTAGCATCTTTTTGTACTGTATTCACTAGAAAGTTTTCCATGATGGAAAATCTTTGTTTCCATCCTGATGATTACTTTAATCAATTATTGCCTTTATTACAGGAGCAGGACATATTTTATTACCATTTAAAATAAAATTGAAGCATTTGCACTAAGGAGATAGACAATTGCCATCCTCCTCCAGCTGCTAGGTACCCTCACCGGTATTCATTCCACATTATTCCTTAGCAGTCAAGATATGCATACATTGTTTGACACCTTGTTTGAATATCTCAAAGGCATGTCAAACTCAAAGACAAACATCACCCATAGTCCACTTTTCCACTCTGTAGTTTTCAGAAGCTGTGTAGGTGGCATAAACTTGTGTTCCCAATATGTGGGAGATGGAGACAGGAGGACTGTGGCTTCATGGCTAGCCTGTGCTACATAGGTAGACTCTGTTGCAGCGAACAGATTCCAGAAGAGTTTATCCAAGCTTCCTGGGCATCTACAATATCAGTACTTTCCTCTCGTGAACTTCTCTCTTTACTGAAACTATTTCACAGCTCCTAGTTTGAGCCTCACACCCAATCGCAGTGATATCCAATCAAATTTCCCACTCACATTGGTCTCTAAATTACAGTAAAATCCTCTTTTCAAAATGAAAATGAGATTATGTCATTTCATGACTTAACTATTTTGATATCTGTGTTTTGTTGTGAAGAGTGAGTAAACACAAGTGACCAGACTCACAGCCACACTTGCTTCACCTGTGCTCAGCCGGATGCTCCATTGACATAGGGCCTCCATACCACTTTCTGCCTGGCTCTTGATGAGGTGTTACCTCCTGCCAATGTGCCTTTATACATGCTAACTCCACATCTTGCAAAGCTAATTGCTTCCCCTTTTCCCTTGCTATAAGCCACCCTGTTGTCCTGCAGCCCGCCTCCTCTTTATTTTTCTGCCTTATATACCCATACAGTGGTAAACAAGCTATGGGCCAACCAATCAGCCAAAAGGTCATCCTTCAACCAATCACATTAAAGGTCAGGTATTACACCCTAGGGATCACATGCTGCTCATGTGCTGATCATACACCTGGAACTTTCTCTGGGCCTATTGCTCTGTACTTCCTCTTCCTGCTGTACCACCTCCTGGCTACAGGCCAGCCACTTAGGTGCACATGTTGGAGTCAGCTGGCCCCCAACACCCTGTCTTTTCCGTTTTTGAGTAATTATCAGTTATTTAGAAGTAGCCCCTGGCTTTGACAGATTGGATCAAACCCTGATTATTAACCGTGAGAATGCAGTGCACCTTTCATGCACAGTTCTTATGGTAATGATCAATGTGCAATTTTGAGTGATGTCATTTCTTTGCCACCTCTTTCAAGGGATAAAGTCATATACCTTTTTGATTGCTCTTATTTAACTATGTTCTATGCCATTTTGACATAAAATAATTTTCAATGAATGTTAGTTGAGTTCATGAGTAAGGGGCGTCTTCCTGGTGGAGGTAACACATCGGAGCTATGAGGGAGAGCGTCCAAACAGCCCTGATGTCTTCCATGTTGTAAGGTAGATGCAGACAAGCCCACATTATCCCCTTGAAATTAGCATGTATAATCCCCACCCTCCTGTGTCCTACTAGAGGCTCTGTGATGTGTCCAGAGCATCCATTTTACACCAATAAAACCAGAAAATCTCACTTGCTATGGTGATATGAAAATTATGTGATACATGTTTACTAAGACATGAGAACTGAATGCCCCAATAAATCTAATTAGAAAGCAGGACAGGAAAGTCTATAGGAAGCTATAGAAAAAAAGTGAATGCAGCCAGCCTTGATTCCTTCTAACTAAAAGTTGGTGAACTGTTTTCTGGAGTTGGAGAACAGTTATACTGGTTTATGGTATCTGTGGACACTTAGGTTTCACACCAAGTTAAACAGTTGTGACAGAAGCTACATGGCCCCCAAAGCCTAGTCTATCTGGCCCTTTACAAAAACAGTGCTCTAGAGAATTGTCTTTATTATTTACAGTTGCTGACTGTACCATTCACCCAACAACACCGGCCAAACCCAAAAGTCAACTTCTACCCCACTTGCATTTCATCCTACGTGTCTGAACCCTTACACTGTTCCTTCAGATGCCCACTTCAGATTCCATTTTCAACTCAAAACCCTAACTTCACAGAGTTCTTTAGTCTTGAGGATTAAATCTGTAGTAACAAAGTAGCAGATTTCCATTCTTCTTCAAGAGCTGGGAAGGAGAGGAATGTTCATCTCTACACACCTGTTCACTCTGACCAGGAAAACCGAAATGATAAAAGTGAAGCATGGGTGAATGTCATGTGCTAGACTTTCCTTACTTCTACATGTCTCGCTCTGAAAAGAGTAAGACACAGTACACATCACATAATTCTGGAAGCAATCACCTATTGCTTTTGTGGAGAGTGGTGGGGATTGTTTAGTCAACCTTCTAAATTTTCAGATGATATGACTGACAAAAGTTCCTTCAGCTGTGAAAAACTCCACAGAGATGCCAAGGAGTTCAGTGATGCATATGAACATCCCTACACTCAGTGGCAATATGTCATTATGACCTGTTCCATTTGAAATATTGTTTGTATTGTGGATATTTTTTCTTTTCTTCATTCTTCTTGATTATAGCTTGTACTGGTCCTAAAGAATATGCCTTTTGGTAAATAGTGTTGCACATCATATGCTCAGGAGTTCCTGTGAGATAGGAAATTAGATGGCTCTCTAAGTGTGAGTAGCAAATAAGAGTAAATAAATTCTGAGCAAAGGCCCTGAGCATAACTCTTATGGGTACAGGGCATCACACAGTCTATCAATAAAAAACTTGGCTTCTGATTCAGTTGCTCTGACAACTATCAAATGTATCTTGGATAAATTGAAGAGAAATGGATGCCATGGAAGTATGTCACTGGTATTTTCATAGAACCACACATCCTAAAAAGAGACAGAAGTCATGCTTCCAAACGAGTCTACTTCCTTTTCTCAGTCCCCTGTAGCAATCCTTAGAGCGAACTAGCTCATCTGCTTTTCTTACTGCTTTCTTCCTGACGTTTTTATAAACACAGTGAAATTATCCTTTACCTTTTTACTTCAGCTATCATTTTCCAGCTGGAAAACAACAAATCTGATCACTCATACATAAACAACGTCTGTTGCCAGCTCTTCAACCTGGCATACTGGTTTCATTTTTTGTAGCCCAGCACCATGGAGGAACATGTCTGTCTTTCCATTTGTATTAGTAATAAGTGGGTCACTGAGGCTAGGTAGCAAGAGAATGCAGCTTTCTTGCTTGATAAGTCTTCTCATGTCATCATCAGATTCATCTCACATGTGCTCTGTTCAGTGGCCTTTTCCTTTTATCTACACAGTGTCACTTACCTGGCACAGTCACTAACATCTTCATTGTTTCCGTAATCAGGAAGCATTTACCCCACTTCACTGCCCATGGTGCCAAACTCAGTATGATTCTACACAACTCCATCATCATAACCGCCATCCAGGGGAGGGGCTCACAGAAAGCAGTGAGATCTGAATATCAGTTTAGATCTCACCACTGACTGGATAGTTCCTGAAGCACAGCACATTCTTTTCCTGGACCACACTTTGTGTAAAAGTAAGACAGATGATTCACTTATTTCTGTGATCTTGCCACACTGAAATGCTGATCACCTTCCTTCGAAATTCACAATGGCTAGCTGTTGGATAAATCTACAGTTTCCTCTCTGATTTGAAGAACAGGCCTCCAAATGAGATTGACATTCAACTAACCGATGACTTTTAAGTGGAGGGGGTGTCTAGTGGAAACAAACGCAGGGAAAGCTAGGAAGGAGAGAGGCAGGGCAAGGTGCCAGGGCCTCCATCTTGGGCACATGTGCCAGAGGTGTGCAGGGACTTAAGATCAAAATGCAGGCTCTGCGCCATACGAAATCTCCGTCTCTCTCCCCAGGGATGAATCCTTTGTAAGCAACCCAGAATAAACTAATTTCTCTAAGAGAGCATTCTCTGCCTGCTCAATCAGTTCAAACCTAGGAGTGGGGGTGGGGCTGAACGAAGGGCCTCACTGGGAGAGAATTCATAAGACATTGTCTTAGTGACAGATCATCAGAATGGGGAATTTTTCTGGAACTTGAAATTACTGGCTTTGCCTAGACAAGCAATTTTCCTAAAGCTCCCAGATGAGAGCTATCCATGCTCAACTGGACTGCTTTGCCTGACCTTGACAGGGTGCCCTGTGTTCTCAGCACCTTCTGCCATCCTCACTCATGGTTTCTCACCTTGGCTCTCTTCTGTTTCTTTAGTCCCTGGGTGTGGACACTCAGCCCTCACTTTCTGTTGTTTTTCTTCTTCCAGCTGCACACAGAGACTGCAGCCAATTTTTAATGGTGCTAAGAAGGAACACTCAGTCCCGACCACCAGTTCAGGACATTGTTTGAATGAGAGAGGCTCAGAAAGAGCCAGGGAATAGGTCATCCATCAGTGAGTGTCCTAAAGGTTGAAGACTGAGGATCATTGTACAAGAAATTGTCCTGACCAAAACCAAACAAACCAACCAATCAAAAAGCCTGAAAAGTGACTTTCATTATGAAGGGTGATAGAAACAAAGACAATGCATATGACAATCCTGGAGCCAGAAGTGAAAGTATCCCCCCAAAGCATGCCTAGATTGGATCTACACAGGCAGAAAAGGGAGGTGGCAGCAAGAAGGGAAAAAGGTAAATACTTAATGGTACCCACAAAGAAGTTCTGTGAGCTAGGTCCCAAAATACACCCAGGGCCCAAAAGAACTAGCACATCCATTTTGTGCTGTCGTGTTAATTAGATTGATTCAAAAGACACAAAATCAAGTAGATATGTCTGATACATGAGAAGCGACCAAACAACTCCTTCCACTGGCTATTTTTACTTTGTGCAAAGTACCTGTGGGGCATTATTTGTTCATGGAATCCTCCCAGGTATTTTTGTCCTTCTTATACTAAATTGTACACAACACACTTAAATCATTTTAGAGTTGACTGCTCAGTGGTAATGCATTCACAATGTCATGTAGTCATAGGGTATCTGCTCTAGAACTGTTCCAAACCCAGCAGAGACTGCTATCAGACAGCTCCTTCTCAACTTCCTACCATCCCTATTGTTCTACTTTCTGTTCTATGACCTAAAAGCAGTCCTGGGGATAGAGAGATGTCTTCTGGGTTAAGAGCTCTTGTAAGGGAGCTGGGTTCACTTCTTAGCACCTGTGCTAGATGACTCACAATAGCCTTTGATTCCAGTTCCAAGTGGTCCAATGAGCCCTTCCTGCCTCCAAGGGCACCTGAGCACAGGTGTATACACACACACACATACATACATAAGAATAAAGGGTGAAACAATAAAAAAGTAATACTCAAAGTAAAAGGACACCATACTTAGAATGAAGTTCTGAAGGCAAAAATAAGGCAAAAAAGCCACAAACTATTGATATGCTCACTGAAAATACCCAAGGAAGGAAAGTACTATATTAATGATAGATGTACCAAGTCTGAAAATCTTACTAATCACTTTTACTTTTTTCCCTGTGCAGTCATGTCCTAGGTATACTAGATGTGTGTGCATTCAGAGTCCTGTTGTACAAAGATTTCTTCTGTATCTTGACAGAGCACAGCAACCTTATTAAGATGCTTATAATGCACATGTACATCAGGAATTAAGATAAAGTGAGGGAGGATCAGAGTTCCACCTCCAACCTCACGCTCATCTGAGAAAACACTATGCTCAGTGGCAGCTAGAAATAGACTTGAAATCCAGGTTATTTCCTCTTTTCTTTTAGCAGGTAGATCATGCTCCCTTCTTCACACTCAGTGTGTGGACATGAGGGACATGCTCACTTCCTATAATTATCACTATTCAGGGTCATAAAACTTAGGAACTTACACAAACTCACAAACTCAACAAAGCTTCAGAAAGATTTGAGTTTGTGCCTTTTATCCCCATCTAATGCTGCCAGAGAAATGGTTAGTTCTTTGAAAAAAATTATACTGCTTCAGTAATTTTTTCCTTTTCTTTCAAAAATTAATCAAGAGTCCATAGATCAGGAGAACCCCTAAAAGACCCTTTGAGACTCACTCTAAATTCAACACCATTTCCCCAGTCTATTGTTATACGTAAATCTCTGGACTTTGGATGCCAGTTGTGAGTTGGTCTCAAACTTCTCAGAACACACCAGTCCTCTTCCCGCCTCCTTATCTCCCTCACCCTATAATCTACTCACTCTGACCTCCTCACTAGAAGCACAATTATCTTAAATGTAGAGTTTTTCTTTGCATTAAAAAGTGCACTTCACACCCTTATCATACTTCAGAGATGGAGCACATCAGCTTCAGCCCTGATGAGAAGCATCTTGTGAGGAAACAGAGTACCCTGAAGATGCTGTTGACTGGAAGTTGGAAACTACATTTCAAGTTGTTTTAAGTCACAAATCAAAGGTCACCACATGCAGATGGAAGGCAAGGAAAAACTTTATCATGGCCCTGGCAATCCCTGGACTCCAAGTGAGTACTCAGAGAGCAGCACCAAGTGGTTCAAAACTGGGAGATTACAGAACATTTAAAATGGACAATCAATATTGTTAACTTCATTTGCATAAGCAAGCAATTTACAGAAGTATATGTGGCCTTTATCTACTCAAGATGTTTGCATAAGATTAGAACCCTACTCTCATAATGGTCAAACCACTTCCTGGAATTCAACCTTGTTTGTTGCATGACAATACCAAGCAAAGTTCATCTATAAATTAAATGTTATATTATGTATGTAAATATAGGAAAATCATAGTTACATAGAAATCAGCACTTCTGAGGTTTTAAGGGCTCCAGTAAGGGTCTGGAGTGCTTTCGCCATGGGTAAAGGAACACTGCTTCCACAGTGTGCATGCATTCTCATTTGGAAGAAGGCACTTAACTTTCCATTTTCAAAATGGCACCTCTCCTCGGTTCCCAGAGGGTCCTGAGTTGTTCTGTCATGTCTTTGCTTTGTTTTGTTTTGGTTTTTTCTTTAAGAGAGAAAGGGTTTTATGTTAGGTTACAATTCCTGGTTGCAGTCCTTCACAGCAGATAAGCAAGGTCGCAGTTCTTACAACTAGTCCCATCAAATCCACAGTCAAGAGCATGCAGAAAAGATTGCATAGAGCTAGGACTCAGCAAATTGTCTCCACTCACACAGCTGAGGATCCAAATCAAGGCTGGTGCTGTTCTAGTTTGCTTTCTATTGATGTGATAAAAACACTCTGGTTAAACAGCTGTGGAGGAAGGGGTTGTTTCACCTTACACTTCCAAGTGACAATCCATTATTGAGGAAGTTAGGACTGAAACCCAGGGAAGGAACCTAGAGGCAGGAGCTGAAGCGCAGACATAAGGAAATGCTACTTACTAACTGGCTTGTTCCTCTGGTTTGGACTCTGTCAAAAATCAGCTAGCTTACATCTAGATCCTCAGTTCCAACCCATTGACCAATGTGTCTATTTTTCTGCCAATACTATATTGTTTCTGTTACTATGAGATTGCAATATAACTTGTAATGAGGAAAGGTGCTACCTCCAGCAATATTTTTATTATTCAGGATTGTACAGTGACATATCTGTATCAAATTTCATATGAAATTTAACATTGTTGTTTCAATTTCTTTAAAGAATTGTATCAGAATTTTATTGAGGCTTCCATTGACTCTGTAGACTGCCTACCAATCTGTGAGCATGAAAAGTCCATCTCCTGGTGTCTGATTCACATTCTTTCTTCAGTGTTATAAAATTTTCATTATGCAGGTCTTTCTCTTCCCTGGTAAAGTTAATTTTAATATATTTTTCTTTGGGGCTATTGTAAATGGGATTGTTTCCCAAATTTCTTTTTTAGTATGACTGCCACTGGTATGCAGGGAGGTATTGACTTTATGTGTTAATTTATTTTCCTTTATTATTATCCTGATAATGTTTATTAGCTGTTGGAGTTTCTTTATGGTCTTTTATATAGAGAATCCTATCATCTACAAAGATACATTGACTTCTTCTTTTCTTATTTCTATCCTTTTATCTCCTCTTGTCTTATTGCTCTAGGTAAGACTTAAGCACTGTACTGAGCAGGAATAGAGGCAAAGTGGAAAACCTTGTTTTGCTCCTGATTTCAGTGGAAATGCTTTGAATTTAGGTTCATTAAGTATGATGTTAGCTGTAGATTGCATATAGGGCCATGTGGATCTTCAACTGATGGTGTTAGAGTTCAAGTAGGTAAGGAGCAAGGAGAGTTCTGTTAGAGTGTGCCAAGGGTTTAGGTACTAGTTTTCAGATGGTAGGGACTTGGGCAGGAAGCAACAGGGTAGTGCTACCTGTAGAAGACATGCATGTGCCAGTCCAGAAATCCTCAGATAGCATGAGCTTAAGGTTGCAGGGAGTAGGACAGTGCTACTCATAAGATGTGTCCACCACTTAGCTCACACGTACTCACATGGTACTGAATTGGGTTAGCAGTAGGTAGGGATTAATCTGTGTCTTAAAGTCCTGTAGTAGTGATTTTATGACATTGGCTGCACCAGAGTTTGGTTCATGTAGGCTTATGATTGTAATATCTTCTTGGTTAATTGTTCCTTTGATCAGAATGAAGTGACCATCTTTATCTCTTCTGATTAGTTTTAATTTGAAGTCTATTTGTTAGATATTAGAATGGCAATTCCTGCTTATTTCTTGGTGCCATTACTTGGAATAGTTTTTTTTTTTTTTCCATATCTTAACCTTAAGGTAGGCCTGTAAAAAGTTAACATTATATACTAAATCAAGCATAAACCAGGTGTAACAGCATAGAAACCCTTTATCCATTTGTATCAACTGTTTTCTCAACAGATCCATCTTGGATACAATGGCATGTAAAAGAGACATTAATTTAGTTAGTTCTTTACTATTTTTAGCTATCTTCTGGAATTCATTTAGTGTCCTAGATTTCTTACATGGAGCCTCCTTTTGTTTCTTTATCCTTGACAAACTCATTGGGTCTGGCTCAAACTGCTTGGCCCACCACAGGGCCAAGGAGGAATAAGGGCTCCCTTGCCCTTATTGCACCTATTGCTTCCTAGGGCCAGGTAGGCCCTGGGTCTGACTCCTGGCTCTAGCCACACCTGTTGTCTCTCCATTGATCACACTTGACTGCTGGGAGAGGCTCTGGTTAGGCAAGCTATCCCCACCCCTCGAATAATCATTTTCAGAAAGAAAGGAACCCTATTTATCCTGGGGGAGGGATTATTACCCACTCTGGGATAGTTTTTATCTTTTATATACCTCTTGTGAACTGTTCCTCATGTTTTAAAGCCTTTCTGAAGCTCTTCAGCAAAGAATTTGGCTTTTGTCAATTTTTTCTTTAGGAAATTTGGCTTACCACAAGTGTCCTACATTTGCCTTTGAATAACCCAAGCAGACCTCTTTCTCTGCTTTACCTTTTTTATACATTTTTTAGGTTGTTCTATTCTTCTACAGGCATACTTTACCTACTAGTCTAAGTCACTTAAATCTGTAAAAGCCTTTCCTGCCTTGTAAAGATCCTGTCCCACTAGGGGACTTAGCACAGACACTAAACCTCCATACAAATTTTGAGGCCCTTGTTACATCAAGACAAAATTGGCATAGTTGAGCGGGACCAACCAACAAAACAGAGAATGATTTGGGGAAAAACAATTCTGTTCCCACTAGTGTGGGGAAAGAGACGTCACAGAGGGAAGCTGGGTGAGGGAGTGTCCCGGCCTGGGGAACACTGTCAACGTGGGTTGACCTGGTGGGGAGACAAAATGGAGGACGGGAGACACAAAGACGAGCGCAAGTCAAAAAAGGGGGGTCTGATCAAGCTCTAACTTTATTGAGCAAGGCAGGGTTCTTATAATCATCAGGTATGAGAGAAATTCCAGGGAGGGGACTAGGGCAACGTGCTATGCAATCAAGCAGGAACTGTTGCTAGGAGATGCTATCTCTGATATTTAGGGTATCTGTGTTTTGTCAGGAAGATGGCACTAAGAAGAGAAACTGAGGTCTGAACCCGGTGAGAGTGATAAAAATGGCACCGCTCTGGCCTTCCTTTGTTAGCTCAGCTCGGCTCCCGACAAGGGAGAAATGCAGGGGGCAGGGGGCGGGGCCTGAATGCCGGGCCTCATTGTGAGAGAATTCATAAGACAGTAAGTCTGGAGTCAATAACTTCTATCCTGTGGTCCTGAGTTTGCTCTTCCCCAACAATATCATGTAAAGTTACCACTTAGAGTTTAGAATGCATGCATCATAAACTACATTGTATAAACCACTAGTGCTTAGTATAGCTGACTGCACAGAAGGAGCTAATAAATGCTTAGCTCTTGAATTTCTAAATGACAAAATACTTGACCAAAAATATGTAGCCCGCCAAGACCAATGTTACATGCTATATTTGCCAAAATAAATAGTCTCTAAAGTTTTTTCAATTGAAATGCCAATCAGTATCAGATTTGAGTGCCATATACAATGCATCATATAATATCATTATAAATGTATGTGATATATGATGTTCTTTGTAGAGAATTAGACAAAGAAGTCTTGACTAGAAAGAGACAGGAAACTGACCATTTTCTCTATTTCTCTCAGTTACTCTCTTCTCACTAATAATATTTTTATACACAGAAAAGATTTTTTTAAAGCATATAGTTTAATAGTCAGCCTTTCTCTTATATAAAAGAAATGAATTCTTTCTCTTTTGCAGGAAGTAGACTTCCTGGACAAGAAGAATAAAGGGAGGAAGTGAGACAGAGGGCAGAAACCAGGACTCAGACACGAGAGCAACACCAATTGCCATCAGTGCAAATGCATCCTGGGAGTTCATTGATCCAATGGTTCAGAACTTGAACTAGAATTTCCTTCATTGCAGATTGGAGGACCAAGGTTACAGGAAGTTACTGGACACAGTTCCCAGTAGAACTGGAGCTCCAGTGCACAGACTTGACTTTCTAATCCACTGTGTTTTGCTGCAGAACAGCAGTTTGCTGGAATAAGTGACAGGCACTTTTCTCAGTGCTTCACAAGGTTGGGGTTACTATTCAGTAAGACAATCATTGAGCTTATCCTAGTCAGAGATGAAGAACTTCAGGCAGGAAGAGGCAGGCCATCCATTCCAGAGCCAGGGCTGCATATCACTGCATTTTATTCTCATAGAAAGAAGCAACAGCTGTGGGATTACCACCAAATCAAAATTGCTAAAAACAAGTCTTCAGGAAAGCTGTTCTTTTTACTAAAGAATTATAGTTACTTTTATTCCTTTCTGATAACATGCCAACAGATATTTGGATAATACTACTAGTAATTTATTCAGCAGGAGTTTCTGGGGATCTTTTACGGAGCAGAGACTAAGCCAGCAGGCAGAGACTCTCTGCCTGTTCAGCTGGGCTGGTTGTGAGGCAGTCACACTGTGGGACTGAGGCTGAGAAGGCAATGCCTGCCACCAGTGCTGTCCAGCAAGCTGGGGTGAAGGGGAACACAGCATCCCTGAGCTGTCCCTGTTCTACCACAATAGGAGTCTAGAGTACTCACAAGAAGGCCTCATCCCCTCTCTCTGTCCCCATTACTGGAAAAAAAACTGTATTGATGCTGAAATAGGTACAAGAAAAATGTTAGTATCAGAGACAGAGAGAATCTACTTACACCATCCCTGCTCTTCTGGGTCAGGGGAGAAGAAGTAGATTTCCCTTTGGAGGAAACAGAAACCTTTGGACTATTTCAATTTATGTAAAGAGTTTGGGATTGTTTATGTCTAAAAACTCCTATATTCATGAATCAGTGCCAAATTCTGTTGTTCATTTTTGACAGTTAACCTGAAGGCTTGAATAAATATTTGAGATAATGTAAGGATCAATGGCTTCTTTATTAATTTTCATTCATACTTTAATGAGTTCAAGAAACATGAAAACGTTTTCTGGAAATGTACACTTGCCTTTGGTCCTTGGGATCCCAGATTGTGAAAAGTAAGGATAGAGCATGTGACACAGAGAAATCAAGGTGCTGAAGACTCTCATGACTTACAAACATCTGGCCCAAGACTGGCTACAGATTCAGAGTAGCCAAAAGTTGTCTTAATCCCAGGGAGACAATGCATTTCAGAAAACTACATTGTTTTCCTGACTGAATTGCACGTAGTAACATAAAACCACAGCACCACCTCACCAGATGGTCTAAGGATGTGTCTTCATGAAAACCACTACAATGAGCAACAAACTTGAGTGACTAAAACTTCAAATATTAGTCTAACTCCCTCATATTTAGCTGAGGAGATAAAGTAAGGTGATGGGATGACATGTCTCCAGACTCTGAAGCCAGAGCTTCCACGAGCAGAGCACCACACTCCCTTCCATAACCGCCCAAATCCAGCCACTAGCATCAGCGCCTGTCAGTGAGATGAAGAGGGCTGAGGGAGGGAGGCCTTTCCAGTCATTGGCTTCCTCAGCAGCCTTCAAAGAGGAATTAATCGTTCTTGTTCCCTATCTAGAGAACAGAGATCCAGAGAGAATATGTGTCTGTTCAAGTTGATAGTATGATTTGAGTAGTTTAGAAGAACTTCAACTAGAAAAATTCTTTCCTGCTTAGTGTTCTGCCTACATGCCGTCCTGCTTCTGCTGGACAGTTCTTTGTTTCCTTATCAGAGAGTAACTGGGGGGTATATCTACCTTTCTCAATGACATATTTAATTAGAATTAAATAGATTTACTTCTATTCATGGATCAATGCCAAGACTTCCAGCCTTCATATTTACTTGTGTACTTCAGTTTGTTGTGATCATTCAATAGATTAGGTCCCCATTTCTGAACAGGCTTCTTGAAAGTGCTTCTGTAGATGTCACATCTTCCTCAGCATGCCAAGAGGCTTTAGAATCATTTTGAAATATTTCCACGTATCATTTTCCCTCTCATGTCTAGGGATAGCACCAATGACAGATGTCACTCTCTGTGTCTGCCTGAATCACTGACTGGAACTTCAAGCAGTGAGGACAGAATTTCTCCGAAGACCCTTGACTTGTATGGTATGAAGTACATGGCCAGACTCTTCAAAAGCCCTGCATCATCATCACTTAAAAATTACCTTTATTTTCTTATTTATGTATACGTGTATATATGTGTTTCTGTATGTGTCTGTGCCTGTATGTCATCGTGAGTGTATGTCATGAATATATGTGTGTCTGTGACTGTGTGTCTTTGTGTGTATGCTGTGTGTGTCTATGTCTGTGCCTGTGTGAGTGTATGCTTATGTGTCTGTGTGTTTATGCCTGTGTGTTTGTATGACTATATGTCATGTGTGTGTGTGTTTGTGTATGTTTGCGTGTTCCTGCCTAGAATGAAAAAGAGCATCAGAGCATCCGATCTGCTGGAGCTTGGGTTACAGGCAATCATGAGCTGCTAGACATGAACACTGAGAACCAAAGGACCCAGTGAGCTATCCCTCCCATTTTCATTACCACTTTTGAAATTAAGGTGTCAGAATCTGAGGGAATGCACTCCTGTCTGCCCCTCTGCATACCTGTACATGTGACACTTGAGGCTGAGATGTGGATATTCCAACCTGGCTTTATGCAAAAGCATAGCAGAACCATGGCCTTTGCTATAGATTCTGAAAGCTTAAAGCACACAAAGTCACTGATGCCACATACTTCCTGCTGAAATCATTCGGCACACGAAGAGGCTGAATCATTGCTTGACTTCAATTGAGTTTCATCAATAATATTGATAAAACTTGCTATCTGTTTTTCTTCAAATAATTGTATAGTATAAATCTTCCTCCAGTGTTTAATGTAGGAGCGATTGAAAAAAAAAATCGGTTTTCAAAACTGACCAAAAAAGCAGTTTTGAAATCATGTCATTTATATTTGTACCATTGATGGAAGTAACTCAGGGATCTCTGGGGAGAGAGACTTGGAGGAGGACAGGTTCACCTATATTTGTATATGATATCTACAAACATTCCATCTGAAAACTGGGTGTGATTGTTAAATCATTGGCATCTTCATACCCTTAAGCAGTTAAGATATATTATTTTGTATTCCTGAGGTTCATTTTTAATACACTCAGCTTCATCTGATATTACTACCCCTATCCTCATAGCAGATGTTGAGTTGGCATATGGTGCCCACTTATAATTTCTCTGACTTCCTTGGTGTATAATCACAGCAATGATGGGTTCCAGTGATCAAGTTCCACAGTGCTCCCCAAGAATTTGGGGAGCACTGGTCCCATTTGTTCACCTCAGGTGGGTGAGTTAGTGCTTCGGGCAGCCTTCCACTGACAGCAGATTCCAACAGAGGCTGACAGGCAGGATCAGGCTCCAAGGGCTGCACCCAGCACCCCACCTGGGAAGGCCAGGCTACTGGAGCTTTGTGCTCCTCATGGCCAGCATGTGGTGAGTGAAAGGAGTGAACCACAGGACACAGCTGTAACCGTGCTCAGAGCTAGGTTTCATGAGGAGGGTGGGCATCTGGCAAAGGAGGAAGCTCTCAACTAGAAGATCCTAATGCAAGAGTTGACTGTGTGTGGGCCTGCACTGGCACGGGTGGTCTGACTGTGTGTGGACCTATACTGGCACAGGTGGTCTGACTATGTATGGGCCTATACTGGCACATGTGGTCAGACTGTGGGCTTGCACTGGCACCGATGGTCTGTGTGGCTCTGCCCTGGCACAGGTGGTCTGACTGTGTGGCTCTGCCCTGGCACAGGTGGTCTCACTGTGTGGCTCTGCCCTGGCACAGGTGGTCTGACTGTGTGGGCCTGCCCTGGGACCGATGGTCTCACTGTGTGGCTCTGCCCTGGCACAGGTGGTCTGACTGTGTGTGGCTCTGCACTGGCACAGGTGGTCTGACTGTGTGGCTCTGCCCTGGCACAGGTGGTCTGACTGTGTGTGGGCCTGCACTGGCACGGGTGGTCTGACTGTGTGTGGGCCTGCACTGGCACAGGTGGTCAGACTGTGGGCTTGCACTGGCACCGATGGTCTGACTGTGTGGCTCTGCCCTGGCACAGGTGGTCTGACTGTGTGGCTCTGCACTGGCACAGGTGGTCTCACTGTGTGTGGGCCTTTACTGGCACACACTTCATCTCGGTTGATTTCTTCAGTCTCTTTTTTCTGATACATATCACAAGTAATTAAGAATACAAGTACCTGTTGTCAAGCTTTTCCTGGTTTTCAAAGCACCTTGTGCTCTGCTAGGGCACACCATGTATTTACCAATCAAAGATGGTCTGAATGGTAGTTGGAAGCATGCCACCACTGCTTGACTTCCCCAACCGCAGAACCACAACCAAATGGCACGGCAATCCCTAATGGCTAGGTAGTCTCGTTCAATAACTTGTTTTCAAATTCATCACCTAACTTAAAAATTTATGATGCCTATTTTTCAGAAAATACAACCAAACAATTGTTCAAATGATTGCTCAACACCATTTAAAATGTAAAAATAGGAATAGGATTATGCATTTCTAACTCGTCTTCCAGCTATAGCTGAGTTTATCCTGAACTTTAATTCAAGAATGAAATATTCCTAAAGATTTAAATTTGTTTTTCCTTTTCTGTTGGGAAGGTCATTATCTATAATCCTAGCACCTTTAGACTGAGGCAAGAGAATTACCACAAAGTAAGTGGGGCTTGGGTTACATAGCAAATTTCAGCCAGCCTGGGTTACAGTGTGAGATCTTGTCTCAAAACACAAGCAGAAAAGTTACTTTTCCTTTAAAATGGAATTCCAGCAGGTAAAATGTCATCCTTACCTTTCACATGTAGGGTGAGGTTACAGACCTTCACTGTGCACTATTGCTCGCTTATGCCTCTTACTAATCTCCACCATCCATCCTCCCACCTCCTCGCTACTGGAACAGATGTGATGGAGTCCCAGGAGAAGCATGTCTGACAGTGGGGAGCCACAAGTATCTGCATTCACAAAAGCATCTTAAATGACAGCCTAGTCTGTCCTGTGAGTAATCTTGGAAAGGAAGATGCTTGCAACTTCAACTAGCCAATGAGAAGGTTCTGTGGCAGCATGACCACTGGGCTGCATCTTACAGGTAGAGAGAAAGGCTGAAACAGAGTCACATACAAGGAACAGCATAACGAGAGACGGGGTAAAGAATGTGTGATTTTTGATAAACTATGAGTTCATTCACTCTGACCTTGCCCTTTCACATTGCAGATGTGTGATACAAACATGTTAAATGAATAATTGAAATATAAGTGAATGCAAGCTCAAGATACAAGAAAACATATGACTTAAGGTAAGACTCCTTACCTAAAAGCAAATGTCTGGATAAGCCTTGCTTCTTTTAAGACAGGTATAGCATGCTCTGATCTTTACTCACATTAATCTGGAAAGGTTATTTTGAGAGTGCTCTCCCGACAGGCACATTTCATTAGGAATGTCCATGTACTTACATATGGGCCATGGATATGACCATGCTGAATGTGTTCTAAATCCATGTGATGACAAACTATGCTTTTTAACATGTTCAGGGACCTAAAAATATAACTCTCCAGTTGGTCAGTCTCCAACTGAATCATTCAGATCTGAAGAGCTGCTTCTTTTGTAATAAATTATTGTTTTATTTAAATGATACATGTTTATGGTAGGTAATTAAAATGGTGCAGACCATTTTAAATGATTAAAAATGGAAAGCATTGCTCAGGGATACTACTGCTAAGTATTATAGGAAAGATCCTCCCCATAGGAGTCTGCTTTACTCCAACAACACATGTTGTATCAAATCATGCTCACAAAAGAAACTGGTCAGTCTTACTAATATATATATATATGAAAATGGACTGGAACTTGTTTTGAGGTAATGCAAGCAAAAAAGAGGCAGCGTTCTTATCCTGAATGAGGAAGCGGCTGATTTTCTGTGGATGTTGTTCTGGATAGTGAAATTTCTAAAGAGAACCAAACTGAGGTGGACGTTGGACAAATGATCATACAAGGGTATGGAAATCCTGATACCACTCACAACAGGTCTTTCTCTTATTCAGAGACTGCAGACCAAGCCTGGAAAAAGACCAGAGTGGGTGGGGAGGAAGACATGGACCATAATGAATATCTACGTTCATATTCAATTTGGACATTCTCCATGATCACTGCAGAATTTCAAGGCAAAAAGCTCAAAGGAAGATTAGCAATTCATTAGTGGCCAAGTTTGTAAAGTCATGATAGTCTCTGTCTAAATCTCCAAGAAAGAAATAGAACATTTCCATTAGCTGGTGACAAGCATCACCCTACAGTTCTGCACTGGCGTTTGGTTGATCACTGGCACTTGTAAGAGGGCAGTGATTCATATTATGAAAAGAACTAGATTTTTTTAAAGAGACGCAACTTGGTAACTAATTTTTGTCTCTCCCTGTCAGGGTAACGGTTTGAATGTTAATTTAATTTTACAGAATATCATTTATGTAAATGTAATTAGAAAGGAAACATGATCTGGAAATGCACAGCACCAAGGAGAATTTATTACCCCCAGGGGTATTGCTCTAATCATTCAACTGCAATATCGAGTTTCTCCAGATTTAATCTAAAAGCAATAAATTACAAAAGGCTAATGCCCTGCCCAACAACAAGCTGTCAAGAGCCTAAGTTTCAGGGAGGAAAACCAAAAAGAGAAAAATGGGGGAGGGGAGACACTGAATTTTATGTTATCAACAGCTATGGGTGACTTCATATTTCCTGATATAAAACTTGGTAAAGACAGTATTGCTAGAGAAAAAAAAATAAAATAAATACCGCATTTCGTGAACAAGACTACAGAAGGGTAGCTTCCACCTTCTACTCTTTCCCTTCCAAAATTTGACCAGGCCTCTTTGCTTTTTATTAAACATTATTACAAATGTTGGAGATTCAGAGTCCCTTGCTCCCCAACAACAGAGATAAATCCAACCAAGATGCTGAAGCTCTGCCTTTTCGTGTTTTGACTGTGCAGTGAAGAGGAAAAGGCATAGTCTAATGATTGTCAGGTTCAGGTTGCATTCTTACATGTACATGCTGGGAAACCAGTTCTCCCAGGGAAACCTTGCTGACATGTAGTAGAGAAACCTGTTAAAAGGAAACTCTTCGGCCTCCTCTCTTCTTTGTGCCCAGTCAAAGGTTATGACAAGAAGAACTTGGGGTTGTGAGTGATCTCCCCATTGCATCAGCCTCATGCCTGAATTCAAACACCACGGAGATTACCTCGTCCTTTTAAGGAGCTCACAATGATCATGATGGAGAAAGAGATAGAACTATCAATCTGGACACACAAAAGAAACCTTTGATGGTGTGGTTAAAACCGCCATGGCCTGAGTTCTGCTGCAGAATTCTATTAGGACTTAATATGGTTAGAACTTGGGCTTGGGCATATTTTTAAAGCTCTCATGGTGATTTTAATATGAAAACCACAATGAAAATAACAGCCCTAGGTAAAGGTTGATGGCATGTAATGGAAAGCGTTTTTCAAGGGAGTAGGTGTTCTGCTGGTCACCAGGTCACAGAAACATTCTAGGGGATGGGCACTTATGAAACCTGACAGAATATGAGAGAGAAATGCAGCAACTCAAATGGAACAGACAGACAACTGCAGCTGGCCAGTGTGGGTGAGTCTCCATCTCCAGTCCCTGTTAGGGCGCCATTGTTGGTCTCTATCACCTCATGTTTGGTGCCAGTTGTGGGTGAGTCTCCATCTCCAATACGGCTGTTGTGCTCCTGCCGTCCCAGAGAATAGAGTACAAACAGGTACTCAGGTGGCTCAGAGTGCAAAGGGAGGAATTCCCAGGAGACTGCATCAGTGGGCAGTTCAGTTATTGAAACCAAGGCAGGGGATTATATATGGAGGCCTTTCTGGCCATTACAGAAGGTGGGAAAGTTAAAGGTGGGGCTTTAGGTAAGGTGGGAAAGTTGTAGGACTGATATGGAAATTAGGAACAAGGAAACAAAACCCAAAAACCTGGTTCTGGTCTGGGGCGATCTTTTTCGGAGGAGTTGGGGGGAGGATTAAGCAACTGCCAAGGATGTTTTATCTGTAGTGGCTTCCTGGGACGTAGGTTATAGCTTCTGGCAGAGCAGACAAGTCACATTGCCTGCTCAGTGTCTTTATGCAATAGGCACAGGTCCCACAGGCCAGATGTGCAGCAGTGTGAGCCCACAGAGCCCTAAAAGTACAATGCGATATGCGAACCTGGAAATCGGTTATTGTCTGTCTCAGCTCTCTCAAGTTGGGAGCTTGTACATCTGGAAAGTGTTTCTAGAAAAAAAAAATGCCAAGTTCTAAATTAAAACTTGTATTTACCTCACTATTCAGAAATACATTGGCTTTTTTATTTAAACATTTATTTATTATAAATAGCTTAATATTATAGTGTATTCGAACTCATCTCTTTCTACTACCAAAATAGGTTTAGAAAGAACAATTTAGAAGGATTCTTTGAACAGAAAAATAATTTTCAGTGGCACTGTAAAGTATTTAAACAATGTAAGGAGCACACTACCTTTGTTGTTATGCATCTATTCACAGGCTCATCTGCTGATGGCTAGCCTCCAGCTTCCACTCTTTGGAGGCAATGAAATCTTGAAGAGATGGACATGATGATTCCCTAGTTAGTGGTGTGTGTCCTTGAAAGCTCTGTTGGGATCCTGGGATCCTGGTCACCCCCTTCTTGCTCCCATCTTGACCAGTGAGATGAATGGTTTTGCTACATACTGGCACCAAGATGTGTTACTGCCTTAGCCCAGACCTCAAAACAATGGGGCCAACAGTCAACTACTGAAATCCACACTGAGTCAAAATAACACACACACACACACACACACAATAAGCTGAGTGTCTTAGACATATCTTACACTAACAGGAAGCTGACTAATACATATTCACTGAGTCCACTATTCATTTCCACAATAAATCAGTCCCAAACTCCCTGACAGGTTACCTAGTAATCAATGCTTTGGGGCCATATGAAAAGATAGACATGAAAGACAAAATCAGTGCTCACTCTGGTCCCATATTTTGAAACTATGTATCTTCTTTTATTTGGTGGCCCAATAATTTCATTTACCAAATCAAACAAAATATTGATTGGTCAAAATGAATTGATTCTTAAATAAATCAGGCAAAAGTCTTTTCCTTGGCCGGGTCCAGCTGTGCTCGATTTTCTTCCACACTAGGCAGCATGCTTTCTCTAATACCATTAGACTTCATTTCTGACTAAATTTTTCTTCCAAAGCAAATATCACAAGAGTGTTAAGTAATTCATTGTCAGAGTCTGCCCTGTATTGTCTTAGCAGATTTAATCACCAGTTGCTGATCTTATTGCAGATATTTACTGGCGGACTCACCTTGGGAGTTCAGCATACTCTATGGAAGGTACCGGGTAGCCCCCCTTCATTTCATGTGTCAAAATGCACTAAATCACTTACTCAAAATCAAGACAAGCAAAATAATGTTTCTTCCAGTAATTTGACCATGGAGTAACAGCAAAAATTTTCAGCAGCCAATGGGCTTGTGACACTTGCAAAGAGCTTATAGTTTTTACAAGATTTTTGCCTCCTGGAGTGGGCCAGAGATAACAGCACAATGTTTCAAATGTCATCAACAGTGACATCCAACCAACCAAAGAACAACAAATTCTTTTCTACCGACAATTTAGAAATAACTCAATCTTAAACGGCTATACATCAGATTTTCACTTGAAAGTTGGTCAAATGTTCCCAATTGTTATAAATTCCTGGGTAATTATACAGCTGAAATAACATGAAGGGCTGAGCAGTTAGGAGGTAGGCCACCTACTCTGCAACAACGCAGGCCGTAATTCACTGCCCTCCCCTTCTTACTTTCAAGAAGCTTGTTACTCACACTTCCTGTGCTTTGTTTTTGGCCTTAACTAATTCAGCACATTGATATACAATCTTTACTAACAAAAAAATTCCTAATGTCAGCTGAGGAAGAAGAGTTAAAATGAGAGTGACCCAATGATGAAATAGGAAACTCAAAGGAATGCTATCTGACCTATACTACAGCTGAGCTGACTGAGAGGCAGAAGAACAACCGCATTGAAAGGTCAGTAGGAAACACCAAATCATAAATAGATGGGGGGGGAGTAAACTCCCTTCAGAAATAATGAAGGGAGAGCCTTTATCCATACTTGTAAAAAGGCGGAGAGGTTCAGCAAGCATTTACAGTTTACACAGCTAGTAAACAACAGGTTTGGGATTTAAAACTAAACAAATACATCCACTCCCAAACTAAAAGCAACTGAGAAGTCTGAATGGATGGTCAGAGGAGCTGGCAGCAGACTGGCCTCTGATGTGAAGGAGAACAAGGGAGCAGACATGATTATAACACGCATACATAATATTTACATGACATTCTAGAGGAATACATTCTAAAAAACATATTTGAAAATAAAAGTAAAGAAGACCAGCTATATGGAGAGGTGATGAGCATCATTCTATCAAAAAAAAAAAAATCGGCCTCACATATTAGAAGCTGGAGTGAGAAGAGGAGAGACTTGCAGGGCACTAGAGAGAGCCGGTGAGTCTTCGGTGCGCCCTCTGCGCAGGGCCACTCCTGCCTGTACCACAGCACCCAGGACTGGCAAGGATGGCATCTTCTGTTCCACTCCAAAGGAAAGACTTTGAATGCTTCTGCTATTGCAACTATATGTGGGTGAACTAGCTAAGATTTGACTAAGATAGACATATTCCACATTAGTCAGTAGGTAGTGGATAGTCACTCCCCTCCAGGAACTTGCAAGAGTTTATAGGTTAGGAGGGGGATGCATGCCACAAAACGCCCCTGCGTGGCCCTGACAGTCTTGTTCAGGCATTCAGTCAGTGTAGGAAGTTGATGGTGTTTCCCACCAGTGTTGCTCATAGCTCTAAGTGTAACTCAGAGACTAGTTCAAGGTGATCGTGGCACCCGAAGATCAGTACCTGAAATAGGATCAGAGATAAAGCTTTATAACGTATAAAAAACATGTTTATTTTATAAATCGCATTGCTTTTTTAAAAGAACACTTGACGAGGCAAGGTTTACTTTGGAAGGAGGAGGTTGAGTGGGGCTCCCGAGGCACCAGGAGCTATTTTGGAACTCTCTGCTTGGTCTTCTGTCAGGGACGTGTATTTCAGTGTCACATGGATGCACCTCTAAATTTAGAACTAAAAAGGAAAAAATGAACACGTTTTTCTTCATAACATAAGCAATATTTTTAGCTCAGGTTCATTAACAAGTATATTCAAAACTGTCAGTCCTGATACTTAGAGCTCATTGTACACAGTTTCAGAACGCCTGGGCAGGTTTGTTAGAGTATGAAGATGGCCAGAAACAGCACAACAGAGTCCAGCGGTTAGTCAAGGAAACTTGGGCAGAACTACTGCTTTCATTATCATGTGGCCTTCCTATACCATAGTTATTTATTGAAATTTATTAATACCCCAGGAAGGTTTATAACTGTAAATCAGAAACTAATAAGAAGGCAAAATTTAATCTTTAAGAATCTCATTTTTAACTGGTATTAATTATTGTATGATTATAAACTGCAACTTAACCACAAAATGACTTGGTGCTTGAGTTTATCTTACATAGTGATTGAAAAACTAGAAAAAAAATTTGATTTAATACAGACAAGTAAACACAATGTGTTAGTTATTAAGACTGGGATTATGAACAAGTGCTACATATTCTCAGCATAAAATAGGAATCTTTCCATGAATTGTAATTGGGCCACAACTTCAGATAGAAGTGTGAGAGGACAGGGATAGTTATTATTTCCTTCACTGTAAGAGGCAGCACTCTGTCAAGACTGCAACATTTCTAAATGTTGACCAGCATGTTCACTATAACACAAGCTTTTTGCCTGGCTCATTATGCAAATTATATTCATGTAATGCATCACTTGGGTATTCAGGTGCAAGCCCATAGTGTCTCATACAAGTCCACCCTGTCAGGAGCAACAACAGTGTACATTTTCAGTAAAGATAACTGATCAGGGGGAAGAAAAAATAACAGCTATTTTCAATCAGAACCACAGAAAGTGCCCTTAGTCCAGAAAAGATGTGGTGCTAGTCTAAGGACATAAAATACCTTCTGACCTTATTATCTAAGCTCCTGTGTTAAACATAGTGGCTATAATAGAATATGTATGCCCTACTTTCTGACAGGTTGAATGTTGCTTAGTGATCCAGGAGTGGAAAATGGCTGCACAGATTCAAAGGCGATTATAGATTACAGACATTTCCTGGGTATTATGAGCAGAGGGTACTATTACAATGATTCACAGAAAAAGAAAGACAGCCCCTAACACCTAGCATTGGAGGGGGACTGTATGTGTTTTCTAATCCTGTGTAATGAATTTCCCTCAAATTATTTATTTATCTGTGAGTCAGGAAAAGGGAAAGATGATTACTAAATCCTAAATTGTGGGAAACTAGGAAGTGATCATCCAAGTCCTCTGTGTGTCTGTTATAAAATGTAAAGAAGAAGGCCACATCCTGGCCACATCCTCAGCTTATCTTCCATGTGAAACGGGGAGAAAGAGAATGCTCCCATAAAAGAGAATGCTTCTTCATAAAAGAATTTAAGAATGGACCCAATTGGGAGCTTTAGGACAATTTTATTGGAATCTAAAGAAAAATCCTCAAGGCAGGCAAGCTGGGGATCTCAGCAGCTGCATGGAGAAGGAGAATGGAGGGAGAAGGAAAGAAACCAAAACATCATGCGGGTTTAGAGTTTGCATGGGGGTCAGACAAGACACGTGGCGAACTGGCAGCCACATGGCTGGGAGAAGGAGCTTTAGAGAAAAAGTAGAGAAATTCAAGATGCTAGGACAGCCCAAAGCCTTAGAAAAGCATGTTTAGAAAAGGGATATGAAGAAGCGAAGGAAAGGAAGAACTCAGAAGAGCAGGCAGACTTACAGAGAGCTACATGTCTGTGGCCAGGTCCAGAAGAACTGCCCTGGGAGGCGGGATTCCAGGCAGGAAAAGTTCACTGCCTCATTAACACACTAGGTATTCCGCCCACCTATTTAGTATAACTTAAGGTGAACCCACCTTCCTAAGGGTGGTCCTATGATCAGGGGATTGGCCAGTGAAACTGGAAATGTGGGTCTTTCAACAGATAGACTAGAGAATTTCTTGTCTACTCAGGTTATATAGCTATTTGCTCTCTAACACAAGGACAGTGCACTACTTCAGAAAAAAGAGATAAGGAAAAACCAAACCCCCTTACCGGCCTCCCAGCCTCTGGCTATAATGGAGCCAGAGACATCTTTAGATTAGATAGTTCTGGCATCTCTAGTCTCAAGTGGGGGCAAGTTCTCTGGCAGAGCCAAAGAATTTCTAGTTGTCAGCCAGGAAAGAAACTGGCCCTTTCTCTCCTGGGGTCTCTACCCTAACCCCAGCTGTTTTCTCCTGTTCCTGTCATTTTCATGCACATAGATACCGAACCTACCTACTACACATATGCATACATACTCGTACTTTGCCTGGCTTTACCATTTCCCCTCCTTTCTCTCTGGGGCACTTAGCCCTCACCTTGGGCTCTCCTCCTTCCCTGGTGGGATGACAGCAGGTGGCGAGGAAGGTGACTGTCCGTGATGCACTGCCCCTTGGTTTCCATCCACAAAATTGCTTAGATACTCCTGGAAAGGCTTAACATCTAAAACGTTATTTTTAGTGCATGCCAAAATATTTGAAAGCAACTATTTTATATTGCTCTCAGATTTGTCATGAGTAGTAAAGGAGGCAATGCATGCAAAGTTGTAGCAGTGTTTGGGCAGAGTCATTCTACATGGTAGCCACAGCTTCTGTGTTTTCATGTTTTGAATTTTGATTTTTCATATTGTTCTCATTGGCTCCTTGCATTTTCAAAATAGTGTCCTCAATAAAGAAGAAAGATTTGAATAAATGGTTCTTCACTTTTCATTTTTACTTTGTCAAGAAAGGAAGGTTCAGAGGCAAGTACGCTGTGGTATTTGAAATTAATTTTAAAATAACTTAGTAGCCAATATGTACAAAATAATACCAGAATGAGCTAAGACTCCTTCACAATGTCACATATTACTTAAATCACAACTAACAGCTGAGAGTATCTGGAGAGCTGAACCGGAGGAGGAGGGGCTGCTAATGCAATTCAAGGAGTATCTGTTTTCCAGAAGATCAATGCTGATTTTTCTTGCACCTCCTTTTGCAACACAAAGGCCACATAGCACTCCTATTATGCTTCCCAGGAAGACATTATGAAAGCGTAAACTACATCCAAAGTGTGCTTTACTCCTAATAATTAGAACTGGATGAACTACAAGGAAAAAATTATGAACCTATTCAAACGAAATTGGTTTGGCTCTAACTGATCTAATGCAGTTTTCCAAAGAATAATTGATATTTTATAATTGTAATTGGCAGTTTATGTCACAAAAGTGACTTTTGACCCTTCTTGCTAAGCAGCCTGACATTGTCAATTAAAACATCACCGAGTCATGACATTGCACTAGTCAGTCTACCATCATAAATCATGACATCACCCCTTCTATGACTCCAGAAGACTGAGGAAAGGGGAGTGGGAGTTCACACCCCAAAAGTAGCATTCCTTTTGATTTGTGCTTTCAGGGACTTTCTTGTGCTAATCATGTTGCTAGAATGATTATTAAAAACAATAACAAACCTCATAAAATCATAGAGGTGCCACAAGAGCAAATGGTACTTTTTTCTGTAATAGTTTCTTTTAGCAATGGTTTAAGATCCCTGGGTGGTGATCTGAGGATATTATTTCACAACTGAACTGTGAAATGCCTATTCTTGGAAATCCCTGGAAAATAGTCTATAGGAAAGAAAAACTTTGAGTTTGGGCCTACACTTGGAATGGTATACTCATGTTTCACCAAACCCATTTTAAGCAATTTATGTCAGGACCGCTGCCGTTAGCTGCAGGACTGCAAAGGCTAACTGCTTGTTTCTCACCTGAGGCTCCTAAGCGCACACTACAGAACGAGCGATGGGAAATAGACCTCGTAAGATAGACGTGCACTACCAAAAAAGGAACACTTATTTTTGTCCACTGGAAACGGGTATTTTGAGACAGAATGGAATCATTTGCCAATTTGTTCACTGCACATCTATTAGAAGCTGCACAAGAAAAGAAATCAAGTCCAAGAGGGAGAGCAGCACTGGCCCAAGACCATGTGGCAGAGCAAGCCTAGTAGTCCTGCCCGCCGGGTTTGCGGTCAAACCTGAGCTGCTGCCAAGACGGTGTGACACTGCTGTGCCTGTCTCTTTCCTTCCCAGTCTGGTGTAGGGAGGATGAAGGAAACATTGTAATGTCATAGTTCATGGTTTTCAGGAAAGTGATCAAGTGTGCCTCTCACATGTTAGTTACATAGTTACATATGTGATTATCATAGTAACGTGTCAAAAGACGTTGCAGATAGTTATGTCCTGGGCAGCACACAGGAAAACTTGGGAGATCAGGTTGAACTACTAGAGTCTTGCTGTCATTTGGCTTGGAACCTGCTGGAGTCACACCTTTTGCCCAGCCTGAAACATTCCTAAAATAAAAAAGAAGTGTTACTAAAAATGGGCCACCAGGAACAAGATCCCACCTAGCAGATTTAACTGGTGGCTGTGATTTTACTTTCTGTCCAATCTTGGAATTCATTTAGATGAATTCCGTTTCTCATTTTATTCGGTGATAAAGAAACAACGAACAGAAGCCATGGCAGGTAACACAAAGGTACTCGATTTCAGTATGTAAATTACTCTATGTGTAGAGAATTAACAAACTCTGGAATTTTATTGACTTTGTAGGGAGGTCTATACTTTGACTGCCATCGTATGAATCCCTTGTCACATGACCACAAGGCACAGCTACCTGTGCTGTTAGGAAACTGAACACTAAAAAGTACCAAAATTTCAGGTTTATTTTAGAGTGCTTCTAGTGTTTCTCTCACCCTAACAAGGCTTAGACAGCTATAATTTGATGGCTTTTTTACACTTTGCTTCTGAAATTATAGTTTTACCATGGGGTCTCTGCCTATTGATTTTTTTTTGAAAAAAATATTTATTTATTATACATATCTGCATGTATGTAAGTGCACCCATGTCATGCAGTGTCCACAGATGTCAGAAGAGGGAATCAGATGCCCTAGAATTGAAGTTATATTGGATGGCTGTTAGCCACCAGATGGGTGCTGGGAACCAAACCTGAGCCCTCTGCAAGAGACCCCACTCTGCCTACTGATTCTTGAAGGACAGGCAGCTTATTAACACATTTATGTGGTACAGTGTACAGTGTAATGACCTAATCTATGCACAATGTGGAATAACCAAATCAGAATAATTTCTATTTTCCTAACATTAAAGATTTCTCTGTCTCTGTCTCAGTCTCTCTCTTTTCCTGTGTGTGTGTGTGTGTGTGTATGTGTGTGTGTGTGTGTGTGTGTGTGTGTGTGTGTACATATGCACATCTGCTGGGAACCTTTTAGCTTCTCTTTTCTAGTAATTTATAAAATGTATAATAAAATCTTATGAACTGTTGACACCCTAAGATGATGTAGAATAGTAGAATATATTTCTCTTATGTAATTTTATTTAGGTAATCTTTTGGAGACCATCTTTGGGCTATATAGTATAAAACTAAAGTCTGATGTTTATGATAAAAACAAAAGTCACCATTACTCATAAAGGACACTTGGCATTTATCTACCTGTTTGTTTATTTATTTATTTAGTGTGCATGCTTATGACATATGCATATGTGTGCACATATGTTTTGGGTATGTTTCCTGTACCTTTCTGAGTCGAGATCAAACGTCAGTGTTTTGTGTCTCCCTATATTGTTTTTCATACTATTTTTTGAGACAGGTTTCTCACTGAACCTGCAGCTCACTATTTTCTCTAGACTGACCAGCAAGCCCTCCTGTATTGATCTGTTACTCTCCCTCAATGCTGGGTTTACAGACGTGCATGCCTGGCTTTTATTTAGGTACTGGGGATCCAAGCTCTGGCTTTCATCCTTATATAGCAAACACTTTACCCATTGAGCCACATCCCCATCTTCATAATTGTCATTTATGATGAACCATGTTGATAACTCTGCATATCGATATACTTATCTTTAATGAGAAGGAGCACAATGACCAAGTTTATGCAATTTATAATTCCTAGAATAATTAAGATATTTGCATATAGCTTAGTCAGATTTGTAATGAATGAACTCAGCAGGAGAATTCATGCTGCACAAAAAATTCCAAATTTCCCAGTAATTTCATGCAAGCTGATGTATATCTGGATGCATGGGAACGTGATGACATTTTGCAATTTTTCGTTTTTAAGAATAAGAGATTTAGAGAGGGAATGAGCTGTCACAGGAGGCTAGTTTGAGAGCTCTAATATGTTTGCTTTCTTCAGTGAGCGAAGTTCACAGACTGCATCTCAGAATTGGTACAGGAATGTGTTGGTTGCCCTGAAAATAGTGCAAATCTAGGCAAATTATTGGAGCTTATTTCAGTTGCCTCTAGAGGTGGGTGTGACTTATTTAGGTTCACTTCTTAAATTTTTGTCAAAAGTTTTGCCATGGATATTTAGACTGCAAAGATGGAATGAATTTCCACTACATTGAAATTATGCATCACCACAGTGTACCTGAGAGATGAGAAGAGAGATTCCCTGACCTTTTGGAAATAGCTACACAGAGATTGGGTGAAGCTCAGTGAGGTTATGTGAGTTGGTAAGGTGTAATTACCTCAAAATGATCTCAGTGAAACAATTAGCTTGCAATAGATTTGGTGTCAGATCTACTGTTGTTCTGAGTCTTCCAGTAAGAACTTCACTCCACCTTGAAATGGGAATAAATGTTAATTCTCACAAAGGTGAGAGGGTCCTGCTCCAGATGCCAACTCATTTGCCAAAAGAGCTGGGATGTGGAGGTGCTAGACTAGAGCAATAGAAGTATTAGCATGATCAAAGAGCACTCCCTAGACAAGCCCCCTAGGCCATCAGGTGTGCAGATGACAGGTGGCAAGACCTCAAGTTCTCCTGTCAAAGGCATAGACCTTCTGTAATGCCCAGAGAATGGACTCCTCAAAGACTACCAAAGAATAGAGTGTACACAAAAACAAAGAACCTTTATTTGTGCTTAAGCTCAGACTCTCAGACCTCACCAATGCAGTGGATCAGTGCTGAGAGCCTTGATCCTAGAGGGTGTGGGACTTTTATTGACTAGAGACAAAGAGAGAAGGGGGATTACAGTGGCACATTATGATTGGTTAGGGGAGCCCGCACACTGCAAGCACATTTTAAATTGATTGGGGAATGACCAAGGGGGTTCTCATTGGTGGAGGCTGTCCTCAGAGCAATGGAATGTGCTGTCTGTTATCTTCAGGGCCACAACGTTCTGTTTTATTCCTTACACGGTCTCAACATGCTCTTCCTTGCCTGACATGCCCGGGCTTGCCTAATTTATAGCCTTGTGACTGCAACTGAACACTTACAGCAAAAGTTGACAAAATGGAGAAATTAGCTGCCAGCCTTAAGATGGAGTCCAACTTAGAACAGAGTCACTCCAGCTGGTTCCCACACTTCCTGATATCAGTCACTTACTGCTGCTTACTTTAAAAATGGAACAGTAAAAAAAAAAATAGTCTATCAATGAATGTAACACAGAAACATGTTTGAGGAGTCCCAGTTCATCTTGAAAGCAGAGACAAGAGCAGCAGCAGGCAAATGGGACCACCCTAGATAATCATTTAAAAGCAGTTTCACCAAGGGACAAACAGGAAAGGTGGGGGCGTTGGCGGGGTGAAGGAGCTGATCCCAGTGGACGAGCTGCCCCATAGCTTCTCCCAGGCAACACATGCTTTTCTTTCCTTTTGCTAATTTTTTTGGAGTCATTGTGTGTTTCATACAAAACATCTCAATCACTCTTAATCATCTTTATGTCCCTCTCCCTACCCACCCCCGTGATTCACCAAATGGAATCCATACATTCTTTCATCTGTGTTAAGGTCTACTGTGTCAGGTGAGTGTCCCAAGTGACTTCAGCACATGTTCATGTACTGAAATCTAGCCAGTGTAGGACCCTCACTAAAATAAAATAAAAAGCCATTAAAACCTCCTTATCAGCTCACCCCTCCCTAATTGGAAAGTCCCAAAAGTTATGAAAGCTATGTCAGCATTTTCTGTCACAAGAACCGTGTCAACAACTCGTGGTAGGTGAGATAATGTCTGGGATAATAACAGAAAAAGCCCTTTTCCTAATAAAAATAGACTCCTGGTCAAGACATTTGTCAAGTCAACAATTTGTAATGTGCTTGTGGCATTACTGAGAAAAAGGTTGGACTATGTAAAAGTTGTCTTTATGTAACCCTGGTTTGTGCCAATCTATACCCTATATGCCAATATATGATAATTTTGTTGTTTTTTGCTATAAGAGCTTGGTCCGAGCAGGGCCGGGGGGGGCTTGGCATTCCGAGACCAAGTCACCCACTTGCGCAAGTGTAATAATAAACTCCTCATGCTGCTTGCATCTGACGGTCTGGATTCTTGGGACTAACACTCAGACAGCCTAAAGGGGTTCGAGTCCCCTGGGCTGAGAGTGGGAGTGGGGTGAGGCCCCCCAAGGTTGGCTCTCAGGCAGCCTATAGGGGTTTGAGTCCCCTGGGCTGAGAGTGAGAACCAACACCATCCTACCAAGAGTCTCTTTAGGAAGACTAATCCATCATCACCCCACAGTAATCAGATCTCTTAAGCAAAGGTTCACCAATGCCATGCTGAGATTTTATCTGTTTGAGTTTGGATGGGTCTTGAGAATGCCAACACCAATGCTGTAGGTTCATGTGAACAGGGTCCTAGGAGCTTGTAGGGATTTATTTCTGTATGGTCACTCCACTCATTACAATCATTTGCCCCCTCATCCACATTGGTCCCTGAGCCCCGGGTGTGGGAGACTTAATATAAGAGTCCTGTCCAAGGACTCACACTCTGCAGATCCCTAACCTCCATGATTTAGCCATTTGTGACCTTTTGTGTTACTGGCCCTTTTGCTGAATGAGGAGCTTCATTAATGAGAGTTGAGAGATTCACTAGTGACTTCTTTACTCCTTTCTCTATATTGTGTGAGCCCTAGGTGTAGAAGTTGCATTGCAGATGTGCTGCTTAGGCATGGGAAACTGACAGACAATGTCTATGTGTGACCAGTTATGGTACTCTGAATTAGTCTCCATCTGGTGCAAAAGAAGTTTCTTTGATGAGTGGTGACTGGGAGGCTTGCTGTATACATAAGGATGCATATTGTGCATTTAGTAAGAAGTTACATTAGCTTAGGGATGTGACACCTCTGGGAATCTTGCTAAGATATGACCTCTTCAGCCATGTGTATTTGGCTATGATTACAGTATCACACGAGTTTCCTCCCATTGAGTGGGCCCTAAGACCAGTTAGGTAGCAGTTGATTGGCCCCAAGATGAAAGTGCTACTACTGCACCAGTGCTGAATGCTGTGCCAGTCATTGATGTGGTTGTTTGGTCATGAAGCTGGTGTTGGACCATCTATTGATGTTCTCCTTTAGCTACCTGTTAGTGCTCTCCAGAGCTATGAGTGCTGGCCTTTAGGGGAAGTGGCTTCCATGTCAGTTCCAGCTCCATTGTTCAAAATCTGGTCTCCAAAGTATTTCCTCTCTTCAACAATAGGGTCTCACCTTCAAGTTCTGGGAGGCAGTCAAGGGTTGTGAAAATAGCCCATGTAATTTTGGCTGTCTCTTGGACCACCCTCGCCAAACACTCAAAGGAAGGTTTCTCCTGTCTGGCACTGTTTCTTATTATGTAACCTTCAGCTATGTACATGGGCTCATGTAGAGATACTGCATATGGAATTTGTCATTGCGTTGTTAGACTAATGATTCTCTTTGATGTTTTATACTAGTGAGACATTATTTATCTCTTCTCTCTCTCTCTTTTTCTTTCTCCTTGTCTAACCTTCCCTCCATGCCTTCCCCATTTAAAGTGTTCGCAATTTCCCCACTTCTCTCTTGATAATAACAGTCTCCTAAGTTCCCACCTCTCTTGAGCTCCTTCTTTCCATTTACCCCATAGTTCCTTCATAGCCCTCCTTTCCCGTCCCATTTAAATACTTCCTTTTATCTGTTTCTCCCTTGGTAACACCTGTCTCCTATTATTTTTCTCTCTCAGGTTCCATCTTTCCCTTTACCTCCCTGATTCCTTTCATTTTCCTGTTTCCTGCAGTTACATCAGGACACATACTCACATATAAGGATTTGGTGCTAGAATTTACAAATGATGAAGAACATATGTCATTTGGTTTTCTGATTTTTGTGTTACTTCACTTAGCATAACAGTTTCTAGTTCCATCCATTTACATTCAAATGTCATGATTTCATCCTTCTTTACCACTAAGAACTTCATTGTGTAAATGTACCAGATTTAAATTATCCACTTGTCAGTTGAGGGACATTTTGTTGCTTCCATTTCTTAGCTATTGTGAAAAAAGCAGTAACAAACATGGATGTACAAGTATCTCTGCGGTAGGATGAGTCCTTTGGGAATATGCCAAGGAGTGGTATAGCCAGGTCAAATGGTAGATTTATTTTTAGTTTTTCAGAGTTCTCCACATTTTCCGTAGGGGTTGCATGAGTTAACAATCCCAGCAGCAGTGCTCGCCCATCGCCACACCCTCCCCAGGATTTAGTATCATTTGTTCTCTTGATCTTTGTCAGTCTGACTAGGGTAAGATGAAATCTTAAAGTAGTTTTAATTTGCATTTCCCTAGTTATTAATGATATTGAACACTTTTTCAGATATCTCTCAGCAATCTTTACTTCTTCTTTTGAGAACTCTCTGCTCAGATCCTTAACCCATCTTATAATCCAATCACTTGTTTTCTTGTTTCTTTGTTTTTGAGATCTTCATATATTCTGAATATTAATCCCCTTGTCTGATGTATTTCTGGCATTCTATGGGTTTTCTCTTCACTTCCTTAGCTTTTGTTGTTTTTGTTGTTATTGTTTTGTTTGGGGGGGGGTCATTGTTTGTTTCTTTGTTTTGCTGCATAGAAGTTTTCTAGTTTAATGATGTTCTACTTGTTGATTGTTCATCTTAACTCCTGAGCAACTGCTGTCTGATTTAGAAAGTCCTTTCCTACACCTGTATCTTGTAGGTTACTGCCAATGTTTTCTTCTAACAGTTTCAGAGTTCAGGTTTCATATTGAGGTTTGATCCCTTTGGAGTTGACTTTTGTACAAGGTGAAAGATAAGGGTCTAGTTTCATTCTTCTACAGGTGAAGATCCAGTTTTGTCTGCACCATTTGCTTCCTCCCATGAGTGTTCTTGGTACCTTGTCAAAATATCAGGTGGCTGAAACTGCATGTGCTAATGTTTGTGTTTTCAATTATGTTCCATTGATCTACAGGTCATTTTTTTTGTGCCAGTGCCATGCTGTTTTACGACTATAGTTCTGTAATATAGTTGAAATCTGGTATAGTAATTCCTCATGCATTGCTCTTTGTGCTCAAGGTTGCTTTGGATATCTGGGGTCTTTTGTGTTTTCATATGAATTTTACCCCAGTTAACCAAAAGAAAGAAATCAACAAAATTAGAGATGAAAGGGGAAACATCACAAAAAACAACAAAAAGATCCAGAACATTTTAAGGGAAAACTTTAAAAAACCTATATACTAATAAATTTGTATACCATATTGAAATGGATGCATATCTAAAATCGTGGGACTCACCAAAGCTAAGCCAAGAAGACATCAACAGCTTAAACAGACCCAAAACATATAAGGAAATTGAAACAGTCATACAAAACCTCCCAAACAATAAAAGCCCAGGCCCAGCTGGATTCACAACAGAATTCTATCAGAAATTCAATGTATATCCAATGCTACTTAAATTATTCAAAAAGATAGAAACAGAAGGAGAACTCCTAAATTCATTCTATGCATCCAGCATCACTCTAATACCCAAACCAGGTAAAGATACAACCAAAAAAGAATACTATAGACCTGTATCCTTAATGAACATAGATGCAAAAATTCTCCACAAAATACTTGCAAACTGCATACAGGCACAGATCAAAAAGATCATTTACCATGATCAAGTCAGCTTTATTCCAGAGATGCAGGGGTGGTTCAATATATGTAAGTCAATAAATGTCATCAAGCACATAAATGGACTCAAAGACAAAAATCACATGGCATCTCAATAGATGCAGAAAAAGCCTTTGACAAAACTCAACATGCATTTCTGTTAAAAGTCCTAGAGGGAATTAGACTGGAGTGAACATAATTAAACCTCAACATAATTAAAGCTATATAGAAAAACCCACAGCCATCATCATTCTAAATGGAGTAAAACTGAAAGTATTTCCTATCAAAATCAGGAACCAGACAAGGCTGTCCACTATCTCCACTTTTTTTTAATATAGTGTTTGAAATTCTTGCTAGAGTTATAATAAGATAAGAGATGGAAGTTAAAGACATACTTATTGGAAAAGAAGAGGTCAAATTATTCCTTTTTGAAGATGACATGATATTTTACCCAAAAGATACCAAAAAATTCCACCAGCAAATTCCTAGAAATGATTAACACTTTCAGAAAACTGTTAGGTTGCAAAATGAATCTACAAAAATCAGTAGCCCTTCTATCTACCAAACATAAGCAATTGGAGAAAGAGAACTGGGACACCCTCCCATTCACAATAGCTTCAAATAAAATAAAATATCTCGAAAGAAATCTGACCAAAGACATTAAAGAGCCCTACAATGAAATTTTAAAGAAAGAGACTGATGAGGACACCAGAAGATAAAAGGACCTTCTATGCCCATGGATCAGAAGAATTAATATTTTGAAAATGACCATCCCATCAAAAGGAATATATAGATTCAATGCTATCCCAATCAAAATCCTCATAACATTCTTTATAGCATTACAAAAAATGCATGCTTTTCTTTTTCGGGTGGGCTTCCTCTGTACCACTGCCATTATCAGATCCAGTGCTGTTGCAACTGTTCTAGCTGCTGTGATGAAAAACTAATAAATCAACCATGTATGTTGGTGTTTTAGGAGCAAGTTGTATCATAAAAACTTCTCTGCATTCTGCTTGGTTAACATGCAATAGAATTCAATATTTTTATAAAACTCACAAAACCTATACATAAAACATTTTCCTGGATAGAAATATCAAGTAAAAATACATACAGATATCACAGATAAATTTTTGTTTTGTTTTATTTCTGAGGGCTCAGACCTTGCTATGTAGCCCTAACTGACCTAGAATTCACTGTGTACACCAAGCTGGCGTGGAACTCACAGAGAGTTTTCTCCCGCCTGGTGCTGTTACTGCAGGCATGCATCACCTCACTCAGCCAAGAATTCAGTTTTTTAATATAAAAGGAGAACCGAACCTTGTGCAAAAGGGAATCGAGATTAAGTACACTGCAGATGCATACATTTTTATAAGCCAGTATGCACTGGATCCTAGTCAAAAGGTCAAGGAACAATTTTGCAAGCCATTTCATTTCCTCTTTCCTTTTTACAAAACTGATTCCGGTGGAAGTTTTATTTCATTGTGTTTGCTTCTGAAGATTTAGAAGGGATTCTTGGGCTAGGCTGTCATCTGATCCTCAAACACTGTCTGCTTGCAGGCAGATTCGTGACTGTCCAAATACAAGTTCTCACTTTTCTTTAAAGACACTTCTAAACAATTTTTTAAAAAGTAAACAATTTTATTTCTTTGTTCTTCTTTACTGTTTGGGGGGAATTTTATGGATGAGTCTTTGTATTGACCTTATTTCCTCCAACATTCCTACCAATGGGATCCAAGTGCTCCATTTCCCCACATCCTCACCAGGGCTTGTCGTTTGTTTCCTGAATGATTCTGACCACTGAAAGATGGACTCTCAAGGGAGTTTAAAGCATTTCCTTGATGGCTAAGGATATTTAATAGTAAGATTTGTTAGCCACTTGTATTTCTTCTTTTGAGAATTATCTCTTCAGTTCAATGGCCCATTGACTGATGGAATATTTTAGTGTTTAATTTTGCTGTTCTTTATATATTCTAGATATTAATCTCTGTTTGAAGTGCAGTTAGCAGTCACTTCTCCTACTCTGTAGACTGTCTGTTTACTCTAATAATACTTCCTTTTGCTACACAGAAGATTTTTAATCTCATATTCTCTACCTTGTCAATTTGGGACTTATTTCCAATGCTTAAAGATCTTGCCTATACTTATACCCTGAAATGTTTGTTCAGTGCTTTCCTAAAGAAGTTTCCGCATTTCAGGTTTTAAATTAAGGTCTTTGATCCATTTTAAATGGATTTTTGTGTGGGGTGAGAAATAAGAATATAATTTAATTCTTCTGGGTGGAGATCAAATTTTGTCAGCACCATTTATTTGAATAGGCTTATCTCTTTTTTTCACTGTATACTTTTTGTACTTTTGTAGCTGTGTGGGTTTATTCTAGGTCCTCTATCAGATTCCATGGATCTACATGTCTGGTTTGTACCAGTACTGGGCTTTCTTTGTCTCTATGGCTTTGCAGGATGGCTTGAGGTCAGGTGTTGTGATTCTTCTGGCTGTGTTCTTTCTGCTTTATGATTATTCATGTTTTTGTATTTCAATATTAGTTTCAAGATTGTTTTTCTAGTTCTGTGAAGGATGTCTTTGGAATTATGACAGAAATTGCATGAATCTGTAGATTACTTTTGATATTATAGTCATTTTCAATATTAATTCTGCCAACCCAGGAGCAAGGAACATCTTTCTACTGTCCAGTGCTCTTTACTTACTTTCTGCAATGTCTTAAAGTTTTATTTATAGAGGTCTTTCATCTCCTTAGTTAAGTTTATTCCTATATATTTTATTTATTTACTTTTTAATCTATTGAGAATAGAATATTTTTCCTAATTTCTTTCCCCATAAGTTCATTACTGGCATATACAAAATCTACAAACCTTTTTGAAAGTTGTTTCCTGGATTTACATTTTTCTGGTGGAATCTGTGGAGTCTTTTCTGTACAGAGCTGTGTTATCTACAAATACAATCTAACAGCTTCTTTTCCAAGTTTTGGCTGTTACATCTTTTTCTTGTCTTATTGCTCTAGCTAAGATTTCAAGCACTATAATGAATAAGAGGAAAGAGAGGGACCCTTTCATCCTGGAGCAGGTTGAATGTTGTCAGAGGCCTTTCCTTTCCTTCTTTTGCCTCTAGTACTATTTTTTTTATTTATTATTTGCTAGTTATTGCTTTTATTGATTTCTTGTGCATTTCATACATCTTAATTATACGTAGACTCCCTCCCCTATCTGCATTCCTTCATAACCCCCTCTTGGTTTTTATGCATTCTGTCCTGTATGATAAGGCCTGTGGAGCAAAGTCTTCTGCCCCCCAATTTTCCCTCAGTGTGAGTCCATCCATTGGAGCCTGGTCAACCTCGCCATCATCACTCACTTAAAGAAAACCAGCTCTTGCTTTCCCAGTAGTCATCAGTTGCAATAGTTTCTCAGCTAAGGTTGGGGCTTCTTACCCACTTCCCCGCTTCTGTGCTGGGTTTTTGTCTAGTTTGAACTTTTGTGGGTCTTGTGCATCCTGTCACTGTCGCTGTAAGTTTATATGAGCAAGTTCCCATTGCCTAGAAAACTCTGTTTCCTTATGGTCATCTACCACCCCTGGTTCTTACAGTCTTTCTGTCCCTTCTTTCACAATGGTCTCTGAGTCCCGGGTGGCAGAGGTGTGATATAGGTATCCTACCTCTATTGAGATGATTATCTAATTTCTAGGTTTAAGTCTATTAATATGCTGTAATGCACTTATTGTCTTCCATATGTTGAACAAAACTTGCATCCCTGAGATGGAATCAACTTGATTTTGATGTATGATCTTCTTAATGTTATTTTGAATTTGGTTTGTCAATATTTTGTTTCAAAAGTTTTTAATTTAAAATTTTATATTTGAGAACTTAATACATGAGTACTCTATTTACACCATTTTTATCCCTCCCTCTCCCTAGAACTCTTATTGGTTTCCCCCAATTCCTCAGTTTCCTGACCTATTCTTAAATTACCATTGTTACACACACACACACACACGCACACATATGGAAAACCTACCAAATTCATTTACTGTTGCTAGTATGTTCATGTGGGACTGGATAACTTAACAGGAAGAAAATTGACTCTTCCTCTCTCAGAGGCAGCCATTAATTGACTTAACTCTTTATCTTGAGGTGTGACTTTGTGAAATTTCCACCATCCACGATGGCATGTCAACTAATGTCATTATGCAGATCTTGAGATTTCACTGGAAGCCACTTCCCTACAATATCTAGAAGACTCTGTCTAGTGGCGGGCAGGCATCCTGGTCCTCTGCTTCTTACAGTCTTTCTGTGCCCCCATTGGTAATGCTCCCAGAGTCTGATGGGGATCAGACAGCCCTCAGAGTATCAGAAGGTGCTATATGAGCTGCCATGGGGGAGAAGCAGTCAATGTTCATACTCAGCCTACAAACCTTAGCGCAACAAGATATCCTTAACGGTGCAATTGGTTCAAATTTATGGATCTGTGTTCACTATGGAAATTGGTCTGTAGCTTTCTTTTCTGGTTGTATCTTTAGCCAGTTTTAGTGTCAGGGTAATACTAGCTTCACAGAATCAGTTTAATGGTGTGCCTTTCCTTCTTACTTTGTGGAACAGCTTGAGAAGAATTGGCATTAGATCTTCCCTAAAAGTTTGATCAAGCTGGCTGTGCTTGGGCACACCTTTAACTCTAACACTTGAGAGGCAGAGACTGGTGGATCTCTGTGAAATTTAGGCTATCCAGGTCTACATAGTGAGTTCCAGACCAGCTGACTCAACCCTGTCTCAAAAACACCAAATCAAAGGAAAAAAACATTTGGATAGAAATTTATCAGTGAATCCATTTGGTCCTGAGCTTTTCTTTGTTGAAGGAATGAGTTTTAAATGTTTATGTTATGGTTTTAATTTAGTAATTTATATGCATTTATAACCTTATCCACCTCTAGATTTTTCCAGCTTGTTGAAAGGTAAGTCTTCCAAGTATTCCCCAATGATCTTTTTATCTCTGATTTTTAGTTTCTGTGTTCTATCTATTTCTTTTAGCTAGTTTTGGCTAGATGGTTATCTGCCTTTTTTTTTTCAAAGAGCTGTCTCTTTAAAATTCCATGCATTGTATTTTAGTATATATTTCATTGATTTCTGCCCTGATCTTTATCTCCTACCATCTGTTGCATTTGAGTTTGGCTTTTGCCTATTTTTCTAGAGCCTTGAGGTTCATCATTAGATCATTTAGCTGAGATCTCAGAATTATACTGTTCAATCTCCAAGTAGCTATGTGTTTTCTGAGATTGGTATTGCTACTGATTTCCATTTTTATTCCACCATAGTTTGATAGGATACAGGGAATTATTATAGGTTTTCTTGCTATAGTGTGATTGATTTTATAAAAATTCCTTGGGCCACTAAGAATATGTATTCCCTATCTTCTGGGTGAAATGATATGTATATATTGTTAAATCCAGTTGATCTATGATTTAATTTAGCTCTGAAGTTTCTCTGCTGATGTTTAGTGTTAAAGGTTTATGCAGATATGAAACTGGGGCATTGAAGAATCCTACTCTAAATGTTTCAGGACCTATGTGGCCTTTTGTACCTTTTAGTTAATTTATGAAATTGGGAGCCCCAAGATGCTGGGCCTAAGCATTCACAAGTATGTCCTCTTGATGAATTACTTAGCATGATGACCAAGTAAGTATGAATTACTTACTTGATGATCTTCCTTAGTATGCGGTGTCCCTCTTAGTCTCTTCTGATTAGTTTTGGTTTGAAGTCTACTTTATGAGGTAAGAGAATTGTTACATCCACTTGTTGGCAGCTTCTGTTTATTTTATATATTTAGGTTAATGTCTAACCTCTGATTCAGTATTTAGACATTCTTTCAAGCTTTGTGAGCTTCTTGGAGACAACAGATAGCTGCATTTTATTTTCTCATCTGACCCTGTGTCTTTTGATTGTAAGCTAAAGCCATTTGTATTCAAGATTATTAATGAAAGGGGTTTGCTGTTTTTGATGATTTTGCTGATTGATCCTTTCATTTCCAGACTTTCTTTTTTCTTTTTTTTCAACATCTCAACTTCCTTGCTGAGTTCTTTCTTCTGTTTTAAAATTCTTCCTCCAAGTTATTGATTCTTTCATTCACTTGTTAACTCTCTTGTCTAAGACTTGAATTGGCTCCATAAATTTGTTTTTCAGACCTTGAATAAATTCCTTACCTGTCAGAGTCCTCTATTTTGTTATTGGCCCTCTTTAAAGGTAGGACTCTGAATTCTTCTTCTGGCATTTCAGCTATCTCAGTTTTGTTTTGGTGTTGAGCAGCTGGTGCTGTGGGGTGTCACAGCGGAGTGATGTGTTCTATTTTCTGAGTTTCTTTGTTCTGCTTTGCAGTCTGGTAAAGTGTATGTGTCCTCCAGTTTGTAGTTTCTCCACTTTCTCATTGCTTTTATTTTATTTTATGTGAGACCTAGGAGGGTGTCTTCATTTGGATTTAGGTGAGGGTGACTGCAGCAGTAACAATTAGGGAAGTCACCAGCAAGAGGAGACACTGTGACTCCATATAAGGTGTGGAGACAGGAGTACTGGGGTGTTTGTTGAAGGGAAATGCAGTTCACATTTTGGTTCAGTGTTTAATTAAGGGCCAAGGGTGTCTGTGTTTGAGTAGTGAAATGGAGACAGTGGAAGAAGAGTGAGAAGGGGTAAACATGGAAGGGAAGTGTGTGGAGTGAGAGGTACCGAGGGCCATGAAGAACATAGTGCACAATGGATTTGGAGAAAAGAACAAAAACTAAGAGCCCTTTCTAGGAGACACAAGTGAAGACATTAGTAGAACACTTAACTATAAAAGTATACATACTGAAAAATAATCATGTTTTAAAATTTAAGCATAAGAATAAAAGTTAAATATATAAACACGAGTAAGCAATTAAGATGAAACTGAGGATACTAGTCAGTGCTGATTCCCAGTTTGTAGGGGGACCCCTTGTGTTTACCTTAGTTCTGTCCATTCAGATTCAGCACCGAGACTCACCACAAGCTTCTGTGGTCCCTGATGCTGCTGCAGCCTGGGTGGACTGCTGAGACTCTGACCACATTTCCTCAGCTCTCTGGTTTGTGCTCTTGGGAGTCTGTGGCTCACACCAGGACGCTGCACCGAGGTCCACATTTTCCCGTGCTCATCCAAGTGTTCTGATGGATACTCTCACTCCATGGGATAGTGAAGATGGGAATACGAGCTCTGGAGATTCCTCAGATTTAGAGTCCATTTCCCTTCTGCCACGCCTGCACAGCCCTGGGTCCGAGTCTCTGCGAGGGACCTCGAGGTTGAAGAGAAGAGTACACACACAGACACAGAGAGACACACACTAGGTAGGGGGAAAGGAGAATGACTGACACACTGACTTTATTAAGAGGCAACAAGCCTTATATACCCTGAGGGTGGGGCTTTACAGGAGGTTTCTCTATTGATGACACATAGCTGTAAACAGGAAAAAGGAAGTTGTGGTTGGGCTAGCTTAAAGGTCAAGTTGTTTACTTGAGCTTTGCAATTGACAAGATCCTGGCTAGCCCTTGGCCAAGAGTCTAGCACTAAGAGAGGGGCATGCAGGGAGGATCTTTCCCAGGGCTGTTTTTCTCTGGGATGGAATCAGGCTAAGCTGGCTATTCTCTGACCTGTGGCCTCCACCATCTCCTCCCTTTTGTTTTATTTTAGAAAGACCAGGTAGAGAAATCACTATTACCTTGACTGTTCACCATGGGAAGGGTATTGGCTCAATCCCTCATATGTATATGTGCATGTCTTTTGTGAGGGGGAGGGTTTTTAAGACATGAACCTCCATGCGATTAAGCTTGCCCTCAAGAGAGAACCCGCTAAGGCATGATTGTGCCTTCTTTTCTTTGCAGTACTTTGTCTAACACCCATGGGATTGTCAGAGGCACTGAGTCCGAGCCGTGGGCAAGGCTTGGCCCATTCAAGAGAGGGGGCCTCACAGGCCGCTCATCTGACGATTCTTGATCCTCAAGTGCCAAGCAGTGATAATGCACTTGAATGGGGCAAGCCGTAGCTTCGTCAACCTGGTTTTTTATGAAATTTGTAAGTTTTTTAAACAGCCATGGGCCAAAACTAATTACAGGTTAGAAGCCAATCAAAGGGCCCAGGATGGAGGGCAGAAGTGAGGAAAGCCAAGGGTGAGAGAAAAACCAACCTGTTGGTACAGTGAAGGCCTTGTTAAACCCCGTAAGTTTGTTAAACATAACTGACTGCCATTTACTGTTTTGAAGCATAGGTTAACTCTGGCAGTACTATTAGTAACACATAGGTAATAATTATTTTTTAACACATAGTAACAAATTATTTTTTCCCTGAAAAAGGTTTGCATTGATACATGGAGTTAAGTCTGTTTTTATAAATTACTTTAGTCCCCTGGGGGTTTAGGCATTCTGTCCCGCCCCCCATCTCTATCCAGCCATCAATGTCCCAGTTCCCTTTGGCCAAGCAGGTCAGGCCACTAAGTGTCCGGTACTGTGAAGGCGGTTTTCTGGCTGGCTGGCTGTGAGGTAGTGCCGGACTTGACTCTGTTGGACCGCAGTCTGTTGGTGGGTGTTGGAGATTTGTCCTGTCCAATTCCAGGTTGAACTCCATCATTATCCATAGTAGGTCTTTGGCAGTCATGGTAACCTGTGTAAGGAGACATAGGCCTCAGGGGGTTCTTCCTCCTGGGCTAAAGGGTTAAATTTTTTTCTTTTTTTAGTTTTATTTGGTCTCTGGTCTTGTAATATTTAAAAAAATTTTTTGCCAGGATCCAACAAAGGCTGTGGCTCATCCATAGGGAACATAGAGCCATGTACTTTTGGTCACTATTTTTGTTTACTGGAATGTTTGACAAATTTAGGTTTCATTTTGGATTTTTGAAGATTTTAAACAATGCTAGTTGGAGCTGAATGTGGGGTCACAGACTCTCTATTCCCCCTTTTTGTTTTTATAATTGTGCTCCATGATAGCTTGTCCCTGTGGGTTGTGAGGTTTTTATTTTTGGGGGCAAGCCTAATGTGGCAAAGCATTGGAAATAATTTCCTTTAAAAACAGAGAAAGATGTTATATAAACAAATATCAGAATTTAAAATAGTTTCCTGTAAAAACCCAGTAAATGCATAAGACAATGTAAAAAGAGTAATTTTCTAGTAAACACCATACTAAAAGTTAAAATTTTAAATACTTTTCATTAGAAACAAACCAAAATAATATTAAAATGTTGACATTGTCTCCTTTTAATTTGACATAGAAATGTATTAATGTAGTTATAAAGGCCCTGTGAGAGAACTTTTTGCTTTTTTATGATCTCATCAAGAATTTAAAATGAAAACCCAAACAAAAACAAATTGCAATAAGATTAGGACATGTGGTTAAATGCCTGTGGCCCAGGAGATTCTCAAATTATCATGATCTCCTGAAGGCCTCCAGTTACATATTTTATATTGTATGGTATATGACTCCTGTTCACAAAAACTTAAAATGCTTAGCTCTAGTTAGAATAACATTTAAAGCGGCAGCCAGCACTACCTTGAGTATACGAGGAAGATGAATGATAACCTGTTGGAATTAGTTTATCCCTTAGTTATTCATCAACAGCACAATGTCCTTACACTGAGGCTGTACTGTTCTTTCTTTTATTTGTTATAGGGTAAGGTGGCCAGCCTTATCCCACAACAGGTTTTGAAGAACGTTTTGAAGTGGGATTGAGTCTGAAGCTAGATGGCCAATCCAGCTCCAGAGTCAATCTCTCAGTGTTATCAAAAATTTACACACAAAGATTTATTTCTTTTAAACTCAGTGGTTTACATGGGACAGAAGAGCTGTTGAGTTCAGCAATTACTTAGCAGGGATGAAAACAACTGTTAAAATCCTCCTCTCTCAGATATCTAACAGCTTCCTTTTCTCTCTCCTCTTTTTCTTTGGGATCTAAAGACTCTTGAGTAACTGTTTGATTTGAGGTTCCACAAAGGCTGGCTCCTCCAGTGGATCTGAAGGCTTAGCTTTACTTTCCTCCTTCACTTGAGGTAAATCCCAGATCATATTTGCATCTTTTTTTTTTTTTTCCTCATGTCTAAGATCTAAACTATTCCTAATTAAACTCCACAAACTTACAGTATCCACTGGGACCTTGCTTGGTCCATGAACATCATAATAACCCTGAAGTATTTATTTATTTATTTATTTTCATTTACTTTTATTTTTTAATTTTTTACTTTAGGGAACTAACTTTTTGCTACTTGCTACCAATGTTAGGAAAGATCTTTTCATTAGGTCACCACATTAAGTAAAGAACAAATAAAAAAAGGAAGGAAATGAGAGGAAAAAAAAGGATCACAACTTATACTATGGGTTTACAATATCCCTACTTATAAGCTAACTGCGTATTACATATACTTTACACTTATAAAACTATGGGCTTAAATTATTGCAACTTAAAAACTACTAAACTTTCAAGACTTAATTACTTAAGCACGTGCTTCTTTTACTTATGAATATAATTTAATTATTTATCTAATATATAAAATTATACTTATAAATTTATGGGTCTACATCATTAAAACTTACAGACTATTTAATACATGCTACAATATCACTATTTATAGGCTAATTGCTTATTACATATACTTTATACTTATCTACATCATTACAACTTGCAAACTATTTAAAAATGCTTTTCCTTTTAAAGGACCCTCCTCTCCACAGGGGGCAGAGAGCCCAATCTAGGTTGACTCTGAAATACCAAGGCCCCAACTTTATTTTGCTCAATGTATTTTCCCTATCCAGAGCACAGGAATTTAGGCAAGAAGCCAAATTAGTGAACCTGGTCAATTTCAGGGACTTCCTGAAGCTCTTGACTTGCTTACTTCCTGAGCTTAATGAGCTTCCCTGCAGGTGGGAATGTTTCACCTCAAAACACACAAATAAATGGTTCCTGACAACCCATAATATATAAGGGAATTGAAACAATAAAACAAAAACCTCCGGAATGATAACAGCTGAGACCCAGATAAATTCACTGCAAAATCCTACCATACGTTTAAGCTCCATTAGCCAGTTCAACAGGAAAGGGAATAAACAGAGAGACATCTTACTTAAAATGAACCTAACAGACATTACTGGATATCCTATCCAAATACCAAAGAGTACACATTCTGTTCAGTATTGTTGAAACCTTTTCTAAAACTGACCACATACTGGGGCACAAAATAAACCTCATCACATTTAAAAATACTGAAATAATTCCTTACGTTCTCTTAGATCTTAATGCAATAAAACTTAAAATCAACACTGAAAGAATCCTTATTAATTTCACGAACACACAGAGACTAAACAACACAATCCTGAATGATGAACGAGTCAAGAGAGAATTTAAGAAAGAAATAGTTTTTTAGACAACACAACAAAACTTCTGGGACACTTTAAAAGAAGTCCTAAGAGGGAAATTTAAAGCTCTGAATGCCTACATCAAAAATCAGAAAGAGTACACATAAATGAAGAATCTAAAACTTTATCAAAAGTTTTGGTCTTAACTTTTCTATTCCCTGCTCCTCTAGGAGCCTTTTTAGTTGATGCTGCAGCTACACGTTACCCGGCTCATGGCCCATTTTTACCAATACACTCCTTACCGAGAGGCATCCCTGTCGGTCTCCTGGAGTGACCTGATCCGTGAGCCCCTAACTTTCAAATCTCGGTGGAACCTCCAATAGCTGCACCTGCACGGCCCTGGGACTGAGTCTCTGCGAGGGACCTTGAAGAGAAGAGTACACACACAGACACAGAGAGAGGGACACACACTAGGTAGGGGGAAAGGAGAATGACTGACACACTGACTTTATTAAGAGGCAACAAGCCTTATATACCCTGAGGGCGGGGCTTTACAGGAGGTTTCTCTATTGATGACACATAGCTGTAAACAGGAAAAAGGAAGTTGTGGTTGGGCTAGCTTAAAGGTCAAGTTGTTTACTTGAGCTTTGCAATTGACAAGATCCTGGCTAGCCCTTGGCCAAGAGTCTAGCACTAAGAGAGAAGGGCATGCAGGAAGGATCTTTCCCAGGGCTGTTTTTCTCTGGGATGGAATCAGGCTAAGCTGGCTATTCTCTGACCTGTGGCCTCCAACACCTTCCTCTGTCCATAGCTGGCTGAGGCGCTCTCCTTTGCCAGTGGGTTCAGGCAGGCTGGAGTTCCTCTCTCATCCTCACAGTCACTTGTGTCTCCAAAGGTAATTCCTCTGTGCTGGTCAGATAACTACTCTAAGGCAGTGTCTGCGTAGAGGGAGGGTAGAGTGGAGGTGTGAAATGGATTCTGGTCTATACTTTATAAGCACAACTGTTTATTTTACTCAAGGAAAGTAAACAGTCTGTTTTGAGCAGTAAACGTGTGTGCTGACTTATGAGCTTATTCTGTGACCTAAGTGGAATAAAGTAATGTAAAAAGAGATTACCCACAAAGGTGCCTGAAAGATGGTAAACAAATGTTCATTGTTCTTGAACAACGTGGAACATAATGTAAAACATGCTCATATCTATAACATGAACAGTGGTGGGGAGTTTGTCCACAGGATGAAATGGTGAAACCGACATTCTTTACTGGGAAGCTATTTATTGATGTGTTTTAAGTACTAAGGGTGGCTGGGATTTTGTGTATCTGAACTACGTCATTTATTTTGTGCACCCATCTTTTCGAGAGTGTAAGATCATCCCAGTTCTCCAAATAGAGAACATGTGACCTCCAGGGAAATGAAACGTTCTAGAAGTGCTGCACAGCCACTCAGCAATGGCTGATTTGATATATGGGGGATTCCAAAGGGTTCTTTTTACTATATTATTCACTGATTAGTTTCCTACTAAGGGAGAGAGACAGGGGAAATTAACATTAATTATGGATGTGCTATAAGTTTGATTCTACACAAAAGACAAAGCCAGAAATACAGAGGTAATTTAAGGGTTATTTATTCACAAGAATAAAAGGATGGTCATATTTGGTGGGGGTCATTTTTCTGTCAAGAACTGTTTTTCCATTTAAAATTAGCATATATTAAGTGTGCAAGTAATGGACGCCATTGTGACATTTCTATACATGTGCAGAGTTTACTTTGATCTTATTCATCACATAGGTTACCATTTATTATCCCCTCGTCTGTGTTCCCTTCCACATTCTATAGTAACAGTACTTTTACTGTTATGTACTTTTTCTTCCCTAAATTCCACACATTAGAAATTTGCTTTTGACACATTGGCTTCTTTTGCTTGACACAATCTCCTTTTCCATCCATTTTCCTGCCAATGACATTTCATATTTCTTTAAGCTGAATAAAATAATGTGTGTGTGTGTGTGTGTGTGTGTGTGTGTGTGTGCCCCAGAACACATTTTCTTTACGTATTTAACTGTGGAAGGAGACCGAAGCTGACTCTGTACCTTGGTTATCATAAATAGTACTGCAGTAAACGTAGGTACACAGGTAAGCTGACTGATTCTTTGGAAGCTTTGCCAGCACGGTTGTAGCTAGGTCATGTACCAATTCTATTTTTCTTTTCCCGTGGAATCTCAATACTGATTTCAAAGCTCATTGGACTAATTTATATTCTTACCTGTGGGTATGTTTCTTTTTACCCTGCATCATTGCCACCATTGTTGGTTTTGGTTTCCTTTCTAGCAAGAATTCTTAATGATTAATTAGATATTGAGACTATCCAAATATTATAAATTCTAAGATCAATCTTGCAAAAGTTTTCAAATCTGCTTTGAATTTATATAAAACTGACTCAAGCACTAGAGGCAGCTTTATCTTTCTTTTTTTCCCCCTTTTTTGACAAAATATAAGCTGAGTTCCTAGGATCAGATACTGTCCAATGAATCCCTGTCCAAGGACCTGATACCCAAAGCAATTACACTTTCTTCTTGAGACAGAATCTCTGCAGCCTAGTTGGCCTGGCACGCTGTGTAGCCCCAGCTAGTCGAACTGAAAGCCGTGCTCGCATCTGAAAGCATCTGAGCCCCCGGGTTGTGTGCAGGGCCAGCCCCAGCTGCAGGTACACCTTTGCACATTTTTACTTCATTTTTGCTGCTGGTATTGAAACATGTCTTTGGCTTGTTTAAGGCTGTTAGTCTTCTCGCACATTTCTCTGGTCTTTTTCTTTAATTGTGGAGTGATGAAGTGTGCTATGCAGCACACTGGACTGAGCTGATGGCCTGGGTCGTATCCTTGGAGGTATGCCATCCCATTTGGGACAGTCCAAAAGTAACTCTGCACTGCCCTTTCCCCACATTTTAGGCTGATATGGAAAATCACATTCAATTTTGAACTTCATCACAACTAGAAAAATTTGCTTTTGAAAAATCTGCTCGTATTTTTACATATACACAAAGAAGATTTCCCAAGTTGTAACTGAAGCCTGCCCAGCTGCACCAAGCTTCTTGCACTATGGAGAGCTCATACCTATTATCTTTGATTCTTTCATTAGCTAATGGGTAGTCTACTTACATTTGCCATCAGTTTTCTGGCTGTGTTTACAGAGTCATTTTTAGTTATTCTTAGATTTATGTTATTTCTTTGTTCAGCTTAACTAAAAGTCATTCTGTGCCATTCTCTTCTCCAACAAAAATTATTCTAAAATGAATTCAAAGCTTTCATGAGGCTGGCAGACTTGTTATGCTTTTGCTTCATCTAGATGGGGCACTAGAACACATCTTCTCTATAGGAAACAACACTTCTGCCACAACTCCCAGATTTTCCTTACTTGTCACACTCACATTCTGACCGTTTCTCTCATGACTTCTAAAGCTAGTGACTCTCACGTTTTCATCTCCACTGCCAGTCTGTCTTCTGACTCTAGGCTGCCCCATTAACAATAGTGACTCTCACATTTTCATCTCCACTGCCAGTCTGTCTTCTGACTCTAGGCTGCCCCATTAACAACTATGTGACCTCCTCACTTGTATGCTGTTATGGATTATACTGTGCCCCGCCCCCCAAAAAGATATGTTAAAGGCCTAACTCTTAGTAACTCAGTGATCTTACTTAGAAACAGGGAATTGGGTCCTTAGGGTAGTCCTTAACTAACATGCATGGCTTCCTCATAGAAAAAGGAACTTTAGCTACAGAGCCAGTCAATGGCATAGGGAGAATTGTGGGGATACCCGGGGAGGGGTCAGTGGGCACGATGCAGTCACACACCAAGACCACAGATGAATGCTAGCAAACATCAGAAGCCAGAAGAGATAACAGATCCCTCCCTAGGGCCAACAGAGACAGAGCATGGAGGCCTCTTCATTTCGGTGTCAGCCTCTAGAGCTGTGAGACAATAAATTTCTATTATTTTAAGCCACCCAATTTGAGTGCTTTGTAATACTTCGTAGCGGCTCTTTCTGAAAGGCATTGTAAACTGTCAGGACCCGGAAGGGCTCCAGCTCTGCGTCCTCCACTCTTCCCGATGTGGCTGAACACTCCTTGTGCTGTTTACTCAGACAGAACACTTTGGAGCCATCCTCCACCCCTGTTTTTTCTCACACATAATATCCTCACTAAAGGTAGACCCTCACTAAATCCACTCTCAAAACAGAATAGTATTTGATTATAAGGCACATTGATTATAAGACACCTGATTATATGATTTACCTCAGAAAGAGAAGAAATCCTGACAGTCTGGAATACAGTATTACTACAGAGATTTGTATTGCTCAAACTAATGTCCAGGAGGCCACAATATACCTGTGACCATAACACTGTCTTGCATGTTGCTAATATTTGTTTAATGGAATTTGTTAAATATCATGAAATAAGTGACTGACTTTCCATAGAGCCTGATGACTACTGTGAGAAGCACCAAGTATCTCTCAGCACACACTGTTTACACTGTGTCTCAGCTTCCTTTCCTGCTGCTGTTATGAAATACCTTGAAAAAAAGCTTTGCTCACAATTCCTCGTTGTATCCATCATGGGGACGTCAAGGTGTCAGGAACTGGAGGAAGCTTACATCCAAAGTCATGAGCACAGGACAATGAGTCGACACAGTCATGTGTGTGCTCAGCTTGATTTCCTTAGCCTTACAGGATCATCTGCCTAGGTCATGATGCCACCCACAGAGGGCAGGCCTTCCCACCTCAATTAATGCAATCAAGATAATTCCCAACAGACATGCCACACAGGCCAACCTGATCTAGACAGTCCTTCATTGGATACCATCCTCAGGTGATTCTAGATTGACAATTAAATTTAACCATCACAAACCATGATGAGGCGACCAACGCAGTTTTAGAGAAACATAAATAAATAAAGCTATTTTATCACCACCTGCCTTGAAACCCCGCTACTGATTATTACCGAGAGCCTAACGAGAAGATTATGAGGCAAGTGAATATTAATATTTCTATATAGTACTAGATTTTTTACATGGTATTCAGACTGAATGAACAAAGAAAGGTTAGAATTCAGAGGCTTCAGCGGACCCAAGTGTGATCAGATTTCCAGAACACTGAAACTGTGTTTGTCTCCCAGCGTGCCCACTTCTCTTTTCTCCTCTCTCAACTCCTCCCTCCCCTGACCTGCTTGGCTCCCACTCTCTCCTTGAGTAAAAGGTTTCCATAGGATACAAATATTGCCTGTTTGATTCTATTACTATCTAAATGCAAATCTTTATCTCTACAGCACTGTGCATTTATGAAGAGGATCAACCGTCTACAGTGCATCGCTCACAGCCCCGAGCACAGAGCTATATCCATCTGGAAAGGGATAGAATTGCAGAGAAAAGCAGAAGCACAGCACTTAGTGCGAGTACCAATTAGACAGCTTCACGGAGCAGCAGCATCTTCACAGCAGTGGGCCGCACTCAGGGCGCCTGCAGAGTTTCTTTACCACGAATCTCATCATATTGCAAGTTATCAACTCAATAGTGAAAGCAGCGACTATCCATCAAATTATGTTGTGGAGAGTTACGTCTGCCCACATTCGTCTTTTAATTTAGGGAGCTGAGCAAGAGTAGAGACCTGAATTCTGCGGAGAGACACTCTGCATTAGACTTGAGTGTGTGCTTAGAACATGAGACTGGCCTATACATTTAACTGCGTCATGTGACTTTTTCCTTGTGACTGAGTTCATTGGTGGTAGAGCCATTCGCCTGGACAACGCTTTCTACCTCATTTTTAACTCTAGCCAACTTGTCTTTTGCCTTCAGCATATACATTTAGAGAACTTTCTTAAACTCTTTCTTGTCAGAAGTATCTCTGGAAAGCTGCTTAAACCTTTAAAACAATTTACATTGTTTGTGAAAACTGAGCATGAGTTCATTAAAATTAAATGAACTACTTGAATTAAATTAAATACATGCCATCTGACTTTATATTTTCCGGCCTATATTTTTATTTTCCTATTCTGTATTTCACTCACTTTGTAAAATAAAATAAAAATACCATTGCAATAAATGAACAAGAGTGTTATCTGAAAGTCCTTTCTGACTGGGATCTCTGACAGTGTTTTCCTGGATTATGTGGCCATGTGTTTAACTGATGTTCAATGGTTGTGTTGACTAGAGATCATTATGTTAAATAAGTCTTATTCTTATCAAGGCTTTAAATAATTTGTGATAAGAAAATGTAATACTTCTTGACGGCTTGGTCTACCTGTGAATGAATGCAGGATTAAGAGAAAATTCCCATATATTCAGTGTTTCATTTGGTTTATAAACTTTAAAAGTAGCTGTAGTAATCTTGCCAGGTGCTCATGTCTGCCTTGTACAGCTTTAGGGAACATATTTATATTGTTTTGTGTGTGTAGAAAATTCCAGTAGCAATTTCCTGCAGACACTCTTCTGGAACACAAGTTTGAATAGTGGTCCTGAGGAACAGGAGGAACGTTGTGTGTGTGCGTGTGTGTGTGTGTGTATGTGTGTGTGTATGTGTGGGGGTGGATAGAGAGGTTTGAATGATCATCTAAAAGGTGGAAGCCTTCCAACAGCTCTGCCTTAGTCTAGGAACACTTCTCACAGATGCTACCTTGAGCTCACCGATTCTGGCATACAATCTTAAAATAAGTTAAGGATAAATATAAAACCCAAAATCATTAAAATCAAGCTTAAACAGAAAAGATAAAAATTACATTACACGAAAAACTAGATAGCAGTAAATTAAAAAACAAGGTAAAAGAGTCACTTAATCAGGTGATAAAGTGAATAACTATTTGTTAAAGTGAATAACTTTCAGTAAAATAAATCCACTCACAAAGCTGCTAGCCAAGGCACAGAACAATTAACAAAGAGGACAGACTGCTGCAGCACACGGCTCTGGGAACTTCTTAGACAGTAGGTGATGAACTAGGAGAAGTAGCCCTTGTCCAAAGTCCTTGGGAGTCGGGCTCCCCATGCCTACTCTATCCATATCTGTCCTTCTTCAGCCACCTGTGTCATCGGTGTACAGATTCATTTCACAGCCCTGAAACCCAAGCAAGAAGATTAAAGAAAAAGTATTTGACTCAAGAATGATTAATAGTACCTGTATATTAGACAAACTTCTCAATAAATTAGAAGTCGATGGGCTTTTTTAGATTAATAAAATGAATCTACAAAACAAAAATCCCTATAGAAAATAACATATTGACAAACCTTTTCTCTTAAAAGCAAGACAGGGTTGCTTACTCTCACCACTGCTACACAGCACAGTATTGGAAATTCTCACCAGTTCAGGCAAGAAAAAAACAAAAAGCTTCCACACTAAAAGACATTAATGAACCCCACAAAATTAGCAAAGGATATTATAGCCTACATACAAAATCTCATAAAACATCCTAAAACCAGCAGAATTAACAAGTGAGTTTCACAAAGTTGTAAATCAAGGATCAGTTGTATTGCTACCGACTATGAGCAATCAGAAGTCAAATTTTAAGAACAGTGTGGCTCTCTCTGAAAAAAAAGGAGACTAAAAACCTTTTCACTAAAATTTCTAAGATGTTGCTTCAAGAAATTGAAGAACATGTAGGTAACCGTGGAAACGGGCACATTCAGAGATGGGAAGAGGCAATATTATCCACGAGACCAATTCTCCCAACAAGATTCTGACAGAATTCTACAGAAAAATGGCGGGCCCCACAAAGCAGAGCAAAAATGTAAGATTAGAGGAAGCAGGCAGATGACTGCGGTGTCTTCAGGAAGAGGTGGAGACAGAAGCCACCAAGAAGGAGAAATGGTTATGGAGAAGGAGAAATGGAAAAATCATGCCCACACAAATCAAATGAAGAGAAAATTTTAACGGGAAATGACAGTGTTAGAGGGACCAAGGTCTAAGAGAAGCCTGGTGTCTTCACCAGTTAGCAGTCCAATGATCATGTCAATACACTCATCATTTCTCAGCTCTGATAAGAGCAGATGCCAGACTTCAGAAAAATATTTAACCTCAGGAAATGAGGTGATCAACATAAATTACCCATAGATGTCATTGTGGGCAGTGCAAGAAGTCAACCAGCTCACCAGCCTTCTTAGATGTCAGACCTAATATGTGACCAGCACCTCTCAGCCTGCTTAGGACCTCAGAAAGTTCTTGCTCCCCAAAAGCCCTCAATGCCAGACAAAAGGAGATGGCTGATGACTGTAACCCTGGACATCTTAGAGAATGTTGACAAGTGAGCTGCATTCAAGTTCAACAAAGGATACAGCAGACTTCAAATGCACTAGCCTACTCCCAGAATAAGCAGGGCTTTGCTCCTCAGTGAACTAATAGCACAGTCATTCCACTTGACCTTAAGTAGAATTCTACTCCATCCAGGGAGCACTCTCTTTAGTCCACTGCTGGCTGCAGGGCTATCCCAAGAGAAGCATTCTCCTCCTTGGCTCCCCACTCAACCATTTCAAAGAACCCCAGTTAATTAATATCTGCCCTGGGTTAGCCTGGAGGAAAACATGTTGAGCTTGGAGATTTTTACTTTAATGCTGAACTCCTAGAAGGAACGAAGCAAATGTACTCATGGATGTAATTGCTAGAGAGGTAATTTTGCAGACGGAAATCAGCTGAAAGATTAACACTGCCAAACCAGCTCGAGCACCCTGGCTAACAGAGAGAAAATAATGTTTCAATTCAATGAAGGGATGCTGAATTAGGTAGATTACTCAGGAGACTGGTACTGGAACACGGAGCCTGCCACCTCCAGGTCACTGTTACTAATCTGGTCCAGGGTAGCTCTGACCACAGTTCTGAGGGACTGATGGCTCACCCCAGCCCTTTTTGTCCTCAGAGCTTGATGAGCTAGTCTCTGAAGCAAGTCTATCAGTGTGTGAGGTCACTGGGGTTCACTGAGGATGGAGTTGTAAGTGAAGCTCCTGTTTGAAGAGGAGGGGCTGGCTGTGAGGGCAGAAAATGAAACCTGTTACAGGGAAATTGCAATGGAAGAAATGATTCAAAACAGGGAGCTGTGCAGAAGGGAAACATCACATGGGTTCTAGTCACCGTTCCCCTAAACTTAGAGCTGGGGGGTCAAAGTGGCAAGTATCAAGTTCTTTGTGTGAATTTAGTGGCGATGGCATGGTGGGAGGGAAAGTTTCAATGGAAACCAAACCTTGAGGACCAGGCTTTAATGAGAAAACCCAAGTTACGGAATCATTTGTCCCCCTCATTTGAGTCCATCCCAAAGCTCATCCTGAGAAAACACCACAGATAAGTCCAATGGAAATATGCTGCACAATGGAGGTCTCCCAGTGAGACAAATAAGCTTTGAAGATTCAGGATGTCCCTCCGAGGAGGTGGTATGGATTGTTTAACCTTTTGCTTCTCCCCAATACAATAACGTGCTAAAAATCTGTTTCAGCAGTCCATGAGAAAGAACTTCTTGGCTAGTTTAGCTTCTTAGAATTAAAACAGAAGGAAGAACATGTTTTGATGTTCAAATGCAAACTTTTAGATTGAATACTTCTAGAAAGAAGAACTTGAAGATTTGGGGGCCCTGACAAGGAATTACAGCATGGGGAGATCAGGGCAAGGCTGGAGCCATGTAAAGAGAAGGGAAACATTCCATAGTGATTCTAAATTGGTGACCAACTCTTCAACTTGGACATGTGGTGTGAGGGGCTTTGCTTGACTCTGAGGAGCTTGGAATAAATTGCTAATGGGGGAGGAGGCATTTGTTCCCTCACTGAAGACTGCAAGTTTAACATTATTTGCTGCTAGAAAATCCATGGACTTCAAAGTGGCTTTCTAGAAGTATAACTGTGACAATATATAGTTATAGAGTTTTGCTTTTCTGTTATAGCTAAGCATAGATACAAATTGAAATAGCTTAGTTATCTAGTTCAAAATCTGATTATACAGATAAGGAATCTGAACCTTTCAGAAGTTGGTGTTGCCCAGGGGCAAGAAAGCAAGCTGTTCACATCTATCTACAGTGTACTCCCTTGGGTCTCAAGTATTAATGCCTTGTAGATTTATGAGAACAAACATGATTTATGAATCCTGGGGAGTGACAACAAGGAGGATGTTTTAGACATATGTTTAAGTGTTCTGTGCCCTTGATTTGCTGGGAGATGCAAGAGAACAGAGAATGTCCTATAGATCATCGATATAATCCAGCTGGGCTAAATAAGACAGCTTTTCATTAGCTATGTATGTTGGAGTAGCTGGGGATATTTTTGTTCTGGTAATGAAGAGATAGATACGGCCTCTGGGAGCAGTTCTTGGAAATCATACTTTCTCCAGATGCTCAATTTGGGAGTGGGACAGATTGGCTTCAAGGCCAAGAGCAACAAACATTTCTATAAGCCCATTGGTCAGAGAGCTGAGGCTCTTCAAAGGTCTGGAGTCTTGCCATAGTACCCTTGGGATTTTGTCATCATTCTCTATAGCAACCTTAGAATACTTTGGATAGCAATTGCCATCAAAGTTGATAGTCAGTATAGCCTTCTCGAGTGGCAGCGAGCCAGGGTTGGTGAGTTCATATAGTAATACCTCTTTCCAAACTCACTCCATTAGGCCACAAGACAGTCATTGAGTGATAGAGATGTCATTTACATAATGGTCCTTTAGCATTTAGTGGGAGTAATAACACTCCTCCTGTCCCAGGCTGCCACACTACCAGGCTTTGACTGAATAAAAAATTATCTGAGAATATTTTTGTGTATACAGTCTGACCGTGAAAACTGGTTTATCTCCATAAAGGATATATCAATAATTTTTATTGAATTAATTCTCTCAAGAGCATATGTGAAGATTTCAAGTACGGAGGAAAGGAGGATTAGAAAATCAGGACCTCAGAAGGACACTATTTCAGCAAATATCAGCACCAGCAATAGAAATGAATCAAAAGCTCACACACTAGCAATACAGACATCGCATGGAAGCTGTAGTCAGTCCTTCCTGTGTCTGCACAATCTACCAAGATAAAGAGACCATGTATAATCCACATAAACATGTATAGAAAATTATACACTGACAAGACATGGCAGTCTACTGTCAGAACATGTCAGCAAACAGATTTCATAGCTTCTGTAAGCATCAAACCTTTACTTAGTCTATCTAGACTCTTCCAAAAGCTTCTGGAAAATATATACTATTTTTTCTAATTTCAAGAATTCACTGACCTATGTATTTCATTAAGCTCTTTGTACTTGAATTTTATGATATCTGTGTATATAATAACCAGCCATTTATAATCTAATTTAAATCCCTTACATTCTTTTCAATGGTACAGAAACATTTTCTTAGCCCATGTCTTAACCAAAGACATAAAATTACACTGAATTTTCTCCTCTTCCTTGCTACATTCAGTGGTCTTGGAAATACTCTTATTACTTTAATTTCTTCTTGATTATCTTTTGAGGGACATCTTAAAGTTAGTCTGAGATGAGTTAAATGAAAAATGCTGACACCATAGACTAAGTGAAAATAAGAGACAACGGAGGCTTCAATAGGTGTGGTTATTCTGGAAGGCTCCCTCACAAACAGCATTCATGTTTTCATTAGAAAGATATAGCACTGATATATAATTCATTATTTTGTGGGCAAAGCATACTCTAGACCTAATAATGATGCTTTTTGTCAATGTCAAGTCACCATAAATGCTCCCCTGATAAGACGAATAGAACTACTGAATCTGGTTTGAAAGAAGGCTGCTGCAGGTTTGGCATTCAGCACGGTTGCATAGGAAGATACAACGAGTACTGGAGCAGTGACAGCACTGGGTGCTCGGCAAAGGGGATGACTGCACTGCTGTGGCTGCGCTGCTGAGCAGACTCCATTGCTTACCACGGACCCAGGGAGAGAGCCACAAATATAAGGAAGCTCGAGTTCCATGGCAGAGAACAAGCAGTGAGTCCTTGCACTCGAAGGGGATTGGTCTGGACCTCCTGAGGCAAATTCATGCATCTTCAAGTCTCTTGTGTAAAATTGCATTTGCATATATCACACTCTCCCAAGGGTTTTAAATAGCCTCTGTATTCCTTATAACGTCTGATGTGATGTAAACACTGTGTAAATCCTTGTTATACTGAATTGCTTAGGACTTAGTGACAAGAAAAATGTTAAGTTCATTGCAGACACAATTTCAAAAAAATGTTTTTGACCTGTTGTTAGTTGAATCTGTGCATGCAGATATAAAGGACCATCTCTTTCATTGCCTGCAAAATTTGGATTATCAGCAAGAGTATGGGGCTAAGCCTCAGAAGGTCTGTGCCCAGCCTGGCCCTGCCAGCACCTAGCCTTGCACCTGAGTTGTGGAGACAGGACGGCATCGGTGTGCTCTTTGGGGCTCTTGGTCTGATACCATGGTCTGGTCTGGGGCACCATGAAGCCTCCAGCCCGCCTCTCCCCGCTTTGCCACCTTCCAACCCTCTCTTGACTATTTATAAACTCAGAATTCTAAAGTGATAGGCTTTTCAATATATTGCTCTAATACATCATCAGTATTGTCATTATGATGTATTAACACAATAGATCATCATAGGCCTGACAGAGCCATGATTTATGACTTTCAAATGTGTTGTGCTATAGCAAAGCATTGGAGACTCCATTGACTGAATGCTTGTTTATTTTTATACTTAAGAGCTTTGAAAGTAAGCTTCAGACTACTTTTCCTCAAATAAAGACTAGAAGAAGATTTCGAAACAAGGGCTCCATTTCAAAACACTGGAGGGGACAGGGGAGTCCCATACTTAAGATATAAAGGTTTACGTTTTCCTAGACCATTTTATGTGCAGAATCAAGCTTCCATTCTCTAAGGTGCGTGGCTCTTGCTGGAGGAATTGGGTGCTTTCATGCCTTTTCACCTCTATATTCTGAGTTCCCCTACAGTTCAGTAGGAAAAGGTATATATTTTAGGCTTTCTTTTAGTGCCCAAAGTAATAAGAATATTATACTTTATGGTAGTAATAAACTGGATTATGCAGAGACAATTTGCTTGCAAGGTGCTGTATAGCACAAAGCTCCTTCTGAGCACTACATTCCTTTCTAATGCCCTCAACAAAGTAGTAAGCACACATTGAACGGACAGCATTAAACACAGTGCCAAGAAAACCGTAAAAAAAATGTATGGTCATTTTAGAAAAAGAGGAATAAATAGCATAAGTTGAGAATTGAAATAAGTTAAAAAGCAATGTTGTACCTTCCACGTACAATACCCTTATCAGGGAAGTAGATTCACCAGGAAAGTGTTCTCAAACAGGTGAATTAGGGGGCAAAGTTGAGAGAACCTTGGAGGGAGATGACAGGGACCTCTCCTGGCTCCTCACTGTAGGATGACAGATTGACCTGGAATGCATCTTCCCTCGTTGGATTGCAGGAGCGGAGTCTGTAAGAGCCAAAGCTGCATTAAGCCAGAAGTCAGAAACTTGGCCCAGTTGGGGCTCCATCAGTCCTCACTGCACAGTTCAGCCCTGCCCTTCTGTTTGTCTAGCTAGCCCCACCCCTGCTCCCATGAGTGACAGAACCTGCGATGATCAGAAAAGCAGAGAGTATCTTTGGCCAAGGGTTTTCGACTTCAGGTTCCAAAAAGTGGGCAAGATCCAGTCCTTGGAAGGTCAGAACCAAGTTTGCCCTGGGGGTATCTGTGTACTACAACATACTTTTCCTTACTGCAAAAAATAATGCTTAATATAATTAGCCAGGGCCAGTTTTCTTCAGGCTTAATTCACTCCCTCATCTGGAGAGCCGGAAATGTAACTAGTAAAGAATTTGCTAACATGAGAAGCATGCCAAGAGTTTGCTAATCTGAAAGTTTATTTATTTATTTATTTATTTTTTGTCCGTATATAAGGGAGTTTGCAAACTGGTTCAAATTAACCAGGTCAAGTTGTATATTTTATTAACTTCAAAACTTTTTTTCATTCTTTTAACAATAAAATTAAAAGTCCATAGAGTTAGACAGGGTGGTGGGGCTGAAGGATATTATCTGCTCAATAAAAGTTATGAGATCTGTGTCAGCTGCTTAGTTGGCACTCTCTGACCCCGACCAGAAACAGATGCAAAATATCTACTCCAACTCAAGGCTTTTATGACTTTTAGTAACTTCTTTTTCAAAATTTCTTTTATTGATTTCCTAAGAATTCTTACCACAGAGAGCCAAATGGAGAGAAGGAAGGACTCAAAACACAGTAGGCCACATTCACTGCCACAGTGGGTCCAACTTTTGGGGTTAATTTTGTTAGTAGCTTCAAATTTTTCATTGATCTATAATGCTTCCCAGAAAAGAAAAAATTCCTGAGTTCTTTTTATATAAATATTACAGTTTAAATTAGCTTTTGTGGTCAGGATCTAGCAATTGAATTGAACCTGTTGTTTCCACGGTAACATTTAAACTGCCTGACATGAATTAAATATTTTTTTATGAATTTGTCTCTAATATTTCCATACCTTAAATTCTAAATTCTTACTGTATCCAGCTATTTATTATCTCCCTCCTGGCTAGCTTCTCTTCTTTCCCAGGACTACTGCTCACTTCCTTCCTGTCCTGCCTTCCTTTCTGTCCCACCTTCCTAGAGTTTCATCTGTGTCTCCCAGACCTCAAACTGAACACTACCTCCTTTGGGAGGATTTTCTCATCCCCTCGATATAGGGACTGGCCAATGTCCTGGTGTGATGCCAAAGTAAAAAAAATCCAAATGGCCAATCTTTTCCTAGTTCTGATCATTTCACTAAAATCACTATTGTACACTGAAGTCCTTGGTCAAACAACTGGGTGGTGACGCTAAGTGGTACCAGCAACATTCAGGCTTCACGTAAATACTTGTTGAATAAGCACAGAAATTAGTAAATGACGCACCTCTGCTACAAATCTCACATTTTAAGTTCCATTCTTTAATGAATACATTAATTTATTTTGAGCCCTTCGTATATGAACAAGACCCCTGGTGACCCATACCTTCGTCCCTAAAGGGGGCCCTTTATCCTCCTGCCTGGATTGGATTGTTGTAGTTCCCCCACTGACTTTCAGTGTGTGGTAACATCAAACAATGCCCTATAGGATTTCCTGGACTCCAGAAGACTCTTCCTCACCTCTGTTGTGGAATAGTCTGATATCCCCCTGGTAGTCTGAATCAGTCAACCCCCGAGCCTCGGCCAACACTGTTATTCCTTTCTTGGCCTGTTGTCTCAGTGATATCAGGGCCCAATGTGACTAAAGAGAGTTGTGTTAACTTCCGGTTCAGTGGAATGTTAGTCATGCTTCCTCACAGAAGTACTCCCTCCACTAAAACCCAAACTTTTAGGCAGTAGAGCATTAAGGTCCTGGGGACAGGAAGCCAAGATTCTCACAGTGAGTCACTAGGGGGTGATGGTGAGTAAAATTATTCCCATTTCTAACTGTTTATTCGTGGATCTGTGAATCCTGGGTACAGGAGAAGCAGTAGCATATGCTGGATGCTTTTTCATAGCATACGCAGTCTTCTAGAGAACCTGGCCCTAGCCATCCAGACTATTGGAGATGCCAGAGCCATGGGAAGTCTACTAAGGATAGCTTCAAGCATGATGTGGAGCCAGCCTATCTCTGTGAGAGAAGCTATGCGCTTCACAGGTGGCAGAGATGGAGGGGTGGGTCTAGCCAAGCCCTTTGGAAAACAAAAGATTATAAGGCTCAGACCCTGGACATGGAGTTTCAGAATTTGGTGATTTTACCCTTTGTATGTTGGAAGTGTATAACTTGTTTTTGATTCTATAGGAGCTCACAGTTGAGTGGAGTTTTAGTGTTGCATTTTTTAACAGCTATAGGGACTTTGAAAGTCAGACTGCATTTTACATTATGAGATAAACATGCCTTATGGGACAAGTGGCATAAAGTTGTAGCTTAAAGGCATGGTAGAGTTGTGATGGTTAATTTTAATTGTCAACTTGACATAATCTAGAATCACCTGGCAGGAAAGTCTCAGTGAGGGATTCTTTTAGATCAAGTTGGCCTGTGAGCAAGTCTCGACAATATTAACTGACATGGGAAGGTCAAGCACTTTGGGAGCACCAGTTTTTGATTTAGGTCATGGACTTTGTAAAAGAGAATTGAGCCTCGTAGCAAACATGTATGTTAACTTCTCTCTGCTCTTGACTGTGCTGTGACTCGTTGGTTTAAGCTCTACCACCACAACTTCCCTGCTCAGAACGACTGTCCCCTGGAAGTCTGACCTTTCTCCCTTAAATTGTTTTTAGTCAGGGTATTTTATATCAGCAACCAAAATACAACTAGGACAAGAGCAAGTATTTTTCCCTTGCCCTCAAGTCAATTAGGTCCCAGGGGAAGATGAGACAACTCTAATGAGGGTCCTTCAGCTCTGATAAGTCACCTGTCCCTTTGATAAGAGAGGTCATATCCAGGTTTGTTCTGGAGGGCAGTTCTTGTATAGTTTATTCCTGCGGGTATATTCTCTTGGACTATTTAAAAAATTACTGATGGTTGTAAGTATCACTAAACAAATAAACAAATAAAAATTTAAAAGGAAAAAAGAAGATTGCAATCATACTTATATTCTATTAAGCATAAATCAATCTATTTTGTTAAAATTAAATTGGACTATATTCTTTTAAAATTCTCTTAGAGACTTTTCTAATTATTAATCTTACATCTTTTCATTATGTCTGTAGTGTTGTCTACCAAGCAGCATCCAAAACTGCCTACAATTTAACACATTTTAAAGGAGGTGAATCAGAGAAACACAAATTGAATGAAGTCTTTCAATGCTGTAAGTAGCTCACAGGAAATTACAGTCCAAAGACTGAAAGTATTTGTTCAGGGTCATATAAGTAGACTTGTATGGGCTTGCCCATGACACTCCAACTCAAGGGTCCTGTAATTTTGTTGTTGTTACAACTTGTAGGATATGGTCAAGTTGTTGCTACTCTTATATAAAAAGTAGAGGCCAAGGAAGCTGTTAAAGATCCTACAGTGTACAAGAATGCTCATTACTAAAAAGAATGTTCTGGACTAAAGTGTTATTAAGGTTGAAAACCCTGGGTTAATATTGTCAATCTATCAGAACCAACAACTACTTCTTATAACTCTCTTCACTATTCTGAAATAAAATCAGTAATAATTATAAACTGTCAAAATCACTAATCAAACATAAAAGAAATAAAATAGTTTATAAGAAAATAACATCCAGTTTAATATGCAACATTTAGGACAAAAATCACTAAGATTGTTACAGAGAGAAGGCCATGACTTCTGACAGGGTAAATGAGCTGGATCCTGGGGAGGCTGGATGCTAGGGGAGAGGGAGTCATTGTCTCCAGTTCTGTACCCACTAGTGAGCCCACCAGGCTCCAACAGACAGTGCCAAACACCCATTGTCACATGGACATCCCTGGTTAAACATGGGAGTAATAAAACAAAATGAAGAGACAGGAAAATCAGAAAGCGGCTTGTAGGAGCTGAGGGCTGATGAGAGTAGGAGGGACGTGAGAGAAGGAAGGAAGGGGTGAGAACAATCAGAATGAATTACACAGATGAACTTACTAAAGAATTAATAAAAAAGGAAAACTTCAAAGAAAATAAAAATTAAATTTCTCATTCATTTTTACAGTCAGTATACCTTAGACCACACAGACATTTTCTGCTTATCTGTCCAACACCATAGGTCATGACTTGTTTCTCAGGACTGCCCAGTATGCTGCAGGACATGGGGATCCAACCCTGCTCTGCTGGTCAAGCTCACACTTCAAACACTTGAGCGCACTAAACCGGCCCACGAGTGCCACCAAATGCCCTCTGCATGGCAGTGAGGCCATCTGAGTGCTGCTGCTTTAAGGCAGCAATGCAAATAAATTTAATAATCTGGTTGAATATAAGGTGTCTTATAAAGTTAAGCAGTAAAGCTGAACATTGTTATACATCCCTTAAAATCATGATAGGGATTTCTTTAGTAACCACTGTTTGTAGTAAAAAATCAGATTAACTACTAAAACTTTACATATTCATGTCCTTTTCTCAAATCACGACATGTTACCACATGTTACCTAACTACAGTAACATAATAAAAATATAATAGTGGTTTTTCTAGTCATTTATTTGCAAAGACATTTCTCTCAAATTTATCTTTGAATGAAAGAGCTTAATTTTGTTTATGATTAATTATGCAAAACTTGTTAAAAGATATAACAGGCAAAGTAAAACTAACAAAACAAGATTAAATGCATCCACCAATGGGTTATGAGAAGCCATTCCTTAAATGAGTGGTGGACATTACAAGTTCTGTCCCATTACAGCCTGCACTGTGACAATAGGGGAAGAGTTATAGTTCAACACTACAATAAGATTTCACAATGGCACAAACTATTCATTGACCAGCTTCTGTTTTTTATGCCAAACCACCATTTAGTTTTAAAACTAAATGATTATTGACTCTGATATTCGTTTTTAAATATTTGATTTATTATTTTTATATGTATGAGTATATTGCCTGAATGTATGTAAATGCTCCCGTGTGATGCAATGCCCACGGAGGCCAGAAGAGGGTGTCGGATCCTCTGGAGCTGGAGTTATGGATGGTTGTTAGTTACCATATGGATGCTGGGAACCACACTCAGGTCTTCTGTAAGAACAACCAGTGCCCTTAACCACTAAGCCATGTCTCCAGTCCCTGACTCCGAAATTCTTGTATATGTATAGATTGGAAGACTTATCAAGACAGTTGGTAAATATTTACTAGAACTGTACTTTATTGACTATCATAAGGAATTTAAATTATACTAAAAATAAACAACTTGAAATATCTTAAAACATTACCCAAACATATGTGGTGTATATGACCTAAGGGTGGAGAGGAGAGGGAGAGCAGAGGGGATGCTGCGGGGTCTGAGGGCTGTTTCTACTCATAGTCCTTCACGAACCTGGATCCACATCAGTTTTGTTTTATTGTTTGCTTCCATAAGATTTTCTTCCAACAAAAGATTTTCCCAACTAAAAAAATTTGAACACCATTGCCCTAAGGGAAATTAGGCAGCAGATGTAAAGAAACATAATATAGGTCAAATTTTATCACAGCAAATACTATTATGAAACAAATCCCTATATAGCAAAAGATTTCTGAGCCTTGGGCAATAACCCATTTGTCTTAAGAAATATGCAATACAACAAAATAAAAGAATCTGGGCAATGTTTTTATTATCATGGCCTTTGACCTGTATTTTGTGCTTGGTGGAAGCATGAATCTGTATAAGAATTTGGTGTTACTAGTTTCTTCTAGGTACGGCTACCTCTTTTTCAGTTTGCTCCATGTATATATAGTGTTCACAACAAAATAAAAGATCGCAGTTATTAAGCTAGGCCTAGAAATGTATTTCATTATTCCTAAATGGTTATTATTCAGCTATGATTTGAAAAACAAGAGAAATAATCATCAGAAAAAATCCCTCAAAGGTAAGAACAGCTAAAAACTACCTAAGGCTCCTTCATTATCAGAAACCCGAGTTTTATCTGCAAACATTTTCATCTGAAATACAGATGACATTCTCAAGACTCCCTTGCCAGAAAGTGCAATCAATGAAACAATAAGACTTGTGACTCTGGAGAAGGTAATCTCAGCGGCAAGGAGTTGCTTTCCTTTTCTATGATATAGAAGTAAATTGTCAGCAAACCTGGCTGCCCTTAAGTGTAGTGGCCTTATTTTGTGAACAAACAAATAGAACCTGGAGCTTTTTAAGATTCTGGAGAGCCACCTAACAGCCCTGTCTGCCTGTCTCTGAACTTGAAATGTGTGGGAGGTTAACTGCTTGTGCGATGCAGTCACTGTACTTGGGATTCTGTTCTTTGTAGCCAAGAGTAAGTGATACATGTTTCTACTCAAATCAGTTTATTGTTTCTTGCTGTACTTTGGGATTATATGGCTTCTGTTTATCTGTTCATTATAATAAGAACCTTTATTATGCATCAGGCCATTGCCAGCATTTGGAGTTTTAGTATATGAAATAAATAAGGCCTCTTTTCTTCAGGGGAAGCTCCTTGACTGTAGTCATTCTATGATGTGATACAACTTTCTGAATGGAGCTTACAGGGCCAAGTTACAAAATGCTTTAACATTCCAATATACCTTATCATATACTAGTTTCACTTTGTAATGATTTAAATTTTATTTGATGTTATCAAGATATAATTAATTCAGCAAATTGTACCTTTTAGTAGTATAATTGCATAAGGTTTTAAATATGAGATACCCATGAAACCATTACCACAACATGGTAGTAAATATATCCATCGTCCCTAGAAGATCCCCTGTGTGCTCATGAGACTCTCCTTCCCACCTTCCCCCATCCCATCCCATTACATTCATCTGATTTCTTTCCCTACAGATTAATCATTTTCACTTTTATACAAATAAATAAATTGGTGTTTTACCAACAGTTCTCACAGAGATGCATATAATATCTGAATATCCACATGAGAGGAGAGTTATTAATATTTACCCTTTTTCATATGATAAAATGAGCATTTTCATTTGTAGCTATGGATCCATTCAAAGACAAAACTGAAATATTACGTGCTGAATCAATCTTTAAAGGATTCCCACTTAAATCAAGTTACTTTCTAGCACTAGACTCTGATAAGTTTCTTGGAGTATATAGTGAGAGCATGCATATATGTTAACTTCTTTTTAAAGACTTTCAAATATTGAAAATATTTGAAGTTGTTATGCTAGTGTATATTTTCTTCAATAATCTCAACAGGTCTGATTAGGCAGGTTCAAGTTAAGCATCCCATGTTGACTCTGAAGATTCTGAGTGTGGAAGGCTTTCCAGAGTAGCCAAGGATGGCCAGCTAAATTCACCTTTCACATGATTGACAGATAACGTGTCATATAGATATGTCTGAGTATTGCATGGAATACACTGAAGTGAAATAGGTTTTTACCTGAAATGCCAATGTGACTGGATAATCTCTTTGTCTTTGCTGACCCAGTCAGCTTGCTGACCCTGGCAGCCTAAGTGGATGTGAGGAGAAACTGGGAACTCTGGATGAATTTGAAAGATACTGCAGGCAGAAAAGAGAGGGAACGAGTTCCACAGGTATTGAAGACTGGGCTAATTCTCCTGCCAAACCTCTGGACCAGACCCATTCACAAACTAATGAAATTAGTGGTCTTCAGTTGTTGAGGTTCAAATGTCAATTATAACCTGTAAACAGAGTTATTCCACTTTCACCTTTAAGTGACTTTAAAAGCCTGGTGTCTCAGTCCAGATGCTGTTCTAACCTCTTCAGACTTAGGGTCATCCAGTTCTGTGTCTTCCAGCTAAGCGTACATCACACAGAAATTAGTTATTTAGATTGACAAGAAGCTGAATATTCAGAGTTAATCAGACTTCCATTTACCAAGATGTCCTTGGGAAAATTTTTTTCCCTTGCTCCCATGGTTTTAGGAGGAAATCATGATCCAGAGTACCTTCATCCACAAAATAAGCTATGAAAATAAAAAATACCCAATTTCTTGAGGTTTCTAGCTCTGGATAACATGATATTGAAGTAGGAAACTCTAATTGAATGAATGTGATTCAAATTCATAAAAGATATCATCCCATTCAATAGGAGGAATAACTTCAGAAAGCTTCCTTGTTAGCAGTTACAGGTCTTCATCACATGTGACCCCACCCCGACTTCCAGCTTCTTCCTGGTCATTAACCATGAACGATTGCCACTGACAATTAAGTTATGCCAAGAGTGTGGTGGTGAATACAAAAGTCAGTTTTCAGAGTCCTGCTGTCCAATATATTGACTTTTTACTCTTGGATCTCGTTATAAGTTCCTTGTACCAGTTCTGTTTGGATGCTTACTTTAGAATTCCACACTGTACTTGCTTTTCCCTTCAATGAAGGAATCAAGGGAAGGTTTGAAATAGACCATTTACTATGTAAGAAGACAGGTTCCTGCAAACCAAATCAAAGTCCTACCAATAAGCCATTATGTTTTTGTGCCTGCGTGTTTTACAGTTCTTGTGTTTACCAGTCATGCTGGCAAGTTTTCTGACTTGGGTTTGACCTCTGTAGAATAAGGTCACAGAGCACCTCAGCCCTATGAGGTAGGCACATAAGGCTCTTTGTTTCTTCCATAGGGAGTTCTGCCTGACCCTGTGGCCTGGGCTAACATAGGAAACAAATTTGTTGGTGTTATTTGAGGAGTGCTGAGACATGCTCTCCATCCTCTTCATTTTCTTTCCCACTGAGCTACCACTTCAAACCAAGTACTCCAAATATCTATGGCTGAGATCGTCAACTTCAAAGATTTCAAGTGAAATTCAAATTGAGGATGTTGGCTATTAAATTCTCATGATACTATCTGACTAAATGAAAAATCCCAAGTCAAGAAAATGATAATATTTGAAACATATCCTAGAGCGATTGGTTTTCTCTGTAGGATTAGCCTTTGCTATTTCTGTGACTTTTCCTGCAATGTCATACATCTGAAAAGTGATTGATACTTACATACCAAGGAAAGAGCCTGGAAAAACATTGACTCATTAATACTTCATTTTTCCTGACCAAATACAAACCAAAGGTGTCATTTGTCCAGGTTTTCCAGAAATTTTCTTCTGTAAATTTCCACCCATAACTCCCTTAGCATATTAATAATATCTCTCACTTTTCTTTTAAGAATTTTAAATATTTTATTAATGTTTTTATTTTATGTGTATGAGTGTATTGCCAGTTTGTATGTAAGTGCCCATGGAGGTCAGAAGAGGGCATCAGATCCCTTGAAATTGTAGTTACAGATGGTTGTTAGTTGCCATGTGGGTGTTGGGAATCAAACCTGGTCCTCTGCAAGAGCAGCCAGTACTCTTAACTGCTGAGCCATCTCTCCAGCCCCTTTTAAGAGTTTTAAACCAGCGCCTATATGAGCAAACTAGTTTGAAAATTGTTTTGGAGAAATAATTTCAAATTTTTACTTGTAAAGTAGAGTACATTCCAGCTCACTTGCAAGAGTGGCTGAAAACCAGTCTGAACTAGTTGTGACCCCGGGATGCTAAAGCCACTGCATGTTCATGGAACTATGGACACCGTTGGTCCCAGACACCTTAGAATGAGAAGAATGCTAAGGAAAATTAAGCAGATACAAGGGGAAACACCAAAGAAATCAGGGTGCAAGTTCATGAAACAAAACTAAGCAAGTCAATTTCTCTCCATAAAATTTCTTTCTCAGTTTTATCATCTCTAAGACTGAGAATAAATATGATCCATGCTAGTCTTTCAATTCTAAAGTATATAACTGAACAAGCCTCATTTCTTTAATTAAAAAATTATTTTTGATCTTTTTGAGACTGGGTCTTCCTGTAGTCCCAGCTGGCTTAGAGCTATCTATGTAGACCAGGCTGACCTTGATCCTACAGATATCCACCTGCCTCTGCCTCCCAGATATGCCACCATGCCTAGCTGCAAGCCTCATTTCTTGTTTCTAAGCTGGCATCTAAATTCAAGCAGGCGTTCATGTTCTGTTCACGCACACCTTCTCTCACACCTCTCTCTTCAGTAGACACCTGCAGGCCTGTCAGATTCATTCCAGCAAATTCACTCCTGTTAATAGTTGGCCCATAACTGTATGGCAGCTTTCAGCTCTCTGTTTTAGACATGATTATTCAAAGGGAAGTGTGGGCCTTTATGTGCTCAGACTCTTCCTTGAATGTGACTTTCCTTTCAGTTATAGCAGGAAGATAGTTGTGATAACAGTGTTGGGGAGGCTGGAATGTGTTTATCAGATGTAGAAAATTTTGGATGAAGTCTTTAGGTCTTTTGTATAGAGTCGTGTTATTTGTAAACATGAATACTTTGACTTCTTCCTTTCCTGCTTCTATCCTGACTTCAAACACTAAATTTAATAGGACCGGAGAGAGGAGACATTTTTGTCTTATTCATAATTTTAGTGGGAATGCTTAGAGCTTTTTGCTATTTAGCCTGTTGGTAGCTATACTTGATAATTTGGGTAGGTGCTGATACCTACTCTCCCCCACAACTACATAATCATCAGAGGTAATCTAGTTATTGCTTCCTTATTAAAAGTTCCTTTATTCCCAAGAAAAACTTTTTTATTGAGACCAGAGTAAATGCTGGCTTATTGTCATTCAAGAACTTGCCCATAATGCTTGACACATTTATTTCTGACCTTGCTTGTTGCAAGAAAAAAGAAAACAATGAAATGATGTAAAAATCAGTGCTGACACCAAATACACATCAAAAAGGCTTGCTGCTAAGCATTCAATGAAGTCGGCACTTCCGCTACACTTTAAAATTATTCAGGTTTCCTGTTTTAAGCTGTGACTCCTAAGAAAGCCTTGTTACTCTTCCTCTTCTGACTCTACGGTAGTTTTCTTGTTTTATGACAAAGATTTCTTGGTTTGTCATAGTCTCTCAACTCAGATCTGAGAACCAGAATTTAGACTGAGGTTTTTAAGCCTTAACTCATATACTAGGAACAGAAGATTTAAGGCTAATCAGGTGTGGCAATATTAGACTAAATTTTTTGGCAAGGAAAATGATATCTGCAAAAAGATGGAAATTCTTCTTTAATCTTTCTTGGTTTTTAAATGAATTACTACAGGTGGAGTTGGTGATTTCCCTTGGCACTGAAGTTTATGATATATGAAGACTTGTTGCTTCTAAAAGCATTTCCACAATTTGTTGACACTTTGTCAAAACTTTTGAGTTTGTTGGTATATGTTACATTCGTTTACCCATCTGAATGATCTTAAAATATATGTATTTAAAAAACTTATTTAGGGGATGAAGAGATGGGTCAAAAGTTAAGAGCACTGGCTGCTCTTACGGAGGATCCAGTTTCGATTCCCAGCATCCATCTGGTGGCTAACAACCATCTGTAACTCTGGTTCCAGGGGATCCAACACCCTCTTCTGACTCTGCAGGCATCACATGACATGGGTGTACTTACATACATTCAGGCAGCACACTCATACACATAAATGAAAATAATAAATTTTTTAAAAGAATTATTTATAAATATATTAGGATTCAAGAGTTAGTATTTAAAGCACCCACTTTTAGAAATAATTCTAATTCTGCTGAGGTGGGTCACTAGATTTCATTGGCAGTCACAAGAGGGGAAGGGGAAATTCTAACCAGCCAAGTGATATTTTTTCACCAAGAAAGTTTTTTATTTCATTGTTTCTTTCTAATAACAAGCATGTAAAATCCTTTGAATATTCACCATTTTTAATAAGATATGTTTAATATGTCTCTGAAAAGTTTAAGGATCATATCTGTGAATATTTCTTTTAAATCTAAATGACAATGTTGAATATGCCCCTGTTATGCTCATTTATATATGGTTAGATTAGAAAAGGATTTTGCTATTGTTAGTAGAATCAAGACACAAAACCACAGCTTCAACAAATGGTGTTGGGGAGCCTAGGCATTTACACATAGAAAAATGATTCAAAAATCAACTCCAAGTGGATAAAGGACTTTGATGTAAAACTTGAAAATTTGAAACTATTGGAGAAAAAAGGAGCATACTTCAAGATATATGCAGAAACAAGGACTTTCTGGATAAGACTCATGTCTAGGGAATAAGGTCCACAATAGATAAATCACATTTCATTAGATTAAAAAGTATCTCTGCAGCAAAGAAAAGAAAATTGTCAATTGAAAGAAGAGCCAGCCCACAGAACATGAGAAAATCTTTACCAGCTGTACATCTGACAGACAATTGATATCTAGAATACACGAAGAACCAAAAACAAACAACAAACCCTAAATACCAAGAAAACCAGTAACTCAGTTTAAAAATGGGCTTTGGAAGCAGCAGGTTTCTAAATGACTTTTTCAAATGGCCTTCAGTGTTAGTTAACCCTCCCCCTGCGCCTGTCTACCCTGCCACCCTGCCTGCCACCCCGCCTGCCACCCCGCCTCCCATCCCACCTCCCACCCCACCTAGCCTTCTGATTCCATTCTTCCTTTTCCCCTCTGTCTGTCACTGCATTCTATGCCCCCTCTCCTGAACAGCCCACAATAGCCCTTTAGGACTTTTCTGACAGCTACTGAATTCCCAACTGAAACACACCTGTCTAAAGATTAAACTCCAGCAGTATGAGCGAGAACAAGTAACCTGTGTCTCTTTGGATCTGAGCTACCTCACTCAGGTCGATTGTCTCCATTTACTAGCATTTCATAATTTCATTTTCTTGGTATTTGAATAATATTTCATTGTATAAATGAACCACACTTTCATTATCCATTCATCAGCTGATGGATGTTTAGGTCGTCCCCACTTCCTGGCTACTGTGAATAGAGCAGCCGTGAACATGAGCAGCCGTGAACATGAATGAGCAGGCGTCTCTGTTACAGGACTGGAGTCCTCTGGGTACACACCCATGCGGTAGGCTTGTTTTGGCTTTTTGAGAAGCCTCCACGCTGATTTCTATGGTGGTTGCATCAGTTGTCACGCACCAGTAGTGAGTAAATGTTCCTCTTTCCTCATTATCTTCTGTAGCATTTGTCGTCATTTGGCTTTTGGATCTCAGCCATTCTGATTTGGGTAAGATGAGGCATTTAAAGTAGTTTTAATTTACATTTCCCTGGTGGCTAAAGATGTGGAACATTCTTTAAATATTTCCCAGGCATTTGCATTTCAATATTTAAGAATTTTGTTTACTTCTTTGTACCAATTTTTAATTGATGTTGATTTTTTAAATTTACTTTTTGAGTTCATTGTGTGTTCTAAATACTAACCCTCCATCAGATGGATAGCTGGTAAAGATTTTTTCCCTATTCTGTACCTTTTCTCTTCACTTGACTGATGGTGTCCTTTGCTGGACAGAACAGTTTCATTTCATGAAGTCCTATGCATCAGTCACTGGACTTAAGGCTGTGTTATTAGTGTTTTCCTCAGACAGTCCTTTCCTGTGCCTGTGAGCTCCAGTGTATTCCTTCATTCTCTTCTATCAGATTCAATATATAAAGTTTTATGCTAAGGTCCTTGATCCATTTAGACTTGATTTTTGTGCAGAGTGAGAGATTGGGATCTAGTTTCATTCTTCTTAAAATATATACATATATGAACTCTATAATCTAAAAATAGATGTAATGTAGTGGCTTCATAACAGAAGTTCAATAGCACTACCAGACAAGATAGTATAGCGAATAAAAAAATCCCAGTGCCAAAAATGGACTCTCTCTTTTGGTGTTGTTGAACAGGGGCATCCCATAGGTACAGAAAAAATTACTAGCTATTTCCATTGCTCTTGGTTACCCACCAGAATTTGATGGTAAGACACTATTGCTGAAGACACTACATATGTGTATTGTAGAGCAAATAATGAGAAATCAAGCTGGCACTGAACTTGAAGCTTCATCTCTACTGACCAGCTTCCATAATACTAAATGGTGTTTTGCATGTTACAGCAATGACTGGCTTGGCAAGAAATGATCAGTGGTGCAAGAGTGGCACAAATGACTCAGGAGTAAGCAACCACCATCCTACTTCACAAGATGGAGCCCATACCTGGAGCTATTTTCAGGGCTAAGAACCTGTGGCTAAACAGTTCACAGGCTGAGGAGAACATGCTATGATTATTCTGCTACACAAACATAGTATTACACTGATTCCTGATGATCTATTGTTACACCTATAGATTAATATATTTTTCAGCTTTCACCAGAATAGCTTCTTGTTGTAGTAAATGGCAATTAACAAAGACCTACAACTAGTCAACATGCAAAGAATAAGAAACTGAGGAGTGCTCAGCCATACCAGGAACACCAATATCACGCCTCCCCTCCCAAGGCTCAGGAATCATTGTGTAAGAGGGAACAGAAAGATTGTTAGAGCCAGAGGTGATGGATGAGCCCAAGGAGACAAAGTTTTCCAGACACAACAGGGAAGTTGTACATATGAACTCACAGCACTTGTGACAGCATGCACAAGACCTGTGCAAGACCACATCATACAAAACCCAGCATGGGCAGGAGTGGTGGGCAGGAAGTCACAGCTCTAAATGAGAAACTACTGGCAATTGACAGCTGTGAGAAGAATCAGTTTTCTTTAAGGATGTGATGCTAGGTAGATTGACCAGGTTTCAGGGAATAGACCCGAACCCAGGAGCATTTGGGGGATACACATTACACTTAACTGGACTTAACAAAATAGTACTAGAGGACATGATGTTGATGGATAACAGGGTGACAGAGGAGATGGTGGGGTTCTGAATATGATGAAAATATGCTGCATGGAATTCTCAAAGAACTGAAAAGATTGAAAATTATCAATCTACTTTTTAAAAATACATCAACTATTAAATGCATTTATTAAAGAGCTAGAATTGTCATTATAGATGACTCTATGAGGTGACTAATTTTGGCAAATGGTTTTTCAATAGATTATTTTATACTTTATGCTTCTATGCTGAATTCAATAATTATAACATATACAATAAGGAATATGAAGAATTGCTATTAGTAAACAGAAACTTTTGAAAATGCTACACAAATTAGACAAAAAATTCAGGACTGTAGAATCAAATTTCAAAGAATTATTTGGGAAATAATGGAATTTCAAAATTTGAAGAATTTCAATAAATTAGTAGATTGGAAGATTTACTAAATAAAATGTTGATTGTATACAAATAAATGTATATTGCCACTCAAAGTTCAATCACTCCACACTACTTTTTCTTAGAATATCACAAAATAATTGTAAATTGCATTGAAAATAACAATTTAGTAACACATGAAAATGTTTTATATTTTTTGTTTTGAAAATTTTTAAATATTTAAAATTAATTGAATTTTGTGTAGAAGACAAGGGCTTTGCTATGACACTTTCAGTCACATATGTAAGCACTTCCTGTTCCTTCAACTCTTCTCACCCCATTTCCCCCTAGTAGTCCCACCCTGCTTCGGTTCCACCTGTATTCCATGGCCTTCTCCCTCATTCTGCCTCCCTCCCTTAGGGTCACTTCCTCATGTCTCACGGTCCCTTCAGAAAAGAATTTGTAAATAATAATTATTCAAGGAAGGCTACTTGAAAGAATTCTGAAAGTACAGGAAAGCACAAAAATGATATACAAATAAGTATAACTATTGAAGAATTAATATTTGACACCAAAAGATAATTTTGTAAGAGAAACAAAAAATTAATAAGTCTGGTTCAAAGTGGAAAATATTCTAAGTATCACAAATATATATAGCAACAGAGTGATAAAAGATATGAAGATGCCTTAGGAATCATTGCGCTTGCCTACATGATGGCAAGCCATTTAATAGAATGTAGAAGTCTGCCTTGATACACACTGCAGTGAGAAATAAAGGAAAAAGGTATTTGGCTATACAAATACTACTGCATCTAACATGAACACTCCATAATCATAGTACAGAAGAAACATTTCATGAAATCAGACAGGCACCACTTGGTAAATGGAACAAGTTGCCTAATGTCTTCAATGTCTGGATATGATTTTTTGTTAATAAAATATGCATTTTCAAACACAATAGTATGTTTACCAAAATATGGAAAACAATGCTTTTTTGAGTAAAAAAATTCAGTGGACAATGTTTTCATTTCTGTGCCTCCCTGTTCTGCCTGATCTTGTTTACATTAAGGAAAAAGAGGCTATTTCTTTTCTATCTGAAGAGTATAAACAAGCACTATTGTAAGGCTAATAGGAACCTCAATTCACAGTGAATTTTCTCTGTTTCTCTTCACTCTGAAAAAGACAGTGATCTGTTCCAATATGAAGATACTCTTGAAGAAAGACCTGTCAGCCTCACCCCTGAGAAGACAGGCAATTTTTTTATTTCAGAAATTTCATAGGTCCTTAATAAAAAAAAAAAAAAAAAAAGGTTAGAAATGACAATAGATAGTCAAACTGAATGCCTCCTGGTAATGTCTCTCTGACTGGAGTGAAGGAAACAGGGAAACAGCCCTACCCAGACCCTGGGCAGTGACATACCAGTCAGTAACATACCACAGTGACTGCAGTCACGGAGTATCATGAGCTGCTGTAAGTCAACAAGAATTAACAGAGCCACATCAGTGAGCATGGACCCTCATTATACAAGGACTTTGTTTTGGATCCAGCATCAGCTGTCAGTACAAGTTCCTGTGCTAGATCTGAGTCTATATGCTGCTGTCTGTTGGCAATAAGATGTAGAAGAATGTTCTCTGAAGTATTGGCAGTGTTTACAAAGTGCTAAGTTCAGAAAAAAGGAAATGATGTAATGTGGTTCTGAATAATACTTCTGAAATATCTCTAAAAATAAATCCATTCTGACTTCATTACATGATACATATACAAGGCTCCAAAATTATGGCTCAACACCCATTTCACAGTCAAGGTCAAGCAACGCTTGGGTGATATTTTATTTCATGCACATATGAGATTCTATTTTAGTTCTTCAAATTGAATTTATAGATGTGCTATACTAACCAGTGTAGGACAAACTCGCTACCTGATCCAAATGCAAGACCTTACAAGTTCTGAATGGTGTCACCTTCTGTAGAGAACGCAGTAATTTTTGTTCCAATCTTGACCAAAGTACAGGCCTAAATTTGAAAATTTTGGCAGAGATGATAGATAGATGACAGATATGCATGTGTGTATATGTTTGTGTGTATTCATAAATAATTTGTATGATAAATGTATATACATATCAATGAGAATCAAAGAAGAGGACGAGACTTTGTAGGGACTGGTGGGTACATGGGAAACGGAGGGAACTAGGCAAATGCAGGTATGATGCTCATGTATGAACTAGGCGAATGCAGGTATGATGCTCATGTATGAACTAGGCGAAGCAGGTATGATGCTCATGTATGAACTAGGCGATTCAGGTACGATGCTCATGTATGAACTAGGCGATGCAGGTACGATGCTCATGTATGAATTAGGCGATGCAGGTATGATGCTCATGTATGAACTAGGCGATGCAGGTATGATGCTCATGTATGAACTAGGTGAATGCAGGTATGATGCTCTTGTATGAACTAGGCGATGCAGTTATGATGTTCATGTATGAACTAGGCGATGCAGGTATGATGCTCATGTATGAACTAGGCGATGCAGGTATGATGCTCATGTATGAACTAGGCGATGCAGGTATGATGCTCATGTATGAACTAGGCGATGCAGGTATGATGCTCATGTATGAACTAGGCGATGCAGGTATGATGCTCATGTATGAACTAGGCGAATGCAGGTATGATGCTCATGTATGAAATTCTCAAGAAATTCAAAAACATCTGTAAAAAAGATGATCTTAACTGAAAGAAAAAGCCTATTGCTCAATAGCACGTGATCTTTTGGAGTAGGTATAAAAAGAGTAAGCACATTTAAAGTGTGTAACATATTTATGTGCTTAAGAAATAAGTTTTTCAGGCTAGATTACTGGTAAGCAAAGTGTTCAAATTTAAGAGAGAGTTTATGTCTCTTTCATAATACTTGAAATTTGTGTTGATATTCAGTTTTGTCCAAACTCATAGGACTGAGCTGTTTTGATTTTAATTAAAGTTGCAAAGTAGCATAATATTAAAAGCAGACCTAACCAGTGATACAATAAAGCAAGAGGGCGATGCTTAGAACAATATTAAGCCTTCGTGTTTTGTGGTTTCTCTTCAAATACCAAAGGAGATTGAGCTGGAGTGAGGGAACATACGCTAATAAATTTCCATAAGAAAAAATAAACTACCTCTTTTGTCAGTCTTTCAGGACAGAAAGAAACTTGGTCAAAGGTTGCTGACTGTGCTTCTTTCTGTTCCATGCAGCATAAGGAAGTTGGTGACACCACAAGGAATTCCTTAGTAAAGGAAGATTTTGTTCCCAGAGTGCTGTACATACAGATTCTGTACTTGGAACAGAATTTTCCAAAACTAGGTATAGGAAACTTCAGAAGAAAATGGTGATAGAATCTTAACCCTTGGAAGACTGAGGGGATGCCACCATCTACTTCAAACACAGAGCACATGCAGTAGAACGATTCTACCTCGCTTTTCCTACGGGACTGATTTAAACAAGTTGCATGCATAAATGATGCTATATGTATAAGGGTTTGCAGTGTCAGTCTTGTTTATAAGAGCTGAATTTTTAACTGCTTGCCCTGGAGCTCTGTTCTGGCCAGCTATAAGCTAGCTCTAGCCAGTGCTGTCTTGATTTTAAAGAGAAAGCTTTCATTTCTATGAACTTTTTGGTGGAGACAGCTTGGGCCTGGAAACAAAGTGTTTAGTTTATAGTTTCTATGTTCATAGAAACTTATAATTAGGTTTATTTGCTTAGCACAGAAAGTGTATTTCTGTTTGGCATGGCTAGCGGGTGGCCCTGCTAGCCCATGGAACATATGCTGAATTTCTATTCCTTCTCTCAAAGCAGTGCTTCTAAGCACAACTTGCTTAAATTCAGTATCTCTCCTTCTTCCCTGCCCCTCCCCTCCTCAGCCTGGCCACACTGCAGTGATATTTCCTCATAATGCCTTTGAGAGAATTTAGCATGTTTTGCTTCCTATTTGGAACTTTTTGTTTTGTTCATAAGCTTAGTTACACTTAATAAGGAGCAAAATTCTTTATAGTCTTTCCCGCCTTGGTTGAAATTCTGACTTCCGTAATTGATGGCCAATCAGACAATGCTCATAAACCAATGATTATTTTGCTGTCACTTGAGAGACTAGGAATATTTATGAGAAATAACCACATGACTGTTCTGTTGTCTATGCAGTTAATAGTACTGAACTAGCTTTTGCTTTGGTCAGAACTAAAGACAGTCTCCTCATCTTTTTTTTTCTTTAGAAAGTGTATCAAAACACGAAGTAGGCGAACCTACTTTAGAACCTCACATGAGGTTCTAGAAATATAAGATATCTAGGTTTTTGGATAAGCTGTTCATTAAGAACCAGGCTATCATGATGTGACAACTCTGTGGAGTTCTAAACATCAATATGGACCAGGTCAAGCAGTCTGATTCTCAGTTAATCGCTCATGTTCCATCCAGAAAGTACCATTGTGTGTTTATATGTGCTCCTAGAAGAGCAAAGAAACCACCCAGAGTAGACATGTATTCAGGACAACACTGCAGGGCAAGCTTTCACTTCGGAGAATGGATAGAATGGTGATCTTTCTCTGGATGTCGAATAAAAGTGCTCCGTCACCTCCCTCTGGCCCTTTCTCTCTTAATGCTTCTCAGAGCTCACTCTAGGATGCTCTCTGAGATGATACTGTGGGCAAAGAGAAAGGCCATTGTACACGACACTTTCTCACCAGCTCTGGCACTGAGGGGGAAGTCACATTTGGAAGGAAGAGGTGATGTGGAATGAACTATCCATGGTTATGAATCTCACAGCACCATAGTATTAGTCCTCAAGAGCCACATCAGAGAGTCATGGGGTGGGAAGGCCACTGAAGCTTTCAGCCACTGTGCCTCTTCAAAAGATTGTCTCTAAGAGAAGACAGTGTGTACCACAGAAAAGAGGTCAGTGCAAATAACAATGCAATTAACGTTATCAATACCATTAGTATTTAAATATGTTTTAAATATATTAATCTTCACACACTCTGCATTCAAACACCACATTTGCAGACATTGCTGTGGATAATTAGGATTTTTTTAAAAAAACCTTGAGTTCATTTTTTTCTTGATAGTTCTGTATTTCAGAGGAGAATACTTTCTCACTGTGAGCAGTTTTAGTGGGAAAGCAGTCACATTGCACTTGACTGGCAGTAGCAGACTGATCGGTTCTTGAATGAGCCACAGGATTCCACAGTTTCAGAGTAGACCTTGAAGGAAAGGTCACAGAGGAAATGCACGGGGACACAACCTCACATTTTTCTTTTAGAGTTGCTAGTTGCTATTCTCCATTCCTCTTGCTTACATTCACCCAGGCCTAATGCACCTTGGTGTGCATGTATTCCACTCAAGTTGGGTCAGCAGGGAAAGCGCCAGAGCATTCTGGGAACGGAGTCTCTTTCCTTTATCTTTGCGGGGCCATTGGAAGTACCGAGCTCTCTCCAGTCTTCCTCCCTTCCCTTTGCCCCTTTCCCTGTCTCTCTCACCTCCTTCCACTCCCTTTCTCTCATTTCTTCTCCTCTTTGTCCAATTTGTTTAATCCTAAAACTACTTCAAGGAAATTTGATTTTTTTTTTTTCCTGTCCAATGTCTTCAGGACAAAGACGTTTTCTTCGGGATGATGGATAAACTTCATTATGTATACACAGATCCAGTTGTGTCACACATTTCACTGAGTGTATTTTTTGCCTTCATTTACAACATTACAACAGATACACAAGCCAAGATGGATGATGTGGGGGGGGGGGAGATCATAAGAAAATCGCAAACATGGCTGTGCACTGTATGCTGACAGGAAGCGTGCCTGCATGTTTGTGTTTAGAGGGCTTCAGGAGACTTTGGCTCAGAGAAGAAGATTAAACAGGAAACAGACATGCCTCAGTGCTGTGAATAAAGCTGAGAGGAATTATCAACTACCTACACTACAGGAGGGCTGATTCTGTCCCACAAATGAACGCTGCCTCATTTTTACCCAGCTATAACATACATGCAATAAGGATTTTCCTGGAATCCCCCCCACTTAACCCAGTGACATGGGCAAGGAGGATTCCCCATCTTCACAGCTAGTGGAGCTGAAGTGATGCCGCGAACCGTAGCATGAGGAAGGGCTGAGTGGCAGTTCTAATTGACCATTTCTACCCAGGCTTCTCTTCAGAATGTACAATATGAGCCAAGCTGTCACAGCTTCCTGCCAATCACAAGAAATCTGACCTAGAGAAAGCACCATGGCAGAGAAAGACCTGTTTATCTGCTCACTAAATTCAGTTTCCATTGCATCTTCTTTGTATCTAGGCTAACATAGAAGAGCATGCCTAATCATATCATAAAAATAATGAATTTGCTGGATTACAGATGATGACTTCAAATCTAAATGTGTCCTCTGGCTGTACAAACACGAGACTATTTAGCATTTGACACCAGCTAGCTGTTGCTTTCCAAGACTGTTCTTCCAGATACTTGCCTTTCCAGAGCAGCCTAGGTGACATGCTGTTTTATAACATCAGAAAGAAAGCAAGAATTCACCTCCTGAAGTGCATGGGGAGAAGTTCAAAATACGCTGTTTTACTGTGGCAAAAGGGGTTACGGCAGTGTGGGAGACTGATACAGACAAGTTCCATGCCATGTTTTTCTGTTATCGGCCTTTCTATACCCAATGAGAAATTTCCGCTTTGACACAATTCCGACAACACACGTCGTAAGCAATGGGGACTGGGGGAAGGAAGAGTCCGCCAAAGCAAACTAACTAGACAGACAGCAGTTCATCAGGGCACCGGCTTCAGTCTATGGAATGATTTTTTCGTAATGAGAACAGACACGTGGATTTTTGAATGTCTCTACAGTTGGCTAGTTAACAACTAGGTGGCGGTGCCCAGTAGACGCATTGACAGAGAAACTACAGGTTACTAATCACGTAACAGCAAACTAGTGGTCTGACATCATTGTTAGGAAACATTATAACAGATCTTTTAGAGGGAGAGGGACACTTCATATCCAAACTGTAATACCTAACCTGCCTACACCAGATGAATTTTGTAAAAATTAACTGCGACAAGGACATGAATTTTCTTTGATTGCGGGAAGGAAGCTTATTACAGATGAATCATTTTCACTGGTGTAAACAGTTGGTCAATGCTCAGTTCAATTATCACTTCCTACTGGGAAGATTCCCTGAGCCCCTGCTCAGACTTCATTGAATTCCCTCTGTGAAATGTTATCAGTGAATTCATACAACATGCCCTAGGTATAACTTTTTTAGCAATGACCAGTAACTTTTTCATCCCTAAACACTGCAGCTTTTCTATGCTGTGGTTTTCTAGGACCAGAATAACCCCTTCCACATTTTCCTTTCACAAGTTGGAGGTTTAGCTGGGTGTGGTCTTGCCCTGAAGATCTTTCCATTGTTTATGTGCAAACCTCTTGACCTCTCCTCAGTCAGTCTAATCTCCTTATCAAAGGGAGCCACTCCTTTAGCTGAGGCCTTGACTCCAATTTTAATCTTCCTAATGCTCTTATTTAATCCAAATTGTACATTTTGCATTTCTTTGTATCCCACTTGTCCTTTTTCACTGCATACACCATGAATAGCCATGCCATCATTTCTATATCAAGCTCTCTTGAAGCTTCCCTTCACCAAAGAAATTTGTCCATTACTTTTCAACTTAGTCTCAGACAAGTTTTTTGGCTGTGGGCAGACTCCATTCAGACTCTTTTTGAAAATATCCCAATTGTTGCTTAAATCTTTATTTCCTTCTGGAACTACATTGTTCTTAGCACTGCTTTCTTCCAGGATCCTACTGGAATGGCTCATTAAGCTTTGTTTACAGCAATCAACTGTTTTAATCCAAACTTCCAAAGGCTTCCACAGTCTTTCAAAAATCCACATGATCAGATTTTTCATAGCCAATAGCCCACTCTTGGCATGAACTTCTGAACTTATGATTTTGTTACTTTGATGTTATTATGATAAAACACCCTGACCTTACTTTATAAAAGGAAGAGTTTATTAGAGCTTATGGTTCCAGAGGAATCAGTGGCAAGGGGGAGACATGGTGGCAAGGTGGCCAGTGCAAGAAGATGAGTGCTCACATCTTCAGAGAAAGGAAATAGCAAGACTAGAAACCCAGCAAGACTTAAGAACTCTCAAAGCCCACCACCAGCCACACACTTCCTCTAGTAAAACCACACCTCATAAAGCCTTGCAAAACAGTACTACCAACTGGGAACAAGGTGTTCAAATACTTGGAGCCTATGGAGGACACCCTCATTCAAAGTATCACATAAGGCTGGATATTGCCCCTGCTCTTTGTTATCGACCAGAACTTCACAGCAAGACACTACAGAAATGAAATGCTGAAGAAACAAGGAGAAACCAAGCTGGTGCTGATGTGAGAGCCCCGTCTCTGGTGGCAAGCTTTCATAGTACTGGAAAGTACTATACATGCTACCAGAAGGAAAACATAATAAATATTATGCGGCTGTGAATCCTGTGAACTACAGTAACAACTGGGCTGGCAAGATCTACCTACAGGTACAATAGTGGCACAAATATTATGGGAGTGACTAACTATTCTTTAATTGGGTTTAAGGCTCTCTTCCTAGGATGGAGTCTATATCTAACATTGATATCAGCTTTAGGAATCTGAGGCTAGACATGTCACGAGACATAGGGGGGAAGGTAATACTAGTTTTCTACTAAATAGTTAACATACGAAGCTAACACTTAATGAAATTTTATACCCATATATCAAAGCATCTCTCAACTCTTACCCAAGAAGTTTTCTTATGCAACAGATGGTGATTAACAAAGAAACTCACAACTGGCCAACAGACAGAGAAAAAGGGCTGCTAGGTGCTTATCCCTGAATGGTAAACCTATATCAAAATTCTACCCCCAATGGTTCATGGATCATTGTGGAAAAAAGCTTGTGAGAGTCAGATGGTAGATAGCTGCCTGGAGTTTTCCAGGCAGTTGGTGAGTTACTCATAGGAGCTCACAGCAACAGTGACAAAGTGCACAATTCTCATGCAAGCTCAAACAGACAGCAGACAAAAATCCCATCATAGAGAGAAGGAAGGGGGAAGATTTTAAATATATATATATATATATATTATATTATATAATGTAATGTAGAATATGTTAAATTGTGTGGGAGGTGAATAAGGGAAGGTGTGGATGGGGGAGGATCTAAATACAATTGAATTATATTGTATGAAAATCACAAAAATTCAGCTAAAGTATATATAGGAAACGAGCTATGGAACTGAATAAAGAGTCCTCAAAAGAAGAAATTTAGACAGCTAATAAATGTTTCTAAAGTGTTCAACATCCTTAGCAATCAGAAAAATGCAAACTAGAAAGATCTCATCCCAGACAGAAGAGCTATCATCAAAAAATAAAAATAACAATGACCACAAATGTTAGCAAAGATGTGGGGAAAGAAGCACCGTTCCACACTATGGTTAGGAATGGGGCAGCCATGATGGAATCACTGTGAAGAACCTCAAAGAGCCAAAACCAGAACAGGGAATCAGTCTAGCTGTCCACAAATAGATGAATGAGTCATGAAATCTGGTAAATCTGTGCAATGGAAATGTACTCAGCTGTTAAGAAAAATTAAATTATGAAAATTGTAGGAAAATGAATAGTAGAAAAAAATTATACTGAGTGACAAAACTCAGGCCCCAAAGAATGCACATCTCAAGCTCTTTCTCATATGCAGTTCCTGACTTTGAATTTTTAGAGTTGTGTTTCACTTACAGCATCTGTAGATGGCAAGAAACTAGAGAGGAGTCATGAGAGAGAGCGAGTATAAGAAGTCTGAAGGAGGGGAAGGGTAGAATATATGCAACATGACAGCAGAGGGCGGATACTGGAGGTGGAAGAGTTCAAGCAAGGATGGGAGTCAGGGACACCGAAGAAAGGAGAGAGCAGGGAGTTGGGTTAATAAAAACTAATGATTTATGAAGACACCATATCAAAACGTATTACATTGTTAGCTAATAAAAATACATAATTTTTAAAATAAGAGTTTGAATGGAGGTGCCCACATTGGTGCAGACTTCTACTCCCTGAAGCCATAGGCTATTATAAGTAAATTCTGTGCCAAGCATGAGATGCCCTCCAAAAGAAGGCAAGCTATCACCCTCATTTTTGGCTGTCTTTTCCATGTATGGATTTTCCCTGTATGGATTATTGACCTCTTTGACAAAAATCATCTGGCTGTGGAGTGTATCCTTATATATGTATCCTCTATTCTATTGATCAATGTATTTGTTCTTATGACTGTTTTTATGGTGTTTTTATTACTATAGCTTGGTAGTAAAACTTGAAATCTGGGGTGGAGATAGGCCCAGCAGCTTTCTGAGGCTCAGGATTTCTTGAGCTAATCTAATTCTTTAGTGTTTCAATATGAAATTTAAGTTTATGTTTTCAATTTCTGTGAAAAATTACATTGTAATTTTGATGAAGATTATACTGAATCTGTAGATTGCTTTTGATAGGATAGTCATTTTCACATTAATAATCCTACTAATCCATGAATATGTGCGGTCCTTCTATATTCTGCAACTTTTTTTAGTGTCCTAAACTTTTCATTGTACAAGTCTTTCATTTCCTTATCCCAAGATTTTTTTGAGGCTATTGTGAGTGGAATTGTTTCACTGATTGTTTATTAAGTGGTATGTTTGTTGTTTATATATAGAAAAACTACTTATTTTGAGTTTTAAGTTTTTATCCTGCTATCTCCTGAACACATATACAAGTTCTAAGGGTTTCTGGTAGAGTTTTTAAGATCTTTTATATGTAAAATATTATCATCTAAAAATAACGATATGACTTCTTCCTTTCCTGTTTGTATCCCCTTTATCTCCTCCTTTTGTCTTATTGCTTTAACTAAGAATTCAAGCATTATATTTAACAAGAATGGAGAGAGCATGGGCATGTTTGCTTTGCTCCTGAGTTTAGTGAGAATTCTTCAAGTTTTTCTCCATTTGGCATAATGTGTCCACAGCTTGCTAAATATTGCCTTTATTACACTGCGCTATGTCCTTTGTTTCTCTAGATTTCCCATTATAATAAAGAGATGGCGATTTGGGGGGTGGGGTCAGAGACCGGCTCTGAATTTAATGAGGTGATCATGTGATTTCTCTTCTTGTCTATTCAGGTGTTGGATTACACTCACTGATCTACCTGTTTCCAACCATTCCTGCATTGCTAGGATGACTATAACTTGGTCATGGTGGATACTTTCTTTGATGTGTTCTTGAATTCATTTTGCAAGAATTTTATTTTGTGTCGAGGTTCATCGATTTTTTGTTGTTGAGTCTAAGTCTGGTCTGGTCTGAGTATCTGTAAAACCGGTCTCATAAAAAGAGTTCAGAAACCTTCCATCATTTTCTATTTTATGAAATAATTTAAGAACTCTTGGTTTTAGTTATTTGAAGGTATGGTAGAATTTTGAGTTGAATCCATCTGGTCCTGAGCTTTTTGCTGCTGCTGCTGTTGCTGTTGTTGTTGTTGGAAGATTTTAAATTACTACTTCTACATCACTGGATGTCATGAGTCTATTTAAATTATTGACTTCCATCTTTACTTAACTTTGGTAGTCTGTACACTTCTAGAAAATTTCCCATTTCCTTTAAATTTTCCAGTTTCCTGGAGGATAGATTTGTAAAGTATGTTCTCATGACTCCTGCAAATTCCTTTGTCTTTTAAGCATCTCTCTTCTTTAATTTTAATTTGTGTCCTTTTTAGTTTTGTTAATTTGTCCAAATGTTCATCAGTCTTGGTAATTTTTTCAAAGAATGAACTTTTCATTTCAGGGCTTCTTTGTACTATTTTCATTTTCATTTCATTAATTGCAGCCCTAGTTTTGATTTTTCTTCCCATTTCCTTCTTGAGTTCTGTTGGTTCTTGTTTCTCCAAGGCCTTCAGATGCATCATTAGTTATTAATCTGAGATCTCCCAAAGTTTTTTTTGTAGGCTCTTAATGCTATTAACTTTCTACTTAAGACTGACTACATTGTGTCCCATGGATTTTTGATATGCTGTGTTTTCATTTTCATTTAGTTAGAGGAATTTTTAAATTTCCTTATTGATTCCTTCCATGACTCAATTATCATTCATTAATGTACTGTTTAGTTTCCATGAGTTTGTGAGGTTTCTGTGATTTCTATTTCTGTTGCTATCCACCTTTATTCCATTGCTGTCTGTTAGAATGCAGAATGTAATTTCAATTTTATTATATTGTTGAGAGTTGCACTGTATCTTAATGTGCAGTTGATTTTGGAGAAAGTCCACAAGCTGTTGAAAAGAATGTGTATTCTTTAGTGTTTGGGTGGAATGCACTGTAGATAGATATCTGTCTGACCCATTTGATTTAACTTATGAGTTTCTCTGTGTACTGTTTTCCTTGTGATCTGTAAAAGTGCTGTGTTGAATCCACACATTATCACTGTGTTGGGGGCAACCTGTGATTTTAAATCTAATAGTACCTCTTTTATGAAATTGTATTCCTCTGTTTTTGGTGTGTGTACCATGTATATGTCCATGTTAGTGGATTTTTCCTTTAATGAGCATGAAATTCATCCTCTTATCTCTTCTGCCTAGTGTTGGTTTGAAGTCTGTTTTGTCAGATACTGTAATAGTTATTCCTGCTTCTTCCTTGGTTCTGTTTTCTTGGAATTCTTTTCTGTATCCGTGTACCCTAACGTGGTGTCTATCATTGATGGTGAGGTATGTCTCTTGGAGGCAGAATAATGATAGATCCTGTTTTCGAATCCAATCTGTGAGTCTGTGTCTTCTTATTGGAGAATTGAGGCCATTGATATTCAGGCTTATTGTTGAATGATATGTGTTGATTCCTGTGATTTTCTTAATTTTGTGCTGCTTCCTTGGGTTTCTTTTGAATACTTGTCTTGGCGTTACTTGTTTCCTGTGACCTCTTGTGTGTATTTATTCTTCTATTCAGATTGAGGTATTTCTTTTAGTTTTCTTTTTAGAACTGACTTAGTAGTCATAATTCATTTGTTTTTATCATGAAGTTTTTATTAATCCTCCAACTTTAATAGATGGCTTTGCTGAGTGTAATAGACTTCATTGACACCTGTGGTCTTTCAGGAGTTGGAAAATATCTTTCCAGGTACTTCTGACTTTAAAGGTTTCTGTCAAATAATCAGGTGCTATTCTAAGAAACCTGCCTTTATATGTGACTTGACCTTTGTCTCCTTAAGGTTTCAATGCCCATTCTTTATTCTATGTTTTTTAATATTTTAAAAATAAAACATCACAGAGAATTTCTTTTCAAGTCCTGTCTGTTTGGTGTTCTTAGGCCTCTTGTACATGGATGAACCTCTCTTTCTTTAGGTTTGGGAAATTTTCATCTATGATTTTACTGAAAATATTTTCTATATGTTCAGTATGGTGTTCTGCTTCTTCTGTACACATGTTCAAAGGTTATGTCTTTTCCTAATGTCCTCAAACTCTCCCATGTTCTGTCAAATTTCAAACATTTCTCACTGACTGTCACTGAGCAATCTCTTTGTCCTCCATCTTTGTCTCTGTTTTTCATTCTGCTGCTCAGAGTCTCCACTGAGATTTTTTTTTTTGGCTTATTGAGTTTGAGTTTTTTATTTATAGCATTTCTATTTGGATTTTCTTCAAGACTTCAAACTCTACTCTCATATCTTCATACCTTCAGCTGTCCAACTTATTTGATTAATCTTGTCTTCTCTGAGCTGTTTCCTTATAGTAATAACTCCTTTGATTTTCTTCCATGTCATTTACTTTATGAGCCTTTACAATGGGATTAGTATTTTATAGTTTGGGGGGATCAGACATGTTATTTTGCTTTTCATACTGTTATTATTTCTGCATTTGGATTTGTGCATTTGGAGTTAGTTTGTTGATTGAGGCTTTCCCTCTTTTTTTTTAAATTACTTTCATAAAAGGTGTCCACAATGTTCACAAGGAGATTAACTCATATCCAGATAGATGTTGAGTATGTCTCTTTATCTGGTATAGCCTCTATTCCAGTTATTCTACTTATCAGCTATAGTTTGGTGCCTACAGTGGCTTAGTCAGGAACTTGGAATACGTTTTCCCTGGCAGTGTGGACTGATCCTGAGTTCCAATAGTCAACGGATAGTTTGCTTTCATCTCAGCCATACAGTTACCAGACTCCTGAGTCCTAAAGATAGAGAGATCCTGGATTTCCCCCTTAGGGACTTGGGGAGTCCCTGATAGGGATTACACTGATATCAGATGATTCCCAAAGAGAGGGAGAGACAAGGAGAAGACATTGGTTCCTAGCCAACAGCCATGGGATTTTTGGGTGACCTAAATGGAAGGGTCCGCAGGGTGTCACAGGTGGCCTACCTAAGTCTCTGGGTCATGTGGGGCAACTGCAGGGTTCCAGCTGAGGAGCAGGATTCTGGTTTTTCATACTTCATCTAGAAATCCTCTAGATGATATTCTCAGAAACACCAGCCCTGAGTTTTGAGGGTTATTTCAAAGTAAAGATGGTCAATTTATTATGCCTCTGAAATGGGTCTGTCCCCCTTAAAAGAAGGAGAAGACCTAGGAAGAAAACAGAGCAAGCTGAGGTGCCTGTGAGATGAGGCCTAGGGGAGTCCCAGATAAAAGCAAAGTCCTGTGAGCATGTAGTCCATGTTCAACATGGCCTGGAAGGTTTCAGCATCTTCTTGGATTTGGCAATGCCTAGGAAAGAAATCTAAGGGGATGTAGTTAATTCCTCCAGATACAAAAATAAATAACGTGCTTCGTCCCTTATGTGGCTGCTGACAGTACAGCACAGCCACGAGGCAGCATGCTCTCTCATACACCCCAGGTAAGAGATCTCCTTTTACGATGTTTTCTGCTTCATAAAGATTCGATTTGGTTTATTCTAGTCTTATTTCTCTACTACATGAAAATAGTGATGAGTGAGATGTGACACAAACACGCCCCTGAGCGATAATCCCGACTGCTGTTAGGAGGCCCACCCAGACTCTCCAGGATACTTCCTGTAAGCAGCCAGGCTTCCAGGGCGTCACTTCCAGAGGTTCAGGTTCCGGCGGCCCGGCCCCTGGCCCGCCTTTCTGGTGTCTCCACTGCTGCTTTCTCTGGATCATGATGTTGAAGACCTCTGATGCCGTGTGCTCCGGCCTGGAAAGGGTGAGCCCTGAAACCAGCACAGTCCTGACACCCGGAATTGATTCATCACTGACACGGAGATGAAGACTAGTTGTCACAGAACTACTTTTCTTATTGTGTGTGTGTGTGGGGGGGGGGGGGTACTTGACAGACGCTAATGAGCAGAGGAAGCATTTATTTGGTTTTATAGTTTCAGGGACATTTTAGTCCATGATAGCAAGAAAGGCCAGGCTGTAAGAACATGTGGATCTGTAAGAACACTGCGGGCCATGAGAGCATGAGGAATTATGAGAACATGGTGGGCTGTGAGAGTATGCCTGGCTGTGTTCACAGCAGTGGAAGCATGTGGTGGCATGTCTGGAAGCCCAGGCGGAAACTCAAAGGCATATCCTTAAAGACCTGACCCTAGTGACCTACTTCTACCTACCTCTACCACATCCTAAAGGCTCCACAGCCTTCAATAAAATGTGAGCAGCTAGGAACTGAGCGTCTAAACGTGAGCCTGTGGAGGATATTTTAGATTAAAATCATGAAAGATGGGGCTGGATAGAGTCGGAATCAGAGGCCTAGGCAGGTGCTGGAGGCCTGCGTGTTTCAGGGCTCTGCAGTGGTAGTGGCAAGGAAGCCTTGCTGAAAGAAGCCTTGATGTGGCAATGAGTGCTGGGGTTTAGAAAGGGTGGATACAGGGAAAGAGGAAGTCCCTGGAAAGCATGAGGGACTCGCCTGCAACACCATTGTCTTTACTCCTCACCTTTTGTTAAGTAGGCGACTGTCTCTTACATAAAGACCTGGTCAATTGCATCCATTTACCTGTAATTTCATGATTTCGTTTTTCTTTACACCTGAATAGAATTTGATTGTGTAAAGTTATACTGAGGCGTGTGGTTATCCAGACTCAGAAAAACAAGCAGTGTATGTTCTCTCTTATTTGTGGGTCCTGCCTCCAAATCTTTAGCTGTGAATATATACTCTGAAGTGACTGCAGGAGAGGAGAAGGGAGGGAGAGGAGTCTGAGGGAAGGTAGCAGGGTGCAGGCCCTGACAAGGAAAAGAACCAGAACATGCGGGGCGCTTTAATTTGAAAGGGGAGGAAAGGGAAATACAGAAGGGGGAGATAAATAATACTGAGGTTTTCTGAGAAAACATAAGGAAAGTATTATTCCTTAAGCTTACTTAAAAATGCACATATATATGTAGTATGTGTCTGTGTGTGTGTAGTTGAATGCTACCCAACAAAATTCCCAGTGCTAGTAAGTGAAACCTCCTTTCAAACTGTTAGTGTAGCCCAAGGGACTCCTTAGATAATGTAGACTATGGCCATAGCCCTTGGTTGCCTCTATGTACTTGAAAGTAAGACCACATACTTCAGAAGCTGGACTCGGAGTCCTTGGGCTGGAAGCTTCTTCTCTGAAGACTGCCTCTCATTGCATTAGAGGGAACTATAAGAGTTAGAAAGGGAGAAACCAATTAATGGTCCTACCCAGGTGTAAAGCCCAAGAACCAAAACGACTGGCCCAGCAAAATAGCTCTATTGGTATGGTAGTGGCACTTTCATCTTGAGGATCATCAGTAACTGTCTAATTGGACTTAAGGCCCAGTCAATGGGAGGGAATCCATGTATGCTACTATAAACAAGTACCATGCTCATAGGTTATAGACCCTAGAGAAGAACCACTTTCTTAGATCAATGTAATTTCTTACTGTATTCTAAATACATATCCTTGTATTCACAGACAGGTGCAGCTCTTCCCTCGCATTAAACAAGCTTCTTTTTACAACAGATGGAGACCATTACAAAGTTCCACAACTAACCAAAATGTAGAAAATAGCAACAGTACAGTGCTTAGCGCAAACTGATTCATCTACAACCACTACACCTGAACACAGGGAACGTGTCTGAAGAAGGGGTGGAAAGATTGTAAGAGCCAGAGGAACAAGATGCTGCTGCTGGATTCCAGACATGCTCAGGCAGCTGCACCATGAAATCCCCACAGCAAGATATACATAATGATAATGCCAGGTGACATGCCAGTGTGGATGGGGAAATTTCACAGTGTCCCACCTCTGGATGAAGAGTTACAGGCAACTGATATGTATAAATAAATGTACATTGTGTAGCGATGATGAAGAAGGGGACAAGAAATTGAGAGGGGTTTGCGGGACACGCAAGGAGCTAAGAGGGGCAGTGTAAAGCGGGATGCAACTACGTTTCACATTCGTGTGTGAAAGTCTCAAAACATAAAGTTAATTAATTAAAAGGGAACTTGTCAGGGTGACTGCATAGTTCAACTGGTGTATTTTCCCTTTCTGCAAGTTGCAATTGTGAACTTTGGAGATTGGGCAATATTGTGTTAGGAAGCTGCCAGTGGTTGAAAATACCTAGGACAAGACTGTGTGGGCCATCACTTGCTCAGGGTCCGAGCAACTTGGCCTTGTTTGGCACTGAAGGAGATTGGCTCCTTCCCTCCAATGCTGTTCTTTCTAAATGCATCTTATGAGTCTAAGTCAGGCACCCCATTAAAATGCCTGTTGTGGCCACTCCTAAAGCAGCTTAGGCAGCAGCCTAAGCAGGACAAGCAGAGTGACAAAGCTGTGCAGACACTGTGGCTCACTCCTGCCAGGAAGTACTTGGCTTTCTGGCTTTCTGCTGGTTTACCACTTCCTGGAATTTAGGGTCCTCTCAGATGCCCATGTCCCCCTCCTTCCTGCTGGTGTGCTGGAAACAGGGCAGAGCTGTGGTCCTCAAACGCTTCCCCTTCGTCTTTGCTAACAGTTAAAGCATTGCTCAGGCCCCTGTAATAAGAGCACTAATTTTTGTTGTTTTATTTCCACTGTACACGAATGGCTTACTCTGGAGGCTGATTTTCGGAGGAGGAGGCTCAGCTCAAACATGGCAGTGTTCACTCTGCATTGAAAGCTGAAGATGTCGCCCACAATGAATGTGAGCTGCTGTGACAATGGAAAGCGGAAAGTGAAGAATCACTCTCGGAAGGGGTGGGGATGAACGCATGAGAAAGGGAAAGAGGCATTTGATTGTGTTTACAAGATTCATTCACAGCACAGCAGGCAGTATTCACACCATAATATTCACCCTAACACAGATAATTTGATTTTCAACCTGGTTATCATGCATTCAGACACAGCAATACATGAAAATATATGCTTTAGCTGTGCATTTTAAACAAGGTTGCACACTTTAAGTCGGAATATATTAGAGGTGAGTGTTGAAATTTGCGATTGTGGAAGTCCTAAAAATTTCCATTCAACACATGGCATATTTGCTGAAATTACTCAAAAATTTTATGTTAGATCTCTTATTCCTCTCTCTCTTCATATACATATATGTGTATATGCAGTGAACATAATAAACTTGCTTTCTTTTTAAAATTTTTTTCATGAGTTAAGGAGTCTTTAACTTTGCTTTAGAATATCCAATTAAAATGAGAACATACTCTTATCTGACATGTTGAAATTATCATTACTACAAAGGAACCGACAACTGAATATCTTGCCTGATCCTTTCATGGTGGACAAGGAAACCAAACTGAAAACCCTTTAGTGACTTGTCCACTTGTGAGGTTAGACTGTGTGCCTTCCTGCAATTACTGCTGAATTAAATAAAATTTGGGCCATAGTCTACTTGTATCACACAGTTAAAGTCAGAGCTATCCCAGTATGCATGAAGCACACTCATGTCCCTTCCCAAGGCTCTACCCATCCTGGGGGCCATAGGCTTGAGAGTTAGTTGATGTGTGTAGACTACCTTGGCGCAGAGCTAGCCTTCCTGTTGCCCTTATTCTCCTTACCTCTCGTGTTATAAGTTCACGTCCTAGCTTCATTCCAAAGCAAATACCCCGTGATAAATGCCCTGACAAAAACAGCTCTGTAGAGAAAGAGCTTATTTGGTTTTTAGGTATAGGCCATAGTCCGTTATTCCAGGAAGATCAGTCAAGGCAAGAGCTCAAGGAACTGCTCTCATCACACCCAGTCAAAAGCAAAGAGAAAATAAATATGTCCTTCCTGCCTTCTTTGCTTCCTTGATACTCAGCTAGCTTCTTCATTCTTAATCAGTTCAGAGCCCATTTCATGAAATGATTCAGCCCTTAATGGGCCGAGTCTTCCTACATAAATCACCAGTCAAAACAATCCCCTACAAACATGCCCTAAGGCCAACCTGATCTAGAAAATTCCTAAGTAAGACACTCTTCCCAGTAATTCCGGGATGTATCAAATTGACAGTTAAAACTTACCAGTAGAGTCAATAAGGGAGATCTTCGCTATAGAGAAGTTATAATGGGTATCATTCATCTTGGAAGCATTTTCCCTTAATGCTGTAGAGTGACCTTCTGAGCCTAGATGTACCTTCCAGGCAAACACAAAGTTGAAGGTCAGGAGACTCATTGGTCTGTTCATTGGTAAGAGATAAATTCCTTTTCAGGTGTGGTGACTAGAGAATTCGATTTGAGTCCTTAGTCAAACACTCACATTACACAAGTTGAGGGCAATTACTCGCTGGTGCTAACAGAGCAAGCAGATCCCTGGACCATATTTGGGGTACGCCATTCCAGAAGGAACAAGGAGAATGCAAACTGATGGGGAGGCTGCCTCACCTCTCCTCACACAATAGGCCTGTCCAAATTGCGCCATGCCCACATTTCTTCCACATCACAAATCACCAAAGTATTGTGATCACAGAGGTTTGAGCAATTACAAGTAGTGAACCTGAAGATCTCTCAAACAAATTTGATCAGAACCCAGTAATGGCCCAAGGACTCCATCTCCATGAGACCTGAGAAAGACCCGTGGAAGAAAGCATTTAGGTTATTTGATAAGAGTTGTCTGCAATAGTAGCTTCTAAGTGTGAGAAACATGTATTTTAGAGATGAGTTGTTATGCAATGTTTAAAAATGAATTAGTTCTCAGCAGTCAAGCATTGGTTGAACATACTCCACAGTTGTTCTTAAACGATAGGAGCAAAGAACACAGCAGCCAGGACTAGCCCCGTCTACTGGCTCTCAGACCCCACTGCCCAGCTGTCCCTGCTGCCTCCAGCCCTTACTAGAGTGGACTTTGGGAAGATACTTAACCTCTCTCTATACTTCAGATTCTTCAGCTACTGAACAAATAAATCTCTCTTCTAGGGTAGATTTGTGAAAAAAATAAGCTGCGCACACACTGGGCGCTCAGTAATATGTTTCGCTCCATGTATCATCCCACCTTGATGAAAAGCCCCAGCCAGAAAACAAAGATAGCAATGACCTCCTCTTAGTACTTAAGTATTCATAAATAACCGTAAGAACCAGGCTCTAGAATTATTCTAGCACCTTCTTACAGAACTACCTGAGATTCTCTAGAATTACATTCTTTTTCTAAGACAACAAGACCCATCACTGGGGTGAAGTATGCTGCTTGGCTGAGAGAAGTCCATTAATTGTGTTTAATGACTATTTTTATGGGGCCGACAGTAGTGACAATGGAATGAAAGACGTGAAGACCTAAAACTGCTGTCCAAAGGCAAATGCATGCTGTACACACCCAAGTACTGAGGCACAACCCTCCCGCTGTTCTTTCTCTTAAGCTTTCTCCTAGGCTGAGCTGTCCCCAGACAAAGGAGAGGAACTGTTCTGTGTGAAATGATGGTACCCGTGGTGCCTCCGACAATGAATTCATTTTCCTACAATCGAGTGCCAAGCAGGCCCAGCCACCTTCTGCTCCTGGAGAACGATTGCCTCAGCCTGGTGCCCAGGAGGCCGGCAACAAGTCAGCGTTCACTGAGGCTTAGGCTGGTCTCCTGCAGCCTACCTTCCTGGAAACCTTGGCAGGCCCCAGTTGGGAGCCTGCACCTCCCCACCAATGTGGAAACCGTCAGATGCTCCGGCGGTCTAAGTGTGCTGTTGAAGCTTTCATCAAAGTCTCCTGCTCCCACCTCATGCTAAGGAAAGCAGCTGGTGAACGCGACGCTGTGGCTGCAGATGGATTGGTGGTGGCAGGCCCAGAGCTCACCACCTCTACTTAAACAGGTGTTTGCCTCTATTTTCCAGGTGGCCAGAAGGAACCTGATTATTCAGTGAGAGTAGAAGCCATGCGGGAGAGGAATAGCTCTCCAACGTCGGCAAGCGGGAACAGCCAGCCACTTGACTTTACTCCATCTGTTCGCAAGACATGGTCTTAAAGCCAGGACTTTTCCTTGGGGGACTTCATATTGGCTTTGAATTTTAATGGTCAAGAAGCGGATTCCAGTGCTGGTGCTGGTGCTTTGTCAGGACCCGGTTGCTGCCTGGGGCACGCGCCAGGCAGCCCCAGTCTGAGGACACTGGGGTTGACAGCCCGGGCATCACTGCTTCATTTGCCCAGCTGCCAGGTGCAGCGTGAAAAGATGAAGTTGTCATCCCGTGTCGTATCTCTTCACAGCCATGGACCCACCTTCATGAACAGAGGGCAGGATGAGAGATCCTCTCCAGTCACTGGGAATGACAGGCATCACCAACAGCTAGCCAAGAATCACAGACAAAGCAAAAACAAACAAACAGCTGCTCTTTGGAAGGCAGTAATTCAGAAAGTATAGGAGTATTGTTTAGTTACAAGATTCACAAGTGAAGTTTCTATGCCATCAGGGCCAAAGGAGATTGAAACCACCTGTCTGTAGAGGTTTGCCCGAGGTGAGCACTAATGAACCTAAAGGACTCAAAAGACTTTCACTAGAACACTCTAAAGGAAAATGACATAACCCAAGAGGAAAAAGTATCGATGTATAGAAATTATCTAAGATCAAAAAATCCCCAAGAGAACATGGCAATTGAACCCGCAACAAGTACACTTCCCTCAGAGCCTTAGGCCTAAAATTCCCAGGGGAACCCCTGAGCCTGAGCAGGGGCCCCCATAGTAATCTGGAAGGGGGAGCCACTGCTCTCAAGTTTTTTCCCGAGGACTTGGAAAAAACTGAGTAAATCTTTCAAAACTTATAAATGGGAGAGAAGAGTGGGAACATATGTCTCGTGGGACCACCTGCCCCAGAACTGGCGCACTGAGTGCCCTTGTCTTTCCCTGGGTCCTGTGACACAGCACACAGAGGGAGCAGGAAGGCAGCTGTCAGCTTTCACATGGCACTCACTCCTGGCAAAGAAACAAGCCTAGCGGCAGCCAAACCCTTGTCATAATCCAATCAGCCCCACAATGGTGGGGCCTCCGCTGACTGGTGGCAGGTCACCGGAGTGTGGGAGCTCATTCAACCCCCACATCTGATTCCCTAAATTAACTGCTTTCCCTTAGAGACACATGTGTGAGGACTTCCTTGTGCAGAGTTCGTTTACACAATGAAGAAATGTTGCTGGATCACAGGCAGGTATCTTTCTATGACTATTTATTTATTTATAATTCATAAGGCTAAATTGCCTAGAAGGGAATCAAAAAATAACAATGCCATGTATACTCTGATTGTCAGTCTAGTCTGACTTTTGCATCAGCACTCTTGGAATATGGGTCCTGGTACCTCTTCGTTATGGGCCACTATCCTGTGCATTATAGGATGCATGCCACACCCCAGTTTCTAATCCCTAGATTGCCATTGCCATTCTCAGTGTGGCAATGAGAATGTCCCCAGCCAATGCCAAATGTTCCTGGTGTCACCAGATGAAACAAACCCATAATACATACACACACATACATACACACACATACACATGCAATCAAAACTTGTATAAAAATTAGGGGGCTAATGTTCTCAGAAACAAACATTAAGCTTAATCTGAGAAAGTTACAAATTCCAGAAGGTGGTCTGGGAACTTCTGTGTACTAAAAGTTCTGGACTTGTGGAAATTTCTTGAGTGCTTCCTGGAACACTAACACTGAGCCCGGGTTGAGTAGAGTTTCCACCTTCCAAGCCTCATTTTTAAGAAAGACAAATAATGTGCTATGATCCAGGAGAAAGATACTCCTAGCCAGTGAACCAATATTATTATTTGCTATCAAAGCAAGAAGTAAATACAAGAACAGATAAATATTTTGGGAAAGTAAGATATTTATAACATTGGTAAAAGGCCAAGTGAATATAAACTAGCTACAAAGTATTAATATCCAAGCTCACGTCAGTCCAGCAGCCATGCTCACTGACATCATATCACATTTATTTGGCTCAAACTCACCCTGAATGAGTCTGCCATCCTGCCAGCATACACGCACCACCATCTCCTCCCCATCATTCCATTGCCCTTACCTGCCAGTCACGCCTCATTTCTGGTAGGTCAGCTGGTCCAAGGCAGATGGCACAGGTCTTACTTTTCTAGTCACTAGGCTTTTCTGAAACCACCACTTGGGCTTTTTCATAATCTTACAGAGATTTGTCATCAAGAAGGCCTCTCAAGGAGCACTCGCTGTTTGTTCAACCCAAAAGGTTGTTTGTATCTTCGTACCCCCAAACTGTCTTCTGCCATATCCCCTTCCTCTCCAGGGTCAGAGGCACACTGCGTAGGCTCGTATTAAGGGTTGTGCATGGGGAGTAGGATCCTGAATCTGGTTACTCTCCATTTGATAGTATAAGCATGGGCTAAATCTGTAAGGTGAGCTTGATAATGCCACCCTAATAGAGTTGCTACGTGTCTTATGAATTCTCCTCTGGTAGTGAGGCCTGGCATTCAGCCCCACCCCCCTAGGTATGAACTGCTTCAGCAAACAGAGAATGCTCTCCAGTTGGAGAAACCAGTTTTATTCTGGGTTACTTACAAAGGATTCATCCCTCGGGAGAGAGACAGAAATCTCATATGGAGGAGCCAGCATTCGGATCAGAAGTCCTGTGGACCTCTGGCACACACATCCAAGATGGACCTGCAGCACCCTGCCTGGGTATCCTACCTAGCTTTTTCTGCTTTCCCACTAGGCCCTCCCCCTTAAGTCACTGGTTGGTTGAAAAGTAGTTGGCTTCAAAGTATTGGCTTCATCTGTGTCAGTCACATTCTTAGAGGCATGTGCCTCAAGGCAGAGAGAAACTCTGCAAATTTGCCCCTACACAATGGAAATTATTAAAGATTCCACACACAACACTGACTAGAACACAGTTTCAGTTGTCTATGGATTTGCAAGTAGGCCATCACTCTCATGCAGACACCTGCTAGGGCTCTTATCTGACCCTATTCCTTCCTCCTTCTCAACCTTTGCACTGAAGCTTAGTGAGACAGACCAGGTCCCTGGAGCAGCAGCAGAGGAGACCGTCTCCTCCGCATTGTTAACAGAGTTGATGAACACCTCTGATCATCCCACAGCTTAAAATTATAGGATTTGGAGCCAAAGCCTAGGGATTTGTTTCAAATCAGTAAATCCCCAGAAAGGAAGTCTGCAAAGCAGGTGAGGGAGAGTGTGCCCAGGAGAAGGCCCTGGGCAGCAAGACTTGTTTCAAAGGCCTGGGCATGAGCTCCATTTCCGCTGGGGACTGTGCCTCACAGTGAACAACCAAAGCAGGTGGCAGGCTGGGGACCGGAGGCCTGGCCAGCCAGCCCCAGTCTAACCGCTGGGCACCTGGAGATGAATGAAGGCGCCTCTTGAGTAACTTCATGTTGCAACTTTAATGTGAAGGTGTGACAAATGGTGCCGGTGAAAGGAACAAGAAAGTGATTAAAACCAGCCCCTGAGAAGACAGCATAACTATCCTGACCTCGAGTCTCCTCAGTTCCTCCCTTCCCAGTCTGAAGCCCAACCGCACCATGGCCTTGAGTTTTCCCGAATTCTCTATATTTCCTTCATGTGGGATTATCTTATATGGTATATTGTGTGTCACTGGTCTGGGAATAAAAGTGTTTGTTCACTGGGTTAAAACTTTCATCCACCTGCTGTCGTGGCAGAAATTTTCAGCATGCATTTTGCACCAAGAACATACTCCCAAATCCTCACAAGGAATTTTGCTGTTGAGAAATCACGGAGGGCTCTTGTTAAAAGCAGACAGCCTGGCCTTAAAGGAGACTTACAGGGTGGGAAGGTCTTCGGGAAAAGAAGGACTCTGGAGGAAGTAGGTCAGTCTCTATCGGGGAAAACCCCAGACGCAGAGCTTCTGCGTGCCAGGCTCCTGGCAAGTGACAGCTATCTGGACAGTGCAGGGCAGGAGGGGCAGTGCTCCTGACCTCTGATTGTGGGGCTTTGCCCTTGACTTGGTTGCTTGCTTCATCAAACTACAATCGAAGTCAAGACTTATAAAAAGAATCAGTCCCATCAATCGCAAAATCATAGCGTTCCAGAAACTTTCAGAGCTAATGCCTCATACTAACTGGGCCAAACCAAAGGAACTGTAGCCACACAGGATCTGTTCCCAAAGAGGCCCCAGATACAGGGAGAAATGTCAGTAGGCACCGAGGATGGCAAGAAGATGAATGATGCTCAGAAACAGCAATTCTCAGCCTGGCTCAGTTGCTCCCGCATTACTCAGAGCTATTGGGAAATGTCACCCTGACCGTTGTAAAGATGAGTCTCCACTTCCCACCACCACACACTCAGTGGCAGGAAAATAACTCACCAAAGCCCCATTTCTGAGCACATCCCAGTGAGCTTTCGAGAGGAAGACAGGACAGGAGTGCACACTGTATGTAAGCAGATTACAAAAATGCAGGCAGGAATCCAGGCCTAGAATAACAAATGATTTGATTCCACATAAATGTGCGGCTTCTCAGAAATCAAGTCTTTCATCCTTTTCACCCTGTCTGAAATAAAATATAAGTTACCTTCAATATATCATCTTTTTTGTTTCTGTCCAATCAGTTGGTCTTTGAAAAACATCACTCTCAAGCATCACCAATCATCATAGTTTTCACTCTACTTAAACTTGAGTGAGTGTAACCAAGTCATAGCTATGTTTAGCATACAATTTGTTACTACTAACCCAGAACTAACTTTAAAAGTGACTCCTATAAGCTCTTTCTTCTCTATCTACAATCACTTCTATAACATTTGCTGTTTAAATGTTTCTGTATGATGTTTTAAGTGTAATCAGTAGTATTACATATCAATACATGGTCAATAAACATACATGCGGAGAGCTGGAAAGAACAATTCCCTTTCAGGATGCAATGTGGGAAACGATTGGACCTTTAAGACATTGGAGCTAAGGATCTGTAAGATGGGCATCTGGGCTGGCATCTCAGGTTGCTGCTGTCAGCAGTATCTGTGTGTGATGTCACGGAGAATAAAAAAAGGTACTATTTTTCAATCCTTACTCATTGACAGCTGTCCTTAACTTAGCCATCTACTGAATTCTTAGATGACACAGGTAATGTGAGGTGTTCAAGGGGCAGATAACTTAGAATATAATATGTGGACCATGATTCTGTCCTTTAAACAAAGGGATAGCCATGGCATGCATCAAAATGAGCCTCACAAAAGACCACCTAAAGAAAGCCACCTGAGAAGTGCTCTGGTTAGCACTCGGGCTAGCTGTCAGGTTTATGACCTTTCCCTCTCTCTTTTCCTTTTTTTTTTTTTAACTGTCCTTCAAGGGGGCTGAAAAGCAATTTTCATGCTATGGCTCTAAATATCAGTTTATACCTCTGACAGGGTTCTGAGCATGCCCAGTAGGGATGATTTAACACTGCATTGATAACTTGCAACAGAAGAACGTCATGTGAAAAGGTAGTGTGCCAGGGCTAATGGGCTCTTGTTTCAAAGGGATGCTGTGTGTACATTACCACTGTGTGGAGAAGGTGTGGAAAGGCCCAGGCAGCCATTAGGAATGGAGCATTGCTGATGATGAAAAGGCACTTTGCTGGTGAGGGAATGGTGGGAGAGAGAAGGCTTATCTGTCTTTTTGATTAGAAATGCATGCTTCCTTTCATCATCTGAGCTGAAAAATTGGCTTCTGCTCTTGGTTTATGAAACCATTTTTCTTTTCCCTTTCTTCCCAGGTTTGCAAACTGCTTAATAAATTAGTTACTGTGAGGTACATGGGTACCACAATAACCTTAGAGGCTTTTCCCAAATGCATCCTTAATATTTTATAAGTATTTAAATAGATTTATTCAATTTGAACTGGCTGATTTATTAATGTTGGCATTCTGGCACAAAATGGGGTTCTATGCAGATTTAATTGATTAAAAGAAAAATGTAAGAGGTGTTTCTGAAGGCTTTAGAAAATTAGAACAAAATTTTTGATACAATTAATTGAACCAACAGAGCAAAGAGACATCTAAAGCATAGGTGCTTGAAATGGGTGCATCAGGTCTGTGGCTCTACAGTGAGCAAATGGCTCATTCTTTGTGTCTTTATTCACCTGAGAAGCACTGCAGACAGTGTTGGGTACCAGTGCCTTTCTATCGCTCTGTGAGGTTCAGTCTTAAAAAAGCAAATGCAACAAAAACTTAGTGGTGTATCTAGTTTCAACTAAGAGAAGACAAACACAAAATTCAAGTCATCGCATATGTTTTCATTTTGAATTACAAATAAAAGAGTGGCTGATCAGCCCTTCCCAAACTCCAGTATATCCTTTTCAAAATACATTTTATACATTTTTCTTACTTATTAGCTTTCCACGTGCATAATATGTGTTAAGTACTAAATCCAAATGGTCAGACATGCAGTCCTGAAGAGGATGAGAGGTGCTGGAAAGCATGCCATGATTATGCCTTGCAGCACGGTAGATCATACCTCCATGATCCGTTGCAGAGTATACAAACAAAGTAATTATCTATAGTGAAAACTTTTTTGTGGAAATATGCTATAGAGAAAAGGCAATCACATTAGTTCTAACTGATCAGAAAGGAGCCGCCTCGTAGGCTTCCGCTCTAGAGCCTCGTCCTTCTTTCCCATTATCTCTGACTATGAGCTGAAAATTGTAACATGCAAATGGAATAATTGTCCCTTCTCTAATCAAAACACATTTATGGGTTGAATCCCACATGGGGCAATTTTCAGTTCATCATGGATGTTAATAAATATGACTCTAAGCTCATAAACAAACATTACTTTGGATAATATAATATAGGAAATTATTAAGCTTGATCAGACATGTAACAAAAACTGAACTTTGTAGAAAGTCAGCAAATTAACTCCGAGAATAGAGATGAGCTTCAACGGTAATGAAAGATTAGACTTAGCTATAATGTGCAGACACATCTGGCATTAGCATTAGGAAACTCCAAGCTGGCTTTGCTAAAAATGGAAAATATTAATATTATGTGTGTATTAATTTTTTCAAAGAGCAAAAGCCAGAGGATTAGAGATTTGAGATGTAAAAGACTAGAAAATCAGGTTTGCCACCATCAAGATAACTGAGATTCTGAGTTGTATCAAAACCTCTAACATCAAATACTGCTTATAGATGAAAGAAAAATATTTAGTGCTCACTGTCCTTCTATCGCTGAACTTGTAAGCCAGTTTATGAAAAAGCTTGCAGTTCCTTTCTTTTTAGCCTTTTCCAATACAAGGTGTGTGCATGTGTGTGTGTGTGTGCGTGTGTCTATTTGGGGAACAAAACTCCTGAATGCAGATAAAATATTCCAATCACCTGTAAGAAAAGCACTAGACGAGCTGCAGAAACGCAGGGCATAAAGAAGCTCACAGTGCTACCTCCACATCCTGCCACACACTAACCAAAACTCAACCCCAAGCCCCAAAACTGAGACGTATGCTACCTGAAAAATGTTTTTTTCTAAATTTATTCATTTTGAATAAATAAAATATGTTCTGCAAAAATTAGTCCTTTCTTCTCACTTGTAAGAACAGGCAGGCTGCCTCCTCACACACTCAGCTTTCCCAGGCAAGTCCTACTGTTGGGTCATCCGGTTTTCAGGAATGAAAGCAAGAGAAGGTTCTATCAACATTGAGATTTCAGGAAAAGCATTAGCTTATCTGTTCATGGTTTTTGTCTCTACGTTAGTTTACAGAACAGTCTGCATATCAAAGCAACCTAGAAAACTTCAAGTGGACTATGAGACTGTACCAGGAACCTCTAGTGGATTACAGGCAAGCTTTCAGCTAACAAATTCCAGTAACAAAGGCAAAACCCCACACTGGTTACAGGCTGTCTGTCAGGTAACTGGTAACCGTCACTCTCTTCCACTATTGAAGTTACAGGTGTAAAAAAGGAGAAGAAATTGTAAGTAACAAGGCAGTAAACTCAGGCCTTGATGGGACATTTCTTTAATATCTTTGAGTTATGTTCCACTTCCTCAGAGTTCCTTTCAATTAATAAATACAACTGGAAAAGTAGTAATTCTGTTTACCAAACATTGTGTACTGTATTTTTGTTTCTTTAATTTGTTAAACTTTTACATGCATCCTGTATATTAGATGCTATTTCTTTGTTTCTGTCTCTTAATAAGACTATGTTTAGGGCAGGTCTAGGAAAATGCCATCCCCTTCCACTGTCTGTGTCATGACTTCATGTAAGTAATTTTTTTTTAATTTAACTTTTAAAAATTTCATACAATATCTTTTAGTTGTATTTAGATTCTGCTTCCCTAGTGAAACCTCCACCTGCTGCCTCCCATCCAATGTTATGTACTCTCTTAAGGTATCTAGAGTCAAATCTGTGCCCCCAAATGTCCTTCAGTGTGAATCCATCCACTGGAGCCTGGTTAAGCTTCGTAGAGTCAAACCCTTAAAAGAAAATGATTCTCCCCAGCACCCATTAGTTGCCAATAGTTTCTCAGGTAGCATTGGGGTTTCCATGTCCATGCTAGAATTTTGTCTGGCTTGAGCTTTCATGGGACTTTTGTATGCTGTCACCATTGCTGTGAGTTCATATGAGTAACTGCTCATTTGTCTGAAAAAGTTTGTTTCCTTGTAATCATCCACCACCTCTGGCTCTTACAAGCTTTCCATCACTCTTCTGTAATGATCCCTGAGCCTTTGGAGGCAAAAGTTTGATAGAGGTGTCCTATTTAGGGATAATCACTCTGTAGTCTGTTATTCTTTGCACATTGGCCAGCTGTGGTTTTCTGTTACCATCTGCTGCATGAGGAAGCTTCTCTAGTGAGAGCTGGCAGATGCATTAATTTATGGATATAACAATAAGTCATTAGGAGTTGCTTCATTACTATATCTATTTAGCAGAACAATAGCACTAGACTCTCCCCTATGGCCTGTGAGCTCTTTAGCCACAGGTACACAGGGCTGATCTCAGTGTCAGGTATGGGCTCTATCGACTGAAGCAGATCTTAAATTCAACTAGAAAATGGCTCACTTACGCCCGTGATATTTGTGCCACCGTCGCACCAGAGGTCACGTGCTACCAGTGCAGTTGTTGCTAAAGCAGGTAGGAGTCACGGCTGGATAGTTAATGATTGCTTTTTACTTCTGGTAGCTTGCTTAGCACCTTCGGCATTGTAAAAACTATGAAATCTTGAGGACAGTGACAGATTGCTTTTTCCTTATTTGGTGTGCAACTCATATATATATATAATGTCTGCAGCAATAGAGTCTTGACACAAAGTTCTGGTGTGTAGTCAAGAGGAGAGGCAGTAGAAAGTATTGTTAGACACTCTATGGGACAGTGGTTAACAGCTTCAAAATAGGGAGTCCGTCCCTGGCATTGGGCTTGTACTTAGTTAGCCTGTGTTGTCTAGTAGGGACAGTGCCTTCCTCTTACCGGAGAGCTCCCTTAATCTTTTTTGTTATATACAGAATGCCTTCATGTTGTAGTATACCCCCCTATGATGTCCTGCACTACTTGGCTATTTTTTTCCCTGACTTCCTTGCAATTTCCAAATGAAACATGCATAGCTAAGCATTCAATGCTAGCATCCAGGTATGAGGGGTACCAGATGACGTTTGTCTTTCTGGGTCTAAGCTACCTCACTCAGGATGATTGTTTTTAGTTCCATTCATTTACTTGCAAATTTTCTAATGTATTCTTTGACAGCAGAATAATATTTCATTGTGCAAATGTACTTTCATTATCCATTCATCAGTTGATGGACATCTAGGTCATTTGCACTTCCTGGATATCATGAAAGGATAGCAATGAGCGTGGGTCAGCAAGGAGCTCTATAGCAGGACACAGAGATTTGAGGTACGTGCCCAAGCATGGTACAGTTGTGTCCTATGGTAGATCAATTTCGGGCTTTTGAGGGATCTCCATAAGGATTTCCATGTTGACCGCACTAGTTCTCACTCCTACCACCAGTAGATAAGAGTTCCTCTTTCCCCACATCCTTGCCAAAGCTTTATTTTTCTGAATCTGAAGCCATTCTGAGTGGAGTACGATGAAATGTCTAAATAGTTTTAATTTCTCTAATGACTGAAGATTTTTAACATTTTCTTAAGCATTTCTGAGTCATTTGCATTTCATCTTTTGAGAACTCTCTGTTCATTGCCTTAAATCAATTTTTAATTAGGTTTTTGGGGGTTTTGATGGTTAGTTTTTTGAGTTCTTTGTATATTCTAGATATCAATCATGTATGAGAAGTATAGCTAGTAAAGATTTTTTTCCCATTCTATGTTTAATTCTCATTTTCAGATGCAAAGAGTGAGGCTTACAGGGGGTAAGACATTACCCTAGTAGCACAGCTCGGATCTGAACACGGAAGGGCCTTGGACTGAGCAAAGCAGAGCCTTCAATACATTCTGGCTGACTGTTACGAACTCTTCAAAATATTCTTTTCAAATCCAGTCTGAAAAATTTCCCTGCTCCATATTGTCTGAAAATAATTGCTCCTGTTAAATATAGAATTTCTCCTTTCAACTTTAAGTTCATAGTTTATTGCTTCATTTTCTCCGTTATCAAGAAAAGCCAGGAAAGCACATTTTGGTGTTCTCTGTGCAGGTCCTTTTCCTAGTCCACTGGCTATTCTCTGTACTGAACTAGATCAAGTGTTAATGAATGTGTACTCTCCAAAATTCTTAATAGCAACATACAAGCTATACATAGGGCACTCCAGCCAGACCTCACTTTGTTAGTAAGCCTCACATGGCCCTGACTAGCTGCACTGTTGTGCTCCTGACCCCTGAGGTATATTCTTGGGTCTTTTCATTATAATCAAAGTCCATGTGAAGCAGTTGCTGTTATGAGGAAAGCTGTTAGAAGTCCATCAAGAAGGCAATGGACTTCCAGGGCATAATATCTTAAAGGAAACTGTAATTGAAATAGGTCAAGGATGAGGCATGTAAGTGGCTGGGAAAAAAGGATCCTGATTTAGTTTATACAACTTTGCTTTCCTGTCTGTACAGATTCCATATAAGGAATGGTAACTTTTCAAGTCAGCAGTCTGGACATATTTGTTGGTCTTATAATTCTCACAGTTATAGACATTCCAAGGTAGAGGGTCATTCAAACAGAACTGTAACTTCTTGTGTGTATTTATTTCCAAAGTATCTTATTCATAGTTTCCCAATGAAATCATAGATGGAAGCTGAGGGAATGCTAACTGGGTAATTTTTCAAGCGTGCCTAGGAAAAAAACCTTCAGAAAGCACTGCTCTGGGCTTATCAAACCTAAATGCCAGGAGAGAGCTAGACTTCCGCAGCATGAGCATTCACTCTGAAGTTCACACAATCTTTTACCATTTGTCTGGGAAACTGTGTAAAAGAAGAGGGAGGAACAAAGTTCATGAGATCAAAGAAATGAGCGTTCTGTGTTCACGAGGAGAGCGGCATGCACGTGTCGGCTGGAGTGCTGGGGCGCTGGGGCGGCGGGACAGAGCCCAGCAATCACGAACCAGAAAGCCACCACCAGCCTTCAGGTGTCCCTTCCAAACCACAGCCACTGGTCAGTAGAGAGACTACAAACACCTTTCAAGTGCTTTGATGTTTTGTAAAATGAGGTGGACAGATTGAGATGGCAGCACATCCTCTATGAATCTAACAGCTCAGCGTCAAAGTTTAAAATCTGGTTTGCTGTTCTCACAAAGAAACCAAATGGCGTATTTAGTTTGACATCTTAGGGTAAAATTTGAAAAGTAAGACCTTGAAATGAACACAGCTAAAAAAAGTCCAGTACCAATTGCTTCTATTGCTGAAATTGTTACAAATGCTGAAATGTTCAAGAAAAGGCAAAGATTAGTCTAGACCCATCCCACAAGTGAGTTTTTTTTTTCTTTTTTTAATTTACTCAGTCCTTCATTCAGCTTTCATGGAACAGAAATTCTCTGGGCATTTGGGATACATCAATGAATAAGAGGCAAGTCCAGGCTTTCCACGGACATACATTACCAGGAAAAGAAAAATCGATAATTTAAAAAGATGTCAAAAAGACAATTCTCTGATAAATCAGAAACTCTTAAGTCTTAAAGGAGTTGTATAGACTCAAGGGTCTCAGCGGTTTGGGAGCTGGAGTTGAAGGCCAGCAGTTATGGTACCCTATCACAAGTCATGTCAGAGTAGACTTCATTAAGAGGACTGGCCCCTGAGTGATGCCAGCATCTGGGGAAGAGAAATCTGGTGATCGAGAAGGAGACCAGTACAGGACGGGAGACTGCACCAGCAGCCACGAGAGGCCACAGGGAGGCTCTGCCTGCGTGAGAGTTCTCGGGAACTATATTAAAAGCCATGACGACTTCCTTGAACAGTTCAGATAAGTCTGGTTGTAAGTATAGCCTCTTATTATTAATGCTACCAACCACCCTGATACTGAGTGCAGATTTTCTAGACTGAAGAATTGAAAACTGTAGCTGTATTTAAATTAATTCACCCATTAACACAAAAACCTATCTCAAGCAGTCACAGAATTAAATTCTAGTAGTATATGATGGGCCCACAGGAGTGCTGGGAAGCAGATCAGGGGCTGAGAAGGCACTCAGTGGGTAAAGTAGTTGCCACCCAAGCTTGAAGTCAAAGTTTGAGTCCTCAGAACTCAAGTGAAGTTGGACTAAATTGCACATGTGCAATCTCAGCATCTCAGCAATCCTAGGACAAGAGAGGAGGTGGGGACAGAAGATTCCCCAGAAGCTTGAAGGTCAGCCAGCCTGCAGTGCGCAGCTGTACACGGCAAGCTGTGGGGGAAGGCGGGAGCATCTGGATACTAGTAGGCTACCTAATCTGCAGTGCGCAGCTGTGAACAGGCGATTCTGTCTCAAAAGAGCAGGAATCAAGTATTGACATCAAAGGCCTCTACAGATGCAGTATGGCACACACACACTGACACACACATGATCACTCATGCACATTCACACACACTCACATACACACATGGACACACACACACAGAGTTGTTTTTTTGTTTTTGTTTTTTGTTTTTTGTTGTTTTTTTTTAAAGAGGACTGGGCACAATCAGGAATGACAGGTCCCAAGGGAGATAAACACCAAGCACAGACGGTCACTCAGGCTTCAGCTTCTAATTCAGCAAACAAGAATGTTTTCTATTTCTTGTAGCTTTGGGATGGAATTAAATGACTTAGCATCGCACATACCCAGAATGGTATGGAGAATTCATGTTGGAGTCACTCAATAAATGCTGTTTGTCTTGTACCTGAAACATTGTAACCATTTTCAATGTTATCATTTTTAAATTGAATTAGATGAAGCCAGATGAGGGAAACTCACCTTGCCATGGGGAAGGTGGGCTCTGGCCATGCCCACCTGTAGAACAGCATTTAAAGAGACGTTTTAGAAAGAAATACACAAAGGCTTGAAGAATCTGAGAACATAATGTCCCACAATTTAAAGCCAATCAAAACATAAAGTGAAAGCAGGCTCCTGACTAGAATTCCTAGTAACCAAGGTCAAAGAGACGGCTCCACAGCTAAGGGACTTGCTGCTCTTGCAGAGGACATAGGTTGGGTTTCTCAGACCAACACTGGGCAGCTCATAGCCACCTGCACCTCCAGTGTCAGGAAATACGGTGCCCTCTTCTGATCTTTGTGGGCACTGTATACATTCAGTGCACAGACACACACACACAATAAATAAACATATTTTTTTAAAAGATAAATCCTAGAATCCCCTAAATATATAAATTTTGTGTAATAGTCACTAAAATTTACATCTGACCAATTAAGACAGGACAGACAAAAAGAGATCTATGCTCTTAAATTATTTCAAGAAACTTAAATGACTTAGTCAAAGGTAGAAGAGACTATAACCTGTGGAAAAGATGTGCTGTGGACACTTTGCTTGCTGAGACTTCAGTCAGCCCTCTCCAGGAATGCATGCCATGTGTACAGACTGCTTCTAGTGATGCTGGCCATTGCACCTCGACTACCTTGTACCAGGAATGTCTTTTCATAACATTATTTTGAATAAACTCAATTAAAATTTAATATCCCCACAAGAAGAATCTATTACTTCCCCATTTTGCAGATTGAAAACTGAGACATAAAGTAAGTTAAGTAATTTTCCTAATACCACAGAGCAGCAATTCCAGAATGCCCAGTTCAGTTACACCGGAGGCAGGCTTTCACAGATCGTGGCCTCTCCCACTTCCTGCCGGTGCTTGAAATGCGAGCACTCTGCTCTCTGCCCTAGCCATCTCTGCCACCGTGCCACCTCAGCATGACGGATTTGGAACCACAAGCCTAAATAAACGTTGCCTTCTATGAATTGTCTTGGTCATGGTGCTTTATAGCAGCAATGGAAAGGTAACAAATATGATTAAATACAATTAAAACCCTTTTTCCTCTGACTATTTGGCTCTTTTCCTTGATCCCCTGCATCCTCTTCCTCTCAGCATCTCTCCCATATTTGCTCACATCTTTGCAACTTGTTAATTTTGTCTACCTAGGTATAATCAAGAGCCCAGACATTAAACTGGTGGGATATGAAGTGGAGAACAATCCAGCACAGACTGAGGTACAGAGACAGGCAGTCATGGTAGATTCTCACAGTTGTGTTAGGTAAAGCAACTGGTACTACCTGGGAGTCAGTTCAACCCACAGTATAGGGTAGCATAAAGCGTAACAGAAGGGACTTTACAATGTGCCTGGACTCCCAAACTGGTCCCGTGGTCAGAGACCTTCAAACTAAGGGTCAGGTGCCAGATTACAGACTCAGCCATGATGCAAACCAGTTTCTTCAAGAACCATTCTGTAGAACTTCACTCTGAAACATGGAAACCTCACATTGCAAAGACTGAAAGATCCAAGATTAGAATTCTTGGAAGGATCTATAAGACAGCTGTTTTTACCTGACAACAAGGATTCAACAGGACCTGGAGGCAACATCACTACACTACTCACTTAGATAGAAGTTCATTTAACAAATAGAGTTCCCTTTATTTGATGTACTCTTGATGCTACTGAGGAGCTGTATTCTTCTTAAGAGTATGAACTCACCAATTACCTGCCTTGAGTTATGAATCCTTTAGCTGGTCAATCTGATATTCTTCCCTTACGTCTCTTAATGCCTCGATTAGCTATTACGAGTCATTTGTTATTTGTATATCGGAAAACTGTTTTCTAAGTTATTATTTATTGGTCATAATCAATTAGGGAGATTTTTAGGCTGAAGCTGTCTTACAGGTAAAGTTCAGCTCCTCCAATTTCTGACAACGGAGTTCTTCTGTCACTCAGGGACTCTCATTAATCTCACCTTGTCAGCTTTTTATGCTGATCGTAACGGGCTCTGTGAACAAGTGAAATGAGATGCTAAAAGGCTTTTTTGTTTAACTCTTTGATCCAAGTAAATACTTTATTAAAGATGTGCTTTGATTTGTATAACCTGAAGAAGCTGTACTCTGGACAGTGGGTTGTACACTCCACTTCAAACCACAGTCATCTTAATGTAAATTTGCAATTAGGAAACTAAAAAAAAATACAAGCTGAATCTTGAACCCCTGGATTCTCAGTATTTGCTTATCCAGAGAAAGAAAACTTGGAGAATAAAATCGAGTTGTGCTGCTATCCGTATTAATGCTCTGGATATATCTATTTTGTGAGTAAAAGAAAAGAATCATCATGATGGTCAGAAAAGCATTGAGGAAATTTTATATATGAAATGGTATAATATGATATGGTCTGACATGGTATGGTATTTGGTATGGTATGACATGACATGATGTGACATCAGCAAGGCTGTGATCAATGCAGGGAATTAAACACAAGGAGCTCTTATGAGGGGTTCCATGCTTAGTATTAAGACTTAATTTATTGAGCATCATTACTTATGAGGTGAAATGTATAAACGGTGTATTAATTAAAATCAGGTGTCCCTACTTTTAGCAAGACCTCTGACAATAATTAAATCACACAAAATGACCTAAGCCAACAGATTAGAAATCTGAACAGAAATCCACAGTCCCTAATAGTTATAAATCACTATAAAGGAAATGGTAAATTTTATTATTTCATTGAAAACAAGTCTGAAAAGCATGTCTGATACAAGATCAGATGAAAACAAATCTGAGGGAGAGTTTAGATACCCACAGGAGCCTGGGAATCAGAAACTGACCTGAGAAATCACTGGGGATGACATTTAAATGTTTTCTATTTTAAAAAATCATTAAAAATATAAGAGACTAGATTCACCATTTATGAATTCCCAAGTAAATCCAGATGGTCTCCCAGATGTTGAGCTACACCACATTGCAAGGTGCCAGGTTGAGAGGGACAGAAAGCCAGGTCACTACTACATACGTAGTAACCTTGAGTCTTCTGAATAGTATGGTATCTTAGGCAATGCCATGGAGAAGCAAAGAAATCATTGATGTACAAGGACTTTCCTCCAGATAGTAGAAACACTAAACAGAAGCAGATGTCCTTTCTTACCATTCTGTGATGCTACTATCGATTTTCCTGCATAAAGACAGCTAACTGTAGCAGGGTGTGCTGACGTAGGCCTTTAATCCCAGCAACTCAGAGGGCAGAGGCAGGTGGATATCTGTGAGATGGAGGCCAGTCTGGTCTACATAGTGAGTTCCAGGCCAGTTGGGGTTACAAGGACACCAAGTTCTTTGTACTAAAGTCCCATTCCTTCACATTAAATCATGCATCTTGTTTTATTTTCAGTTCTGTGTAGTGGCCAGCACAAGGAAAATACACACAACATGGAAGAAGACAAGGAAAAAGGCAGAGACAGTCTTGGACTTGGAGACTTGTGTGAATCCAGTGTTGAGGCTCCATGACAGGGAAAGGTTGTGGACTGCCACTAAGAGACACTAATGACTGGCCACGAATATGTAAGTAATAACAGTTCATTCAGCATCCCGGTTTCATTGTAGAAGAAGAATTTGATCACAGGGACTTTATAGAATCCATGAGCTCTGATTTTATAGTTCCATCAAAGGTTTTCTTTGTTCACAAATGATTCTGATAAATGTTCTTTGTACTAAAGCCCCCTTCCATGTGTGCAGCAGTTTGTATATGTGACCTGCTTGTGATCACAGCAACCTTGTGAGAATATTGCTGTCACTCTAGCTAGAAGAGAGAGTGAAACAGCAGGCTTCCAAGACCAGAGTCGTGTAATCAGTTGCTGGAAGGCAGGCCATGATCTCATGTACTTAGAAACTGCCCACTCTTCCAAAACTTTGGCAATAGTTGAAACTCTTAGCTAAATGGCTTCTTGGAGAGTATAAAATATACACTGTCATCCTGCAAAGTTTCTAATTTGATCCCTTCAGTCAACAGGGATCTAGAACTTCAGAAAATGAGAGTACTATTCAGTTGTGATTTTTGGAATCTTCATGTTCACAGGCACAACTACATCTCTAACCCTGGGCAAGCATCTCACAAAAACATCAGATCACTGAAAACCTGTCAACACTTGGCAGTTTCTGCCAATTCTCCCAGGTCCAGGGCCCAGAGCACTTTCTGTCTGTGCCATTCAGTTGTCACTTAATCACACAGCTAGCCTGTTGCTTCATGTGCCTTAATTTTGCCAACATAAACAAAAGTTCCTTACAGACTGAAACTGAGCCTTAGATTTCTTCCAGCCCACAGTATCTTCACCCATTAAAGTGTCCCTCCCCCTCACCTAGCTTATGCAGCGTATTTTCAGGAGGTTCATGAATGTCTCTCTCTGCTTCAACTCTAGTAAAGATAGTAGTAGGCAGCCCCCCACTTCCCTATCATCTGTTACTCAATGAAAACCACACAGGAGGGTCTTCCAGACCATCTCATGCTGCTGAGCCTGAAAATTGACTGCGAAGAACAGCATGATGTCAGGTAAAGAAGGCAATAATACTGTCTGTCTTCAAGGGAAGGGTTTGAATGTAAACTCTTCAATGATAATTCCCAGGGAGCTCAGAGTAAGTTGTATCATCAAGTCAAAAAGAGACATGATGATAGAGCTACAAGATCCCAGGGAAGCCTGCACCCCCCTTCCATGTCCACATCTGCCCTGTTACTGAATCAAGACTCCCTGGAAGCAGGGTTAAGATTATTAGCTACTTCTAGTTTAAGGAATACCATACAGCAGAAATCCTTCAGAAAATGCAAAGATGTAAGACCCAAATATTGTCAAATTTATCATCTTAAAAGCTTCAACTTGGAGAAGTGGTCTTGATGTCCCTGAAAGAACCTGTGGACTCAGAAACAAAAAAGGAAAGATTTAAAACTTCACCTTCGAGCTCCTACGTCCTTGTATGAGTTACTGTATGAGTGCTGCGTCCCATCCCGCGGCCTGTCGTACAACAGTGAAAGGAGAGTTGAATCATTTGAGGCAGAAGTATTTGGTTTCGAGAATTAAATTCAGGAACATCGCTCCAGGATACCCGCCCCCCCAAGAGTGTTGGAAATTCTTTATCAAACACATCTGGAAAGTGGAGGTGTAGACATTAGGGTCCAGCATAAGGTCACTTGTATTTCCATTCACTTAAGGCACACAGGCTTCAGTGAAAAATGAACAATAGGACCAAGGCTGCACAGCAAAAATGGTTGTTGTGAGGCATGCACGTGCTACATGCCAAATTTGTCTATGTATTTTTTCATTAAACCTTCACAAAATTTCCATGGGGCAATGCCTATTTCTTCTTTGAGCATGAGATTGAGAAGCTTCTGAGAGATTTGGTAATGCAATAGTGATTGAGTGGTAGAACTCCAATTCAAATCCAGATTCTTCTTACTCCAAGTCCAGGCATCAGTTACCAAAATTTAGTTTCTGTGAAGATCCTAGCAAATTGATGGCTAATCAGCCTGACTTTGGGTTTGATTTGTGTATTTAACAAACTTAGAGGAATGAATTGCTAACTTGCCTGAATATGTCCATTTGGACTTTGCCGAGTCCAAAATGTGTCTTTCAGGTTTGCTAGCTAAGGGAGAGGAGGTCAATATAAGGCTGGTATCAAAAAGGTTCAAAGTGCTGACTTTGAACTTGTTCTTTAAAAGTGATGTTATTTGAAAACACTGCAGTATGTCAGAACTGAGCAGGAATCCAGCTGTGACTTGTACTCTGATAAGTGTTGATGGTGTTTAGATTGTCCGGCTGTGAGGGGCCCCAGAGTACTAAAGAAGTACATGCCAGAGGCTTCCCTGACCCTCGCCAACAGCTGCTGCTGCCAACAGGAGAGACTGCAGAGACGCTGCAGCCAAGAGCCACAACCAGTACACTTACAGCCTTATTCTTCATCTGAGATCCACCAGCCCCAATTGCTAGAGAAGTAAAGTTGATATTCCAGGATCAGCATGGCCCTGGCAACCTCAGAGAAGAGCTTCAACATGAAACCACAGAGTGACCTAACTCCACAAAGGCTGGCAAAGGGGCCAAAGCTGCAGATTGTGCCAAACTCTCTCTCCAGTTCCTGCAGTTTGGGTAGTATGCGTATAAATAGAAAGTTTGAAATGATTTCTTACTAAGGCATAAATGTAGACAATGTAAAGGAATCACTAGGGTCTCAGGAGTCAGAGGTACTTGCATCCAGCTCCTGATCCTCTGATGGGCTAGCTGTGCAGTCTTGATGAGTTAAGTAGTATTTTTGATGCTCCTGTTCTTTATCTTATTTTCATAATTTTTACATTTATTTGTTGTGTGTGTTTATGTTCAGAAACACACACACACGTGGAGGTCAGAAGACAGCCTGTGGGCGTTTTCCTCTCCTTCCACCATGTGGGTCCTGGGAATCAAATTCAGGTTGAGCCATCTCGCCAGTCCCCTGTCCATCATCTTTCAAAGAAAATAAAAATATAACTTGTTTTTAGAATTATGGCAAAAAGTAAATGAAATAATTTGAGCACAAAGAGATTACGTGTGGTTCGGGTAGCAGAGGAATCTAGGTGTGTCTCAGATGGATACAGACGGTAAATAATATCCTCGGGTTCCACTCTCTGCTTGCTTTGATTTGGCTACATCTGAGGAGCTGCGTGGCGGTCTGCAGTAAATTCTGGCTTACTTTGTCACAAAAACTCGGTGTAATTACACAGGGGAAACTTCCTCTCTGAAGGCAAGAGAATATTTGGAACATGTTAGTAGTATGCTCATCGATCAACCCAACTTCGCTGAAATCACTTGCAGCATTCTCCTGTAGTGGCCGTGTGACCCTTCTGATAACAGATTCCTTGTGGGCAGAGCGTGAACGGGGATGGGAACCCAAAGCGAGGGTGAGTAATGTGGGTACTGCGCATCAAAATCACCTGCGTCCACTCTCACACCCTGCCTGAGGAGGACGGATGTCTTCTTCAACCATCGCTGTTGACTGTGGTGCTTATCGCATTGTGGCGTTTATCACATGAGCTTCGCTCGCGGGGTGGTGCTGAGTACTGCCTGAAGACACAGATTTTAAATCTTCGTTTCCATCAGCATTGATTCTCACAGTGCTTTGCCCAGAGTGAGTAAATGAGAGGAATCTAATGGAAATTAATGAATTTAACACATGTATATTAAAAGTGAATGAAGTCAAAAGTGGGAAAGAGATGACAAAGAAACAATGCTAAAATCACACACTTTCCAGAAGAATGCAAGAAAAGGGAATCAGAAGTCCTTTCTTCAAACATCGTTGTCAGAAATCCCCATCTTCCTGAAGTGGTCTTTTAATGAGAATGAGGGGACACATTGATTGTTTGTCTCCCAAGACCCAACATGGAAAGCTGATCTGAACTGTTCCAGTCAAGACACCACAATAAACAGTCAAAGAAAAAACTTTGAATGAAGGAGGCAGGTGAAGTCACTGGAGTGGAGAATTCAGAGAGCAGACAAAGGGAGTGCTTCCCATGAAGTCCCAGTAACGTGGAAGAAATATGTTGACAGTTCAGACAAAAATTCTCAATTGAAATCACCCAAAAAAATCTTCCTTTAATATGAAATATTGTTTCCATCAGAAAACCATCATAGCTACACTCAGAAGTTGATAAAATCTCTTAAATACCAAGATACTCTTATATTAAATCTCTGGGACTAGTATAGAAAATATATTGATTCTGTTTTTAGAAGTCACGAATTTCACCTGGTCAGACTGCACAGCACACAAACAGGTGGAAGAAATTCCTTATAGCATCATTGCTGAGAGAGTTCAGCTAAGATTTCTCTTTTAAAAGAAAACACTAGGTCTAAGATGTAGTTCAGTAGTAGACTACCTGCAAGGTACTTGTCTAATGCAAGGAGGAAAGAGAGAGAGACAGAGAGGAGAGAGAAAGAGAGTGAAGAAAGAAGAAAAAGAAAAAGAAGAGAGAGAGAGAGAAAGGGAGGGAGGGAAAGGAAGGGAAAGAGATAAAGAAAGAGTGGGTAGAAGGAAGGAAGAAGAAAAGAAGGAACAAATGAAAGAAAGACAGACAGAAACCACATGGGTGTCTGGGTCAGGGGGCCATTTTATACACTACAGAACCGGATGTGGCAAACTGGCCAGTCGGGATTCAGCTTTGTTTGTTTGTATAAAATTTCATTGGCTCACAGCCATGCTCAATTGTATACTATTGTTTAATGGCTGCTTCTGTGCCTATAGCAACAGAGTGCAATAGTTTCAATGATCGTATTGTCCATAAAGCACCAATTAAAGCCTTTTACAAAAAATGTCTGCCAACCTGTGGCATTCCACCTCCAGGAACCAGGAGGCCTTTCTTTCAATTCCCAAATGGCCAGGCACTTAAATGGCAAGATAGTGAACACTGTCATCTGCATTAATGACTTGCAGACTGCGAGGAGGGCAGCGACAGAAGGAAGGAGAGAGGACAGCTGGTTGCTAGGAAGGCCTAGAGAGGCGAGAGCGCAGTCCACGCTGGGTCTCCGCCGGGAGAAGGAGCCACAAGTTGGCTCCTACCAGGTCAGCCTCGTGCTCCTTCTGCACCCTGCAGCACATTTGAAGGTTTTATTTCTTCTACCCTTCAAACATTAAAAAACAGTTATTATCTGAGCTTCCAACAAACAATTATTCCAGCTCCTAATTTATATTTCAATCATTTTAACTACTGATCTTATGATCACATCTAGGCTCTGACTACATTAGTGTCTATTAACTATGCAGCAGCCAATAAACTCTGCATGAGAGACTTATTCTGTCCGTACTCCCTTAGCACAATTTATTAAAATAATGTATACTATTAACGTTTAAACTGAATGTAATATATATATTTAATATAAAATTTCTCATTACTGTGATTAATAAAATTTTTACTGTAAGCTGATATTTAGTTAGAGAAAATGAACAAGTTAAGCCAACTGAACTATTTCAGTTACATTAATTTAATTAAATATGACTTTTACATTATGGAGGATTACATATATACCACTGATAATTCTAACATATTTAAGGAATCAAGGAATAGAATCCCACTATTGAAGCTAAAGAAATCATCCCCAAGGTCTTTCTGGATTAAGATCTTCCTCCTAAAGACCCCTCCCTTTTGTAGATAAGCCTTCTAGAATCTAGTTTAAGAGCAGCAAAGTAACTCTCCAGGTTTTCCTCCTTTAACAGGTCTTATTATTTTGAGCTGTTCTCTCTCTCTCTCTCTCTCTCCCTCTGTCCCTCCCTCCCTCTCTCTTTCTCTCTGTCTGTTGGTCTGTGTAGGGAGAAATTGAGAGAGGTAGAGAAACAGACATAAAGAATAAAATGATTATCACAATGGTTCTTTGACCCTCTGTTTATATACAGAAACATTTCCCAAAATGATTCCCATGTGCATCAAATCCCACTTCTCACATCTGACTAACATCAGGAGCTAGGCTAACGTAACTGCCTTGACACTTTCTGACTTAGAGACATTGGACAAATTATCGGTTTGATTTCTCCATCAGAACAATGGGAATGAGATGGAGATATGAAAAGTCAGCCTTCAACTGCTCTCCCTCCAATCTGGGTATGCTCACTGTTGCCACACAGGTGTTTACTGTACTGTGCCTTCTGTGAGCATGAACAGAGAGCCCATAGGGTGAGCCATCATCTACCGTCGGAAGTTGCCAAACTGCCATGGCTCTGAGTCTACAAAATGTGTATACATGCATTTACCACACAGAAGAATAAACAGATAAGTAAATAGTAGGTACGGCACTAATGGCAGCTGTTTCAGTCATAGCTCACTGACCATTTTATGTCCCTGGGTAAAGCCCTAGGTTATTTAAGTCTTGGTTTCCATTCTTACCAGTAGGATTACTACTACTAATACTGCTTTATAGGCATATTGTGGATACCAAATGATTATTTCAGATAAAGTACTTGGAAAAATAAGCTACACTAACAGCGTAATTGCAGTGTTCTCAGCAACAAAAGCAATAGTAACTCAGAACAAATGTACTGTCCTGCTAGTGGTGGGGCGACACTTTGTTGGGGGGTCAGGACTTAGGGAGTACCAGACACTAAGAAGTGTCCGTTCTCTGGAAAGAGACAAAGGACTTTCTCCAAGTTGTCCTGCTTCTAATCACGAGCCAAAATAGGGAGTGCCGGCCATCTCCAACGCCACGCTCATTCGTTTATAGTAACATATTTAACAAGAATGGTCCACAGCCAAAAACACTATGCCTAGCAAAGTCACACCACCTCCTCAGACTGTAGGTTTGCTTTAAGATTTATTTTATGTTTTATGTGTTTGTCTGCATGTATATATGTGATGTGTGCCTGGCACCTGCAGACAGCAGAGGGAGGCATCAGATGCCCTGAAACCAGAGTTACAGGCGTTTGTGAGCTTCCAGGTGGGTGCTGGGAACTGAACCTGAATCTTCTGCAAGAACAGCCAGTGCTCTTAACTACTAAGCTATCTCTCCAGTCCCACATTGGTTTATTTTAACATAACCTGTTTGGGAATGACTGAAGCTAGAAGTATACTTCGAAATATAGGGTGTTTCAGAGGAAAGTTCAAGGGTGAAAAAATAAAATCTGCCCTTGAGATTACTCTGAAATGCACCAGGAGCCCTGGTGACTGTCAGCATGCTTCATGCTCAGAAGAAAGCTTCTGCCTCCATAGTTGAGAAGGCATGAGAGTGAAAACAAAACCCTAATATGGGGCCTGAAATCAGTATTAATTATTGTAATTCATAAGCTGAGAAGCCAACCAGAACCCAGCCTGAATTATCACCCAATCTCTGTAATAGATGTGGACAGGAAAATCTCAGGAAAGGTGTCAGCTAATAGACTGGAACAGGTATTCCCTCACCAAATCCATCCCAATCAGGGGGATTTATTTGGAAAGGACAGCCAGGCAATAATGGGAGGCAATTATTAAATTCAGCACAGTGAACTTTTAGAGGCGAGGAAGAGCCTGTGACTGCCATTTCATGTTTTGCTGTACAGGGCCTTTGATCACTTGCTGCTTCATCCAAGCCTCTCATTCAACAACAGTTTGGACTGAAGGCAGCATTGTTCAGATGAGGCTCAGAACTCAGAGTCCTCTCTTTCTCTTTTGTAATAAGCTAGCTAATAGCACCTGGGTCATCACCTCTCTCAGCTTCCTTGCCCCATAACCCTATTTTATTTCATAGTTATGTTAGAAAGCTCCACAAAAGACTTTCCCTTCCATTAGTTATTTAGCAACCCTCCCAAGACTCTTTTTTCTCTCCTTGTGACTCCAACATGAGATACTGTTAGGGATTTGTAGCATGGGCCGAGGACTCAGACTATCTGATTTGAACTCTGAACCAACCCAATACAGAAGACTTTCAGAATGACATGAGTTTTTCTTCTCATGTCAAAGTAAGTATAATGCAATATTAGTTTCACTGAGGGGAGAAAATTTTTACAAGTCAAATGAGCTCACATAAATCATGGACAAGCTCATTGTTGATGCCTTGCACATTGTGGTGGTTGGAAGGAGAAGGCCTCCCATGGGCCTGGTAGTACTTGCAGACTTTGTCCCCAGTTGATGGCACTGTCTGTGAGGTTTAGGAGATGTGGCTCGAGGTGGCTTTGAGGGTTCATAGCCTGGTCCTGAGGTTTAGGGGATGCGGCTCGAGGTGGCTTTGAGGGTTCATAGCCTGGTCCCATTTCTAGTTCTGTTCTTTCTTGTGCCTTCTTGGAGATGTGAGTGCTCAGTGTTCTGTTTCAATGCCTCCCGTCACACCTCCCTAACTGTGATGGATTTTTATGCCTCTGGAACCATAAGCCCAATAAATACTTCCTTCTATAAGTTGATTGGTCATGGTCTTTTATCAGAACAACAGGGAAGTAACTAATACACACATGTCAAGAACTCAACAAATTTCAGTAGTCATCATTATCATCATCATTTTTAGGAGTTATGTTTTGCATCTGGGATTGTCAGGTTCCAATTTCACAAGGCATTTCAAGAAAGCAGTCTTTCTTATTTTATTTCCAGAATTCTAGCAAATCTTTGTTATAAAGCCTTATGTTGCTTTATTTCATGCTGAGTGATTTTTTTCTTACACAGCCTTAACCATTTTGTAATAGAATCATGCCTGTATTATTATTTAACTTCTGGCTAATGGGCCATTTCCTCTACACCAATTCTTCTTCTTCCTCTTCATTTTACCTTTAAGTAAAGTTTCACTTTCATGTATAAAACCAGAATCTCAGATTTTTATAGCTTGGCTTTACTTTTAAATGGACCACCTTCTTTAGGTAGGTCCCTGTGTATATATATAAAATGTATTTTTACATTGATTTCTTTGTTGGTATCTCTTTTGGTGATATGGTTTTTATATTTTCACATTTCCATTTTCCTAAAGAAAAATAAAAACCTGTTTTGTTTTACCTTCCAAAAATTTACTGACCTTTAAAGAATGCTCCAATTTAAAACAATGAATATGCTGTAAAAGAATAGTGTTTCATATGGTTTTTCAGTGAACTATGCTGAATCAATGGTATGGTCAAGGATTTCTTCATGGGTGCTGGTGACAGCGAAGTTGTGTCTAGAAGGATCTAATGAGGATTCAGGACAGACTACACAGATCACGGATGCAGGAGTGGGAGGTACAAGATACCTTTGGCCAATCAGAAGATGCAGAAAGAAAACATGTGGCGCTTGTAGCAAGACAATGGCTTGTGTACAGCTGTGTTGCTTTGTTTTGTTTATTTATTGATTAAAGAAAGCATTGTTTCATACTTCAATGGAATGGCTGTATGCACTTACAAATTGTCATTGCAATATCCAAGCAAATGAATATATCTCTCATACCACATCTTTTAGGTAAACCTGGAAGGTTGGATGAAGAGATTGTAAATGCTTTTGCAGCTCAGTCAAGGTACGTTTACCTCATCCCAGTACCTAGAAGTGCTGACAGTCAGACTCAGAGCATCGTGGCAAAGATGATCTGAGTTCGTAAGAGAAATACTGGAGAAAGAGACACATCAAGAAGCTTCAGAAACCGATTTGCTCAGAAGTCACAAAGATTTAAATGAAGGTGTGTGGCTAGGAAGAGAAAAGCATTTAGAGGTAAGAGTAAAGTATTAGAAATTGATTAGGTGTGGAATTCCAAATCAAAGATGCTGCTGAAAGTATTGTCATTGAAGGCAGCTGACCCCAGTAAAATAGGGAAGAATTACTGTGTCTTTTGGTCCAAACCCAATTTTCTATGTTCAGACCTGGAGTGGGGGGCAGGAGACAGAACTCTGAAAACATGGCTTTTTCTTTGCTTTCTGGTCTGGTAATATGTTGTACCAGAGGGAATGACGAAAAGAGAGGGAGCCCCAGTGATGCACAAGGGCCTTATTCTGTCTTTCCCTCTTTGCTCTTGTTCTGGTACATCGCCCCAGCGACAGCCCTTCACATTGGAAATGGCAGCTATTTCTAGCATTTCCCGTGCTTCTAAAATGGTTTCTAGGTTGTACACCCTTCAAAACGTGAGACAGTGTTCTTTCCAAAGGAGAAAGTCAGCTCTGTAAAGACTCTCAACCATAGCAGCTGTCTGCAGTCACCAGCTCCTTGCAACCTCATTTTCCTCAATTAGACTATCGATGTCTCCTGTACCTACTCAATAAAGTCCTGTTTTCAATGATTTATGCTAATAAAACTGATGTGGTTTATTTATCTTGATAAGACTTCAAGGACATGAAGGGAAGGGATGATTTCAATAGAGTAAGCTGGATTTTTTGTCATTGTAACAAATACTTAAGGAAAACAATGTAAAATGTAGAATGTATTTGCACTCACAGTTTCAGAGGTTGCAGTCTGTGGCCACGTGGGGCCATTGTTGTGGGTCTGTGGTGAAGCAGAACATCATAGGCGAGAAGGCATGGTGGGCCAGAGCTGTGCATCTCATAGCAATAAGAAGAAAGCAATAGAGAGAAGGGACCAGGACAAGGTACAGCCCCTGAGAATATACATACCCTAGGGACCTACTTCTACAACTAGGTCTCACTTCTGAAAGTTTCCATTACCTTAAAGTTCTGCCATCTGATTATGAATCCACCAGGATACTAATCCATTGATTGGGTCAGAGTTCCAGTCTCAGTGACTGGACCCATTAGCACACGATTAAACCGTGAGCCTTCAGGGAGAATTCCATACCTGAACCCCAACACTTAAACATGTTCTGTATTAACTCTGGTGTGCTGCTGAGATTTCCACATGAAGGATGTCCAGGAGAAGCAAAACACTCAGAACTGGAATAAATTGGGGGATTATAGGTACACAAAGGTAGGTCAAACAGATTTCCATATAACTATAAAAATATATAACTATAAGATTCACAGAAACTAGGTTAAAAAAAAAGATTAGTCACCAAAATGGCAAGGAATAATGAATGACAAATACTAAAGATAAAGAAATCATGAAGTTTGGCAATTCAGGTAAGAATTGTAAAAACAGGATTTGAACTTGATAGTGGGTAACAAATTAGATTCATAAAGAGTGGGTACCAAAAACATTTCTGTGTTATGTGCCTTTACCATAAAAGTCTAAGTAGTTCTTTTAGACTTGTAGACAGCTAAGAGACGGGTCACAAGGGCTGGAGAAATAGCTCAGCAGTAAATTAGTTGTACTCGTAGAGGACCCAGGCTCAGTTCCTAGCACCCACATGGCAGCTAACAACTGTCTGTAATTCCAGTTCCAAAGAATTCAACATCTTCTCTGGCTCAGGAGCATTGCAGGTGTGGGTGAACTTGCATGCATGTAGGCAAGACCCTTATATTCCACATACAAATCCAGATTTTCAGCTTATCTTTCAAAATTAGAAAACCAGATAGTACTGGTTCTGTAGTCCCTAATCACAACTTCTCTCAGAGTTCAATGGCCAACTGACACCACCACAAACCCACAGCTGAGGCCCCAGGCAGAGACTGGGCCTTCAAGTTCGCTCTTCCTTTGCTCTCAGAAGAGTTCCATCGGTTCTCTTCTCTGAATTGTGTTCAGATACCACTTTATATTTCCTCAGGATGATGGATAGCATGATAGTGGCTAGAGCTTCTGTTGAGTTTAAGAAATCTGATTCTATAAACTTCACAAAGGAACTCAAAACTATGTGTTTCTATTTGAGAAGCACATCAAGAAATCAGGTTTATTTAATTTAACATCTCAAGACCCAAACTCTCTTCGCAAGCCTTCGGCGCACTTGAAGCATTCATGCTGACAAGAGAGGAGATTGTCTGTGCACAAGTTCTGGACTCAGGAGGATCCACTTGGGCCTGCTTCTCACTCTGCCATAGCTGCTGAGGCAGTCAAGACTCAGATCCACCAGCACACAGAGTCACAGTCGTCCGTCATGGTCTCACTGCCTCACTGAGATCTGTTTCTCCGTCTTAAAGTTGTCAGGACTAAGTGGCTTTCACAAGACATCTCATATGATATCTGAACTATTTTGAAAGAAAAAGATAAGATTTGTCAGAAAAAGGAGCTCCACTTCAAAGCAAAAAAGAAAAAGGAATCTCTTTGAGTAAAAATTAGTATAATCTTAAAATTAAATTTACTGTCTGAATGTACCACATTCTCTGAGGCTAACAGCTGATTGCCTGGTTGTTCTGTCTGCCAAGCTTAAGGCCATGGAGAACTTTGAACCACAAAGAAGCAAATCCATCTAGATACAAAAGGTGCCACCAAAGGCTCCTTAAAGAACATCATCTTTATGCAATCACAGATACAAGCCAAGTCTTATCAAATTAAAGGAAAATTATGTATATAAATGAAATCTGAGTAACATAGTTCCTAGAAACTCCCTTTTACCAAAGTCAGTGCAGACTCAAATGTCATAAAATGCTAATTAAGATCTTGTTTTATTAATAACTGAGTCTCGTGTTGTCTGAAATAGTGGAGAAATTTACTCATCCTGATTTGTTGCTTGACACTGAATTTTGAAAAGTTGTGCCTTTCAATTCTACCCCGAGTACAAAATATTGTGCACCTGGACAATCTGGTTCTCTCCAGGGATTGTACTACTCTGGAATGTTTTATGAATCTAAAGTCCACCATATGGAACAACTGTGCCATTAAGATGGGCATTAAAAAGATTTGTTCACTCAGCTAGATTTAGGCAGATAATAATACTTGGCACTTACAGTGCCTTTCACCTGTCTACCTTAAAGTAAGCAATTTGTAAACACATATTGCTACAGAATCCTTTTAAGTCAGAAGTGTGCTCCACAGAGAACAATTCCTAACTACTACTAAGTAAGTCCAAACTAAGGTAGAAATGGTGAAAATGAAAAGACAGAAACAAAGCTGTCTAAGAATGCTCTTTAACACTAGTTCATCAAATTATCTCAAATAGCAATTTCAACTCTCCCTAGAGAGAAAAAAGGCACCAGAGATGTGGCATGCATTTTCTCTGCCTTATCTAGCTTTGGATCCACAAACACAAAATTTTCATAATAAGTATAATATCATTACTTAAATTAACTGTGAATGAGATTGGTGGAGACCTCATAACAATTTCTGTATTAGTAATTTGGTATTCTGATGATAAGAATTAATAGGATTTCCATGCAATTTCAATTAGGTTTTCCATAAGTGTCATTCTACTTACATGTCTAATTTCTATGTCTATTTTGCAATAGGTCAGAACTCAAAGTAATAATTCATAGTGTCTTCTAAACTACTAACATCACTCACAGTTTAATGTACGTATATAATCTAGTGATACTACGCGGTCCCCTTCTGACTACACCTTGCCAGCCTAACTGCTTGTGTCACCTTTACTTTGATTTCTTTGCTTGTAAGCTGAAAAGATTTCTAGGGAGTAAATTTGACATACCCAAGAGCAAAATTAAGCTTTAGATTATTTATTGCTTAACATCTTACTATAGACTGCCAGAAACATAGCTTAAAATGTATTCTGAATTTATGTACATCTCCAAGTCTGTGACTAGGGTAAGATAAAGCCCACAGCATATTGTTCGGCTACTGAAAGTTCCAAAACAGATCAATATCTGGAGTAGAAGCTCGTGTTCAGGCAAACATTCCATAAGGTACAAAAAGGGAAAATCGGGCCATCAAATGCACACTATGTCAGGCAGTAGGGAAATACTTCTTTTGATGATATAGTCAAATACTGTATATGTACATATATATATATATGATATAAAAATAACGTGGTTATAAATTCCCAGATGACCACATTTCAAAGCATCAGTTTTTAAAGAGGCTGCATATCTTGAGCATAGATTCTAAATGTCGGCAAAGAGATTGAAAACTCAAATGATTACATGGGCAGAAAAGTAGTATATTTTAGGATTTAAATATAATGGAAAATATTCCTTTAAGCACATAACCATATGCTTATAGGTTTCTACACACGTGGTAAAGTATGTGCACAGAGGATGCTCATACCGCTCTGTCTGATGATTTTAAAACACAGCCTTACCTTAAAAATAAAACTAGCAAGCATACATGCACTTGTGAAAGGGGCCACTGGTCCTCAGCTGTAAGTTGTTTTCACAGACAGAAGTAGACCCAGTGTGGACAGATATCTGACTTCCCAATAGAAACCAAAACAATTGAATTTTTAATGTAAGATATTTGAATGTTCGCTCCAATTTTCTTTAGACCTTACACACTTAACTAGTCAAACCTTCTTCAGTGGTTAAAAGCAAATCTTTTCTGGTTTTCAATAGCATTTGTTCATCATATCTACAGAGAAAATGATGGGAGACAGGAGGAAGGAACCACAAATTGTTCAGAATTTAGTTTCCAGCAGTGATAAATACTTATAACGTAAATTTAATTTCACTACTTAAAAATAGTTTCATTTCTTGAAAATTGTGTTCATAAATAAGATTAATCCTAAACTAAATCAAAAAATATTTGAACCATTAAGGAAAACAACCATCTTTGGAAAATGTAAAATTTTATGAATATAAGTAAATTTTACAAACAGGCAAATATTTAAAAAATATGACCTTTAAATATGCTCAAGTCCAGTATCACACAACTCAAATCAAATTTTTTTAAAGATTAGGAATATAAATTATATACAAAGTAAATATGAATCACATATTTAGAAATTTAAATTTCATATATATGTTTAAGTTAGCACTGAACATTTCAGGAGAAGGTCCCAGACTCTATCATTGTAGGTAAATGTGATATTAAAATGGAAGAAAAAATGTATCTAGGAATTACAAGAACTATTCTTAGGTCTGACATCAGTGATGTTGCTTACGTCAAAATATAGCTTCAGTGATCTTCACATTCCTTTACATCTAACACACACACACACACACACACACACACACACACACTGGAAAATCAGTTCAAAGTGTGTGTTTGAAGGTTCAATCAAGTTGTCTTCTTTCTTTTGGTAACGTTTGGTTTCAGTTACTCATGAATCCATCCCAGGAGTCTAGGAAAACTCTCTCTTCACATCAGCTATGAGAGAATTTTGGGAGGTTTTGTGGTACTTGGGCAAAACCTGTTGACTGAAAATATGTGTTTTATTTGGCTCTCCTCTGAAAATCCACTACGCCTGGATTCCACTTGGTAGGTAGCATGGGCTTCTCTTCCTGTCTTAGGTGCTACCAGAACTTGTCATGTCTTTGGTGCATCTCCCCCAAATGTTTGTACCCATTACCAAAGCAAGTGGCATGTAGGCTTCTCAGGACTGAGACATCAGGTGCGTGAGAACATTTGTCAAAGGTAGATGAGAACAAACAGTGTGCAGGGAGAAGCTAAATCAAAAGAATGGTGTGTCAAAAAAGTCCAAGAAAAGACAAAGCTGACCAGTGCTGCTGAGAGATGAAGCAAGGTGAGCACTGAACAAGCAGTGACCACTGGGTGCAAGTCCTCACTGAACCTAAAACAGAAGCTTCAGTGACATAACAGGACTGAAATCGAGGCGGAGCTTATTGTGAAAAAGTGAGAACAGCTGGGCAAAACCTGTAGACTGAAAGAATGTGTTGTATTTGGCTCTCGTCTGAAAATCCACTAGTAAAACAGGAAAGATATTCTTGAAAAAGAAAGTGTAGAGAACCAGACACCAACATGTAAATCGTTGATGCATCCTTCTAAATTCCTGCTTTGTAACACTCATGGAAGATTTGTTCATAGTAAATAAGTCTTGAAACTGCCTGTGTGTACTCCTAAAGAACAGATAGACTGACATGCTCAAACACTGCCATAGTGCTCAGTGAACACATATACATCCTCAGTACTTGCAACAATCTGGAAAATCTTAAAGATATGTTGAGTGAAATGCGCTGCATATAAGATTAGAATATGCTACATCTCTCCATTACTCTAAAGCATGCCAAAAATATACTATTCACAAACATTGTAATTGTTGTCTGAGAAAATGGGATTGACTGAAAATGGACAAGATGAAACTTTCTAGTATGATGAAACTATAATATATCACCGTAACTTGACAGAAGATTTCTACATATTGTATACAATTAGATTTTGGCAATTATAGACTTAAGAGCTATAAAAAAACACTGAACTCCAGTTTATAGTATCCAGGAAATATTTATAGAAAAGTTAGTAATGTCTGTAATGTATTTTGAAAGGCAAGAAATTATGGTGAACAGAGATGATAGCCAAGTGAAATTGTAATGCTACAATCTAGATGGTGAGATGCAGTTATTCACTGCAAAATTCATTTGCTTTGAATTTTTATATTAACATGTTGGATATGTTAGAAATAACTGTATATGGGGTCTTCTTTCAAGCCTCTTTATCTGTTGAATGTTTCTTGTTTATTTATTTACTTTTACTTTGTGTGTATGAATGTATTGCCTCCATGTATGTAAGTGCACATGTCTGTGGAGGTCAGAAGAGGGCATTGGATTCTCTGGAAGTTGCGTTACTGACCACAGCTAGCTGCCATGTAGATGATGGGAATCTGACCTGGTCCTCTGCAAGAGCAGCTAACTCTATTAACCGCTGAACCGTTTCCCCAGCCCCTGGAATGTTACTCTATGCCATTATTTGTTCCTAACTTATTTGATACCATATTTTCTTAATTTTAGCACTTTGTGTTAGGCTCCTCAACATAATTTTAACCATATGCTTTCAGGAGTGTTTTCCTCCAAATTGAAGCACTCTCTTCTAGAGAGAGAAAGGAGATCTGTAAGATTCAGGAAGCTAATGAAAGTTAAAAGACTCAAGAAACTCATGAAACAAGACTCAGGAATCTCATAAAGTTGCAAGATTCACAAGTCCTCTCCTAAGGTAATACAAGCAATCACTTATTATTAGGAGATAGAACAACATTCTATGAAGCTGTCTGCAACGTGTAGGGAGAACTAGTGGTGCAGGGGGGGACGATGATGTGAGAAGAGTCAGAGACGTCATTTTCATGAGTTGCCACCCATACTGAGGTGGGACTCTGGGAGTCCTGTAGTCAATAACTTCTCACTCATGCTTTCGTATATAATCCCAATAAACTCCTTGGATCACGAGCTAAATAGGTGGAATTATTTATTTGGTTTCAATAAGTGCCCTGCCTATCATCAAAAAAGAAGAACTACGTTGCAGATTTTTGTTTAAATAAACCTATGGATCAATAAAAATGAAACTAATATCTCTGCAATGCCGAGTCTTCAACTTGCAAACATCCTATGTTCCTCTATTCAGTTAGGTCTTTAATTTTTCTCAATAATGCTCTGAATATTTCAAAGAAGTTTTGAATCCCTTTGGAATATATTTGCTTTTACATATTTGAAAATCTTAATGTGACATTAAAGTGTTGGAAGAAGTAGATAGGCTCCTGGCTCTAACTATAGTCACTGGCCATAAACAGAGCACAAAAATCACGGTGTATAAACTGTTTTACCTGCCTTCTTAAATTTTTTTAAATGTATTTGAGTGTTTTGCCAGTATTCATGTAGGTGCTTCTGTGTCTTGCAATGCTTGTACAGGCCAGAAGAGGGTGTCCCATGCCCTGAAACTAGAGTTACAGACAGTTGGTAGCCACCAGGCAGGTGCTGGAAACTAAATCTGGGTCTTCTGCAAGACAGTACTCTTAACTCCTGAGCCGACTCTCCAGCCTTCTTTATTTTACCTCCCCACTTATACTGCAACATCAAGGGAGGAAACAGAATGCTCATCCTCAGTGAGAGCCTTTCTTGGTTTGGTGGTTTTTCCCCTTTAATTCTTAACTTTCCCCCATTCCACTCTACAGATCAATGAATCAGAGTCACTTATGCCTATAAAAGCCTCTTGACCAGCATCTTAAGTCCCCTGTTAGCCACTCTGCCTTGGCCACTGAGAGCTTTGTCTTTCACTTTTGTGTGATGAATGTTTGCTTGGCTCACTCTACCGTCCAACTGTGCACATCATTCTTCATGAAAGCAAGACAAGAACCCAGTTGTGATAAGAACCTGCAGCAGTCCTACCTTGTTTTATTTATAATTAATAACAGCACATAAAGACATAGGGAAAAGGACTAGACGTCTGGAGAAATGCCTAATTCTAAGACTGGAACAAGTAGCACAAATCAGCCTGTAGCATCTTAGAGAACCCTGAAGTTGACAGAAACCAAGAAGGTTCTCAAAAGAAAAAGAACTACATTAATGAAAGCATGCCAGCTGGTCACCATCACTGGAAGAGCTCTCAACAACTAAGATTGGTGTAATATGAGCAGCAAAATAATGGGGGGAGGGGAGAGGAAGAGAGAGAGAGAGAGAGAGAGAGAGAGAGAGAGAGAGGAGAGAGAGAGAGAGAGAGAGAGAGAGAGAGAACCACCTGTTAGGCTGACCAGATTCCAAAAGATAGACCTGCATCCAAGAGCACTTGGGAAACACAGATTCAATTTGATAGGCCTTTAAAACAAACAAACAATAACAGAGGACAAGGACATGAAGTCATGGGGTGGAACAGGACAGGGTGTCTAACTAGGACCAAAACTTACGGTAGGAAATTCTTGGATTAATAAAAATATTTTAAGTGAAATTGAGTTTATTGGATTATAACTAAAAGAATAAAATGTATACATGATTCTACACTGATATGGAAAACAAACAACTATAGGAAGAGAGATTAATCTATCAAGGAAATAAGTTGAAATAATTGATATAGATAATCAACTTTCCATTGAACCCGGGTCCTCTGCAAGACCAGGCAGCAGTGCTCTCAACACTGACCCATCTCTCTCCAGCCTGCATTATTTCATTTTAAATTTGTGGAAAAATCTATCATTGAAAGCATCTAGGTAGGTTTAAAGACTTCTCAGAGGCAAACACTTGGTGTGCATTGCTATGTGTGTATGTACATGATCATGTGCTTGTGTTCTTCTACATGTTCATGCATATTGGTACAGTGCATTTCTATGTACATATGGTGTGTGTATGAACATGTTCACGTATTTGGGTGCACATATGTGCACATGTATGCAAAAGTGAAGAGAAGACTAGCAGGTGTCTTGTTCAATTGCTCTCCAACGCATTTTTTGAGACAGTCTCTCAATGCATCAGCTCCCTCACCGGCTGGCCAGCCCCAGAGGCCCTCCAGTCCACCCCCTCTGCACCAGGACTCCAGGCATGTGTTTCTGTGCCTGACTGTTTTTAATGTAGGTGCTTGGGGTCCAAACTCTAGTCCTCACACTTGCGTGGTATTTTACCGACTGAGCCATCTTATTTAGGCCAAATTTCAAACTGCAGATTCAAGGCTGGAGATGCAGCTTGGTGGCAGAGTGCTTGCCTGGCATGTGCAAGACCCAGAATTCAACCATTAGCATCACCAAATAACAATAATAATTATTATTATTAATAAAATGAATCAATTGAATATCCAGTTATATTTATATTTTAGGTACATTCAAATTTTGTTTCATGTTGTCAGATATGTAGTGTTACTTTTCACAATTTAACCTGAATCTTCAGTATCATCAAAATTTTACAGTTTTCCTATGTGTGTTTTCAGTAAGCTGGCCTATGGTTGTCATGTGACCTCCAAATCTAGTTCACAGTCTGTTAGAATTTTGACCTCTGTTCTTAACATCATGGCAAAAGAATGTGTTTTTTTACAACACAATAAAAAGGGGTAAAAAACTCATGAGTTAAAAACTTCCCGACAGAACTTACATGGAGAATATTAAGAGGCGCTATGGTAGAGAAAAATTTGACAAGATTCAATTTTGAAACAAGTATGATTGGATTTTCAAAAAAGAATGACACTGAGTGGAAATACTTTCCTACGGCTGCACTAGGAGGCCCTTCTGTGCTTCCCCGGGCACAAGCCAGTTTGTCCAGCGAGGGACCAAACTGATGAGCCGGTCTGTGTGTTCATCATTCAGTCTCAAGGGAGTGAGTGCAAATAAGAGATTTCCCTAAAAAGATAAGAATAAAAAAAATTGTAATTGGTCTAAACTTATGAAAGGAAGCTGAAGCTACTGGCTTTAAAAAGATGATGTTTTAATAATTCACCTCTAATCTGCTTCATTTGTAGTTCTCAGATTAGAGCTAGGTTGAAGAAAATAGAACAATAATCGCATTCATTCAATATCAGTAGTAAAAACTGCCCTGAGAAACTCAAAATTCTGTTAATGGATTATTGCCTGTTAGACAATTACATCAAATGCTATAAAAGGTTCACTAAACATATTTAGCAGGGATTACAATGCTTAGCATGTCTTTTATAATCATACACATATATGTGTGTGTATACATATGTTTTTAATTGAATTTTTGTGTATTTCATACAGAACATCTCAACTGACCTTAATCACTTTTATACCCCCTTCCTCACTGGCACCTCCCACAGCCCTTCCCATTGGAATTCATACACTGTCATTCATGTTAAGGCCTATGGTGTCAAGTTAGTATCCCCAGATATTCCTCAGTGCAAGTTCATCCACTGAAGTCTAGTCCGCCTATCCAGAGTGCCTCGTTTGAAGAAAATTAGCTCTTCCTCACCCAACAATAATCAGTTACCAATTTTTCCTCAGCAAAGATTGGGGTCTGCTGCCCATTTCTCCAGTTCCATACTGAATTTTTGTCAGCTTGAGTTTGCATGGGTCTTGAGCATGCCAAAACCATTGCTATAGGTTCATATGATCAGGGTCCCAGGAGCTTGTAGGATTCTATTCCCACATATTTACATATGGCTATGTACCTCTTCCCCGGTTCTTACAATCTTTCTGCCCCCTCCTTCCCAGTAGTGTCTGAGCCTTGGGTGAGTGAAGCTTAACATAGGAGTCCTGTCCAGGGAAGCATACTCTGGAGATTCCTAATCTCCACTACTTGGCCATTTGTGATCTATTGTGTTCCAGGCCCTCTATTGCAACAGGAAACTTTGTTAATGAGAATTGAGAGATTCACTGGTGTCTTCGTTGCCTTTGTTCTATATTGTGTGAGCCTTAGGTGTAGAGATTACATTGTAGATGTGCAGCTTAGGCTTGGCCAATTTACAGACAATGTCTGTGTGTGACCAATTGTTATACTCTGTATTAGTCTTCATCTGGTCCAAAAGAAGCTTCTTTGATGAGTGATGACTGGGATACTGGAATGTTAATATAAGGGTACAATTTTGCACTTAGTAAGAACTTACATTAGCCTAGGGATGTGACAGCCTTGGTAATTTCTCTAAGATCTATGACCTCTTCAGCCATGTGTATTTGGCAATGATGACAAGTACCACAATGGGTTTCCTCCCATTGAATGGGCTTTAAGTCCAATTAGGTAGCTGTTGATGGCCCCCAAAATAAAAGTGCCACTCCTGCACCAGTGTCAGTCACTGAAGTGGCTATTTCTTCATGAAGCTGGTGTTGGGCCATTGATGGATATTCTCTCTAAGCAACTTGCATAGAGAGCTATAAGAGCTAACTTTCAGGCAAAGTGGCTTCCAGGAGAATTTCAGCTCCATTCCTCCAAATCCAGTCTCCAAGGTATATTCTGTCTTCAGCAATAGGGTCTTACCTTCAAGGTCTGGCAATTAAGGACTGTGGTAATTACCTGTGTAATTTTGGGAGTCTATCACCCCAGTCAACAACTTAAAAGAAGGTTTCTCCTGTCAGGCACTGTTTCTTGTTATGTAGCTTTCAGCTATGCACATGGTGTCATGTAGAGATATTGTATGTGGAATTTGTCATTAGGTTGTTAAACTAATATGATTCCCTCTGATGTTTTATGCTATCAAGGTATTTTTTAATCTCTCTCTTCCTGTCTAACCCTCCCTCCAAGCCTGCTACCTTAAATTTTCCCCATTTCTCCCTTAATAATATCAGTCTCCTATGGCCCCACCTCTCTTGAGTTCCTTCTTTCCCTTTATCCCCATAATTCCTTGTATAGCTCTCCCTCCTCCCTCCCATTTAAACACCTCCATTTTATCTATTTCTCCCTTAGTAACACCTGTCTTCTACTATTCTACCTCCCTGGTTTCTTTCCATTTTCCTGGTTCCTGCAGTTACATCAGGATACATACTCACATATAAGGATTTGGTGCTAGGATCCACAAATGATGAAGAACATATGTCGTTTGATTTTCTGAATCTGTGTTACTTCACTTAGCATAACAGTTTCTAGTTTCATCCATTTACTTGCAAATGTCATGATTTTGTCTTTCTTTATCATTGTGTAAACCCCATTGTATAAATATACATCTTCATCATCCACTTTTCAGTTATAGGACAATTAGGTTGCTTCCATTTCTTAGCTATTGTGAAAAGAGCAGCCACAGACATGGATGTACAAGCACCTGTGCAATAGAATGAGTCCTTTGGGTGTGTTCCAGGGAGTGGTATAACCAGGTAAAATGGTAGGTTCATTTTTTTATGTTTTTAAAAGTTCTCTGTACTGCTTTCCACAGGGTTTGCACAAGCTCACATCCCACCAGCAGTGAATAAGCGTCCACTCTCCCCACATCCTCACCAGAATTTGGTGTCATTTACTCTCTTGATCCTAGCAAGTCTAAGTGGGGTATGTTGAAATCTTAAATGATTTTACTTTACATTTCCCTAATTTCTAATGATACTGAACACTTTTAAAGATGTTTCTTCGTGATTTTTATTTCTTCTTTTGATAACTCTCTGCTCAGATACTTAGTTCATCTTTTAATTGGGTCATTTGTTTTCTTAACTTTTGTTTTTTCAGTTTTTCAAACTGTATGAGTTTTCTCTTCATTTCCTTGGTTGTTTCTTTTGATGTACAGAAGCTTTTTAAGTTAATGAAGTCCCACTTGTTGATTCTTGACCTTAATTCCTGAGCAACTGATGTACAACTTAGAAAGTCTTTCCTACACCTATATTTTGTAGGTTACTGCCAGCATTTTTTTTTCTAACAGTTTCAGAGTTTCAGGTTCCACATTGAGGTCTTTGATCCATTTGGAGTTGATTTTTGTACAAGGTGAAAAATAAGGGTTTGGTTTCATTCTTCTACAGGTGCAGATCCAGTTTTGCCTGCAACATTGGCTAAAGATACTGTCTTTCCTCAAGTGAGTGCTCTTGGTCCCTTTGCTGAATGTAGGTGGCTAACCTTTCATGTGTTTATGTTTGGGTTTTCAGTTACGTTCAGTTGATTTATGGGTCATTTTTGTGCCAGTACCATGCTGACTTTTTTTTTACTATAGCTCTGTAATATTTTGAAATCTGGTGTAGTAAACCTTCCTGCATTGCTCTTTGCACAAAGGATTACTTTGGAAATCCAGGGTCTTTTGTGTTTCCATAAGTATTTGAGAATTTTTTTCTAATTCTGTGAAAAATGTTATGGGGATTTTTATTTTAATTGCATTAAATCTATATATTGTTTTTGGTAGGATAGTCATTTTCATAATATTCTTTCAGTCCATGAGCATGGGAGATCCTTCTACCTTCTGGAGTCCTCCTCAATATCTTGCTTTAAAGATTTAAAATTATCATTATAGATATTTCTAATGTCTTTGATCAGGTTTATTCCAAGATATTTTTTGAGGCCATTGTGAGTGTATTCTTTTTCTAGTTGCTTGTTATTGGTATGTAGACTTGCTACTGATTTTCATAGCATTTTATACAAAATTTTGTATATATATAATATATGTATAATTTTATAACCTGCCACTTTACTGAAAGTGTTAATCATTTCTAGGAGTTTCCTGTTGTAATTTTGGAATCCCTTAGGTATAGTATATCATCTGCAAGGGATAATTTGACCTCTTCTTTTTCAATTAATACTCCTTTAAATTTCTTCTCCTGTTTATAGGTCTAGCAAGAATTTCAAGCACTATATTAAAAAAGGAGAGTAGACAGTATACAGCCTCATTAGGTTCCTGATTTTAAGGGGAATGCTTCTAGTTTTTCTCCATATAATGATGTTGGTATGGGATTAGTCTTTATAGCTTTGATTATGTTGATATATGTTCCCTCCAGTCCAATTCCCTCTCAGATTTTTAAAATAACTGCGTGGTGAATTTTATCTTATCTGCATCTATTGTGATGATCATGTGATTTTTGTCTTTGAGGCCATTTATATGATTTATGACATTGACTGACTTACGTATATTGAACCATCCCTGATTATCTGGATTAAAGCCAACTCGATCATGGTAAATGATCTTTTTGATGTGTGCCTGTATGAAGTTTGCTAGTATTTAGTTGAGAATTTTTACATCTATGTTCATTAGGATATGGGTCTATAGTTTTCTTTTTTGGTTGTATCTTAACCTGGTTTGGTATTAGGATGATGCTGGCTACATAGAAGGAATTGGGGAATTCTCCCTCTGTTTCTATTTTTTTGAATAATTTAAGTAATATTTGTTGTAGATCTTCTCTAAATGTCTCATAGAATTCTACTGTGAGTCCATTTGGGCCTTCCCTTTTTTTAGTTGGGAGGTTTCAGTTTTCTTATATGTTATGACTCTTTTTAAACTGTTGATCTTTTCGTGGTTTAGGTTTGGTGATTCCCATGATTTTAAATATACATTCATTTCTTTTAGGTTTTCAAATTTAGTAGAGTGTATCTCTTGAAGTATTTTCCCTTATAATGTTCTGAATCTTTTTGTTGCCTGTTGCAATGTTTCCCCTTTCAGCTCTGATTTTGTTGATTTGGAGTTGCTCTTTCTTTCATTTGGTTAATTGGGCTAAGGATCTGTCTATCTTATTTATCTTTTCAAGGAACCAGCTCTTGGATTTATTGGTTCTTTGCATTGTTTTCTTTGTTTCTATTTCATTAAAGTTCTGCTCTAAATTTTGTTATTTCTTCTTGTCCTTTGGGGTTAGGTTTCATTTATTGATGCCTTTCAAGAGTCTTGAGAAGCCATGGTAAGTCATTTACCTGTGATCCTTCTGATTTTTAATGTAGCCACTTAGAGCTGTAATCTTCCTTCTTAGGAATACTTTTAATGTGTACCAGAGATTTCTGTTGTGTTGTATTGTCCTTTTCATTTAATTCTAGGAATACTTTTATTTCTTTCTTAATTTCTCCTTTGACCCATTCATCATTCAGGATTGTATTGTTTAATCTTTATGAGTACATGTAGTTACTAGGGCTTCTTCCAGTGTTGATTTTAAGCTTTATTGCTTACAGTCTGATAGTTACTGAGGTTTTTTTTTTTTTTTTGTGCCCTAGTATGTGGCTGATTTAGTTCCATGGGGTGTTGAATAGAAAGTAAATTCTTTGGTGTTTGGGTAGAATATTTGATAAATGTCTGTTAGGTTCATTTGTTATACAGTATTGTTTAATTCCGATGTCTCTCTGTTTATTCTATGTCTGGCTGACCTGTGAAATGGAGATACTAGGGTATTGAAGTCCCCCACTATTAGCCAGTTGGGATTAATCTGTGCCTTAAAGTCCTCTAGTATTATTTTTATGTAGTTGGTACACAGAATTTGATGCATATATGTTCATGACTGTAATATCTTCTTGCTTAACGGTTCCTTCAGTAAGAATGAACTGACTCCCCCCTTTTCTCTTCTGATTAGTTTTAGTTTGAAGTCTATTTTGTCAGATATTAGAATTCCAACTACTGCTTGCTTCTTAATGCCATTTGCTTGGCATTAGTGCTTTTAAAGTTTTCTTTCTGTTACTCCTTTGGAGCATTTTTTTCTTCAGCTCCTTGTATTGCTTCAAGTTTTCTTTGAGGGGTTGGTTTTGTGTACATGAATTCTTTCAGTCTATTCATGTCATGGAAGGTTTTTCTTTCCCCTTTTACTATAATAGACATTTTTGCTAAGTAATGTATTCTAGGTTGGCATGTATAGTCATTTATTACCAGGAATGCTTTGGTCCAGGCTCTTCTAACTTTCATAGTTTGCATTGAAAAGTCAGCTCTAATTCTAGTGGGGTTTCTTTTATATGTGACTTGTTTTTCTTTTGCAGATTTTAGTATTCTCTCTTTGTTCTGTACATTTAGTGTTTTCACAATGATATGGCATAGGCATTTTCTTTTCTGATCCTGTCTATTTGGTGTTCTGTGCTCTTGTATTTGTATGGGAATGTCTTAATTTGGGGAAATATCTTCTACCATCTGGTAGAAGAGCTGGGCAATACCGTTGTTCTGATGTTCTTCTCCTTCCTCTATGCCTGTGATGCATTTCCTGCATATTTCATTCCTATTTGTGTTTTTTTTTAATGTTTCCTAATCTTTGCTGAAGTCGTCCAGTTCTTCAACTTTATCATCCAGTCTTGATATTCTATTTTCCATCTCATTCATGAGGCTTTCTCCCATCATTTCCAATTGTTTTATTGAGTGTTTCACTTCCATCTTCATTTCAGTCTGAGTTTTCTTCAGTATTTCTACCTCTTTTGTGAATTCAGTCAGAAGTTTATCCCTATTTTCTTTAAGTTCTTTGTTTATTTGTGTGTTCTTTAAATTCATTGAATTCTTCAAACATGATTGTGATTGTTCTTTTAAACTCTATGTCCTGGCTTATGTCTATGGGTTTTCATTGTAGAACTCTTATACAGGACTGGTAATGGTTGGTAGGGACATATTATTTGGGTTTTTCATATTATTATTTTTTCGTTGTGATTTTGGCATGTGGATTTCTTTTGTTGTTTGTGATTCTGATATGAATCTCAAGTCTTTTGTTGAGCTGAAACTGACTTTGTATTTTTGATGTGGCTTGGTTGTTTTCTTATTAGGTATGAAAAGCTGGTTGGTCTAGGCTTCAGGTTCTCTCCTTTGATCTTATATTGGAGGGACATATTGGCTCGTCTAGCTACTCAGGAGTTCCCACAGAGACCCATGTCAGGCACCAATCAGATACTCTCAGGCTTCCTTCTAAGGTCTGGGCCCCCACTAACCAGTAGACACAGAACAATTTGGGCAGCTAGCTAGACAGAAGCCAGATTTAGGCGGTCTGGACCCCTGGTAGAGGGCTGTGGAATCGGTCCTGCAGCAGTGGGCCGGACTTCCGTTGGTCCCAAGGTAGGAGGATGGGCACAGTGTAATTTGGGAAGCTTACCATCCCTGGTGGGATTCGGGCACTCTCAGCAGGCAGTCTGGAAATGGAAATGTCTCATATATGTTTTTTAAGTCCCCATATGTTCCTCTCTTAAAAATAAAAACTAGTGTTTGCTATTCTCTGATAAATTACCCATTGATTACTCTGCCAGACAAATACAGCCTTTAAATCAACACATTTCTGTCCATCTAAAAGTACAGTGTGTCCCGCATCACAATCAGAACACAGGCATCTTAACTTCCAGTGAGCACAAACAAACATAAAATTAACACTGTGGGAACCCCTGCCATTTGGCTCATGTTGGGTTTAACACCTTATTTTATATGTCCTTCCACATAAACAGTTTTATATTAGTCTTTTATATGTTGCTTTCCACCAATTCGATGCTGAGCTGTTTAAAGCACTAATTAGCAGCTTTAATACAGAACGAAACATATATATTTTTTAAATCCTATAAATTCAAAAATGCCCTTTGGGCCTTACCATTTGTATGTGAAATAACTCAATAAAAATGTACTATGTGGCCAATCATAAGACTTTCTAGAAATATAAGTCACGGAAATATAAGCCATACCTTTATAAACCGAAGAAGAAAAATGACAAAACTCATTTAATCTGAGCACCGGAATCACTACAATGGTTGCATGAATGTGTTTACACAGCTAAACTCATTCATAATAATGATAAAAATATACAGCTACATATACATTCAATTGACCTGTACGTATTGCATTCCGTTTTAGCCCAGCTGGCAATACATTTATTAAATTAAGGTCTTGCTTATTATTATCACTCCCCAAAATACCAAAGCCAGACATACATGCATACTAACTTAAATACGAATTGATTTTAAATTACTATGCACTGATTTGAAAATACAGAAGCATTTAATTTCCAAGAATTCGAGGAGCATATTCTATAATCTGGAATGTTCACAGAACCTAATTACTTCTTTTAAGTAGGATGTAGAGCTGGCTATTTATAATTTTAAGGAACACTTTTCTTTTTTCCAACATTCTACATACCTTGATCAAATCCTTCTAGTTAATATTTAGTACATGTAAATAATTACATCCTTGAGTGCTTTAAAATTACACTAATTCCTACAACATTAAGGAAGGAAAATGTTTCTAGTTTTTGATGCCTTATAAGTGGGAGATATTAATTTCTGGATGGAATTACGCATAAGCAGGAGAAAGGCTTTGTACTGAGGTAATATTTAAACGTAAAATGTTAAGCATCTCAGGATTTGCAAATGATTAAAAGCAAATATGAAAAAGCAATTACACTATATTTATATTGGGGGACCCTCTCCCACCCGTGCAATTTTCTAGTCCCCAAACCAAAATGTATAATTCCATTTTAAAATTAGTCAGCTGTCAAGATAATCGGGCTAAACAATAGCAAAGATTCAAAAGCAAAAAAAAAAAAGTACTTCAGTGATTATATTTACATTATATCATACAAATGAGTATAAATATAATTTATGTCATATAACATGTAACAGCACATAAATAAGCAGGATATCTGTTTTGTTTTCATTGTTAATACTTTGTCACTTGTATGACCTGTTACTAAGCAGTGTAATTTCTAAATCAAGGATTGAAAGTTTGAAAGAACATAACTCCTTCAGTTGCACTGGTTAGTTACTAATACAGTACTAATAAGACTTTGCTATGCTGATCTTACAGCCTTTTAAAATTATACTGAAATGATGGAATTTTTCCATTTTAGGTAAAAAGATCCACAAAATAGGTATTTCAGCTCTTTCTAGTTCTGCATACTATTAAAAAAAACCTCACCATTTGTTGTAAACGTGATACCACTATGGCCCTTCACTCTGACTCCTCACAATAGGACAGTGAACTCAGGACCACCATACTCTGGCATGACCTCATCCTCACTAATCATATCTGTGATGATGCTCATTCCAAATTCAGAGATACTTGTGTTCAGTGTTAGCATATCTTTCTGGGGTGGACACAGTTCAACCCATAGCTGCCATTACCTGCTATCAAATGTAAATCCATCTTGGAGTTTAGGAGCTGAATCTGCTTGTGAGAATCTTTTCTTGTATCATCTCTGTTCCTGGAGTTCCACTGTCTAGAGATGGAGTAGTGAGACAGGAAACAAGTACAGTGGAATGTTGGGACTGCAAAGCACCACCATAGCCATGCAGGTGTGGACACATGAAAGCCTTCCTTTTTGAAAAGTATTTTAGGAAGAATTAAAATATAATTCTGTCAGAAAAAAGTAAACATAAAATAATAAATAAAAGATACACACTGCTAGACTCTGTTTCTAAAAAGCTTCAGTCATTAACATCTTCCAATTCACCAATGGAAAGAATGCTCTTTAAAAAATAAATAAATAATAAGGTTGGTGAGATAGCCCAGGAGGTTAAGGCACCTGCCACCAATCTTGATGACTTGAGTTCGACCTCAAGGACCCATGTGGTGGAAAGAGAGGACTGACTCCCGCAAGTTGTCCTCTGACCTTCAAGTACACCTGCACTTGTGTGGGCTCATACATACATACAAGCAAATAAATGTGATCATATAACAACGAATAAATGGCTGAAGAATGTACAGGGCGTGCAGTGCAGCCCACATCTGATCTGACCCTCAGAACACTGCCTGATGAGCACTGACTGGTCCTCGGCTCTTTGGCCTTTTTGTGTTTCTTAGTTTTGGAAGGGAGAAGAAATCAATGGGATTTTTTTAAAGGATTCAAAACAGAGGTCAGTTTTGAATAAATGGCCTGTAAGGCAAGATAAATTTTCATTTTTCAGCCATTATGACAACACAAAGACATCTTTGTCTGGGACTCTGAGAAGCCATGGAAGGTAGATGTTGGCTCTACTGGTCATGATGAGGTAAAAATTAGGGAAACAAGAACTGAGGGACCTTAGATGGAACTGTAGGTACTCACCCCCCGCTTCTCACAAAGGCCTTTCATTGCCATTTGGAATGAATATAAGAAAACCAAGACAGGCTGCCCCTCAATCACCAAGCAAAACACAGACTCCTGACATTCGTCTAATTATCTTTTCTTGTCATAAGTCATCTCTTGAAATCTTGGCTTCATTCAGATGCCAGGTATTTCCGAGATTAATCATGTCATTGAAAGCGGCATCTTTTCATGTGAATGGACTTCATTATTTGGATCAGAAAGCATCCCCATTCCTTTGAGCAAGGAAAGCCATTTTGTAGGAAACATGTCTGAAATCTGGTATGGTGCATTCCCAAGGAAGATTCTTAGTGTTAACCTCCCAGAAGCGGGGAGCCTTCATCATTGTGAGTGTGTGTGTGTGTTTGTGTGTGTACATGCACACATGGCTAGCTTGAAGCCTTGGGCTACCTGAATGTTAATTCGCCCCTTTGTTTCAGGGCGACTGCTTTTCCAGTATTTAGGGACAAAGCCTTTTCTGCATAAGCCCTTTTGGACAATTATTTTATGTCTATTTCCAGAGCCATCATCCTAACTTTATTGCAACTATATTAGGGACTGCCTGGGTGTCTTTGTTTCCTTGTAAGGATGAGGATTACGGACAGGATTTAGCATGTTAACCAGTATACTCCTCTTTCATTTAAAGACATTTTACAAATATCTGAGGAGCCTAGACTGAATGAACACATGGCCTGGACTGGTCTCTGTCTGAAATCAGAGATAAGAGCAAAAAGATCTGAGGATTGCATGAAGTGCACTCAAAATCAGCTTGTAAGTGTGCAGCATTTGGTCCATAAAGAATGAGTAAATAAGGAATAGAAAGAAAGAAATACTGTGTGCAGCCATCTCACCAGACATTAACAGTGCCTCTGAGCATGCTGCTCGTCAGATTGCCAGCACGTCTAGGCCGCACTGTCTAATTAGCAAGTAGGTGTGTCTGATGGCAGACACCCTGTAACACCCACCCCAAGCCCCCACCATTCCTGAGTGTGCAGTGACATGACACACAGGGAAAGTTCATTCTGTATCTCAAACTCACTTTTCTTTTACTCTGTGCTGAAATAAGTGGGTGTTGATGGGATGGTTTTCCTCTGGGAGATGTACAGAGGAGTAACATTAATTACTTAGAACCCTCTCTCCTGTGTGGAAATAAAATTAATGTTGTGACGTAAACTGGCAAAAGCCAGGAAATTAAAAATTAAGGCTGAAACTCCTTTGTGATTTCCCCCCTTTTTGATTATTGTAAAATGAATTTAGTGAGGGTAATTTGCTGGGGAAAGACCTAATTATGAAGTTGAAAAGAGAAAAGAAATGTGCTTTAAGAAAAATAAAACTAATGCTTTTTCCCTCCTCTATGGCAGTTGAGCTAGCACTAACGGAGCCTCGCTTTTCGGATGCACACTCTGCCTGAGCCCCGCTTTTCGGATGCACACTCTGCCTGAGCCCCGCTTTTCGGATGCACACTCTGCCTGAGCCCCGCTTTTCGGATGCACACTCTGCCTGAGCCCCGCTTTTCGGATGCACACTCATTTCTCTAAGCTGCAAAACTTTCATAAGCCAAAGAAAAACAAATTTCTCTTCTACCTAGCTTTCCAAAAAGCTAAGTAACAGGTTTTTTTCAGTCTTTATACTAAGCCAACATATATTTTTAAAAGCATGAATACTATAAATGAGAATTAAGAAACAGTACAGATTGTCTGGAATTTGGGAACACTGTTTTGCAATGCCCCTTAATGTCCAAAGCCCAAAGAAAAACAAGTATAAAAATCAACTTTTGAGAGACTGTGTTTAAGAAAGGCCTCAACCCCTTCATTTTCTCTAGTGTTTGAAGATTAGCCAAAGGGGGGAGAAGGGAGTGTAATTCGAAGAATGAAACTCTAGGCTTCAGGCCAACAGCACTGAGCGTTCATCCTGCTAAGAGGACTGTTTCTGGGCAGGAAGTCCCAGAAGGGAGCTGCACTTCTCCCGACTTGCACTGCAAAATGACTGTGAACTCTCCCTTCCTTTTCAAATCTGTCTTCGCTGCTCATATTGGTCTTGAGCTCCTTTCATAATTTGGTTTTGTGGCTACATGCATGGTTTTGTCTGGTGTGGTGCCATCTTTTGTTTTGATGTGCCACTTCTACTGTCTTGCTTTGGAACAATACCACCCCCTCCTGGGTTGTTCATGATTTCCATAACTTTCTTGCACAAATTAGGAAGTTGTTAGATTCTGCGTAAAATCATAACCCTTAAAGCAAGATCATAATATTCTGGAAGGCTGGCTTCTCAAATACAGTGACAATTCTTTAAAAAAACATAGGCCTGATATGCTGTCAGTGAAGGAAATCTTTTGATGTAGAAAATTTATTTCTATGAAATACAATACTTTAAGTCTGAACCAGTTAACAAAGTTGAAAACACATAGTCCCTGTTAGTTTATAATGCAAACGGAGATGGTCAGCCTGAGCAGCAGCCATCACAGGACGGTCACCTGGGAGACCCATCGACAGCTTCTTCACACACTAAGCAGTGCTCCTCAGCCACTTCAGAGGACAGTGTGAATTAGACTTCTACTCTGGTTCTCTGACCAGACAGGTGCTAATACAGCCATAACTCTGGTCAAGGCCTGGTTCTTAGCAAAGAAGATATTTTAAAATTCATTGCTATTTGTTAGGCTCTAACCAAAGATTAAGGGGCTACATGTGTTGTATTTTATGGACTTTACCCAGGAAATTTAGGGGCTGGCAGTATGCCAGACAAACAGATATAGAGGGACTGTAACAAAAGATAATCGATATGTTTAAGGAAATTTGGGATTTGCTGTAGTTGCTTTGTTTTCGTTTTGAGGCCATCATGCTAATGTGGCCAAGCTAGATTCCAACCCACCAACTTCTTGCTTCAGAGTCCCAACTATAGGAGTGTCCCAGGATACGCAGCAAATGGAAGGTGAGGTTCCAGGGTGTCCTGTCTACAAGGGGGCTGCAAAGGCAGGATCAGGGCAGAGTTTGATCAGTGACTGGACTCAGCAGGCTTCTGAAGTGCTCTGACTGGTGATTTCATCCTTTGATTGGGAGTACTGTTTGGGGGTGAGGTCTTTCTTTAGGAGGGTGAGGGGTTACCTATAGACATGAGGGCCCTTCCCTCCTCTGTGAACTTGGAAAGCAGGATTTATTTTTTATTTTCTGGAAAGTAAACGCAGGAAATTAGGAGATGCTTGCAAACTCACACAATTTAGCTGAGGTTTGATCTTCAGAGCAATTTATAGTTAAGCTAAACATATATTCCATTGTGTTTGCTTCCCATTTCTTACCTATGTGGTTCTTCAACTATTTTACAAAATCAAAATTAAAAGCTGGATTATTATTCTTTAGAAAAGCAAGAGTCTTCCTATATAGATAGCATTTGATGACAAGTTGCAAGAATTTTACAGGGAAGTTGTTTCTAAGATGGCTCTAAATTCAAAGTGGAGGGCTCTGATTTGCTTCTCAGCCATCCCAACACCAGCAATTCTGGGGTTTCATCATCTATCTTAATTTCAGTAAATAACACCTGTGACCCTAGGCTGCATAGCACTGGCTTGGATTCTTTCATAAATTCCAAAACTGTTCAGACTATTTATCCCGTCTTCTCACTAATCTGTTCATTTCAGCCTTGGGTGCTGAGGAGGAAACAAAATGGGCTTTCTACCGCTGAAGAAGCGTTCCGAGTGCTGCAGTGAGGGAACCTTTGTGATGAAAACCGGCCAGTCTGTGCGATAGCTCCATGCAAGGAAAACCGGCCTGTCTGCGCGATAGCTCCATCCGAGGAAAATCAGGACACATGCCACTTTATAGCTTAATATTATATATTTTCTGTCTCGTATTTCTTTAAGTACTGTAGAAGGATGCCATGAAGTTTAGTTATTAGTGTCTTCTAGCCCAGTGGTAGTGTGTCTTACTTAACACAGCACATGCATATGCTGTTATATATCTATGTAAACCCTTTTATGTCTTAATAAACTTGATCTTGATTTCTATATTGAATTACATTGATCTTAAAAATTATAACTGTTCATCCTTAATAATATTTTTGTTCTCAGTCTTAATAATATTTTGTTGTCATTAGTTTCCAAATATTTAATTCACCAAATGTCTTCTATTTATATGTTCATACCAATATACTAGAGAAAGTAGGTAAGTGCTAACCTGAAAGATGTATGTTCTGGAGGAAGAATTCTGCAATCACAACACACACACACACACACACAGGGAGAGAGAAAGAGAGAGAGAGAAAGAGACAGACAGAGAGAGAGACAGAGACATAGAGAGACACAGAGAGAGAGGAGACAGAGAGAGAGATAGACAAGCAGAAACAGAGGCTTACATGTTCATATATTTTGCAGAGATTCACCATAGTAACAGCCTGGCATGGATCCAGATATGGTGTCTAGAGCTAAGCCACCCTCGTTTTAGGCATTGCTCTGTCATTCATTAGCTTTAAAATGTTGTGCAAAGTTATCAAACATCTCATTTGCCTCAAATATATGATAGAGAAAATGTCAGAACCCACATCCAAAGGGAGTCATGAGAATTCTATTTAGGGAATTGCTTGTGCCTTTTCCTTGTGATATCTATAATAACTCTAAGCCTCATCCCAACCCTTTACTAACCTCCAAACATGCTATTCATTTTTCTTAAAATTTATTCTTTTACTTAGCTTTAAACATCAGCCAGTTGCTGCCCATTGAGTCAGGAGAAAAGGACTCCATTGACTGCTTCTAGCTAGATAATTTAAAATGTTAAATTTTCTCCTGTTACCTGAATAAAGTTTGCTATTTTCTTTTATTACTTATTTTTCTCTCATTAATAAAGGAGCTTTTTGAGTAATTATTATGTACAAAATAAATGCCAGCCACCCCTACCACACTGACTGGATGTAATCTACACACTGTACTATGCAGTCTGATGACTCCAGTGACTAGTCATGGCCCAGCAAACAATCCTCCTTTTTTGGGGGGAGGAATCAGACCTCACTCTCAAGGAGCCACTGCTCAGGGAGTAAAAGAATACAGGCATGCCCAACAGGCTTGCCTCACACTGTGTGGCTTTCTAAGAATATGCTGGCATTTCCAGGTCGGAATGGGTAAGATCAAGCGAAGAAGACGATGAACACATTTTGTTCATAGTTTATAGGTTTTGTAGCTTAGCTTTGGCGGAGTCCGAAGTAGATTCTGCATCAGAATCAATAAATGAGAAATGGGGTCTAAGAAGATGAAGTTGGAGTGAACACAAGGAGGAGGCATGCACAAAACCAGTGAGATGATTGCTTGTATTGGGACATGAAAATTTATAAAAGAGACAGACATAGAAGAAGAAATTGTTTATTTGCTTGTTTGCCGTTATAAAACCCATTTGGGAGAAGCATACATATACACACATCAGTTATCTGGCTTGTCCCAGTTACACTGACGCTAGAGATGTCCTTTGTTAGAAATTAATGCGTGTAATAAAGTTTTACATTTTTCATACATTTTGAAGTATATGAGCTATATTTCTTTTGACTGCATAATTACTTTTTGTACACAAGAAAAATGAGGTGCTTAGCCCTAAGTAAATAACCTCAAAACAAACAAGAATAATAGTTACATTCTTTGCATCTTCTAGGCTGCATACAATAAATATTTTCAGAAACTTTTAAAAAGTTATATTATTGAGACTTTTTGAAAAAACAAACTTGTATTGTATCAGAACTAAGTTCAAACAAAAATATCCCATCCTCAGATTGATATTTTGCCACATGTTTGTTGATGGTATAAACTAACTATAGCCATCGATTTTCTTTTCCTAGCTTATGTTAATTTCCCATGTGTTAGATTTTGAAGATCTATTTGAGAAAATAGAATAATAGAGGGCTCGAGAGAGAGCTGCACAGTTAAGAGCAGTGGCTGCTCTTGCAGAGGACTGGGATTCAACAGTACAAACATGGTGGCTAGCAACTGTCTGTAATTCCAGTTCCAGGAGGCTCCAATGATCTCTTCTGACTTTTGTGGCCATTGTAGGATGGGGTGCACTTACACATGTGCAGGCAATATGCTCATACACATAAAGTAATAAATAAAATATTTTAAAAATAAGATGACAGAAGTAAATCATTTAAAGTGATTGTTGTGAATGGGTGCCCTTAATGACTCCTAAACTCTCGAAGGGGGGGTGCTAACAGCAAGATTATTTCAGCATTGACTGCAGTCACTCTTATTATTTTGTTTTTCATTTTATGTATATGAGTGTTATACCTGCATGTATGTAAGTGCATCTGTGTCAGGCAGTGTTCGTGGAGGTGTTGTCAGATGTCTTGGAACTGGAGTTACAGAGGGTTGTTAGCTGCCATGTGGGTGCTGAGAATTGAACCCAAATCCTCTGCAAGAGCAGTCAGTGTTCTTAGCCTCTGAGCCATCTCTCCAGTCACAACAGTCACTCTTCTTGGAATAAACTATATGATTAAAGCAGGTGCTATAAATGCTCATAGACTTATTAGAAGACTCCCCCTAACTCTTTCTAGTAACTGACTCCAATACAATTATCACCCGTCGTTTTCTTTGTCCTTTCTAGTAACACTTATTTTATCTATCTTCATAAAAAGCACACTGCCTTGACCTCTGTGAAGAGCTTCTAAGTTTTTCCAAGCTTTAATAAACCAAGAGCATACTGACATCTTAAATTGCTTGTGACAGGTGCTATATGAAAGATGCATCCATGCCATATATTGTCCCCTCGTCCAGAGTAACAGTGACTAGGATATATGTTTATCTAAAAGTGCTTAAGATTCTCTGGTTCCTAGTTCAAAATCTGTGTGATGCATATGTGTGTGCATGCACATGTGTAGACATGTGGAAAAGGAGGACTGAGCAGACAACATACATTCATACGGTTAACTAGTGAATTCTACAAATAAGAATTTTATGTCATCTCATTCTTACACTTTTTCTGATTTTAACAGTTCTGCAATAAACAGTTATAACTTTATGAGGAAAGATTTTAATTTTTTTCAAGGAGTGACAGCAGACTCTATGGCATTTTGTCCATTCCTGCAGAGCAGTTCTCAAAACCTGAAATGATGTCTCTCCTAAAGAATCTCTCCACTTCCCTCAGCGTCACTGCTGGTGCTCTGTTAGCATTCACACATAAGAAATGAGCAGGCTTTAAGAAACAATGAAGCATCTCTGCTATCACCATATGCCTAGCCTGTTTTTTCTAAATGAGGTTTTTATTATCCAGGTCAATGCTTCCCAGACTACAAATCCCCATTCTTTCTTTTCCAACTTTTCTGAAGTGCCCGGCCAAACTCCTATAGATTTCTTATTTTGGATCCTTGCTCTCAACAATTCAATCCATCAAAAAATATTACTTTTATTTTGAATAAAGATTTAAAAGTTCCTTTTAATTCCTTTTGCTAATCCTACTAGAAAGTTTTGGCTAATCTACCTTCTGCTGTCATTCTTGAAGCCTAAATTACTTTCTCTGTGACTAGCTTGGTTTGAACTTCAAGCTGATGAGAGATGCATGGCTTGGCCACTCCCATCCCAGAGAAGAGCTGTCCAGCTGACCTAGGTCTGACACAGAAGCATGGGTGACCCAGCCAAGATGAAAGAACTACACAGCAGGGAGCGCAGCTCAATTTGCAGACCCACAGAATCATAAACTTCCCTACACTGGGGTTAATGCTCCTTGCAGAAGCCATATGTTGCTAACTAAAAAAGCCCAGAGCCAGGTGTGGGATACTTCCTCCTAGAATCAATGGTCAGGGGAGTAGTTTTGAGTCACTGTTTAAACAGTTATGTCATCAAAGGCAATGGGCATAAGCTTATGCTGGTTCTGAGATATGCAGCCACCCAGAATAGCATTTGTGGCTCATTACCAAGGACTGATGCCTCAGTCTTGTGACTGTAGAGGAATTTCATTTCTCTGTGACACACACAACTCATTTATTCAACCTAAATTTACTGGGCTCCTAGTCCAAGTCAGAGTCGAGTGTGTTAAAAAGACTTTAGTGAACAAGACAGGCTGAGCGCCTGCCCTCCTCAGGCTTGTACTCTACTGAAGCACAGGAGTGATAAAAATTAAGAAGCAAATATGTATCACAATATAGAGAAGAAAAGTAATGTAAAATCAGTCTGGAGAGGGAACAAAGACTGAGCAAGGAGGTTGTAATCGGTAGGGAAGTTAGAGAGAGCACCTTGCTGAAAGAGAGTTATCTAGCAGAAAATAAAGGGCAGAAGCAAAGCCCCATGGAACCCAGACACCCAGGGCAGACTCTGCTGGGATTTGCAGTCGCTCTTAGGTGAATCCCCTGTGGTCTCAAGCCAGGATTCCCCTGTGTCTCTCTGAAGAAATTAGCAGTCTCATCAAGTGCTTAGTAGAGTTTGCGTAATTTTTTCACATTTCATAATAATGGCTAAATGTACAAGTTTCTGAAAAAGATTGCTAACAAAGAAGTTTCTATTGTGGACTTGTTCATAATAGACAATGTCATATTTCTATAATTATACAAATGTGTTTGTATATTATATATATCTCATAAAATGTTATTTCTCTAGTAAACTTATTTTTTAATATATGCAATTTATTCTTCCTTTCCTCAACCCCTCAAAACTGTCTTGAGAGTAAATCAAGGTGTTTTCTTTCTGCTTTGTTTCATTTTCTTTTTCATTGTCTTTGCTTGTCAGCTTTGCTTTATTTGGTTTTTTATAATTTTATACACAAGAACCTGTTTTAATAAAGACATTATGTGCATTGTTTGAGATGCTGAATATTTGTGTTATGTTGTCCATGGTGAAAAATAAATCAAGTCAGATGCAGAGATAAAACATGGAAGCTGAAGAGATGGCTCAGAAGCAAAGGGCAATGGCTGCTAACAACCCGCGTGGCCGACGATGATCTGCAGCTCCAGCTCCAGGGGATCTGACGCCCTCTTCTGACCTCTGTGGGCACTGCATGCACGTGATACACTTGCACACATGCAGGCAAAACACTCACACACATAAAATAAAAGTAATATTACATTTAATTTTTTTTAACTTCATGAGACTGAAGATATGGCTGAGTGGTTAAGAGCGAGCACTGGCTGCTCTTGCAGAGAACACATGTTCACTTCTCAGCACCACATCATGGCCAACAACTTCCTGTAACTCCAGTTCCAGAAGATCCCACACCCTCTTCTTGCCTCCAGAGGCAGCATGAACTCATGTGGTATACATGCACACACTCAGATACACATACATGCACATTTTAAAAATAAAAAATAAAAAGTGTCCTATGTTTATTAAACAATACTATTGATCTTCTCTATTTATTACTTTTATTTTATGTGCATGAGTGTATTGCCTGCATGTGGGTAGGTGCACCCATGTCATGCAGTGCCCATGGAGGTCAGAAGAGGGTGTCAGATCCCATGAAACTTGAGCTACAGATGATTGTTACCACCATGTGGGTCCTCTGCAAGAGCAGCCAGTTTCTTAACCACTGAGTCATCTCTCCAGCTTCAATACTGAACTTTTTATTTATTTTACTTATATACAGAATTCTAGAAGCATCTGGCACATACCATAGAAATAGGGAAGCCTTTTACCTACACACTCACTTTACAATCCATTCACGTCATCCTCCAGCAACTTGACCTATACCTGAAAAAAGTGAAGCTCATGCATTGCAATGATGAAATGAGGTCAGGCACACACTCACCAGGTACTAGAACCATGAACCATGCCCTGAGGACTGAACACAGAGCTAGACTCCATTCTTGAACACTTGTCACATAATCACAGCTATGTAACTGAGTTCTAGACAGCAGAACATAAGTAAAAATGTCCTTCTGAGGGAAGGCCTGCCTTGTAAATAGCACCATGTTTGATCACCTATGCTCCTTCCCTTTGTTGGGCCAGATGTTATATTGCAATAACTCTACAAGTCTGTGTTGAAAACAGCACAGCCTCCATCAATCTGAGTCACTGAAAAACAGCAGGGAGTAGAACTTGTATTTGCCTGTAAGATTGGGAGAAAGAGTTTAGACTTACTTTGTAGCGTTAGGGAGGAGGCTATGTGAATGCCTAATGTCTTAGTAAATACAAGCAGGATCTGTGCTAAACTGCCCATATGAGAAAAATAGATGTGACATGTTCTTCAGGAGCAGGGCTAAGATGGCCACTGTAGAGGAAAACATGCACACAGATGCCAGCAACGAGCACTCATGCACGTACACATATAAAGGATCTTGTTTCCAAACAAGGGCTCAGGGCGTCTCCAGTATTTTGACTCTCGAAGGTTAAAAAGGTGTTGACTTAAGAGTAGGTACTCAGGACCTGGAGAGATGGCTCAGCAGTTGGGAGCACTGGGTGTTCTTGCAGAAGACCTGGGTTCGAATCCCAGAAACTACATGGTGGCTTACACCTGCCTGTAACTCCAGTTCCATGGGATTCAATGCCATCTTCCATCCCCTTTGGGCACTGCATGACATAGGTGCACTTACGCATATGCAAGCAATACACTCATAGACATAAAATAAAAATAAATGAAAAAAAAATTTAAAAAGAGTAAGTACTCAGTGTTTATCACTAAGCAATGCTAGAAGACTTGAACAATGTCTGGAGACAAAGATTTTAGGAAATATTCTGCTAGGGTATGGCTCTGTGAATTTTGATACTTCTCCCTCTGACACTGAGCTTCTGTCTTATAAAATTTTGGCTTTGTTCTAACTTTCTGCAAGCTTAGAAACTCTGAGGTCTCTGTGGCCAGTCCCTTCCAGGGGCTACATCAGAAAGATGTATGTTGCAGGCCTCCCCGCTGTGATGGTTGAACTACACAGGCTGAGTAGATGACTGGACCAGGGAGAGCCCATTTTCTTCTAGGGTGCAGCTCCTGGTAGGGTTATGTTATTTAACTTCAAAACTTAGGGTTATCTATTACTTATTACTAAACTGTGGGTGATTTATTTCACCTCTTTGAATCTAGTTTCTGCTCTTATAAAAAAATATGAATTGCCAATAGGAAGAATCAGTTGTCTTTACTAGTGTTATTCCTCATTGTTGACCAGACTCCAAGAGACAGACCCACATTCAAAGGCACTTGAGAAATGGGTTAGATTTGATAAGCCTTTTTTAATAAGACAAACAAGAAGAGAGGACATAAACCTGGATGGTGAGTACTAAAGTGTCAGGAATCGAGAGAGAGAAGAGGGTCTAAGATCAAAATACACTGTATGAGATTCTCAGATCAATAAAAATATCTTTTACAATATTAATATGGGGTTTTGAGGCCAAATACATATATGTACATTCTGGTTTAGGGTCTCGTTAGTCATAAGTCATTAATAATTGTTTATCCCTTTCAGGCCCCTCTTCTTGTCAGTTGCCATAATAAACCAGTTAATCTCTCTGAAGCTATTCTTTTATTTTTTAGCCAAGAGAGTGGAGACAAGGGATTCTCTGGAGCTGGCCAGCCAGAGTAGTCACATAGGCAATCTCCAGGTTCACTGAGGGACCTTGATGAGTATGGAGGAAAGTACTGAGCAACATTTCTAATGTAAGCCCCTGGCCTCCACATGCATGCACACACATGTGCCTGCACACATGAACATGCATGCACACATATACGTGTGAGGAAAAGGAAGAGGAATATTAACATCATTATAATAATTATCATTATAATTCAAAGTAGCACTTAACTCAGCTGTCTTTATTAAATTTGAGACTAAATCATAAAAGTTTTACATACAATCCAGCCTGGATGAATTTCTAACCCAAAACAGTTATTTGCATGTTTCAACATATTTTTCTTTAATAATTGAAGCATTTTACCTTCAAGCCTCTTTAAGACTTGTCAAAAGAGTTTTCCATTGCTCGTTCTGAGTTTTCTGTCGATGCCACACGGCGCTATAAACAAAGGCTACCTACCCTCCTCTCACTCCACCATAGACTCCTGCAGCCTGATGTTCGGAGATGTCATTACCTCCTCTTCCCTCTGGTCACTGCTGACTCAGACTTACTTCATGTGGTTAAGCTCATAAACCATTAGCTGGCCCAGAACATCACAGTGAACAGTATTTCTGAGCAGTTGGAAGGCAGGAAGGGACCCAAGAAGCTACCTAGGGTCTTTCTTTACAATCCTCATTTTATGGACATCTCCATGGAGGCCTCTCATTGTCCAGAACACCCCACTTAGCATTTTTGATCCCTACCAGGTGACTCATAAACCCACTGTTTGGAACATTATGTGCTCTAAAAATGTTGTGTATCACCACTTAATAATTTTCACAAAATATTCTGAAATCCATCCCCTTGCTCCTACCAAGTTGTTTTGCCCAGCAAAGGAGTTACAACAGAACCAGGGAGTGTTATCTCCTCCCTGCATCCTTTCTGCTGCATCAACAGAAAGGTCCTTCATTGTCAAGTGATACAAAGCTGCTTACATACTTAAATGTCACTAGGCCAGAGCCACTGGTTTGACTTTCTTTTAAAAAATAAAGCTCCTTGCCACCGGATTTTGCAGAGCCTGCAGTTTTCTCTGGCATTGTCCACTACTGCCCTCAGAATACCCCCACGGTCTACCATGCCTCCCCAGTAGGAGCTTTTCTTTCTTCTTCATATAGTTTGTTTTCCACTGTAGCTGCTGAGTGGCATAAATCAATACAATGCACACCATAAACACCACAAGTGCTAACCCTGCCAATTGGCTCCCTTTAATTGGTTTCAGCTAAAAACCTGTAAACCTATTTGAAGTGAAAGACAGACAAATCAAAGGCAAGACAAATGACCTGGAAGGCCTTGCTGGACCAGGAAAAACATCGGTGTGGTGTTTTTCATGCCTGATGCAGGTTTCTTTCCCTTCTTTCTGGGTCTTGTTTGTGAGGGCAGTATGCTTCAGCAGTATCCAGACTTATGGCTGGGAGAAGAAAGGGTAAGTTAAGAATCCCTAGGATGAGTGACGCATTTTAGTGATTGTGTATTTCGCAACTCGTACAGAATAAGTATGCCACAGGCAGTGCCACACGGGTCATGTCCATAGCTACCTTCTACACTACTTGCATAGAGTCTGCTTAACTCAAGTTTCTTTTCAAATGACAGATTTGCTGAACAGTTTTGTCCACCATCACGCTGAGCTTTAAAAAAAGCCATACATTGTGCACTAGAACTAGATGAAAAGACCATATTGCTGAAGACACCACACAAACTTGGTTGTAGGGCAAGCACAAAGAAATCAAGGTGGAACTGAGTTCAAAGTTTCCTCTCTACTGATTAGCATTTATATTGCCAGAAGGTTCCACGAAGCCTGCTGGTGGAGGAAATTCATTAGTAATCCTACCCAACTGTGGATCCTGTGTACTGCAATTCTGACCTGCCAAGCAAGATTTGCCTACCTGTGCAGTAGTGGCCCAACAGCTTTGGAAAGATCCAATCACCTTATAATTGGATTTGAAACCCCAGTTTTGCAGGAGAAGAATATACTCCTGGTACTAGAAACTGACCTGATCAAAAGACTATGACTGGAAGGTCATAGGCCCTGGGAGGACTGCTATTCCTAAATCAGTGTCTTGTAAGCTTCCTTCCACATACTTATGTTTATACCTATGCATGAGTGCCAGGGACACTTCAGCCTTAGGCAAGAAGCTCCTTTATTTAGTGGGCAATGGTGGACTCAAAGATTTGTATATTGTGAAAATACTGAGAATAGGACTGTGACTGGTGAGTGCACAGTCCTAAATGGGACGATTATTTGACTCCCTCCGAAGCTCAGGGAAGAAGACATGGAAAGAATGTAAGAGCCAGATTATGAGGAGTACTTTGAAATGCTGCCATCCAGAAAAGTCGGGCCATTGCACTAACGGAACTCACTGGCACAGTAGGTTTATGACCTGTGCAGGACCTGCACAGGATTGGGCTCCTCAACAGTGAAGGGAGGAGGAGGAGCTCATGAGCCTGATCCTTTGTGAAAAGCCATTGGCAGCTAATGGTTACCGGAGGAGCTGATGTCATTTTCTTTGTCTGATTAGTTGCTCACACCCCAGCAAACAGTACAAGTTCATATAAGCAACCCTAATTAAAACTAGTGGGCCAAAAAAAAAGTACTTGGAGGGAGATCAATTAGGAAAAAAAAAAGGTGTTAACAGGAGTGGGAGGCTTAAGAGATGGTAACGGGGGTGGGAGGTCACTATGATCACAATATATCATATATGTGAAATTATTTGAAAAGTAAATAATAAATATAACGTTTCTTTGAAATGCTGTTTTGGCCTGATAGCAGAGTCAGATGTAGACTCTTTCTTATTAAGTGGACCTAAAAGGCAACTAGAAGGTGACTGGAACTCCATAATACCCAGGCCACTACTGCACCAGAGTCACATTTTGCCAGGCTGGTTGTTGTTGAAGAAAGTACAACTTACAACTCAGTAAGGTTAATAATTATCATTTCTTCCTTCTGATAGCATGCATAGCGCCTTCCAGCACCATGAAAGCTAGCCAGTAGAGATGAAGTTCTGACATCAGCACCAGCTTGATTTCTCCTTGTTTATTCTATAGCTCATGTATGCAGTGTCTTTAGCAATAGCGTTTCTCTGTCAAGTTCTAGGAGGCAACTCATAGCAAGGGCAGTGAGGGTCTATAGGACCTGTGGTCAGCAGCTTCAAAAGAGGGAGTCCGTCCTTGGCATTGAGCTTTTACTTTGCTATAGAGGCCACAGTCTATAGAGTTTAATGCTATTTTTCTGCTAAATAGAAATAGTATTAAAGTCACTCCTAATGACTTATTATTATACCTGTAGATTAACCAATAGAATGTCAGCTCTCACCAGAGAAGCACAGAATACCACAACTGACCAAATTGCAGAGGATAAGAGACTGAAGAGTGATTATCCCTGAATTGGACACCTGTATCACATATCAGGCTTCTGCTTCCAAAGGCTCAGGGATCATTGCAGAAGAGGAGGCAAAAAAAATTTTAAGAGCCAGAGGTGGTGAGTGATCACAAGGAAACAAATTTTTCCAGACAGCTGGTCAGTTACTCATATGAACTCACAGCAATGGTAAGAGCAAGTGCAAATACCACATAAGTGCAGGCCAGACAAAAAACAAGCATAGACATGGGTAAGAAACTGCAACCCTATCTGAGGAATTATTGGAAGCCGATGGGTGCTGAGGAAAGGACAGTCATTCTCTTTTAAGGGTGTGACTCTTGGTAGGTCAACCAACCTCCAGTGAACACATTGAAAGATACTTGGGGACAGAAATTTGACTCTCAATAGAGTGCATGAAATCGGACAGGGTGAAGACAGGGGAGGGATCTAAATACAAGCAAAAACATTCTGCGAATTTAGCCAAATTCAGTTAAAACAGAAAAAATTAAATGTTAAAATAAAGATTACTTAAAGCTGCTTTGTTTTATTTCTAGATGAACTTTTTGAATTTTTGTTAATTAAACTTGCTCTTGGGTAATTTCTTACATGTACACAATGCATTCTGAACGCTTTTAACCCCCACCTTCTCCCATCTCCCATCACCATCTCTTCCTCCCTCCAAATCTCTCTCTTACATTCAGGTCTATTTGTTTTGCTTTGTGACCAAGCTATCTGTTGGAGCCCAACAGGTTCAACCATGGATATACAATCAAAGGCAGTGATTGCCCACCTCCCAGACTCTATCAATTCAGTGGTTAAGGGTAGAGCCCCGAGAGCCCCTCCCCCTTCTATGACCATTTGTTTATAAAGCCAGTTTTGTGTTGGTCCAGTGCAGATAACCATGGCTGTGGATTAAAGATAGCAATGGTTGTATTGAACTCACAAGGTGGTATTTCACAGCCCTACACCCCATCTTCCAGCTCTTATAGACTTCCAGTCACCACTTCCATAATGTTCCCTCAGCCTTAGAAGTAGGGATGCAAATGTCTTATCTAGGGAGTCCAGCCACTTATTCTTTCCAACTTGGGCATCCACGAGTTTCTGCATTCATACTGTTCACTGTGAGGCCAGGCTGCTCTGATACAGACGGAGGGTCTTTCGTCAGGGTCCTGAGCCACTTTCTAATTTATGGTGCTGCAAGGAGAGCCTACAGTTCTGATAGCTGCCAGGATGGAAGAGCCTCAGAGCTACTTAGTTCTCAGAAGCCTATCACCCAGATATGTCCACCCAAGTGACTAGAGGAAGTCATCTTGCCTGTAGGGTCCAAGCTGATGGTCTCTGTAAAGCCTGTTCACCAAATGGATCCTGAGTTGGCCACACTCCACTTTCCTCCCCTCACCTTAGGTGAATTATCCTGTCAAGCATGTTACTTAACTAGGCTATGAACAGTACCTGACTCATATCTAGCGTGCAATGATATGTGAAACAGGAAGCACATGTGTTCAATGTGATGATTAAATATGTTCACTACAGCAACCGCAGAGGAAGTACCCGGATAGAAACAGTCAGCAAGCACAGGGGCACCTGTCAGACAGCAAAGACCAGCATGCACTCAGCCACACACACATGTGGGAAGAAAGAAGTATCCTGCAGCTTGTGTTCAAATGTGTAGGCTGACAGGCTGGCCACTTCTTAGGTAGTTGCCCTATCTAAATCAGCACTGATGTAACAGTCATTCCACTGCATTCTTGAAACTACCTTTCCCTTCTATTTTATTTAGATGGGTGCTGCAAAAAACTTTCAAGAGAGGCTACATTATACATCAGTCTTGAACAAGAGTCATAAGCTTGCACTCGGTTCAGCAAGTTAAGATGGTGTCAACTGGCATGATCACTCAGCTCGTTTTAGTGCTGTTTTGAGTTTTGCTTAGCAGTCCCCCAAAGATGCACAAAAACAGTTTCTAAAGACCACTGAGAGGCTGAAGTCCTAAAAACAGTGTCAGGAGGCCTCTCATGATGCAATGTGTGTCTCATCCTGGGTTGAACTATTGCTGAGGGACAGACCTACTAGAGGTTTTGCTTTTGTCTGTCTCTTTGTTTGCTTTGGTTTGATTTGATTGGTTTGCTTCAGTTAAGACTGGATCTCAAACAGCCCAGCCTGGCCTCCAGCTTGACACAGAGCTGAGGATGACCTTGAACTACTACTCCCTGTCCCAAGTGCTATGATCACAAGTGTGTGCCATAGCGCCCAACTCTCTGCTAGGCTATTTTTCAACCAAATCCACCACTAGGACAGACTGCTATTTGTGGCCTCGCAACACAAAGGATATGCAAAGAAACTCATGGCCACCTATGAAGTCAAAGTTAAGTAACGCTGGGACACCAGTGTGACTTGGATTAATACCAACACCAAGTTTTGCAATCTCCTAAACTGCCTCATTAGGCAACCCAGGAACAACTTCAGCCATGGTAGGTGCCAAGTTCTAGAACATTGTCTAAAAGTTGTTTTCAAATCCGTGAATAACAAAGTATCCTATAATGCTGGTGTTCTGTTATAAACTTTTCCCCTGTTTAAGAAGTCAGATTTGTCTAGCTGGGAATGGAGCAGGTGCCTGGCAGCAACCAGCAAGAGAGAATGTTTTGCTTTATAGTCTGTTTTACAAATTTTCCAGGAATACAATTGAAAACTCCTCAATGACCCTGTTTTGATGAGCTGAGCAATATAAAATCTGCAGTGAGACTGACCAGGTGCCTAGTCCGCAGTTGCCCCCTGCATGCTCAGAGGCCTTCCAGATTTCTTTAGTTGTGCTCCACAACACACAGAAATAGAATAAAATCCCCACTCTTTCTCTTCTCCTAACATCCCCACCACCACAACATCTGAAAAGTCAACTGTCTGGTTTGGGAAAATGCCATGTGGACAATCACTATCCAATTGCAGGCTCAGAGAACTGTTAAAAATGAAATTTTTTTGATATATCTACTAATATACTTTTTCTTTTTGCTTTCTGAGGTTTATTTCAAGTTTAGTCCTTAAAATGAAGTTAAATCTCTATAAAAATGCAAAATATTCCTTAATACAAGTATATAGATACTATTCCTATGGCAATAGTTTTTATTTATAAATAGCTTAAGTGCTAATGCTCATTAAAAGAGACAAGGCAAGATGGCAGAGTGGGGAATGACCAGTGTCAGTGAACACTTAAGCTTTTGTTATCCCCCAGACACCAGGCTCTCGAACGGGCCTACCCTCTGGCAGAATGAGCTGGGGCATGTGTTCAGAAGGCCGGCTTGGTGATGACGGGTTAGCGCTGCCTTGCTAACAGATCCCATTTCTGTTCAGTCTCCTTATAGCTGCCCAGAAGAATCAAACCAGCTCATCGCAGCACAGTCTAAGGGCACAGCTTCCAGGAAAACTGCTGAAAACAACTAAGACAAACGTGAATGCATTCTAGCCGGCAGGTCCGGGATTCTTGTGAGTCCTCGTCTGTCTCCTACATCTGCAAGTTCTGTTTGGGGAAATCTTCCTGCTTTTTCCTGTGACTCCAGCACTCTCCTCCGTGTACTCCAGAACACTGGATGCGCTGCTTTGGGGGAGCCCGTCTCCCGGCTCCTCACGCGCCCGTCCTAGCAGCGGTTCTTCCCCATGTTCCCATGTCCGCACCATTCACAGCACCAGCACGGTCCATGTTTTCGTTTGTCCATCTTTGTTTGTTTGACTGGTTGTTTGTTTTGAGACGGGATTGTGACGTGTAGTTTAGACCGTCCTGAAACTCAGGATCTTCCTGCTTGTACCGTTGAGGTGCTGTAACTGTGAACATCAGATGTCACATCCTGCTGTCTCCATGAACTTTGGAAGTTTATACCTTCACAATGCAAATACAAGTGGGACATGTCTCCTCCTAACACTTTTCCTGTAGTAGAAAAGGATGCGGAACAGTGTTCCCGACAGCTGCAAGATGCTGTCTCCTTTTTTAGCATCACCCAAAAGTACAGTTTCAGTTTTTAATAATGAGTCCTGCGAAAGTGAGCTTGTCTAAAACCCTGGGCAACATTCCCCTCTGGCTTCCAAATAAATGCACCAACATCATCATTTGGCACGAGCTGCAAAGAAAGCCTGTGGTCAGTTCAATAATGCAACAGAGAAAGATACTGCCTGAGAAACAGGTTTCAGCATCAGCTCTATAGAGGACAGCCATAAACAATGGAGAAATTCCTCTTGGAGTTCAAATCTTCATAATATCCGGTAAGCCTTTTCATTCAGAACTCCCGCGTTTCCTTCACTCTACCTCATCCTTCTACATCAGATAACTTTCAAATACAAACACGTTTTTTTTTAATTATTATTTTCGTCCAACAAGTTCCTCTAGAGAATCCAGAGAGTTAAGCGTCAGAGAAAATGATTTAGTGACTTTTTCTCAGTTTTCCTAAGAAAGATACTTAGTGGTCCTGGTCTACAGGTAGTAACTTAGATCACTGGACACAATGAAAGATGCTTAGTGGTACTGGTCTACAGGTAGTAACCTAATTTATTGGACACAATGAAAGATTCTTAGTGGTACTGGTCTGCAAGTGATAACTTAATTCACTGGACACAATGAATAGTTTAGGGCTTAAGGACTTAATTCTCCAGAAAAGCTAGGAAAAGATATTGATGCTTCAACAAGCATAGAAGGGCCTTTGTCAACTAATTTGAATAATTTCTTGTTCCCAGACAACACAAGCCTGAATACTGTAAAAGAAGTTCAGCTACAGGTGAGAAGAGGTGAGGAGAAGTCCCCACATACTCGGTACTAATTGTGCACCAATCACCACGCTAGACATCAAAATTGCCAGGTTATCAAGGCAATAAGTTGAGGTATGAGAAAGACGTCCTTGTTCCACTTGACAGCTGACAAAATGACAGAGATGTTAACTGTAAATGTCAAATGTGGGCCTAGTTCTGTCTGACTCTTAACCACCAGGAAGCAGATGAAATTGATTTTCCTTTTTTTCAAAATAACAAGTTTGAAACTTACTTTTTTTCTTGACTTTTGTGATTTTCAAACAATATGACTGATGACATTCAGGTCTGCTCCCCTGCCCGCACTGCTGCCCACCCGATGTAATGAAATTTCTTACATATAATATGACCCACGGAGTCTGATTCATGTCACAAAATGTCCTTCAGTGTGGATCCATCCACTAGGCCAACTAAGAGTCCCAACCCTGTAAGACATTGTCTTTCCCCCATCCAGCAGTCATCACTTGCCAAAAGTTCCTTAGGTTGGATTGGAGTTTCTTACCCACTTCCCCATGCCTATGTTGGGCTTTTGTCTGGTTTGAACTTGCATAGACTTGTGTATGCTGTCACCATAGCTGTGAGTTCATCAGAGTAACTGACCAGCTAGAAGACTCTGTCTCCTGTGGTCCTCCACTCCCTCTGGCTCTTACAATCTTTACAAGCCCACTTCCCCAAAGATCCCTGAATTTGAGGCTAGAGAACTTTGAAATATTGATTTTCCTGAGGATGAAAAGGGGCCGTAAGGTTGGGAGGCTAACAGAATGGAGGGATGTGTTCACCTGCTGGAACGCGCAGGGGAGGGGTCTAAATGGAAGTTTAATTGGTTAAGGACCACAACCAGAAAAACTGAGGAACAAAATGGGGTGAAAAGCCAGAGAGAGGACTGAGACCCCAAAGCTACTGGGATTCAGAACAGGCCCTCAGATGCCCTGAAGAGGTGATCTATATTGGTGCTCCAGGGTGATAGTCCAAGAGATCAATCAAAGGAAAGCATTGAGACTTAAAAAATATCACACTACCCCAATATATAGCACCCTGTCATGTTGACTATTTTGAACTAAAGTCAGCTGAGGGAGCACAGGTGAGGAGAGGTCTCTCTGACCTCCAGTTTACTACCCAAAGCAAAGCGTAAATTTTCCAGAAGACAAGTGCCATTTCTGTACCAGGAAGAGACAGGAGGTGGAGAGTGACAGGAGTTCACAGCAAGATGAATCTACAGAATTCTAAAATGACCCTTCTCTTATTAACCTTCCTGCGAATATTCTCTTACATCTTCCCACAATTTACTGCTGGTAACCAGAACCCCTAGTTACTTTATATTCTTGCATCTTTTCTTGCTAAAGTGATACATAATTTCTCAGGCATATCTACCTTGCAAGGGAATCTTCATTTCTTATATCTGGAAGTCTCTATGTAGATACAAAATATTAATATCAAATATAATTTGTAATCCTTTCTTCTTTTAATGTCTTTTGTGTCAGTCTAACCTAGGCCCAGCTACAGAACGGAGAAGTGTGACGGGAAATGCTGCAGTACTCTCTCATTCTCTTCTACTGCCAGCTCTAGCATTCTTTTGACACTCAAGGGATAGGGTCTCCAGCATGACTTTTCATTTTTAATATTTTCTTTATTATTTATAGTTTATGTGCATGAGTGTATCGCCAAATGTGGGTAGGTGTATGCATGTCATGCAATGCCCACAGCATCAGAAGTGGGTGTCAGATTTCCCTAGAACTGGAGTTACAGACAGCTGTCAGCTGCCATGTGGGTGCTTGGATTTGAACAGCCAGTGCTTTGCTGAGCCATCACTTCTGCCCATGGCTTTTCAAATACAATGTGTAGGGAACCTTTTTAAAGAGGAAAGGGGACATGACCATTTAAAAGTTGGCAGCAGCACAATGTGGATTCGGAACTGAATGCCTAGAGATAAAATCAGTCTTCAAGATCACGCCTCACAGCCACAGGCACCACCTGCCCTTCATGCCTGACAGTTTATCATCTTAGGTTTTTGCCCTCCAGTTAAGCTCTTGTTCCTAAGATTTAAAAGTTATAAAACTCTTCTAATTTCAAGAAATAGGAAGCCATTTGGATGTTCTGAAATTCAAAAACAAATGCTTTCAGGTGTCTAACCTTTTGACATTGCCACAAGACACTGTCATCTCCAAAGTGCAGGCTCAGAAACCACAAAAATCACAAAATCGAATGTGGTTTTGACAAAATTGACCCAAAAAAAGGTCACAAAACATCTCATTGGAATTAGCCTAGATGGATGGACAATGAAACTGTGGTAAATATACACAATGAAATTTTAGTCAGCTGTAAAGAAAAATGAAATCATGAGATATACAGATAAACGGACGGCACTGAAAAATAATTATCTGTGTGAGGTAAGCTAGACCTAGAAGAACAAGTGCCACATGTCCAAATATAGAGCTTAGCTTCAAATCCCTAGATTTACCTGTTTAATTCAGAGTACCTGTAGATGTCAGGAAGCTAGAAAGGGACCCTTATGAGGGAGAATACCCAAGGGAGAGAGAATAGTGGACACAGGTGATGTAGAGGGCGGTAGAGGGTGGTAGACAATGAGGCAAAAAGGTTTAAGTAGAGACAGAGGTGGGGAGATGGGGAGACAGAGGACTGGCAGAGGTCAACCAAAGCAAACGGTGCATGAAAAAGCCACATGGAAACCTGCGATTTTGTAAACCAATTAACAAAATATCAGTTAAAACTTTAAAAACATTTTAAGTAAGTTTATGATTTGTGTTGGGCCATATTCATAGCTGTCCTTGACGGCACATGCTCTGTCTGCTAGATCAAAACCCATGTAAAACATCTCTACCCAACTTTGTAAATATTCCAAATGCAGATGAAACACTGGCCTGGGGAGAATGGCTCTGTGAATCAAGCGTCTGCTGTGCAATCATAGGAACCTGAGTTTAGATCCTGAACAGCCTTGTAAAAAACAACCAGTCATGATGGTGTACAACTGCAGCCTCGTGCTGAAGAGAAGAGACAGATGGGTCCCAGGGGATTGGTCAGTCAGTACAGTTGAAATAGCAAGCCCTAGGTTCAGCAAGAGACCCTGTCTCAAAGAAAAAAAAAAGTGGAGCTCAGTAGAAAAAGACTTCCTCTGACCTCCACATACATACTCATAGGTAAATGTGCCCACGTACACATGCACACGTGTGCATGTGCGCACACACACACACACCTCCCATCCTCCCATTTATTTAGAGGCACATTGCATCTTTTAGTTGCTGAGAGACTATGGTTGTATGTGTTTAAAGTTGTGCACAGCATAGAGAGTCAGAAGTGCTTGTAACATGGTATTTTTCTTCTTCAGTAATATTTTCTTAGATATAAGACATAGATCGTAATAAGATGCATCATTAATTTGTATATCTAGCATAATGAAACTACCAAAAAAAGAGCTGATATTCAAATTGCAAGCAACCACTAACTGTAAGAGGTCTTTGGTTCTAAATATGTTAATGGGGGATATGTCTCAGACAAAATAAAATACAGCAGGCAAGGCCTTCTCCACTGGCCTGCAGGGTTCATACTCCTGCAAAGAAATTTGGGTGCTGTTATATTAAAGAAAGGTATCCCTGCCAAGGGACCAAACACTTCTGGCAGTGCTTCCTGCTTTGAATTGTCTTAGCTCACTGAGATCTAAGTACTATGGTCTGTCAGTCTTGGACATTCCCAGGGAGCTTAGCACAGTCTAAATATAGAGAAAGCATTCAGTCATATACTTTCCCAGTTAGAGTGTACTTTTCAATCCACATTGAAGCATCAGATTCCCTGCATTATCTGTACCATGCTCTCATGGTAAGCAGCCAGGGATCACCATACACCAAACATAAAGAGGTAGGCACAGCCAGATTAGGTAGCTTCCCTCTTCAGATTTGCTCATATCTGATCATGGTGTTGCTGTTAGGAAAGCCTACAATTTCTGCCTCCCAGAGCAGTATTTGTTCTTTTTCTGCTGCCTTTCTCAGTTTCCAGAATCAAGTGCCTGGTTTAGAGAATCCATGTGGACCTTTCTGTCCAGCAAAGGAACTAGGAAACATCATAGTAGCTGAGATTAATCCTCCAGACGGGCTCATGTGTGGATTCCCACGGCGTCACAGAGCCACGTCCTCTGGAATTTACACTCCTGGCTCTGTGCTGGCCTGGCTTCTCTCCAAACGGAGTCTCCTCAGTTCACCAGCCGGGAAGTAAAGGGAAGCAAACCAAGGTGTTAGAATTTGTATTCTCTGCTTGAGTAGTTTCTGAAACACACAATGTTTCAGGTAAAATCCCTCTCAGGTCTTTGAATTCCTGATTCTCTTCGTTGTGGAGCACAGGTGCTCGTGACTCTAGGCATAAGCATGGCTCCATGATCCCAACCTCCTTCTCTGGAAGGTAACAAAGGACAACTTCCGCAGCGGACACAAGAGCTCTCATCGCACGAAGATTTAGAGAGGATGTGGGGGTAATAATTCTCTATTCAGGTAACCCCTTTTGTGCCTTCTTATATGTTTCCAGAAACGAAGAAGAGAGTGTACTTTTCCCTAACTGAGGCATCCAGCAAGGCTGTACGCAGTTTATTATTTAATCCCATTAAATAATAAAATATACCGTGCAATCTCACAATTCTTAAACCCAGGGACTGTGAGTGGGGCTTATTACGCAGTACCCATGCGGAAAGAGATGAATGCGTCTTTACCTAGCATGAGCACGTTTTCTCTGTGTCTGCCACATCAGCTCAGCTCCAGTGGCTTCATGCTCAGCCCTTCCCAAAGCAGACAACAGGAGACCGGGAGGAGTTGCAGGGAGGGTGGGGTCTCCAGCAGGCCAGAGGAACGGAGATGCGGGAGGACCCGGGAAGATCGGAGATAAACAAGGGCATGGAATTCTTAATCATGTAGCTCCAGTGTTTTGTTTACATTTACAAGGTGAATTTTGGGGTAGCTTCGTTTTAGATGCTGCTGGCTAAGTTTCTGGTCAATTTCTGATCTATTGATTGAAAATAATCGAACACATTCTATTATGATTTTTGATGCAGATACAAAATCACTTGAAACCTTTTGAGTCTTAAACGCTGAAGTTAAGGAAAGATGCGCGTCATGAATTCCACTGCAACACCCACTAATTGTCAGATTCAGAAGATTCTAATTAAACCCCACGGGAAAAAGGCACTTAGCAACAGAAAAAGAAAAGTCAGTCGTTTAAACAACTTGGTTAAGCTTCAAGTTGATGCAGGAGGGCACCCTCGAAGTGGCTTGGCGGGTTATCTTGTTTAGGCTTGGATTTTATTTTTCTTTTGTCAGTCAAGGGTAAGAAAAACCAGGAACAGAGAAATGCTGGGTTGGATAATGATATTCTAAGCATCTGAAAGGTAGTGTCTATAAAAACTTTATGAGATGTGCTAAATTTATTCCAGACAAAAATCGTCATCGACTGACTGCCTATTAGATTGTCTTTATTGTCTGTCTTTCTTTATAGAGCTGTCACAGGGAGATCCCTCATGCTCAACCAATCATGGAAGATTCTTTAAAAACCCCAGAGAAGAAAGAGATTGGTACATCAACCTAATTCATGTAAATGAAAGCCCCTCCTCCCATTCCAGTGATAACAGCCACCAAAGAATTAAAATTAAATAAAAATAATGTCTTATGAGACAATGTCTGACAGACAAAACGATGGATCTCCTCAAACATAAAACACACTTCCTAAAAAGTAAAAGCACTAAACATCAGCCATAAAGTCTTCATGAGACTGAAGAAAGTTTCCTTGACTGACAGAGGCAATTATCACAGACAGAAATGTGAAGCAGTGTCTGCATCATGACTTAGATGTGCCAAGATTAGTAGGTAACTTTTCAAATGTTATATCCTTGCCCCCAAGCAAAAAGCCACAGGGTATGGCCCCTTTGCAAAACCGCTCTCTTTTCAGACCTGACCAAAAATAGTTTATCTCTTACCCACTCCCCTGCTGTGGACTTGACACTTTGCAGCTGACCACCAGGATATGACAAGGACTGTGAACAGACAGCTGGTTCTGGGCAGCAGTGCTCAGTGAAGCCCTTCTGTGCTTTCAGCGTCCCTAAAATGGGGGCAATACCATTTTGCTTTTGCAAACCTGCCTGTGATGAGATCTGGTCTAGCTTTCCTGCACATAAGCTTCCTGTGTGATCGTAAAGGACACTAAGTCTCCAGACAGGAAAGGTCCATCCCAGCAGCTCCCCCATCACCTCTTCCTGGGAGTCTATTCTTCCTTCCTTCCACAAAGCTTACCTGATGAGAGTTCCCATTTCCTTTTGGAGACTGACACATTCACTTAAGGTCCAGCCTCACCAACAGCACCTTCTGTCTCTGGGCAATGGCTATTTCCACGTCTCATAGTACTTTCCCGCTCTCCCTGTAAACATGCGGATATCTCCCACAGCAGCAGCTTCAGCCATTTCCGGAAGGCTGCATTTCTCAACATTCTCTTTCATAGTATTTTGGACACAAGTCTGCATCTCAAACAATCTGGCTACTTTTTACACTACACAGATTAGGCTTCTTGCCTAGGTCAGTAGTGGCCCAGACTTAGTGCAGCACAGAGCTCTTTATCTTCCTTTCTGGGGCCTTCTCTGAGAGTTTGATATTGGGGCCTTCTCCTCTTTTTAGAAACTCTCTTCTTTGAAATCTGTAAGATCTCCTTCCTGTTGCTTTGTCTGTTCCTCTGGATCCTTGGATGGACTTCAAAAAGACCAGGTTGTTATCAGATCCCTTTCTTGTTCAAGGACCTAAGATGAACTTGAAAGATCCCATGTTCTGCTCACTCTTCTACCTACTATATTTCTAGACTTGTCAAGCCGACGTGTTCACTCAGCTTTAAATTCTCTACATCCTGCCCTCGCTCCCTTCTCCTGGCTGATTGACATGCTGGCCATTCTGGAACTGTCGTGACTTCATCACCCCACACCAGTCTCCACTGTATCTTTGGACCCTAAATTGACAAACTGGCCCTTGAGAGAGATGATAAGGAAGATATGAAGGAATACATCAAGCAGGAAAATGAAAATTATAAGTGAAAATATAAGCTGAAAATCCATGTTCTATTTAGCAGGAACCGGGGCAGGAAGTATGAACTCAGAGCACCCTCTCCCAGTGTTGCTCTCCATTCTGTTTTGGACAAATATCTAACACAAAACAAAGGATGAGCTTCCAATAGATCCTGCACATTGTCTCAAAATTTGAACTAAAGAAAAACGTACTTCATATAAATTAAGAGTCTGGGCTGCCATCAAGTGACCTCTTGTTCAGGAATCCAAAATGACTATTCCACATTAACCACTAAAATTCAACAAACATGTCTGATTCATTCTATCCACCTATAAATTTAGGTGCATCCCTGTGACTTCTTTTAGCCAATGAAATATCAGTGAAAGCACAGTGGCACTTTCAGCAAGAAGCCATGAATCTTTTTAGTCTTCTATTTGTCTTCTGCAGTGGCCATCAGCACAGAAACTGTCCAACAGCAGGCATCCTGGAACAGAATAATGCAGATGAACACCTCCTAGCCAATCCACAAAGCTGATGGAGCATGAGCAACCAGATTCTTAGCGCTACACACCCAGGGCTATATGGAGCAGTACACCGTCATCAAATCTATCATCCTAATCCTATCTAATTAAAAATGTGCTTAGCTTCTGAGGCTAAGGAGTCAGTGCTCTACCTCCTGGAGAGACTTCATCCGACAGAAGAATGCGGACAGGGCTCAGAGGGCTGCGAAAAGACTCTTACTGTCTCGCTGCTCTTTGTCCTGTGGTTCTTGAACACATGTCTTTTCATTCCTGGGAGTGTTCCACTTTTCCTGATGAGTTTTTGTGTTAAGTCTCAGCTACTGTTGCCTCCTTGAAAGGCCTTTCATGGCTGCCTATTCCAAGTCATCCCCACCACATGCTCGGAGCATTTGTTTCATCTCATAAGCTTTATATCTTTGCTTTTATATGTTTGGTTTTTATTTACATTGAATTTCCAAAGAACAGCAATCATATTCTTCCATCTTTTATCTCTTTCTACCCAACATGTAGAACAGTATCTATATATAATATGTGATAAATAAGCATTTGTTGAATGAATGCAACATTGATCCTGTTCCTCATAATAAGGGTGAATGACTTCAGTCTGAAAAAAGTTAACCTTGGAGCAGCCATGCAATTGGCATCTTATGAGGTGTGTAATGTATGCGTACACTTACTTTTCTTTACATGACAAGAGTTCAATTCTTTTCAGCCACTCTCTTGAATACACTAATACCTACCCAAGTGTTACAGGATTCTCTCTTTTATTCCATTGCTTGTTTTTGCTACTGATGATTTTCTGTTACTTAGCCAGCCAGCTTTCCTGTGTGACACTCTACTATGCATATATAGTCTGAAACAGCACTAAGAAAAGAGGTCCTCGCTCTGGCAGTGTTAGGTCAGATGATCACAAAAGCAGATTTGGCTAGTCAAGACATCCATTAGAAATGCAAAGTTGCTTCCTCAATGTTTCAGGAGTCTGTGATTTCGTTCACGATGTCTTAGCAAGATTAAGTTAATGTAAATAGCAGATGCATTTTGTAGCAAGAAGAAAAATAATGTTGGGCAGAATTTGAGTTATTCATGTGTAGTCACAGTGGGAATATTTGAGTGATACTTTGTTGTTAATTTCTCCAAAACTGACTTGTAGAGAATAAACAAATGGGAAAAGGAAACAAACCGGCAAAGCCCGGCCGGGCCTCTCCCGCTCCGCTCTTCAGCCTTTGCTGTCTTTTTTCCAGTGCCGCCCTTTGTGCTTGGAGAGCCCAGTAGCACCGCCTGGGCTCTGGAGCAGCTTTCAGACCTGTTACCTCTGTGGAGACACTCAGTTCTCCCTCGACCTGAGACGCCTTCCAGAACCACTCACGAGGTCTTTGCTCTCAAGGTCTCCTCTCCCTCAGGCTTCAAACCTGTCGGCAATAACACAACCGTAATAGTAGCTCATGCTATTTGAAAACAGGTCATGTTTGTCAACTTTTCTTAAAACATTTCAGTTGTTTTAGTTGTTAACATACTCCTAGTGTATTATTTTCTGCAGCCTGTTATAACAAGGTAGCACAAGCCAGTTAGTTAACAACAGATATGCATTGTCCCACTGTTCTGGACATCAAAAATCTAAAACCAAGAGCACAGTCAAATTGGCTCCTTTGTGGGCTTTGCTGAAAACTGCAGCCATGTAGCCTTCTGCCGTAGCAGTGGGCACCATCTCATCTCTGAGCCTGCAGCTCACTGCATCACTGCTGGATGCATCTACCTGGATGCATCTTACTTATTCTGGGTCTTTATGTGGGTTTCTACTTATAAGGGCATCAGTCAGATTGGATTAGAAGCACACCCTAGTCCAATATGACCCAATCATAATTAATTACATCAACATAATTACATCAACAACTTCCAAATTGTACCATTCTGAGGTATATGGTTAGGAATTTCACACAGCCTTCTTTCTTTTCTTTTTTGTTAAGGGGACATATTCTGACCCATAGCACTAGGAGTCTCTAACATGCTATGAATAGTTATACCTAGTAATTAAAATTAAGGTGTACAACATATACCTCAATATGCCCATGAATCTTTCTGCGATAAGTGTGTGTGTGATATAATAATTAGCCTACTTATATTTTGGTTTTATTATGTCACTTACATAATAAAATAAGCACAAAATAGAAATTTTAAAATGTGAAAACATTAGAAGTCACAGTACTCAATACCTTCATCCCCAGTGAGCCTCCCTGCCTTCTTGTTTGAGGAACAATTACCAGAGTAACCGTGAAGAGCAAGAAAAGATAAAAAAATTGTAGAAAGAAAAACAACATAACTGAACTTGAAAGAACTTGTCTGAAACAAAGCTGAAGTTCTGATTAAGCACATCAAAGTTTAAATAATTCAACATTTACTTAGAAGTAGAAATGTTATTCTAAAAGAACTGGAGTCAAGGCTGGGTATATAGCTCAACTGGTAGAGAGTATTTCCTTAGTATGCATTCAAATGGGAGGGGTGATCCTTGGCCATAATCCCAGTACTCTAGAAGCAAATACATGAGAATCAGAAGTCCAAGTTCACCCCTGGGTGTGTAATAAGTTCAAGGCCAGCATGGAACACAGAAGACATATTCTATTCATTTTGTTGGAATTCAGGATCCTGACAGCAGTCCTTAGTCCTCTTCTGTTTTCTTTCTTTGCTTGCAATAGCTTTTTTATCAATATTGCTTAAGCATCATAGAAGATAAGGATCTAAGCCTGCTAACCCAATGGGCTGAGAAAGGAATCTCTTTACTCAGGGTTTCTATTTCATTGCCTAAGAAATGGATAGCTGTGCCTGCCTTGAGTAATATTATACCTTTCTCATGGTTTCCATGATACTAAACTTGGTTCTAAAACTAGACCATCTTTGAATGTGCTGCTAGACTCGCTGTGACTAGCTTCATGAAGCAATTAGTACAGTGCATTGGTGGCTCACTAACCAATCCCAGAGGTGAAACCACAGTCATTAGAAACCTCCCCACTTCTGTATTTCTAACATGGAGATATCATTCTGACGTTCTCAGAGGATTTCGTTAGAATAAAAAGGGAACAGGTGCAACAAAATATTCATCAGTAGAAAGCAGACTTTAAAACTACAGTGTTTATTATCAGTGGATGGAGAATAGAAATACAATTTTCTGATTAATTTCCTACACAATAGCACAATTCCTCTTTAGCTCTGAAAAGTTGGTGTTCCTTTGTTATTGCATTATTCCAGATCTAACTCAGAACCCTTAATTAGAACCAGAGAAAAAGGTCAGAACGCTCAGTGTCTGCAAGCACTTTGGCTCTGAGTGATAAGACCACAATAAAACCAAAGCATAGAGTTGTCGTGTCTATATGAGCTCATAAAATTTTAGAGGAAACAGAAAAGCCCTAATTCACAATTGTTCATGGTCTATGAACTTGTTCGGGATCCTCCCACACTTCCCCTCTCATCCACCTCACATGCCCTTTATTCTTCTGTAGGACCCCATTTTGTTTTAAGGTTTTAGAAAAACATCTAAGACATCACTCTAGATAAACACCCCCTGTTAAGTGTCCAAGTTAGGCCATGCCTTTAATATGAGACACAGTAGAAGGCAGGTGGGATCCAGAGAAGATGCCTCCTACATCACACATGATATTTCATGGATAATTTTGATTATAGACTTGATTGGACTAAGAAACATCTAGATCATTAAGGCATTAATGAGGCAAGCTTTGGTTGTATCCAGGAGGGAGTTTCCCGGAAAGGATTGACTGAGTGGGGAACAACTTGTCCTGAAGGTCAGGGACATCACTCCCTTATTTGGGACCCTGGATGGAAAAAATGGGTAAAAGAGAAAGGCAGCTGACTGCCAGTGGTCACATCTCTCTGTTTCCTCATCCTTCTGATGTGAGCAAGTTTTGTGTTCCCAAGGCCACAGCTGAAAGCCACTGTCACTGCCATAGCTGCTCTACCATCATGGACCGTAGCCTCTCAAGCTATCAGCCAGAATACACCCTTCTTACCTGACGTTGATTCTTGCTATTTATCTGGTCATAGCCATGACAGAATTAACAAATGTACTATCAAAATGTGACTCAAGAGCCCACATATATAGATCTTATAAATTAGGGCTTCTCAAAACTTTCTATTCACAAACTTTTTTTCTCCCCAGAAATTTTGATGTGATCCCATAAGAGCATATGAAATACGAATACAAATCAAACATAAGAAATTTATTTTATTTTTGAGGATTCACTTGTTTATTTTGTATATTTTGTGTAGGTTTGTGTGATGTATGTGAGTTCTGGCATAAGTATGCCAAGGCACATGTATGTGGAGGTCAGAGGTCAACCTTTGGGGAGTTAGTTCTCTTCTTCCATTCTGTCTTTGAAACAAGGTCTCTCTTATTTTTGCTGCAGCCATGTGTATATAAGCTTCTAACCAATTTGTCTATCTCTGCCTCCCATCTCACCTTAGATGTGCTGAGATTACAGATGCATGCTATTACCTCTGGTTTTTACATGGTTTCTGGGAACTGAACTTACATTGTCAGATTTGTATAGCTAGTACTTTTACCTTCCAAACCGTCTCCTCTACCCTTGAAATTTGTTTTAAAACAATTATTTGTTATACATATAACTTTATCATTGCTTACAGAGGAAAGTAAATTTGCATACTAATGAAATAGATATCCCTATTTACATTTACATAAAGAAGTAAATCTTGGTTGAATATTATACAAAAGAGGGGGACATAGAGCTTTTTCCAAGTTTTCTGGAATTGATCTATACTTTATTTTTTATAATTGTGAGTGCTGAGATCACCACTTCACATAAATATGAAGTACAGAACATCAGAAGCATTTAGGGTCATTTCAGAAATTTTTGCAAAATCTGCCCTAATCCTAAACCAAACTCATTTAATGAATGTTTGTGAAACTCTAGCCAGCAATTGAAGCAGTAATTGTACATAGAAACTATGTATTTCCATCTTAGCTCCATTTTCAATAGGCTCTTACTGTGTCCCTCAAAATATTTGTCTCTGAAAAGCTGCTCTCCATCTTGGAAGGCAGGATAGAGGGCAGCAGACAGCACCTGCTTATTAACTTTTATTTTCAAGAAGAAAGAGCTTTGATCCTGATGGGAAGAACTGGAACCCTAACTTTGTTTCCAAGCATTTGTGTTTAAAGTCTATTTGCTCATCAGATAAACAAAGGAAATATTCAGCTCACAGGATATTTGTGAAGGAAAAATTCACTGAGATAGCATGCAAGCATCTAAGTTCACCAACAGTGTCAGTCAGTTGTACACACCCTGGCATCTGGATGGAACTCAGTACAGATGTGCAGGCAGGGAGCTTCTCTGATGACAAAAATGAACTCAGAAAGCCCTTAGATTGAAGGTCTACAATACCAACTGCACAATAATCCTTCACAGGCATTTTAAACATTATGATGTCTGTCTCACACCACTGACGGGTTAAATCAGTCATTTTCACTTGGGACTCAAAGTAGTGAAGAGGACAGGTCCTCAGCTGGCCAACCTTAAGAACAGAAATGAGGAGAACTGAGAAATAATTCTCCTTCAGAAGTGTTCCATCTGCTGCAGTTGTACTCTTTAAAAAACAATAAATAAATAAACAATTCCTTGTTTTCAAATTCATTCCAATCCACACCAGACCTATTTTCAGACACGATATTTTGTTGAATAAAACTATCTGTGCTAAAGTCCATAACAGAAACAAAGGTGCTCCTTATTGTTAATAAGACCACTGCAGACAAGCAGGAATATGAGCAGAAGCACCGCTCCTGGCTGCCAACACACACACACATGTACACACACATGCATGCACATACATGCACATGTACACACACATATCTGGAAACTCAGCATGTAGAATGGGGTAATATTTTCTCCATAATACGGGTACTAAAAAAAATCCTCCAAAATAAATTTCTTAAAAGTCAGTTATATAAAACATAATGTGGTATTTCAGAAGCCAAATCATTAAATCTAATACAAATACAACTTGGTTTATCACAAAGAAAAAGTAAAAACCCCAAATCATATTCTTATATGAAGCATAAATCCCATTGCCAGAAGTAATAGCAATCTCTTTAGCTACGCCCCCTGGGATTCACATCAGCCTATTTTTTTAAGTGTTATATTTTTAAAGCCTTGTCGCATACTTCTCTTTTAGACATACTGAACTGAACATTCTAAAGTCAAAGCATTTAGCAATGCAAGGTTGGATGAAGATATGCCCCAGAGAAAAAGTCTCTTTATCTATCAGTCATTATTGTTATGTGTGTACATGAGGAAAAACTGTTTACAGACCCACGTTTTCCATTTAAAATTGCATTTAGTAGTAGATTGATTTTTGTGCAGGTAGATTCATTCCCGACTTTCCATTTCCCAGCATAGAGGCATCCCCCAACTTTGGAATCAGCAGTGGAATGTTAGCTGAACCAAAGGCTTGAGATGTGCCTACACAAGTGGGGTTACCCTTTCACAAGTCCACACCACTGCTAGAGGACCCTGGGTCAGAGGGATAAGCACCTCTGACACAGAAATGAATCTGACGTGTGACAAAGACCTACAGCAGGAAGCAGCAGCACGGGGCCAAGCCCAAACTAACCTAGGTAACTCCAGCACGACCTGCTCCTGTGTTGGTCAGAATAAGCGACTGCCACTCAGGCCACTACATTAGGTTCTATACTGCAATATCTGACTGATAGCACTGTAAGACGATACTGAGTAAACAAAATTCCATAGAGAAAAGCTGACCTAGAAATACGTTTTCTGTGGTAAATCAAACCCTATTAACTATTTTTATTAAATATTTTTAATATTTATGAATGTGTTGCAATGCATTTCGATCCAACCCAGCCCCGTTTCCTCCTCAACTGTCCTTGCTCCTCCTGACTCTTCTCTTCTTACTTCGTGTACACCTTCTCTGCCTCTTATTTTTTGTTTTTTTGAGAATTTCACACATGAGTACTATATTTAAATCATTTCCACTCTTCCCTCTACCCTCTCTAACTTTTCCCGTGCCTCTAGCTTTTCTCTCAATTTTCTGACCTCTTCTTTATTATGGTACACAGACACACAGAGAAAAACAAACAGAAACACCTACTGAGTCCCTTTGGTGGTGCTCCTATGGGCATGTTTTTGGGACTGAGCTGTTTGAGACTGGATAACCTAACATGGAGCTTGTCTTTGAAGAAAACTGGTTCTCCCTCCCTCAGCATCCATTGAATGCTGTAATACTTCATCTACAGGAGGGACCTTGTGAAGTTTCCCCGATCTATGTGGCATGTCATCTGGTATGGTCATTATGTAGGTCTTCTTTAGGAAACCATATTGTTCAGATATTATGTCCGTTGTCACATTCTAGATGACATTATCTAGCAGCAGGTGTCCTGGTCCTCTGGCTCTTATAATGTTTCCATTCTCTCTTCCAAGATATTCTCTGAGCCACAGGTGGAAGAATTCCATTGTAGATATATCAGTTGGGGTTTGGTATTCCATGGTCATTTTTTTCTGTCTCTGACCAGTTTTGGAACTCTGTAATAGTATCTATCTGTTGGAAAAAAAGAAGTTCCTTTGATGAGTGGTGAGAGCTATATTTTAGCTGTGGGTCTAATTATTTAGCTTATAATTTAAAATTATATTGGCTTAGGAAAGTGTCAGCACTTGGGTCTCATCTGTGGTCTATGACCTCTCTAGCCACTGGTAGTTGGTTTGGTTTAAGTACTGCTGTGAGACACATTTCCTGGGGAAATGTGAACAAACATCTAATCACCCCAGATAGGGGAAACTAACATCAGACCAAAGTCCAACTTGGTGAACCAATTGGTTTTGTTGGGGTTACTTACAGGAGTATGTGTGAGGAGTTACTTGCACGCGCAGAAATGACTCAAAGACAGCTGCGTCACCAAAGCCCTCCCCAGCATGGACGACTGCTCACAAAATCTGGAACCCTGGAGGGCACTGTACAATGTGCAGCAGCTCAAGAGATTGGTGAGTACCTTTCTCAGGCAGCTGGGTTAGTCTGAGCATCTTCCAGGGAGGTAGGCTAGTCTCTGCTTCTTTCAGGTGGCTCAGCTGGTCCGAGCCGGAGTGTTCCTCAGCAGTCCTTAGGACTTGGGGAAGAAGGGTCTAGTGAATCTGGTTAATTTCAGGGCCTTCCTTAGCAATGGAGTTGCTTACATATTGTTCAGTTACTTTCCATCCATCACTGTGGTATGCAAAACCAACTTAGAAAGGAAAGGGCTTATTTCATTTTATAACTCCCAGGCCACAGTTTATCACTGAGAAAAGCCAGGAAAGGAAGGAACTCAAGGAAGAAGCCTGATGACAGGAGCTGGAGGACAGACCTCAGACAAATGCTGCTTACCAGTTTGCTCCTCTGACCTGTGCTCAACCTGCTTTCTTACACAAATTAGGACCACTTGCCCAGGGATGAAAACACCCATAATGGGCTGGGCCCCTCCACATCACTCAGCTAGAAAATGTCTCACAGACATGACCACACACCAATTTGGTGGAGGTAATGCCTCAGTTGAGGTTCCCTCTTCCCAGATGTGTCAAGATGACGACACAAGCTTAACCAAGACGCTTCCTGACCCTGATGAACCTCTTCTACAACGTTCTGTTTTTTTCTTCTCTTTATAGAATCCTCTTGGTTACCCCCCTTTAAAGCATCCTATTGTTTATGTAGCTTCCCTCCAACATTTTCTGTCAGAAGAAACTGCTGTTTAAGCACCGGGTAGGAATTCCCTCCTCCTGTTGAGGGGCCTGACAACTCTTGGTTACCCCCAAGATAAAAGTGCCATTATTTCACCAGTCGGGATATGTTGCTGGGCTAGTCATTGCAGTTCTTAGACCTTACAGCTAGGAGGGACTGTTGATTGCTTTTCTCCCTTGGCATCTTGGATAGCTCCTTCTAATACTAGGAGAGTTAGTCCTCAGGGAAGAGGCTTCCAGTCAGTTCTAGCTCGATTCCTTGAAGTTCTGTATGTGGTGTCTTCAGTAATAAGTTCTTACCTTCACAGTCTGGGAGGCGACCAGGGGTGGTAACAACAGTCTGTATTATTTTTCTTGTCTCTTGTACTACTCTGACCAGAAACTCAAAAGGATGTTGGCTATGCCTGGCACTGGGATTTTTGTTTAGTAACCTTCATCTATACAGATACAAACACACATATTATATATGAATTTTCAGGTAAACTGATAAAATAATGCATAAATTTCCTTACAGTTTTTCAGACATCATTATTGTTATTCGTCTCTCCTTTCTTCCTCTCTCTTGGTATTACCTTCCTCTATCCTTCCCGTTAAAGCCCCTCCCATTGTCCCATTCTCCCCTTGACAGTGCCTGTTTCCTGCAACCCTTCTCTCTGCAGCCCCACCTCTTCCCCTTTTTCTACTTTCCTGGCTTCTGCCATTATTTCAGGTTGTATTCTCACAGCTAAAGATTCGAAGCAGGATCAACAAGTGAGAGAGAACGTGCAGCATTTGTCTTTCTGGGTCTGAGTTACTTCACTCCGTGTAATGTTTTCCAGTCATTCATTGACCTGTAAATTTCATGATTTTACTGATCTTTACTGCTGAACAGAATTCCATTGTGTATATGTACCACATTTTCATTATCCATTCATCAGCTGAAGGACATTTAAGTTGTTTCCATTTCCTAGCTAAGGTGAAAAGAGTAGCAATGAAAATGGTTGAGCAAAAATTTCTGTATTATTAGTAATATTTTATTTCATATTTGTATATCTATATAAAGTGTTTGGATAAAATCCATCCCCTAGTCCTTCCCTTCCAATACTCCCCTATTTGCTCCCCAAACTCTCTCTTGTTCTCTCTCTTGTTCTCTCTCTCTCTCTCACTCTCTCTCTCTCTCTCTCTCGACTTCATACCCACTGAGTCCATTTAATACCTTCTGTATGTGCATGTGTGGGGGACCATTTATTATTTCATAGGTGCTCTTGGGATTCACATCCTGAAGTGTTTCCCCTCTACAGGAGCCAGTAGCCCCTCCGTTTGTTCTTGTACGAGTCACAGCGCTTGTGAGTTTCTGTATGCAACTATGCTGCCAAATCTGACAAATACTCTTTTACTATAGACATCTGCTTCTTCTGGATCTTGCAGTCTCTCTAACTCCTCTTACACGATGATCCCTAAGCCTTGTGGGGAAAGAAGGTGATAAGGTTGTCCCATTTAGAGCTGAGCACTCCACAGTCTCTTATTCTCTGCATATTGATCTACACATTTGTCTCTATATTAATCAGCATCAACGATAAAAATGAGCTTTTCTAATGAGGATTGAGAAATGCACTCATTCATCTGGTGCAGTAATAGCATTAGGCTCTCCCCTAGGGCCTATGACTCCGCCAGCTACAGGATTTGGCTCAGTTAACAGTACCAAGCACAGGGTCTGTCTTGTGGACTGGGTTTTAAATCAATAAGAAAGTGATTGGTTGTTCCTCCTATGACACTATTGCACCAGTGGGCATATCTTGGCAGGTCAGCCACTTGTAACACTGTTGATGGCCTTTCTCTCCTGTAGTGTACATAAACATTCTAGTAATATGTGAGCTAGCCAGCAGGGATGGTGCTTCCTGGCAGGCACCAGCCTGATTTCTCCATGTTCCATGATTTGAACATTTATTTTTGTTAGCAACAGGATCTTACCATCAAGTAAGACCAAGAGAAATGGAAAATAGTCTGTAATGTCTAGGGAGGTCTAAGTTCCGCATGGATCAGCAACTAAAACGAGATGGCCCATGCTTGGCAGGGAGGTGTTATCCACCTCTTATAAGGCAATTCCAGTTATACTGTGTGTGTGTGTGCGTGTGTGTGTGTGTGTGTGTGTGTGTGTGTAAGCTTCTACAGTGCTACTAGATTGAGAAAGTCTTTTACTTTATGCTACAAAATAACCACATTACTATAACCATTGTTGGATGTCTATCGTTGCTAAATTGAGGTAAAGCAAATAATTATTTCTTTTAATAACTATTTTTATATAAAAATTCATATCTTTAAGCTAAATTGGAAATCAATTCTAGGTTTACTGCAGTAAAATTTTGCTGCTTGTAAAATACTATGATGGCTAGCCTCCACTTGGTGCTCACCACATCTATTTGACCAGTATTCTCTCCAAGCACTGATTATGTATAACCATTTTGGAGATGAAAGAACTGAGGCTTGGAATATTTAAGTAAACACTCAAGGTACCAAACTGGGAAGAGGCAAGGCTGGGATTGGTCCACATCTGTCTTACAGAGAAACAAGCTTTCTTTATTATCTCTCAGAACTAAAAAAAAAAAAAAAAAAAAAAAAAAAAAAAAATTATGTGTTATGTGTATCCTTATACAGTAAAACTGATGTTTCCTGATAAAGACTGAATCAGAGTATAACCTTGAAAGTGCACCTCTTCCATTTGTTCTTTTCTACTAACCATCTTCGTCCTCTTAGGTACATACTCAGTTCAATTAAACAAATGCTTCTTTGAACCTAGTAAGAAGCAGGCCCAGGGTTCAGGCTCAGGATTACAGTGTAAGTATCAGATACATTTCTTTCTTTTCAGGAGCTTTCAGTCTAGTGAATAATTGATGTTGAAAAGCTCCTAACTGAAATTCCCAGTGTGAGCTCGATCACACTGCAAATGCAGGGTGAACAGATGTTCAGACTAATGACAGAGAGTGGGGAAGAGGTGAGGTATGGGAGTTACTGCATTCACTCACTGAGGATGCTCCTTTCTTCCTGAAGGCAGCCAAGGAAGAAAACAAATTATAAATGAACGAGGAAAGGAAGCTGTGTGTGACTGTTGGTTGTAGTAGAAGCTGGAAGATGGTGGCCATATGCTGGCCCATGGTCTGTGTGTGGGCCAGTGGAGCAGCAGGCCAGCCTGGCTCAGGTAGAAGCATTGTTGGCCAACTAACAATAAATTTGGCAGAAGGGTTGGTCATGGTTCCTTTGGGTACTGTAAGCTGTTTCTCTACATAAAATGAAGAAGGGTTTGTTGAATATGTGTGATTTAGCTAAGGGATAGAGAAAACAGTACTATAACATTGTCATGATTCTATCAGGACTTTACAAGTCTAGGTGTGGGACTTTCTTCTCTGGTTTCCCTTTTCTGTTCTATACCCAAAAAGCAGACCTGTTCTTAGCTGCCTTCTGCCTTTTCATCCCATTTAAAAAGGAAAGAAAGGGGGTCTGGAAAGACGCTCAGCAGTTAAAAGCACGGCTGCTCTTCCAGAGGACCCAGATTCAATTTCCAGCACCCACATGGTGGCTAAACCAGTTCCAGGGAAATCTGACACCCTCTTCTAACCTCTGCAGGCATTGCATGACATGGGTGTACTTACACACAGACAGTCAATACATTTATACACATAAAATATTTTTTAAGAGGAAAGAAAGGATGCTTCTTAACCCATTTCAGAAGTTTGATGCTTAATATAGAAAGATTCATCATGAATAGAAAACATATATGTTCCATAATTTTCCTTCACCAATTGGCAGTGAACTACTACAGCACTAATTGTTTAATAAGCAATTATCATCAGAACATATTAATGCAATCCCACACAGAAATTCTAAGCATAGTTATCAAATTATGTATATTATTAAATACTGTCTTTAAGATTCATTTTGTGCATGAGTTACTCTAATTTGAAATGATTTCTAATTCCATCATCCCATCAGTGTCACTTGTGACCTTACATGATTTAAGGGATGTGCACGTTAGCTGATTTCCCTGTGAAAAAGCAAACTACTTACATTGAGAGCAGAAACCTTTGCAGGCACAGAAGTAACAGGTCAATAACTCATAACTACTGTTCTATTAGTGATTTTTGTATAAAATTGTGATGTACATTTGGGAAATGTCTTCCTTAAAACAAAATTCATAGAAAACTATTTTAACAGACTACACTTTGTGAGGCCCTTTGCAAGCTTTGCTGCTTGCTTAAGTCATTTTCTCAAACTCATCCCTTCCACATTCCACTTTGGAGTCTTGCTAGAACCCAAGTGCTTTGTATCTGATTTGCTCAGATTGAGGACTTACTGTTTATCTAAAGTTAATGCCGACTTCAGGTTCTACAAGAGAAATGGGATTTAAAGATGACTCCCTATAGAGACAGAGCCCCTCACTTCTTAGAGCTAGTCATTCCTTTGTTACAAGAGCAGACCTCAAACTGTTTTTTCTGACTAGAGATTGGCTTTCTCTGGACAGCCCACAGTGAGTGAGGATGCAAAATAATTGTGTTCGTGAGTGCCCAGATCACCAGTACTCATAGGAGTTTTAGTACAGGAGCTCTGCAATAGTCTTTGCCTCAACTGAGTCATTATCATCCTCCCATCTTAGTAAAAATTAATATCATTTGCACATTTGCTTGACTTAGAAAACCTCAGCCAAAGAAAAGCCAAATAATTCAAAACTTAACCCAGTGTTATTTTCTCATGAAAGATTTTCAAAAAAAAATTTTTTTCTTCTAACTCCTATTTGTCTTTCTGGGAAGCAAGGCTGTTTTAGCCTCTACCTAACAAGCCCTGCTGAGCGTATCTGAACTCTGTTGCTTTCCTACTCAGCGTCCTCTCTTTCTTTTCGTAACAGTAGCCAGACTTCCTTTGGGATCCTTTCAATTGGACCTCACCCAAGAGGCTGACTTCAACAACTAATTTATCCACGCTCCTGTTGATAGGAACGGCAGGTTTTCCAATTTTCTGCTATCTTGTGCATAGTTTCTACTAATAACCTTCTTGGGCTTAAGCTAGTCAGAAAGAGTTGACAAACCTTGTAATCACAAAGTACTAATGAGTAAGTACGATGGTGTAGAAATTCCCTTATTATCATTATTATCCCTAAATATCATTATTTACAGATACAGTGCAATGTTCTTTGTTTATAATTGTGGAAGAACTGCAGGATTTTAGAGAAATCCCAGAGGCATGTTAGCACACTGGTCTGCCTTAACAAAGGGAAGTCCAAACACTCATCAGTTTTTAGACATCTGTCATCTACAAGTTCTGAATTTAATGGCATAAACATAAAGAACGAACTTCTTTTTCTCTTCTAAGCAAAGCTTAGTGGATAGTTTCCTATCCAAAAAACATGGTGGTCAGTTGACTCAGCAGACAGGAATGCTGGCCTTCCCACACAAGCCTGAGAGCCTGAGTTCCATCCCAGAATCTCTGAAGGGCGAAACGATGAAGATAACAGACTCCCCAGAGTTGTCCCCCAACTACCAGATGCCCCCCAGCACCCAGACATCTGCCCGCTCACACACACAACCATGGCAAACAAAGTTAAAATTTAAAAAGCCCAGGGACACAAGTTGTTGACAAATATTTGCAGAGACAGTAAAACTTGTTAGCAGTTAGGACCATGAAATATCATTTATGAGCCAGATTGGTGAAAATTATTATAACTGATATCAAAGACTGCAAGATATAGACCTATGGGAACTTTTTTTATATATGAGTTGTAGGAAAGCAAATTAGAAACTGGTAGAACTACTTTGAAAAAAAATGTGATGTGCTGTCGTGCTCAATATTCATGCACATTGCTGCCCAGGGAAATTCTCTAGAGAAACTTCTCTCAAGTGCTCCAGGACACATAAGAATATTCATAGCAATTTTATTCACAGCAGAAAGCACTGGGAAACAATTTTGGCACATCAAAAGGATAATGGATGAGGACGCAGAAGAGTCACACAACAGAAAACTGCGAAGTAGGGAAAATAAATGGACGAGAACCCCACAAACAACATGGGTCAGTTCTACGACGCCAGCTGAAGTAGAGTCCCAACAGACAGTGCACAGCACACACCATTTTATGAAATTCAAAAGCAATCCAGGCCAAACAATACACTCTGTGTGTATGAATTTATGAAGATAATCAGTATTGAAGTTATTCCTTGGGCTAGGAGAGGGCCAGGGAATGGGCTACAAGCTTGAGAAGAAGTCACAGTAATTTTGTGGTAAGTGCATAACTGTTTGCCTAACATTTGCTTCTTGTGTAGGTGTATGCTACATGTGTTCTCCCATAGAAGAATAACACAACATTTGTCCGAAGTGACAATCATTGCATCCAGGGACATGAGAATAAAAATCTACTGTGTAGATCTCACAAGGACCATACTGGGGGTGTTCTGAGTGATCACTCCCCAGCAACCTCTTTTATATACTTTTTTGTTCAATCTAAGTCACTATATGTTTTTAATGGGACACTTCCCATGGGAGAATAAGTTCTAACCACTCACTCATTCCTCTAAACTATGAGTGAAAAGGTAACTGATGTCTTACAGTTTTGCTAATCACACATGTTTAAAGTATGTGTTTTCTTCATTAAGAAAAGACCATTACTATGAAAATCATAGTTAATGTGTTTTCTTCCCCTTTAGTCCCCCACACATTAACCAGTCCCAGGAAAGAGTGTTTGTAATCTCAGAACCCCGGGCACTGGGAAATGCAGCAACACTTTGTGATTGCTGCCTATGTGCAAATGCGACTGTGGATGGTACAAGAGGCAAAGAGCATGGCTTTGTTCTGTTCAGGAACAAAACAACATTGTCAGACTCACAAGACTTCATTCCTTGCAAAGCTGCTTTCTCACAGTTCGGGAAGCATCTCACCCTCACAGAAGGCCTTTGGAAGAGATTCCTGCTCACTAAATAGAAGAGAAAAGGAAGGGTTCTGTCTGCAGCTACTGCTAGAACTGCTCAGATGGATAATCTTCAAGAGCAGGGCGGGGGGTGAGCCTTGGTCTTGCCAAGTTTAAAAGGAGGTGAGAAAGTGATAACAAGTATAATGCCTCAGATTAGAACTCAGTCCAGAAGTGGATTAGGTTTCTGACGCACACACGTTTCTGGCGAAGTCTTTGTCCTGGCTTCTCCTCCACTCCTAGCAACACACCTTTTGCAATAAAAACTTGGACTCAAGTGCTAATCCATATTTACATGATCCTGGTACATTATGCTATGTCATGTTATGCTGAAAGCGACCTAATTTGCTAATAGCTTGTTACTCTCTAGCTGCATTTCCCCCAGGCCTAAGACCACTCAATTCCTTCTCAGGCAGTTCTGCCAAGGAATACTGCCTGAGAGCTGGAGCATCTTTAAAACAGTCAGCTTCTAAAGCATCGCCTCAAATACCTTCTTCCTTAGGAATACAATGAATAGGGAAACCTCAAGAACGCTGACACAGTGAGCAAACCAGAGTGTGGGCTGCACCCCAAAGGTGTACAAAAGGGTGAGTAAAGCCCAACCACATATTCACATGAGTTGTTTTGGGAAATAGTTGATTTATTTTTCTCCATGGAATTTACTGCCGCTATGAAGACTGTTTAAAGATATCTCCATCTCGGGACTGGAGAGCTGGCTCAGGAGTTAAAGAGCACTGACTTCTCCTGCAGAGGACTTGAGTTTGGTTCCCAGCATCCATATGGCAGCTAACAAGCATCTATTACTCTAGTTCCAGGGTATCCAACACCCTCTTCTGGCTATTGTGGGCATTGCATGACAGGGTGCATACACACAGGCAAAACACTCAGACACATAAAATAAAAATGAACAAATAGAGCCACCTCAGAGAAACCGAGCCAATCAAGAAAGATCAGGTTTTGCTGTAATAGTAAGAAGCTGCATACCCCAGTGAAGTAAAACAGAAGCTGTTTCTCACTTTAAGTACATAATCTGTTCTGGTAGCCTGAAGGGTCACCACCACATCACTCTACTCTGGAATCCAGTGTAATGGTTTGTCAACTTGATTACGTTAAGAAACACCATGCACATCAATGAGGGACACCTGAGACTGTGTCTCTGAGGGTCTTCCTCAGAGGATTAACAGAGGTAATTTATTAGCTACTTTTCTCACTGCTGTTATAAAGTACCTGACAAAGGCAACTTAAGAAAGAAGGGTTTATTCTGGATCACAGTTTGAAGGTGCAGTCCATCGTGGTGGGAAAGTCACTGGGCCAGATGTGAGGTCGCTGGCCATACAGCTGGGCAGGTAGACAGCACCACACTCAGAAGCAAGGTTCTTCACTGCTCAGTGCAAGATTTCTGAAAGCACCCTCACAGGCACACCTAGGGAGTGGTTTCCTCAAACTGTAAATCCATCAAGTTGACAGTGACGATGAACCATCCAGGAAGGAAGACAATGCCTCCCCAGCTGGGGTCCTGGACTAAATAATAAACAAACTGAAACATTGATCATTAATGTTCTCCTCTCTCTCTGTATACCCCACATGCAAGCAAGTCTCCATTGCCTTCCATACCATAATGGCCCCTGTACCATGGGCCAGAATAAACTTTTCCCTTCTTAATTTTCTTCCATTTGGGCATTCATTTACTCACAGAATGAGAAAAGTAACCAATACAATGAAAGTTTTAGGGCCCAAAACATGAAATATTACTGACACCGAGTCTAGGGAATAAGGGAGTAACAGTGGTTAGTCACAAGTGGACTGTTAAGATTGATGGCTAGGCCAGGTGTGCTCTTTCAAGCCTGTAATCACTGACCTAGGAGGATCAAAGTCAGCCTAGACTGCACAGCAAGACCTTGTCTCATATACAAAGCATAATGAGACCAATACAAACAAATAAGAATCAATAATGACACTGCAGACTTCCTTTCTCTGGAGTTCTCATTCACTGTTTTTGGGGAGTGTAAAGTGGTGCAACCACCATGAAAATCCGAATGGAGATTCCTCAACAGGCTACAAGTAGATGCCACAGGACTCAGGTACTTCTCAAGGGCTCCATCCTCCTATAGAGACACTTGACCACCCATGTTCACTCTGCACCAGTTACACTATCCAGGAAACAGAAATGGCCCGGGTGTCCATCAACTGATGAAGAGATCATGAAAATGTGCTATACAGACACAATGGAATTTGGGAGAGGGGTTGTTTATGGGTTTTTCTTGTGATTTTTGAGATAGGGGCTCCTTGCTGCCCTAGCTGGCCTGGACTCACTATGGAGAGCAAGCTGGCCTCGATCTCACAGAGTTGGAGGGTGGGGTAAATATAGCCAAAATACATTACATTCCTGTATGGCATGGTTTAGAAGACCTTACTTCACTAGGCAGAGTAGCAGCCATCCCTCATGTAAAGGAAGCAGAGGGCCACCCTAAGAACTGCCTACAAGTAGAAAAACATCTGTGAGCAGACAACGTATAATTGAAATAAGATTTCTAGGAATTCCCAGAAATATAATTCCTCCCAGGTGGAAGGTTGGCATGGCTTCTCCAACAGGTTGACTTTCAATGTTTGCTAAAGTACAAGTTGAATCTTGAGTGAAAAATATGGAGCCCGTGAAGGGACGTGATCATCACAACCAACTTTAAAGCCAATATTCTGAAAGGCTGGACACTTTCTACAGACCTTTAAAAATGGGTTTCAAAACAATTTAATGATGGGAGCCTGGTGACCCTCGTAATTTTCATGTTCTACCTGGTAGATTTTTTGTTTCTAATGGGCAGACTAAAGTGAGCATTTTCAAAGGAAATTTCATCCTCAAAATTAACATATACAAAATATCTTGAGCTCGGGGTGCAGAGCAAAATCATTCATTATTTTTAAGGAGCCAAGAAAGAAAATGTTGTAACTGGGAACTTTAAAAGTTGAGTGTGAAAAGCCAAATGCTATAAATGTTCTCTATGTAATGCCTGAACTTTCCATTTTTACTAAACTACATCCAATGTAAGCACATTGGCCTTTTCCTTCCTTCCTCATATGGTAATACTCTAATCCAACCATTTCAATATAAACTAAATCTTGATCCAATACTATTATCTCAACTAGGAGTTCATTTTTACAGCCACACGGGCTTTAATGAGACATTCATACAGTGAAAATGAGTGGTGATAATCCTGAAATGCTTTTTTCCAGAAAGATAAGGTAGATAATGCTACTCTACCAGTCGCTTCACCATCCACTTACCAGGGAACCACAGCTAATCACGTGTGGGCTCTCCAGCAGCGTGTGGCTGAATTCTCTCCACTCCTTCTTCTCTGTGCCATCAAACACTTCGAGTCTTGACCCAGAACTGGAACTGAACACAGGGAAGCACTGAGCGGAAACGGGCTCCACAGAGTGAAGCCCCTTTCAGCCTTAGGCCAGGGCAGGGACCAGGAAACTTTGACATAGAGGACAGGTGAATTTGGACACTTTGCAAGTTATGACGTAAGTTTGTTGAAACTGTTTGATTCTGATACTATACCATAAGAAGCCTTCAACTCCAGTAACTAAGTAGGTATGACTATGCTTCAATAACTTTATTTATAAAAGCCAGATGACAGATCGCATCTGGTCCAGGGCATAGTTTGCTCAATCCAACTCCAGGAAATGGTCAGCTCTACTCTGACCATTGCCCAGCCTGGCTCCTTATGTTCATCTTATGCTACTGTGACCCTGTTTGCTCTTCATTTAATAAAACCTCTACCTGATTCTCTTTCAAATCCATGATTGTTGCTGAGACTCATAAGTAAAATTTTAATAAAGAAAAGTTTTGCACCTTATTGTCTAGAAATGAATGCATAATCACTGTAAATCTGATCTCGGCATCACTCATTAGCTAATAATGTTCAGAGCCAGGTCCTGAGGGCAGTGAAGGGAGCTAACCAGCAACTTTTGCCTCCAACAGGCTTCACTTTCTTGTTAGCATCGTACAAAGAACGTCAGGGAGAAACATAGCTATGTGAAGAAAGACATTAACCCAGGCTGCCCAGAACTCAAACAGAAAGTAAGCACAGAGGCTGAGGGTCCCCAGAGAGCCTGGACGGAGGGGACTTTTACTCAAACAGAAACATAAGCTTCCAATATGAATTGAAGAATCCTTTTTAAAAAGCCACACCTATGTTGAAGATTCTGCAGACTGGGACCAGTAACAAAGCTTAGCAGATAAAGGCACTTGTTGCCAAGTCTGACAACTTGAGTTTGATGCTGGGGGGCCTCATATGGTAGAAAGAGAGAACTGACTTCTGAGTTGTGTATGAGTTTTGTATGAACACAAGAAAGGAGGACCTAGTCTCTTCCCCCCGACTGCTAAATTATTTTCCAATTAATCTGTTGATAACAAGCAGAGATAAATCTTCACTACATTTCTTTAGTATGTGTGTATGTGCTATTTGTGTATGAACATGTCATAGCACGTGTGTGGTTGTGAGAAGACAACTTACATGAGTTACCACTTGAGGCCCAGGAATTAAATTACGGTCACCAGGCTTAGTGCCCAGAAGCTAAGTTTTAGACTTCTCTCCATAATCCATTCCCAATGCCCCACTCTGCTCTTCTCCTATTCCCCAGTTGCAAAGGAGAAAATCCTTACTGTGACTCTAGACATAACATTAAAGAGTTGGCTTGGGGGAGAACTTCCCTGTGGCCCTTCAGGGCATTTACAGCTCACTGTGCTCACAGCACTTTGTTTTGAATGCCTTTGGAACGAATAATCTTGATTGTTAACTTGGCAGGCTTTAGAATTGCCCAGAGATCATACTTCATATCATGTCTGTTTTCAGAGAGATTTGACTAAGGAAGACAGGTGCACTCTGAATGTGTGCAGCCCCACCTCCTTGGCTGAATCTCAATCTAATAAAAATGGAGAAAAGTGGAGGCCAGTTGAGCATAAATATCTACTTCTCTGCTTCCCGACTATGGATACAATGTTACCAGCTATCTCACACTCCCACTGTCATGATTCCCTGATTTTCCTCCACCAATTAGTCCACTCTTTTCAACTTAGTCTCAGGAAAGCTCTTAGGCTGTGGGCAGACTACAGCCAGACTTTTGCCAAAACATCCCAGTTGCTTGAATCCTCATTTTCCCCCAGAACTACTTTTCTCCCAGTACTACTGTCTTCCAGATGCCTGTTCGAACAGCCCATTAAACTCTGCTTACAGCATTCAACCAATGTTCTAGTCCAAATTTCTAGTCTTCCTAGTCTTCCACATTTCTCCAAAACCCCACATGGTCAGATTCTTTACAGCCAACAGCTGTACTAACTAACTTCTGTATTAGTTACTTTTCTGTGGCTGTGATAAAACACCATGACCAAGTTAACTTATAAAAGGAGGAGTTTATGTAGCTTACAGTTCCAGAGGGACTAGAATCTGTCGTGGTGGGGGTGCACAGTGGAGGTGGCTGGAGGAGCACCACATGTTCAAGCAGGCACAGGAAGCAGAGCATGATGGGAAATCTGGCAAGACTTAAGACCCCTCAAAGCCTGGCCTGCAGACACACCTCCTCCAGCATGGACACACCTTCTAAGACCTCCCAAAACAGCGCCACCAACTGGGGAAAATGTCCAAATACTTGGAGTCTATGGTGAACACTCTCATTCAAACCACCACATTAACACAATAGAGTTGCTATGACAATGGCCTGGTCAAAGATTTCCCAGCCATACCATCAACTGTGTAATCTGATAGAACAATCAACCTTCCCGAGTTTCCAAATTTTTCCAACATGAACACTGCTCACTCTACCCATTTCAGACATGATAGTAAGATACCTAACATAAAGCTGTGTGAGTATTATATACATGGGAAAGGCAGTCACAATTTGAAGTGATCATAATTACTAGTATAACTGACACTGTAGCTTTTTAAAATTTTAAAAGATAACATTCTTCTTTTAAGTACTGAGAACATTCCTAATCCAGTATTGATGACCCGTATTAGATTAGGGTAACATATCTCAAACCAAGGCTCTCCGAATCACGGCACTGTGAGAGTTTAGCATTGATGAGATCTAACGGGTATCTTGGAGGACTGCAGGAACATGACTGGAGTGGTAGCATCGTTCTTAGCTCTTGCTAGAATGCTACATCAAAATGGCAATTAGATCACAAAACCGAAGACTCAAAGGACTACATTCACAAGGCAACTAGACAACAAAGCATTCCCACAAATCTCAGAATGTGGCCAGGTGGGGGGACAAACCACCAAAAGCCTCTAAGTTACTACACTGTCATACCTGCACAGGTAAAAGTAGAATGAAGTCAGGAAAAAAACAAATGGTCACTAGATATTTATTTATTAGGAAATTAATGGGACTAAAGCACCTTGCATTCTATAGCAGCCTTGCCGAGGAGGGGATCTGGTCTTGGCAATAGCAAGTAATTTGAAGAGGTTTACAAGTTAGAGCAGCATGTCCACTACAAGGTTTCAAAACTGACCCTTCAGGGCTTCTGTCCAAGGTAGAGCCTCACATTGTGGAAGAACCACTAAGAGTCGAATAAACTTTGGTATACAGCGGATGGTAACAAGTAGAAAAGAGAGCGCTGACAAAAACAGAGCAGAACCAGTCATCCCTGCAAACAGGTAACTATGGAATTTTTAGATACACTACTGTAGAGTGGATGATTCTCCAAGGGAAAAGCCTGACGAGCTGTGGACAAACACCCCTCCCAGAGTGGTATCACCCAGGACCACCTTGAACAGAAAGAGGAGGAGCTGAGAAAGTCCTATGCCCCGCCCACCCTGTCCATTGGCCTTGGATGTGAGAAGAGGAGGGGCTAAAAGTATTTAAACTGGGGGATCCAGGAGGCCGGCCCTTTTCTCCCTCCCCCATGGACCATTTGGATCTGTTCACCGAGAAGTCACAAAATCCCAGCCACATGGATTTACTAATGGAACTTGCGGAGGGCAGGGTGGGCGCCCGTGTTCTGTAAGTAAACCCTACCCACTGCTCTGTTAGCAAGCCCAAGTAAACTAGCTAGAATTTGTTTAACTCTGAGTGGAGAAATTGTGTGTTTGTTGCAAGGCCTGGAGAGATTTTGGGGTTGCAAGGCTGGAGGGAGGCAGGTTAAGTTGGTCTGCCTCTCCCAAAGACAAATTTTAATAACAACTATCTTGAAACTACAGAAGAGAGAGATCTGTGAAGTTTGGAAAGCAGCGTGAATCACATCTCCCTTCTACAACCAGGGGAACTAATATCACAATATCATCCACAGAAAAGCACGAAAGCTAAATTCTATACAAAACTTCCACGGGAAAAAAGGGAATAAAGAGTGAACACTGTTGTAACTAAAACTAAAATTGTGTCTGCAGACGTGTTCAGGACATAGCACAGAACTGTGGCATATTATCCGCCATGAGTCGGTAGAGACTGAGGAAGGGGTGCTGTGGCATGGAAGAGCAGAAGCTGGTGCAAACTCAGAATACACCCTGAGAAAGTTCTAAGACTTAAAAAACTGAACTACAATTAAGTTTCACTGATCTCTACTTTGATGAGTCCAATAATGGAGCAGGAGACACAGAAGAACTCAGAAATTCCTTACAGATCAGAAAATAAAAACTTCTCAGATACTACCAGAATCATGTCACTAATGACCCAAAGACAGAACTGGAAGAGACTCCCACTGGCCAAAGATGCAACAACTATATAGACATTACAGGGTATTAAAGCCTATCACATATAGCTCAATGTACTCATGTATAAAGCCATTTACTGAAAGAGCACATTGTAAAATGGAGTGGAGCAGAATTGTGCAAGTTCTTCCTCTGGGAGGCTCCAGAATTACTGAAGCCTGTTATAAATGTTTCTAAGGCTCATGTTCATTCTTTACAGTTCAACGTATGTGAAACTGAGCTACATCTTACAGTCAATGGCTAGACTCAGTTTAATTAAACAAAGCTTTCGCTTCCTTAGTAGTCATAAAAAAGAGAGCATCTTGCAGTCAAAGGCTCCTCAGATTCTATGAGTAAAGCAAGTGTTTCAACGTCCCATCCACCTGGCCTCTGAATTTCCCCTCAGTACATGTATTAATGATGCTCAAAACTAGGCTCTGAAGAGCACCAACTCAGGAAATGTTCTATTCAAATAATTGTGCAGATTATATATTGCTTTCAACAGCCCCCAGAATGCCTCTAACAGACTTTTCATGACTCCACCATAAAAGTGCATTCCCACCTGTCTTTTTGTCTGTGTTGCTGGCTTTATTAGTGTTCTTTGCTGATATGTACAGCATGCATGTTTTTATTGACTTGTTTGAGTGTTTGCTTGTCTGGAAAGAGAAGTCTGTAATAAGCTAACTTTATACAAAGTAAGAGGAAATAGGGTCCCTGTATTTTATTTGACCTCAAATGCCCTTTGGCCAATTTTATTCCTGAGATCTAGGGAATAATTGCACCAGAAAATCATAGTACTACTCTGAATTTGACCACAAATATAAAATGCAGCTCTATAACAAAAGGGCCAGGATGTGCAGCCGTCTCTGTGATTACTTGCCTAGGACCGCCTCATGTACATCATTTTTAACACACTCTGGGACTAAATAGCCTTTTGACAGTGGTAATTTTAATGGCTGGCAGATAAAATCATTTAGACTGAGATTTCCCTTTAAAGGGTACATTGAAAATATGCAGGTATTGTGTTGTCTTCCTTCAGAGGTTTCCATCACTGCAATGCCACTCTGGAATCTACGAAACTGTGGCTAATGAGCTTGTAAATGTCACTATCTTGATGATGCTGGCCCATCATTGTGGAAAAATGTTAAGTTCAGATTTGGTGAATTCATAATGAAGAGAGGAGGGCATTTTCAAGTTAAAACTCAACAGACATCAAAGCTAATATGATCCAAAACAGAATCTTGCAGCATACAGGTTACAGTTATTAAAAAGAGAGACAGAAGACAGAAAGAGGGGAAGGAAGGAAAGAGAGAAAGCAAGAAAGAAAGAAGGGAGGGAGGGAGGGAGGGAAGGAAGGAAGGAAGGAAGGAAGGAAGGAAGGAAGGAAGGAAGGAAGGAAGGAAGGAAGGAAGGAAGGAAGTTAACGCAAAAAAGAAATTGGTCCCACCTTCTTCTCACCTTCCAGTATGAGGCTGGTGGCTGTGCAAACAGTGAGGACACTGTGGAAATAATCAGTTTTCCTTTAACAAGTTCACAATGGCAACAATCACTGAAGTTTTTTCCAAAAAACATAAAATCAAGTCCAACAACACTAATTCATCAGGAAGCATCAGTTTCTGCTGCAAGAACCAGTTAAACAAGACATCTTTTAAGACGCACAGTCTCACATTGTAGCCCAAGTTGGCCTTCAACTCACAGCCTCCTGCCTCAACCTTCCAGGAGCTTGATTTACATTCATCAATTGAGCCGTAATTCCTGGCTAGGAGATTACCTTAATTCCCGGTCATTTTTGAAGATCGATGGAAGCAAGACTGAATCTCACTGCTCGCTCCTTTCCCCTCATTCGACTCGATTCTTCTTCCGTCCCCCCTCTCCCTCTCTCTGCTGGTTCTGGTTCTGCTCTTTGGCAGAGTTCCAGAACACCCATTAGGAACAGCACAAAGGAATTCTAACTTCTCACCTCCCTTCCCTTCCCTTCCCTGCCTTGTCTCCTGGCTTGTTTACTTCACATTAAAAGATGGTTTCTTCCTCAAGAAATACTATTAAAAGTTTGTGAGAAATGGTCAAAGCTGGTGAAAAGACAGCCCTCGCCCTCTCTCATGCTTCCTTTGCCATAGTGCCAAGCAAATCCTCACAGCTGAACTGGGGCAGAAATGCAAAGACGACAGTGAAGAGCACGAGAGCAGGAGAGACACCAGAGCAAGTCTTGAGTTCGACTCGAAGTCATCTGAAGAACGTGTGTGTGTGTGTGTGTGTGTATGTGTGAGTGTGTGTGTGTGTATGAGAGAGAGAGAGAGAGATAAAGAAAGAGAGAGAGAGAGAAAGCATGCTCCTGGGAGCTGGTCCTGTCAATGACACCAAACAGTCGAACAGAGTGGTCAAAGTGTGCCCTCTAGCATGAAGGAGTCCAATCCACACAGCTCCGTAAGTCAGGCCAGGATCACTGGAATTGGGATATCTGAGACAACATGGTCTCTCTCTCTCTCTCTCTCTCTCTCTCTCCTTTCACAATAGGCATCATTTTACATTGTTAGAAATTTCATGAAGCATATCTGTTAATAAACCTACTACTTCTAGTTCCCTCAAATTTAGGAACAGTACCTTGTGTCTTGTGCAACGTCACACTCCTTAACAACATCAAGCACATTAGCAAGCATAAAGTCATGTCACTAGATGCTAATTTTGGAATTCTGTTCCAAAATCACCTATATATTTTTGCCCATAATATTTAAAAATTATATCAAAAATTTGCACATGCAGAAGACCCCGCTACGCTGACGTGGCTGCTATACCAGCTCCGGGCTCCCTGGAGCTGCCCTTTGGCCTGCACACCGTGAGACATGGTCTCTCTATTTTTCACCATCATTCACAGAGCTGTTGTGTCCTTTAGGAGCATATGAAAATAACTGATTTCAGGCTGGTAATAGTCTCAAATAGATGATTTTATCTGTCAGTGAGAGAAGCTTGCAGTTTCTGTATTGCCTGGTATAGTTTTTTGCCAAATTGGTATTTCACTTAAAGCTTCTATACATGAATATATATATATATATATATACATATATATATATTTATATATATAAACTCCAGAAAAATATGAGAACAGAAAATACAAAACCATGTAAATCAAAACAAATAAATCAATGAGCCTTTGTGCTGTTAGGAAAAACACATCTTTCTAGGTTGAATATGTGGTTGAAAAACAAAGAGGAACTCTGAATGTGGACATAGAGAAGCCATCTCCCCACAGCCGGAGTTTTAGGGTTCTCTTTTGTATTTCTAATAGGTACAGAATCTCAAGGCAATTTTCCCTTCACAAAGTAGAATTAGCTCTCCGTCCTTTCCCTTCCTCCCCACATTACCCTCCCCCGGGGCCACGCACAAGAACCATTTATATTTACATTAAAAATGATTTGGCCTATGTACACTGCATTGTTTGACAGGAAAGATGGATGTTCGCTTATAATTAAGTTTCAGCATAAATGACATCATTTGGGAGGATAAGTATTGCCTTATTCCCCTGCTGCTGATTTTCTCCTATAATATTATGGGTTACATGAAGCTCAGATGATTTTCCTGGGCCGTCTCTTCAATAGACAGGCCTGCAGCAACCCAGCCGCTCTGGCAAGCCTGAGGTAAGTGTTTGACCCCATTCATCAGCTCTCACTTGATTTCTCGCTCCCAGACGTGGAGGTGGGGGAGTAAAGCTGGTCTCGCGCTAGGTCTGGGGACTGGCCCTGCAGGGTTACCGGGACAGGTAACAGAAATGCAGGATTTTGTAGTCACTCAGAACTAAAAGTCAAAGATGTACAGTTTTCTGCATGAAGCACTTAGAAAAATCCTGGTGTGAGCCATAAGTTGTACAATGGCCCAATTTCTGGATAAAATGTATTGTTTGGGGTTTCTCTGCTTTCTACAGCAGATTCTGAGGGTTAGGTTTCCAAACTTTCAAATATTCTTGCCTCTTCCTGTTGCAGGGGGACTGTGACATTTTTGTTTCACTCTCATGTGTGAAACCCAGTCTTCCAAGCCAAGTTAGAGAGCAGCCACACCAAAATAAATCGTTCCACCTTTATGAGTATGTGGTACTGAGGGTCAAATCTAGGGCCATCTGCATGTGAGCAAGTGCTCTATCAGTGAGCCATATTCCCAGCCTTCTTTTTAATTTTATTTTAAGACAGAGTCACTACATTGCTCATACTGGCCTTGAACTCACTGTGTAGCCCAGACAAGCACGGAACTTGTGGTCTTCCCAAGCACCTGAAATCACAGGCCTTTGATTGTCTTCATCCCAGCTCTACATTCACGGGAGGAGGAGTCTCCACCTGCCAATCCTATTTGCTTAGTTTTGTCCGCCAATCAGTTGTCCTTCACCATCACCACACTGCCGGTTCCGGGGCTCATGTCTACCTGGAGCTATAGCAGGGCTGAACACATACTTAATGACAGTTTTTTGAGGGGCTGAAGAGATAGCTGGACAGTTAATGTTAAGGGCCCTGGGCTACATGGAGCTAATAGACTCCAGTTCCCGGGGAGCGAACTACCTCTTCTGGCCTCTGTAGGCTTTGCATGACACAGGTATACTTACACACATGCAAGCAAAACATGGATACACATAAAAAATAAATAAATAAGATTATACTAAAGAATTTTTTGAAACAAGCTCATTCTAGAAGGCCTGAAGCACTGAGTAAGAAAGGCTGGCCTCAAGCATGCCGCATTCCTGCTTCAGCCTCCAGATCGCTGGGATTGCAGGTGTGATCACAGTAAATATTTTTAATAAGTTATTGACTTCACAATATTGTAGAAAATAGTATGTACATGTATCTAAAATAAATAATAAGTATCAATTTTCACATTGCCTCACTTCTATAAAACTGATTTACTAAAAAAGAACTAGCAAACCCTTCACAGAGATTCCAGTCAATAAAGGGAACAAGTCGTTACTCATTCTTTGAAATCAGTCAAACCCTGATAATGGGCAAATGGGCAGTGGACAAAAATATCACAAGAAAACTCCAAATCAATAGTCCTTGTGACTATAATCACAAACCCTCAATGCAAGTGAATCCCACAATTCGTAGAAAGAAAGAAATAGTGAGACCAAGTAGACTATGGTTCAAGAGCTTGGGTCAATCTGAAAACTAAATGTGATAGGACACATTTAATAAATAAAGACAAAACCATAGGATTGTACCATTAATACTGTTGCCGTTGTAGAAGCCAACGTCATCATTTTGCTGGAAATTCAACCAAAGACAGTTAAGCAAGAAAAGAAATTGAAGGCCTTCAAACCAGAAATGAAGAAATAATATTACCTGCATTTTAAAAACCAAGATTTTGTTTATTGAAAAGCCTGAAGAGTCCATAAAAGAACTACTGGAACTGACAAACTCCTTCAGTGCCAGAACTAAGTGTACAAAGTCGACAGCACATATTTACAGACAAGCACTGAAGAGCATGAGAGTGAGATCAAGGAAACACCATTTATAACAGCGTTCAAATGCATTGATATGCTTAGGAATAAATTCAACCAAAATACAAGGGTTGTATACTAAAAACTGTGAATGTGTTAAAAGAAATTAAATTAGGGCTGGAGGGATGACTCAGAGGTTAAGAGCACTAGCTGCTCTTGCAGAAGACCCAGATTTGATTCCCAGCACCCACATGGTGCCTAACAACTGTCCATAATTCCAGTTCCAGGGGATTCAATGCCTTCTTCTGACCTCTGAGGTCACTGCACAACATGAGTGTTCTTACATACATGCATGCAGGCAATAGACACACAAAATAAAACCAGCAAGTAAAACAAAACAAAAGATTTAAAATACCTAGGTAAATGGAAAAACATCCTATGTTCATAGACTGAAAGTTTTAATATTACTAAGAAATCAAATAGCCCTAAATTGATCTACAAATTCAATCCAATTTTCATCAAATTACAGTTTCCTTTTGTAATCCCAAAATAATCTTTAACTATAACATCAGGACTCTTTATTTCCTGTCAGAACTTACTATAAAGCTATAGTTAGGAAAATTGTGTGGGACTTAAAATAGGAATAGACATGGAGATGGAGGAAACAGTCACACACCGGCGGGTCAGCTGACGAGGCCGGACTCCAAACCTCAAAATACGTAAATCAATCAAAGACCTAATGAAAGAGCTAAAACTATGTAACTCTCAGAAGAAAACATGGGTATAACTTTTTATAACTGTGGATGTGACCCTGGTTTGTGGGGGATTAACACACACAAAAAAGACAAAAAATAACAAAGCAATTCTGGTTAAATTAGACTGCATCGAAATGAAGTGTGCATCGAGACATAAATAAGGAAGTGGGAGCATGAGTGATGCACAGAACATGAGGAAATCTTTGATCTAATCGGCGGATTTGTGGCACAATGGATAGAGTATTGGACTTCTAGTAACAGCAAAGGATTTAGATCTACACTATATAAAGGACCCTTACAACTCAACAATAAACATATGAATAACATACTTTAAATGAAATGTCCAGTAACTGAACAATAAATTCAGAAAGATTAGTGTGTGGCAGAAATCAGATAGAAATTGCATGTGTTTGAGTAGTCATGGTTACAGAATTCCTTTTCAGTAATTAAAATAATCTAGAATTATATAATAATTCTTATTCTCTGTGAAATTGTAGGAAAAGTCATTCATTTTTCAGAGTACATCAGTAAAACTATTTTATGATGAGTTAAAATGACAGCAAAAATCTGAGTGACAGTATTGTTAACTTGGAGCACAAGTGGAAGACAGAAAAGCCAAAAGAGCGAAGGAATGCATTACCTGAGGGGAATCATAGATTGTAGGTAAAATGAAAGTACTAGGGGCAGTCCTGGAAGCAGAAAGGCTGGGCCGGGTGTAGGAATGTGGGGGAAAGCAGGGGCTGGAAGCGAGGCTGACCTAAGAGAGGTGGCATGAAAGTCACCTGGAAGCCTATTACCTCCCAATCACACTGTTAAAACAGTGGATGGATAGTAGAACACAAGTGAAGAGAAAGAAAAGGGGGTCACCCTGAGGCTAAAAGAAAAGGGGGTCACCCTGAGGGTTAAAGAAAAGGGGGTCACCCTGAGGCTAAAAGAAAAGGGGGTCACCCTGAGGGTTAAAGAAAAGGGGGTCACCCTGAGGCTAAAAGAAAAGGGGGTCATCCTGAGGGTTAAAGAAAAGGGGGTCACCCTGAGGGTTAAAGAAAAGGTTACCCTGAGGGTTAAAGCATGAGCAAGAATGGGGAGAAGAGGCTCTAAGTGGGTGAACTGAAACTAAAGATGTATGAAAAAAAAAATGTGGAAACCAACTAGCTAGTAAGTTAATTTCAAAGGTTAACTTTCTGAAAGCTCCAACAAGCCAGGCATGATGGAACACCATTAATCCCAGCACTTGGGAAGCAGGGACTGGCAGATCACTGTGAGATTGAGGCCAGCTTCATCTACATAGTGAATTCCAGGCCAGCTGTGGCTACAGGGAGACCCTGCCACAAAAACAACAACCACAACAAAAATATTCAAACAAAATTGCCCTGCATGGTTGGACACTGTTTCTCCCAGAAGACATAAATTATTACATTTAAATCAAAGCACAAAACATGGGCTACCTCCTTACAAGTTACTGGTCAGGGAGGTCCCAGGGTCTCTAAAACAACACAGACCATTGCCTTTAGGTACCCATCATAATTAAATAGTAAGGCACTTACTGAAGACACCCTGACATTCTTTGCCTGCAGGACATAGAGAAATCAATCTCCAACTGACCAGGAAGCTTTCTCCGTGCTGGCTAGCTTTCAGAGTACCAGAAGATACTCTGTAGGTTGCTGAGATGCTCTGAACCTTGGTCAGAGAAGCTTCTTTTTTTGCAATGGACAGAGGGTAATGGAGAGATGTACATACAGCTACTCAAAGTACTAAGAATAAGAGACTCAGTGTGTAGCCTTAAACCAGACACCTAAATCAATTCTTCTAAGGCTCGGGGCAAAAGGAAGAGCCAGAGGATGGGAAATGTGTTGTGAAATGCTGTCTTCTGGACATGGCACGTCTATAGCAATCATGGTCTCGCAGAAGCTGTGGTTACCTGCACAAGATCGAGCCCATACTGAGGAGCTATTGGAAGTGGATCGTTGCTGGGGAGGGAGAATCATTCTTTTTTGAGAATATGGTCACTGGTAGGTTTCCCATGCTCCGGTGGATGGTCCCACACCTGGTCATATATGGTTGGCACCAACTCAATTTAGTGGGTTAGCAAACAACACAACAACAACAAACAAACGTGAAGTTGAGGGGGATTGCAATGGCAGAGACACACAGCGACTTGGAGAGAAGGAATGAGGAGACAGAGATGATCATATTTCACTGTACACAAGTATGAAATTCTCAAAAGTAAAGAATTTTTTTCATTTCTAATTGAATTTTTGCAAATTTCATACACTATATATACACTATATTTTGGTTCTATTTAGACACTCTCCTCCATCTTCATTGCCAATAACCCCTTCCCAGTCCAATTTCATGTACTGTTTTACACACACACACACAGAATTTGTCCCCAAATGTCCTTTGGTGTGGGATTCATCCACTGGTGCCTGGTCAACCTATCCAGTGCCACACCCTTAAATAAAGCTGACTCCCTCCTCAGCAGCTGCCGCTGACATTCCCTATCCACCTCTGTCCTCTCATCACAATGCTTCCTGAGAACGACAACCTAGGAAATGAACAGAAAATTTAAAAAAAAAAAGAAGGCTAGGAATAAAGCAATGCTCCAGGAATCGTGTCCCCCTTCCTTCTCCAGAAGCAAACGAGTGCTTCTCATGATTAACTTAGTCAGTCACATGTCAAGGAATTGTTACCCAAGTACTTAGATATGACATTTTAAATAATATTAACTTATTTTGTGTCTTACTTGAGATGCCTCTTAATCTTCCAGTTCTTATGCAGTGGAACATTTCTTGCATAATTCTCGAAACAAAATATGATAACTATAATTTTTAATGTGTTATGATGAGTTCTGAGATTTTGCTGGCACGTCTTCTGCAAGAGCAGCCAGTGCTCTTAACCGCTGAGCCATCTCTCCAGCCCCATGTTATATTATCTTCTTATTTCACATAATTTTTGAGCACTTTCTGTCTGGTTTTGTTATGCATAATTAGTTCTCATTCTTATTCAACATCAAGAGATGTGGGTGCATCAAATCAAAGTTTGGGTTCTTTGAATCTATCAAATTATTTTCTCCTAAACATTTGGGTTTTGATAAAAGCACTGTCCCCATTAATTATTAAACCCATGTGCATCTGAGGAAAGTGAAGTCTGTGTGAGTTCTAGTTCATTTATATGTTCTTCATCAAAACCCTTTTTCTTAAAGTCATGTCCAAGGCTCATTAGTTTTTGAGTTTTTCCAAGAACAAACAAAACTGACCAAAAGATTCAAGTTGGCTTGTAACTGTACACCAGTGGGGCATTAGCAGGTTCTGAACTTGGGTTGTGCACACACCCACATCTTTAGTAGGTATTTGTTTGCACCTCTGGAGCGAGGCTTGAGGCCTGGATGTTAGAGACGTGCCAGCAAAATCTCAGAACTCATCATAACACATTAAAAATTATAGTTATCACTTACATGCATACAGGGAAAACATTCATACACATAAAAATAAAACACATTTAAAAATATTTTATTAGTTTCTGTGTATTTCATTTAATAAATCTTATTCAAATTTAACCCCCCCATCTGCACCTCCCATAGCCCCCCACCAGATTTCCGGCATTCTGTCATGTATATTAAGTCCTTGCCAGTCAAGCATTTGTACCCAGATGTCCCTTGGTGCATGTAAGTGATGTCATGATGTCCATGGAAGCCAGAAGGTGTTGGATACCCTAGCCCTGGAAGTGTGGATAGTTGTTAGCTGCCATGTGGGTGCTAAGAACTAAACCTAGGTCCTCTGTGACAGTAGTCAGTGCTTTTAACCACTGAGCCATCTCTCCAGCCCTGAGAAAAACTTTTTAAAGAGACAAAGTACTTTATTAAATAAAAATGGAAACATAAATAGTAACAGAGGGTTTGTTCCTACTTTTAAAAATAACATGAGGGAAAATGAGAAGAAAAACAAACTGTCTTTTCTCATAGACACAAAACTTTGTAGTCTTGTAGTTTGTGAAGGATTAATATATTAACATTTGGTTTCTTTTCCGGGGCTTTCTCTAGCATGTAAGCCAGAAGTTCAGCTGTAACAAGCCTTACAAAAGAGCTCAAGGATAGACATCCTTAAGGATGAGGAAGGACCAGACTCCATGAATAGGGAAGCACTGTATGGTGAATCAGCAGCTGCCTGGAACCACATACACTCAGTGGTGAACAGAACTGAATGCCATCTCCCCTAGGGGCTGTCCCCGCACATGCTCCCTAGATACTCAAACATGCGGGAGAAGACAGCTCTGGGGTGGCCAGAAGCCCAGTAAAGCCATATCAATAATTTGACCTTTTATTATGGGTGTTTATTTATATTTGGTGAAAGAGGTTACTGACAATTTTGCCGTTAGTTTAGTGTTTATCAATTGTTTTTCCTATGTGTAATAGCTGTAAGACTTTTACATTCACAGTAGTGTTGAAAGAAACAAGTTTATTAAAGAAGGTAAGAAAAAGATCAGTCCTATAAAGCTCACCAAATTGCACATGTCAGCCACAAAGTAAAATTCTGTTCTTGAAAAATAGTAAGAGGCCTAGTGTATGGGAAAAAGGAACAGGATACATAGTGCGTATTCAACTTCACACTTGAAACACACTTCTAACCCCTAAAGAAACATAATCCAAAGTTTATATCAGACAGTTTATGGGAGTTTATTGGAATATACAGCAGGGTTCATAGCGTGTGTCACAGGTGAAACCCGTTTTGTGGTGATTTACAAGCCCCATGTTCCAGGGTTACTATAATTTATGGAGCGCAGATGGTCCCACAAGGCCCGCTGACTTGTAGCTGAATCAGGACCAATGCACTGCATGTCATCTGCTTGGATACCTCAGGCTCACTTCCCAAAATTATGTGCTGACGTGTTTCTATGCGGAACTAGGAGACATCAGAGATCCTACTTTTTATAAATGCATCTTCAAAATGTGCAACTGTAGAGAGGTGGGAAAAGATTTAAGCCAGAAAAACATGATCTTTCCCCTTTTGCCCTTTGAAGAAAGGTGCTCTCCCTCTCCCAACTTCCTGTAGGTAATGTTAATTGATAGTCAGCCTATTAACTTGGTAAAAGGAGAACAAAGTAAACATTTCTTTTTTACTGTGTCCGAATGACGCATCTCTGCCACGCCTCCCCTAAATCCTTAGAATGGAAAAGGAGGCTGCATCTTTAAAACTCTGCTTCTTTCAGATACCAAGTGCCCTCAAAGCCTTCATGCCTAGTTACTTTCTAAATCATTCTGTAATTGTGCCTTTCTTACAAGTCCTCTTTATAACCTCAAAGGATGAGATTCCAATAGATGCTGTAATGTAATGTAATGTAAGAAGAATGTTTACAGAATAGAACGCAAACAGACTGACCTTTCTCAAAAGATTGTTTTATCAGCAGCTCAATTCTCCAATTCCACAGCATATGTGTTGGTGTCGAATCTGCTTTCAGTGCCTTTGCTGGAAGTATGAAGCTTTCTTCACTCTGGTGCTGCACCGTATTTCATAACGCATTTGAGCCCTTTTAGAGCAAGGGACTGTTAGAGAAGGTTCTTTGAAAGACCACGTGGGCTGTCAGACATCTCTCCTTACTGAGAAATTGAGTTGGCCAACTAGTGCATTTGCACATTGCCCCCGAGTTCCTATTTCTCCCCGTGGCTCCTTGTTGCTCCTGGAAGAGAGAACAAAGGAATGTAGGACTCCTGCTCCTGGCAGAGTTCTCGATGGGAAGGTCACAGACGCCACAGAGACACCTCTAAATGTCCTAGCACCCACTCTCAAAAGAAAGGAAAACAGGTGAACCTAGATTTAATATAAATGCAGCCCAGTGAATGCAAAATAATGCCACATGACTATCAATGTAAAAAGCATCACTGTGACATTGCTTCCAGTTCTGTGTTACATTTTCAACCCAGCTCTATTAAACTATCCACAGTTGCAATGTTCACCAGACTTACAAGCTGCAGGTGATTCCTGTGTCAGATGCAGTGATTGTAGAATGTTTTCTGCTATGAATAAGTTCATCTAGAAAAACTGAGGCTGCTAACAACTTTTGTGCCCTTCTTCATAAACAGTGGCCATCTATATGTGCTGCAACACCCTAACAAACACATGTGTGTGTTTATGTGTCATGTGTACATATATATTGTTTTCTTATCAAGCAAAGGAAAATAAAAAGTCAAGAGGAGAAACAGAAGGAGAGCTGTAATGGAAATAAAATTGACAGACTCTCAAAACTCAGGTGGCCCTTCCCTTTTCCAGTTAATTACAGTTTTAATTACATGGCTTCTTGCGACTCCTTGATACCTAATAAACCAGACTCTGTGGGGCAGCCAAGTTGGGTTTTGCCTGAACTGCAGGTGTAAGACTCAGCATGAAACATAAATCAACTTCTTAAACACATTGCCAAGGTGGGTGAAAGTTTTTTCTTCCTGTTTGCTGGTAAAATCATATCTTTTCATCATCGTAGGTGGAGAGACAACAAAGGCAGCCTTTGGGTTGAATAACAGATTTGTGGTTTTGACTCATTTGGCCTCAGATGAAACACAATAACATAATATAAGATTTGGAACTTTGTTCTTCCTTCAATCTTACAAATAATATAGATGCCTATACAGTAACCATTTCATTTGAACAAATAAATACCTGTTCAGGAAAACAAAAATGAAGGCCCCAGGGAATGCAGTGGGATTTCTGGTTTGAGAGTGTGGAGTCCTGAGATGATGTGGGATGTGCTGATTCCAGGAAAGAGCTTGTGGGTCAGTCATGTTTAAACAGATTAGAACTTGTGCAGACCCAGCATGGGGCCTCTCCGTCAGGAAGCAGGAGGGAGAGAAGCTCCCCTGGTTCTCACCAGCTGGGTCCAGCAGCACCTGATAGCATTGCGAGCAGCTTGTGATTCAGCCTCAGCAGCAGGAAAACCTGCAGTTGATCAGCTCTGCCATAACTAGTAAATGTCACCATGGTAAATGTGGATGTCGGTGGGAGAGTTTGCAATGCCCAGTGATAATCCCACCAGGTCTGCTCCTGCCCCTCCTCCATCCATAAAGAGAAAGTGCAACATATGGTATTTGCATGTTATCACAAAATATGAGATACTGGGTAAAATAAATTATGTGTGAAGGGGGCCCATAATTTCTGGTAATTTCAAAAACATGAAAATGGCTTTTGAAGTGGGAGAGAGGGCTGCTCTCCTCAAGGGAACTTCAAAACACATCACATGCTATATAAACACAAGTGCCTTCACCTTACTGGGGCCTCCCTTTTTTCTCCTCAGAATCCTGGCTAACTGTCAACAGTGTCTGTTCTAACAAGAAGTATCTTTTACAGACCTGAATTATGTGAATTCAGCCTCCCTAATAGTGAGGTCTTGTTGTAAGTAGAAAACTTCAGGGAAAAAGTGAACGAGGAAGGTTGGCAGGGGAAGGAAGTTGCATATTAATCACTTTCATCTTTAGAAAGGAGACCCAAAGCTGTTAATGATCAGTTGCTCCTCCCAAGCTCTCATCCAAATACTAAGATGCCCCTCTTATCTGTCGGGATCTCTATTTGTTCTGAATTGGCCACTAACCCTCACAGCATGCAGATGCTTGGAGATGCCAGGGGTCAAACTCCCAGGCACAGGACTGACGGCTAGGTGCTGGTGGGTTCTTGAAGAACTCTCTTTCCTGTCCCCCCTGGCCCCTGACCCATTGCTGCATTTTGAAAAATACATCTAGGACAGGCTGATGGTTGTACTCATTTTCACATTAGGAAAGAAGAGCTGTAAAGGGGCTTTCTGAGGGTAGCCCTTAACTGTGACCACAGGGGCTGGGGCTTATGTGCTGCCTTCATCCCTTATGCATGCAAGTAGAGGTTGCGGTGCGCACTGGTGAGCAGGGACCTGCCAGTTTTCCTTCTTTCAGCCTGAGGGAACTGGTGAATCACGTCCAGTACCCAGCATGTGGAACTCACATGTTGTTTATGTTCAGTAACTTCTAGATGAAAAAATAAAGCATCAAAACGGAATCACACTCTTCACATTTTCTAGACAAGTAAGGGTGCAGTGAGGGATAAGAGTCCCAGCTCCATGGTCATGGGAGGGCTGAGTGGTGGGAAAAGGCCAGTCAATGCCAACGAAGGCCTTCCTGGAGTTCCTCAGCCTTCCTTCTCAGGCTGCCTCAGCTGGCCATAAATTCTGAAAAGATCATTTTTCTTTTGATACCAAAGTCATTCCCTTTGAGTCAGGGGGTTGGAGGGCTGATGATCAGAAAACATTATACATGGAAATCACTTAGAAAGCGTTTTCAGATCCTTTTCAGTCAAGCAGTATAATCCTCCTTGCTTTACATATAAGAAGACTATGGCATGGGGAAATGAGGGTTTTGCCACAAATCATGACACCAAAATCTGTGTTGTGAAACCAAAGGACTAAATCCTGTCTGATTTTTGTTGGATTTGGGCTTTTTTTTTTTCACTTTTTAAAGATGCATTCTTTTTAAATATTTTTAATTTAATCACTGTGTGTTTCATACAGAACATCTCAATCAGTCTTAATCATCTTTATCTCCCTTCCCCACTGGCACCTCCATAGCCTCCCAACTGGAATCCATACAGTCTTTCGTATGTGTCTACTGTGCCACATTAGTGTCCCCAAATAACCTCAGTGCAGGTTCATCCACTGAGGTCTAGTCAGCCTACCTTGTCCCTCACTTTAGGAAGACTAGCTCATCCTAACCCAGACTTACCAGTTGCCACTATTTCTTTAGCAAAGTTTGGGGGCTGCTGCCCTTTTCCCCAGTGCCATGCTTGGTTTTTGTGTGCTTGAGTTTGCATGGGCCTTGAACATGCCACAACCATTGCTGTAGGTTCATATGAGCTTGTAGGATTCTATTTACATATACGATCAAGCACCCCCGAGTGGCTCTTACAATCTTTCCATCCCCTCTTCCGCAATGGTCCCTGAGTCCTGGGTGAGTGAAACTTAATATAGGACTCCTGTTCAGGGACCCTCACTCTGCAGACTCCTAATCTCCATGAGTTAGCCATTTGCGACTTTGTATTACTGGCCCTCTGTTGCATAAGGGAGTTTCATTAATGAGAGTTGAGAGATAGTGATAGAGATGGAACCCAGGGCTTCAGATGTCCTAGGCAATTGTTTTACCATTCAATTTCATCCTATCCTTCCTCTTTTTGAAAGAAACTTTTCATGTTAAGACATGGTCTCCCTAAGTTGCCCAGACTGGCTTCAGTCACTCTCTGTAGCTCTTATAGGCCCTGAACTTGCAATTCTCTTACCTTATTACCTTGAGTAGTGGGGATTATTGGCTTCTGCAACCAGACCCAGGCCACTAAGTGCTTGTAAGTAGTATTTTTCAGTGCAAACATAGTATATATGGCGTTTTTAAATGTCAGTCAGTGGAAATAGTTTTGTCTTAAACATTCACGGCTTCCCTTCCCTCAGTAACTAATGTCGACATTTTTTAGTATTTTTAAGGAAATGTAAGTTTTATATAAACATGTGCTTACACACACATATTGGCATAATGTCATGGTCTTCTAAGAATAGTTTCCCCATAGACCTTACAGCTTGATAAATGTTTACATAAAGATCCCAATCACCTTTGGAACCTCATTGCTAGTTAGCTTTGTAGATACGATGTAATTTAAATTTCCTCATTGCTAGGTGTATAAGTTGCTTCTAGGAATTTGTCATTGTCACAAAACTGGGATGAATATTCATGTATGTTCCAACAAACACCCAAGATTCCTAATAACTGCTTGGGCATTGTCCTTGAATGCGCCCTGGACTGAGGGAGCAGGTCTGACCCTAGCACCACCACTTATTATCCATGAAATTCTCAAGGAACACTTCATGCTCTCCTATGCTCAAGAAGCCTTTCTCCTTCCAGAAGTCTACAGGGATGATAACAGCTTTCTTGGCCATCAGATTTGTCAGTAATAAATTCAATCGAGTCAGAATTTGTGACCAGGGCCTAACTCCCAAAATATAGTCTCTTACCTTCATAATTTCTGTGTCTTAGGTAGGGACATCACATTACCAGTGTGAATGGAAAATCCACAGGGAGCTTTTAGGCTAGCAGACTTCTCAGTCTTCCTGTGGGAGGACATGAAGATCCAGCATGTGTCCTCATGGAGGGGAGGGGAGGGAGGGAGGGAGGGAGGGAGGGAGGAAGGGAGGGAGGGGAGGGAAGGGGAGGGAGGGGAGGACAGTAGGAAGGAAGACAGGGAAAGAAGGAGGGAGGTGGAGAGAAAGGGAGGAACTATTGGATAAAAGCATAGAAGCTGGATGACTTGAAGGGACATGGGAAGGATGTAAACCTAGGAAGCTTAAAAAGAACAATTATTTCGTGGTGAAAAGGTCTAAGATTGTTCCTGCTTCAGAAAAAAAAAATGCTGACATGGCAAAATGAAGGAAAAAGCCAGCAGAGTGGGGTGTTCTGAGGAGTCTGGAATGCTGGGAGCTTAGACAGGCATGGCTTGGAGGGTGCCCCAGAAGCACAGCAAGGTGACAGGCACATCCCCTTCCATCCCATTTCTTTCAGAGGAAGACTAATGAGGCTGCTATCAAAAGTTGCACAGCAATGATCAGGAATGAGAAATCATCTACACACAAGCCCAGGGCACTAAATTTCATTGATTCGCTTTTTTTAATCAAGCACACAGGTCCACTCCTATAACATAGCAAGAAACAAAAAGCACCATTCCCACTCGGAGAACAAGTCAGGCACAAGCAGGGCAATCTTACATCAGAATCACAGCACAGACTGTGGACTACTGGACCTGGAGCTAGCACTGGGGAACTCCAAAACACGTTCTGCTGAGGAATCCATGGCTTCAGACGTCTGGATTTACATTCACACTGAGAAGCGTGATGATTATAGATACTTTTCAAAATTGTTTATATATATATATATATATCTTATTTATTATTTTTATTTTATGTATATGAGAATATTGCCTACATGTATGTCAATGCACTTGTGTTATGCAATGCTCAGAGAGGTCAGAAGAGGGTGTCAGATCCCCTAGAACTGGATTTACAGATGGTTGTTGGCTGCCATGTGGGCACTGTGAATTCAACCCAGGTGCTCTGCAAGAACAGCCAGTTCTCTTAACTGCTGAGCCATCTCTCCAGCCCCAATATATATTTTTTTAAACTGAGACATCCAGGGGTCTGACCTGACCAGACGCATAGGAATTAATAGGCAAAGAAAGATGAGGGAATCTGGCCTAGTGCTTATATCTGGTCTGTGCCTATCACAATGTTCATCCTGTCAACAGGAGAAATTAAGGTGCATCAAGATGGCCTCCACTCCAAATCTGAGACTATGTTCATCCCAAACAGGAAGTGACACTGAATAGAACACAGAAGGTGCAAGCACATCCTTGACATCTACTTTTATTTTTATCGAATCTGTCCATTTTTGTGGCAGAATAATTTACAAGCCCTGAACTTGATTAATAATTATTTTCACTAAACTACCTATTTGCAAATGTCTGGGAGTTTCACTGACTCATAACATCAGCAGCAATATTCCATAATAGACCCTCTCACCCTTCCCCAGGTGGCCGCTGTTCACAGGAACACTGTACTTTGTTTTCTAGGCAACAGTTTTGAAATGCTCCTTTGTTTCAGCAAAGTATCACTATGTTGATTGTGAAAATTTAGGTTTGAATTGTTACAAAAATAATCTTTGCAATGATTAGAGCCTGTAAAGCAATTAAACTGGAGTGGGGATAGCAGGTAGAGTTTTACAAGAAGAGCTGTCGAATAGAGATACCAGGCTTCCTTAAAAACTTCAACCTAGAACAATGAAACACTAGCAGAGCAAGGCTGGGTGCTCTCTGAGAACGGAGGATAAAGGGAACCAGGTACCTGGGGATGTGTTGCTCCTATCACCGCAGTGTTGGAGCTGAGGAGGGGGAGCTTGCTACCAGTAAAGACAGGACATTTGTCAGGCAGCGACAGCAATTATTTGAGAAATAATGTCCTGGAACATGTGAAGAGAATTAGAAAATGTTTCGTCAGACTCAAGGGAGAGAAAACTGATGTAGTTGAGAACCTCAGCGCCCTTACCGCAGGCTGAGGAAGCGGCCTTGATCAGAGCCAAGGGCTGCTCTCATGGTGCTCTCTGGTGGCTTTCGTCGGGCCTTTGAGGACTCCTTGGTGCCTTGTTTGGCAAAGCCATGTATGTTGCTTAGAGAGAGTCTCAAATGTGAAAAAGAGAGAGGCACTTAACTGAGTTAGGAAATATCGAACGCAGACCTCTAAGGCAAATGTTAATTGGCGGGCACTAAAGAGTGAGAGAAAATGGTGCCGCCTGTCTGCAGCAGGGCCTCTCCCCGGAACCAGGGTCCCTCCCCGGACCAGGGCCCCTCCCGGAACCAGGGTCCCTCCCGGAACCAGGGCCTCTCCCCGGACCAGGGCCTCTGCCCGGACCAGGGTCCCTCCCCGGACCAGGGCCTCTCCCGGAACCAGGGTCCCTCCCGGAACCAGGGCCTCTCCCCGGACCAGGGCCTCTCCCCGGACCAGGGCCTCTCCCGGAACCAGGGCCTCTCCCGGAACCAGGGTCCCTCCCCGGACCAGGGCCCCTCCCGGAACCAGGGTCCCTCCCCGGACCAGGGCCCCTCCCGGAACCAGGGCCCCTCCCGGAACCAGGGTACCTCCCCGGACCAGGGCCTCTCCCGGAACCAGGGCCTCTCCCGGAACCAGGGTCCCTCCCCGGACCAGGGCCTCTCCCGGGACCAGGGCCTCTCCCGGAACCAGGGCCTCTCCCTGGACCAGGGCCTCTCCCCGGACCAGGGCCTCTGCCCGGACCAGGGTCCCTCCCCGGACCAGGGTCCCTCCCGGAACCAGGGCCTCCCAGTCTCAGCTTTGACATAGCCCAAAGCTTAGACAGGAGCAGGACTTGCTTTAATGACTCCCTGTTGTTATTTGAATCCTAAATAACTTTGGAGCACGAGGCCTCACACTTTCATTTTGCGCTGAACCCCACAAATCATACAACAGGTTTTGCTAACATGATAGAGCATCATACAATGTGAGGGGCTTCTAAGTCTGGAATCACCACCAGCTGAGCACAAAGAAATACAGAGGAAAGCCAAGGCTAAGATTCAAAGAGATGGATTTTTTTTCAACTGGGTAAGAGCTTGGCCAAGGATTTATTCTCTATGCCTCACTAATGTAATATATTTTAACATCATTAGGGCTGTGCTTTGACCTGGTGCAGTTTAAGAGACAGGGTTGTAATCACCAGGGCAACAAAGAAGAGAATGTCCTTCAACTCCTCTGGGTTCAGTTTGCATTAATCTCCCTGGGAGGGAAATCTCTAGCTCAGAGTTCTACTGTAATGATTTTTTTTAAAGGGACCAGGAGGATTCACTGAGTTTCAGAAAAACAGCCCTGACCTTGCTAACTACAGGGCCAGGCAAATGTTCCATGTGGAAGGAAGTAATTGAGAGGCTGCACTGGAGACTCTAAGACTACATCACACCTGGGTTGCCTTGGATTCTGATCCTGTTTAGTGCAGATCCTTACTTCGGAAACATTTCAGCAACATCTTCACACAAAAGCTTGGTGCTTCTGTAGTACAGAAGGTCCATAGAAATAAATTACGTTTCAATAAATAAGTAATATAATTAGGTAATTAGGAATAATATTTTCCATGTCCCAAATTCAGCACTGAAATTAAACAAGCCTGCACATATTCCAGAGACAATAACTAAAGGGGAGGGAGGCTGAGGAAACAGATGAAAATAATATAAAGTCATGCAAAACTACTATTAGCTTGGGATGGACAAAAGAATTTCCAAATTATAGCTTTTGGTAGCGCTGAGGCAGACACTCCGGTAACCTGGGCGTAATTGTACTTGCAGCAACCGTTCTTCATGCAAAAATAGATTAAGGACTGAAAAATAGTCACTAAGTTCACAGTGAGAAAACAAACCTTTCGGAGGAGGGTGCCAGCCCTTTCAAAAGATAGGTGAAAACTATCAAGACAGGGTTTAACTAGGAGGCCCCACCAGCCCTGCCTGTTGGGCTTGAGGCCCAAAAGTGTAGACGGGACTCACTGGCTTTTGCTCCATCAGTAATGTTTGTTGGTACAGGAAGTGCTTCATCCAGGACTTAGAGGATCAGGGCAGGGTGGGCCATACTTGCCTTCCAGCTGAGAGAAGAAGATTGTGAATTAATTCAAGGACAACATGGACTACATAGTGATGACCTAGCTAATAAATAAATGAAGAATGTCTGGATGGTCACCAGCTCTGCCCATCACCCTAGGATGGGCCCCCAATTGGCTGACCCACCACAGACGGTAGGAAGGGCAACAGGTCATACTATGAACACACTACTTCATAGGGGTAGTCTGAGACGCAAGCACAGAGCTTCCAACGCTGCTTACCCCTCCCCAACAAAGAAGGGCCATCGATACTGTGTTCATGTGCCTTCCCCAAAGAAGCAGGGGCGAGCCGTCTGACCGCCTTCATCTGGACGCAATCGAGCTGTCTGACCGCCTTCATCTGGACGCAGTGAGGCCATATCTTGCCAAGACTAGGAATGGGCCATTTTTTGTTCCATGAAACTGAAGGACTCTGCAGTGAAGATTTCCAGGAATGCTGATATGCAGGTTGGTGGAGACAGATCTTAGAAACTATCTTTGCTCTGCTTCCTGGGTCATCACAATGGGTTTCACTATCACTTCTACAACCACGCAGTACATGGTCACTGTTTTAGTAAGCAAAGCTGTCTTTAGTAAGGAAATATCCAAGAAAATATGATTGTCATCTTATCTTGAGAGGCCCAAACGTTCGTGCACCTGGCTTTGGGAGGGACTAACGTGCTATAAACCAGTAGTTTGAGAACAATTAATCAGCATCCCTTAAAGATCTAATAAGTAGACATTGAGCCCTATCTGCACAGATTCAGAAATTCAGGTTCATCAGTCTAAGGTGGGGGATGAAAACATGTGTTTCTGATGAGTACCCAAGTGATGCTGATGTTGTCAGTGCCACAGACCACTTTGGCAACCATCGCTCAACATAACTCTACACAAGACTGATATAGGCTTTGCCACACATGGCCTACATAATCCTGAAGAATTGAACTACCTGCCCGAGAGATGCACCTGGAACCTCAGTGCTCTTTGAGAATTGTTCTCAACGTTAGTATCATGTACTAGGCTTGTTAACGCCCTCAGTGCTGCCTTCCTTTGAAACCTTATGCCCAGGCTCTTGTTCTCTGTCCTGCACATTAATCTTAACAGAATAATGGTGTCAAGGCTCCTAGAAGATGCCCTGTTCCTCATAAAGAGCAGAGGTAGGCAGCGGGGCTTGGCGTGATGGCTGTTTGACACCAGCAAGACCAAAAATGTTGACAGATGACTGGAGGAGGGAAGAAGAGCACCTGTAACTGCATTAGGAAGAAAGGGAACAGAGCAGGATGGAAATGTCTAGATAAGCACGTAGACTCTCTCAAATCTCAGGCCCATGTTCCTTTGCTAGAGGGGAAGAAGTAACATTTTGCACTAGAAGAGAAAAAATAAAGATAAAATCTTCTTTGGAAATGATAAAGCTGGTGCACTTTAGGATTTAAGGAGACAGAACATTTTATGTTCCAATCATTCCTTTATTCTCTCAGTTTCCTATATGTTATTTACAAGTTAGGATATTCTAGCATGCTCTCTCTTCTCTCTTAATTCTGTTCAAAATCCTATTAACCATGTAGGTTACTTTTAACTTAGAATATGTTTATTAATTCTTTAAGATCTTTGTAGAATGCATTTTAACCGTATACTCTCCCCTTCCTCATCTCCTTTGAGATCTACCCCGATCTCCTCACCTACCCAACCTCCTGTCTACTTTGTTTTCTCATTGAGTCTAATATGTATTGCAAATACATTGGATGTGGAACCTGCCCTGGATTGTGGTCAACCTACCAAGGGTCACACCCTTAAAGAAAACTGCTGCTATCGAAGCAGCTACCAAATGCTGATAACTCCTCAGCCTCGGGGAGGCCTCCCGCCCTCCTGCCTCCTTCCACGCTGGGCTGTGTCTGGCTTGGACGTGAGCAGGTCTTGTTCATGCTGTCATAACTGTTGGAAGTTCATCTGCGCAGCTGCCTGCTGGCTGGAAATCACTGTAACTTTGTAGTCATCCACCACTTTGGCTCCTATAATCTTTCTGACCACTCTTCCATGAAGATCCCTGAGCTTTGGGGAGAGGAGCGTGACGTGGATGTTCCACTTGGGGCTGAGCCGTTTGCAGTCTCTTATTCAAGTTGCTATATTGCTCGACCCCGTTATAGTGTGCCTCAGTTTAAACTCTTTCTATGTGCACATATTTTAGAGGCTCTCTGTGGTCGTAGATGTCCGTGTCTCTCCCGTCCTCCCTCCCCTACCTTGCCCTCCCATCCCCCGCCCCACTTAACTGCTCCTGTTCCCTTACTCCCTGCCCCTTTGTGTCCCTGTACTCTACCTCACACACGTCGATTTCGGTAGCGGCTGAAACAGTTTGCACTCCGCACATCTATGCCAGTATTTGTTGTCATTTTTTTAATGTTAGCCGTTGTGACTGGGGTTAAGATGAAATCTCAAAGCAGTTTTAATTTGCATCTCCCTGATGGATAAGAATTGTTTCTCAGCTATTTGAAGATAATTCCTGGTGCTGATCTGAAGTCTGTGAAGGGCTCATCCACTTCTATAGCTGGAAGGCTAGCTGTGCAGTGTGCATGGACAGTGCACCACTATGCTGAGGTGGTGTGAGACACTGCACCTTACTTTGTTAGAAGTAGATAGGGGTCCTTATCTGGGATGGTGGGGGGGTAGTCCCAGAGATTTTTGGTAGGTGGCATGGTGGCGTGGGATTGGCTCTAGGAGACCTTCCTGGGATTACAGTCAGATACAGGATAGATAAGTGACCTCTAAGCTGAACTGCGGGTAGCCAGGGCTGCCAGCAGGTGGATTGGGTCGGCAGAACCTGTGGTTCTGGGTTTGAGTCCTGGAGCAGCGTAGAAGGCTGAGTCACTGCTAACTCAGATGGCCAGAAGACTGGGTTGTTCCTACACTGAATCCTTGAGTGGTCCGGAGGTTGGGGGTCTCTACTAACCAGATGGCAGAAGAACTAGGTGTCTGAACCATGTGTTTTAATCTATAATTAAATAACCAAGTACTAATGGCATATTATGATACTGTATGCATAAAAATGAGTATTTTAAAAGGAAAATATATTAAACAGAGACAAAGCAATATGATAAAACATGAAATGTGTGTTAATTATGGTGAAATTCAGTTTCTAATTTGTCAATATTACATTCTCAGTTTGATTTCATAACTGCCTAGATATGCTCTAGATATTATAAGGAGACGAATAAACTAATATATATGAGGGACTTCAGAAGTTTAAAATGTGAAGAATGCCATTACAACTACTTAACAGTAGGAGAAGATAGTGTCCCTAACCTTGAAACAGCTTGGTATCACCTTAACAGACAACAGCCCTCTGTGTCAGCCTTCTCATAGCATGAGCATTTCCCACATAGCACCACAAAAGTCATGAGCTCTATTTAAACCATTCGTCACGCTCAAAGCATCTTAAGATAGTGCATTCCAGTGGGACACGCTGAATAAGCAAGTGATATACGAGAAATGGAAACACACTTTCCAAGCCCACCGCCCACCTACAAGCTCACCACTCCCAGCTGTACTAGGAAGGGCTCTGCAGTGAGGCGAAACCAACAGGGGATACATATGCATGCATTCATATGTATGTGTGTATATTTGTGTATGTTTGTATGTGTGTGGAGAGAGAGAGGAGAGAGAATATAATTGAAGGGAGAGAGAGAGATGGGGGGAGGAGAGAGAGAAATTGGGTTTAAGGAATTGACTTTCATTCAGTTTGGGGGAGTAAGCCTGAAGTTTATGGGCAGGCTGGAGTTTCAGAGGAGAGTTAGTATTGCAATCTTGAGAGGCATTTTTTTCTTTGAGAAATCTAAATGCTTGTCTCTAAGGTCTGATTGGATGTAGCTCACTCACATGACAGAGGATCATCTGCTTTACTCAGTCTGCTAACACAAATGTCAGTCACATCTGAACGTCTTCATAGCAGCGCCTCCCGTGGCATTTGACTAGGCATCTGTGCCTGATTATGGCTAGATACAATGGCTTCCTCCCCTGAATTTACAAGTCTATAAGGGATTAAGAGACACACTCTGTCCTCTCCCTGGCTCACTCCTGTCTGAAGAGAGGAGAATGGCACACCTGAGTGCTAAGTCCAACAGATGTCAGTGAGCACTGGCAGTCAAGTGCATACTGGCCTACAAAGCCTTGTTTGGATGATGCCTCTGGAATCTGGTGCTCTCCCTGGCTGTGCTAAGTGTACCAATCAGACCCATCTGTTTTACAAGTGAACCAAAAGTTCTGGTAGTTACATCTGTGTTAGAGCTAGGGGTGTGAGATTAGAATTCTTAACCATGGCATAAATTTTTCCTGCAAATCTGTTCAATTTCTATTTCTGTGACTTTTTTGCATTCCTATTGGCTTGGTCATCTAAGAAAGAGACAAAGATTGATTGATTGTCATTCCTGAATCCTCATGGACTTCCCTTCTCAGAATGTGCTCAAGCTGTTCCATAGCTATCTCAAAAACAGACATGCATAATCAAACCAATCTTCCCTTGTGATATGACAGTGCAGAGCAAAGCCTCTTCCATCAGTGACTTTCAGAGTCTTTCTGACCTCTATGCCCTTGAATATATCACCTGGTCTCCTGTAGTCTAGGTTTAAGCTTATAAAACAGAGTTAGTTATCATCTGCTTCATAGACATGTCCTGAGGCTTAAATTACATATCATAGTTTTCTCTCATTTTGAGTTACTTTCAGAAAATTTATCCTCATATAGTTTATAGTCATTTAAGGAAACTTTTAGCTCTAAAAGATCAATTTTATACCTCATCAGTTCCAAAGTTGCATCATTTGGGTATAACCCCACTGAAAAATCCTTCTCAGTTTCCTTAGCGCTAAATCTTAGCTTTTAATTCAAAGAAATCAGCACACATTCACTGTCTGATTTAAGCCTTCTTTCTCTAAATTCTTTGGGAATAGTTTTACACTACTAACTGCAAATGAACTTAAATTATGCTATTATCAAGGTTTGTGGTATCCCTGATTCTCATATGGTAATCTTGTCAATTCAAGCTCTGTTCATTTATTTACTCAGTAAGCATTATGATCCTGTGTATTAGTTACTTTTCTATTAATCTGATAAAACACTGTGACCAAGGGAACTTAAAGAAAGAAGAATTTATTTGAGTTTACATTTTCAGGTTCAAGAGGAATTAGAGTCTGTTGCTGAGGAGCATGGTGAGGTGCTCAGAGCAGGAAAAGAAAGGTAAGTGCTCACATCTTCAAGCAGGCACAGGAAGCAGAGAGCGACTAGGGGTCTGGTAAGGCTTAAGAATTCTCAAAGAATGCTTCTGTGCCGTGCTTCCTCCATCTCCATCGAGGCCACACCTAAGACCTCCCAAGACAATGCCACAAACTGGGGACAAAATGTTCAAATACTTGGAGTCTAGGGGGACATTCTCATTCAATCCACCACACCCTATTACTATATGAAAAAGGCTCTGGGCTCAGTGCATGAGTTGTCCAAATGAAAAATACAGTCCACATCTTTAGAAGTTTCCAGGCTGGTGGACAATGTGATAAACCAACAAGCAGGTAAAACACAGGATAGTTAATACTGCAATGCAAAGCCGTGAGTGCCAGATAGGGACCTTTAGCTCAGCCATCATTCCTTACAGAATTCTCAGAAGAGAAGACACCTGCATCTAATGCATTTGAAGAGACTTAGCCAAAGAAAAAGAAAGTCACAGAGCTGTCAAAACCCCAGGAGAAATAACCCATCTAGAGGGAAGAGCGGCCCGAGCGGACAGCGCAAGCGGGAGACTCAGCATTATGGTCAGAGCTCAAGATTCCCTGGGACGGTGGACCCCAGGACCCCATGAGGACTCATGAGGAACACCAAGTATGGTTATCTTAATCTATCCTCAGTGAAGAGCCACTGAAACATTTAATGCAAAGAAACAACACAATCCAAATGGCATTTTGAAATATCACTGTGCCCTTGGCTGAGGACTAGGTGATCAGAAAAAAGTGGTCACGGCATGAAATCTCTTTGTCTGAGTGCTGAATTTTGAAGATACTTCAAGTAGGAGAGATAGCAAACTCTGCAAATAAAACAAACTGAGTCACAGACCTAAGGGTTGGATGGGACTACACACTGACACAGGACCAGGTCTCTGGGTGACTACACACTTCACATGGCACAGCTGACCCTTGATATCTACAAGGGATTGGTTCTAGGACCCCCCTGTCCAAGATCTGGGATGCTCAAATTCCTGCTACAAATTGCATCTTGTTTGCATCTAACCTGCACATGTCTTCCTATATGCTTTGAATCATCTCTAAATACACCATTGATGAGTAGCTGCCCAAGTGCGTTGTTTGGAGAATAACAATAAAAAGAAGTTTATACATGTGTGGCAAAGTTGCAACCATTACAGACCCAGCTACACTTCCCATTCACAATAGATTGACTCCGCAGACACAGGACTCACAGCCAGAGAGGGCTGACTGCAAAGGCAGCTGATGCCTGGAAACTGAAGCCACCATTCCAGTAACAGAGTTTATGGTGAGTGGTGGTTATGACACCTGGTCTGCGCAGACCTGCCTGCCACCTGGAGACTGCAGAGTGAAGGGTCATTGAGACCAGAACCTTAGACTTCCTATCGCAGTCCTATCAGCAAGGAACTTCCTCACACAGAAAACACTTCCTTCATTCTACATTTTAAAATAAAATCAAAGTGAGGTATTCAATAACCTTCATTCTTGGATAAAATTATTAAAAGGTTTATTTAAAGGAAAGATACATTAAGAGGTTATTCTTACATTTTATGAGGTTTTATTGAGTGAATCAAGTCACAAATGGTCCAGCTGATTCTAGAATAGTATATATCACAAAGACACAGATCTGTGTGAAAATTGAGTGGCCCCTAAGCTGGTCTCTGCCCCAGAATATTATAGTGTCCTACTTTATAAGGGATGTGTCACAAAGATCAGACTTACTAGTTAAAGAGCAAGGGAAGCATTTTCATACAAAAGGAGAAAGGAAGACTCTGGAACAAGAATGAATGTGCATGATTAAGCTGTAGAGATGGACACAGATGTTCTTCTCTCTAGAAAAAGAAAAAGAAAGGAAACAGTTTCTTCCCAACAATAAGCAAGAATTTTAGTCCATTGCTCAATAATAATTATAGCTATTTATATAATACTTATTACATGACTGGCATTATTTTTAAATATTATTTTTAAATAATTTTAAAAAATTAAAAAATTATTAAAAATAATTTTCACATTTTACAGGTGAAAAGACTAAGGCACAAAGAGGCTAATGATAATCCATTTTCACTAGCAACTGAAAAGAGGGAATTTTTCATCTTATTTGATATCAGGAAAAATTGCATCTGGTGGCATTTTGTTCTTGTTGACCTGACTAACAGCAGATTCAAATGGGGTTTTAAATAATTTGTTTTGAGTTGGAACTGTCTTGTTCTTAATCCACACTTTGGGGAACTGTAATTTCTTGTGGGTTTTTGTGGCCCATATCACTTGGGAAGGTATGAACAGAATATATAAACTAAGAATGAATACTGGCTTTTACTTTTAACAACAGCCTAACTTAGGTGAACTCAGATAAAAGTAAGGCTAACATTCCTTTCTTACAAAATATCACTTCTTATATAGGACTTTAATCTCTGGCTTTGGTGATCACCGAAACTTAGAAATAGGTACATTTGTTTGCCTAGCTTCTGTCTAGTTAGCTTTGACTGTTCTTTCTAGTTTATTGTGCCTCTTAATCTTCCATGCATGCAAGCTCAATGATGAGACCACTGGAAAAATATAAGCAAACAGTAAGTTCTGGCTACAAATCTCCTTGTAAATGCAGTTCTTGATAAATGGAGCTTGTAAGTATGATTTTTGGAATGATTAGATCTTTGTGAAGTCACCAAATTACACATCTCTGTGCTTGTCTTAAACATGATTTTTTTCTCCTATTGCCTTGAATATTTGTAATCAGTTTTTTGATTGGTAAAACACAATAATTTCTTATTAAAGGCACGTGCCTTTAATCCCAGCACTTAGGAGGCAGAGGCAGAGGCAGGCCTGGTCTACATGGTAAGTTTCAAGCAGGCAGGGACTACAGGGAGACTCTGTCTCAAAACAAAAATTCAAAATAAGATTGTTCAGATAAAGCTAGAGGTGAGATTTGCCTTCTGATCCTAAAGCTTCAATAATGAGCTGTCTTTTCTAATTTAATCTTTTGAAGTTCAGTGAAGCCACCTTTCTCTTTCCGTTGCTGAGCAGTCTCCGCAGCCTCTCTGGCCGACACAGGCCCGGGAGCACTCAGTCAGCACCTGGCACCCTCTCATCACCACCTGCTGTACGTCATCCCATCCCAACACTGCTTCACTCGTGCTCCGGATTCTGAGTACTGTCAGCTGGCACGGAGCTGGCCTGCCTTCCATGCACTGAGTGCTTGTAGATAATCTCTTTTCCCTGCATTGCCCACCAATTCCACCATTCACTGTGCTTATAAACCACGTCCTCTGCTCTAAGGACAAAGGAAAAGCATGGCAAGCCAGAAAAACAGTTTCTATCCTCATAGAATGATGGCCTAGAAGGACAGACACAGTGGCAGCCTGGCATAAAATGTGAGCATGTGGCTGCCACAGAAACCCACTAAGAAGGTGCATAGCACAAGGAATACACGGTGTACTGAGCCAGTCCCCCTGGAGTGATGAGACTGGTTCATTCTTTCAAACTAAATACCCTAGTTCTCAAGGTTTGTCTTAAGTTTAATTTAACGAACAAAAATATTTTTATGAAGAAAATTTTAAAAACAAAATATTTTTTCCATGTATTCAATCACTGTTTTGAATCACTGCTTCTCTCTTTACTAACGTCTAAATGTTTCATACTTATTTTGTCATGAAAGAGCACTTTTCAGGCAATGACTCTAGGTCCCATGCTGCCTAGATAAGCTGCCCCTTCAATGGAACCACCCTGAGCTCCTCAGACAGACATCCTTCCTACTTTAAAAAGGCATCTTCCACATTGCCCTTCGGTGTAATCCTCTCTTTCTCATCTCCTTCCCCAATTTTGTAATTAGAAATAGAAAAAAAATAACCTTTAGTCACATGAAATTTTAGAGTATACTATGAATTTACCCTCGGATTCCCTGACAATGTCCAAAAAACAATGAACAACTATATCCATTGCTAATGAGAAGTCCACAAGATCAACAAATACAGCAATAATTCTAGAAGAGATGGTATTTCAAACCCAGGATGCTGGGAAAGAAATCAACTTGAGGCAGCTGCCAGAGAACTGAGAATGTGTCTGCTACTCAAGTCTGAAGAGAGAAGTTTGCACTCTTCATTTCTTTGTAGTACCAAAAATAAATCAAGAATAATTTCTTTGAGTATTAAATATATTTTCCTAATTATTAAAATATTAGCGAATGTTCATGAGCATTTACAAAGTCTGGGAACAGTTTAAAGAAGAAAACCAAAGTCCACATGATCCCTAAATGAAAAGTGCCAGCAGCCACCTTCAGATCATCGCAGAATCAGGTTTACGCTGTTATTACTCAGGCCTTGCTCCTTTCACTAAGCAGTTTGAGAACTTGACATAGCTTTCTAATACTTTAATGATTATATAATGACTTAACCATTTTATTTCTGTATAATAAATAGGTTCCATTTGTATCATTATGTTATAATGAATGATTTACTTTAATAATAACTTATTAGACATCAAAGTACACTTATAATTATAAATTAAGAACATTTTGGGGAGGTTGAAGACAAAGACATAATTCTTTAGGTTATGAATCACAGATTATCCCAGTTTCCTGTGTTCATGGGGTTTCTTTACATGACCGACTGGACACTGCCTAGATTCCTTTCTGGATCACCCCTTTTTGATTCACTTCCACATACATTTAATGTCCCCTATAAATTCCTCAAGAAAACTGAAAGTTTCTGTCTGGTTTTGCTTTGATTGTTTTTGTTTGGTTTTGGAGATAGAGTCTCACTATGTCTCTACTGAGGTCTCAAATTCACTATGTAACACAAACTTGCTTTGAACTCACAACTTTCCTGCCGCCATACCCCACATGCTGGGATTTCAGACATGTGCCACCACACCCATTCCTTTCCGTCCCTTTCATGGATTCTATGAGTTCTCTTCACTGCATAAAAAGTTGCCCCAAACTTAGGATAGTACAATGAATATCTTCCTGTTTCAAACAGTTTCAGTGAGTTGGGTGTCCAGGTGCAGATAAGCAGGACAGCTCTGGTTCAGCCATTCATCGGTTCTAGTGAACCTACCTGCCTGCACCCATCTCAAGACTCAGGAGTTGGACTCAGCTGGGTGCTGTCAGAATTTGAACATTCCTTGGTGACTGTTCTCACTTTGTTGGGCCTCTCCAGAGATCTGCTCATGATATGACAGCTATTTCTCTCAGAATGAGAGACCCAAAGGAGGCAGAAAGGAGAGGATATCCAACAGAAGCAGTTGTCTCTTGGAACTTAATCACATCATCACCTATAAAGTATTCTACAGTTCACACAGACCAGCCTTCATACAGTGTGACAGGGGATCACATTATAAAATAAATGCCAAGAGAAGAAATTTAGATCTTACACTAAAAGTATAAAACCTGGGGTGCTGATCACCACATATGGTAGCTTTTATAAAACCCCCAAATATGTGCATAATTATCTCCTACCAAAAAATTTGTCAGTGTCTCAGGATATACCTTAGTGTAGAGTGTGTAACAAGCTTGCATGAGGCCTGAGATTTGATCCATAGTGAAAGGAAAGAAGAAAGGGAGGAAAGAAAGGAGGAAGGAAAGGAGGAATGGAGGGAGGGAGGGAGGGACAGAAGGAGGGAGGGACAGACGGAGGGAAGGAGGGAGAGAGGGCATACAAAATACCTTTACCTAGTAAGTTCCGGTATTCATAAAGCCTACAAAAAGCAGCTCCATTCCTAGTTTTAAGTTCCTAAAGAATATCTTCCAATCTTTCATGTTCTGCCAGGGCATGTGTAAAAGAATATTCTATGCAGCAGAGTCTGTGATAATAATGAGTAAACAAAAAGCCCAGGTGCCACCAATAGAAAAACAATACTCAAATGAATTGAGTAGTATTGTAATAAAATACTATACAGTAAACACATCAACCCAGGTGTATCTGTTAATGTAAAAAGCAATGTACTAAATATAGATGCACATATTTTGAATTCCATTAGTGTAATAATCTTAAAAGATAAAAGTAAATCATATATCATTTATAATAACTAAAATTATGAACTGAAGCAGGCATATGAGGAGGCAGCAGTCCTCCAAGGAGAGATGTAGTATGTCCAGCTGAGTGTGGACAGACCTCCACGGAGCTGGAGACCCTGTGCTTCTCTGCACCTGCAATGAGGAGCAGACGAGTTTCAGCATCTTTATTTTGCTTATTACTTACTTCCGGTGCTAGGGGTTGAACCTGGGTCCTCACGCATGCCAAGCATGTGCTCTGAACTGAGCTGCCCCTGCCGATTGTTGCATTATTTTAAATCTTCATAAACCTCTTCATACTCCTTGTAGAAATAACATATTTCACATTGAAGTTCATGAGGAAAACACAACATCTAGAATAAAAGTATCTCGATAACACAGCTATTATGGCTTGAATCTAAACTCTCCCAAAAGGTTTATGTTTTGAACACTCAGCATTCAGCTTTCAGTGCTGTTTTGAAGGCTGAGGAGCCATTAGAAGGTGGGGCCAAGGAAGCACGAGGTCCCTAGTTGAGGACCTTTGAAGGCTCTGGTGCTCCTGGTCTCGTCCTGTGGTCTCTGCCTCTGGTCCCTGAACCATTTGGCCTATTCCCACCACCACAAGGCAGAGCCACTTACCTTGCATTCACCACCTTAACGGACTGAAATTCTTCTGAAAGCATGAGCCAAAGTAAACCCTTCACCCCTTTTTTTCTATCAGGTATTTGGTCACAGTGAAACAAAAGAAAATAGCAAGACATTCAACAAGAAAGCCACAGTCCACACAACAGCACCCGCTGTGTGCCAGCCACTGGGATAAGCATCTTAAATGATTTTTTTTTCAGTCAATTCTCAACTCAGCTATAAGTTAAGTTATCCTCTTGTTTCTCATGTTCCAGATGAATGAAAACATTTGCTCAAGGTCACACAATGAACAAGTCATGCAGCTAGGTGTCAAAGCAGGCGGGGCAGTTCTGGAACTAACCATCCTAATTGCTCAGGTAAATCCAGCGTTTGTTCTTAGATTTAGTTTCATGTGTCAAGTGGTAAAATGAAGCACTAAGTTGCTCAAGTGTTGGAGTAATGCCAGAAATGCATAAATTAGACCTTGCACTGGCAATGGGCCAAATCTCACATATTTGTAAGGCTCCTCCATCTCTCCACACTATTCCCTAATGATGAAAACCTCTTGCCTTTCTACCAAAATTCCAGGCTCCTCTCCTATTAACAACTGAATAATAAAGCACTTACCTTGGGTTGGGCTCTCATCTGCATCTGAGCATGCTAACTCTTCCTTCTGCAAGATGTCGCTGTGCTGCCCATTCCACAGAGGAGAAAAGCATCTAGAAAGCTATTTCTAAGAGTCACACAGCAGCTGAGTGACAGCACCAGCATTCACTCCCAGCATGGTAAATCCGGGGCCTGTGTATTTATTTGACCATATAGGCTGCTTCCCATGAAGTAGTAGACTTAAAGTAAGAGTAGACAAGGCAAATGCAGACTCCTCTTCCAATAAAATATTGTTTAAGTATGTCAAGTAGACTGCTTTAAGAGATTTCTGTTCTCAAACTTTCTTACTGTGTCAGAAAATGTAGCATATGTACTAGGAGAAAATTTGATGACTTCATTTTGGAGACAGTAAGAGCAATGTAATTACACTTTAGTTTTTAATTTAATTTTGTTTTGTCTTCACTGACTTAATTATCTTAAACTAACAGGAGTTAATTCAAACATCACAGTCATTTCATTGACATATGTTTAAAGTCATTTTTAGGAGGGAAGAATGAACGTTTTATATGACAACCAAAACTTGAGGGGCTCCTACCACATGGAGATGTTAGAACAAAAGAAATAGTACAGTGACAGACAAATGCTTACAAAGCACATGATATCATATGTGTTAGACTCTAAAGCAGAATACATAGAAAGGTCATTAACTCATTTATGTTGCCTTAAAATATAGTTGGCTTTTGAACTGAACCATGCAAGATGAATGCACTTTCATGAGATGGAATTGGAAAAGAAAGGTGTTCCTGGAAGAGGGCAGAGCAGGGTCAAAAGTCTGGTGTTCCAAGACAATATCAAGGTATAATTATTTTACTGCTAAAGGATTCAAATTACTTAGAGGACACAGTATGAAATGGCCCCAGAAAGGCCAGTTGGGGGCAAATTACAAAGGGCTTTGCCTGATTCAAGTTAGATTTCAGGACAGTAAGAAGTCTTGAAGAATCTTAAGCAGGAGGCTAGATTACAGACTAAAGAGCCTGATCACAGAAGTAGCAGCATGAAGGCTTTTTTAATTATTCAGTCTAGCAATACCAAGCGTCTGAACTCTGCTACCTTCTAAAGTAAGCGGCTCCATTTCAAATTCCACTTCATAGATAAGACAAAGCATAGGAGCAAAGTAATTTGTTTAATGCTAAAGTTGGCAGAAAAGGAGCCAGGATTCACACCCGAGTCCACACATGATGGTTGCTGCATAGCTCACTACAAAGCCAGAGTGAATAATAATCATGGCAAGTGACAGGAAAGGGCAGAGGCAGAACTAGCGTGAACTCCAGACCAGAAGGCACTCCCTTTAGACAACACAGAGCCATGAGAAGCAGGCCAGTAGAGAATCACAGAGTTCCATTTCAGAGATGAAGTCAAGGGTCCTGGAAAGCCTGGCCAAGATGCCAGGCAGCTGGTAAAACCACGATGATGGGTCTCAGGAGAGGCATGGGAAGGAGAAAATCAACCTGCACATGAAACGTTTAAGTGTTCTGCTTTCTTCTCCTGCTACCCTGACAAAGCACTCTGACAAAAACAGCTTAAAGGAGGTTTGTTTGGGCTCCCAGTCCATCATGGCAGGGAAGCAGCTGGTCACATCACACCTCCAGTCAGAAGACAGCAGTTCACACCTTCCTGCCACTCAGCTCACCCTCTCCGTACAGCTCAGGATGCTCTGCCCATAGGCTGGTTAAGATGATTTTTCTCACATCAATTAAAGAAATCAAGATAATCACCCACAGGCATGCCTAGAGGCGGGTCTCCCAGGTGATTCTAGATTCTGTCAAGTTGACAGTTAACAACTAACCCTCCAAAGTAAGCATACATCTTTCTGCCCCAGACCTCCCTCCTGAATTTGTAGAACCCAAAGCTGTGGGAGACAGCCAAGAGAGCTCTGTAGTAGACCCATGGCAGGACTCACAACTGAGATGTGTTTTCTGATTTCTCACTTTTTTTTCCAACCAGAGATTTTCAATGAAGTAGAAACAATACCTCATTGCCACTTGTGAAGGTGAGCATTTTTATTTATCTGCAGGACTTGATCAGAAGGAAGTGCTCAATGAATGGGGATAATAAGTATTATCCTTATCATCACATAAAGGACTTGCTGGGGCAGCTAGAGTGTCTCTGAGCTCCCAGTCCAATCATACTCCCATAATATTATTGAGCCTACATGAAATTTTCAGTATTTTTCCAATCCAAGAAATTTATGTTTTGAGAAACATAAATTAGCCTTTAAAAACAGCCTAGAGAAATCACATCAAGTTAAATATAAGTATATATGATTAAATTCTGTAAGCATTGAGACAAATCAAGCCCCACATTCTCCTGGATCCTTATTGCCCAAAGCAAATCTATGGTGTGGCTCATTTCACCTAGAGATGAATCAGACACAGGATGGAAAAATCCTCCTCAAAGGGTTAGAAATACAGCCCAATGGTAGAGCCCTTGTCTAGAAAGCCCAAAGCCTTAAGTTCAGTCCTCCAGTGCAGTAAGAAAATAACAGAGTGCACTCTCTCGCTCTCTCTCCCCCTCTCTCTCTCTCTCTTCTTGTACCCATTTTAGGAAGTATACTACTGTTCTTTTCTTACATGTCTCTCTCCCAATGTCTTAGTAACTATGTTTCTTAATGAACTCCAACTTTGGTTCATACTGGAAAAGATAGAGCAATTTTCTGAAGCACAGTCATCTTGCCCAGGATCTCACACCAGGGCAGGCATCTGTGTTCACAGAGGGCACACACTCTGAAAAAGACGGTCTTTCCAGGCTCACAGGAAACTTTGGGATCTAAAAATACAGTGGAAAATAGTTGGACCCTACAATAAAGTAGAAGCCTTGAAGAGTGAGCAAAATGTAACCATCTATTTATCACTCTGTCATTTCTTGCTCCTTTGGACATATTTTCTTTGGGATTTGATGTGGTGACTAACAAGGTTATTTAGTCAAAGACCTTGGGACTGAAAAAGTTGCAATAAAAAATGATTTCTGGTGAAATGACTCGAAGCCACATCACACACACACACACACACACACACACACACACGCACGCACACACACACGTCAAAACACAAACAGATGCACTTAAGAAAAAAAGGACATTGGAAATAAATAAAATGTGTTGTTTCGTTTGATTGCCTGAGATAATATGTTTGGTAAGGACTTGAATATAAGCAACGTGGAAGAAATAAAATAAATGAAAAGGAAGCCAACCTCATCCATTAGAAATAAGATGTTTCAAGATGTGACTTTTCTTCCTTTCCCACTGAGGATTCTTGATCAGTTCAATTTTGTCTGAATATGGCTCAGCTCCTCGGCCCCTATTGGCTCTCCCTCCTTTCATGTCCTATTGCCTGCCCACGTTTATCTGAATATATAAGCCTGCCCTTCACTCAGATTTATGGATCCAGCCAGCCTGTGTGTATTTACAGTATTCTGACCTGAAGACCCTGGGCGGCAGGAGGACAGGAGGAGACTGGGACTTGTTCCATAAACAGAGACAAACATGAGGGGGCAGAGGCTTTGCTTGCACTTCACATTTTTAACTATTTGGCCAAGCTTAAGAATTAGTGATTAGATTAGGGAGGGAAAAGGAGAGTACAGATCTGGAGAGAGGAGAGAGCGGTACTTTTGCTCGTTTCTTGGAAGCTCGGAGTTTGGGGTGGGGTGGGGTGAAATTTAAAGCAGAAGGTCAGAAGAAAATTGCTCAGTCCGTTGCAGAGGGAGCTATAAAATGCATTGGTAAGGCAAAGGGTCCACAAAGATGAGGATATAAACAACGTTTAATAAGTCTGAAATTTTCTCCAACCACATGTTGAGCTCCTTGTGTGAAGTGAGGCTAGTTGCTTTACTTTTTTAACTTTCATTGGTTATAGGAAAAAAAAAAATGTCTTTGCTCCTTGCTTAAATGAGAACATGCTGCTATGAGACGAAATATTTTTCTTAGGGCCCCATGGCTCACTTGAAAGCAGTTGTGTTTTCAAAGAGGGCTGCTTCCCGGATGGACCTCTGCGTGAAGCAGCCTGTCCCCAGACGAGTCTGCACTGGCAGGAAGAGCGTTGGATCTGCACCGCTCCTCACACCCCAAAACTGGGTCCTTCTTTCGTAGGGCCGCCATGCTTGTCCACAGGTGAACTGTGAAAACACAAACTCTGTGTGGAGTCATTCCCAAATAAACCATTCCCTGGAACTCGAAGTTCATGGGGAAAATCCTTGTCCACCAGTTCCACAAATCAGAAACAGCACTGTAAGAGGACAATGTTCATTAGAAAAGCCATCGACAACCAGCGGGACTCAGCTGTTTTGTGTCCAAATGGGTGAAATAAGCACCATGGTGTGGCAGCCCCCACATCTCGACATACACTGCAACAGAGCAGTGTCCGTGAGTGAGGGGCTCTTCGGGAAATGGACAGAACATCACCAGATTGCTTCTTTTTACCCATCTTAATGCAACTGTGTTCCCCTTAAAGATGCCAAATTCTGCTATAATGACATTGTTTGATTGGAGCCTTTCACTTTAACGAAAATATGTTGCAGATAACGTGACTTGGATTCAGGAACTTCTATTACTTGAACCTGAGAAATGCCTGTGGCGGCTCTGTGATGCTTCAAATGTTAACTTATGACCCGTTATCATATTATTAAAATCAGTCGCCGGGAAATATAAAGAACTAGTTCCACAACCGAACTTCGAAAAAACTTACAATACACACTTCACATAAATGTATTTTATTTTTCATTTATGTATGTCATTTTATGTTAAAATCAAACATACAATTCAGAGCAGCAGAGTTGAGAAATGCATTTGTTTATCTCCTCAGATAGGAAGACGGTGGAAATGTGTTACAAACTGATGAGCAGCCGAGAACTTCCGCGGTCGGGCTGCGCAGCAGGCTGAGCATACCTGCCGTTCCTGGAACCTCATTTTTTACTGCTATGGTCTTTTGAATGTTCCCCTAAAATCACAAGGCTCCTGCTTTGTCAACAGTGCGATGCACGTAGAGAGTTTAGGAGTTGGGGCCGACGGGGCACACCATCTCTGTGGAAATTCAGTGGCCGTCTCTAGGATGGTGGGGATCACACAAGAGTGGGTTCCTACACATCCATTTCTGAGCACAGGCCTAGCTCAGGGCGCCAGGGAAAAAAATGCACGCACCACAAAGAACATTGAGATGAATAGCTCTATTTTATGAGCCATAAAAGTTTTATTCATCCTGACACTGAAACAGGTTTAGGCAGTGAGTTGACACGCCTTAAATAAATAAGTGGAATTAATTCCCCAGCCCTGGAAACAATAGCAGCATGCAGGCGGCAGGGAGAAATGCCCCATTGTTCCCGGTCCGCTGATACTGATATTATTTGTGTTTTTCTGCACTGCTTCCTCGGGGGCCTGGTTGAGCCACTTCAGATTCATCCCCTGTTTTATTAGAGGTTGAAAAAGGTTCAGGACCCGGTTGTACCACAGCTCTCACCGACAGCTAAGGAACCAGTTTGGCGTCTGGTTTATCTGTTGTTTTACTGCTGACCTTCAAATCAACTTTAACCCCTGACCTCTGGAGGCATCTATCATGACAAGAGGCTGTTTAACACAAATGGTGCCCATTTATACTGGAAGAGAATCAGAAGATTTCCTTTTTTATGAAGAATTTAGTTTTTCACCCCTCTTTTCTCAGTCACCACAGGTGAAATCCCTCTTAGCAGCTGGCTTATGAAATAATCTGAAGGGAGGCCTTAATGAGCAAAAAGCACCCTCAGCTGGAGATAAATATATGCAAATGAGATGCACAAACAAAGGCGCCTGGACAGAGAAATATCTGCAATTCCAGCAAATGCTGCCTGCAGCTTGAAGATGAACAGCTTTGATAAAATGGTAACAAAAAGCACCTTTTTATCCTCCAGCGTGTTTTACATTGCAATAGACCATTGTCATTGCAACCCAGTGGAGCATGCAGAGGCTCTCTGCACTGTTTCAGAAAACTGTTTAAACATTTGTTTTAAGGCATTCATGAAATATAATCAATGGACTGCTTCTTTGTTGCTGTAATTTTTTTTCGGACTGTTTCAGTGTGGCTGAAGTTGTTACCTGTTGGTCTTTTTGTGGTTTGCTGTTGCTGTCTTTATGCGCAAGTGCACATTTTAGTGACTCCTTCCTCCACTAGTTACAGTCCTTCTTTTCCTAATTTTTTTTTTTTCAGTTTCAGTGGGGAGAGATTTCCAGTTAATAATAGTAAGGATCGGTTTTGAGCAGCACCCAAACAACTAGTTTTAATGATGGCAATCAAGTTACAGAGCTAATTCAGATACACGCATATAACATGCTGATTTTAATAAGCTCTAAAAAGGCAATCTCTAACTTTTAAAAGTCTCTTTTAAATTTAATTGTTCTTGGTTCATATGATTCCAAAAAAAAACAAACCATTAAAATATGTTTTCAATATGTATCCCCAGTGTTCTTTGATTGTGTTTTAAATTAACATCATGCTTGTAAAATATTGATTTGATGAGCTTTAAAAATGGAAAAGCTGAAATCATCAACCTATTTGGAAGGAACACAAAATTTTTCTATAAAGATGAGCAAAACTCTTGCCCCAGGATCTTACTTGAGAAAGGCAGGGCTCATGACCCATAAAGTGCTGTCTTTTACCCTGTGTTCTGCTGCTGCGCCTACTCAGAGCAGCAAAGGCGAAAAGGGAAACACTGGCCAGCACGTGTGTCAGAATAACCATCACCAGAAGCTCCACAGCATTTGGTTCTTTCAATGATAACATTCCCGGCATTGTGCGGCCAGGACCGATGGGGGTCTTTGCGCTTCCCTTGCCTTAACCACTTCATCTGGGTAGGCAGCCTCAAAGTGGAGACATTCCTTCTGAGCACCCTGCGAGCTTCTGCATTTTATGTGCATTTCCTCAAGCAAAAGTCAAATTTGCTAATAGCAAAAAATGTTTGCTCGTTTTTACCCATTCCGCTCCTGTTGCACGAGATGGGGGTGGGGTGGAGGCAAGCAGAGCTGGAGAAGTGGGCAGAGAGCAAGAAACAGTGTGATCAGAGAGAAGAAGAAAAATGCTTATCTGAGTTTGAAAAGGACACGTGCCCTGTTAACCCAATGCCTATATGCGTGCATCATTAAATTCAGAATTTCTGGAGTTAATAGAAACTTGGTTATATTAGGGTTGCTTTTTTCAAGCCAAGGTTTAGGGTGGCATAATTATGTTCCATTGCTGTTGTTTGAAAGGGCAAACAGCATCTTAGGCACAGAACAATGAAATTACAGCTGAGATTTAGGTTAGCAAAAGCCGTCTTCTCTAGGCTTTTATGATTCATTATTTCCCATTAAATACAGTATTAGAAGTGTACACTAGATAGCTCGTGGTTGCTGCTCTCGGAGCACATTATCTATATTACACAGGTCTGGGGAGCAGAATTAGAAAACTTTGGGGGAATGAGCAATATGTGTTTGCTGATAGAAGTACCATATGGCTCATCTTCTTCAATTGCTTTCACTGCGACTCTGATGCTAGAGAAATTAAAGTTTTATTTGATGTGGCACAGCTTAATGAACTGTCTTCTGTTAGGAAAATTGAATATGTTTCCTGTTATTTGAGCACAGAGCCTCCATGGTTTGGCTGATGGGGGATGCATTATGTATTGTTTATTTAGCATTTTGAAAACAAAAGCAAGATATGAAGGTAAAATTGATTACTGCTGGATTGCATTATATAATCAAGTTTTCTCTCTTTAAATCTCCCTTTACAATCCTCTAGCAATGTTTTAATATGAGATTGCTCTAGGTTTTTATTTTCAAAAGGACACAGAAATTAATTTTATCCAAATACCTGTATTCATCAGCAAGGCACTCAGAACTCTAAACTCAGAAGTGTGTGTGTGTGTGTGTATGTGTGTGTGTGTACAGTTTGAAGAAAGAGGCTTTGGAAGAAGGAAAATAACTGAGATTTGTGGACCTAATTGCAAAACTTCTCTTCAGCTCTCAGTCCATTCTGAGTAGATCACACATTTGGCTACTTGAAAGGAGATGTCAGATTCTTTTGTTTGAAACAGATCACTTAGGAGCATGCTAGGATGGAGCCATATAAGAATTGAGAAATTTTTAATATTACAAATATAAACTTCACAGTATCAGGTTTTAAAGTTAGAATAAATTGTCAATAAACAGAAAGCTGGATTTGACCTGAGCACTAAAAATAAAGTGTATATTCCACAAATCTAGATACTTTTCAGTTGAATACATATGCCTTTTAAAAACACATAATCAAAAGGACACATCCATCTTTGGAAAACTAGGATGTTAACCCAGGTGAATGTTGCCCCTCTTTCAAGAATCTGTAAAAGAATGTCAACATTGCTCAATGACTTTGTATTGTTTCTGAATCTGACCTTTATTAATAGAAAGAAATCTGGATAAACTCTAAAAAGCCAGAATTGAGTGATCCTGTCCTAATCTGCATTTCTTTCATTTTTCAATGTGAAATATTCCTCATGTGAGCTGATGACGGGGACACACTAATCTGCAACAAGCAAGTAGAATAAGTAACAGTTAAAATGTGTCAACATTTATCTAGAATATTCAATCCCACCCCACCCCCACTCCCAAGAAGTCATTTATCTTCTGTGATCTGAGCTGTTTTGAGAATTCTGGCATATATTGCAGTTAAACAAACTTCTCGTACAATATAAATACTGTCTGTTCAGGAAAAGCTTCCAGTGTTTATAGTCCATAAGTGAAGAGTAAAGATCTGCCATTTAACCAAGAATAGTACTCTTGGACACATCTGAGCAAAGTGTTCAAGAAGAACTCTGGTAGCAGATCTTGGTTCCAGTCCCCACACCCCCAATACCTTGCCATGAGGAATTTTCACATGTCATCCTTTTGTTGTTTTTCTTAAAATGATTCAATTTTTAGAAAGGAATGCCTGACCGGGGGGGCCTGGTAACAACAACTTCCCTTCAAAACAAGGAAGAAGAAAAACCTCTCATTTTTCTGAAAACCCCTCCTGAAGGCCTGGTAGGATGAAGAGCGTTATGCATTGTTATCAGCATGGCGTAATTTGACTGTTGACAAAGTATCAGTGGCAGCGAGAAGCAGCGAGCGCAGTTAGGAGTGCCGCGGATTGTAATCAAGAAGATGCTTAGCTGTGCAACACTGCATCTTGAGCAGATTTGAATCAACATTGCCTTAAGGGGACACACACACCAAAAGAAAAATCCGTTCATTTTTAGAGGGAGAATTAGAGTGGCACTTGAAGTGAAATCTGACGTGCGTTAATTGCTCTGCAGCTCTCCTAATTAGAGACTTTCAGGCTCGTTGCTGCTGTCACTGTGAGGGTACACTGTCTTACTGGACAAATGCTAAAATTGCAAATTGGTTTGATCAGGAAGTTTTACATGTAAAGATTGACCTGATCCCTCTGGCCCCCATCGGAAAAGTGGACAGCTAGAGAGCGAAGGCAGACCCCAAACAACCAGACCCCAAACAAAAACCAGCCTCATTCAGACTGGTTCATTCTGATCTGGAGTGCAAAGGAGGCAGGTGCTGCTGTCTCCCTTCCTTAAACAGATGGGAATGTTCCTTTCATATTCTGCCTCACATGAAGCCTTTCAGGTGGGAGGAGGCTGCTGAGATGTACATTATCTAGACATTCTCATATTTCTACTCACACCTTGCAGAAATTGGGGAGAGACAGATCTTTTATCAAAGACCATGTCACATGCCACATTTCCCCCAGGTCCAGGTCTTCTGCTTCCCCTTCTTGTCTTAAAGTAATTATACTGCTGTTTGGCCCCCGGGTTGTCACCAGGTATGACACCATAATAATCCGGGCCTCCTTTTTCAACTTCTCTTGTCGAGCCCTTGAACCATTCTTCATTCATTAACATATTGAATTTTTTTTTCAATTTTCCATTTTCTTGCAATAACAATACTAATGCTGGGGTGAAAGCTTGATTGGAGCTAAATTACTTGTTACCTGCTCGCATTTATTTATATGGCGTTGAATTATAAAGCTCTGCTATTGTCATGCCTTGGGCGAATTGTTTATGACACCAGTAATAGGAGTAATTGTTATTGTTGAAATTACCTGTCAGCTACCCGTACCAGTGGCCCTGTCCCACTGACAAATAGTGACAAGGGAGAGGTACCCTCCCTTCGTCCCCTGATGGCTTCTCCTCTGATAATAAGAAGTGCAGGGCCTTTGATAATTTGCCTGTCACTGTTGAGTGCAGCTCAGAGAGAGTTGGCCAAATTGTTGTCATTCACTTTGACAAAGACAGCAAAATGCTACTGTGCAAGCAGAGGATTATCAAAATAAATGAAATCACTTGCACCCCCTTTGTTTGTTTGGTTCAAGAATGGTCTGGCTTTGTATGAGGGTGCAAAATCAAGGTCCAGTTCTTATGTGTAGACCTCTGTTCCTTTAGGATGAGGATGTCAAGGAAGGAAAGGAGATGTTAGAAGACTCGATATTTTTCAGTTTGTGTTGGTTAGGAAGAAAATTAAATTCAAATATAAAGTCAACCAAATTATAGCACAAATTCTAAACATGTGACAGACCCCATTAATTTGAAATGTGTAAACTCCACGGCTTTTCTATCCTTGCATTCTCTTTGTCCCTTGCTCATTTTTGATCTTTGCAGCAGTCAAATTGAATAAGCTTTCCAAAATGCATACATTTTCCTTTCACAGTCAAGTTTCATTTAAAAGTTTAGAATTCTACATCCTCGACTCTTCCAGCTTTGAAAAACCATATCGTCAAATTTAGGATTATTATCTCAAATGGCCAGTTCTTTTTCCATAAATTACCTTGTATTTGTATACTATCTTCATGTGTAAAGAGATAAATGAAACAAAGTCCCAGATATGAAGCATCAATTATGGCAGACTTATGGAGGAAGCAAAATAGCCCTGTTATTGCCAAGCTCAAATATAAATATTTGCATTTTCAACCCCCTTGGCTGCAGAGGGTAAGCCTGTCATGCAGAGGGGCAGGAGTTGGAAGAGAGTGGGGGTGGGTCTAGGAACAAATGGTCTGTATGCTTTGTTCCTGTAAAAAACTAGAATCATTCTCACTTTTCCACAAAAGGCATCATCTCATGCTAGGGAAATTCTTAGTTTTTAAGGTCCTGTGAGGCTATTTTTCATTGATTTCTTTGACAAATACTTGCTGCTAAAAGAAGTCAGGAAGAAAAGGAAAAAAGAACTGAAATAGTTGTAAAATATTGGCTTCTTATAGCATAGTAATCAGTTGTTTATTGGTCTCTACCAGACAAGTAATGACCAACCACAGTGTTAAGTGCCAGCCACATTGCCTGGGGCCTTCTTTCCTAACATCAGCCATTATCTGATTAGAGAACTCCAAGGAAGTCGCTATTGCATAACGTTATGGGTCTTAACAGCACAGGCTGGCTGGCAGGAAACCACCTAGGAGGGTTGATAAAGCAACAGTGATTTTATTTCCTCCACTTATACCTTGCTCTCAGACACTAGCGGTGGCAGAAGGAACCTAAAATTGATCCGAATAGAAACTGTGTGGGGCGTCGGGGAGACAGAAGGAAAGTGATCTATCCCTTAAAGCTTGACTTGGGCTGCACAACATGAAGAAATGACACTTAGAAGCACCCAGATGCTTTCTGAGGTGCTGTGTATTTAAAGCAAGCAAAGAGAATTTGAGCAGCACTAGAATCATTTGTGCAACAAGAGGAAGACAAGGTGTTTCTAAGCTCCAAGAGTGATGTGTGCTTCTAAAGGCAGCCTTTCTGTGCTCGACTGTGGTGGATGTCCCTGATTAACAAGTGGAGGGAGTGACGTAATTAAGAGCTTATCTATGGTAATAAAAGTGCCCAAACCTGTCTTGGAACGTGATCCCGGCAGGAGATAATTTTTTAAGAATGTAACATGTCCTTGCTTTCTGTGTCAAGACACACATTAGTGATCCCAGGAGGGAAAATAAACATATGTTTTTAAATGAAGATATTTAAAATGTACCCCATATTTCAGCATGTTGCTATAACCTGGTCTTTTTTATGTTCCTCCTATAAAACCTAAATTAAGCCTCTTAGGAGTGGTTTTGCTGCAGGTTCCCTCAGAAAAACACAATACATTTAAATGGTTCCAGGACCTGAGTATACTTTAATATGTACTCGCTAGTCTAGCGTGGCATTCTCATGCCCCGATGCCAAACACCAGCTTTATAAAAGAGACTTCTTTAAATTTTAACTTCATTGGAAATGTAAACTTTTAGCAAATAGTAATCACCCCTGTAACTCTGTTGATGAAGTGACTGGCAGCAAATTTATTCTCTATCCTCCCTTTCTCTCTCTCTCTCTCTCCCTCTCTCTCTTCCCCCCTCCATTTGGAAACAACCATCAGATTCAAAGGAAGCTGCACATGTGCGCCTTCGCTGCTGTAGAAAAAACTCAGCAATGCTAATAAAAACGGTCAGAAAATGTCCAATGGACACAGGGCGATTTCTGTACCAGGTTAGGGAACCTGGCAGGACAGGCTGAGCACCCGTACAGTTCTCAAAAGATACAGCTTTGTAAAATGCTCAAGTAAGTTTATTCAGAAATCTTTGGTGTTGTATTTGGTGATATACAACCTTCAGTTGTCTTTTCAAATCCTGTTATTCTTTAACATCCTTTCATTGTGTCCTTTGGAAATTAGAACAATGATGTGTTCCTCTTTGGGGGATGTGTCTCCAGCCAGCAGTGTAGAAGTACATTTCAGATTCTTCAGTGCATTTTCCTCTTCTTTCTAAAATTCTTGGGATATTCATTCCAGAAAGCAGAGAATACTGATGGGCTCCTACACATGCAAGCTCACAGAGCTGATCAGTCTTCTTTGCCCTAAAATGAAATGTTCGTGTAGCCTCAGGGATCTGCAGACAGAGCACTTATATTTCACAAAAGCATTTACACCTCATTTGTGTATTAAAAATAAATAACTGGGTGAGGCTTTCGTTGATTTTCTCCTAATTTTTCAGAACAATATTCAATAATAGCACGCTACTCATCATGTCCTATCTGTGTATTGAAAATTTAATGACTGAAAAACAAAACATCTTACAAACTCAGTTTCTAGACACCACTCCAGAAAGAGGAAAATTCACTTTACAGAAGCAAGGTTAATCTTAGCGGATTTTAAATGTAAACTTTTCCAAAACAGGTTGTAAGTGAATTTAGACAAATTTGGCTCTTAACCTTTAAAGATTTCCTGCCTATTTCTGTATGTCTTTTATTGCATTAATTTTTTATTTAAATTACACCATTAACTGGATATGAATTTATCAAGAATACATGTATTGATTTATAAAACAGTACCATTAATTATTATAATAGCTAGATGTAGTTGATATTACAAAGCCATTTAAAGGTTTTTAATATTAACTTGGACATACATAGATAGATAGACATTATGGACAAGACCACAATTTAAACTGGCTACCAGCAGTTAATGAAAGCTTAGATTTATATTCTAGTTTAGAGACTGACCATATTGTTGCTTTGTAAAACTATTTACATCATGCCATTTTTCAAAGGATGTCTCAATAAAAAAGCTAAATAAAATATTCAGTCAATTCCCAAAGCAGATTTTGTTTTCTATATTTTAAATGCTTAGTGAAAATAATTGATTGTGTGTGTTCCAAGCTTTGTCATTTCCATTCCAGGGTGGCTTTCCTGAGGGGAGCCTCATTTGCATATGCACACTTCACATACTTTTGATCTTGCTGAAGCTCCCCTGCATTTCATCATCCGTGCCCCAATAAACCCATGTATATTTCACAAAACCCACACATCAGGATGCATAAGGCTTTTTGGCATCTTTTATGTTATGCATTTTTTTTCTTAAGGTTTTGGGAAATGGGACTTACCCCCAAGCCGCAAAGCAGGCGATCACGAAGGTATTTGGGTTAGAAAGCAATCTGAAGAGGAAGAAAAGAAAAGGGAGGAAGAAGATAAGCGAGTAATAACATTTTCAAATCACTTTTCGGATGGTAATTAGCCAGCAAGTAGACTGAAATTTAAATTCTTTCACATGGTACTTGGCTTGGGTGTCCCAGGCTCTTTTATTTATATCACTTTTCCCTGCCTGGCAACATATGTTACCGATTTATTATAGTATTTTTACTGTTAGCAGACAAATCCAAAGGCTAGCTGAGAAGGCCAGCTTCATGTGATGACTCTGACAACAACTGCAGGGCACCCTTGAGGGGAGCCAATAGGCTCTTTTGAAGCTGTAATGCTATTAACCCTTTGGATGCCAAAATGTTTCTTACAGCCAAAATGGGTTCAGACTTTCTGTAGACATTACAGAGTTACCTGGACCCAAGTTAAATGTAAATAATTTATTCTGTAAATGTCTCAGTAGCCTTCTGGGCACCTTCTTTCACATGTCTCGAGTCCCCAACAAGCTGTATGACCTACGGATTCCTTTATTTCTGCTCCTCTCTACAGCACACTACAGTCTGTGAGCATGTTGATAAACGCCCAGCTGTATCTTCAGGTTGTCACCCCGCCTTCCCCAGTGTCACTAAATCTCTTAAAAGAAATCAAAATCCTTTAGAATTTAATCAGTCACAGGTTTCTGGTTATCAGAGCTCAACTGAAATTCTTAGAGAAGAACCTAATATTATGTTACAAATTAGAAAGAGCAGCTTTTAAAGTCATTCGCATGAGTATGTGACACTCTAAAGGTTTATGCCTTGTGATTTGTCCACATGAAAACGTCTGCCTTCAAGCTGTGTGTGTTGACTCAAAGGATACATTTTAAAATTTTGGAGTACATACTGTTTGTAAGTTCCTCAGCCCAAATTCTCTCGCTGTCTTAAATTTTTTAGAAATAAATACTTTCTCTACTTAAATATTTATATGAGTTCACTGACAATTTCAGGTACATTTTATAGAATATTTTTTGAACCTTTTTTCTGGAAAATTTAAAAATTAAGTCTCAGATAATGGAAGCCTGTATTGTCAAAGGTCTCAACTTAGCTACTAAAAATGAATGTTTAAATTCAATTTAATTATTAGAATTGAAGCAATAAAAAAAACAAATATTCATAACAGATCTTAGGGATCTGAATGTTGAAACGGTAATTTTGAATAGCAGAAGGCACTATGATAATTTGTCTGTCCAGACATATCTAACACAGAACATTCCACCTAGAACTGTAACAATTACACAACTCTCCAACGATTATACAATTGACCCTGATTTCAGGGCATTAGCATGCAAAATTTAAGTTCAGATCAGACGGTAAAATAACTACCAACTATCAACCCATTTCTTTGATTTCCGTTCTTATTAAAAGTTCTCAGTTCACCATTTACACTTCATTGTACTTTCCAGTCTTTTTTTAGTACTACCTATATATAACATTAACTATAATATTTTTTAAAAGGCAATAAGCAAACTGCATATCTAATTATACAGTTTCATCCTAGGCTAATTTGGGTTACTATTTTAAAGTGGGGTAATTACTTAAATTTCTTATTAGAAACTTACTGTATGCTATGCATTTTTTAATTTTACTTATCTATCTATTTATTTATTATTTGATCGCCAAGAGTCTTCATATAGTGACTGACTGATTGCTATGGACAGTTTGAAATCTATGTAATCATGATCAAAAGGATTTCAGCATCAGAGAATGAGGTCAATTTTGAAAATAACAAACACACTACAGTTTCAAGAGGTGTCACATATGTGTAGAGTGATGAGCAAGATTTGGTTCCAGACCTGCTATGCTGTAAATTAACTTGTCCGAAATGAGTTGATTAGGACACCGTGGTTTTGATAGTAATCCTCTTAGGAAAAAAATGAATGTAGAGAATAAGTTTCTTCTTCAAAAAAGCATGTTTTTGCATCAAAATTGAATCTCTAGCACAATTCCATTCCTCTATGTAGCAACCTGACAAGGTTTGGGGGAGATCCCAAGCTCTTCTCCAGCAGCCCCTAGGCTCTGTGGCCACTGCACTCACCAATACCAGCCATTCTCCTTCCCTCCCTTCCAACATAAAACAGGTGTCATTTCAAGCCCCAGTCTAAGACTGTCCGGGCTTCCTGCCTGCTCTCTAGGACACACATCCCGTGGCTCGTGAGGGTCACAGCTTCCACTGAAGCCCTTCTCCCCTTTCCTCCCTCCCCTCTGCCCGGCATCCTGGCCTAACCCCTGGCTCTCTGTTTTGTCCATCACTCCCCCATCCCATTTCTGACCTATACTTTTTCTAGATCCGACATAGGCAGGTTAAGAAGTAATGAGAACCAGATGGACGAGGCGCAGAAATTGCCCAAATGGGTTTGAGAACGTGAGGAGCTGTCAGGCATGGAGAGAAGCTGGAATTTTTCAGCAATAAAATGGGATTTATCACCACTCTACCACAGTCATTGCCGACAACCGTTTACCTCGACAGAAAGCCCATTCCAAGAGGCCATGCCGATGCAGATTCTTTTTTCCCAAAGAGTGATGATTGGCATTTGTTCTAAGGCTCGAATGGCCCGCAGTGGAGGTGAAACATTTAGGCCAAAGTCCTGCATCCCCCACTGAGGCAAATGAACCTGCTAAATAAGTCCCTTCCACAATGGCTATGTAATTGAAACCAGAAAGGGAGAGAATCTGATAAATTGCTTGACCCTGAAAGAATGTTAAGGTCATAAATTTTCATTGCATGTTTTCCTCCCTTTTAAAATTTTTTATATTGATTATATTTAGTATTTGCCTCAAAATTCAACAAGCTTACAGATCATCAGTTGTGGCCGGAGAGGGAAGCACAGTAAATCGTCAGTTAGAAGGGCAAGGGTAACCTCCACTGTCTCCCAGAGACGGGTGTTGCTGGTTCCTTGGAACTCCAAGGACCCTCAGGGAGGATCTTATATTTCAGAATTATTCCAACTTAACACACAGTTTGTTCTGGTGTGAACAATATGAACTCTGCACAAGAGAGTCTTCTCGGAAGGGCGCTGCTCTGCTTCTGTCCGTTAGGAATGATGAACTGCTAAGCACCTAGCAATCCATCTGTAGAACTGGCATCTACAGACCTTTCCACACAGACCCCTAAAACAAAGACTATGTACTTAGTTAGAAAGGGGCAGGCCTCCTTTTATAAGGAGATGGAAGTGTAACTGTGCACATATGAATTAGCACGCCTGCTTCTGAATACTGATTTTAGCAAGTCTGCTTTGAAATGATTCAAACTTTTTTTGAAGTATGGGTTGTCTTAATGTGAAATAAAATATAAGTCATGTAAACACTCCAAGTTACACATTACATATTATAAAATTTACTAAAATACTGAAGTCATCACTCATCATAGAGTGGAAAATTTTCTACACATCTTGCTATGAGGTTTTACTTGTTTTTCTAAGAATTGAATAAACTACACTTGTCAGCATTTTAATTTAGCTATACTCTCAACTGGTCATGTGTAACCATGCATTGTAAGGACAGATGCTCTCTCAGTCTAAGCAAGGCAGGTAATTATTTTATAGTCGAAACTTCTTATCCTTGAAAAACTTTAAAGAACACCATATCTCTTATGTATTTGTGTATTTTCTTTGTAGATCCACTAAACAAATCCAGAGATATCTGATCACTAATGCATCACTTTTATGTTCCAAATTATTGGGAGACAAAATGGATCACAAGGAAACAATACTGAGTGACCATTGAGCTAATTTCTCTAATTTAAGAAAAATTCCTTCTCATTTGTTTTCAGTTTCTAAATTACCAGATTAGAGTTTGAAGTCAGTACTAGTTCTAGGATATATAAATATTATGTAAGCTTATGAGTTTTTCCTCTTAAACATCTAAACCAAACACATCAAAAAAAAGTAATGTATGCCACATTTCATAAAGTATATGATCAGTAGGGGCTAAATAATTTATTTTATTCATTACAAGTAGTTAATGACCAGTGTTTATTAAAAGTATTTCTTTGTCAAAAATGTTTTATTAGGGATGTAGGAAATAGTCCATAAAAGAAATAAATTCCAAATATATTTTCAAATATATAAAGTTGGAGACATTTTTTGTGACACAAAAAAAGTAGCTAGTATTGGGGCCGTTGAAGGATCTTGGAATCTGGCACCGCAATATAAGTCAGAATGATGATCTGCGTTTCTGTCACCTGTGCATGTGTGCGCATTCTCCTAAGACCTCCGCGACACGACCTCTTATAATGGGGGACCATAATATACATACATATGTTCTGCTTTTAATCTACTGGATTTTTTCTAGCCTTAAAATGAAGCTTTCTTCCTCTACTCTTAATTTGTTGTTGCAAGGCTGCCTCAAACAAAAAATAAATAACTATACGCATATGTATACTTATATACGTTTAAATAAAATATGAACAGAAAATTGATTCTCTCACTAATATTTTTGCAAACTAGTGTTCAGCTGATGCACCTCGACTTTATTTTGCATCACATTAGTGTCATAACGGTAATGACTAGCCTTTATTCACTAACAGTTTGAGTCAGCACTTTGAGACATTTTCAAATTAGGTCATACTGCACATTTGTGGCTGATACAAAGGTTGATTAAGAGAGCTATACAATTGTAAAGTGGTGTGGTGTGAGTTGAATTAAGTTCTCTCTGATAGTTACGGGAAATGAGAGCCACTATAACTTAGCAGAAATAATGTGTGCACACAGAGGGGGTACAGTCCCATGGAGGGCTTGAGGTATTTTTCATTTACAATTTAACAAAGTCTTCTGTCTTTTATGAAAAAATCCTGTCGCAGGGACTGGAACCAGAAATGAATGACTAAAAGGACCCCGGCAGCTGGTCCCCAGTTCTGTGCCTATGAAGCCAGCTTTTACCGTTGAGTTCCTTTTGCTCATCTTAATAAAGATGCTTTCCCTTCCAGATACTGCCTACAAGGTCTATAGCTTTTCCAAAACTAAAATGATCCTGTGTCACAACCAAGCCACTTTCCCATAATATAACAATTCTAAGGCAAAGTCTAATTGTTGTGCAAGCTAGACCTGGAGAGAAAAAAAAAAGAAAAACAACAATCAGTCTGTTTAGAGTGATACTGTCACATCAAATCCATAAACTCATCTAAAATTCGAAAGCATAGGATTTTCTTTAATTCACCCAGTACTTTAAGTAAATTGTGAAAATGGCCCCTGAAAGACAAGAGTACCTTTTAACTCAGTTTATAGACAACAAAAATAAAAGCTGAACTGTTAATCATTTGTTTATTTGATAAGAACAAAATAGTAGTTTTGTGGGCTGAGGGAACAGCTCAGTGTTTAAGAGCACTTGGTGCTCTTCCAGAGACTTGAGTTTGACTCCCAGCACTTATATATCTGTGATTTTTTATAAGAATGCAAATAGCCTAAACAACTATTCTTTACAAAGAAGGGAGGGAGGGAGGAATGGAGGGAAGGAAATAAAGAGAGAAAGAATGAGTAGCAGGAGAATAGGAACAGAAAAGGGGAATGGGAGGAGACTTCGCTCAGCTCTGTCACTCCTCCGACCAGGACTTCAGGACTCCCCACTCTTGCTGACTGATTCTTGTCCCTCAGCTATGAAAGGCCACAACTTACAAACTTGATAGGAATTGCTGTCTTCTGCTGCGGTGCTTTGCCCATGTGTGACTGGATCAGTATATATTTTAAGAACCTGTTCCTTGAATTTGGGTAAGGACAAACCCTTTTGTTATTGCTAAACTGTGTAAGTTGATTATTTATTGCTTAATCAACAGTCATGAATATTTTCAATGGAATGCCTTATGACCAATGTTAAAAGACACATCCCCTTGACTGAGAGTGAAATTAGTACTAGAGACAGTGGTTGACACTATGTCTCAAGCCGGAACATTTCCATCTTGAACAAACCCTTGGTATTTGCAATCACTTAATTTACATTTTCAAAAGGTCACTTGTGGTGTTAGTTGGAGCAGATGGTATATTTTATTTATTTTGAAACAAGCTGATTTTACGAGCCTAGGAGAGCTACCTTTCTGGTCGCTGGGACAGCATACTAGTGCAACGAACAGGTAAAAGTATTGTTGCTTTTCTGTTAAACAATTAGGGAAATGCTTGGGTTTCTCCAACATTTGAATTAATAGATGAGGATAGCATGCAGTGAGCTATGTTTATCAATATGGGTTTTTTATTATTATTTTACAGAATGAAGATAGCAATATTACAAGGTGTAACACAACTCTGATGATCTGGCATACAGTGATTAAATAAGGCTAATCTTCATTTTACATGCTAATAGTATATTTATAATCTCCACAGCATATCCAATTTAACAATTTTATTCTCTATTCATAAAGTATTCCTTATTAGTGGAGGAGAATACCCTTGCATTCACCACAGATGCTAGTTTAATTGGACTCGAGTGCATTCTGTATAATTAGTCCACTTTTCTAATATTTCATCTATAATTATACAAGGAACAATATGCTTAAATTTTACAAAATTGTTTAAAGAAAGATTTGGAAAAAAAAAAAAAAAAACATGAGTATTCCGTTTTTATCATTTCCCAGTCCCTACCAAGAGCCTCATGAAAATGGGGCTCAGGCCAGAGTGTGCTGCTGGGTAAGGAATGGGTGCCCAGATAGGCTCTGTGGCTAGAAGCAAAAACGATTCCCTCCACGCCAGTCATCTCTCCTGATATCAGTGGCAGAGTCCTTTGGACCCAGCTGCCACTGAGATGCGAGATCAAAGCCCCCACATGCCGCCCACCACCCTCAGGGTTCCGCATGGCAAAGCTGTGTGGTTTGGCTGAGATCTGAAGTTTGTAGAGATCTGAAGTTCGTACACCTTTCCTCACTACTTCTTTCCCCAGCAATTAAATCTCTTCTAGATAAAGTCATCCCAAATAACAAGGTTTGCATTTGTATCATGGGATCCAAGTTTTAATTTTGTTAGGGACTGTGACCATGTGGAGAAAAGGAGAGAGAGAGAGAGAGAGAGAGAGAGAGAGAAGAAATTTGCCTATTATTTTGAAGTCTCACATTATTATGAAGTAAGTTAATAGGGTCTCTGAATATATACGTGTGTATTGCCCGTTTTAGTTCAAACAAGTCTATTTTTAGCCAAGGATGAGGGCTGAGGGACCCTAATCAGATCCCTAAAACCCAAGTCTAGAGCTAGGCATGGTGGCGCATGCTTGCGATCTCAGCACTAGGGGGCAGAGACAGCAGACCTCTGGGGCTTGCCTGCCAATCAGTAAAACCTATCTGTTGATGTCTAGATCAGTGAGAGACCCTGTCTCAAAAAAGTAAGGTGGACAGTGCCTGAGCAGCAACACCCTTACAGATAGCTATGCAGGCACATGCACACTCACATACACAGCTGTACACACGTGCACACATATGCACCCACACATACACACACAAAACAGCTTCAAGAGTAAAAGAAAATAATTTGGGCAGTTCTAGTAAGCTTTCCCATCAGCTTAGGAAAGCCTCCATGTTAGTGACTGTCAGTAGTGTGAAGGGCTGAGCAGTAAGCTCTACTCCCTGATATATCCAACTGGCCCTACAAGGCAGTTTCTTTTACGTCCCTAAAATGTCCACCCTGTCAACACAAGTGTACTCGATTTACCTTCCAGCATGCCTGTTTGCCTGCTACTACAAAGAGAAGCAGTTACAGAAGAGACTGCTTTGACCCAGAAGCCTACCCACTGGCCCATCGACAACTGAAGACCCCTTAAAGATTTCAAACAGAATCTCTTTTAAACTAATAATTGAAATGAAAATGAGACATGGCCCTGAGTCAATCAGGATCTAGCCGGTTAAACTAAATCATCACCTGGTGACGGGAAAACAAAAGGCGGGGTGGTGAGCGCAGCAACGCTGGAAGGCAGGAAGCCTGCCATTCGTCCTCTAGAGGAGGACAGAGAGCAGAACACAGGTTCCAGAACCAAAGAAGAATGTCACCCAGCCACCTCCAAGCAGGTCGGAGCCTGAGAGATTGATTTTGCCAGCCCTCTCCTTCCTAATCAGTGCCAGGTCTGTAGACCCTGTGTAGAGTCAGGTAGGCACCTTGCAGTCTTAAGCCCCAAGCAATACAGATCACAGAAAGAACTCGCATGGGGCAAGGAACCAACAGATCAATGACCAGCACAGACCTTTCTCAATAACCTCAATTAAAATTTTTGTATGGAGAAAAATTTCAACAAACCCTTGTATGAATACAGTACATAGAAATGGATATGTGTTTGGTTTTCAAATTTCTAAGGCACTATACCTGAGATTGGCAACAAGATAAATGGCTGCCATGTTGAAGATAAACGTTCAAGCAAACTCCAGTTATTTTAGCTGAATGAATTTAGAAAGGACACAACTGCTTTAAAAATTAGAGGCCAGCTCACTCCCAAGTCCTTACAGGTGCATGTAAGAAAGACTGTGGTCACCTACATCAGTGTGGCCCATTGACACCACAGTAAGATACAAATATGTCATTAAACTTGCTTTCTAAAAAAGATTTATTATTTGTATTTTATATGTTTTATGTTGTGTGTTTGCTTGCAAGTATTTACGTGTATCACATGCACGTCTGGTGCCAAAGGAGATCAGGAGAGGGCGTCAGATCCCTGGAAGTGGAGTTACAGACATTGTAACCATGCAGGTTCTGGGAACTGAACCCCCATCCTCTGCAAAAACAGCCAGTGCTCTTAACTGCTGAGCCACCTCTCCAGCCCCCTTAAACTTGCCTTTTCTTTCCTTTCAGCTTGCAGGTTTCAGCTTTGCTCCTGGAAGCCCAGAGTCCTTCCTGAGCAGCACCTCTTTCCTGTGTGGCGGGCAGCCCTGCCCTTGCACAGTGGCCCCACGGCCAGACCAACTGTGTAAAGACGTGTCTTCGACTTTTCCTAATGTTCTCTATCTTTGAGGTATTCTTCCTACACACCAGCAAATACGAATGTTGCTCAAGCTCAGGAATAATGCCACCTACTTCCTTGAAACCCAGATCCAAGAGCACTTTCCCAGGCTCAGCATCTCATCCTCTTGCCATTCCGTCCAGCCTTGTCGCCTGCCTATGGTACAACTGAGTGAGATCTGCTTTTGTTACTACAAAATGAAGACTTTATATGTTGACTCCCCTCTTCTGACTTGGAAAAGGAAAGGCCAAGAGGAAATTATTGCTACTTTAGACAGCAGCATAAATTTTCTTCCTATTTTTAACCTAGCTTTTAATTTAATAAGTTTTATGACCCTTATATTAAATACATATGTTTTACAAGACGTTGTGTCCCTTGAGTCACCCTGAATTTGCTCTACTGTACCAGAGTTAAATGAATGAATACCGTGCTTCTGATTGTCGATCACCGTGTTGTATTTGATCCTTACCCAGGCAACCTTACACCCAGGAAACATTCTCAAAGGCAGAGGGCATTACAGACCCTAAATCATCTAAAGGTCAGCACAGACCATATTAAATGTTATCAGCTCATTGGAATATTATAATTTTAAGTATCTCTATTACACATTCTTGCAACAATCAATTAAAGACAGGCAAAATATTGGAAATAGTGCCTGATCACGGGAACTGCCAACTGAGCAAATGCCAAACTTTATACAGTTACCCTATTAGCCAACACAAATTAAGCTGGAGAGTTGGTGTGAAGAAGGAAGTTTTCTGGGTTTATGTGGCAGAGCCAACAAAAGAGGGGTGTGGCTTGGCCTAAAATTGTGTTAAGTAGTGAGAAAACACAACATCCATCAATGATCAAATTTTTATTGTTTTAAATTATTAAAATGTAGCAGATTTCTGCATCTAAGCAAAATATAGAGCTATGGATCAGATTATTATTCAAACCGAAGGTGTTACATTATCATAAGACTTGTTTTTAAATGTTTTGTAAATTTGTCACTTCCGTTTTAATTTAAAACATGACTTTCCTACACATGCCAACATTTAGTAAATCAAAAAGCTATTGAAAGTGTTCTTTGGGTCAAGAGATCAAGAGTGGCTAAACTCAAGATGGAAAGAGTCATATCACAACTTCAGGTTCTCCAGCAGACTGTATAACTCTGTACACTTAAGTTTAGTAATGGATGAAATCCAACTCAAGAAGCCATTAATTTCTTTTCTGTTCACTTTGTTTACTTTTGTCCTACTTCAGTGACTTTGAAGGGCATGATCTTAAAGTATAACTGGTTATTCATAAGACTGCCCTCAAAATCTACATAAGAATTAATGTTCACGTCACAGTCCTGCATGGCTGTGGCACTGACCTGTTGCTGTGGGTTATTGTTAGAGGAAATCATCCATTATTTTCAAAAGGGGAAAAAAAAAAAAACTCATCCTTTCTAAATTTCATTTAGGACAGAGTGACCAAAATATTAGACGTCTTTGGAGTTTAAGTATTCCACACCTTGTAGGTTACTTGCATTTAAAAGGCTTTTGTTTTGTAGAAAGAAGCTAGAGTCTCCGATACACAGGAACTCTTGGTCAGCCCAACTAAGCTATAGCCACATTAATGAGAAATGCCGGATGGGATGAAATGTTGGCACCAAGCTCCACAGAAGTAAGGGCTGGCCATTTTAACAGTCCTAGAGAATTCCTGGTCACCTCCCAAGGGGCAAATTGATGTCAAATTCTGCTGTCTGTCAGGATTAAGTGCCTGTTTGCTTTTTCACTAACATGTGGTTTGAGAACAAAGCAGCTCACATCTCCTCAGTCCTGACAAAGCAGCTCAAATTGCTGAGTAAAATTCCTTAATCCCCCATCTTAATCTGAAAACACCAGCAGCATGGCGAAACACTCTGTTCTCTGCACAGCCCCTGCCCCACCCTCCCGATCCCTGACCACCCACCCACTCCTCCTCAGCCTGCTCATTCCCCAGTGCAGCGGAATGTTACCAACTTGGAAATTCTAGCAGCTTGGGCCAAGCTCTGCCTGACTCAGGTGTTTTTGTTCCTTATCATCTTCAGTCAAAGGCTGACAGGAGAAGAGTAAGACCAAAAGAGCAGTTCCCCGAACATATTAGCCCTTGAACCCATGTGCATGCAGATAGTACAGGCACCTTACGTTTTTTAATACGCTTTGATTGTTTGTTGGAAATATTTGTCATCTCTAACTTGAAAGTCAAATTAATATTAGAATTTAGTGTACAAATTTAGAATATTTTTACTTACAAATTTAGAATATTTTTACTAAGGAAAGAGAAGGAAGTAAAATTAAGATCATCTGCTAAAACTATGAAAACAATCTTTGCTAACAGGTGGCAAAAGAATATGTGACAGAAAAATATTCCCATTAATTGCATATGAACTAAAAGTCATGGTTTTCTTTTCTATTTTTCTATTGCAGTGTTAAATAAGATTCACCATAATAAATCAATAAAATCAGAAAATTTTACTTCTTCATTGCAAAAATTTTAATTCAGTTAAATTCCAGTTAAAGTCAGATGCCACCAGGCTGTTTCTGTCTTTCAGTGTCCCCTTTCACCTAAAACAAGTGACTTTTATTAGATACTTCTGCAGAGTTATGCCCAAATGCTTGAGACAGTGAATTTAAGGAGGAAAAATTTGCTTTGGTTCATGGTTTCAGAGGGTTCAGTCAGTGGTCACTCGGCACTGTTTGCATAGGTAGAACATCATCAAAGCTCCAAGTATGCTGTGGAAAAGGTTCTGTGTCTCATGAACAAGAGGAAGCAGAGATCGAGGCGAGGAGAGTTGGGATCACATATAAGCTTCAAAGGCATACCCCACTGCCTGCAGCTTGACCTCACCTAAAATTTCCACCACCTCCCAAAAATGTACTGGTCAGCTGGGGATTAAATACTCAACACATGAGCCTGTGAAGGACATTTCACATTCAAACCCTCTAGGAGTCCTGGATACTCATACAGTGCAGTATCATTGAGAAACACTAATAAAGCTTCATCGAGGATGTAAACAATAGAGCATGATTTCCCCAATACCTATAAAACATCCCTGTGTTACATGTAATAGTGTCACTTTCATCTTGACTTTCCTCTTTTCTGCATGGTGGGTGAAGCATACAGCAAAGAGAAGGAGATGCGTGCACATAGTAAGAACCCTCACTCCAGAGACGTTCTCACCAGCAACATTATCGTTAATAACTCTTATTAGGGAAAAAATTAAGTCACTGGAATTCAGATAATGATCTTATTTTTCCTTAGTAAATTCATCATTCTTATAAAAAGTCCTATTTAAATGATAGAAAAGTCACCTCCTTCTCAACGCAGAAATGATTATCCTTTAAAAGGTGAGTTTTTTAACTCACCATTGTTTTACTGGGCCGGGGGGATCTGGACAGCTGTTGCAGTTCCTAACCCATAAATCCTCACTCATGCATGAACCTTTTCACCCTAAGCCAAGATTGAAGGCGATGGCCTTTGATGACTTAAAAGAATAACATCCATAAAGGTCCCATGGCACACTTGGAAGAGCATGGCCCACTGTCAAGCTCTCTCTGCTTAAATCAGAGTCTATTTTCTGTGTGACCCTGGAGGAGTCATCGCCTTTCTCTGTTTCCACTTCTTCTGCAAAATGAGAGTAATGGTTGAAGCTAACTGATGGAAATGTTGAATGAGCTGAGATTTGTAAAACATTGCCTCACACTGAATCCAAGCCATACCAATGTTTGATGTCTTAAAATACTATACCATGGGCAACGAAAGCTTAGTGTCTTCTTCACCTGATATCATGGAAGTCCCTTCAGAGGGAAGCTTTGAAACAGAATGTTGTAAACTCCCAAAGTCCCCTGTGTTACGGTGTTTTAAGTGCTTGGAATAGGCTGAAAACTCTTCTCGGGTACCAACTCGTCTATAGTCAGGCTATAATGGAAGTTCTTAGAGATTTTCCAGTTGTGTGCTCATGAGGTTAAAGCCAAAAACTCAGTTCTCCTGCCTGCTGCTTTTGTCATATCTCACAGCATAACTGATCTTAAATCTGAACAACCTTCCTATTAAAAAGTTGCAGTTACAGCAAATCAAGAGAAATGTACCAATGAATCGACTTAAATACAAATTTATCATTTAACCTCTTAAGATATGTTATAAGAATGGCATCACTATCTACATGCAGTACGTACTTTCAAGGAAACATTCTCTGACCATGTTTACGTGTAAATGAAAGTCATACCTGAGGCTTAGTACTCTTAAAAAAAAGTCCTTATAAAATATGGAAGCCCAGATAACACAGCTTTCAAATTCAGTAGACAGCTTGTGCTCAGGAGAGAGACAACTACACAGAGTCTGAGCATACTAATGACTACTCTGCCTCTTTATTTGGGGTTCAATAAAGTTTCATTTTCTATAATGGTGCAAAACTCAGAAAAGAAAGAAAAACTGAAAATAACCCACAGATCCATCAATAAGCAATTATTTATCCAGCTATCAAAGCTTATTCTACGTGTGTATTTGTATATGTTAGTTGGCATTCATGGGCTATTCTTCAGTATAAAATATAAAATATAGGATCATATGTAGGGTATGATTTTATTTGGGAAACATACCACTTTGTTTTGAATAAGAAACAGACTTCCAAAAGATAGCACAGAACAAGTAAATATAGTGGTTATCAGTTTAGAGAATTTGTCTTTCTTATTATTTTCTGTTCTTCACCTATGTTTTATTTTTATTTCTTAAACATTTATTATATAAAGCCAGACAAGAGAGCTACACTGCCAGTTCTAAACTTTATGCCTGGATAGAAGATATCTCTTTTAATGTGGATTAGATTTCTAGTAAATAGATGTATGCATACAGTTGTTAATCAAAAAATATTACTCATGAGTATATCCATTCTCTTATACAAACAAACACAGAAAAACATGTGTTGCTAGAATTACTGATAACAATAACCCATATCTGATGATAATATTAACCATACAATAGCTCTGAAGCTTCAGGGAACATGAAAACTTCCTGGAAAATTTGTTAAAGAAGCAATTGCCAAACATACCTTCAGACTTTCTGATTCAGCAGGTCCTAGCTGAGGCTTGAGAATATGCATTTACTGCAAGATCCTCTGGTGGGGAGATGTTTCGTCTGCTGTGTAGGGCCACTTGAGCACTATGGACATATCAGTGCTGTCTTGCCAGAATGAATGGGATTTGATACATACCCTGCCCCATTTGGGTGTGCTCTGTTCTGCTCTGGGAAGATGATGAACAGTTGTTCTTTCTCCTTACAGGAGAAAAGAGAGAAAATGGAATTATCCTGCAGAATGGTTGAAGCCTACACAAGGTTTATTAAGGACTGAGATAGGTTAAGAGCGTCACTATAAGGAAGTTTTTGTGATCTGTGTCCTGAAGGTTTTACAGCTTTTGACTGAGTTGTGGGAAAAGAGAAAAGGCTGTACAATGGATACCAGTTTTTTTTCAGGTGAGCACAAAGCTACCCCAGCACCTCTGTGACCTGAGCTAACCAAAGACTTCACTCTGCTTTGTTTCCCAGCCTGAGTGACAAGGAGAGGCTTCTTCCCTCTCCCCTCGCTGGGTGGTGCTGTGACAGCTTCACTTCTACCCTTTCTCAAAGCAAATAAACCAGCGCATTCTGAGGCTCCACTTGCCATGCTAAGCCAGCAAACCAAGAACCATCTCTGGCAGAAAAGACCACTCAGAAAAATCTTACTCAACAGTTGCTTCTAGAGAATAAAAACAGATTTCTAGGCATTCAAGAAAAGACATTTTTCTTCAGTTAAACTATTTTCAGCTCTTTTCAAACTTATAGTATAAAACCAGATACAACTGACTACTTCTGTCCTCACTGGACTTCTAGAGTTACCAGTGTCCCCACAGAGAACTCAGGAACTCACCTGGCACATTCCCATGGGTCAGAAACACTTAGAATCTGACATTCTCCAGCTAGTTCTTTCCTTCACCCAGTCTCACTTCTGCTTTGACATCGCACGTGTGTGTGTGTGTGTGTGTGTGTGTGTGTGTGTGTGTGTGTTTATAGAGCATCTAGTATCTATGGCTCAGGGGAAATGCAGTATTTGTCTTTTTGAGTCCACATTACTTTTCATAGTATGATGCTCTCCAATTATGTCAATTTTCCTGCAAAAAAAAAAAAAAACCACAATTTCATTCTTAGTTGTGACTGAATAAAACTTTGCTGTAAATAGATAACACATTTTCAGTGTTCGTTAATCTATTGACAGACAAATAAACTGATTTTCTAATTTGACTGTTGTTGTAATAAACACAAATGTATGAAAATCTCTGGTGTGTTGATTTAGTCCTTTGGGCATACACTCCAGAGTACTTTAGATGGGTCATGTGATAATCTAGTTTTAAGAGTTTTGAGAAACCTCCACACTGATTTCCACAGTGGCTGTGCCAGTTTGCATCCCACCAGCAGTGTGTAAGTGTCCCATTCTGCCACATCCTCAGCAGTACTTGCTGTTGCTTGTTTACTTAACCATCCTGTCTAAAATCCACACTCTGCAGACTCTTATTCTCTATACTTCAATCATCTGTGGCTTTTTGTGTTCATCACCCTCTCATTGATGAGAGTTCTCTCGATCATGTTCCACTGTTGTCCATGAGCTTAGGTGTCGAGGTTCCATTGTAAATGTGTCACTTAGAGTTGGGCATCTCACAGACACTTATTCTCTGTGTGTGACCAGTTGTGAAACTCTGTAATTGTCCCCATTTGTTGCAAAAGAAGCTTTTTTGATGACTGGTGACTAGCATACTCATCTGTACACATAGGATCCATATTTAACATATAGTAAAAAGCACATTGTCTAGGGACATGAAAGCCTTGAGAAATTTCTGTTTAGCTGCTCTTTAGTCTTGTAAAATTCAGCAGGGAGTTTTTCTGGACTGGGGCTTATTTTAGTTGGGAGACTTTTATTACTGCTTTAATTTTAACATTTGTATATCTATCTTAAGTTGTTTACATCCACTTGGTTTAATTTAAGTAGATGATATGTGTCTTAAACTTGATCCTTTCTTCTAGATTTTCCAATTTAATGGAACATGGGATTTCAACATATGCCCCAGTGATCTTCAGCTTGACATTACTATGGCTCCCTTTTCATCTCTAATTTATTAATTTAGTGACTAAATTCATAGTAGTTTGATGAAATGTTTTGTTAATCTTATTTAGCTTTTCAAATAAATGACTCTGTTTCATTGATTATTTACGTTGCTGTTTTGTTTTCATTATGCCCTGATCTTTATCATTTCTTTCTGTCTAATGATTTGGAGTTTGGCTTATTCTTGTTCTCCTAAAAGCTTAAAGTGAATCATTAAGTTATTTATTTGTGTTTTTTCTTTTTTGTAGCTATAAATTTCCCTCTTAAAATCTCTTTCTTTATATTGCACAAATTCTGATATGTTGTATTTTCATTTCCATTCAATTTTAGGGAATTTTTTTAGCTTCCTTTTGGTTTCTTTGATGACTCACTCGTCACTCAGTAGTATATTGTTTAATGTCCATGAGTTTGTACATATTGTCTGTAGTTTTCATTGGTACTGATTTCTAGTTTTATTCCATTGTGATCTGATAGAATATCAGAAAGTCTTGCAATTTTCTTGCATTTACTAAGACTTGCTTTGCATCTTAAAATATAGTCTATTTAGAGACTGTTTCATGGGATGCTGAGAATGGTGTGTATTTTGCAATGTTTGAGTGAAATATTTTATAGATGTCTGCTAAGTCCATTTGCTCTTTAATGTCATTTAACTCTGATATTTTATTGAGAATTTTTGTCTCTGGCTTTTTGGGGGAAGAGAGTGTCTGTTTGTTGTTTGTTTTATTTGGTCTGAATGCGCTATTGTTGCAAGTGAAATACTAAAGTCATCAACTATTATTTTACTGAGATCAGTCTGTGCCATTACATCCAGGAATGTTTGCTTTGTAAAGCTGGATATGCCAGTGTTTGGTGCACATGCCCTTAGAATTGTAATATCCTCCTGATAGAGTATTCCTTTAACCAATATGAAGTGACCTTCACCTCTTCTGACTCATTTTGACATAACATCATTTTTGTTATTAATTTGAAGTAATAAATGCTCATGGGATATTTCTCAGTACATTTCATTCGTCATCAATTCATATATCCCACCTTTTCAGTTCATTCCTTTGCATAGAAAGTATGGATTAAAAAAGACCTTAGAGATCTAATCTTCCCACTCGTAAGTGATGGAAAACCAGGTTCAGAACTACTAGGTGATTCCCAAGCCCCAAAATAACACTTCCAGATGTAAAATCAGGAGCTGAGGTTTCTTCCTCTTTCTATCTTGAAAGGCAGGGAGCTGAGAGAAACATCAGTAGCTTTTGTGCATCTGTTGCATATGAAATGTGGTATAATTGTAATATCCAGGAATTGCTTCATTGCAAGTGAAAAAAAGCTATTTCTAGGAAAGCTTTGCAGAACAAGGTTTCACTGGCACAGGCAACGCAGCAGCCATCTATAGAGACCGGACAGGAAGCCAAAACATGTTATTGGTCTCCCGATTCCCCTTGTGAGCTGACTGCATTTTTTTCAACCTGGCCTTTTTTACAAAGCCACCCTAAAACAGGAGAATGATTGTGCCATACTGAACATGATGCCAATCTATGAAACAGAGGTTTCCATTTTCTCACTTGGCATGGATTCTAGAAGTCATTGAACAGACCTGGCCCAGCTACTTGAGCCAGCCATCAGTGACCCAGGGTCCTTCCAGTCCCTGTTCCATCATGCTTAGCTGGACTAAGATCAATCCTTGGTATGTAAATTCAGACAGAAAAAGGGAGTAGTGAGAGAGCCAAAGTCCCTCATCCCTATTACGATAATGCTGTTTCTCAGAAGCCTCACAGAACAGACTTCCATCTGTATCTGATCGGCCATAATTGTAAGGCTGGGCTACCTCAAAGTTTAAGTGATTGTTAACTGCAACTGGAAACCTGCTGCTCTTATTTTATTTAAATAAAAAGGAGAGAATGGCGAGTTAGATAACTTGTCTTCCAGGAGACAGTGTCCCCTTATTTCCAACTAGACAGACCCTGGGAAGAGGCATTAGGTGGCTCATGTTGTCCCCACAATGCCTTCTGTGGCATATGTGTGGAGTGTTATAATTCTCATCCCAACTAAAATCTAGTAGACAAAGATGGCCAATGTAAGGAGAAGGAGAATTGCTGATCAGGGGATGGGTTGTTCAGCATGCTGAACAGTGGTAGGATAGCCCAAGCTGCATGAAGTATAACTATGATTCAGGAATCCATTCAACATTTCAAATACTGAATGTTGAGCAAGCATCCAGGATATCATCCAATGGTGTTCACCACATTTCCTAAAGGCCTGAGGAGATGCGGTGAGAACTCCAAATATGAAAAATATGAGCTAGCACATCATTTGTCAGCTGCATTACTTCATGCCTGTGGGTGAGTAATAGAGCAAGGCTAGGGATCTACTGGCTCATACAGTGATATCTTCAACCACGTTAATTAAATTAATATGACCTGCACTAATGAAAGCCACAGAATCCTATTTTGGTTTCTATCAGCACACACATTTGGATAATTTAATTCTGTCAGACTTGTGCACCCCCACATCAAATTCAATGCTCATGATATCATGGTAATTTAAAGCACTTTCTACAGAAAACTAACAAAGAAAATGACTTGTGAAGTAAATTTATTTCAGATGAGCAATAAACCAAATCAAGAATTAGGGATTTGTGGTGGTTTTACTGCGGAGTCCTGCTTCATCACTCTGATTCTCTTTCTTAACTTATATTCTTCCTTGACATGTTTTCTAAATGGTTAGTCACATGAGAAGATATTTAAATGACCATATCATAAGGTGAAAGATTTATAGCCTAAATTACAGTGAACAAATTCAGTATGCTGTGGCATTAGAAGCCTTTGGGTTATATTTGAGGCATTAAAATGTGCTTTAAAACACACAGTTTCTCTTTTAAACAGTATTGTTTCCTCTTTCCTGTTTATCTAGTAGCAGGTTTTCAGAGTAACCAAGTGAAAATGAATGACTTAGTCCTTGGTTCAGAGAAATAATGGGTTACTAGCATAATTAATTTTATGTTTAATTACTATAGAATGAAGCAATTCAACAATATCCAATCAATCCTTAGAATGACAGACCAGAAGGTCAGCAGTTGCTAAGTCAATTGTTTTGAAAGAAAAATTTATATCAGGTTCTCTTTTATGTGCTATATAAAGAAATTGGATAAAAGTGGCCGAGCAAACATTAATTAATTGTATAAATATGATCCAGTTGTCATGCTAAATCACACAGCAGGGACACAATTCTCAGGACGGTGGACATGTATCAGCTGAGGAGTTACCCTGCCCCTTCTCCGTGCTTACACAGCTAAAAGCCTTGGAGTCAAATATTAACATCTCTCAAAAAAATTTTTTTCGAAGTTTGAGTTGACAAGCCCTTGAAAAGGAGTTCCAGTTCCAGTCCGTTCCCTTCTATGCCCTCTCAGCACAGAGGCTGGAGTTTCCTGACCACATCCTCTCCTTGGTGTCCCATTAATAGCAGAAAGGAAACTCAAACTATTTCCCAGGGCATTATTTTTCTGGTCCTGATATTGACAAGACCCCCATCTACAGAAAGAGGTCCACATTCCCTGTGCACACTTTATCCAAGATTTTCTCTTACCTACAAATTGTTCTACATCTAATACATTAAATACTGGCTTTATTGACTTAGAACAATCCCAGCCCTTGCATCTGCTAGAACTTAGACATCTGCATTAATCAATACCATTGTATTTTTGCCTCAAGATAATCCTTTTGTGTGCATCATAAACCATTTCAGAGATCTCTCCTAAAGATCCTATTTCTTCTCAGCACTCCCTTTCTGAAACCACCAACGATGAAGCAGCAGTTGTGGGCAAATATGAAAATGGAAGCCTGTTTCTGCACTATTTAAGAGCACTTGAGAGGGAGAAGCCTGAGCTGTCCAGCTCCCACCACACCTACCAGCTTCCTGAAGACACTTGAGAGATGGGAATGAATGTCAAGCTTCTGCATTTCGGTTACTAAAACTAAAGACAAGTTCATTAATGGGACTAGGCAAAATGTTGAACAAGCTCATTTTCTGAGATAAAAATGAGTAGAGCTGGGAAATGGCTCAGTGTTTAGAGCACTGGCTACTCTTTCAGAAGACACAGGTTCAAATCCCAACAACCCTGAGTAACTTCAGTTCCAGGGGATTCGATGCCCTCTTCTGACTTCAAATGGCATTGCATGACACAGGTGCACTTAAGTATATATGTGCAGGCAATACACTCATACACACAAAGTAAAAAAATAAAATAAAATATTTTTAAAAAATGAGTTGAGAGATTTGAGAGACATTCCAAGGAGCTAAAAACGTTCTGGTTCTATTTTATACAGGGGTAAGAGTTCCCCAAAAGCAGGTCACACAGAGACATTTACTCAGTGGAAATTCACTAGGCTTATCCTGGTATACTTTGGGGAAAAAAAAAAAAAAAGATCTTGCTGTGTAGTCAAGACGGTCCTTGAGTCACAATCTTCCCGCCCTTGGATTATAGACTTCTACTACCACACGCTGGCTGTGTACTCTACTATATATAAGTACACAACACGCAAGGAAAGACTCAAAAATAAGACTTGAGTAAAGTCCCGATTCTCGGACCAAGTACATCAGTCCATATGCATAGGTCTCAGTGTCAAAAGTTGAGGACAAATAGTTTTCCAAGAGAACCTTGGATCTATGCTATTTCCTGCAATGATGAAGAGTCTTTGCATATCTTAACCTGATGCACAAATATCACAGCCTAAACCAGCCAAGCAATTTGAGTGTATATTTTGTCCCTCTGTTTGTAACATTCCATGCAGCATTTAGCAGCTATGGGTCTAACAGAGCTTTCCTAGGAGAGGCCAGAATAGCCCTAACCTACATGGGAAATGTGTACGTGCATGTGGAACACACTGTGGACCAGGCCTCGTGGGCACTGTGTGTAGCAGCATCAGGTTATTCGGGATGTCCAGACTCAGTGACAGTCCTGAAATACTTGTTATCCTTTGGCCACTATGGATTAGCCCCTAGAAGAATGAAGTTAAATATCCTTAAATAAGAGAAACTGTGACTGTAAATTTACCATCTCCAGAACAATCCATGAATTGTTTCTTCTAGTATAAAGATTGATGTCACTTGTAAATGATTTGTTCCATGGAAATATTTTCAGACCGATTTCCAGGCTGAGATCCACGTTACTTGGAATCTAAAAGTGTTACATCTTTAGGAAAATCAGTTGACACTCTGGATGGAGCTACTCTAGGATGATGATCGCTAAATAAATTGAGCAAAAATCTGGAATAGAAATGAAGAAGCAGACTGGATTCAAACCATTAAATCACATTCCTCAGGAAGGTACCTGAGAAACTAACTACTAGTATCTGTAAGTCAAGTTTAATGTGTATTGATTTATCATGGATATCTTATCTTATCAATTTAAGATACAATGTATTTAGGTCTGCATACCTAATATAGCAAGTGACAAATATTCAATTCTAGAAGCACCCTAAGAAATTGCATCCCTTTTGTTACAGTTAATTCATATGGGTATTTTATACCATAGTATATTATTGAATATTTAGCATTATGGTTCCTTGAAACTAAGAAGGCATCAATTATAAAAATCTCTAATTTTGTTTTATTTATATATTTATTTTTGTATTGCTGGGGATCAAATCCAGGACCTCCCGTGTACCAGACATGTGCTCTGCCAGCCACGTATGTCCTAGACCTAGAATAGTCATTGCTTCATATAGCACTAAGAAAAGAAAAAGAAGTTTGCTAATTTTAATTTTTTAATGACAATTTTAGGATATATCCTTATTTCAGATATTAAAATATATCCATAATGTGTCTTGCAATGTCATCTTTTTTCTTCAATTAAAAAGAAATTTTTTGGTTTTGTTTTTAATCGTACTCTACTAACTTTACACCTTTCTACATTTAATATAGAAGATCGACATAGAGATAGAGACAGAGAGACTGATAGATATAAAATTGATTATACAAGATCCATACAAACTGTGACTGGTAAAATATAGTTTCTCAGTGTTTCCCTTAAATGCAACTCTAAAAACAATTATTTAACCTTTAGAAATGCTTAGGAGGCTGTAATTATAGATGAGACATTGACTTGCAACCGTGAATGAAGCCACATTTTCTTAAGTTTGACTTCCAGGTGTCCATGGCAGTAATGAAACTATCACATTCGTACCAGTAAATGTTCTTTGAAACTCATTTTGCTTCCCATTTTTATTCATAACATGTTTTGCCTTCAGGATAACAGGTGAATATCTAAAGGAGATGAAAATTCAATTTTTTTGAAACATAATTCATTCTAAAAATAATACGGAAAAACTTTAAACAGAAAAGTTCATGATTTCTTTTTCTTTTTTGAGTAAAGCTAGGATGAATCTTAGATCTGGAATTAAATCTTACAGTTGTTTTAAATTTTTTTTAAAACTCACAATGGTCCTAAGAGGTTGAGGTTTCTAAGACAAGGAATGAGTAATTGCATTTTCCACTGATCCATAAGCTTATATAAAAACAAAAATAGGTTGAATATTTTAGGAAAGAAATTACTGAAAATATGGATTATATTCTTTATAAGTAAGAGCAACTGGAAATATTTCTTACAAAGCATAACTGGTACTTTATCAGATCACAAGAGAATCCTACTCCCCTTCCTCTGCTTTTACTCTGCATAAAATACCAAACAAATGCATAATAATGACATGGAAATTACAAATGCTAAATGCATTTTGAATTAATTTTTGCCCATTTATTTATCTTGGATGGTATGTGTACCCTTGTCTGTACACGTGTAGGTCTAGATCAAAGAACAACTTCAGGGTTCCCTGAGATCGTAGCTGTGGAGCCATCTCACCTGCCAATATTTTGGACTCCTAAAAGATATCTATACCATACATTTAAAGGATAAATCAAAAAATTAAAGTATTAATGTTAGATTAGATTATATCATTGAGTTATTAATTTTCTTAGACATGTGATAGTGGTATTTTAGTTGTGCTGTATAGGAGAATGTCCTAATGTTCAGTAATATACACACATTTATGAGGGAGTTAGAGAGAGAGAGAAGCAAAGCATCATGATGCCTGTAACTCTAAAATTATGCCTGTGACGCAGCTGCACTTAACAGCACAGGACCCGCGTCAGTCTGTCCCTGCCGAAGTTCACAGCAGACGGGAAAAGGCTCATGGGGCCCTACCCCGACTTCAGTTGCACCCCACTGGTGAGCCCACCAGGCTCCAATAGATAGTTCCAAAATAATCGTCACAAACATGGTCCTGGTTAAACTTAGCAAATCACTAAACAAAACCAAAAGTTATGAATATGGGAAAGAGATTTGTGGGAAGGGGTGTGGCAGGTGTGGAAGGACAGCAAGAGAACAGAGTAAACACAGTGCATTATATGCATCCACGAACGTGTCAAAGAACAAAACTAACTAATAACGTGTGTGTGAAGATATGTGGGGACGGTGAGGGCGCGGGCGGGGCCAAACGTCGGCTGGGAACCGGTGAAAGGCGCCTGGGCGCTCTGCGCACCGCTTCCTGTTCTGTAGATTGAAAACTTTCAAAATGAAAATGCGGGGAAACTTGAAAACACGCATGGAAAGGATACTGTTCTGAGCAAGGAGTTTTGCACTTTTCCACTCTGTCCCTCCAGAGGCGTTTAATATGTGCTTCTCTGAGGTAAAATACTCCTGGAAGACTATCAGGTCAGCAGCCGGTGCTGGGTTTGTTAACCGAAGCCCTACTTCAACGTCCAGAGAAAATGTAAGCTAGGCCTGTTTTAAAGCAAAGATTGTCAGGCGAAATGGTCAATATGTCATGTAGGGCACACTTCATTAAGGAGTGAATTACTTCACTTGTAATTTGAGCTAAATGAATGTCAGTGTTAGGCTCCATAAATCACTTCTGCATAAAATGGATCACTCAGTACAATCAGATAGTGAAGATCACCCTTCACCCTCCAAAACACCCTCAAAAACACCATACAGGCTTTCCTAGTGACATCCAGAAAGTCTTTTCTACCACAGAGTGATGAGCTCCTTGCCCCTAGAAGAAATGCAAGGGTTAGAGACCATGTCAGCTTCTAACTGCCACACTTTCATCTCTGTGACATTGAAAAGTAAAAGCTCACTCTTTCTGAAGATTCAGCAGCTTATTTTGTCATCCATAGAATTAAGGAACAGCAGAAAACTCCCTAGAAGTGAAAAATATTTGACTGTACATTGTTTTAGCCAAGTCCCTTAAGGCCCTACCCTTTACAAAAAAGCAATTCCCTTTAAAAGATGCCATCGCAAACCTGGGTCTAATGTACGTAAAACGCATCAAGGGCAGCGCACCGGGTGCAGCCTGTGAATGTCATCTCGGCTCTGGTTGTTCTGAACCAGACCAGTGCATCCAGCAGCTACAGTCATCGAAGCAGGCCCCACACAGCACATGGGTTTTGAACAAGAAGGTTTGGTAAAGTGGAAAGCAGACTCCATGGTCAGCTATAAAATGGGCTTAATCACAGTACTGCCACCTTCTGTCTACAGAAGACTGGTAAGTTAGGTAATGTCTGACAACCCCACCTTCCAGTTGCTGTAATAGCAACAATAAACGGACAAAATGCTACATAAAGGTCTGACACATATCAACTTCCGAACTATTTTAAAGTGCATAAAAGTAGTAATTTTTATTTTTCAAAGATCTGATTTTTTTTATTGCGTAGCTCACCCCCTCTTGGAGTCAGCAGGTGTCCAGTGGCAGTACATGAACAGCTGAGGGCTCGTATGCAGAGGAGGAGTACTCTGTGAGGCACACTCTGCACAGCACTGGTGCGGTATGAATTTGGCTGTTCAAAGCCGACCCAGGTGTCTACAACCATATCACCCCGAATATGCCGGGTCTTATCTGATCTTGGAAGCTCGGCAGGGTTGGGCCTGATTAGTACTTGAATGGGAGAATCAGCCCAGATCCCAACCAAAGAGACAGGCAGGCATGATAAGAAGACCCACTTCATGCTGTGTCACAGCAGTCTTTAGCTGAGGATAGCCACTTTGTATTTCTAGGGATGCCAGTGTGAGGAAGGCACCCACTCAACAGTGGCCTCCAGAAATGGGGATCAATCTGCCCAGGCACTTCATGGCAGAGATCCCATATAAACAGTGGCCCCATTCAAAGTAAATTTACTCGAAAATTTAATAAGAAGTTTTGTTCTTTATAATCAGTGACTCCAATCTCTTCCTTGTGATATTCTAACCTATAGCCACAGAGTTCCAGTAGCAAGTTTCTATAATTTTCTAGAATATGAAGACCAACATTGTGCTCTTTGGTATTGCACTGCTTCCCGTTATGTTCTCTCTCTCTCTGTGTCTCTTCCTCCCTAATATATATATATATATATATATATATATATATATATATATATATATATATATGGAAATAGCATGTTTGAAATGTAATCTTGGCTCCCTTGACAATCTAGGGTGGGTAATAGTGCGCAGAAAGGACACGGGCCAGCGATGGATATACCACAGGTGCCCAGTGGACGCAAACCGGGGAGAACAGAGCGCTGAAGCACCTTTCTTTAACCTTCAATGATAATGAACAACAACCATCATCCAATAAATGGAGAATCATCTACAGAGCACCCTGAGGAAAGCAGTGAAACCATGCCAGTCATGTCTCCCAATTTAACACAGATATCCCTAAAGTTGGCTAGAACTCACCGGCCACCAGCAACTGAATTTAAAATAAAGAAACACCCTTCCCATGCATAGGAAATATTTTAGCAGGCCCTCTCCTATGGCCACAGATCACGTGAGAATTTCTTAAGATTTTTCAAAAGTGAAAGTTGGAGTGAATAAGATGTGACATTGGAGGCTGAGATCCACTAGATGTGTTTTTTAAACAGCTCTTTGGGCAGGCGAATACTGCAGCTTGATTAAGAGATGCATGCCTGACTCATCTGTCATCAGCAGGTCTTTAAGCCCTGAGGGGTCGTTTGTGCCAGATCAAAGAAAAAAGTATGCCCCAAGAGACTGAGGACAGCCCTACCTAGTAATCAGAAAAGAGAAATGAGCACAGCATTGAAGAGGCTTAAAGAGGCGGGAACAGAGCTCATTTGTTTACCCCCTAATACAAATTTCCTCACAGATATCGTTCATTTCTGCTATCCTTGTCCTTAGCTGGAAAAGAAATTGCATCATTTCTCTTCCTCTCCCCCATCTCCGCTCTCACAGGGAGCCTCTTGCATCTTCAAGCCTAATGCTGGCCTGACCCACAGTTCTAAAACAGGCCTTCACAGTCCCCAGTCCAAAGATGCTTTTACAGACCTTCATGAAACAAGTTCATCTCACAACATCCTTGGGATGTAAAGGAGCAGGGGCCTCCAACAGGCTTATCTGCATTTGAGATGCCTGAGCTCTGCTACAGAAGCTGCCATCACTGCCAGTGAGTGCTTCCCGTTTCCCAGGCAAGGCTACAATGACAGCACACGTCTGTCTGTCACACTGAGCTGCTACACAGCAAGAATCCACTGCTTTCTTTTCCTTCCCTCCCTCCTCCTTTCCCTCTCCTCCCTTCCTTCCCTTCCTCCTCCCCTCCTTCCCTTCCTCCCCCCTCCTTCCCTTCCTCCTTCCTTCCTTCCCTCCTTCCTGCAGAGCCATGCAGTGAATGAACAGTGTATAAGTGGAACAAGTGGTGACAGCCAAGCCACTGATTAGCCCATGTCTGTCCCTGAAAGTGGTGACCCCTTCTCTGCCCTAAAGATTCAAAGGAATTCCTGCAAGAGTCCATAAGTTACCTAGATGTTGGACACAATGCCTGGTCACCCTGCAGAATGCAAGCCTTCATGTTGAAGAAAATTGTTATTTTATTGCTTCATTAAGATAGGAGATGCGCACCCCAGGAACAGCTACAGGATATGATACTTTTTCATGTCACAATAATCTTCCTGGACCATGGAGGCTTTCTTTGTTCAAAAACTGAAGGAAAAATCTTTTTGAAAAATCTTAAGAAATTCTCACGTGATCTGTGGCCATAGGAGAGGGCCTGCTAAAACATTTCCAATGCATGGGAAGGGTGTTTCTTTATTTTAAATTCAGTTGCTGGTGGCCGGTGAGTTCTAGCCAACTTTAGGGATATCTGTGTTAAATTGGGAGACATGACTGGCATGGTTTCACTGCTTTCCTCAGGGTGCTCTGTAGATGGTTCTCCATTTATTGGATGATGGTTGTTGTTCATTATCACTTGAAGGTTAAAGAAAGGTGCTTCAGCGCTCTGTTCTCCCCGGTTTGCGTCCACTGGGCACCTGTGGTATATCCATCCCTGGCCCGTGTCCTTTCTGCACACTATTACCCACCCTAGATTGTCAAAGGAGCCAAGATTACATTTCAAACATGCTATTTCCATTTCCATATATATATATATATATATATATATATATATATATATATATATATTAGCTATGTCTCCAGAGGAGCCTCAAGATTAGCAATGATCCTTTCTCCTCGGTGGCCAGCTACTCAGCTTTTCAGGGCTTGATTCTCGTATCAGCAAGTGTGAGATCAGGACAAGATGAGAAGTAAGGGGAACTGGGCCCTCACCTGGAAGTTCAGTCCCTTCTAGCTGGCTCAGCAAAAAGCCAGTACCTCTGTACTACACACATGGAGCCAACAATGAGCCACTGTGCCTTCGCCTCACAGTTTTTAGCGGAAAACAGGCCAAAGAACTGGCTGACTGAGGAGATGTCTGTGAAACTAGGTTAGTGGTGTGCTAGGAACAGCTGTGTGGGTTTGGCCCCAGATGTGAGGGCCCAGAATTGACAAACAAGGGTCTGGTGGATAGAGTTGGTGGCCAGGATTCTCCCAAATGAAGGGCTTCCAATTGATACACAGAGGTAGAAAAGAAAATCCAGTGGCACTAATGAAAGCTATGAGCCTAAAGCAGGGGGAAAATGATAGGTGATCAGCTGTGTGTCCTGGCGTACAACATTACAGCCTTCAGTGTTGGGTCCTGTTCAGAGCAAGATTCTGATCTGTGCTTTGAAGAAAGCACTCATAAGCATCCCTATTTAAATAAATACTATTCAACCATACAAATTGCTGTCAAATGAATAGTCATAAATTGAGAAATCATCATCTTGATTCAAAAACAGAATTATATCTAACGATATTCTGAATATACACATATTACATATACACAGTGTGTTCCTAGCCACAGAAAGCATGAAGACAATCAAAATTAATCTTTGGGTATAGATGCCAGAACTTTGCAGTGTGTACATGCTAAGGGTGTGAAACCCCAATGACGAAATGCACTCTGGGCTGGTACAGGCCAGCTGTTTCTATCAGAGGACAGGCCTGGCATTGGGGAGCATCCTACTGTACCATACCACCCTGCTTGCCAGGGGCCACAACTGGGGCCAGCCACCAGGCCATGTACTCATGGTCACCTGGCCATGATCAACCAGGTGACCAAACCCAAGGTGAGGACAAATCACCAGAAGCAGATATGAAAGGCCTTGGCAAGTAAGAAAGAAAATGGCTGGACAGCCCAGATGACTGTGGTGGTGGCCCCAGGAAAAACACGACTCCAGTAAGAAGTGGCCAAACAGGAAAATGTGAAACAAGTAATCGTTGCCTCCGTTTACTGCACAGAAGCCAGACTGTTCTTTCTTAAACACAAGCACAGTCATGTGGACAGAGCAATGGAGACCGGGAAATGGTAGGAACCCATGTCACTGAAACCATGAACGCGAAGGTATGGTCCCTTCTTGTGCACTGGAACTGTGGCGTCCTGCTGGGAGCTAGAGCTGGGGTCCCCTCCAGTGAACCTGATCCTATGGACCCCTCCCATAAGCTGGAGCTATATAGGTGCTCTCACATGAGCCTGAAACTTGGTCCCTAACCATAAGCCACAGTTCCACATTCCTCTGGTGGTAGGCAGACGGTGGGGCAGATTGGCAGATGTAGGACTTCTTGATATTGGGCAGGGCTTCAGCCTTCTCTGAGTGACTGCACTCCCTACAGTCCCCTCTCCCTGAATCCCAGGTTGTGCATGGCAGTCACTTTGCAGCTGTGCTGGGCTTATGCTGGGGACAGGGAAGGTCTCTGTCATTTGCATTTTAGTATTGGGAGGACTGATTCTCTAGAAGGGATTTCCACCTCCCTGAGGGCTGGTTATGATCATGACTCCTCCACACATGGTCTTTGGTACCAGGATTTGATATTGGTCCCCTCCCATTCCCAGGCACCAGAGATTTTTCATTATTTTTCTATTTCTCTTCTACAGCCTGAGTATATTTCACCTGTGCCCTATAGAAAATGTAAATTACCAAACTGAACTTCTAGAGATAAAAATCACAGTTTAAAAAAAAGATTTTTTAAAAACTAAACTAGTATAATTCTTAAACAAAAACAAAACATTTGAGAACTGTTCAGAGATTTATAATACCATATATCCAGTATTAAGTCATCATACTGAATATATTTCACCACCCTAAACATCCCCTCATGAACTGGGGTTAGCTTAATGGTAGAACCTTTGCCTGGTTTGAGTGAGGTACTTGTGTAATTTCTAGTATGGAAATACTTGTCCTCCCTCCCTTGAACTCTGTTGCAGCCTCCACAGTTTTGCCTTTCCAACTGTGACTTAAGGTTTTCCTTTTCAGGAATGTGATGACAATGGACTCCAGTGCTGTCCTGTTAATTTACATGAATAAAATGTAAGATTTACCAAAAGAAAAGAAATGTTCTGTATTGTTAAGACTGATGATCACAGATAACTGGGTGATTATACTTAACCAAGTGACCAGTAAGACACGTAAATTATAGTATGCTTTCTTAAACATATACATGAAAATTAACAGATCCAATTTCTGGGTAGACTCTAGCTCTCTGAAACCTGGTTAAGGAGAATTCAGTTCTGTTAGGAAGAATAGACTTGACTCCAAAGAGAGAGAGAGAGAAGAGCCTTGGAAATTCACACAAGTACTAATAGAAAGCTTAGAAATGCCTTAAAAAGACAGATGAGGCACCGAGAAGCCAGTCAAACTAAACACAGCATCAGCTGTAGAGTTTCCTATGTAGGCAAGAGAAACAGACGCATAAGTAGAAAAGTAAGTCAGAAGGCCTGAGAGAAGAGATCGCCAGTCCTGTGCTCAGGACAAAGCCATAGCTCTTGGGAGCCTCAAATTCGGTTGGAGGTTCTGGTGGACAGTGATTCCTCTTGCAACAGATAAGCAATGGACAGGAATCCAGTCTGTCACTCTGTAAGACTCAGAGGACACTGAGTGGTCAGGGAGCATCTTTAGAGAGAATCTGTTGTTTAAAATTGATCTCCCCTGAGAACAAGGAACAAACATAAGTCAGGAAGCTTGAATGTAACCGGCCATAGCTCCAGGTGACTGACCCATGCAACAGGAAAGCAGAAAGGAGAACGCACCAAGGCAGGGAGGAGGGAAGGGGGCAGGGAGGGGACGATAAGGTTAGGGGAAGGAGAGCCATCTAAAACACAATTTGAAAGTGCCGTGATAATACCTCTGTATGCTAGTTTTAGAAATAAAATTAAAATAGAGACAGCTGGGAGGCAGAATTTATCAACTGAGAATACCTCTTGAGCTTGATAGTCCTGAGCCCACTGTGAGTGGTGGATTAGCCTGTCCTCCTTCAGGGCTGTAGAAGGCCGGGAACCGTTTCACAGCTACAGGTACATTTCTCTAACAAGGAGACCAACGCTGGGGGCGTTTGGAAAGTACAAAGACAGACCTTCAGCCTTTAAATCACAGAGCTGTGGAAGTTTCTCCTATCCCAACAGACTTGAGAGAAGCTGACAGTTGGAATACTAACCACCCTACAGAGTATAATCTTAGGTGTGGGGGCAATGGGAGGATGGAAGGGCCCGCCCAGCCCACAGACTGCAAAGCTAAGCATGACCAGGAGAGGCCCCTGGAATACAGAGGGAAGTACCGAAGCTGAAACAGTCCTGGAGAGCATGGACACGTTCCCAATACAGGCTCAACACCAACATAATCCACAGGAGACACAGAACCCACAAGTTCAACTGGCACCACCTCACACCATTTACACAACTGGCAGTCTCCAGTTTTCAAGGACCCACGAGAATACTCCAGTATTCCTCATTTCTCTCTCTCTCCCTCTTCCTCTTCATCCTGGGGTGTCTCTTTTTTTATATTATTTTCATGCTACTATATTAAAAAGAATGATGTTTTCTTTTTTTATTCCCCCTCTAACATTAATCTAATTTTATTTATGGCTCTTTTCATTATTAAGCATTTTGGGGGTTTCCATTTATTTTTAATGTTTAAATTACATTTTTATTTGTCCATTTGTTCATGTGTATGTGTGTGTATGTGTATGCCCATGCCACAATGCATGTGTGGAGATCAGGGGACAACTTGCAAGAGTTGTTCTGTGTAGGTTCTAGAGATTAAATTCAGGTCATCAGTTTTGATTGGAAGCTCTTCTTCACGCTAAGCCATGTTTCTGGCCTTTTCAATCTTATCACTGCTGTACCTTTTCCATTTCTCTCCCTGTTTGGAGCCCTGTCTTTCCCCCTCCTCTTTCCTACTATACTTTTAGTAGTATTTTGACTTTATCTTATTGGGTTTAAGAAATGCTAATACTCAAGGGGTTGGAGAGATGGCTCAGCGGTTAAGAACAATGACAGTGTTCTTGCAGAAGACCTGGGTTTGATTCCCAGCACCCACATGAGGGCTAACAAGCATCTGAAACTCCAGTTCCAGAGGGAATCCAATGCCTTCTTTTGTCACCTGTGGGCACTGAATGACATGGGTGCATTCACACACGTGAGGGAATCCACTCATACACATAGGATAATACAGTACTTTTTAAAGTACTCAAGTTTTTATTGTTTTTTCCCTTCCATATTTAACTTTGTTTTAGAACTTTCCCATATTTGGAAATCTTCTTTTCCTTTTTTCTACTCTTCTGCTCTGTCTCTTCTGCTTAGAGCACTCTCTGCCCCGCCTCCTTTTCACTTTCATTCCTTTAGCTTTGCTTCTCTCTTTCACTTTTTACCTCTTTCCTTCACTCATTCAGTTACTATTTCTATATGTCCTCTCAATAATTTTGCATGTCACAGAGCATTCTATGTTAGCCTGACCATCTTCTGTTTTATTGCCACCTGAGTGGGCATTAATCAGTGCATTCGAAGTGCAATTCTCCTGAAGGGCAGTGGGCTGTTCTACCAGCAGTGTGTTTTCCCTCTCCGAGTGTTACTGGAGACTGAACCCTCAAAAGCAGGCAGCTCACTAAATAACATCAGAAGAGAGATACACAGTACCAGATACTCAGATCACAACCCAGAAACATAATATGTATGAAAAAGCAAGACAACGTGACTCTTCCTGAAGACTATAACTCCTCAAGTACTATTCAACAGATACTGAGCTGGGTAAAATATCAGGTTAAAATTTCAAAATTTTTCAAAAAGAAAAAACATTAAAATCTGTAAGAGGAAACACCAATTCACAAAAATGAACACAGAAGAATATCTGATCTCTCATGACCAAACCTAAAAGTCAAGAAATTATGGAATAATATATTAAATAACTACCAGTCATGACCTAAATGTCTGCCAGCTTTATTGATGGAGAAATAAAAGAATTTTAAAGCTGAGTGTGATGGCACGCACCTTTAATCCCAGCACTCAAGAGGCAGAGGCGGAGGCAGACGGATTTCTGTGAGATTGAGGATAGCCTGGTCTACACATCGAGTTTCAGGCCAGCTGGGGTTTTAGGAAAACCCTGTCTCAAGACAAAAAAAGAATTTCAAGATTAGAACAATGACAGAAATTCCTGAAAACCATGACAGCACTATATGTGACACTTACAGGAGTACAGACCGGAGGGAGACAGTCTGAGCATGAGAGTGCAGAAAGGAACAGAGTTCGTGGAAGGCATGGATTTTTTTTAAAAAGAAAAAGCTAAAAGGAATTCATCATGGACAGCACAGTAAACCAGCAAATGTTAATACAAAAGGAAAGATTAAACATAATTCAACCAACAAGAAAAACAACCATCAAAATTACAGAAATTAGCAAACATCTCACTAAGAACTCGTATAAGTGACTTCAACTCACCAATAAAAAGATATAGACTTACTGAATGGCATGAAGAAATGAGATTATATTACTAATTGTGCCCATGAAACACACCTCACTAGAAAAGATATCCAAAAACTGAGATTTGAAGGATGGAAGCTAATTTAGCGAGAAAATATCAGTGAAAAACAAACTGGTATAGCTGCATGTTACCAAGTATTTATCAAAGTAAATCAATCAGAAAAGATGAAGAAGGCATTGCATATTAATAGAGGGAACAATTCACCTAATTATATAACAACTGAATATATATACACATATTTATATATGTACCAAATGTTAAGACTCTTAAGTTCATAAAACAAATATTAATAGTCCTACACATTCTGATATAATAATAATAAGCAATTTCAATATCTCTCTTATCTTTAGTCAGGTAATTTAAATTAAAACTCAAAAAAGGAAACTTCACAAAGAAAGCAAGATACTGATCAAGTGGATTTAACATATATCTACATGATATTACAATTAACACATACTCATCATACCATGGAACCTACTCTAAGATCACACTAGGTCACAAAGCAAGTCTTTAGCATACAAAAGAATCAAAGTAATTTCTTGTATTCTATCACATCATAGTAAAATAAAAGTAGAAATCAATAGCAAGAGAAAGTATAGAAACTTACAAATACTTGAACAATGAACAAGACATTCTTGAATGACCAGTGGGTTATTGAAAAACTCAAGGATAAAAATCTAAAATTTTCAAAATCAAATGGAAAGGAAGGCCCGAAACCTTTGGGATATAGCTGAGGCAATTTTCTTAAAATTTCTTTAAAAATCTTCTTTAAAATCTTCTTAAAATTTCTTTAAAAATCTTCTTAAGAAAGCTTACAAATATGTGTGCTTATATTTTCAAAAAAAGAGATCTCAGGGCTGCAGAGATGGCTGAGCAGTTAAGAGCACTGGCTACTGTAGCAGAGGACCTGGGTTCAATTCCCAGCACCCACATAGCAGCTAACAACCGTCTCTAACTCCAGTTCCGGGGGATCTGACACCTCCTCTGTCCTCTGTGGGCACTGCATAACATGGATACACTTACACACATGCAGGCAATACACTCATACATATAAAATAAAAATAATAAAATATCTTTAAAAATAAAGAGATCTCAAATAAACTAATGACATAACTCAAGGTCCTTAAAAAAAAAGTCAGACTAAAAGGACTAGGTGGGAAGAAATAATAACCCCAAGAGAAATTAATGAAATGCAGACTAAAAGAATACATAGAACAAATCCAATAAAAAGTGGATATTCAAAAAGATAAATGAGATTTACAAACTTAGCCAAATTAACCAAAAGAAAAACTTATTTATTTCTGCAAACATGAGAATTGAGATCTTCATGTGGATGATGAGTCAGTTCATTTTCAGAGTGTTGTATGGACTGCATTGTCTTTCAAACTATGAACATGGAATATCTTTCAACTTATTCATATCTTCTTTAATTTATTCCAATAATGTTTTCCAGTTTTGATCATATACATCTTGTCTTTCTGTTGAAAGCATCCTAAGCTTTTGATTATTTTCTTTTATTATTAAATTGTTCTTTAACATTCTTTTTATATGTAAATATAATGAAAGTTTACTCAGCTCTTAGGAAAAATGAAATTATGACATTTTCAGAAAAATAGATGGAACTAAAAATTATTATATTTAGTGAGGTAACCCAGTTTCTGGACAACTATCACATGCTCAGTATCATATGCAAATTCTAAGTTTATTGTATGCATAGAAAAGAGAGGTTGTGAACTTTGGTATAGACTGAAACACTAGGAGACACTAACAGGGCCACAAGAGATGTTAAGAAGGAGGGCCTGGCATTAAAATGGAAAGGAGGCCACTGGGTGTGGGAGAGCAAAAAAGAGAATGGGAAAAGGAGGGGGAGTAAAGAGAAATACACAGAGAAGCTGTGCTAGAAAAATGCCACAATGAAAGCTAATTCCTTACAAGCTGATTTGTAAACTTAGAGAACCAAACAAATTAACAAAACTAAAGGGATAATTATAATTTGTCATTCATGATAACACATTAACTTGATGCTCATATTGAAGAGTAAGATGAAAGACTACATTAGATGCTGTGGTGGCAAAATGAGACCCATACCCAAACAGACTTGAAAAACCTTTGTTTGAGTAATAGAAACAATTAACACAAAGTCTCCAAGCTGGGAGATGGTGGCGTGTGTTTATTGGACTCACAAGAGGCTCGGGTTAAGGAGAGTTCAGTGAGGGAAAAAGGGAGTGAGAGAGACGAGGACACTGCGTAGAACTGCGCAGAAGCGAGTCCATTCATGCTTAACAGCGCCACATGCTCTTCAAAAGGTATTTGTCGTGAATTTCCTTATTTTCAGAAAGATAACAAGATTATACGTGTATAAATCTAGACCGTCTAGGTCAATCATTGCACATGGTTTTTGATATATCTTGTTCTTGAAATATCAAAGTTTGTTTATTCTTTTTTATTGAATCTTTGTGTACTTCATACAGAAGATCTCAGTCTTGATCATCTTTATAACCCCTTCCCCACCAGCATCACCACAGCCCCCCAACTGGAATCTATACATTCTGCCATCTGTGTTAAGGCTTATTGTGTAAGTTAGTGTCCCCAAAAGTTCCTCAGTGCAGGTTCATCCACTGAGGTCTAGTCAGCCTATCCAGAGTCCCTACTTTAAGATTCGTTCTTCTTCACCCGGCAGTAATCAGCTGCCAGTTTTTCTTCAACAAAGACTGGAGTCTGCTGCCCATTTCCACCATTCATTGCTGGGGTTGCATCTGCTTGAGTTTCCATGAGTCTTAAGCATGCAGACACTATTCCTGTAGGTTCATATGAGCAGGGTCCCAGGAGTTTATAGGATTATGTTTATATACAGTCACACACTTCCTCCCTGGCTCTCACAATCCTTCCTCCCCGACTTCCACAATAATCCCAGAGTCCTGGGTGAGTGAAGCTTAATACAGAAGTTTTGTCCAGGGATCTACACTCTGCAGACTCCTAATCTCCATCCTTTGGTCATTTATGACCTGTTGTGTTCCTGGCCCTCTGTTGCATGAAGGAACTTCATTAATGAGAGTTGAGCGATACATTAGTGTTCTCTTTACCCTTGTTCTATGTGGCATGAGCCTTTGGTGTGGAGGTTGCACTGTAAATGTGTGGCTTAGACTTGGGCAGTTCACAGACGATGTCTGTGTGTGAACTGGTGTGGTGCTCTGTAGTAGTCTCCGTCTGGTGCAAAAGAGGCTTCTTTAATGAGTGCTGACTGAGATACTTGACTCTCAATATAAGGATACACATTTTGCACTTATTAAGAAGTTTGATTAGTTTATGAATGTGACAGCCTTGGGGATTAGTTTAAGATCTATGACCTCTTTAGCCATGTGTATTTGGATTACAGTACCACACAAGAGTTTCCTGCCATTGAGTGGGCTCTAAGCCCAATTAAGTAGCCATTGATTGCCCCCAAGATAAAAGTGTCACTAGTGCACCAGGGTCATATGCTGTGCTAATCATTGATGTGGTCATCTGGTCATGAAACTGGTGTTGGACCATCAGGTGATATTCTCCTTTAGCATCTTGCATAGTGCTCCCAGAGCTATGACAGTTGACCTTCAAGGGAAGTAGCTTTCAGGTCAATTCCAGTTCCATTACAAATCCTGTCTCTGAAACATGTCCTCTTTTCAGCAGTAGGCTCTTAACTTCAAATTCTGGGAGGAAATCTAGGGCTGTGGCAATAGCCTGTGTAATTTTCGGAGTCCCTCAGATCACCCTGGCCAAAACTCAAAGGATTATTTCTCCTCTCTAGAATTGTTTCTTGTTATGTAGCCTTCAGCTATGCACATGGAATCATGTAGAAATATTGTATGTATAATTTGTCATTAGGTTGTTAGACTAATATTCCCTTTGGCATTTTACACAACCTAGGCATTATTTAACTCTCCTCTATCTCCCTGTTGAACCCTCCATGCCTTCCCCATTTAAAGTGTCCCCATTTCTCCCTTGAAAATATCAGTCTCCTATGGCCCCTCCTCTCTTGAGCTCCTTCTTTCCTTTTATCCCCATAGTTCCTTGTAAAAACCTCCTTCCTCCTCCCTCCCATTTAAACACCTCTCTTTCATCCATTTATCCCTTGGTAACACCTGTCTCCCACTATTCTTCTCTCTCAGGTCCCTTCTTTCCCTTCACCTCCCTGGTTCCTTCCATTTTCCTGGTTCCTGCAGTTACATCAGGACATATCATACTCCCTTATAAGAATTTGGTGCTAAGATCCACAAATGAGGGAGAAAATATATCATTTGTTTTCCTGAATCTGTGTTACTTGTCTTAGCATAACAGTTTCTAGTTCCTGAAAACTTCATGGTTCCGTCTTTCTTTACTGCTGAGTAGAACTCCATTGTGTAAATGTACCACATTTTCATTATCCACTTTTCAGTTGAGGGACATTTAGGTCGCATCCATTTATTAGTCATTGTGAAAAGAGCAGCCACAAACACAGATGTTCAAGTATCTCTGCAATAGGATGAGTCCTTTGGTTATATACCAAGGAGTTGTGTAACTGGGTCAAATGGCAGGTTCATTTTCAGGCTTTTAAGAGTTCTCCGTGCTGCTTTCCGTAGGGTTTGCACAGGCTCACATCCCACCAGCAGTGAATGAGCTGTCTTCACATCCTTTCCAGAATTTGTTATCATTTGTTCTCTTGATTTTAGTGAGTCTGAGTGGGGTGAGTTGAAATCTTAAAGTGGGTTTACTTTGCATTTTCCTAATTACTGATACCGAACACCTTTAAAGATGTTTCTTAGCCATTTTTATTTCTTCTTTTGAGAACTCTCTGCTCAGAACCTTAGCTCATCTTTTAATTGGGTCATTTGTTTTCTTGATTCTTTACTTTTTTTTAGTTTCTCAAACTCTGGGTTTTCTCTTCACTTCCTTGGTTGTTTCTTTTGCTGTACAGAAGTTTTTTAGTTTAATGAAGTCCCACTTGTTGATTCCCAACCTTAATTCCTGAGCAACTGATGTCCAACTTAGAAAGTCTTTCCTATACCTATATCTTGTAGGTTACTGCCAACATTTTCTTCTAACAGTTTCAGAGTTTCAGGCTCCACATTGAGGTCTTTGATCGATTTGGAGTTGATTTTTGTACAAGGTGTAAGGTAAAGGTCTGGTTTCATTCATCTACAGGTGCAGATCCAGTTTTGCTGCAACATTGGCTAAACATTCCTCCAGTGAGTGCTCTTGGTCCCTTTGTTGAATATAAGGTGACTAACCTTTCATGTGTTTACGTTTGGGTTTTCAGTTATGTTCATTGATCTGTGGGTCTATTTTTGTGTCAGTACCATGCTGTTTTTATGACTATAGCTCTGTAAAATTTGAAATCTGGTATAGTAAACCCTCCTGTGTTACTCTTTGTGCGAAGGGTTGCTTTGGAAATCCAGGGTCTTTTGTACTTCCTTAAGTATTTTAAGATGTTTTTTCTAATTCTGTGAAAAAAATGTAATTGGGCTTTTGATTGAAATTGCATTAAATCTGTATATTTCTTTTGATAGAATGGTCATTTCACATTATTCATTCTTTCAGTCCATGAGCATGGGAGATCTTCTGCTGTCCTCCTCAATCTCTTGCTTTAAAGGTTTAAATTTTTCATTATAGATATTTTTAATGTCTTTGGTCAGGGTTATTCCAAGATTTTTTGAAGCTATTGTAAATAGAAGGGTTTCCACATACTATTTCTCCAGTTGCTTGTTATTGGTATATAGAAATGCTAATGATTTTTATAGATTAATTTTATAACCTTCCACTTTCCTGAAAGTGTTAATCATTTTTAGTTTTCTGGTATAATTTTTGCATCTCTTAGGTATAGTATCATGTCATCTGCAAAAAAGGGATGACTTGATGTCTTCTTTTCCAGTTAGTTCTCCTTTAATTCCCTTCTCCTGTCTTATTGCTCTAGCAAGAGGTTCAAGCACTATATTAAAAAGAAGAGGAGATAATGGACAACCTTATCAGCTTCCTGATTTTAAGGGGAATACTTCTAGTTTTTCTCCATTTAGAAAGATGTTGGTTGCAAGACTTTACAATCCACCAGCAGTGGATGAGCGTCCCCTGTCCTCTCCAGAATTTGGTGTCATTTCTTCTCTTGATCTTTGCCAGTCTGACTAGGGTAAGATGAATCTTAAAGTGGTTTTAATTTTCACTTACATAATTATTAATTATGTTGAACACTTTTTCAGATGTTTCTCGGCCATCTTTATTTCTTCTTTTGAGAACTCTCTGCTCAGGTCTTAGCCCGTCTTATAATCGGGTCACTTGTTTCCTTGGTTCTTTGTTTTCTGACTTCTTTGTATCTTCTCAATGTTAACCTCTGTCAGATGTGTTGCTGGTGAGGATTTTCTCCCACTCTGTGGATTTTCTCTTCATTTCCTTGGTTGTTTCTTTTGCTGTACAGAAGCTTTTCAGTTTAATGAGGTCTCACTTGTTGATTCTTGACTGTAATTCCTGAGCAAATGATGATTTAGAAAGTCCTTTCTTACACCTCTGTCTTGTAGGCTACTGCCAGTGTTTTCTTCTAACAGTTTCAGAGATTCAGGTTTCACTTTGAGGTCCTTCATCCATTTGGAGTTGACTTTTGTGCAAAGTGAAAGGTAAGGGTCTAGTTTTATTCTTCCACAGATGGAGATCCAGTTTTGCCAGCACCGTTCTTTCCTCCAGTGAGTGTTCCTGGACCCTTTGCCAAATATCAGGAGACTGAAATTGCTTGTACTTATGTGTGGGTCTTCAATTATGTTCCATTGATCTATGAGTATATTTTCTACTGGTACCATTCTGTTTTATGACTATAGCTCTGTAATATACTTTGAAATCTGGCATAGTAATCCCCTTGCATTGCTCTTTGTGCTCAGGGTTGCTTTAGCTATCCAGGGTCTTTTGTGCTTCCATATGAATTTTAGGATGAATTTTTCTAATTCTGTGAAAAATGTCATTGGGGGTTTTGATTAGGACTGCATTGAATCTATACATTGCTTTTGATGGGAGGTCATTTTCACAATACTAATCCTTCCGTTCTATGTGCATGGGAGATCCTTCCATCCTCTGGTGTCCTCCTCAATTTTTTAATGATTTAAATTTTTCATTGTAGAGATGTCTTTGATCAGGTTTATTCCAAGCTGTTTCATTATTTTTCGAGGCAGTTGTGAATGGGTCTCCATGTACTGTTTCTCCAATTGCTTCTCATTGGTCTATAGGATTACTGGTTTTTAGATTAATTTTGTAACCTGCCACTTTACTGAAAGTGTTAATGATATTTAGGAATTTTCTGGTGAAATTTTTGGCATTTCTTAGGTATAATATCATGTCATCTTAAAAAATGAATAATTTGGCCTCTTCTTTTCCAATGAGTTCTTCTTTAACTTCCTTCTCTTGTCTTATACTCTAGCAAGAGTTTCAAGCACTATATTTAAAAGGAATGGACATAGTGGAAAGCCTTGTTGGGTTTTTAATTTTAATGGGAATGCTTCCAGTTTTTCTCTATTTAGAATGATGGCTGCGAGTTTTTTGTATATAACTTTAATTGTGTTGAAGTATGTTCCCTCCAGTCCAATTTCCTCTAGTACATTTTAACATAAATGCAAGTTGAATTTTATCAAAGGCCTTTTCTGCATCTATTGAGATGACCATATGATTTTAGTCTCTGAGTCCATTTATATGCTTTATGATGTTTACTGACTTACCTATATTGAACCATTGTTGCATCTCTGGTATAAAGCCAATTTGATCAAGGCAGATGAACTTTTGTATGTGTGTCAGTATGGGTTTTCATGTATTTTGCTGAGATTTTTTGCATCTTTGTACATTAAGGATACAGGTCTATAGTTTTCTTTTTTGGTTGTATCTTTACCAGGTTTTGGTATTACAGTGAAGCTGGCTTCATAGCAGGAGTCTGGGACTTCTCCCTCTTTTTCTATCTTTTTAAAATAATTTAAGTAGTGTTGGTATAGATATTTGAATGTCTGGTAGAATTCTGCTGTGAATCCATCTGGACCTGGGCTTTTTTCATTGGGAGGTTTTGTATTGCTGTTTCATTTTCTTGATATGTCATGGGTCTGTTGAAGCTGTTGATCTCTTCTTGCTTTAGCTGTGGTGACTCCCACGATTCTAGATATGCATCCATTTCTTTAAGGTTTTCAAAGTTAATAGTGTATAGGTTTTTTTAAGTACTCCCTTATAATGATCTAGATTTTTTGTTGTTGTTGTGATGTTTCCCCTTTCATCTCTGATTTTGTTGATTTGGAGTTGCTCTTTCTCTGGGTGAACTGGTAGAAGGGTCTGTCTATCTTGTTTTTCTTTTCAAAGAACCACTCTTGGATTCATCCATTTTCATATCATTTTCTTTGTTTCTAGTTCATTAGTTTGTGGTCTTGTTTTTGTTACTTCTTCTTCTCTAGTGGATTTGGAGTTCTTTGACATTTTCATCCATTGTAATTATGTAAATTTCCCACCCCAGTCAACCCCACCTCTCTACAAACACTTTTCCCACATTCATAGATTTTTGTTTTGTCTTAAGGTTTAGCTCTGACTGCCTATGTGACCATGGGTCTGAAACTATGAACATGGAAGGCTCACCAGTAGGTACACAACCAAAGGCAATGACCCCCCTTCCCAGAATCAATCTGTCAGTAGTCAGTGACTCATCAGGAAGGGGTGGGCCCACAACCTTCCCTTACCCAGAGCTGGCTCTTGTCAGGTGTGGACTTGTGTAGGTCCAGTGAAGTTAATTACAGGGTTAAGAGTTCAAGATTGCAATGGTTGTGCCATGTACAGAAGACGGCGTTTTGCTGCCCTTCAGTGGTTTCCAGTTCTCACATTCATTACTCTCGTGCTCTGTGATGCTCCTTAGCCTTGGGAGTGGTATAAATGTCTTGTTTAGAGCTGAGCCCTTAGCCATCACTTATTCTCAGCACCCTGAACAGCTGTGAGTCTCTGTATTCATCATTATTCACTGCATAGAGAAGCTTATCTCATTAGGGCTGACAGTAGCATTTGGCCATGGGTATAAACATATACATTACAGTATAGGATGGCACACACCTTAATCCCAGTGCTCAGGATGCTGAGACAGGCAGATCTCTGGGAGTTCAAGGCCATCATGGTCTATACAGTGAGTCCCTGTCTCAAAAGAAAACCCAAGATATTGGGAAGGCAGTTTGACTCTTTGTCAATTTAGCTAAGCAGCAACAGTAAGTTCTCTACTAGGGCCTATGATTTCACTAACCGTGTTTTTAGCCAGATTTATAATACCACGCACAGATTCGAACCTGTGGAGCAGGCCTCAAACCTAACCATGCATGACATAATGGTCATGTCACTACTACACATCTCGCATGGCAGGTTGGTGTTGAAGTTCCTGTGGTTCTTATCTGGATAAGACAATTGATGCCTTTTCTTCCACAGGAGCCGGTGCAACACTTTCCTACACTATGAAAATTAGCGAGAAGAGGAGTTTCCAGCTAGTTCCAGCTTGTTCTTTCTGTCCTATCACCACGATGCACGGTGTCTTCAGCAGTAGGCTCTTACTGCTTAGTTCTTGTGGGCAACCAAAAGGAATGGCAGGAGTCTGTATTGTTTTAAAGGCCTCCCTGACAAACAGTTCATATGGAAATCTCCCAAACCTGCTATTGGGATTTTTGTACAATAGTCCATGGCTTTTGAAAGCAGCATTATCTGGCACCTTATCACTATCAAGGTACCTCCCTTCTGTTGTGTGTGTGTGTGTGTTTAATATTTTTTTGGATTTATTTGTATTTTATGTGTACATTTTGTCTGCATGTATATAAGCACACCCATACGGCATACAACCTGCAGAAGTCAAAAGAGGGTGTCCGAACCCTGGGAACTGGAGTTAAGGAAGCTTGTTAGCCACCATGTGGTGCTGAGAATTGAGCCCGGGTCCTCTGCAAGAGTAGCTGGTGCTCTAAACTGCTGAGTCATCTCTCCAGTCACATGTTTGTTTGTTTTTTTTCAACTGAGTTACAAGAAAGTAAGATCCACTTTCCAAAGTGGACTGCACTTGCACTCCTGACAATAGTGTATAAGGGTTTCTCTACATATTTGAAGCATACCCTCTATGTTGGCTTCATTCCAGGGATGCAAGCATGGTTCAACACATAAAAATCAATGAAAAATAAGTGTAAGTGTTAATGTTGTTACCTGCTATTTTGCTGAAAGGGTTTCTAGCAGCTCTAAGAAGGTTTTTATTTTTTGCGGAGTCTTTAGGATCTCTTGTATATAAAGTAATATCATCTGCAGATAAAGAAACTTCAACAGCTTCTTTTCCTGTTTATGGCCCTTTTGTTTCCTTCTTTTGACTTATTGATTTAGTTAAAACTTTAAACATTATATCTTGTTCCTCTTAGTGGGAATGCTCTAAGGTTTTCTTTATTTTGCATGATGTGAGCTATAGGTTTGTCATACATAACATTTATTATGTTAAAGTATGTTCCTTCTATTCTTAGCCTCTCCATGACCTTTATAATAATGGGATGTTGGATTTTGTCAAAGGCCTTTTCTGCATCTATTGAAATGATCATGAGATTTCTGCTTTGAATCCATTTATATGATAACTTACTTTTCATTGATTTTTATATGTTGAAACATGCTTGCATCCCTGGAATGAAGTCAACTTGGATCATGGTAAATGAACTTTTTGATGTGATCTTGAATACAGTTTGCAAATGTTTTACTGAGAATTTTGGCATTTATGTTCATCAAGAACATGAATCTACAAATTGATTTTTGTGCGTGTATTTAATCTGATTTAGGTGTCAGAGTAATACTGGTTTCATAAAAAGCATTTGGAAGCATCCCCTCACTTTCTATTTTGTGGAGTAATTTGAGAAGTACAGCTGTTAATTCTTTGAAGGTCTGGTAGAATTCTGTAGTGAATCCATTTGTTCCTAGGTCTTTTATTAGTTGTGAGACTACTTTAATCTCATTGCTATTTAAATTGTTTATGTAATCTTGGTTAAATTTTGGTAGGCCTTTTGCATCTAGAAAGTCATCCATTTCTTTTGGATTCTCTGATTTAGTGGACTACAGGCTTTAAGGCACACACCCTTATGAGTTTCTGAATTCTACTCTTCTCTGCTGTGATATCTTCTTTTTCATCTTGTATTAGCTTGTATCTTTTTTCTCTTTCTCTTGGTGATTTTGGCTGAGGGTTTGTCAATCTTTTTTAACTCCATCTCACTGACTCTCTGTATGATATGGTTTCATTTCTATTTCATCGATTTCCTCCCTGATCTTAATTATTTCTCCATGTCTCCTGCTTCTGGATTTTTATTTTTCTAATGCTTTAAGGTAAGTACTTGGGTACTACTGCTTGGGTAAGTACTTAAGTTATTAACTTGAGTTCTCTCTGGTTTTTGTTACTGATTTGAATTTTTTTGGCTGATTTGTTTGTTTTTTAGGGAGGTAGTTAGTCCTGTAAACTGTCCTCTTGGACTCCCTTCATTGCGTACCACTGATTTTGTTATATTGTGTTTTCATTTTCATTCAATTTTAGGAAATTTTTATTTCCTTTTTGCCTTCTTCAATGACTCATTCATCATTCAATACTTTGTTGCTAAATCTCCATGAGTTTGTGGATATTCTATCATTTCTCTTGCTGTTAATATCTAGTTTTATTCTACTATGGTCAAACAGAATACAGAATGTTATTTTAATTTCCTATGTTTTTGAGACTTACTTTGTGTTCTAACACGTGATCTATTTTATAAAAAGTTCTATGGGTTGTTGAGAACATGTGTATTCTTTGGTGTTTGGATATAATGTTCTGTAGATATTTGTTAGATCCATTTGATTTATGATGTCATTTAAAGCCAATGCTTCTTTGCTTTTTTTGTCTAGTTGATTTGACTATTGGTGAGAGAGGGATATTAAAATCACCCTCTACTATGCTGCAGGGGGTTAATCTATGGTGTTACATCTTAATAGTATTTGTTTTATTAAATCCAGCTCATCTGTGTCCAATGTGGATATGTTCAGAACTCTAGCATCCCCCTGATGGATGATTCTCTTTAAGAGTGTGAAGTGCCATTCCTTATCTCTTCTGACTACTTTTGATTTGCAGTCTATTTTGTCAGACATTAAAATAGCTATGCCTGCTTGGATCCTGGTTCCATTAGCTTTTTATATCATTTTTTCCATTCTTATACCCTAAAATTGTATCTTGGAGGCAAGTAAAAGACAGATTCTATTTTCTAATCCAATCTGCTAGTCTATATCTTTTCATTAGGGAATAGACTATTAATATTCAATGTTATTATTAACAACATCTCTTAATTACTGTCATTTTGTTGACTCTGTAGTGTCTTCTTGGCCCCCCCCCCTTTTTTTTAACTGTCCTGGTTTGTTTCTTTCTCCCCCCGTGGTCTCTTGGGTGCTTATCTTTCTCCCCAACCTGAAATAGTCATTACAGTATCCTGAGTAGAGCTGGCTTAGTGGATATAAACACCTTTAATGGAATGGTTTTATTTCTGCTTTGATTAGAATAGATAGTTTTGCTGGGTATAATCTTCTGGATTGGTAATTGGTGATTTTCCAAAACTTCAGATTTTTCTGCTGAATAGTCATCTGTTATTCTGATGGGCCTGCCTTTATATGTGATTTGGTCCTTCTTTTAGCTTTAAATAATCTTTATTATCTGTGTTTATTATCTTAACTATGGTATCTCATGGAGTGTTTCATTTCTCATTCTATTTAGAATTCTGTAGGCCTCTTGTACCTGGACAGTCATCTCCTTCTCCAGCTTTTGGAAATTTTCTTGTATGATTTTATTTTAAAAACTGTCTATGCTTTTGTCATGATATTCATCTCCTTATTTACCCAGAATTTGTGCACTTGGGATTTTCACGGTGTCTCAAAACTCTCCTGAACTTTGTTCATATACTGTGTTAATTTATCTTTGAGTTTCACTGAACGGTCCATCCCTCCGCTGCGTCTCTCCGGCCTTTATACTCTGTTTTCCATGTTTCCTGTTCTCAAGATCATGTTTTCTGCAGAGTTTTCATTTAACTTACTGAGTTGTCCATTTCTAACATCACTTCAGTTTGACTTTTCCTCTGCAATTCTACCTTTTTACTGAATTCTGTTTTCATATCTTGAATTGACTTCCTTATTTCATTTAACTCCTCTTTGTTGTTGTTCTCCTGGACTACACTTCTTTCTTTTTTGAGTTGTTTGGACATAGATATAATCATCTCTTAGGACTGCCTGGAAGTTCTAAGCCACTCTCATTAGGGACCATTACTATCGGACTGGTAATTTGGGGAAGAGATATGCTGCCTTTGTTTTGGGAGATTTTTGTTTGTTTTTGCACTGGGACTTTCATGTGGAGAATTTGATTTTCAGTGACTTTCCTCTCTTTTCTTCCTGCCTTCCTACCTTTCTTTTCTCTTTTCTTTGTTTTTCTAAATTCGAGTCACTTTGCTTCTTTCAGTGGAGCTGTTTACAGTGATCAGAAGACTAAGTCACTGTAGGCTTAGATGCCATTTTCCTCTGTGGGCCTTGTATTCATGACTGGGGCATTATCCCTGTTTTTCCTCTGAGAGCCAACCAGTCTTCCCCTGTCTCCACACACCCCTAGTGAGTCTGCATCTGTACTGCTCTCCGATGTGGCTCTTTTTAACTGGGTGCCTTACTTTGGGTCAGCTCCCATCGTGCTTCCTCAGCCTCTACCGTAAGATGTGTTGAGAGTCTCAATATGTCTGGGTACTCTATTCTTAGCTGGTGTCCTCCTCCAACCCACATCCATAGCCTCTGTTAATGGTCTATTCCCTGCCCTCAGGAAGATCTGCCTGCCAGCCCATCACCTCCTCCACTTCTGGGACTCCACATGCCTAGCCACCCTACCCTGGGATATCTTGCACCCCTTTCCTCGGTTCCACGGGCTCTGCTGAGCTATGGGACTCTGAGTGTCTGGGCATACTGCTTTTACTCAGCTCCCTCCTTCAGCTCTCCTCACATTTAATTCTACATTTAACATCTTTATTATATTTAGTTTGGTCTATTCATTACTAAAATACAGATGTTCAATAGATACTCATGTAGCCTGAAACCCTGATGAATTTGGTATTTGATCGATTTCTTGGTCCCTTTGAACTTTCTACACATAAGAGCACATCATTTACAAATAGAGATAGTTTTTCTTCTTTTCATTCTGAATAGTGCTATTTCATTTTCATTCTTAATGTTTGGCTATAATTTCCAGTACAATATTAAAGAGAATTAGTGAGAGTGACCCTTCCTGACCTCCAGAGGAAATTGTTCAGTTGTCTACATGTATACATATAGATCACTATATACAAAATGGATTTTTCAAAGATGCCCTTTGTAAGTATGAAGAAGTTCACTTCTTATACTTTCTTGAGTATTTCTATCAAATCAGGGTTTTAGGTATTGTGAATACTTTTTCTGCTTCTATTGAAATTATCGTGCTGTATTTGTTCTTTGTTCTATTGATATGCTGTTATATTAATTCATATTGAATGCTGATGGGAGTTTTTATCATTAGAATCATTAAATCAGTTCCAGAAAGACAAATATCAAATTGTATCCTATTTACATAAAATCATTTATGTATTTAAGACATGAAAATAAAAATGAAGCTGTCTAGAGGAAGAAGGGGTTGATGGGAGGTGAGATGGAGAACACAGTGGATGGAGACATGCGTTCCAGGTTTGTAGTACACTTGTATGAACATTCTTAATTTAAAACTAGAAACCAAAAAGTTAGTAGCTTTGTCCTTTAGAATGTGAATTACATCTTGAGCTTAGCCTCCAGTTCTTACATTTATCAGGGATAAACTAGACCATGCTGTGTGACAAAAGATTCCAACTCAGCATTTCACATATCCAAATGTATTTCTCACCTGGTTTAAAGATCACCAGAGGCCCGGCACTTCTCCATAGTCTGGTATGCTGTCATCTGTGCAGAGCCTCACAGATCTAGGCTTCTCTGATCCTATGCCTCTGGCATCTAACCAAGGGAATAATGACACAGTGGTTTTTACTACTTCTGCTCCAAGGTGGCATTTATTCTCAGAGTTTATTGCTCATAATTAATCACAAATTCCTGCTTTACTGCAACAGAATCATACAGTAAATTTTTCATTGAGTCCAGGAGGGAGGAGTATGAAAAATAATTTGGAAATACAGAGAATTTGTATGTTCCATTAGTTTCTATTATTTAAATTGTTGCCCCACAAATAATGTTGAAGTCCTCATCACTACTTCAGAATATGACTGTATTTGGAGAGAAGACTGCTATAGATTTAATTAGTTAACATGAGGTCATATTGGAATACCTTTATGATCTGTGTGTCTATAAGAGGAAAACACGCCACACAGACAAAGAGAGAGAACACTCTGTGATGACAGAGGCTGGGAGGTGACAGCTGTCATCAGAAGCCAGGAGGAGGTGACTCTGTCAGACTCCTAGGAGATGCACGGTCCAGTGACATCCAGATTTAAGGCTTCTATCCTCCATTTCTGTTGTCTTAAGCCACTGTATATAGAACACTAGAAAGCTACTACACCAATCATGAACAATGTTGTAAATTTTTGAATCTAAAATGTAGTCAGTGATAACAGAGTTATTTCATGGACCTCTTAGAGTAAACATTGTCCAACTATGACAGGCTGCTTTAATGATAATACCATAGGTTACACCATCTTCTCAATACTATGTAGCCCATTTCTACTCTAACAAGAGACATAGAAATATTTTCTGTGTCTTGAAGTACGTGATTGACACCTGAAAAGGTGCCTCATAACATGTGTGTCTCATAACAGCACACAATACACCCAGAGGTTGTGAGTTAATTCTTATTAACTGGTTGTTTCTTATTAACCTGGTTGTTTCTGTGTTTCTGTGATTATCATTATCCCAAAATTCTTTAGGCAATATCAAGCATATTCCTCTCTGCTCTGGATTCCTCTTTCTGAATACTTAGTACATTTCACTTCAATCTCAACTTGCCTTGTAAGTTCTCAGCAATAGAGTTTTCAAAGGGCAATTAAACTCAATACATAATAGTAACAGGGCATATAATTCAGTCAAAATGGTACCAGATGATTAGCAATAGCCAAGTTTATGTCTGTTCAGAGAATCACAAGTAGGATTCAACTGCCACTGGGCCAGCAACCGTTGTAAGACACTGTGAGTGTGAGACATGTCAAAGGGTCATGAGGAAAGGTGATTCTCTGCCAATCAATGACACATCCTGACAAAACAGTGACAGGAGCAATGGCATCAGGTCACTCTGTTTTGACAGAGCATGACCGTCTGACCTGGGCTGGTAATTCTGCAAATGTGCTCTGGCCATGAGCACCCCTGACAAAAACCCAGGAAGCCTGTGAGTTCAAATATATTTCCACAGTGACACTGAAACATGCTTTGCATTTCAGCTTCCCTTTCCGAGTGCAGTACAGCAGGTTCCCCAGAAGCTGCCAACATGAGAGGCCACAAGAAGCTGACTATAGGAGCGAGATGAGCACCTGCCGTCTAGTGCGCTACAGACTGATGATGCTCTTCTTGTTACTTTTCTTTTTTCAATAATGTGCTTTTATGTAAAACTATTATTTATAGAAATAGGGGATAAATTTGTTATTGTTATTTAGCTGAATCAAATACATAATTCTTCTCAGCTCTAATTTCTAATGTAATAAATATCAATGAATATAATAACAAACTGAAAATATTCAATAATTTTTTTAAAAGTAGCAATGTGGAGATCAAAATATTTAAGGATCACTGCTTTAGTAAAACAATGTCTCCGCTACCATTCGCTTTAAAGATATTTCCTTGACCACAGGCCAAATTCATAATTCAAAGTGAATCAACACTGTCCGAAAACCCTAACAGCACCTGGAAATGGTGGTACACACCTGTAATCCCAGCACTTGGAGGCTGAATCAGGAGGATTGTGAATTCAAGGACAACTTGAGCCACAGAACACAGCTTGCTGCTGAGGCTGAGCGCTCCCACCAGCAGCGCTGGGCCAAGGCAGAAAGAGCAATGAAGAGAAGCAACAATTACACACTCAATGATGTCATGCTATTCCAAAAGGAACTGGTCCAAACTCCACTGGACAAAATTCATCCCAGATCTGGTCCTGTGGGTTTGAGTTGGACTACAAATTGAACCTCCCTCATTCCTGTACTTTGTGACATGAAGCATCTCAGTGACAGAAAGAATTCCAAACCCGTTTCACCAAGGAGGAAATAGTGCTTGATAGAATACTTTTTAATGTAATGAACTTTTATTATATTTTGCCTCTTGTTTGTTAATGTTGATTTTTGTCACAATTAATATTTCTTCTTTTTATTTTTAATCTTATTTTTAATCTTCACCCCATCAGATAGATAGATAGATAGATAGCCCAATATTGTATTGTTTTAGTTTTATTTATGCCTATAGTTGGTTAGTTACTTTTATGTAAATGAGCGTTTTGACTGTATATATGTAAGTGTACTCTTGCTTGAAATGCCCTTGAAGGACAGAAGAGAGCATCAGATCCTTAGGAACTGGAGTTATGGACCGTTGGTAGTTGCCATGTGGGTGCTGGGATCCTTCCTTGAACCTTTGCTGGAGCAGCCAGTGCTCTTAGCAGCTGAGCCAACTCTCCAGCCCCATCTTAAATGTCTTAAGCTATCTAATATCTTCACCCACCTCCAGAGACCAACCTCACACCACCGATATCTCAGCTCCTAATCAGTAACGGAAATCTTAGTGAGTACCACACTGGCTTTGTTCACCCATTCTCCAACAATTACTTAAGTTCTTCAACTTTGGACAACTACTGTTAATTGGCTGGCATGATAGTTACACAGTAATTTATATTTACATACATTTGCATATAGTGTACAACAGCTGTGGTCATCCGCACAGTTAATATTCTGTTCTGAGCATAATATACAAGTTGAACAAGGAACCCTGAGCTACTGGACTGGGAATCTAATTCCCTAAATATGAACTTAAACTCCACTACACATAGAGCCACTTGATGATTGCAAATACTTTGAAAGATTCCAGCTGATAAAAATCTCAAGCAATGAAACAACCAAGATGCATAAATCCAATGTAGTAATATACGAAACATGAAAAACCAAGGCAGCATAACTCCTCCAAAAGCACTAATCCCACAATAATGGCCTCCAGTGAGATTGAGTTCAATGAAACCCCAGACAACAACTCAAAGGATGATCATATGAACATCATAAGATGTTCTAATAAATCAAAGAAAAAAATAAATTTTTTAAAAATCCCCAAAGAACACATAAACAGCTGAATGAAATCCAGAAAACACAAAAAACAGAACACTCATGCACATAACATAAAAACAAATAACATTTAAAGACATTCAATGGAAAGACCAAATTTAAGACTCAAGGACAAAAGAGGAAAATGTCGTTCCCAAAGGTATAGAAAATGTGTTCAACAAAATCATAGGAGAAAATTTCTGAAACCTAGGGAAAACATTCCCATTCGAGTACAAGAAGCATTTGGAACACCACACAGACAAACAGACAATTAAACGAGAAAAGCATATACTGAAAACACAAGAGAAGCACTGAGCCATGGAAAAAAGTAGGCTCGTCAGAATGACAGGTGATTTCTCAATAGAAACTTTCAAAGCCAGCAGGAATCGAAAAGGTGTACTAAAAGTTCTGAAAGACAACTGACAACCCTGACCAGTATACCCAGCAAAAGCTATCTGTCACACTTGAAGGAGAAAAGGAAACAGGATAATAAAACAGGTTAGCCATATGAGCACAAGAAAGCTCTACAAAAGTCACTCAAAGGAATCATTAAGACTGAAGAGAAAGACAAGCACACCCATGATGCCATAGTAAAAGTAAACCGTATCTGAATAATAATCAAGCAGCAGAGGGACTGAGAAGGCTCGCTGGTGAAGTGCTCACCTTTCATAAATGAAAAACTTTCAAGTATCATTGCATATTCCTTTACTCCCAGCACTCCGAGGTAGAAGCAGGTGGATGTCTGTGGGCTGGAAGCCAGCCTGCTCTGCATAGTGAGCCCTAAGCCCCAGAGCTACACAGTGAGACCTTATCTAAAAGAACAAAACAAAATAAAGGAAAAAATAAATTAGGACCTGAGTTTGATTCCCCAGAATCTACCTTTAAAAACATCCCAACAAGGTGGCACACGACGGTCAGCTCGGACCTGGAGACACAAAGCTAGGTGAACCCTTGGGGCTCAATGGCCAGCCCAGCTTACTCAACAAACTCCGGGATAATGAAAGACTCTGCCCACAGTCAAAGGTGACAGTTACAGAGGAATGACACCTGAGGCTGTGCTCTGAGTTACAAATACATACACTCACACACATATGCTTGCACATCTGCATATAGGTGCATACACACACACACAATAGTTAAGCAAGAAAGGAATAGGAAAACAACAAACATTCAAAATAAACAAAATGACAGTCATTATACACAGCTTTCAATAAACTCTGAATATTAATGGTCTCAATTCCCCAGTCAAGGTATAGACTAGCAGAATGGATTGAAAGGCAGGATCCATCCATCTATTGTTTTTAAGAGTCATGCCTTACCATAAAAGACAGATGCTACCGTATGGTAAAAGAAAGGGTAAAAGGCATTTCAGGCAGATGCAATGTGCAAAGAAGCAGGTGTTGCTGTTCTACTATTTGAGAAAATTGACTTCAAGCTAATAGCAGTCAGAGAAGAGAAGGAAAGTCACAATAGTCTGAGTGAGTGAGAAGTAACCCAATAAGAAGACACTGTAATCCTACATCTACACAGGCTGAACACAGAGGCATCCAACTTCAGAAAACAAACACATGAACCACAACACAGCAATAATGGAGACTTAAATATCCCATTCTCACCAATTAACAGATCACCCCACAAAAAACCAAACATCTGGATTAAATGACATTATAGACTAAATGGACTTAACAGGCATCTACAGAACATTCCATCCAAACATAGCAGAATACACGGTCTCAAAAGCCTATGAGACTTCCCAAAATAGAGTATAATTAGGTAGGACACAAAGCTAGTCCTAGAAAATATAAGACAAAAAGTAATTCCTTGTATTTTATCTGATCACAATTGAATAAAAACTACAAATCAACAGCAAAAGAAACTATAATACATACACAAACTCATGATGATTAAACACACTAATGAAGGACAAATGGGTCCTAGAAGACATTAAGAAGGATTTTTTTAATAGAAGAACTGAATGAAAATGAAAACATATCAAAACTGTGAACTACAATAAAATAAGTCCCAAGAGAGATATTTATAACTCTAAAGTGCCTACATTAAATACTCAGAGAGGTCACAAATAAATAATTTAACGATATCTTAGGACCTTGGAAAAATAAGAACAAACCAAAATTAAAATAGTACACAGAAATAATTAATATAGGCACAGAAATTAATGAAATGGAAATGAAAAATAAACAAAGCATCTATGAAGCAAAGCGCTGGTTCTCTGCAAAAGATTCTTCCTGGTGAAGAAACCAGGGAAATAAGACCATTCACAATTGTCTAAGAAGATAAAATAAAATAACACAAAAGTAAAAGCTTGGAATAAACCTGCCAAAGTGTAGTAGTATGTATTGTCAACTTGACACAACCTAGACTCACCTGGGAAGAAGGAACTGCAGCTGAGTAACTGCCGCGTCTGGATGAGATTACATGACTGATGACTGATGTTGGGGAGCCCAGCCCATTATGAGCAGCACGGTTCCTAGGCAGGTGGGTTTGGGATACATGAGCCAGAGAATGAGCCTCTAAGCAGCATTGCTTCATGGTTTCTGCCCCAGGCTCGTGCTTTGAGCTCTTACCATGGCTTCCCTCAATGATGGACTGTGACGTGAAGATGTAAGATGAAATAAGTTCTTCTCTCCCCTAAGTTGCCTTTGGTGGTAGTATATACAACAACAACAGGCTCAAACACCACGGAAGTGAAAACTCTTTGTTCTAGTTTGCCTTTAATCGCTGTGACAAAACACTCTGACCAATGTCAAGGTGGGGAGGAAGGAGTTTGTTTTTCTTTCATCTCCCAGGACATAGTTTATCTAGGAGTCCAAGGTAGGAGCTCAGCACAGGACTCTGCAGGAAGGAGATGAAGTGCAGGTCATGAAAGAACACCGCTTTCCGGCTGCTCCCCTGACTCACGCTCAGTCTGCTTTCTTATACAGTACAGCACCACCTGCCCAGGGGTGGGTGGCACCACACAGAGTGGGCTCAGCTGTCCCACATCACTCAACAATCAAAAAATGCCCCCACAGGCATGGCCACAGGCCAGTCTGATGGAGGAAATTCCCCAATTAAGGCTCCCTCCACCCAGGTGTGTCAAGTTGACAACTAAACCTGTCTAGCACAGTATTTAATGAAAATTTTAAAACACAAAGGAAATAAATTAGATAAAATACTAGAAGATGGAAAGACTTTCCATGCTTATGGATCAAAAGAATTAATATTATAAAAATGATTAGTTTACCAAAGGCAATCTATAAATTCAAAGCAATTCCCATAAAAATTCCAACAACATTCTTAACAGAAATAAATAAAATCTTATAAATCATTAAGAAGCACAAAAGATCTAATATAGCCAAAGGAATTCTGCAGTTGGAAAATTAAGGCTAGAGTTATCATCCCCATGCCTGATTTCAAGTTATGCTACATAGTCATCATGACAGAAAGAGCATGATACTGGCTCAAAAACAGACATATAGATCAATGGAACAGGAAAGAAGACCCAGACATAAACCTACACAGGTGCCAAAATACTCAGTGGAGAAGGCAGCACCTTACCAAACGGTTCTGGGAAAACTAGATATCCTTCAAGAAATAATGTCAGCAATAAAAAATTGGTACTTCATAAAATCAAAGTCCTCTAGATACAAAGAAACAGTTATGTGAAGAAAATCTTTTCCAGCTATACATCTGATAGAGAATATCTAAAATATATAAAGAACTCATAACATGAAAAAACAAGAAAACAAGCCAATTTTAAAATGGCCTTTAAAAATCAACAAAAAGTTCTCAAAAGAAGAAATACAATGGCCAAGAAATGTTTTTGAAGTATTTAGTATCTTTAGTCATCTGGAAAAGGCAAATTAAAACTATTTTGAGACTCTACCTTAACCCAGTCAGAAGGTCTACCATCAAGAGAACAAAGGACAACAGAAAGGGCTAGAGAGACGCTCAGTGGCTAAGAGCGAGGGCTGCTCCTGCAGAGGACCCAGGTTTGGTTTCCAGCACCTACATGGTAGCTAACAACCATCTGTAACTTCAGTTCCAGGGGAATTTAACGCCCTCGTCTGACCCACACAGGCACTGCATGACATGGGTGCACTTACACAGATGCAGACAATACACTCATACACATAAAATAAAAATGATAAATAAAATATTTCTTAAACGCTGGCAAAGATGCAAGGGGAAGGGACCCTCACCCACTGTGGGAGACCCTCACCCACTGTGGGAGAGAACTGTGCAGTGGCCACAGGGACCACCGCTGAGACTTCTCCAGAAACTAGAACTAGAACCACACATCTAGCTAGCCCACTCCTGGCATCACGTGACCAGCTATCCCCGCTGCTGGCATCACGTGACCAGCTATCCCGCTGCTGGCATCATGTGACCAGCTATCCCACTGCTGGGCTTTTCCCAAAGACTCCCCATCCTGCCGGTGATTCTTGAATATCCATGTTCTTTGTTCACAAAAGCAAGGACATGGAGCAGCCTTGTTGCCTAGAAACCTACCAATAGATAATGAAAATGTGGTCCATTCACAATGGAATTTTATTCAGCTATCAATCAAAGTGAAAATATGAGACTTGCAGGAAAATGGATAGAACTGGAAAATATATTTAGTGAAGTACCTCAGACACAGAAAGATAAACACTGCATGTCCTCTCTCAAATGCAGATTCTACCTGCTAATTCTCATATGTGTTTATAAATATGCATTTGTGTGGGCAAAGGTCATGAAATAGGTCATTCTCTCCGTGAGAGAAGAAAAAAGAGGTCTTAAGAGAAGTTTGGGATAAAGAGATAAGAGAGCAGTAATATACACGTTCAATAAAATCTAAAGAGGAGAGCGCAGGGGAGGAGACTCAAAGGAGGTCGTCAGGGGTGAGGAAGGGCGTGGGAACGAAGACCAGCAAAACCAAAGCCAGGGCGGAAACGCTGTCACGAAACTCAGTACTTTGTACACTAATTTGTAAAGGCTTCATTTTTTTAGTCATTGAGGGCTCTCTCAGCTATCAAGCCATCTTCCTGGAGACCTGTGCGCAGTGAGAGCAAGTGAAGAAGTGATGCCCTCAAGGGCACAGAGGAAAGGTGAGGCCAAGGGGAACTAGAGTCTGTGCACTTCCAGTCACAGGAGCAGAAGAAAGGCATGCCGCCAGGTGGGGACCCTGCCAGGAGCTACTGGGCAGCATTCTTCTGTCTAGGATGAATCCAGAATGTCTATTGTCATCTGTTCACTAAGGCCACCTGAGAGACATACACAGTCCCTGAGGGCCCTGGCCCTCAATCTGAGTCACTATAGACAAGCTCAGTAGTGACTGATATGTGCAGTGTTTGTAACATATATACCTTAAACCACCCCTGCACTGCCTTAGATGCCAAATACAAAAGAAGTCACTAAGTTCCAAGTACATTGAGCTCTCAAACGGAACAGAATAGTTCCAGCAGCAAAATAATTTTTCCCCAAGAGAGTCCAACATAGTGTGTCTTTAACAGTTAAAACAGAGTACTCACATTTACCAACTGTCTATCGAATGCAGTTACCATTCTATGTGCTTTGCTTTAATCTTTGCAAGTAGCCTAACAGGCAGGCCTTTTAATATTATTCCCATTTTAATGATGAGGAAAATCAAGCCTAGAAGAGTTTGATTACTTCCCCTCAGGGGAAGTAAACATCTAGACAACAGTTCAGCTAGACAAGCCTGGACCCAGTTCCAATAGGTGTGACCACAGGGCTATGGACATGATGGCTGATGACGCCATCCACTGGGTCAGACCGTCACCGACTTCACTGGTGGCTGATGACGCCATCCACTGAGTCAGACTGTCACCGACTTCACTGGTGGGCATCTTATTTTGTTTCTTATGGGAAAACTATTTACTTCGGAGAACTTTTAATTTGCCTTGGTTTCAGACCTGCAATTGTATCTTGCTCTATTTTTTTTTTTTGCATGTATATGTATGTGGTGTGTATGTATGCCTCAGGGAGCACTTGGAATGTAGGTCATGCTCACGTATATATCATTTTCAACCTTTGAAATCTTCTTCTTTTGACTTATTTATTTTTATTTTTAAAGGGAATGAGTGTTTTGCCTTGTATACAATACTCACAGAAGCCAGAAGAGGGAGTCAGGTTAGAGCGGATGATTGATTGCCATTTGGGTCCCCTGCAAGAGCTGCCAGCTTTTTAAACCATTGAGCCAATGGTCCATCCCACTCTCCACTTTTACTGTTGCTGAGCCTGAAGCTACTCCAGCTAGCCAGCTTTCCATAGGAATCCTGTGTCTACCTCTCAAGTGATGGGATTACAGGTGGCTTCTACACTGCCTGTCCTGTCCTTAGGGTTTGGAGATCCAAACCCAGGTCCTCATGCTTGCAGAGCAAGCACTTTAACCTCAGAGCCCTCTCTCCAGCCTCAAATTTTCTTTTATTTTTTATTCATTGTCTTTTTTTCACATGACATTTTTTGAGACTCATCATGCCTTACATCCTTGAATCCAAAAATATTTCCATTACTCACCCAAAATGCCTTCCCATTTGTTTGCCATCTGCCTAGAATCCCTTTTGAAGATGTAAGTTTAGACTTCAAAGAAACCCTGAGTGTGTACCTAGTGAATCGGCCTAGCTCTTTTTGCCAATGAACCATTTGGTTTTTATCGGCTTTATTTACTTATACTTATTGTTAATTTGTGTAGAAGTTTTGCCTGCTTGTATGTAAGTACACCCATGCCCATGATGCCAAGGAAGGTCAGAAGATGGCATAGGATCCTCTAGACCTTGAGTGACAGATGCTTGCTAGCAGCCATTGTGGGTGGTCAGAACTGAAACCTCCTCCTCTGCAAAAGCAGCCATGCTCTTAACTCCTGAGCTCCCTGCCAATAATACCTTAATCTTATTTGCATATTCTGGTTTGGGTTTGCTATCTTTTCCTGTATTTCAACAACACTAATTCTAAGGAAATAACTTAGCCTGACATGAACAGTCCCAGGAAGAGCATAGTAGGTTACTGAGTGCTTGTGGTTGTGGACAGCCCGGCAGTCCTTCATGAGGCAGAGCAAAATTCTTGTCCTCTACTGGTCTGCTGATGGGTTGGAAAAGACGTGCTGCCCTGGGTAGAACTGGTGCAAAGCAACTTTCCTTTCCCTTGCTATAAGCAGTCGTCTCTTGGTATCCAACAGCTTTCGAAGTGTTGAGGTTGCATGCTTATTTTAAGATCTTTGTTTACTTTTTGATATTCCATAGGTCATTCGCATTCCATTTAGCCCTGATGACCCTGTTTATACAATTTTGATAGATATTAAAAACGTATGCTAAGGGATAACATTAACATTGCCCTCTCAACCCACCACATAACAAACAAGACTCTGTTCAATCCCATATTCGATTATTCAAAAGTCTCAATGCAAACTCCAAAGTTCAGAACAAATCTGACTGGCCAGGCATGCTTTTAATCTAAGTAGATTAAGATGACAACCATGGAAACTCCAACAAAATAACTTACAAGACCTTCGATGGATCATAGTCATAATAAAACAGTGAATATAGTATCCCAGAGTTTAATTAGTGAGAAACAGCAAATCACTTCTAAGGATAGAAAGGCTGTTTCTATGTCTTCACTTAAACCTCTTTCCTTTTCACTTAAAACTCAGAAGTTACTGTTCCTCTCAACCTGTTTTTGTTCTCTAAACGTGGGAGGAAAATGATAACCTTGTTTTCTTTTCACTTTATTTCATAATGAATTAAGTCTCTTACACTTTCATATTTAGGTTATTTCCTATATGGAAAGACAATAAATTATTATATTTGACATAATTCTATTTGGGTAAAACAGAAAAAAATTAGTTGCAAATAAATAAAGGGAAAAAGAGGAAGGGAGAAGGGACGCGTGGGCGGGTTCGCGGGTCCGCCTCCCGCCGGCAATGCTGCTGGTTTCAGTACTATTTTTCACTGCTCTTTCTTAAGTCCATATTTATTTTACAATTAGAAAAGTAATAAGTCATTGTGTAGAAGAGATAAATATGTATTTTAAGAGAGAAGGAAACCTACAAAAGAAGGCTATGCTTCATCATTCCCAGACCTATTTGTGGTTGCTTCTATCGCTTTGGTAATACAAGACTTTTTCTCCTCAATTTAAACCTATTAGGAATAAAAATAATCCCATATGCTGCTCCTTTGAGCTTGCTCTCTGTTTCCACATTGTGCATCTATCAAGCACTGTGGTCCTTCTCTTTCTTGTTCCAGCACTTAGCTCTACTATGAGAGGGGTAAAAGGTGAGCAGAATAGCCTAGAATACTCCCACAGAGGACCCTGTGGGTGACGGTGCTCTGCTAGAAGTCCCCTCACTGAATTTCACAGTGTTGCACTGGTGCAGTTTGCAGCAGCAAGGTGTCCATGGGTTTCTAGGTGACACAAATTATCCAGTCCTAGGAAAGCAGTGCTATTTCACTATTTCATTTTATTTTGATAATTTTTCAGTTTCTCAGTTCAGCCCATGGGCATACCAGTAAAAAAAGAAATATGATTATTTGGGAATATTCCAATATTTGTCCATATTATCTTTTCAGATAATATGAAGTATACTATAACAACAAGGCATGACTGCATGGACTAGGACTTTCAAAACAGACCTCACCACCATGTTCAAATAACCTCAGGAGGCAACACATACTTCAATGTGCCCTCCTTTGCTTAAAACACTGAAAATTCTTTACAGTATAAAATAGAAAAAACTAAGTCCATTACTTCAGCATTCTATCTTATTTTTGAGTAAAGATATCATCCTAATTTATTGTGTATTATCTCCAGTTGCTTTGGACATGCTTCTAAAACTAAGCCAATCACCAAAGAAAAATAAAGTGCCTCTAAGACTGCAAAAACAAACAAAATATAAGAGCAACAAGAATAAAAGCCCTATCACAGACCAGGAAGTACTTCACAGTGTAAAATCTAACTTCATTCCAGGACTGATAGCACTGAATTTTTTCAGGAGTAAATATACAAGATATTTGGTTTTGGCAAGAGAATGATTTTAGGATGACATGTGTGCATATGCTAGCACATGCGCATGAATTTGATGTGTATATTATCTATTCAAAATACAAATATTTTGGCATATATTTATATAAAATGTACTCTTACAAAGATTGAACTTAGTGATTAATGACATCTCATCAGAGATTGACCCACAGTTTGATTTGTATCATGAGAGAATCCATCCAAAAAAGTAGCAAACATTTCTATCACACATTCTGATTTACTAAAGAAACAAAAGGCGACAAATCATGCATTGTCTCTCTTTGTGATGTAAACCTGCAGTAAAACAGACCGTCCACACAGCTTAGAGCTCTGAAAAAAATGTATGGTGTCCATATGTTTTCCTGCCTGAACCCCCCTGGACCCCACTGGAATTAAGAGCTTTATCCACTTCTCTGGCAGAAAATAGAAAGGCTGGTTTTGGGAAGAAACTTCAGACCCACAGTGTAATAGAAGCTTTAAGAGCCTAACCTTTCATTTGCAATTGGTGCAAACTATTCTTAACAATATCCTTAAGATGCTCAAGTCAAAGTCTTAACGTTCCAATGACAGGAGCATTTCTTTAATATTTTCTGGATGCAACTGACTCTCCTTTTGAATAAGTAATAATTGTCAGCCAGATGTGATGGTGTATATCTTTAATCCAATACTCAGGAGGCAGAGGCAGAAGAACTCTGTGAATGCCAGGGAAGAGAGGAGAGAGGAGAAGAGAGGAGAGCGGAGGGAAGAGGAGGGAGGGTGGGAAATCATTGTGAAGGAATGAATGCTTTGAGTACACCATAGTTAGCAAACTGCAGTTCAAAAACCAAATCCTATAGACAACCTGTCTCGAAGTTTGGCAACACTTGGGTCACAGTATTAATTTTATTTTCTAATGACCAGTAACAAAGTTCACAAATATTTTCCATTCAATAGGCTAGAAAACTAAGTCAGACTATTGGTGCAAAATAAATATTAACAATATCATTTTCCCCAATATAAAGAAAGACATATGTAACTAGCGATTTATCATCTCAGTGTAGCACCACACACACTTGGTCTAGACCCACAACATCTATATCAAGGACATGCTACATAATTCATATTTTCTGCCATTTCTGCCATTTTTCTAAGAACAAAGATCTAGGGTAAAGACTTAGCCACATTTTGATATAATGGTGTAGCAAAATCATCAAATGAATTACAAATAAGACATGATGAACTGATGTTTAGACTGGGAAGGACATTTCTCACCAGGTGCTAACAATTTGAAGGTAGATTTGACTGCAGGCTTCCCTACATTGATACAGCGCTCCCTTAATCAAAGGATAGCTTAAAAGAATATGAAGTGGACTGGCACATTTTGACATGATGGCCAACTGCAGATCGGATACATATGCACTGCACATTGAGAATGCAATGGAAAGTTCTAATTCCCTCGGCTTATGGGTTTTAAATCAGTTCCTGAGATAAACATTTCAAACATAGAAGCATTCAGTTTTGAAACACTCATCCAAACCTGGGAAATGGGACATGTGCCTGAAAGCCTTGCCCTTTCCTAAATAGCCCCACTTTACTTTGAATTACAAAGTAAACTATAAAAGAAGCAGAAGAAAATAGACAGAACTTTTGGCTGATAGTGTGGGGAAGGATTTTTAAACATAAAAGAAAAGGAAGAAACCATAAGGGAAAACAGAGAGATTTTATACTTAAAACTTTAAAATATGTATCAAAAGGTCATGAAAGCTATGAAGCAAAAGAAAAAGATGAAAAGTGTATAATATAAACAACTATATTCTTAATGTATCACAAGACTTTAACATTTATGAAAAATGATAAACTGTGTGTAGTGAATTCGCCACCCACCATTTTCATTGATCTGCACTAAGGGAGCTTGAGCACCATGGGCAACCGGGGCTGGCAGGACTGGCGCGTAGGGTGAGCCATTCAGACCTGAGTTTTGAGCCCGCATTGCGCCACTGCCGGAGCTTCAACGTGTTGCTCCATCTTTCGGAGCCTCGATTTCCTCATCTTCAGGTGAGCGCTCACATGACCTATCCCGTGCTCAGTAAACAGAGCTGCAGACCACAGCTGTCCTTCCTCACCGCGCTGTGAAGGCCCTCTCCATCTGCTCCTCCTCGGGAGCAGGCCTTTTATATCTGTCTACAGAACCCTAGTTGGAGGAATAAGATTTAAAAGGAAAAAAAAAAGTGGCTGAATTCCTGAACAGAAAATTTCACTTAACCTTCTTTTGGCCACAGAGAAGAAAACGGCGACATTCGGTGCTTCCGGCTGTCTCCTTGGAAAATAATTGGCATGGGGGTTTGTCCTTGGACCTTCTCTTTTTTTTCTACCTCGAACTCGGAAAGCAAAGAACTTCCATCCCTTGAATCTACAGTCTGCAAGTCCCCACCGAGGGCACTTCCGGGGAGGAGCGCAGGGTACATCCTTCCTGACAGAGTTCAACTCTGCGGTCCCGCTTTCCACCCTGTGGATTTTTCACTCTGTAGGAGGAAAACTCGTTTGTTTAAGGTATTTCTTCCAGGATTAGGCTAATCTCCGTTGAACAGTACTCCCCACCAATAACTAACAGAAATGTAGGCAAAGGGTTCAACAAGCAGCACAAAAGAAAAAAATGCAAACATTGGAATGTCATGACAAAACTTGCATGTGACAGTGTTTAGTTGTCTTTTTAACAATAAAGAATGGTAGCTAAACTACCATACATTACCAAAGGTAACCATCCTCATCATCACCATGTGTTTTCTTGCAGCTTTTAAAATGATTAATGGCACTGGGTAGGTAAAAGTCTCTCACTTTCTTCCTGCCTGTTCACGCCCCTCCCTTCCCAGTTTTGCCCAATGCTATGAGTCCTCCCTGCCTAGACTTTTATGCATTTACTGTTTATGTGCACATGCAATATGCTGCTTGACGAGGTTGGTGTAATTATATTTTTCCTTTAGGAATGACCCATATTCTTTCTTGAGCAGCCATTTGGCTCAGCACTATAATTCTGATGTTTATCCGCCTCAAGACATAGAGAATGACTTGATTCAAAATACTATCTCAACTTTCCATGAATAGACTAGTTTATCAATTCTTATTGGATCAGTATATATTTTTGAAATTTTGCTAGAGGTGAATCTCTGTCTACCTTTGGTCAAGTCCCACTGCTGCTTTAACTTACACATATGTAACTATTTAGCACCTACCAGTTATTTGGGTTTTTAATAAATTCTTGTTCTTATCTGGTGTGAATTATTTCATAGAAATGTTTGCTTTATTTGATTGGATATATATATATATATATATATAGTCTAGATATACAGACTCAAAAATAAGGATACTTAATTATATATATATATATATATATATATATATATATATATATACGTTTTTGAGAAATCACTTTACATTTTACTATCAACTTTACTCAGTGCTCTCCTTAACTTTTAGCTCACATATAACCTATCCCTCTAAGGACTGCAGCTCAATATTTTTGATACAGAGTTACACGGCCATCATTGCTATTCATTCTTATTACTTCCCCCCTCCCACCTCAGACCACACATAACTGCTGGCTGTTTTACTAGCCCCACAACTTGAAAAGCACCCATTTGCTTCTGCCTCTCTGAATTCACCCTTTGCCAATGTTTTATACAAGCAGAATCTTGCAATATGACCTTCTTGCTGACCATAACAGCTTGCTCATGTGGTAGCACAGAGAGGTGCTTTGTCCCTTTTTATAGTTAAATAATATTTCATCATATGGGTGCACCAATTCTCATTTATCTTTTTGTAGAAGTTTTAGTCGTCTCCACATTTGGGCTTCTATGAGTAAAGCTGCTCTGAGCATCCATGTACTTGTTTTTGGTACACATGTGTTTTCAATTCTCTTGGCTATGTGCCTAAAAGTGGAAATGCTAGGTCATATGGAAACTCTATGCTTCATGTTTTGAGGCACTGCCAGACTATTTCCAAACAGCTGTTGCATTAACTTTTCCTGGGAAGATGTGAACAAATGCTTACTCACTCCAGATAGGACACTACAACAAAAGAAGTGATTCCAATTTAGTATGGAGAATTAATGAGTTTAATTGTGGTTCCTTACAGGAGCATGGGTGGGGAGTTACCTCCAGAAATATGGACAACTTGTGAGCAGCAATAGCACCAAGAAGTCTCTCCCCCAGCAGCTATGAATTACTTTCGTGGCCTCTTGGAGCAGTGGTGCCTTATGAGCCCCAGGCCCAGGAGACAGTGTGTCACAGAGTCCAGTGTCTGCGGGTCTCACATAGGTAATCACAGCTGCTGCATGCTCAGCAGAGTGGCAGTCTTGTAGTGCTGGAGGACAGCACTCCACGATAGCAGCTAAACCAGCTGACTCTCTCAGGAGCCATGTATGAGGATGCTAATTTTGACACAAATTCAGCATTCCAACTGCCCCCTTTTATTATAGACAACCCAGCAGATGTGAAATAATATAGCGTGTCACTATGGCTTGATTTGCATTTCTATAACAATGTTGACCTTCATGACCTTAGTGACTATTTTTTTTATCTTTGTTGGATAAATATTTATTTAAATCCTTTGCTTACTTTTAATTTCATTATCTTATTATTTGGGTCCATTGTGACTACTAGTATGTTATTGAGTATGTTTGAAAATACCTTCCTATTCTGTAGGTTTTCTTCCATTTTTATGTTATTGCCTTTTGATGCACCAATTTTTTTATATTTTATCATTTTTGTTTTATGTATATGATGTATTGCCTGCATGTGTGTAAGTGCACCCATGTTATGCAATGCCTGTAGAGTTCAAAAGAGTGAGTCAGATCCCCTGGAACTGGAGTTACGGAAAACTGTTCCCAACATGTGGGTGCTGGGAATCGAACCCGATTTCTTGGCAAGCTCAGAAAGTGATCTCAACTGCCAAGTCATCTCTCCAGCCCCCTGACGCACCAATTTTGATGAGTTCAATTTATCTTTTTTTCCTTTGATGCTTGTGCTTTTGATTTCATAGTTAAGGAACCATTGCTTAATTCAAGATGATAAAGATTTACACTTTTTTCTTCTCAGAGTACTGTAGTGTGTAAGGGGATGACACAGTGTGATGTCACATGTATGAAGGCACCTTGATGAAACCCACTTTGCTAATCTGAAACCCTGGCAAACAGAAGCACGTGACACTGGCTTGTAGGAAAGCCTCTGCTGGCACTTCTGAGAGTTTACCTGTGCAAGGTACATGCCAGCTCCATCACCCAGGGCGAGGTGCCCTAGTCCCTGCCCTTGATGGCTTTATTTTGTGATTACCTTAAGAAATCCTTCTGTACCCTGACATGATATTTTCCTATCTTTTCCCTAAAAGCTTGAAGTTTGGGGATGTCATGTTTTCTATCTATCTCAGATTTCATATTAGTATCTGTGGGGTTATGTTTCTTTCTTCTCTTTGACTACCATTTGACACAGGTCTCACCTACCGTGAGTATTGGATAACAATTTTTTGATGTTTGAAATACCAGCTACAATGAACCAATAATATTTGCAATAAGCAGAGTGTTCCTAAAGTTCTGTACAAATTAAAGAAGCCTTGTTTTAACAACTATATCTTCTGAATCATCAGTGAACTAATCTGTAAAGCCTTACTTTATAAGAAAGTTTTTGGTCTTACCTATTATACCCTCCAAATTAACCAAACTTTCTTTTTCCGTAGTCCACAATGTTGTCTCTTCAGATAAGTCTGCATTATGTGCTTGGATATGTTTCTGCATTCTCTGCTGTATCCTAATTTTCTGTGTGTTTGGCATCTAAATTCACCTAGAATTATTAAAAATCATTGAATTTTCACCTGTGGAATTTCTACTTGGCTCCTTTTCAATGTGGCTGCACTTTCCCGTGGTTTTCAGACTTTCCACTGGGATCGCTAATGCACAGTCCTGTTGAATACTCCATCTCCTATAGACTACTTGCAGCGTCCAGTTTGGGAGCTGTTGGTCTCCTCTTTGCGCTGATGCTGATTCCTGTTTGTGGGGTCCTCTCTTCATATTGTAATGTCATCCTCTAAGGAAGTCTCTTTATTAGAGAGCCTAGGAGTGGAGGGAGAATACTAACAAAGCAGTTTTCAGTTGCTCTTTTACCAGTTTGGGAACTTTTCTAGGATCATTTCTTTATTTGAAGTTTCTACATCATGGAAGTCCTTTCTGAGCCCTTTCCTTCTATAATGTTCGGTTTCTAGCAGGTGACACTTTCCTATATTCACACGTGCCCCAAGCATGTGCCAGCATTCTTTCCACTTACCCAGACCTCTCCTAATCCCTTGTAGTAGACAGGGCACTTTCTAAGACTTCCAGTTTTGAATATTTTTAAGAGTACAAAACTAACATAAATTGTAGATATCTTTTAAACACGTCAACATAATGATTGTTTGCACATATCAAAGTTGAACCAAAACTAACTGCATTAAAACAATTTTTATGATAAAGGTTGTTTTGCTTTCAAATTTGATGAGAAGAAAGAGAGCCACATGGTACATAGTCTTAAATATCGGGATGCAGAACAATACACTCTCCTTTTACTTAGAGAAAAGTGCTATTATTTTGTCTTCTACCTCGAAAAAGGATTTGACAGCACTGGACTTTCTTTGTTCTAACTGATTACTCTTGAGGAACAAAAGTCATGAGCCTCAAAGTATCTGAACCTAGATGACAGCTCACTGAATAGGAGAAATAAGACTTTGCACTTTATAATATGGACTTTAAGGACATTTCTAATGCAGTTTTTGCTTAAATATATATATGAGTTAAACTATAAAGTTGGGTTAAAGGTAATTCCATTAATCAGTCTACATTATTAATATGTTTTATAATATCTCTAAGATTTTTATTATCACATTTCTATTTCTTTTAAACAGAATTTGGCCTACCATGAGTATTGGATAGATAACAATTTTTTGATGTCTGAAATACCAACTGCAATGTACCAATGAAGTTTGCAATAAGCAAGAGTATTCCTAAAGAACTGTACAAAGTAAAGAGGCCTTGTTGTTAAAAACTATATCTTATGAATCTTTAGTGAATTAATTTGTAAATTCCTACTTTATAAGAAAGTTTTGAGTCTTGTTTATTAAGCCCTCCGAAGCAAGAATGCTTGCATGAACAACTAGTAACAACCAACAGACTGGCTTTTCAAATAGAATCCAGTTCCTCCTTAAAGCAACTGAAAATGAAACCCAGATCTCAGTGGGACTATAAGATACATGGAACTTTTCAGAATATCTTGAGGAAATAAGCTAAAGAGTACAAGTAGAAAATTTTTTTCAATTTTACTATATTGTGATTTGCATGTAGTAACAGTTATTAAGTAATATGAATAATTAATATAGCAAAACTAATTATTGAAAACTAATAATTTGCCTTTCTGTAGTTAAAAATAATATATTCAAATTTATGCTAAAATGTGCTTAATCATGTACAAATTTATCACAATTTCATAAAAGTACACAGATCAAGCCAATCATGGCGGTGTATGTCTTTAATCCCAGTTCCAGGAGGCAGAGGCAGCCAGATGTTTGCGATATCCAGGCCAGCCAGGTCTACATACAAGTTCCTGTCTCAAAAACAAAGTCAAGGAAAGAAGAAAGGGAAAGGGGAAGGAAAGATGGAAGGAAGGAAGGAAGGAAGGAAGGAAGGAAGGAAGGAAGGAAGGAAGGAAAAAGAAGAAAGATACATAGAAAGAAGAAAAAAAGATGAGCAGCAACATAATGGATAATAATGAGCAACATTTTTTCAAGCTATTACATTCTTTTCATCTTCTTTAGTACTAGGAAATGTGAATGTAATTTGAGGTTATACTTTAAAGAATTCTTATCTGTATTTCTCTAGTGGGTTTTTACTTCCAAACATCTGTAACTGTTAATAAAGTAACCTCTCATTTTATATTTTTACAAGTTGAGACCAAAAGAACACATTTGAGAGTCCTTGACACTATAAGGTTTAATTTTCCTAACACAACCAACTATTAAAAGTTTGACAGTTTTCCAGTATACATTTGTTCACATTTGATGCTCACAGGGGAAATGCACTGAGCTGTTCTTTATGTAAGCCCCTTAGAAATAGACGTGGGGAGACCAGGGATTGTGTAGGTGCCTGTAACTCCAAACCCCCAAACTTAGGAAATGTCAGAGTCCAAAGTCAATTGAGAACATGAGAGGCCTACAACATGAGGAATCTTATTAAAATAATCAACCAAGAGATATTTATGCAGTCTTCAATTTCTTTTTAAATATTTTTTATGTGCATGAGTGTATTGCCTGCAGGTATGTAAGTACGCCTGTGCCGTTCCGTGTCTTTGGAAGTCAGAAGAGGGTATCAGATACCCATGGAACTGGAGTTACAGGCAGTTGTGCACCATATGGGTGCTGGGAATCGAACCCATGTCCCCTGCAAGAGCAATCAGTAGTCTCAATCACTGAGCCATCTCTCTGTCCCTGAGTATTCAGTTTCTTAATATTTTGTTAGGCTATGGAAGATCAAACATTGAGTAAAAAGGTAATAAAATAATGTTTAAAAGACACAAAATTATTAGATAACATGAAGATTAAATTAGTCTAAAAATGGAGAACCAATGAGTATAAGCAAAGCTAGAAATTATAAAAAGAAGAATCAAGAACGACATTGTATTCAGGCGTAGGAATCTGAGGTTATAACAGAGCCTAATATTAGTTTTCTGCTAAAGAGTTATCATATTAAAGTGACTCCTAATGACTTATTGTTTTACTCATAAATTAATGCACTTCTCAACTCTAACCAGAGAAGTTTCCTTATGCAGCAGATGATGATTAACACAGAATTCCATAACTGCCCAATGTGCAGAGAACAAGAGTCTGCAGAGTGTTGATCCCTGAATAGGACACCTGTATCAAACTTCTGCCTCCCAAGGCTCAGGGATCATTGCAGAAGAGGGGGCAGAAAGATTATAAGAGCCAGAAAGTGGTGGATGACGACAAGGAAACAGAATCTTTCAGACAGACAGTCAGTTACTCACATGAATTCACAGCAGTGGTGAGAACATGCACAATTCTCAGGCAAGCTCAAACCAGACAAAATCCCAGCATAGACATGGGGAAGTGGGTAGGAAACCCCAACTCAACCTAAGGAAGTTTTGACAGTCAATGTCTGCTGGGAGGAAAAAGACAGTCTCTTTCACAAACATTACTCTTTGTACGTTAACTAGGTTCTAGTGGATGGACTCACTCTGAGGACATTTGAGGACACAAATTAGACTCTACAGATCAAATATACACGGAGCAAGAAAGAGAGAAAAAGTACATTAAATTGAGAGAGGGCAATAAAGGGAGGTGCAGAGGGGAACTAAATACCATCAAACTATGTTTATGAAAATCGCAAAAATTCAATAAAATGTTTTTAAAAAGAGAATTCGATATAAGAGTAGGTTAAATATAATAATGGTAATAATTTTTACTTAAAAAACACCAGTATTAAGGGCCTCATTTGCCCTGGGAAAGGGGAGAAGAACTGAAGTAAGAAGACCAAATGTAAGATAAAATAAGTTCAAAACTAGGAAAGGATTTGGGGAAGGGGGAGGCCCACGTCTCTCAGCTAGGAAGACAAAGTCCAGAAGAGAGACCCAGCCTCAAAATCACACAAAGACTCAACCCCAAATTGCAGACACTCAAGTCGCCACTTACAGTACAATTGTAACACAGGGTCCCCAAGCTAATGACAAAGAGAAAGTAGTGGATATAAAGAAAATTAAGCTTGACAACAGTCAGAGGCTGGAGTAGAGAACATAGCTTCAAGGCATCTTCATGGGGCTCAGATTCCAGGGGTCCAGCTACAGAGAAGAGGCTGAGCACTGGATTTCCATATGGGAAGTCATGATTCTTAAAGCACCTATTTACCTAAGATACTTACTTGGCCACACTTGTATACAGGCCCTTTGCTTTTTCTCTGATACCTACCTTTTTTATTCATAAGCACTAAAACATAATTTGAGAATGTCTATAGTGCACCCGACCTCTTGCAAATCTCCCAGACAAACTCCAAACTCACAAGCTTTCCCAATCTCAGGAGTGTGAAATCTCATTTTCCAGTTCTCTGCTCAAATTTAACAAGCCACCCCATTTAACCTTTTTCTGTGAACACTGAAAGCCTCAGACAGTTGTCTGAATGCTCTTGTCCTCCAACTTCTGCAGCCCCCAATCAGGAACCTAGGGCAGAAAGATTTTGAATCTTTGATAACAGTCATCTTCTACCCTGAGTGTAGTATAAAGCTCAACTTTTCAACTTTGTACCTTAGATATTATACAGAAGAACCCTCCACCCTCTAAAATATAAAGAGTCTTTCTACATCTTTCTAACCATCCGCTCACCTTCTGAGAAAGAGGTATTTAGTCAGCATTTACTTATCTTAAAACCATCAAAGACTGATTAAATGAATCTATGTCCATGCTGGACATAGATTTTGTTAATGATGTTTCTCCTGCTTTCTTGGAAGTACTCAGTGAAAACACCACGTCTCTCAATTAGGCAGCGGGGTGACATGTAAATATATATTTATGTTCGATGCCTAAGAGGCCATTGGCTTCCCTCCTGTTTTACTTAGCTAACAAAACAACTCTATCAAAGTAAGTATTATTCCAAAACCCAACTTCCTGTGCAGAATGTCCCCACGTGTCCCATCCATCTAGCTCCCTGATGAACTACATCGTTTCTTATAAACTGTCCACGGCCCATAAATTTCCAAACATAAAAGCTATTACTGTGCTTTGCAAATCTGCTGAGAATTTAGGCCCTTCCAACTCTGTCTTACCTGGCTGGAATGAGGAGGGGAGGAGGTCTCACTCTCACTGCAGGCTTCCTCTCTGCCCTCGACTCCTTTTTTGTTCAGTGAGATTATTTAATGTGTACAAGACTGGAACAAGGATTCATTTTAACTAATTTGACACAGCTTCAGCATCAGATTAGCATTTTTTTTTTGCAATTACTACATAGAAGAGCAGAAAAAAGAGTTGTTTAGGCTATTTTATAATTAATCTAGGCAATATGGCTTAGAAAATTACAAAGATAAAAATGAAAACCGTGTTTTCAGATACTAGCTATATAAGTTTGGACCATAGTGAAAAAAGAATCACAAGAGCATGCCCTATAGTCAGACAAGTTTATGTCAATCTGAAGAATGCTACCCAAGACAAATAAATCAAAAGAGAAGATGCTACCAGCTCCTCAGTCACACGATGGACCACCTTGCCACTGGCCCTGTCCTGTCGTCAGCATCATCTGTGTCTGTGTTCCTTTGCACTTTACCATAGTTGATTTGCTTGAATGGTTATGAAAGTTTCAGAAAGAAAAATGGTGTCCCTGCAATCTCTTGATGGTCCATCACTAACTTCATTAGAGTAATGTAATGATTAAAGCAGTAATGACGATACTGACAGTTAGTAAACCCTGAAATAGGACATATGGCTCAAGAATCAGCATTTGCTACAGAGGATATCCAAATATAAGTACATGTTTTCCAACATCAAACCAGTTAATGTCGGCCTCACGCAACCATCTTCCTGACACACCATCACCTTGTTGCTTACAAGCTTTATGTGTACATATAAAATAGAGTTTCACATTTTGATTATTCTCTGGATTTAAATCAGTGTAGCAAGCAGTTTGGTCTTGAAAAGGAATCATTAACTTATTTATGTCAAACCTGATGTTTTCAAGAGAAAATTAGTCTATTTTTGGATTTTAAGCCAGGTCAAATGGACTTCCCAAGCAAAAGACGAAAGTAAGGGCAGAAGAGACGATCTAAGGAAGGCTGTTTATTCCAGACATGTTTTCGGACTTTCTCTGGGTGCTGGAGTCTCCCGCCTCGCCAGCCTCTGAGCTGGACCGTCCTTCGCACCTCCCTCTCAGTTCCGTCTCACTTAGTGAACAGTGAGCTGCTCTTGCTACTTTAGACTTGTTGACAGAGAAATACAGTGTCCTGTTCAAGAATTCTTCCTGACAATACAAGGAAACTGTGGGTGCTTATCAGATGTATTTTGTGTAAAATGGGCTGCAATATTCTAGAGAGAAAAGTCAGCCTTAAGTTTCTTAATCACATTAAAGCTGTTAAAGTCTCTTTCTTGGGCAGTACTAGTCCTGATGCGAAAATATTCATCAAGCAAATTAATGGTATCTAATCTAAAGGATTTAGGGCAAAAGAGACCACAATGGCGTGGATCCTCCGCATCTCACTGTCTAACTCTGAAAACTCCTTTTAACCAGTCCCCATTGTAAAATTGATGTTGAATTTGAGCAGTTTCATTTTTTGTTTCTTGAAAAAATATCATTCACTGTACTGTATCCTCTACAACAGTTAGAAACCATCAACTCCATATTTTTTTCAATTTAAAGTTTTCTCTGCTACTTATATAGAAGATTCTCACCAAAAAATCCCTTTCTGGGGAAATAATCAAAACTAAAATATGGTTCATCACCCACCGCATGCTGCCGATGCAGCAATCTCAGGCGAATGGATGAGATTTAAACCTGACACACGAGGTTCATTGTTGGTTCGGAGATCTACTCACTGAAAGTGCTTACATGTGGTATAAGATGAGAATACTTTCTCCTGCAAGTTTTCTTTTTAAAGACCATAAATTCCTCACTGTGGATAGTTAACTAAAGAGCTGTGACACAGTGTCAGGTTCACAGCACAATGCTGAACCACTCTCAGTTTTGACTTAAGTTCTCTAAGAATGTTAACTTTATAGAAGAAGATCTGGGAATCATTTTTTGTGCCAAAGCTACTATTTTGCAGTTTCACTGACAACAATTAATGCAAAGAGACAGAAAAGTCAGTGATTTAAACAGGCTTTCCACAAGAATTTGACCAAACTGAAAAAAAAAGGATATTGAATAAACAGCTTTTCTTCCTGACACACCATCATCTAGTTGCTTACAAGATTTATGTATACATACAGAGTAGCATTTCACATTTTGATTATTCACATTTTGATTGGAATCAGTGCAGCAAGCAATTTGATTTTGAAAGGGAATCATTAACCTTTAAAGTAACAATATCCATGTTTTGTTAGGATATATCTAAAAGTCACCCTAACATCTTTTTCATATGCTGTAATGCTACTGTGACGTTTTTCTTTTTAATTAAAAGTACTTGCTTTGTGGAGCAATCTTTAATTTTAACTCCAGTGTCTTCAGATTCCTCCATTACAGATTCATGTTCAGACTTGTATACCACCACATGCTTATTGCAGAAGTCATTAGTGTGCAAATTATGTTTCAGTGGCCATCCTTAAACAAAGTTTGCTTGATGGGGAGCTGTTCAGCAGCTGGCTTGTTTAGTATAAAGGCATTTTCAGGAAGAGGAGTCAAGTTAATCAGTAACAAATAAAAGATTTAAGCTTGCGTCACCCAATTTATTACTGATAAAGGTTTGGGCTTTTTAATAAACACTCAGGAAACGAGCTTTAGTGGTTACCTCTGAAGGCTCATTCCCAAACTGCATGCAAAGGTTATGGAGATCTCCTAGCTGAAAACAGACGAGAGCTTACATTCTTTGCCTGGGACTTGTTATCTAGCTGCCGGTATACAATATTTAAATTAGTTTTCTTTGATATCAGTGTGCAATTTTTCTATAGGACTTACAGCTCTGTCACTCAAAATGCAGGAAGCCTTTCACATAGCCCATGACTTTCACAGCTGTAGCTTTAACAAGGTTAGGAAAACTAATTCTTGAAAAGTTTTGATGTTATAATCTTTTTTAAAAGAATTTTTTACATTCATTTACTCTGTGTGTCCCACACACAAGAATGCACACATGTGGAAGTCAGAGGGCAACGTGGATAGAATGCACACACGTGGAAGTCAGAGGGCAACGTGGATGGTCAGTTCTCCTCCCCAGCCTTGCTGGTTCTAGGGGAGGGGAATGGAATTCAGGTTGTCAGGCTTGGTAGCAAGCACCTATACCCACAGAGGCTTCTCACAGGCTCCGCTGTTACAATCTAATCAGTCAAATCTTTCCAGAAGAAACCTTGACACCAAACATAATTAAGAACAAATTCAAACTGATGGGCAAGTTTCTTTTTCCTCCACTGGATCATTTTACTAAACTAATGAAAAGTAGAAAATGGTATTCCTTTAAAAGTACAGTTGTGTACAGGTATGAGAGTTTTAGAAGTCTCAGGGTCTCTATTTCCCAGTCTTTCAAATGCACTGGGGATGGAAGATCAAATAGATTATAATCAAATTCCCTGCATATACTGAAAATGCATGATCCTTGGAGTCCATTAACAGTCGTCAATTAACTCACAGACCATACATGGAATTCAAAGTTAACACAATGTTTTGCAGAGGGTGTACTTTTTCAATACCAGTATTGATTGCTGGGTAGTTGAAGACATTTCCCACAGAGGTAAGAGAAGTATAAAAATTTCAGGTCAATCTATGATGAGTATGGACAATCAAGATCCAGCAGCTGGTCAGCTGGTCGTGTTTTATGGATGGCCCCACACCCATGCACATAAGAACAGCACTAACTACATGCAGTTGGTTATCAAAAATTGAAAACGAAAGTCACAAAGTTGGGAACTGCTTTGCATGTACAAGGCCCTGGGTTCAGTCCCCAGCATTGCAGAAATAAACAAAATAAAATAACAGAACAAATATTCTCAAATATTTTGAGCTTAATTACTTAGAGAGTTGCTCAAGTTTTCTCTTTCTTTCTGCCATATCTCTTAATTCTCTCTCCATATTTATCTTTATAAGACTTTTGTGGGAAGTTTAAGGTTTCACTTCGGGGACAGGCAATAGTTCGGATTGATGATTGGATTGATTGTACTGAGAGGCGCATCTGAGATGAGAAAAGCACATCTCTCGGTGTGTCTGTGACAATCTTGAGGACTCTGACCTGAAGTTTAATACACTGACGGTTACAGAATTTGAATAGACTGTTGGGAGGTGTGGAGGGGAGCTCTGGATGGAGCAGCAGACCTGAGAGGTGGGAATCCCTTGGAGTAAGTCATATCTTTCCTGGATCCTTCCTGCCACTTTCTACTTCCTGCCTACCAGACATGAGCAGTTTTGCTCCACCATACACTTCTGCCGAGACGCACTGCCTCTTCGCAGTCCAGAAACAAGGGAACCAGTCGGCCATAACTGAAATCTCTGAGCCAAAATAACCCTTCCCTCCTTTAAGTCGTTTGCTCAGGTTTTAGTCACAGCAATGTAAAATCTAACACAATTTATTTCTTTTAACTCTGAGAAAGTGATTGAAATACCATAGTCGGGCGTGGTGGCACAGGCCTGTAATCCCAGCTACTTGGGAGACTAAGGCCAAAGGACAGAAAATTCAAAGTCAGCTTAAAACTACAGAGTGAGTTCAAGGCCCCCCTTGGCAATTTAGTGATGTTCTCAAAACAAAAATTGAAAAAGAGAATTGGGGATCTAGTTCAGTGACAGAGTGCTTCCCTAACGTGCTTGAGATCCTAGGTTCAATCCCGTGTTAAAGGAAAAAAGATGAAGGAGGAGGGGTAGGGAGGGAGGACGGAGAAAAGCTGGGGCGGAAGGGACACATTTCTCTCACTGTATGTAACAGTACGTTTCACTAAAGTAAAAACAATCATAAACAGAGCAAGCAGGAGACTATGGCATCTGGCTGTTTAAATGAATCTTGCATTTAATTGCAAAACTCATCTCTAATGTCTCCTGCTTGCATTCAAGGGCAAAACCCCGCTTCCTTAAGGAGCCCTTCATTTGTGCTCCAACGCGGATCTATCAGGAAGTTAGAACCTGTTGTATCCTGTCGTTGGGTATGAACACGAGAGTGGGAGAAAGAGATTCCATAGTCACACACACACAAAATGAAAAAAAAAGAAGTATAACATACTCAGTCCAAAGCTGTTGGTAGCATGACCACAAAGTTATGTAATCTCTGATGGGCCTGATAGCAATGACTTTAAAGGAGAACCTAATTTTCCTCCTACTGTAGTTCCCATTAACGTTAATAATAATAAGGTAATAAACACTGAGAGTAGATCACTGTCAGTGGTCTACCCTTTTAATCACTAAACATGTGCAACAGCCCCAAAATATTAAAAGATATAAAGGTTGAAAATACTCAACAGTGTATATTTCCATACCGTAACATTTTGTAAATTAAGCATGCTCCCCTAAATCCTGATCCAGTAGGTTCAAAGCTTTACAGGATATCAAAATATTCCAATACGGAATTAGGCATAGTTTAAGAAATTGTAATTTGAATTACTTGGTTGTGTATAATAGGGGAACATCCAAAGGAAAAGAAGGAGAAAGGAAGAAGAGAGATGAGAGAGAGAGAGAGAGAGAGAGAGAGAGAGAGAGAGAGAGAGAGAGAGAAAGGAAGGGAAGGAGGGACTGGTAACAGGAGGAGGAGAGCAGCCCCCATCTTGTGTGAAAACGGAGGTGGATAGGTCAGGACTGGTAAATGGTTTCAAGATACCCAGGCTTCTGTCTTTCTGCTCTAGCATCCTGCCTCGTGGCCACTATCATCAAGGCGGCCTATGGTTGAGGATAAATGTTTCTGCTTTGCCTAACATATCCAGTTGCTTCTCTAACAAAATAGAAATGACAGGAGGGAAAAAGGGTTCCCACATAGCCATGTCATCTCCTGTAAGGAGACTTCTGGAGTCTCACCAGGTACTTTTGCTTGTGTTTCTTTGGTCAAAGGTCAACTACATGACTAAACTTAGCTGCAAGAGAAGCTGGGAGCCACGTCTAAAGCATGGCAAGAGACTTGACTAAAATTCAGATTTTCTTATTGGAGACAAAGGGAAGTGATGTTAGAAGGGACAGGAAGCAGCTCGTAAGAGAGAACTGCTTGAGAGACTGGGGCATGACACAGTTTAAAGACTACACCAACATATTTTTCTCTTGTAAGAGGAGAAAGATTTGAAGATGTATGCTACCCCTAGTGCCAAACTATACTGCAGAACACGGGAGGGACTAAACTTATTAAAGTATAATTTTTTTTAATTTCCAAGAAGAAAAAGAAATATGCATCTGTTCTCAATTTTTTCAGTTCACTAGAGACATTATTGGCATAAGAATTGTAGGTGGGCTCAGGGATATAGAAAACATGTTGACATACACACCAAGTGCAGGAAGCAGCACAAATGAGAGACCAGACTTGGGCCTTGGCCACCTGCAGACCTGGTTTGGAATGGGACTCCTGCCTTTACTCACTGGCCTCCTTGCACCTTAGCTGCTTTTGCTTCCAAACTAAGAGAACACATGTTACTCACGGGTGCTGTTACTTTAAAGTGAGATTTCCATAAAGCATTTAATGTTCAAGAAATAATGGTTATTAGGTCTACTTTCTCATGCATGAGATCAGTCTCTGATTCAGAACAAGGTAAGTAATGAAATGCTGAAGGACAGGGCGGGTCTCAGGGCTGTGTGCCTGGAAGGCATCGCTTTCACATTCCCTGTCTTTACTCCTGAAGCCTTAACTATCTCCATGTCTAGCCCAGGTTTTTAAGTCTTTTAAGCCTTTTTAAAGTCAACAATATTGTGGAAACCCATGAGAAGGAATGCATAATCTAAGAGCTACAGTTCTGAGAGGCCAGTGACGCAATGACTAGGAGCTTGGAGCTGGCATAGAAGGCAAGCCCAGCACAGCACTGAGCCAAGGGTTCACAAGCTATAGGTCTCAGTTTCATCTTCTGTAAATTGGAGAAGAGTCCTTTATCACAAACAGTGTGTGAAAAGTACAGAAGTCAGTCTGTCATATTGTAAGCAGCTTTGATAAAGGGTGGTGATTGCTCCATTGTTAGAAAAAAATGGGAGAGGAAAGGAAACTCACTTGCTTTGGGAACTTCCTCTGAGCTCTATACCAGGACCATACTTTATATCAAAGATTTATAAAGTTTTTATTCCTTGTACTAATCCTGCAAGTCTTTCCACAATTCATGCTGAAACTTAAGTCCTCAATGCAACATTACTATGAGTTGGGAACACAGAAGGTGGTTAAGTTTGAGAGGATACTTATGAATGAAATTATCTACCTCTTCTTTACCATCTTTCCACTCTGTAACAACCCTGGTGAGCTAGTTGGAACCTGTTCACTCCTTCAGTATTCCCACATTCACAGTTCTAATTGTGATTGCCCCACCAAGCACACCAGACCACAATGGAATCACCCCACATCTCTCTAACAATATATATATATATATATATATATATATATATATATATATATATATAAAGTGAGAACCTGAAGCACAGACCAACACTTTCTTTTCAAACCTGATCATGAATCAGCAAAGCTACAAAAGCAATAAAAACAGAATCAAACTTCTACTCAAGAAATCAGGCTAGAGTTTCATGTCAGACACACAACCAATAACAGAAGGAGGAGGAAGAGAAGGAAAAGGAAGAGGAAGAGGAGGAGGAGGAGGAGGAGGAGGAGGAGGAGGAGGAGGAGGAGGAGGAGGAGGAAGACCCATACCCAGGTCACAATGCAAAAACACAAATATGAAAATCCAACCTAATATTTTTCCAACAAATCCCAAATTGATCTACTCTTTCCTTAAATTAATGAAAGATACATCCATACAGATACAAGAAGCACACAGAACACCAAATATATAGGACCACCCCATGGCATAGCATAGTAAAATATTGAACATACTAAATATACTGAACAAAGAGAAAATATTAAAAGTTCTAAGAGAAAATCAGCAAGTTACTTATAAAGGAAAACCCATCAGAATAACAGCATACTCTTCAATGCAAACTTTAAAAGCAAGAAGAGCCTGGAGCAATGTATTTCAAGTTGTAAATAACTACCAATGCTAGCCCAGAATTCTTTAACCAGCAAAACTGTCTATTATACTCAAAGAGGAAAAAAATCTACCATGATAAAAAATTTAAAAAATATCCTGTTCACCAAACCAACTCTACAGAGAAAACTGGGAATAGTGCAAAGGACTGAAGAAAACAGTAACCACACCCAGAGGCAAGGAGAGAACACAAACAAAGCCAAAACCAATAAAAAACAAAATAGGATCAATAATACAAATAAAAAATAAAATGAGAGTAATAATAACCTTAAACATCAATAGTTTCAACTCTCCAATCAAAAGATATAGATTAGCTGAATGAATTAAGAAACAAAATCCATCTTTTTGTTGTCTGCAAGAAACTCATCTGTCTTTCAAGGACAGGCACCATCTTAAAGTGAAAGGACAGAAAAAAAGATATATATTCCAAGTAAATGGCCCGAAGAAACAAGCAGGTGTGGCTATCCTAACATCAATCAGCCAAAACAGACTTCAAACTAAAATTAACCAAAATAAGGCCATTTTGGGGCTGGAGAGATGGCTCAGTGGTTAAGAGCACTGACTGCTCTTGCAGCGCGCCCAGGTTCAATTCCCAGTACCCACATGGCAACTAACAAGCTATATAACTCCAGTTCCAGGGGAAGCGATGCCCTCTTCTGGCCTCCGCAGGCACTCCATGACCCAGGTGCACATGCATTTAGGCATAAATTTTTTTAAAAGAAGGTCATCTTATCCTATTCAAGGGAACAGTCTACCAAGGGGACTTTACAACCATAAGTTCTGGAACACCCATTTTCAGACAAACAATATTACTATACTTCAAGACACAGATAAACGCAGTAATAGTAGATGATTTCAGTACCTCACTCTCTCCAATAGACAGATCATCTGGACAAAGAATAAACAAAGAAACAGCTTAAATGGACCTAAGAGTCAAAAATGGACCTAAGAGTCATCTACAGAATAGTCTACCAAAACACCAAAGATACACTTTCTACTCAACAGTCCATGGAAATTTCTCTAAAATAGACTACATACTGGGGGCACAAAACAAATCTCAACAAACCAAAAGCTTGAAACAGTTCCATGTATTCTATCAGACCACAATGCAATAAAGCTTAAAGTTAATAAAGAAACTCTAGTAAGTACAGGAACTCCTGGAGATTAAACACATTACTGAATGAGGAATGGGTCAAAGAAAAAAATCAATAAAGAAATAAAAAATGTTCCTGGAACTTAATGAAAATAAAAACACAACACACCAAAACTTCTGGGGTGCATTAAATTAGGTCCTAAGAGAGAAGTTTATAGCTCTAAGCACCTACATCAAAAACTCAGAAAGAGTACAAATAAATGACTTAACAATTCATCTCGAGAGTCTGGAAAAACAAAAACAAACCAAACTCAATCCCAGCAGAGGGGAAGACATGATAAAAATCAGAGAAGAAATCAATGAAATAGAAACAACGAAAATAATGGAAAAAATTAATGAATTTACAAGCTGGTTCTTTGAAAAGATATATAAAATAGAGAGACCCTTAGCCCAGCTAACCCAAAAGAAAAACCTAAATCAACAAAATCAAAGGAAACATTACAACAGACACTAAAGTAATCTAGATTACTCTATTACTCTAAAACCCTATACTCTGTTAAATTAGAAAGAAATGGATGAATTTCTAGATTTAGTCAAACCACCAAAGATAAACCAAGAAAAGATCAACAACTTAAACAGACTCAAAACAAATAAAGAGATTGAAACAGTAATACAATGACTCCCAACTTTAAAAAGCCCAGATCCAGATGAATTCACAGCAGAATTTTACCAGATCCTCAAAGAAGAGCTACAACCAATACTGCTTAAATTATTAAAAAACTGAGGGAGAACTCCAGCTACCCTAATGAAGTCAGTATTGCTCCAAAACTGAAACCAAGTAAAACACAACAAAAAAAGAAAACTGAAGGCCATTATTCCTGTTGAACATAATTACAGAAAATCTCAATAAAATACTTGCAAATCACATAGAGACACATATCAAAAATACCTTTCACCATGGTTTTACTCCAGACATGCAGGGATGGTTTAATATAGATAAGTTAATAGATATAATAAATCATATAAATAGACTGATAAACAAAAGTCACATGATCATCTAATAAATGCAGAAAAGGCCTTTGACACAATGCCTTCATCATAAAAGTACTAGAGAAACTGGACGGGAGGGAACATACTTCAACATAATGAAGGCTATGTATGACAGACCCACAGTCAACATCAGTCTAAATATGAAAAGATTCAAGTCATTCCCATTAAAATCAGGAAGGAGACAAGGTTGACTACTATCCTATCCCCACTCCTTTTCAATACAGAGCTTGAAACCCTAGCTACGGCAATAAGACAAGAGAAGGAAATTAAAGCAATACTAATTGGAAAAGACAAAGTCAAATTATGCCTATTTGCAGATCATATGATATTATACATAACAGATTTCAAAAAATCCCACAAGAAAACTTCTAGAAATGATCAACACTTTTGACAAAGTAGCAGGATACAAAATCAATTTATAAAAATCATTAGCCTTATTATATATCAATAATAAATAGAGAAGGATAGCACAAAAGCACTCCCATTTGAGGCTATTAATAGGTAAAAAATACCTAAATATCTAGGAATAAACCAAACCAAAGACCTTAAAGATCTCTATAAGGAAAACTTTAAATCACTGAAGACAGTGACTGAAGTCAACACTAGGAGATGGAAACTCCTCCTGTGTTCGTGGATTGGTAGAGTTAATAATATGAAAATGGTCATCCTATTAAAAGCAATTTACAGATTCATTGCAATCCGAATCAAAATCCCCATAACATTTTTCACAGAAACAGAAAAAAAAACATTCTAAAATATATATGGAAGCACATAAACCTCCAGATAGTACAGGCATCCTGAATGGAAGCGGTCCGGGAGGGAGGGCCACGTCTGCTTTCAAACTGCACTACAGAGCTGTAGTCACAAGATCAGCATGGCACTGGCACAAAAACAAACATGCAGATCAATGGAACAAAACAGAAGACCCAAACATGAGTGCACGCAGTTACAGAAACGTGAGTGCACACAATTACAGAAACATGAGTGCACCCAGTTACAGCCACCTGATACTTGACAAAGAGGCCAAGAATGGACACTGGGGGAAAAAAAGAAAAATTTCAATAAATGGTGCTGAGGAACTGGATCTCCATGTGCAATTAAATTTATATCTATCACCTTATACAGAAATCAACTCCAAACGGATCAAAGACTTCAATGTGTAACTTGAAATGCTAAACGTGTTAAAGAAAACATAGGCAGCACCCTACAAGATATAGGTGCAGGAAAAGACTTTGTAATTTGAATTTTGCTCAGGAATTAATGTCAACAATTGACAGTTGGAATCTCATGAAACTAAAAAGCTGCTGTACAGCAAAGGAAACAGCCAATTAAATGAGAAGGAAGCCCTCAGGGTGGGGCAGAACCTTCACCAGCTACACATCCTGTAGAGGGTTAATTTCAGAATATGCATAAAACGCCAAAAAACAAAGAATCAAGAAAACATATGACCCAATTAAAAGTGGGCCACAGGAGCTCAAGAGAAGGGGGTTATAGGAGACAGGCATTATCAAGGGGACAGTAGGGCACTTTGGAGGGGAGGAGGTTACACAGGGCGTGAGAAGAGAGTGCAATAAAGCTTATGTGGCTTGAAAACCTGACGGAAATATATTAGTGTAAAAGCCTACAGAAAAATATACACACAAAATCTGTATATGTGTGTATATTTATAACTTAAGGGTATGTAACAAGAAACACAGTGCCAAACAGGAGTTGATCAGGGTAGTCCAAGAGACTCCAAAAACAACGCAGGCTATTGCCACAGCCCTTTATTGCCTCCCACATCTTGAAGGTGAGACCCTACTGCTGAAGTCAGGACATATTTCAGGCACAGGACTTGGAGCAATGAAGCTGGAACTGATGTGGAATCCTTCTCCCTGAAGACAAATTCTCATAATTTTGTAAGATACTATGCAAGCTGCTAAGAGAGAAAATCAATCAATGGTCAAACCCAAATTTAAAGCCTAATAACCACAACAATGACTGGCACAGCAAACTACACTGGGGCAGTAGTGGCACTTCTATCTTGAGGGGCAATCAACAGCTACCCAACTGGATTAGAAGCCCTCTTAATGGGAGGCAGAGGAGGCACTGTAAACACAGCCAAACACACATGGCTGGAGAGGACATGATCTCAGAGAAACCTCCGTCTGTCACACCCTAGACACACATCATTTCCTACTATATGCAAATATGGATCCTGAAATTTAAAGGCAAATATACAGTACCACTCATCAAAGAAGCTTCTTTTCCAATAGATGGAGGTTATTTCAGAGTTCCACAACTGGTCACATACAGAAAATACGAGTGTCTGAGATATGTCCACCCCTAAATGACATGTCTACAGTGGAACTTCTACATCTAAGGCTCATGGAACACAGTGGAACAGGCGTAGAGGGAATGCTAATACTTCCCTCAACTCTAACCATGGAAGCCTCCTCATGCAACAGAGGACAAGGAACACAGAAGGCCACAACTGGCCAAAGTGTAGTGAATAAGAGACGGTACAGTATGAATCCCTGGGTTATATTAAACATAACCCATTCAGGGTTCAGGGACCATTGCAAAGGAGGTGGGTGAAAAGATTCTAAGAGTCAGAGTTAATGCATGACCAAAAGGAAATAGTTTTCCAGAGTTCTAGGGACTCGCTTATATGACCATACAGCACTGGTGATAACATGCACAAGACCCATGCAAACTCAATCAGACAAAAACTCAGCATAGAACTGAATGAATGGGCAGCAGGCCCCAACCTTAGCCAAGGAACTATTGGCTGCTGACTACTGCTGGGTGAGAGACAGCTGGTCTTCTTCAAGAGAAGATAGGCTGAAAAGGCTCCTGTGGATGAACTCACACCGAGGAACATCTTGGTACACAAAATTGACTTGACCCAATAGGCCTTAACATACATGACATAATGCATGAAAATCGAGTGGGTAGTGCAGATAGGAGAGGGGGTCTAAATGTGATTATGAAGTATTGTATGAAATGCACAGAAATTCAGTAAAAAATATACATTAAAATGGGCTACACATGTGAACAGAGTGTTGTCAAAATAAGAAATAAAACTGGATAAGAAACACCTTTAAAAAGTGTTCAACATCCTTAGCAATTAAGAAAAAATGAAATTTAAAACTGCTTTAAGATTTCATCTTACCCCAGTCAGAATGGCTAAGACCAAGAAGACAAAACGGTGGAAAGATGCTCAGTGTCAAGAGCACTGGCCACTCTCAAAAAGAACACGAATTCGGTTCCCAGCACTGACACGGTGACTAACTGCCATCCATAACTCCAGTTCCAGTGGATCCAATGTCCTTTTCTGACCTTCATGGGCATTGCACAGCATGGGTGCACTTACACACATGCAGGCAACACACCAACACATAAAAATAATAAATAAAAAGTTTAAAATAGAAAGCAAAACCCTGGAAAGCAGTGAGGAGAGGAAAGCACACATTTGCGGACTGTGTGGATCGGTGTGAAGAACTCTTTAAAAATAGAAGAGAGATCTGCCATATGATTCAGCTCCACTGGCAAATAAATACCCAAAGAACTCAACGTCCTACTACAGAGATATTTGCTCAGTCATGGTTATTGCTGCTCTTTTCACAACAGTTAGGAAATTAAAACAAATTAAATGTCCCTCAATCTTTTAATGGATAATGAAAATGTAGTACATTTATACTATGGAGTTCACAGCAGTAAAGAAAAACAAATCATGAAATTTGCAGGAAAACAGACGGGAGCAGGTACTATTATACTGAGTGAAGTGACCCAGAAACAGAAAAACAAGAGATTCCCAAAATAATACAGGCTATTGCCACAGCTCTCCAGTGCCTTCCAGAACTTGAAATTAAGACTCTATTCCTGAACACACCACATACTTAGGACACAGGACTTGGAGCAACTGAGCTGGAAATGATCTGGAAGCCCCTCTGTGAAGGCTAGCTCTCATAGTATTAAAAGATACTATACAGCAGCCAAGTAAGAAAACCAGTCAATAATCTTACCCAGCTTGTTAAGTCTACTAACCACAATGACCAGCCCAGCAAGCTCTCTACTGGTGCAGTAATGACACTTTTATCTTGGGGGGTAATCAACAGCTGTCTAAATCGGACTTAAAGCTCACTAAAGTGGTAGGAAATCGTGCATGGCACAGTAAACATTGCCAAGTACACATGACTGAAGGGGTCATAGATCCGAGAGAAAAACTTATTTCGATCACTTCCTTAGACCAATGTAATTTGTTTTTCTATTCTAAATATGTATCCTTATATATTTACAGACAAGTGTTCCTCTCACCTCTCATCAAAGAAGCTTCTTTTTACAACAGATGAGGACTATTACAGAGGTCCACAACAGGTCAAATGCAGAGAATATGTGACTGTGAGGTGCCCAGTCTTAAGTGACACACCTACAATACAATCTCTACAACTAAGGCTCAAGGAACATTGTGGAAGAGGGAGCAGGACAACTGCAAGATCCAGAGGGACAAGACGTCTGATGCTAGTTAATGCATGATAGGGAAGCTGCACCAATAAATCTCCACAGTGGAGTCTAACAAGCTCTCCATAGTGGCAAAACCAGTTGACATGCCAACGTGGACTGGGGAGTGGGGCTTTCACATGACCTATTTCAAGATGAACAGCTACAGGCAATCCGTGGATGCTGAGGGAGGGAGGAGAGAATCAGTTTTCTTCAGGGACTAGCTTTGAGAGGTTATCTAATCCCAAATGGACAACCATCTAAACAGAATACACAGGAGCAACGCTAAAGAGGTCCATCCAGTCATTTTATCTATGTGCGTGTGTGTGTAACAAGAATAATCATAGACGAGGACAAGATACTGAAAGGCAATGGAGGGAGAGGTCTTGGAGGAGTTGGTAGGGGACTGAAAGTGATGGAGATAATGCAAAGAGAATATTGAGGTATGAAATTATCAAAATTAAAAATTAAAGAAATAAAATTAAAATAATTTTTAAAAAAGAAATAGTCACCTTATAAAAGGACTGGAAGAAATAGTGAGCGTCTTCTATCCCCTGTGCATACACAGCAGTCAGCTCTTCTGCCTGAGGACCGGGCACAGACATTTGCTGGTGTTAGCGGAATTTTGGGGTCCCTTCATTGGCACCAGACGATATAGAGAAAAATGGGGTCCCCATCTCGGGATTCTTGGTCTCATTAATAAAAGAATGTAAGAATGGACTCAAATGGAGGCTTTAGAACAATTTTACTGGCGCTTAAAAGAAAACCCCTCAGGGCGGATGAGCTACAAATTTCCGCACCTTTTCACAGGAGGAGAATGGAGACCAGAAGGAAAACAGCCCCACTGTTTAAGCCAGCATGGAAATCAGACACACGGCTGATTAACAGTCACGGGGCGGAGGGAAACTTTAAAGGAGGAGCCAGAAACCCATAAAGCTGAGGAAGCCCAGAGTGTTAGAGAAAGCATGCCTGGAGAAGAGAAAGAAAGAAGAAAAAGAGGGGTCATGATTTTCTGAGGAACAGAGAAAAGCATACAGACTTAGGAAGCTCCATGTTTGCTATAAACAAGTGCCCTGGAAACTGATTCCAGGCGGGAAAGTTGGTCATCTCACATGTCACCAGGCGTCCCCGGGTCAGTCATCCAACCACCTACTTCCTTGTTGTTCTTGTTGTTTGTTTTGCTTTTTTTTTTTTTTTTCTTTTTGAGACAGGGTCTCACTAGGTAGCCCAGACTGGCCTCAAACTCAGATATCTGCCTGCTTCCGCCTCCCAAATGCTAGGATTAAAGGCATACACCACTATGTCCCCTGATGTTCTGCCTATCTCTTTAGCATGGTTTACGGTGAAACCGCCATCTTAGGGGTAACCACGTTATTGACCTGGCTCAACCGGAGTGTCAGTTTCCATCCAGTACCATAAGGGACCATCGCTACAGCAACACAGGCACTTTGCTCTTGGACTGCTCTTCCTCCAGAACTTTAAAAAAAATCAATTCCTTTTCTTATTTTCCCAGTGTCACGTATTTCATTACAGTAGCACAAACAGACTATGACGAGCTCTATATAGATGAGGAAAAAGAAGCTCTAAATGGCAAGAAGAGTTGTCAAAGACAAAATATTAATTCAGGAAAATAACCTTCCACATGTAGACATACCAACAAGGCAGAGTGAAGCCTGGGTACAGTAGAATGAGTCTCAAAATCGCACTGACCTCAAAAGAATGTTTTCAGTCTTTGAAGGGGACAGTAACTCTTCTTTTACTAAGGTGTTTCTAATTCAATATTTTAATGTCAAAATGACTCAATCACAATGGAATTTGAGAATACCTACTGCCAGTGTAGTTTTCTCAAATTTAAATTTTCTTTTTACTATGGGCTCCCAAATTAAAATTTCCCTAGTATGACTGTTATTCCAATATTATACACAGATCTAAAACAGTTAAGATGAACATCATTTTAACGATACCTTTCATGTAAGAAATGTGTATTTATAGATCTGGTAATTCTCTGCATTAATTGCTTGACCTTAAAGTGACTGGAGAAGATCAGCAATTCCTGTAATGTCTCCAAGTGGTACATTTTCATGTCTAACTTAGCTGAAAAGTATATAAAAGCTAAGGCAGTCAGAAAGCACCCAACAGCTCCAAAGCTGAAATGATCTCAAAATGCAAGTTAATCCCTCCAAGGTCAGTTGTAATTTATGTTCAGTTAACTGGCTCAGGAAACCTGCTTCAGACAGAAGGCAGAAATTAAGAAACTCATTGCTTGACTTTTCCATGGGAAACCTTTTTTGTAATAGCCACTATGAGGAGCTTCCCCTAACTGGGCAGTGAATTCTCATACTGCCCAACTGGTCACATTCCCTTGACTAGATATATTCTAAAAGCCTGGAGGATTCATATAGAAATCTTATCTGTGGTTCTGTGGTTCTGGAACATTGTATGTGAACAGAAGAGTAGACCTCTATGTGTGTTTCAACATGGAATATACAAGTTAAGGCTCCTGAGGACACATCAAAAGACACAGGAGTCAGATTCAGAAGTGTTTCAGCTAAGAACATGGAAGGAATCTGAGCATCAAAACAAAAAAGCAGTGTCATGAATAATAGCCCACTAGATAAAGAATCCACTTCTCCATTCTGATATAAACAAGTAAATCAAGTCAGAAAAGGGCAAAAGTCTTCCTTACCATGGAATATTAAGTTATAAATACATGGGAATGCTAACTCTAGAAGACCGACAGTATATACTAACACTGGAGAGTAGAGGTTTGGAGAGGAGCAGAACTACTCCCCATATGTTTTCTGCTTGGCAGACAACACCTTGTTCTCAAAGTGATCAGTTAATGTTCTCCAGGTGAGGACAAGCAGGTGAGTACAGCTGACACCTCGTGCTAAGGCCGAGCGCCATCTTGAGCCCAACCATAAATACCAGTAGATATGCCATGTGGATGAAACTCTCAAGGTGCCACCTCTAGATGAAGAGCTACAGGAAATCCTGGCTGCTGACGGAGGGAGACTCAGTTTTCTCCTGAGCTCCTTGACAGGTTATCCAACCTCAAGTGGTCATCTTTAAATGCATGCGCCACACTAAGTGGACTAGTGGTCTACACATATAAGTACATATACATATGTGTGTATACAATAACTAAAGATGAGGTCACAAGACTGAAGCAGGGGAGGAGCTGGAAGGGTGAGAGGGAAGGATGACAATTGTATAAACATGCTACTAATGCATAAAGTTGACCTCCAAATAAAAGTTTAATTATTAAACATTATATTTAATTATTAGAATTTAAAACTACAACAAAACAAAGACATTACTATAGACACATTTGAAAATAAGATGAATTTTCATCTGATGTTTAATTTCAAATAATCATGAGAAGATGGGTAGAGGAGAAAGAGTGAGAGAAGGGAGGGGGAGAAGGGAGGGGAGAAGAGAGGGGGAGAAGGAAGGATGGCGGATGAACAAAGTAAAGTTTCCAATGGGCTGATCATTGTAATCGTGAAGTCAGGAGTTTTATTAAACCAATCTCTCAACTTTTGTGCATGGAAAGTTCTTGTAATAGAAAAGTTTTAGGAAGCTAAACCCCCTCTAAATCGAGGCCCTTCCTCACCTCCTCCCTCCGCCTGCCCCACACATTTCAGTCTGCTCACACCCTTGAGATGTGCAGCAAGGCTTGTGGAGGGTGCACACCATTGTCTAAATAATAATTTGGATTCAAAAGTAGCATTTGAGGTACTTATTTCCTATGTAACGGATATTCACCAAAATCCCAACACTGAAAGAAATAGCAACAGATTGAAGTTCTTTTAATGCTGTCTGCTAAAAAAAAAAAACTAGTGACGGCATCATGGTTTTTATTATTCTATCCAGAAAAATACAGTGCAGTACAGCTTTTCCCGCCACTCTTTAAGATGACCTCAGTTCTACAGCACCTGTGCCTCGACACCCGGTTCTGAAAGTGTTATATCTCAGGAAACATTACATCTTCAACAGTTCATCAAAAATTAAATTTTAGAGAAGAAAATAGGGGAAAAGTCACTTGTTTAGTGTAAGAGAGAAAGTTAATACCAAGGTCCTACAGACACTCACTGAAATAGAAATTAGGAACACTTCTAGGATCCCTAATCAAACAAGAAATTCTTGAATTTTCCAGGATTCTCATCTATGTAGGGAATTAAAATTGCCTCATTTATAACTGGAGAAAGAAATGTAACAGAGTTACTAATTACATCTAGTAGCAATTATAAAAATAATGATAATTTCTAGAGCCTGACTAAAAGTACCACAAAGGCAATTTATTAATTAATAGCATTCCTCCAAATAGCTATAAAGTGGACTTGAAACATAGAATTATCTCATTTTACAAGTGAAAAAAAAAAACAAAACTAATGCTCACCAGATAGACTTTACCATGGCTGCAAAAATAAGAACAGAAATGTTGGGATTCATTTGTAAGGTTCTCTGATGGCCAGACTTCCATGTTTGTACCGAGAATAATGTCCAGGAAAATTCATGGGAGGCTAATGCACTAAGTGAACCTCCCTCTCTCACAGCAAGTTCAGCACATCACCTGTTACTGTTTATCAAGCAGACTTTACAAATAAACATAGATGGTTCTAGACTAACATCTGCAAACAAGTATCAGATCAGACTTCGGTCCTCTGAAGCATTTTTAGGAGAATCTGCTAACGAATCTACCACCCAGAGACATACAATTTAACACTACTGACATTCTCCATCACCATGTGCCTAGGAATATTTTTTAATTACTTTTCATTGAAAGTGCTAAATGTTAGAATTTATCTGAGATATAAATACTCAAGAGAATTAACCAGATGGAATAACTGGCCCAAATTCCCCAGACCTAGAGGGGGTAAAGTCATGAATGTAAGTATGATTTTTTCTCACATACAGGCTTACTTTTCATTAAAAACAATGCAAATAGGGGCTTAAGAGATGATTCAGCAGCTAAGAGCACTGGTTGCTCTTGCAGAGGACCCAGGTTCGATTCTCGGCCCCCACATGGCAGCTAACAACTGTGTGTAACTTCAGTACCAGGGAATCAGACACTCTCTTATGGCCACTGAATCACATAGATGCACTTATATACGTGAAGTCAATACACCCATACACATAATAAATAAAATTTTTAAAACAATGCAAAAAATGCCTATAACATCATAGTCCAGCTTCATACCAAATTGTCATTTGCAACATAATATAAGAAATGGCTGTAATAGTTCTCAAGCAAGTAGATGCATGCTGAGGTTAAAGGGCATCAGAAAAGCCCAGAAGCTGAAGACAGGAAGGAGGACTTCATGGTAAGCAGTGCAGAATTGTTTGATGAGTAGATAAAGATGGAGCAAGTACAGGGTCGTCTCCGTCAGTTAAACATTATATTCGTTAGAAAATAGACACAATCCCCACCTATCAAGTTGGCAAAGAATTCAAAATCTAAAGCTCCTTGTGTTCAGTCACTAGGTTTGTTGCAGCTTAAACAACAGAAAGTTCTGTCTCACTGTTCTGGAGGTTGGACTTCTAAAATCATGTGTTTGGAGGTTTTGTTTCTTCTGAGCCTTCTAAAATCATGTGTTTGGAGGTTTTGTTTCTTCTGAGCCTCTCTCTCTGGCTTGTAGGTATCTGTATGCTCAGTGTCCTCAGCCATACTTCCTCTTCTTTTAAAGATGCCTGTCGTACAGGACTAGGACTTGCCCACATGACTTCATTTAACCTTAGCTACCTCTATAAAGACAAAATATAAGCACATTCTGAGGTACTGGGCATAGGACTTCCATGTAAATTTTGGAGGAACACAATTCGGTCCATAAGACTCCTATTGTCTGAAGCCTCTGTCAATGCTTAGCAAGTTTTCCTCAATCCAAGACAAGTTTTAGATTTCCAATGAACTAATTTGGTTGAGTTCCTTTTGTGCTCTGTTTTCAGTTCTAAGTTATAAACTTAGAAGCAATGATTTGTCATAATAACAGAGTAAAAAATGAGAGAAAATGCTTTAACATACATAGGGGCTAGTCAGCTCATTTGTTGAGGAGGGAGGGAAGGAAGGAAGAAAGGAAGGGAGGGAGGGAGGGAGGGAGGGAGGACAGAGGTGGAGGGGAATGAAGGGAGGGAGGACAGAGGAAAAAGAAAGAAAACACAAAATTCCAGTATTTACCTAAACGTGTTTATCAGAGCTCACTGCCCTCTTTGCCCTCTGACTATCTAGACTGTCACATATTCATGTTTTTATTTGTTTTTACAACCAACAAGTGAAGTTACTACCAGGCAGAAAAGTATATAATTTCATGAATGACATAGGCAAAATGCTCTCATGAAGATGATGAACCTTTGGGTCCAGACAATGCCAAAGAGTTCTCTGTATCCTCTGAAGATGTTGCTGTTATCTCAGCTCCTCCAGAAAGAGGGTGCATTCTGGATATGTTTGCATGTCAAGGATGTCTTCTGTGCAGTGCAGTCACTATGCTATTAGCTCACTGTACAAACACAGGAAACAATACCTTGAACACCATTGACGAGATCTTTTTCTGGCATCCTTGACTGACTTTCACTCTGTTTCCCACCCATAGAATATGAATTCGGACACTGCACACATAGGGCTGTGAAACATACTCCAACCCTATAAACACATGAGTTAGAAGACTCTTTTCTTGGGAAAAAATACTCAAAATGCTTAAGCATTTAGTCTCAGACTTGCTCAGAGTCCTTGATGATAACGAAGTGTGCATTTCTGCTTAGTTCCCTCTTCCATCGCCCATGGTGACGGTTAACAGTTGCCGGAAGACTTTTATGAGTGACCAGATGCTAAAACCTGACACTCCTTCTGCTCTCTAATCTAACCTTCACATGATGTTGTCATCCTATCTCACAAAGGAAGATGAAGGCTTCAAGTACAAAGTATGAACGGCCCTCAAAATCCATCTCCTTCTCCTTCCTGAACATACACTTGCCCTCAGTTCTGGAGGCTAGGGTCTCTCACTGTTCACTTACAGGTTCCTTACCTACCTTAATGGACCTTTCTACTATTTAACACCTCTCTCCTGAAACTTCTGCATATTTGTGGTCTTCTCCTCATTGTGCAAATACTTTTAAGTTTTTGTTAACTTCAAAATCTTATGTGCAAAGTATATATCATTATATACATAAATAGACACACATACAAATATATATGTGTATATATATATATGTATGTATGTATGTATGTATGTATGGAGAGAGAGAGAGAGAGAGAGAGAGAGAGAGAGAGAGAGAGAAGTTATTTTCCTCAAATTAAAGCATTCCCTACCAGAAAGAGGAGGATGTTCATGACATCCAGGAAGATCATAAAACTTACAAGGCTCAGTAATCTCAGAAAATTACAAGACTCAAGAGTCCCCTCTTCACTGTTATATCGGCAGGGAACAACTTCTGGGGGAAGGGGGACTGCGGCGGAGCTGCCTGCAAGGGGGGCAGGGAGTCTCAGGGATGTAGCTTTACTTTTTAAATTTTGTTATTACGTTTATTATGTATGTGTGGTGTTCAGATGTGGAATCAGAGGACAGCGTATAGGAGTTACTTCTCTCCTTCCACCACAAACAGCGCAGAGCTGGAACTCAGGTGACCAGCCCTGGCAGCAAGTGCCTTGACAAGCTGAGCCATGTAGCCAGTCCAGGGATGTAGCTTTCCTAAGTCATCACGCAAGCAAGACTGGGCTCTTTGGTGATGCAACTTTAAGTCACCCATGTTCCTATAAGTGACACCAATAAACTCATTAATTTATGAAGCTGGACTTAGGAAGAATCATTTCTGTTGGTGGCTTAACTGGAATGAGCAAACATTTTTTTACATTGATATAGGAAAAGTCAAGCACTACAATTTGTTCCCAAACAGGAACTGATCAAAACAAATTTAAAGGGGAGTAGTTACATGACCCCTGCAGTGGGTACGATGACACGGCTGACACACGTGAGAGGGCCACATCTGTGGAGGTAATCCCTTCTTATACCAGCCTCGGTGTGGTGGGACGGTGTGTCTCCTCAGCCAGTGGCCAAGCCACTGTGAAAGGCCGAGGCATTATGAAAGTGGAGTATCCTTAGGGGCAAATTCTTGGGTGGCCACGTTCCTCTGCATGGCAAGAAATGGCATGCCATTGTGATGACTACCCATTGAACCTTGAGACATCTCCCAAATGGTTGATTGACTACAGATTATACTGAAGTCCCTGAAAGTAACATATATGGGATGGCACCTAAGAGGGCTGTGGAAGCTGTTGTGAAGCCTTTGCTATGGGTAATAAAATATGCAGCTTGGGATCACCTGTCTGCTTTGAGAGAGCTTAGAACAGAGAGGCAGGAACATGTCAACACTGTTCTTTGCATCAGTCTCCACTTAGCAGAGGTAGAAAAAGAGAAGGATAGATGGATGTGTTGGTTTGCTATTTAGAGCTGACAGGATACCAGGGAAAGAGAGTTCACAAGCTAAAAGCCTTTACTGGAACCCAAAACTCTGGCAGCCATGAACAGAACTGGACAGTGATGGGAAAGAGAAAGGCAGAAGTGAACTAGATCTCCCTCAGATCTGACCTTTAATACAGGAGAAGGGAGATACATGAGTCATCATGTAGATGGGGCCTTAATAACATCCGTCCCAGTTTTAAAAAGTGTGGTAAACAGGGAATACTCAGCAACAGAACTGCCAGGATTGGGAAAGGCTTTAGATCAAGCAATGAATTTGAACAGTCTCTCACACCTGGCTGGTAGGGCTGCGGGTTCAGTCTGGGTTCGTGGAAGCATGGCAGCAATATAGAACTACCCATGCCTCGTGAGACAGCAGCGGCAGAACCTGAGGAAACAGGAGAAAAGTGGTCCCTGGCAGACTGGCTCCATAGGAACCATTAGGATCATTGCTTATCACCATCCCATGAATATTAGGGATTGGTCTATAACAGAGGAAGGTCAGGCATTACTGAGGGGATTTGACCTGTGAGAGGTGGGGCTTGATGTCCAGTTCACCAGGCTAGATAGAACTGTGCTCACAGAGGAGTTAAGAAGGAAGTTAGTTCAGCAACAGGAACTTCAGTACCCCTGAGCCTTTAGTGGCTCTGCTGAGCCTCATGGTGGAATGTGATCCTTCAAAGGTAGAAGAGGCTCTGACAGATCCAGGAACTTAGACTGGCATGTAAATCAAATTTATATCCTGCTGAAGTACCCAAAAGGAGATGAGAGAAGGAGAAAGCAGACAAGAGGCTGTCCAAGTTACTGAAAACAAATGAAGAGCTGAGACCCTAGGAAGAAACCAACAGAAAGCCAAATGTGCTAGTGAGGCCCTGGAAGGCTATAAAATCAGAGCAGTTGTTCACCAAAGGAACTTAAGAAGTAAAATTAAGCCACTCTCCCCTTTCTAGAGATGAGCACTTTTCTCCCCTTTCTCCAAAGTAATGCTAAGCTTATTTCCCCCCTGAAAGAAGGCATGCTAGGGGTGGAGACTGTTCTACTGTCCCGAGCTCTGTCTGTCAAGAGCCAGGTGTGGCTAAGGTGGAGGAAATGGCCATAGCACCACCCTAGAGCTTGTCAGAGCTGCAGGGCTAGTTCCAGAGGCAGGCTCAGCATGCAAAAGTGCAACCTTGTCTAGTCCATCAGGTGTGGGGTGATACATGTCAGCCCCCAGCCGGGCCCCAGGAAGAGAAAGTAGAGAATTGGCACTTGCTTGGGGTGGGTGGCAGTGGGTCCTCAGAGAATCTGCATACCTTCTGTTTAAGAGATTTATTAATGTAGCACTAAGCCTTGCTTTCTTACACATTTGGGAAGGCATCTAGAAAAAAAGCTTTTTAAAAAGCGATTAAAGAGTTTGAAGGAAAGCACCCTATAGAAGGGCTCCCAGGGTGTGGGTGAAGATCTTTGTGCCAGGGGTGTATTTCCCAACTATGAGTTGAAAGGCAGGCCTTCACTGAGGCTCCCTGCAGAGTGTAACAACCAAACACTTTGACTGCATGGTATAGCTGAAACATGACTCGGGCTGAAAAAGCTCTTCTCATGCTGACTGGCATTTGTGGTACCAGAAGGCATTATCCAGGATGCTTGGGGAGAATTACTGACAAAAGTCCTTCTTGAATATGAATCCTGATTCTTAACACTACCAAGATGCCAGGCAAGATGCTTGCTGTTTCTAGTGGTGTGACAGATTCAGACACAACCAACTTCTTTCCCATTGGACTTAAGGCTTACTCCATAGAAGAGAATTCATGTTTTGGACTGAAGCCTTGGCAAAGGTTCATGGCTGGGAAGATCATATATCCCAGCAGAGAAGCACCTGCTGTTGTTTTGTCTCACTGATCTGATATGCTTGACAAGCTGCATTTACCTTTACACATGTAGATTATTGTTTCTATTACCATCAGTCATGAAGAGAAACTTCTCTTTTCATGGAGGGCGCGGGGCGGTTACTGTGGAGATTCATAACTGGCCAAACTGAGGAGACTCTAAGTCTGTTGCTGTGGCATATTGTCCCAGTGCTCAGGCATAAATGAAAGAAAAGAATCAATATCATCTGCTCTGATCTTCAGCACCACAGAAGAGGAGGAGGAAAGACTGCCAAAGCTGAGCAAGCGCTGGGTATGGTGCTGCTTCTTCCTAAAGGGGAGGGAGCTTAGTAACAGTGAGAAAGCTAACCAAATGTAAAAGGCTCAGGAAATTCATGAAACTTACAAAACTCAGGAAGCTTGGAACATTAACAGAACTCTTGAAACCCCTTTCCAAGTTTATAGGAGACAGTTGCAGGGGAAAAGAACCTTCCAGATGAAACTGCCTGCAAATTGGAGAGAGCTCTAGTCAGGTGTCTTTTGGGAAGTATATGTTGATATGTTGTTGTAGGAGATGCCCCCAGAACTCACTGGTTCCCTAATCTGGACTTGAAACAGTCCTTTGATCTGTCATCTGTCCCCTATCCTGGGTAAGTACACATTTGTTCACCTATCCCTAGGAAGGTCACTGCATAGCCATGTCCATATCTGTACCAATATACACCCTTGATCAATTTTGTGGAAAGTCAACTCTTTGCTGTTCCTTCAGAAGATCTTAAAAGAAATCACAAAGGGTCCCATTTATTCTCATGGTTCCTTCCAAACTTTTGATCCCTAGCTAAAACCTTTTCACTTAAATGCAGAACCAGGTTTTCACTGTCCTAGTAAGCATTTATAACCTAAGAATCCAAAAGTACTTAAAATTCAAAATGTCTAAAACTAGTTTATCATCTTTATGTCTAATATATCTCTTCTTTTGAAGTTACCATGCCAGAAAATGGAACCAAAATCTCCCCTGTATTCCAAATCAGATACACTCTACACTTCATGCCTGTACAGCTTAGTTTTTGCCTTGATTGCTAATTGATGTACAAGGGTCAGCCCACTGTGGGCACACCATGCCTCGGCAGAACCCCTAGCATCCCTAGCACCATGCCTGACCTGTATAAGAAAGGAAGCTGAACAACCCAGGAGAAGAAAGCCAGTAAGCTGTGCTCCTCCATGGTCTCTGCTTTAGTTCCTGCCTCCAGGTTCCTGCTGGGGCTCCTGCTCTGGCTTCTCTTCCTTGTCGGCTTGTGATCTGGGCGTGAGAAGATGAGTAACCCTTTTCCTCTCCTGGTTGCTTTGGGTCAGAGTCTCTAATTGTAGCAGCAGAGAAGCAAACTAGAGCAATGCCATGCTTGTAGTCCTGTCCTTGCTCCTCCTTCTTCGGGATTCCTATCACCTGTCCTTCTCAGAACACAGCAGCATTTTTTATTGCTTCCTGAGATCTCCAGTTCTATTCCCACTTCCTTCAAGCTATCTCTCATGAATTTGAGGCTATTTCTAGTAGAAATGAGATATTCCTATTACTTGGGAATAAACAAAAGGGTTGATCTAGCTTTCTGAACACCAAAGTAGACACAAAGTCTCCTTAGGGTTAATAAGCAATTTCTAATTTACTCATGAAAACAACTGGATTGATATCCCAAATAGCTTTGTGACTGAATTAAATTCCAGTCCAAATGCACTAAAGGCAGTCTAGCAGGCTGTTTTTGTAGAAATGCCAATTGCTCAAGAGCAGCGTTCCAGGTACATATCTTTAAAAAAAAAAAAAAAAGCTAGACCCTAAAATCTGTCTTTCTCTGACTTTGAGAGTTAACAGTTGCTAACTAGTCAAGTTTCTACAGATATTACTAGCAATGCTATGCACTTAGCTCTTACAGCTTTCAATTTGTATCCTACAATGTCCCATACCTACCTCTTGGTTCTGGAAGCTTGTCATTATAAACTACTTTCTCTCCCAATTCGTTACCACTTCCAGAAACACTCTTCTCCTCCTTCCACATTTTCAAATGAACACATTAAGAAATTAGTCAGAAATCTTTCATTTAGAAGTATAATGTCAGAAGACTGCTGGTGACAAACACCAAGAAGCTGTTATTTCTGAAACTGCTTGACTTCAAAGTTCTGTCCACCTTGGTCCTCCTTTCTCTTCCCCATGCTGCAAAATCTCCGAAATGTGCCTCCTTTCCAGTCCCCTCCAAAGCTCCCGCTGAAACTCCCTGTCTTGATTAGACTTCCTACAGAATGATCCTGCCTGCTGGATTATGGTCCCTTGTCTGATTCATTTGTTCACTGTAGGTTTGGTAACAGCTTTTCCCCATTGTTCCCCACTCTGAATTGACTTCAGATACTTGGTTGGTCCCTGTGTATCTGATTCCGTGCTTTAAATTCCTCCCCTTGAATAAATGGAGTTTTCTGCTTAAGAGTTGAACTCTAATGTAAAACTGGTTCTTCCTGACTTCTGGTCCTTATCTGAGCCCACCACATATGCTTTTTTGATGGACCCTTCCTCCTGATGGGTGGGTTACCTTTTGTATGCTCATGGCATCTACTGCTCTAGGTTGGTATTGTGGTTTCTTGTCAGTTCTACCTCATGATGGGTTCTCAAGATAAAAACAATATGTAGTTAATCTCAATATCTCCAGTGTCTGGATGCTCGTGATTTTAAAACACAAAGAAACATATTCAATCCTAAAAAAAATAATTTCGTACAGTATGCTAAAGATTATGAGGATTTAAAACAAGGTCCCCCATTAGAATAGCACAAATTTTAAATGAAAATTAGGTACGAATATTTCTTTTCCAGTTGCAGAGGGTTAGGAGGGTATGGCATGTTGGTTTTTTTGGCTATTGGATCACAACTCAGCCATTGGTAAAGTCACCATCTATTTCACTGAAGCAGGTTAATCAATAATGGTATTAAGTACTCTCAGCAAAGCCTTTGGAACTTACTTTCTGGTGGCTAAATAGGGAAAAAAATCAAAGAAAACTGTTTTCAAATTCAGAGACCCTTAGAACTTCAAAGACAATGTAATAGTCCCTTCTGAGTCAGACTCCTGTGGCCTGCAATATTATGTTCAATAACTCATACATTCTATTATGTAAAATTAGTTTCAAAACAAATACATGAATATAATTTAAAGGTAAAAAAAAAAGATCTGTGGATGATAAGTTGTATATATTCAATTAAATTACAATTACAAGAGTACCTGAAAATCCTGTTACTAAGCTGGCCATTCTGGCCTCAAACTTTCCACTAATGGTCCCTTTTCAAATATGGCATAAGTAAGGTACAGCAGACATCTTTCTAGTTGTACTGTGCTATTGTGGACATTTTGAATGCACATATTATAAAATTCTTAACCATTAAATTACAATATTAAGTAATCATAGTACTCTTTATATGTCTTTGTTTTGTTTCATTTTGTTTTTCCACAAGAAAATCAGAAAACAGACTTCTAATTGACCTATTAAGATTATGGAAGAATGTGTAAAAATTATTCATTTTCCCTTAATCATAAGAGCATAGTAATATTACAGATTTGTCTCGAGTTGACTTCCTGCTCCGGTGAATCATAGCGGCAGCTCACTTGGCAAGGTGTGGCTTGTGCGTCCTGTGAAATACCACAGGTGCCAACTGCAACAAAGACGCTATTGTCTTTCTTTAATAAAGCCAGTTGAAATAGCTAAGTGTCCAAAAGTGAATCCCAGGGTGCCTGGAGTCCAGAAGGTCAATTACTGCAAGGTGGTAGACAATTGGGGCTGCATTGCTGCTAACTGACATGCTTTCATTTCTGCTTTTAATAATGCAATGCCTGTCTATTAGAATAAAAAGAACATATTACAGCCAACTCTGAATCAGATGCTGACATACGAGAGATTTAAACTATCAGTGTTTATATAAATTCCACAAAGCCACATAAATTCTGAATTGCACAGAACATTTTACAGACATTCTCCATCAAATTCCAGATTTTTGCTTTAGAGGAAATTTACCTGAAACAAGTGACTAGGTTTTGTTTAATTTTGTTTGGATTTGTTTGTTGTTTGTTTTCTCCATTTTTGTTACTATGCTGAGAACAATGGAAATCCCTTATGTTATTATAACCTACTCCTAATTTCTGTGGTCAGTAGAGTGAATATTGAGCCAATACACATTTTAGTTTATTTCAAGCAACTTCCATAAACGTTGTGTTCTTCAAATAACATTTTGTAAGTATTTACTTAAATTTGCATATTAACATCTTGTTATTCTTTGAAGACATTTCTTCCCAACATGAAAATTCTATTATTTTTTTAAATATTCATGTGATAATGAAACAGCCTTGTTCTATGAACACAGAACAAAACTATTTCAATATTATAGAAAAAATTACATTAGAATAGTCAGTAGTGCCAGATGGGCAGCACGCCCATAATGCCAGCATGTAGGAGACAGGGACAAGAGGATTGCCACGAGTTCCAGGCTCTGCACAGCAAGTTTCAGACCAAGTGAAGACATATAACAACTCTGTCTCAAAAACAAAAAATAAAATAAAATAGAGCCAAATAAAATAATAAATTATTACATATACAAATATCTATTAAAATGTCATACATTTTGTCCAACTTCTCAAAATAATCCACCACTTCATTTTAAAGACTTAATTTTTTTTCTCTAGTGAATTTTGTTTCAGTTCTAATTTGGACAAATCTAATTTATTTAAATAATAAGTATGGAATGAGATATTTTATAATTAATATCTGAACAATATATTTCAAATATTTTTAAAGCATTCTCTTCATTTTAATCTGAGTGAATAAGCCCATTTGCAAAACCAAAGAAACTCAAGCTCTTTCTCAGCATTAACATTTCATAGCAGTCATTCTTGATGAACAGATACCAAAAGCTGGCCTAAAAAAGTATAAAATTATCTAATTTCCTATATGAAATTCTAAAGAGATAATAGATATATATCCCCTATCTGACATTTAGATGAATTCAGCTGACTGATTTTTAAAAATCAACTTTTAAAAACCTTAGCTTCACAGATGTGGGTGTTTTCTCCCTGGAAACAATGGTGTCTTTATTTTTCTCCAGTTTCCCATAATAACCTCCACTCTGGAGAAAATTTGTATTTGCTTATTTTTTTCAATGATTTTTAAAATAAAAATAATTAATCATTAAAATGCGGTGTTTCTGAGAACTTTTCTCAGGCTACTCTAAGCAGAAAGTTCTACTGTGAATAGAATTGTTACATGAGTTCCCTAATAGCTTAATTACTCATAAACTCTGGAAACCATTAGTTTATCATCCTTTGAAGTGAATAAGGCAACTCGCCAGGCTGTGAGAAAAACACGTTACTTTTTCATGTAATGAGCTTAATTTCTTTTTGTTATTTTACTTTCTTTTGAAAAGTTAACTTGGTGGAATCTACTTTAATGTTCAAAAGATCTAAAGCCGCATCATTTCACTTCATAAATGGCCTCTGCAATGCCACTTAGGACGCAAAGAAATGATGAGGGCACCGAAGAAAATAATTTATGAGTTTATGGAAATCATTGGAACAGACACTGAGGGTCTAAGATAAAGCTGTGCTTGAATAGCAACAATATTGTAAAGATTGACAAGGACTGTCCTGCCTCTTAACACCATCCCAGGCACACTACAAAATTGCAGGAGCAACCTGCTGCTCCTTCGCAGCTGGTTCTAACTTTCCCTCTCTCCTTCCCGTGGGCAGCTAAGGCTTCAGGCAGCCTCTGGATACAGAGCCCAAAGCAGGCACTCCACTGAGGGCCCCTTGGGTCCGCCCCTCCTATTTCCTCTGAAGTTGCTTTTTTCTTGCCTTGCGTCGTCAGGTGTTTATTCTCTGACCGAACATACATCAAAGGAGGTTCTGAACAGAAGTGGTTGATGTTAAGTTGAAATACTATATGTCTGAATATTCCCCCCAAAATTTGGAGAAAAGACAAAAGAATGTAGATAGAGGACGCCAACTTCATGGAGACCAGCTCGGGATCTTTCTGACTAATGACCCGCACAGGTGGGAGTAGACAGCAGTTGGTGAGGCGAGGTTAAAGGTTCAAGGCGACAGTCATGCGGTCCAGCACAGCCTGTACCTGAGATCACCAGCTCCCGTCTGCCCTAGGTGGTGAAGGAGTGAAGTGGTCTTTGATTCCATAATTTACTACAGAAGTGTTTGATTCGTTCCTGAAAACAGACACTGGGGGCCAAGGAGGCCAGGCAGGTCCCATGGAGTCTGAAGGCCCCTCTTGGACCTGTCTAGCTGATGCAGGCCTACACCACACCCGGGACTGAGAACCTTTTTACCATTTCGAATATTTCAGAATGATATCAGCATACCTCTGACATTGCCGTCTCCACCGCAGGTCATGAAAGTGGCTACCTTTCCTTTGTCAACTGCAATCCCTTTAAGCTGTCTCTGGAAGTCGCCCTGCCTTGGGGACCCATTTTGCATTTTCAGTGCCCCTGTCCCTCCCTAGACATATATGTCAAGGAATAAGGAGTTGAGACATGACATATTAATGTTTTTATCAGGGAACTCTCTGCTCCCACAGAAAGGGAGGGAACCCAAGAGCAGAGGGCGGTGGAAAGCAAGCGAGAAGGAATCACTCCACAACTCCTACAGAAATTCGTATTCCGCGTCTGTTGCTCCCGCGCCTAGAATAAATCCTGCAGGCCTCCCTACGCAAAGCCGGCAGCGTTTATTTATTTGCATGTCATGCTTATAATACGGTAGTAAGCAAGACGGATCCTCCGGGAGGGGAGGCGATGACGCTCACTTTTCAGGCTCTCTCCCCTAAATAAAAAAGAATTGACCGGCGGGGCGCCTAAGAATTTATCTTGAGTTTGTGGTCATTACCTCTATTATATGGCCCTGGCAATAAATAAATCGGGTAGTTACTACCCAACAATAAAATCGTAGTGTATGGGACACCTTACTATTACTTTCTTAATAATCTGCCGCGTCTCTCCCTTTAAATCTTCTGGTCTTGTCTTTCCACTCTTCCACAAGATCTATCTCCACCCCGTGAGGTACCAGCCCGCTCGGATCATTTTTATATTTCGTGAACACAATAAGTTTTCCTGTCTAGACCTACTGGTTTCCCTATTTCTGGCTGCCTAATCTGCTTCAAGACAAAGGGTCGGCCGGGCCCGGATCAAATGTCTTTTTTCTTTCCCTTCTCTTTATTTTAAGAACGTAGTGCGTCCCATTAATGAAGGCCGCCCCCGTCGGCTAGCCACCCGCGGGAGTTGTTAGGGAAAGGGAGGCACTCAAGTTCGGAGTGAGGTGATAGGTCTGAGCCAGAAGGACTGAGCCCCCACTACCCGACTATCCCGGGGCGAGCACTAAGTCCAAGGCTAATCGGCCCAGAGTATTGCATTACCAAGGCCGCTCGGCAGGCTGCTGGACCGTGCGGTCGTGTGGGCGTTGTTGGGGGTCGCGTCCTCCCCCCAGGGGCGTGCGCTCCACCGGGCGCAGCGCACCTGCCCTGCGGGTCCTGAGAAGGTCTTGGCCCCGAGCGGTCCGGTCGGTGGGCACCGCGACCGGGCTTGGGCCAGGGGGAGAGGACGCGGGGCGTGCGGGGGGCGTCCTCTCGGGTTCCTCCTGCTGCTTCACACCTGAGCTCACCTTCCAGCCCCTGCGCCCGCTCCCGCCAGCCCGCACCGGCCTGGTGCCAGGCGCTCCGGTTCGGGCGGAACCTGGCCCTGCCCCTGGGGGCTTCAGCCCCGCACGGACGGGGAGCCGGGAAGTCGACGTCCACTTCGCGCTTCCGACAGCCCCTCACTCTGGCTTTCACTTCCCGAGACGAGCGCCGCGCTCCAGCGAAGCCACCAGCCGAGGCTCCTCCTGAGGGCTGCCGCGTGGGGAGGGTGCGGGGGATGCGGGCGACTGGCCGTTACCAGAAAGCAAGGAAAGAAAATCAACAGCCCAGCGTGGCTTCTCGGTTTTGTATTTGCACCAGGTCCCTGGACATCAAGTTAATACCAGTCAGCCGCTCAGGTTAATCCTGACAGCCCCAAACCAGGCAGGGTTTCTCTGTGACAGATTAAATCGGAACCACACCACAGGGAGAGATGGAGAGAGACAGAGATAGGGAGACAGAGAAATGGACAAAAAGAGATGGGGGAGAAGGGAAGAGAAAGGGAGGGAGGGAGGGGGAAGAGAGAGAAAGATTATGCTATAGATGACGAAAGGGCGGTGAACTTCTCACCTTTCTTTAACTCAGGAACAACACCTTCTTTAAAAAAGAAAGCCAAACCTCTGTGTGTGTGTGTGTGTGTGTGTGTGTGTGTGTGTGTGTGTGTAAATTGTTTTGCTGGGATAATCTTTTAGGACTTGAAAAGCAACTGGGAAAATATTCACGATTGGGACAGAAAACATTTTTTATTTATATCTTTGACATTTAAAAGAGCAGAATTAATTTGTTCTGTCTACATTAACATTGAGAGAAAGTTTCAGAAATCTACCCAGGGGGAAAGGGAGGGAGAAAAAAACAGAAACAGAAAAAGAAAGCAAAGAAAGGAAAGCTAGGCTTGGTTTTTTTCTTATTTCAGATCTGTAATTAATCACTGAAATAGGAAGCAGCAAAATTGTAAAGATTCCATAGATTAAAATGCAAATGAAAGGTAGAAAAAGAAACATTAACATGGCGACCAAAGATTTAATAACCGTAAATCAAGTTGTTTTCTGTTGCAGCTGCAGTTGTATGTGTGTGTTTATGTTTTAATCATGTTCACTCCATAAATAAATAATTTCTGGAACTAGACTAATTTTTCATTATTTTAACCGTAGGCTGTAACACTAAATATTGAAAATAGAAAATGTGCATGATGCTAGAAAGAGAAAGACTTGGGATGATGGTCTAAAAGCCAAGGCTTTCACTTGTGTGTTTTGAAAATCAACGTATTATGCTAAAAATTCTACCTCAACTCACAAAACCAAAAGTTTTACTTCTCCTTTAATATTTTATGTTAACAATATGCAATTTATTTTGCAGGTATGTGTGGCTGTGTATCCATCTCAGCCTGACCATTTTCAAGGAAGAAAAGTTCCAGAATATTTAAACATAACAAAATACAATTTCAAAGTGCATTGACAGTTTCTGGAAACGAATACATTTTGAAAGATTCTGCCGTCTACTGAGGAATTAAGTAATGGTTCAACACAGTCAAAACTTTTTTAGTTTTATCAAAGTTCTTTTTCCAAGTGAGCATATTTTATCATCTTGTTTTTATTATCATTCAACTTAAGCTTCTATGTCCAGGTGTCAAATTATTCAAGCAAACAGTTATCTAAATATTTATTGTCTTAACTATATGAAGTTTTTCATTTTGATCCTTTTATTTAAAACACTAACTTCCATTGCTGATCTGAAAAATTTGGAACTTTCAAAAAGAAAGCTCCTGGATTTATTTCTTTTCGTCATTTTCTCTTTCCCTCCCAGTCTCCCTTCTTTTTGCTGATCTTATTAACCTGGGGGAACTGCTCTGAGGAGCTGTCTTCCTTTGCCCACACAGCCTTGCAATGTTTAAAATGAGCTTTTTGCTGAATTCGGTCTTTAATAAATTAGAATTGTCTCAGTTTCTCCTCTTTCCACATATTACAATGATAACCAAACGCATGTTTCCTTTCTGAGACCTCTAAGTTGAATGTGAGTGAAGTTGGTGTCCACTCTCCCCTATTCTAGCCAAGCAATCATGTTTTCACTATGACAGCCCAATAATGCATTTAGTTTAAAATTACACTTGGACCTTTTCGCCTTTGTTTTTTTTTCACGTCAGCGCAGCAAGATGACTTGATTTTCATGGGATTACAGGAACTCCATTCAATATGACTGGGACATTCCCACTCAACTAAATACTTGCTTTAATATACAAATGAACTTTTTTATTTGCTGGAGTTTGTAGATGGCTTTAGAGACAGTCCTGTATCTCAAGTGAAGGGATACTCTGGAAAGGGCAGAATGTGGGAAATTATGTCCGTTTATTGCTCTTATTAATTAAACAGGATGTGGTTTTATTCTGCGTTTAGTACCGACCTTGTTTGAAGCTCCCGGCTGCCTCGCTTCCTTTTACTCCCGTTTTTCATTCATTGGGTCCTTGGTTGATAGGGGTTGCCTTTTCTACATTACACCTCTAAGTAGTTCTAGTAGAAAATCTCACGTGTCTTCGGACTACCTCAATCCTCCCCGGGGGTGGGAGGGGGGTACAAAACAAAACGGGGGAGGGATAAAAGGAAGAAATGTTTTTCTCCTGCTGCTGCAGCAGGAGAAATGCAAGACAGGTACTTGATTTAGCATTTAAGCAAAAGGTTACACAAACGGCGTTTAGAAAGTGTTGGGATGTCCGACAGGGTCAGCCCTAGATCAGATCATTTTTTGAATGCAGACTTAAAGATAATGAGTACTTGTTGTATTAAAGGGGACAAACAGTACTTTGGCTTCCTCTGACCCCAGAATGCACGGCTCGGTTTCATTGATCATCCTCCTTTATGAGATAATGCAATTACAAACATCAATAAGGGGCTGCAAGGGGAATCATTATGCGGTGACAGTGATAAATGACGGTGCAGAAATAGCATGCTTCCCCCCCTAACAATCCTGGAGCCCAGGGGCTCCGGGGGCTGAACACTGTCACCAAGGAAACAGATGACATCCCAAACGGCACCAAAGGAAAAAAAAAAATGAACAGTCTTTCTTTGCCTTTCACTTTTTTCCAAGTCTTCCAAAGAGTTAGTTTTGGCTCTAGCAGCAGCTGCCACACAGACATTTCGTTATTTCAAACATTAAGGGACCGGGCTGGAGTCTCCTCCCACTTGCATCCCACCCCCACTAGATAACACAAAAAGCTCGCTGTTCACACTTTAGAGCTACCTGAACACCTACCTCTCAAAGTCAGGTTTGGGTGGGGAGACGGGGTGGGGACTTGGATTTGCATAGCCACTGCATTGTTTTCCCTGTTTTGGTCGGTGGAAACTAAGACGCCTAAGCAAACTGGCGCCTCGAAGGGTTGGCCGGGGCGAGTGGCTGACCTCCACCTCCCCGCGGTGCCAGACGCTGCTCAGTGCCAGGGGGAGGGGGCGGTGGGGAGCTGGCTGCTGCTAGGGGGTATTTGCTAGTTTTCTTTGAGATGAAGTTATTTGTGGGCGTCGGATCTCCTCTAAATGGAGGGATCTTGGTCTTTAAAGCCCCAGGTCTTCTAGGGGACCTCTCTGTGTAATTCCCCAGCCATCCACGTCTAGAAAGGAGGATGAGGTCCGCAGACACGAACTTGTGTCGGGTTACCGGATTGACACCGGACCCCGGCGTCCGCAGTGACTGAGAGGGATTAGTCCGCGGTCTTCGGGTGAAGGAGAACCTGCCACTTTGGTAAACAAGAGGCGAAAAGTACAGCTGTGTGAGGGAGGCCTAGGCAGAAGGCACGAGGGCAGAGAGGAGGAGGAGAGCCCGCTCGTGGGCAATGCCACCCTTCCAGCAGGTCTCCAGCCGAGAGGCGGCAGATTCAGGCTTCCTCACCTCTGGCCCGCACGCTCACCCCGAAGCTAGGGACCCGCGCGGCGAGCGCAGCCCCAGAAGGACCCGCGGAGAGGAGCGGGACCGTGGGCAAGAGAGACAGGTGACTACTCGCTTCTTTCTCACTAGGCGAGGTCCCGGGGCTGGTTTTCGGTCTGGAGATTAAAATTACTGATCCGTACTTTAGGGTTGAGGTGAGTGAGACGAGACTGGTCAAGGCTAGGAAATGGATCCTATCGACGGGGCAGATGGATTAAATCTAAATCCAGGGTTTCTCAGAGGTGGACAGAGCGCTCGGGCAGTGCTGGAGTTACTGCGTGGCCAGCTAGAACCAAGGCCCTAAAAGTGTCTCCCGATCGAGACCCCTAGGATCCCATTTTAAAGGCAAAGTCTCTTTATAAAGTAATTTTCGAACGGATTGCCCAACATATTGTTTGTTTCTTCCCTTTCAGCTCCATCTAGGAAGAAACCTTTTCTGACACTTTGGCGCACTGGTTTCAAGCAAAAGAGAACCCTCCCACTCCGGTTAGCCACTGGCTTAAGCCCCTCCACCTTCTAGCTCTTTTCTCTGACTTCCTGTGGACTCTGCACTGTCTCCACCCTGGGTGCTAAAGGTGACCAAAGGGCCAGGGGCAGCCGGGTAGCACGGGAGGGTAGAGAGATGCGGAAAGGCAGCTGAGCCGCGCTGGGCGCTCCATCCCCGAACCTAGCCTCTCCGCTGTGTCCGCACGCCCCCCGGGAGCCTGCCGCATCAACTCCCGCTCTCACCGCCTTCCCGAGGGCCGAGGGCCCGCGTGATCCGAAAGGCAGGGGAAAGTTTGCAGGGCTTTTAAAGTGATCCCGGGGAGCGCCTGCCTGGGACTCTGGGGCGACCCATGTCTCTTTGAACCCCACGCATCTGCCCAGCTGCCAGAGTCCCAGATGCCCTTCAGTCCCCAGGCACTAGGGCTCATGCCCCCACAAGCACCGTGGGACTCTGGAGTCTGAGCTCCACCTGGCAGAACTGAGACGCTTCCAGTTAACTACAAACCGCGGGAAGGGGCCCAGCGCCTCTGCACACGCTTGAAAGCGGAGTCCCGGAAGGGGTCTCCAGAGATGCTTGGCCACCCCCGACTTTGACCTTCAGGCTGGGGGAGGGGAGGGCGCCGGCGTCCCCCGCCAGCTCCAGGCCCCAGGATTCCCTGGGCTGGGGACTGAGACCCGACCGCCCCTCTCTCCGCCCAGGCCGGCGGCGCGGCGGGACTTGGGCTGCCGCCGGGGCTGCGGCTCGCTGCGCCGAGGTCCGCGGGCCTGGAGCTGGGCCGGGCCGCCGCTCCACGTCCCGCGGCTCCGAGGCCTCGGCGGGCCGCTCCCTGCACTGCCGCGACCACGCAGCCCGCCACCGGGCTCCGGGCGGCGGCTGGGAACTTCCCGGGGAAGTTTGTCGGTCCCGTCGGTCCCGCGCGGGCGCCTCTCCCGAGTCTCTCACCCCGGGAGCCCTGTCCTGGCTCCGACGACGCCTCCCTCCCGGCCGAACCGCAGGCCTCGCTCCCCACCCTCGACACCCGCGGCCTCCCCAGGAGCTCCTAACGCCATCCCTATAGCTGTAATGCGTTCATAATTCGATAAGTGATTTCAATTTGAAATTGTTAGTAACTAATTTTATGGGTAATTTTTCCACATCAAATATTTAAGCATCAGATTAAGGGAGCGGGCTCCTACACGGGCCGTCCGGGGCTCCCCCACCCCGCGCTCCGCCTCCCAGCCGGCGGACTGAGCCATTTTTCCAAATCCCCAAAAGGTGGCAGTCGAAGCCGACTTTCCTCCTTTCCCGCGGCGGGGAAGGCGGGGACGGGGGATGGGGCGGCGGGAGAGGGGGTGGGGCGAGGCCTCGGCCGGAGGAGGCTGGACTGCCCGGCCGCGCTTTCACCGGCTCTCCCGCTCCAGCCCGAGCCGCGGGGACGTTCCCGGAGGAGTCTGGATCCAAGGCCGGCCCCACCCGAGCAGGGGGGAGGGGCCGGCGCCCGGCACAGCCCGGCGTACCCCAGCCCCGAGCGGAGGGAGCCCGGAGAGGCCCCGCCGGCCTGTAAACACTGCGTTTTAACATTGTCTGCGTCGGGCAGCCGAGCCCGCGGCTCGGGCCGGCGCTCCGGGAGCCGCACCGCGGGCACCGGCGGGGGCGGCTTTCGGAGAGCGAGGGGCGCGCAGCGGTGAATTGCAATTGACAAACTTTTTTTTTGCGGCTGCACTGGCAGCCTTCGCGGCCGCCTTTGCTTTGAATGTGGGTAACCAGGAAACAGCAAGCCGTCTGAGAAGACGGAATTTCCAACGTGTAAAATGTTCTTAACGGAACCATTGAGCGAGTGCAATAAGGCGTGAGGGGGAACTAATCTTCCCATTTAAATGTTTGTGGCAATTTTATCTAAATGAATTTTAATGCTAAACGAGGGTAATTCCCCATTTGTAGCGCGTTTACTTCTCTTTCCTGTGCTTCTAAAGCAGTCGAACATCGTGCAATGAACAATAACAATAAAAATACTGTCAAGGCATATTATTCATTTTGAATGTGTTATAATTACATTTGATTAAATATGATCGGGTAAATTTTTTAATTTTTTGAAAAAAATACTTAGATCGTACGTGGCACAGTCTCATTCAGCCAGTGGACAACCCCCCCCACCCCCCACAAAAATAAAAAGCATGTACAACTGTGTGCCCTTGTTTAGGGGAGGGCGTTTGGTTTTGCCCTTTAAGAAACATGAAGAACCCTCTCCACACCTCTATTATTTCCCTCCTTCCGATATGTGTCCTCAGTAACCTCGGAGCTGGCTCTGAAATTTACAAGAGGAAAAGCTAAAATTGCATTAAGCCAGAGGGTGTCAGGGACACCCAGAGTGAGAGTAACATATCCTCACATATCGGGGAGCGCACGACACAAAAACTTGTTTTATTTATTTTTTTCTAATTCCTGGACATTAATGGCCACAATGTTTTTTCAGCTCCATATCCCCCAACTTCTGCATTTACCTTCTCCCTCAACTAGAGTCTCCCTCTTCTCCCCTCCTACCTTCTCTTTTTTCCCCTCCTCCTCCCCGTGCCTGCCTCCCCACTCCCCCTCCAAGAGCCTACAGAAGAATAAAAGGCTGACTCACCCGCCAGGGGCACGTACTGGGGGTTAGAAGTAAATGGACGGTTACTTTATAAAGTTTATTATTAATTTTAAAAGTAAATAAATGGTTGTTAACTGCTACTAACCACCTATCAAAGAGAATGAGTTCACAATTATGGACTATTTATGCAGCCGAAGAATTGTCTAGGGGCCAAAATGGGGGAGTTAAAAGGTCCCATCTACAGGGCGAGGGGCGAGGTGGGTGGCTGTGAGGCGAACAGGCCTCAGTCTCCTATGGATCCTTCAGTTCAGAAACTAGGCCCCGGGAACAAAAGGGGAGGGCGCCCTGTCGATCTTGCAGGTGAGGCCCTGAGTCACACAGTACCCACCAGAGCCAACCCACCGCTTTCTCTTTTCAAATAGAAAACAGGATTGTTGTAGGCGGGTTTATAAGTTGACCCAGGCCTGAATGTCAGACTTGAATTTAAGACCCAAGACCCACCCTTTGTTTACAAAGCAATGAAAAGGCTTATTTTTTTTTTACAATGAATTTGCCTTAATTAAAATATCTGTATATTTTCCTTAGCTTTGAGAAACACTTTTTAGAGCAGCAATTTTATTTAAATAAAATTATAAGCTACTGCAGCTTAAACATGTTATTTTGAACCATTTAGCTGGCTGCCATGCAGAAATTCTGTACAGCTGTTCTGGAAAATTGGTTAATAACCAGTTTTATCCAATGAGAACATAGAGCATATTTATAAGAATTAGATTTTGAAGTCTGCTCTCTTCAATTTCATGTGGTTAATTTCCTAATAAACATGTACTGTTCCTCTAAGGTAACAGCCTTAGTGAAAGGCTGCCTGCGAGCTCTAGTTTTGCTTCTGTGTGCAAGAATAACTTCGCTGATATCAGGTGAATGGAGCAGTTGGATGTAATCCGAGACTAGTTAGTTTAGGGACTTTAGGCCTTAAATTTATTAATATTAGGAGTTCATTAAGTCAGTTTAAAGAAATCAGTGGTTATTGTTAAATAATTTGCTTTGTACTTAAATTTTTCAAATAAATATGGCTCAGGGAGGTGAATGACTGTTCTATTTACTGAATCAATCATTAGAAATTGAAGGGGGGCAGTCAACAAAATTTCAAACAGTAAAGTCAGCATAACAAAAATAATCTTGTTTTTATTTTAGATGCTGATTTTTGTCACTGCACTTTGAAGACTACAACTGGGCAATCCAAACTGCATTAGGAAGCTACACTGGCTCTGCGTGACTGTTATTGATAATTAGCTCCTTGTTTTCTTGATAGAAAAAGGCTACTGACAAGCATTTGTTTATCCACAACAAAAAGTATAATTAGTTTATCCCACTTAGTAGATCTTGTATGCATGCCAACTCATACCAAACTGCTACTTTTACAAAAAGAATTGCAATAATACAGTTCATTTTTCCAGTCCTTTTTGCACAAAATTTATTTACAATGTCTACATGAATGCTCCAAGGTGGGACTATGGAAAAATACACACATGACCAATGCTTTGCTGAGAAATAAAGTCAACATATTAAAAATAAATCTTCAGTCTATGTTTTTGAGCTGCATAAAACAGGAAGTGATGTATAAGGTGGTGGTTGCCGCATGGGGACAATGACGCTTGATGTGACAATTAGGCTTCTACACACAGGGCCTTCGGGTTTCCAAGCCCCTCCTCCTACCAGTCTCCTTAAGACGCTGCCTGCAACAGCTGATTAATCATTGTTGATGACTGCAGTTTTTCCCATCCTTCCCGATTTACATCTGTTCAGGCCAATTCAAATATGGTGAGTAAATGAATTAGACATGCAGATTCAAGCCCCAGGCTAGAGAGAGGGAGAGAGAGAGGAAAAGAGAGAGAGAGAGCGCACATGGCTGAAATCCTAGGCAAGAAGATTCTTCTGCCTGATAGTTATTTTAATGCTCTAAAAATCCTGCAGATCAGACCTTCCTGTTCCTTGCAGGATGACGGTAAGGCTTTTTAATGTAAGGAGGCTTCTGGAGGAAGTGAACAGCTATGGAAACAACACACATAGTGTGGAAAAATTTCACATTTTTTTTTAAAAAATCTATAAGAAACAACGTAATATGGATAACAGTATAATAGCATTTACAATATCTCGCTCTTTGTTCTCTTAATGTCTTATATAGTTATTTAGCATGTCCCCCAAATTGACTTCCATTGGCTTTCTTGCTTTTTTAAGAGTCCCTATGAAGAATTAGGTATGCTCCTTGGTCCAAAGTAGATGTCAAGAATGGAGCTCCATAGTCATTGCAGAAAAAACGTGATTTGAAATCAGTCACCACTGCAGACAATGCATATTCCCTTAAGCTACTGAGCATGAATGTCCATGACTTGTCCACTCATAGTTGGGTCTCCTGTATTAAGAACGGTGGGGCTTGATGCTGACATTGACATTCCGGGGTGGGGCGGTCCTCCATGCATCATCACTGTTGGGTGGTGAGGGTGTCCAGGAATGTACGTATGCATGGGGGGCCCATGACGTAGCTGAGCAGGATGGGGGGACATCTGGGGTTGGCTATAACTTGGCTGTCCCATGCTCACACCCATTGGACCACCCCGGGCTATATACTCCCCTGGTATGCTTTGCAACCCTGTAGAAATTCAAAAGAAAGAAAGAAAATATTATGAAAAAAGCAACAGTGTGGTCCTGAGCATGGTAATCCTAGGAAGCCAGGAAGCTGTGTGATTAGGGAGGGAGGCCTTGTAAAACATTTCTTTGATTAAAATAGAGGGAAAATAAACCAAAGGAGAGATGTCATGCTGGAAATTCACATTTGTCACCATTTCCTTTGCATCGTCAGTTACTAGCAGTCCTCCTACCAACTCTGGTTTACAAAATGAAATAAAAATGTTGGGACCTATCTGGTCTAAAGAAACACTTTTGTTCCATGAAATATTCTCTCTACTGCCTTGGTCACCAAACATTTTATAAGAAGCTGAACTAGATAAGCTCACTAAGGGTGATGACTTAGCAAATCCTGTATCTTTGAAAATAAAAAAATCAACACAATTGTCAAGAAATTCCTTCCACATGGCCTCTTAGAGCTGGGGGAAAGAAAGCTTAACAAAACTCTGTCTACCTTACAATGATTTTGAGAACAATAAGAAAAATTGGACCTAAAACAATACTCCTCTTGCTTTGAGGGGCCTCTTGTCTTCTGCATGGATTGCTCTAGTTGATGGAAACTGACAGGTGTATTGTTTCTGAGAGCCATAAGCTCCATCATCATCAAGGGTGAAAGGCATAACGCCATTGCTAAGTATGTTCAATTGGCTTTAGTTCTAAGTAATAGTGCACCGTGAATACGAGGGACACCTTCGAATAGTCTCCAGGCTCTAGCGATGAATGGCTGCTTAATCTAGCCTAAAGGAACATTTTTGAACTAATGAAAATTGCTTATAAAATATACTGTACCCACAGCTCTTTAATCAAAAAAGATGATAATATTTTTTGTAATAACCTATTAATTTAATTGGTCACGAAGCATAAAATACATCATTTAAATTTAATTGACCCAGAAACTAAGAAACAATATTTAAATTAACTAAGCTAGAGAATTCCATGGTGAGGTAATAAGACTGTTGCATTCCCAAGCTCAATGGAATGCTTTCAGAGCTAACTGTTAAACTTATATTAGACTCACACCCAGAGAAGACGACCAGGATGAATTACCCTTGGCCTCAGCAAGGATTTTAAATCGTGTGTTAATACAATCAGAGACTCACCCAAGACTCTGAAGTCACCACTTTTAATTTCAAAACGCAAAGAGCAATGCTGTTCAGGGTAATTTAGGAAATGAACAAGAGCTTTGGAGTTCAAAACAATTTTACTTGTTTGAACTCGAATTTCTGGGGTGCCTTTTTAGGAGTGAAAATGTAAGACTGTGAATCTGGGACAGTCTTCCTAGGCTCACTTCCCCAGGCCACTGAAGACTGCATTAATGATCTCTATTTTTGTATACTGAATAAGTCAAATCCATTTGTCACACTGCAAGTGATGGCATACTTAATTTGGATATAGTCAATTAGCCTGGGCTAAGCCCTGAAGCCTGCTGTGCACACCTCTATTTTGTATTCTCCCTTTTCCATTGCCACACGTAATCCCATTATGATGGACAGACAAAGGAACAAACTCGGGAAAAAAAATCAAAGTTTAGTTGACTGAAGCTCAAAATATGCCTTCACTTACCCTAAGTAAAGCAGTGTTTATTTTACCTAAAAGAAGTTCTCTGTTTGGCTTTTCGGTGTCTTGCAGGTTAGTGTAGAAATGTAACTCATGCGTCAACCGCGGTTAGGCAGATTTATGACACTTTGGGGACATGCTCTTTCCTCTCCTTGCACTGCTGCAGACTGCTTACATTTTGCAAATCAGTCTGTTGCTATGACAACCCACTCCCCCACCTCCTGACTGTTTCTTGTTTTGTCATGTGGTCAGTACTGTACAATAGCAACACACAGGATAAATGTACATCATACACAGAATTTATAAGCTTAAAAGCTTGATCAAAACCAAAAAGAAAATGAAGGAAGCAAGAAACAGGAGTTTAATGGGAAGGAATGAACAAGCATGAAGCTATGGGCAAGGAGAACACGGGAGAATGCAGGAAGGACATCCCTAGCACACAGTGAAAACAAAGACCCCGTTTGTACTTACTTCCCCCTTGCTTTCGATTGGTTAACTAGATGAAGGTTACATGTAGTGCCACTGCCCCTCCATGCCCATATTCATGCCCATTCCACTCATAGGTCCTAGAAGGGAGATAAAAATCCAAGAAGAGGCCAGAAAGTGAGCAAAGTCAACAGATAGTGCCAAAGACCCTTTAACAAAACAGGTTCTTGGTGGTTGAGCAGCAATGAGCTCTTAGCACAGAAAAGTACTGGTTTCCCCTCTGCAGTATCTCAGATGCACAGATGCAGGCGAGGCGAGGCAGGCAGCCCGAAACAACAGCAAAGGAGGAGGTGCGTTTACCTGCGATGCTTTCAGGAGGGGTGACACTTACTGAGTTACACATGAAACACTACCACAAAAGTCTTACCTGGGGCTCTGATGCCCATGTGCTGCTGACCGTCCATCACAAAGCCTCCCATCGGCTGTCCGTCAGGGTTATAGGGTGTTCCTTGACTGACTACAAAAGTACACAGTACAGCTTCTTAGTGACAGGGAGAGAGAAGGGGAGAAGGGGAGGAAAGGAGAAGGGGGGAGAGCAGTGAGGAGGAAGGGGGGATAAGGGAAGCAGGAAGGGACCAGAGAAAATACAGAAAACATACTAAGCAGATAAAAATTTTCACCAAAGTTAATTATTTCTCTCAGATCAGTTCTGTGTACCTCAGTGATTTGAGTTTTAAGCGCTGTGTTCAAGGAACAGGCTAGGCACAGAAATTTATACTTAGACTTTTTGTCTGGTGGTTTCATAATGGATATTGAAAGAAAGAAGTTACTGGAATGTGGCTAACGGAACTGACTCCATGTGGTGCTAGCATAGCTTCCAATAGCGCTGAGGGAGAACACGTCCAAAGACCTGCGAACCCTGGCAAATGTGCTTGCTGTCTTTGTTACAACAGAAAAACACATCCTAGAGTTCACGATTAGAAAGAAAGCAAATAAGAAAAAACAAGCTGGGTTTTCTTTTGTTACTTTGAACCCTAGAAGATAGATACTGAAGAGAAAGGTCCTGAGACCAAGAACTGAGTATTTATAGTACTACCTGATCCCATGCTTTAACTGTTCTAACCGTACATGAAAAGCTGTTTCAGAAGTAAGCTGCCTTGGGTTATTAAAGCACACAAAAGCTCTACCTCATTGAATGTCTTTGAACTTTACTGAGTCCCACAAGCCATCCTGACCCCTTTGCCCTTTTGACAGGTAATAAAGTTTACAGCAGTTCCACACCAAGCCATGCACCAGGGAGTGGTCATAGTAGCAGAAAGCTGGGAAGGCAAACTCAGAAAAAAATAACATTAATATATTGAATGTTTACAAAGAATATTGTAACTGAGCACATGATTTAAAAGTTACTTTTTCCTTTGGCATTTTATTTCCCACTTTCTTCAAATGTTTTATAATGATGTTAAATTGATTAGTGTTGTTATAAAACAAACTGGTTTAATTTTCATTGCCAGGTGCTCCCAGTACTCACTCCCAGTTCATTTACCAGGTAGCAGCCTTCCTGGTGAATGGCTTGAGGATGGTTTTCGCTTGCGTGACTTGAATACAGTCACTATAGGGGACTTGCCTGCTCGGTTGGACTGGTCTATCATGGGTTGCACTATTCTTCTCCGGGCATTAATAAACCTGTAACCAAGAAGGCAAAGCAAATCATTATTCCTTTAAAAAGTAAACAAAAGTAGAGGAAAGGGAAGAGACGGAGCCTAGTAAGATGGAGCTGGCCGGCTTGGGCTGCCGCTTTCCCCTCTTCGTGTGCAGACTCACATGCTGTAGAACCCATAACCCCATGACCTTTGAGTACAAGGCTTGGGGTTTCTGAGTTGATTTATGTTTGCCTGTTTTGCCACAGTTGGACACTTCCATTTCATCTTTTCATGGGGGAATTAGCAGAGTTTTCAGGAAACAATGCTAGCCACCACTCTTTTCAATGGCCGGGTAGGAGCTGGTGGAGAGTGAGAAGCTGCTGAGGAGGGCTGCTACCTCGAAATTCCTGACATTTCAATCTTACACTCTAATTTCTTTTGCACAATATTTTATTCAAACCTTAAAGAGCTTTCTTGGGGAGGCTTTTTTTTTTCTCTTTTGCAAAGTCTGAAGACAAGATCAAGATCATGTGTATACAATAACTGAGTTGAGGCTGCTGCTTTCTTCAGTTACTATTGAAAATTTATAAACATCTTAAAGATGATTAAGTCACTTTAAGTGTCCTAAGAAGATGCTTTGGTACAATGATTTTCATAGATCCTCCAGAAATGTCATCACCAAAATATTTTAAAGTAGTTAACTCTAAAGTCATGTTCACAAGTTTCTAATTTTAAGATCCATTTGTACTGGGAAATAAGAATGCATACCAAATACAGAAAACGAAGAGGCCATGATAGATTCTGAAAGTTAAGTCACTTTAGTTCCCACTGCAGATCTGACTGTATCAAATCTGAGCAGGACATAAAAATACAATGAAAAGTTCAATAATGCACCGTTAATAATGAAGGGATCCACAGTTCAGTATAAATTTTAGTTTGCACATCTCTCCATTTGAGGAAGGAAAGTGGTTCCTAAGACCCAAATCATCAAGCTGCCAGGGACAGGCTTCTAAAACAAGAATGCATGCTTCATAACATTTAAAGATTTTTCAATATCCTGTATATTTTTATGTTCTTTCTGAGAAGGAATTAAAATAAGTGACAAAACTGCTTCTAACTAGAAGGTGCACTGTTGATGATGACCCTTCCTGGCTGTGCGTTGTATCAGTTCTTATGTATAAATAGTCCACGAACTGCTAATAACAATATTTCAAACACATATCTACAACAAATTGTGCTGCAAATCAGGTTATCATTATCTTATATAAACCATGAAAATTGGAATCATATGAGCAGAAGGTTAGATTAATTCTCCATTCTCATTATAAGCACAGGTGTAGCACAAACACCATGTGAAATAACCAATTAAAACGAAAAAAAAAATCTGCGTTTTCATTAGCTGCCTGCACTGCATGACCAATTAGAAAATTATTTAATATTAATATTCTGCATATACCAAAAGTAATTTTCATAGTATCTAATATAGGTAAGATAGCAAAGCATATCTCTTAATCTATGTATGGCACTGCTCATAATCTCCACCAGCAGAGAAAAACTTAGTATGTTAACTTTTTTTTTCAAGTCCTCCTATAGACACATTTAATGCGTAAGAAAAGTCATTTTTATCAGATAAGGATCCTGGCTCAGAAAAATTAAATGACTTATTTCATGCCACATGCTAACAAAGAGATGTTAAAAATTTGTTGATGACACACGGTTGATTGATAGTGAACTCCTTCCTTTCTGATGCTGTGACAACAGTGTGGCCAGTGCAGCACCTCCCCTCCAGAATTTCCTAGACTAAACAGATATCTTAAAAGTAGCTGATTTGGGGCCAGTTACCACTGGCAGCAGCACTTAACATTGAGACAATGAATAAGCATGGCTGTGACCGCCTCAGAGGTGGAACATGTCCATGGCTGCCCAGCTTGCATATAAAGATAAGCTGCTGAAAAAGATTCTGTGACTCAGTTTTTCCACATTCCAATATTTACCTTCTTTACATTCACACTTACAGACTTCCATAGACCAATTCATAGTAAGCAGGTCAGATTAGCAACTCAGGACCATTCAGGTTAGAAAGTGCTTTGTTCCCTAGCGTGGTCATCAACATGGACTCCTCTATGATATTCCATCAGCAGATAGTCTCTACCAAACCACTGCCAACATAGCACTAACCATCATACCTGCAAGCCTATCTGTGAACAAGGGGAGTGACCAGAAGGCTCTGCTTTCTCCATATAAAGTCCATTCGCAATCCAGCTCTTAGAGACAATTTAAACAATTCCATTCAAATATTTAAGCACAGGCATCAAGCCTAGTAGGCTCTTTTCTCCTCTGGTGAGGTTAAAAATCCTTATCTCAGAAGGTTCTTTCTAGGGTGGATCCTGCTAATATTTTGAGCCTACCATCACCCAAGCCACTCTGCTCAGTTCACTGAGGTTATCTGTGTCTCCCTGGAGGGGTGCAGAGATGCACACTGCTCTGGTCCCTGTGCAGAGGACAAACACTGTACCACTTCCTCTTAGCTAAGTGCTGACAGGTACTAGGTTTTATATGCTTCTGCTTGTGGAGTTGATGACTGCTTTTTCATTGATAACAGATTTAAATACTCATAGGTTATACAGACATAAAGAACAGAATCCATTCATCCAATCAAAAAAGAAAGACTGAAACACTGAAAGCGTGAGAAAGCTTACTGTTGAACTGTTCAGCTGCCTCCTTTTCCTATTTTGATTTTTAAAAATTTATTTCTATTGTATGTGTATGAGTGTTATGCCTGCATGTATGTACATGGTGCGCCCATGTCATGCTGTGCCTGAGGAGGCCAGAGGAGGGTGTCAGATCCCCTGGAACTGAAGTTATGCATGGTTATTAGCTACCATGTGGGTGTTGGGATTTGAACTCAAGTCTTTCACAAGAACAGCCAGTGCTCTTAACTGTTGAGTGATCCCTCCAACTCTACCTTTTATTTTGAGACAAGGTCTCAGGTAGCCCATGCTGGCCTTCAACAAGCTCTATAGCTGAAGATGACCTTGAACTTCTGATCCTCCTTCTGTTACCTCCTGAGTGTTGGGACTATAGGCATTCTTCACCATTCCCCATTTTATGTGGCGCTTGGGAGCTGAACCCAGGGTCTGGTGTGTGTTGGGCAGACATACTACCAACTGAGCTGCAACTCCAGCCCAACTTCTTCTTTTTAAAACCCATCATTAAAAAAAATTCAATATAATAAAATATTATTAGTATATGTAGGACACAGCTCTTAAAACAGTACTGAATTATAATCCCTATACTTTTGTGAACAATTTGTATATTGCCTGAGGTCATGGTGAACATCTTTACTTGACAGTAAGTAGCTAAACAATAAAATATTTCATTTTCTGAAACAATATGTCAGTTATATATTAATGTCACTTCATAACTTGATTCTCCTTAGTGCATTTTCTCATCATCACAGACTACCTCAGGTCATCCCCATCCCCCCATCTCTCTCCTCAGACTTAGTCAACGTACAGCAGAGCCTGTGTTTAGATGGCTTAGGGGGTGAATTCAGATACGAAAACATTTTCCTTCAGGACAAAGCAATAAAATGGCATTCTTGCTCCTCCCACTGTAAGTCAAACTGAGGTCAGCGCCTGGTCCCCTCTATCTGTTTAAATAAACTGGTCCAGCTGTTTGTTTCTAAAGTGCCCTCTGACCTGTCTCATCCCCACCCCCTCTGCCTTTGTGACAGAAAAGCTTTACTTTTCATTGTGAAACTAGCAAAATTATCAAGAAATTTCTAAACCTTGAAACTAGAAGGAGACCTCTGGATTGAATGTGAACTTAAATGGGCATATTTGCTTCTTAAAACTATTACTCCAGAAGCAATCAGTACAACAGTTATCTAAGTGTGTGTGTGGATGCAGTATCTGAAAACAGAGCACTGAGACAGAAAACCGTGGTTCTGAGGAGAAGTAGAGAGAGATGTGAAACTCAAGCTAGAATATGCAATAAAAATAAATTTTCCAATAGCTACAGAATAGTTTGAAAAAAAATATATATGTATGAATGAAACACAATTTTATAATCTCCAAATTGATAAGGCCTTTTTATAAACTATTATTTTCTAGATGTTAGGGAAAAGAACCACACTCTGTAATCTAAATATACTACTCTTAAATCTCAAACATCAGGAGCATGTCTAGTGAGCTTGTCACTGGAATGGACAGCTGCACACCTTTCTTTAATGGAATATAAGTTAAATACACTATAAATCTGGGCTTGTAAAAACAGTAAGCCTGCCAGGCATGGGGGCGCACACCTTTAGTCCCAGTGCTTGGGAGAAAGAGCCAGGCAGATCTCTGGGAAATGAAGCCAGCCTGGTCTACCACACAGCAAATACCAGGCCAGTTTTACAAAGGAAAGAAAGATAATGAGTTGACTTTATAACTTTATTCCATGTACAAATAAGCAGAGAGGTTATTTCTTTTTGGCCTGGTTGCTTGGTTAGGACTCAAAATCCTTATAAGGGGGAGTGGGAAGTTGAACAGAGAAGAAAATCTCCCAACATCTGAGACCTGGGATCATCTAAAAATTGAACTTTATTTTTTACATTTTTGTAAGAATCAGACAAGGAGGTTGTAAACTGCATCTATGCTAGGTTTCCAACTGGGAAGATCTTCCTCCCCAGCTGCATGTAATGTTTCCGCTCTGCGAATTCTACTTAGCCTTCCTTCATTCTCTGGGGCCTGGCAGAGCTGCTTTCTGTTTTGTTCTGTTTCTTTGTTTATTTTTGCTTGTTCGGGTGTTTTGGGTTTGTTTCTATTTTGTTCCTGTAGCCCCTGTCCAGGAATGCACTATGTAGACCAAGCTGGCCTGGATCTCACAGAGATCCAGCTGCCTCTGCCTGCGCTGGCATTAAAGGTGTGCATGCCTGGCAGAACTGCTTTCTGAAATGGACCTTTGTCCTTTCGTTTATCCTCTGTTTCAGGCCCTATTTCCAGACTGGGTTGCTAAACTGAATTCTCATGAAGCTGGGGGAGAGGAAGGGAGAGTGGGCACCTGTCAGAAGCCAAAACTCAAGGCAGAGCTGCCCAGGTCCAAGGCCAACGTTCTCCAGTTTTGTTTCCCTTGTAGAAACTTCTGTAATAATGACAAAAGCTAAAAAACAAAAATTCACTCATTTACCGTACCTGTTTATTTTTACTCAAGTCTATTCCTCAGTGTTTACTATTCAACTGACACATAATTAAAGGGAGCCCATATTTAGTTACTTTGGCATGCTATAGCCAACCCAGCAATCCACATAAAGTCAAAGTGGTTTTGTTTCCAAACAATGACCTGCCTCTCTGTCAGTTCTATAGTCTTTTTTGCCAACTAGATATAAATAAATAGGATGGGTGGTGGACATAGGCTTACTTTAGCAATACCTTTCTAAGTATAGAGAAATGTCATTTCTAACACCTTCAAATGCCTGAAAAGTAAGAATAGTCAATTGTAAGGAAATGACGTCACAGGCTGGAAGATGATACAGTCAGTGAAGTGCTTACTGGGTAACCATGAGGACAGCCAGCTGGGCCTAATCTGAAAGCTCCAGGTCTCAGTGAGAGATCCTGTCCCAAAAAAACAGGGCAATGGCATAGCAGAAATGACACTTGAGGTTAACCTCTGGCCTATATGTACTTACACACATACATACATGCACAACTGTGTACACATGTCCACACATATGCACATCCACAGTAACACACATTCCCCCCTCAAACCAGAAAAGATCATGCTAATTAGAAAGATATATTAGTGAAGAATACCTTAAACGACCTTAGCCATCCTTTCATAGTCATCTTTGGTTAGTCATTAGGTACAGTTAAGAACAACACCATTATATATTTAAGTAAAAAGTGATGTCATGGATTTCTAAGTATATGCACATATGGAGGCTGGAGAGATGGCTCAGTGATTTTGAGCACTGACTGCTCTTGCAGAGGATCTGGGTTCAATTCTCAGCACCCACATGGTGGCTAATAACCATCTGTAACTCCAGTTCCAGGGGACCTGACATGCTCTTTTGAGCTCCGTGGGCATTTCAGGACACAGGTGCATTTACATACATGCAGGGAATACACTCATACACATAAAAAATAAAAATAGTAGAGCTGGGATGCGGTGGCACAGGCCCCTAAACCCAGCACTCTGAAGGCAGAGGCAGGCAGATCTCTGTGAGTTCCAGGCCAGGCAAGGTTACAGGAAGACTTTGTTTCAAAAAGACCAAAAAGAAAAAAGTAAATAAAATATTTAAAATTAAATTAACAAATAAAAATGAACATTATGCACCTATATTATTTAATTGATATATAATTCATTTGGGGTAATTTTTAAAGTAGTTTTTATTTTAGAATTAAGCCTTATGAAAAAAACCTTTAAATAGTTTTCCACATTGGAAGGCAGTTGTTGGATTCTAGAATTTTGTTCTTCTACCCAGGGATTCTCTTTACATTTTTTCTCTACTGTATCATAGTTACTTAAATAAAGTCATATCTACTTCTTTCAAGTCAGCATCTCCTTATGATTTTCAGGCATAATTTATAAACAAAGACTCCACAAAAGAATTGTAGCTATCTCCCAAGTAACTCTGTTCTTTTAAGCAAAAAATTTAACCATAAAACTCATACTGGAAATCATGACTGTAGATTTCTGTTTACTTATGGACACACCTATCACTAGCAGTCTTCAGGAGTCAAGCCTTCTACACATTGTTTCTTTGTGAAGCAAAATTTCATAAAACATGATTTTAAGATGCTCAAGACAGTTGATTCAATCTCAAATCAAACCTTATGAAATCATGTTTTGGGCACGTTTTTCTGGTTTCTTAACCTCCTTCAGGATCCAGCAGCTCCAGGACTACAATACATCAGTGGTGTGTGGGGATAGAGGAGGTGGAGAATGGCTTAGGAGAAGAGTTAGACAGACAGGGGAAGGGGCGAACAAGCTCTCTTCCACACCCACTCCATAAACAGAATGTCAGAATTGCTGGAGTGGCAGGAAGCCCATTAGTCAGAGGTAGCAGAAGTCAGAGGTAGGGACTCTAGAAAGAACTGAAGTCATCTAGCATGAGCCAAGAAGTTAATTATATGTAGAGTTTTCTTCAAAGCTGATAGTGGAAAAAAAAGTCACTGTTTAACTGACAACCATGATGCAAAGTAATAATAAGACCAATGTATTCTTTTGGACTTGAAATTGAAATAATCTTAAAATAATCCATCACTGGAAGAGTATACATCACAGAAAAATTTTCCTTGAAAACAAATTTCACAATAAAAATTTGGATTTTTAAAAATGTGGGCTTCCAGCTCTCATAGCTCTGGAGAGCACTGTGGAAGCTGCCAAGGGAGAACATTGATCAATGGCGGAACACCAGCTTCATGACCGCATGACCACATCAAAGGCGGGCACAGCACTCAACACTGATGCAGTAGCCGAACTTTTATCTTGGAGTCAGTCAATGGCTACCTAATCGGTCTTGGAGACATTGAATGCGAGGAAACTCCTGTTTGTGGTACTGTAATCATAGCCAAATACACATGGCTAAAGAGGTCATAGATCTTAGACAAATTCCCAAGGCTATCACAAGTCCTAGGCTAATGTAAGTTCCCACTAAATGCAAAATATGTGTTCTTATATATACAGTCAAATATTCCAGTCACCACTCATCGAAGAAGCTTCTGTTGAACCAGACGGAGACCGACTGCAGAGTACCACAGCAGAGACATCGTTGTGAATTGCCCAAGCCTAAGCCACACATCTACAATGCAACCTCTACACTCAGGGCTCACAGAACATAGAACCAGAGGTAAAGAGAACTCTAAGTATCTCTCAACTCTCATTAATGAAGCTCCGTCATGCAACAGAGGGCCAGGAACACAAAAGGTCACAAACAACCAAAGCATGGAGATTAGGAATCTGCAGAGTCTGTGTCCCTGGACAGGACTTCTATATGAAGTTTCACTCACTCAGGGCTCAGGGGCCATTGCAGAAGTGGGGGTGGAAAGACTGTAAGAGCCAGTGAGGAGGTGTGTGATCACATGGAAATAGATCCTGCAAGCTCCTGGGATCCTGCTCATATGAACCTACAGCGATGGTTCTGGCATGCTCAAGACCCATGAAACTCAAGCAGACAAAAACCCAGCATGGAACTGGAGAAACGGGTAGCAGACCTGATCTTTGCTGAAGAAGTGTTGACAACTGATTATTGTTGGGGGGAGATGAGCTAATTTTCCTAAAGCTAGGACTTCGGATAAGCTGACTAGACCTCAGTGGATGAACCTGCACTGAGGAACACTTGGGGACACTAACTCGACACAACAGACCTTCACACAGATGAAAGAGTGTGTGGATTCCAGTGGGAGGACAAGGGGGTGAGCTGTGCTGGAAAAGGTGTTATAAAGATGATTAAGACTGATTGAGACATTCTGTATGAAATGGACAATGATTCAATTAAAAAATGTGGGCTTTCTAAGACCTTTGTTCTGACATGTATTCTTTGCTTTTCTTCCTACTTTACTGCCCAAATTACTGAAACCCAGGGCTCCAAATTTAGTCAAATGAATGGTAAACATAATCTTATTAGGTTTGGCAAAGAAATAATGAATGGTTGAAAATATATTAAAGAGCTGGGGAGCTGGCTCAGTCAGTAAATTTCTTGCTACACAAGCATGAACACCTGAATTCAATCCCCAGAACCCATGTTTAAAAAAAAAAAAAAAGCTAGATGCAGTAGTGTACATCTGTAATCCCAGTGCTAGGAAGATGGAGACTGGGAAACCTCTGGCGCCCGCCGATCCATCAGTAGAGCCTATTCAATGAACTTCAGGATCAGTGCAAGATAAATATATAAATATACACAATGACATTAACCTCTGACCTCAACATGCACCCCCTACACAGGTGAACACTACGTGCACACACACACACACACACACACACACTCATGAGTATCCACTGACATCGAGAATAGGCAACAGAGTGGCACATATTAAATATTTACCTAAATGTGAAAATTTGAGTTTATATAACCATAAATACAAGAAAAATGGTAGTTTGCTTAAGTTATGTTCATTTAAAATGCTTATAAGCACAATGTATAAGCAATAGCTGAATATAGTAAAACTCTGTTAATGAAAAAGCTAAAATAGCTATAAAAATATTATAAAATAAACCATTTTTCCATTTAAATACTAATTTTCCCATTCACCAAAAAGTAAGTAGAATTGCATGTAACTAAAGATGCTTAGCTTGTTACTGAATAGACACACGTATTCAAAGCAAATCCTGGTTTTCTGCCAATCTCCATTATAAACAGGACGAGTAGGTAGTTTATCATCTAAAGTGGGACACTTTTGAGAGTGAACAGACACTGGGCAAAGGAATAAATCATGAGTGACCCAGGCAATTCAGATGGATGACTATTTTAATAGTTAAGTATGAATTATTTTCCCAAAGAAACTTGCCCTGGGTGATCACAGTTGAAATTCTGTTGTATCAAAATGATGGCCGCCCGCCCCCTGCACTGTGACATCTTAGCTGCTCTTGGAGGGCCTCTGAACGCTGCATGCTCTCCAGTCCTCTTTTTAGTTGTCTGGTTTCCCCAGCCTTCAGGAGCCAGAAGTTCCTGGCCTTGGGACTTCACTCATATCAAGGGAAGACTCCTCAAAATTTTGTTTGTCACCCAGTTTTTCTTGATCAAATAGTTGAGCTGGGGAATGCACAACAAAGATGACTTGAACTGTCAGTTCCTTCGAGAACTATTGTCACAACTCGTGAAACCTGAGGTTAACCTCAATGTAATATGTAAACCCTAAAAATATAGTGGGAATCATATCTTAAGGCAATCAGCCCTCAACTGAGATAGATGACAAAAGTCTTTCAAATGAGGGAGAGAAAAATGACCTCTTATAACTTGACAAATATTTGTAAAGTCACATTGGGAAAACTTCAGAGAATCCGTGTGCCCACTGCTGAGCTGCCGGATGTGGGCACAGCTATCCCTTTCCTTCCTTCCCTCTCCCCTCCCTCCTTTCCTTCCTTCCTTCCTTCTGACAGTCGGGCTGGCTTGAAACCGGTTGCACAGAGGAAGCCTTGCTTGCACTTCAAACCTTCTTGCTCGCACCTTTTGAGTGCTGGACAGTAGGTGTCCCTCACTACTCCTGGGATTATGTGCTGCTGGAGACTGAGCCCAGGACTTCTGGTATTCTAGGCACTCTATCAACCATGATACATCCTTCGTCCCTATCCTTTTTATTTAAACATCACTCAGTATCTCAGTCAAAACAACTGGTCACCGGCAGAGAGAATGAAAACTGTGCCTACTGAGAAGATCATGGGAGCTGAGCAGGAATACTGCCAATCAATAGCTCTGAGATCACAATAGCTTTTAGGTGTATAACTAATGATCCAGTGGCTTGCTGTGAAGAAGAGTGCTTAACAAATTATAAAACCTAATATAGGAGTTTGCTGGGATACTCTCATTATGATTTCACAAATACGTAACAGTACAAAAACTTAGAGCAGTAAAAGGGGACAAACAACCCAAATGCTCACCAACTGATACATGAGCAAATTACATGCGTTTTTATCCATGTAGTGGATGACTGCTCAGCCATGAAAAAGGGATGTGGTACTAAGAACACATAAACCTTGAAAATATTTCTAGGCAAAAGAAGCCTAGAAAGATCCCCTATTATGCGATTGTCAGGAGCTGTTGGGGAGGGAGGAGAGGTAAGGGCTAAAGGTTAGGGTTTCTTTTAAAGGTAACAAAATGTTTTAAAATTTACTGTGGCAGCTGTTGTGCAATTCTGTGAACATACTAATACTCACTGAGTTGTGCACAGTAAATAGGTGAATTGTATGGTCTGTGAATTATACCTAATAAAGCTGTTAAAAATCAGCATGACACCCCAGATGTGGCTGTAGGGTCTGGCCCCCCTGCATTACCTTCTCTCTTAGTGCTAGGCTCTCAGCCAAGAGCTAGCAGGATCTTGTCAGTTTCAGTTCTGAAGTAAACAACTTGACCTTTAAGCTAGCTCAACCACAACTTCCTTCTTCCTGTTTACAGTTGTGTGTGGTCAATAGAGGAACCTCCTGCAAAGCCCCGCCCTCAGGGTATATAAGGCTTGCTGCTTCTCAATAAAGTCAGTCATTTTCCTTTCTTCCTACCTAGTGTGTGTGTGTCTGTGTCTCTGTCTTGTGTGTGTCATTCAATCTGCAGCCCTCCCCCGATCTGGAATCTGTCAACGAATGTAGCCAGGGCGCTACATGTGGTGGCACATATCTTTAATCTCGGCAGAGGCAGGTGGATCTTTGTGAGATTGAGGCCAGCATGGTCTACATAGCCAGTTCCAGGTCCACTGGAGCTACCAGGGAGACCCTGTCTCAAACAACACTAACAACAAAATCAACCAAAACAAAATAAAAAGCAGGAAGTGGGAGGGAGAAGGAAGAGCTGGCCTGGGAGCCTTCCTCTCCCTGCAGTCAGCAGCATGTCAGATGTAGAGTCCCATTCGTCAGTGATGCATAATTTCCCACCAAGAATGGGTTCCATAAGAAAGCATTTCTAAAATTCTAATATCTGCTCCCTTGTATTACACTGTAAATTATATTTGTAATTTCAAAAGAGAAAACAAATTTAAACACTCAGTAGGCTGGGTTTTTGCTTTTTACCACTACATTCATAGAAAATGAGCCTCATATGGCCTTCCTGGTCCCCCACTCATCCCAGTCCTAAGGCTAGCAGATCCAGCCACAACCAGCTCCACTTCCATAGGTGGCCAGCCACTGTGGCTAAGAACTGGGACAGGTACAGTTCTTTCCCTAAGCTTTTCAACATCCTTTTCCAATTTCCACGCTTTCCAAGCATATATGAATTCTGACCTAAACTAGGAATCAAACAGGGTCAACGGAGCACATGTTCTTGTAATACAGGCCAACCAAACTCTCCAGTTAGACAACAGCCCTCAAAACTACTCCTTTGTTTTTTGATTTGGCCTCAAGTAAAAGTACTAAAAACTTCAATATGTTATTTCATCAAGATGCATTTAACTTCTGTTCATAGACAATATATTATTCTTTTAAGAATATGGCTTTATTAGTATTAAGCCAGATCTCACCAATGACAGGAAATTCATTTTTTGAGCTATGTTATATTTAGGACCCAAGACCTATGATCACCATGAGCCTGAAAGACTTAATGTATTTGAGAAAGGAAATAGTTTTTTCCCTTTTCAACGATAGGATCTAATTTTGACAGACACTGCTTAGTTAAGAGAATAAAAATGAAAAGAAAGCTTTTAAGGCTATCAAAGCAGATTAGGTTATTCTGTTGTTGTTTGTTATTGTTAGGTGTGAACGGCATGACATGATACGGTTATTTTCCATACTCCCGGGCTCTGTGAAATGAAAATAAAGCAGGGGAAAATTATCAGTGGTCCTAGTGGTGTTCAATGGAAACGCCCCTATTTGTCAAAGTTACAGACATGCATGTGTTTTTCTTTTTTAATGTTGTTTCTTTCTCCTTAAACAAATTTCAATTTATGATAGCCCTAAGCATCTACACAAAGAGCCACACATCCCAAATAGGACCTGCACCCCGACAGAAAGAGCGCCCCACATAGGAACCCACAAACCAGACCCAGTATTTGCCCCAATACTTCCTTCTTCTGAACCCCTGGCTCCCCTCCATTTTTGAAAAAACTGCTTTATTCAACATTTGCCCTAGTTTTTCAATATTTCAGGCTGACTTTTTAACCACTAAAATACGCTATTTGTTTTCTGCAGGAACATCCTGAAGCAAGAAAGTGATGTGAGGGAGAGAGGGCCTCGGCCACTCAGAGCCTTCGTGCTTAGCGGTTAATCACCCAACTCCAGCCTCAGCAACTGTTGACACAAAATAGGTGGAGATCAGGTCTGTGCAAGCAGAAAATACCAGAAAGGCAAACTGTATGTAAACACACTCAAGACAGATTTGACAAGAATGAGCCTAAGACAGACTTGTTAGGGAACTACTGACTGGGAAGCTCCAGCCCCCTCATAGCTGTTTCCCCTCAAAAAGTTCCTTTGAGAAGATCAAGAGTAACATTTAAAAACTCAAATACATTTACAGAAGAGAGCTCAGACATTTGTCCCCTTGATTCACACAGTGTGAGTTTCAAATCTACTCCTACACGCAGGATTTATGTAATGCAATACGGCTCTTCCAGGTCTACCTGGAGAGGAGCCAAATCAGAGAAGGCAAGGAAAACAGTGTGCACACACCCACAATTCAAAAAGCTATTTCTCCTGACCTGTAAAACTCATGCAAAGCAGCAAATGGATAGTGCTTAAACAATCTCTTAATCTCTAACTGACACCTGACAACCCATTACTTATAGATTATTAATGCACCCACTAAAAAAGTTTGTCATGTACAAAATTGCCAGAGAAAAAGATTGAATGCCCGAGGATAAAACAAATTCTTCTGTACAATAACTTCAGAAATTTCAAGCCTATTATCTGTCATGCCCTTCACAGACTCATAACACACTGCTAAAAACAACTGATTTATCTTTATTATGAACCCCAAAATGACAGTGCACATGTTTCTCATGTCTTGCAATAATGCTTAATTTCATCTAGTTTTTATTTTACAGTGTTTGATTTGCTTATTTAAGATGAGAAAGAGTAGCAACTTTTTAATTAATTTTCCTGTTTGTCTCTTTCTCAAAACGCTTTTCTCCCATGCATTCTGGGAGCTCAGCTAGAAGCAGATTCATTTCAGCATGTGCACCTTGGTGTCTCCAGATGTGCTTTACACAGTCTAGAATACTAGGGCTGTCAGGGGCTGGAGCTCTGACTAATTAGTCTTAAAGTACAGAATGCTGATGTCTGTGGAGATAAAGTGACCTAAGCAAGGACACATACCCCACTGGTCAGGACTGATTAAATGTTTGGATTCAGGGTCAGTTCTTTGATATTCCCTCCCCTTACTCCCTGGCTTGCCATAAGTAAGTGTCATGTTGTCGTGAGGCTGCTCTGCCATCCGTCCAGGCAAGCTCCTCCTTGGCCATCATGCCCCTTAGTGCCTACTTCCCATGATGCCATGGGTGCCTCACCTTCCTCGTTCTCCCTCAGTGCACTGGACTCAGAACCTGTTCCTTACAGTTGCATGAAGCGCACCCAAGGAGCCCTTCTCTTTCTCTGGCCAGATATTTATACTGACACAGGGAATGACAATAGCGAATCTGGCTTAATTCGGATTTACAGCAGGTAGCGCTGACCTCTGCACAATGAGCACACCAGTCTCCACGCTTTCACTACTTTGAAAGGAATCATATATTCAAAAACATTGTGTTCACAATGAAGTAGTCTTCCAACTTACTAGCTGTGAGCCTTGCTGGAAGTCGGAGGCTAAACACTTCCTGGCTTGAGCCCTGAGGTTCAGGTGCTGTGATAAAGTGGGCTCCCTCCTATGACGCCCAGGCCGCCTGTCACGCTGGCTGGAGAAGCAGCAGCTAGAAGCGGAATTCTCTGTCCTCACATCCCTGCAGCTCAGACGTGTCTGCTTCTCTTCCCATCTAGATTCCAAGTCTTGGTGCCGTAGAGTGGGAGCGTCCATCCACCACACAGAGTCCATGCCTAGCCCTCCTGAGGAGCTTCCATCTTCACCGGGGAAGGAAGGACATGATTTTACCCAGTGGGGGGAAAGCTCTGAGAAGGCTTATGCTGTGAAACTTCAACAAAGTATCCTGGATAGTCTGAAGAGTCATTTTCAAAGAGAATTGTTTGCTGGAAATTTTTTCAGTCTCCAGACAAAAGCAGTGTCTCCGTTGAGCTCCCGAAACTCTCTGATGACATGACAATACCTGAAGTTTCTGAATTCACAGCTCTTTGTCCTGAGAGTATTTGCTCAGCTTTCCTAATAATACCCTGCCTGTCTGGCATCTCGCCAGCCCTGTCTCCAGCAATATGCAAGCTAAACATTTTCTTGACTGATTTCAATATTTTCTTATGAGCACCTAGACAGTATTTTATCTAGTGAGTATTACTGATTGCTATAATCTAAACCAAGAGTATGCTCCCGTAAAGGTAATATTATTAGAGTTGACACTCTAGGTGCGGAGCACAGCAATTGACTGAGGCTTCAAGAACAACCACACATTCTGAGTGTTCTTGGGAGTTACTCTGTATTTCTCCTTTTTAAAAAATACTGCACCTGTTACTCCATCGATCAATTAGGAAGTCTACTTCAAATACAGGCTACACTGAAATTCTCAAGGGAGGAAGTTAAAGCAGCTGTGTAATAAATACCACGTTTGTATGTGAAGCTGTTCCATTCCCAGGTGATCTCAGCCACAGAAAACCGCATTTTGTTGTTGATTAGCAACAAGTGCCCCAGGCTTCTTGGGTTGTGCACTGCTGTGGGTTCTTTGGCTTTTTGTTAGTTTGTTTCATTTTTACCTATGTTTCCCTTGCTTGTGTGGTACTTCTGCTTAGCTTTATTGACAAAACAATCTGTGCCGAATGCTTAAACAACATCTGTAAAATGTATTATTAAATTACGTCACAAGGAAAAGCAGAACAATTCTATGAAACCCAATGACCCCTATTGATTTCTAGATCACAGAAGCTGAAAGGATAATTTGTGAATGTTTTAACATTTACATCTAACTAGGTACCTATATTTATAGAATCTTTGATTACTTATAAAAGTATTTGCAATATTACTACTATAATTCAGAAATAAACCTGACCTTTAACTGTTGAATCTATTACAATAAAGATCAGATTGTCTAAAAATAAGTTTACATTTTTACCTGCCTAAGGCAAAGTCTCTAGCTTCTTCCCCCACGGGTAATAAATGAGAAGTGAGTTCTGAGTGCTTAGCAGCTTTGATGAAGCTTTCATATGAGGAAGCCACAGATGACGGATCTGGAAGGCCTTCGTATGTATTCTAAGTCTGAGAACTCTGAAGTACAATAACAGTGATGCCGGATGTTGCATCAGATGTTAGGATGCTGTCTAAAATTTCATGTACCAATTGAGAGGAACAGGGTTTTCTCTCTACACACATGTCATATTTCACATATACTGTATATTTTGCACCTAAAATCTACGTCATCTTCTCAGAGCATAAAGGGATAATTATTTAATATCAGGCCTTACAGGGAAAATATATGGTTGGAAAGTAGTAAAGAAAGAAGCTGTAAAATTTCTCTCATGTACCCTAGGCTAGAACTCTGCTGAGACAGGCAATGTCTCCAGCAAATGCAGTCCCATCATAAGGCATCATTTCCATCACAGGGAATTCCCAGGCCTGCAACATTAATATGAAAATAAACAAGTGAGTTTTATTTCCCCATTTCACATTAGTATTTTCAATATCAAAGTTGATCTTTTCTGGAGAAGAAAGAGCAAGTACTGACTTTGTGCTTTTGAGTGTATTTGTGTGTTTTCTTTAGAGTTCTGTCTAGGATGAGAGGAGTGGAGGTGGATTTGATCAGATATGTCATGTACTGGATGAAATTCCCAACAATAAACAAAAGAAAATTTGATAAAAAGTTTGAATACTAAAATTTTTGATAAAGTTCTGCCTGCATATTAAAGATCTACAAAACCATGAGATGATGAATTTAACCATATTTCTACTTCAAAATATTAATACTGTTGATTAATGTTGCTCTCACTGCAATATATCAGAAGTATTTGTCACAACAATGAGAAGACTAAAGACAAAAGGTTGCCAAATGCTAATTTTACCATTTTTCAATAAAATCAAAATTGGGAGTGAAGAAAGAATCCATACACTTCTGGTGCATGTGGTACTTCAAAATGACTGACCACAGAGCCTAACCCTACCACAAATACTAGGTGGAACTATCCAGGCAATTAATCATGGAAGCTGACTTTTGAAATATGCAACTATCTTATATAAATTAAATAATTTATATTACTTTTTTCTGGATTAGTTGAATATTTGCCTCAGATCGAAAAATGTGTCGACACAGACTTAGTCTACAGTGTTTTATTCAATAAATTTCCCATCCCATCCCAATGGATGTTATCCATTTTGAGATTCTTTCTGTTTTTATTCTGGCCAAATATGAATAATCACAATCATTTTTCCACTCAATTTTCTCTTAATTTGTCTTGCTACTTTCCAATGAAATTCTGTTTCACCCATCTCCCATCTATTTTAGACCTAGTCAGCTAGGACATGTAGTATATCCCTTCTGTCAATGAAAAGATGTAAAGTAAGTTCAGTGACAGACAGCAAGGAAAAGCATCACAGAGCCCCCAACCCTATGTCTTGTCTTTCAGTTGATATCTCAGTAAAGCTGCACCAACCAGAGTAACTTTGACAAGCTAACAACTAGACATAAGTTTATATTTTCCATTTACATATTGTACACTTCAATGTATCATGCTGCTGCCAATAATTGTGACTGATCTACACCCAATCTGCCCTTCAGCATTTTATGGAACCTCTTCAACAGTGACTCATAGCTTATACAAAATTTTACATGTGTGTTAACAGGTTTTAAGAAATCCAAGAAGAAAGAAATAATTTTTTTAGGTTGTAACTAAAGGAGGTGAAGAGGAAATCATAAAACACTAATGATGATCTCTTTTAAATTTCTATTTCTAGAAGGAAATAACATCGTAGCTAATGTTCTATATAAGAAAAGAATTTATTTACAAGCTTCCAAGAAAGCATCATGTATGTTTTTATCACAGTAAATTAAAAGAGGAAACCCTTTTTTAGTTTTGAAAAGCTGCTATGAGATGTCTTCATTATCTGCATCATATTTTTCACCCAAACCTAAAGAAATGCATATATTTTATAAATATATTATAATGTTCTACATGACCAGCATCTTAAAAAAGAAGACTTGGATAAAAATTTTAAGCTCAAATCAGACAAGGACACCATTCCTCATTGCAGGGAAGAAAAGTGATAGATTTTATACATTGTAAGATACTTTAAGAATGTTCTCGACAGCAAAGTTATTTAGGCTCAAAGTGACTGGCAAGTACAAAGCAACCAGGTGCAGGGAAGAACCTGGTTCTTTGACCCCTGGAAAGGGCAAGGAATGACACCATGTCTGATGGCATAGCACTGTGTTTCTGTCCCAAATAACAAAGCAGAAGTGATTTGGAAGTTATCTCCTAGAGGACATCAGCATGAGGCTTAAATTATTTTATAGCATTCTAAGTTTAAATGTTCTAATTACAAAACGGAATAAGCCAGTTGAATGACTGAGACCTGCAGCTGTCCAGCAGAGCCTGGGCATAGAATCCATGAAAATGATGGTACACAGTCATTGCCTGATGAAACAGGAAGCCCTTCCTGCCTCTGCATTCACAGAAAACATCCCATCACATGGTCTACAGATGGCAGCTTGTGTTGGAATTATTCTGGTAACTATGCTTATGCCTAGAGTTTTCTAGCAACATCAAGGAGGAAGAGGCATGGCATGTGATACATCAGCAGCTCCTTAGCTTTCCTTAATTAGAGCTCACTCTGCCACTCCACCTTCAAACAAGAATGTTTCCCGAGGAAACCAACATTTCACAGTCATTGCATTAAGACTGCTACACCATCAGTTTAAGTTGAAAAACATGATTGTTAGGTGCACATAGAAAACTGACATCTCCCTTCGATATCATCCTAAACCTTTGAAAGACGAAGTGCAAATATAAGGTATTAACAGTATTGAAGATTATAATACAATAGCAGATAAAAAGAGGCAAACAGAAAAGGCTCAGGAGCAGCAGAACTCCTGGTAATGCTTCTGGTGGATTCCCTATCCACTAACTAAGAAGGTTGCACAAACTGATCTCTGAAGGCTGTGGGGAGGTCATGGAAATTGATAACCCTTACAAGAAATGCTTATGTGAACCCGCCTGTGTCTTGCAGATAGTGCACTTTGTAAATTAATTCTCCGAAGGCAGATATATTGTAAGTAGCTTGTTATCTCTAAAATACTAAGTTGAAGAATACATGGGATTATATTGACAGAAATTACATTTTCTGTAACGGGGTTTAATATATCTGAAATCTCTCCCAAAGGCTCCAAGCTCTCTAACAGTGAAGGGTCTGTTAATGAAGGTACAATGGACATCAAGAACAGATTTATTCACCAAAATGGATTAGGCTATGTAATCTCTAGAGACTGTAATATTAATCTTTGACACTTACTGAAAATATACAAGGCATCTACAAACTACCTTTCCCAACCAAGTCTTGGGCTTTTCTGAATTTTACTTCAAAGAGGATCAGATTTCTCAATCATAACACTGACCTGAAAATATTAGGGTAATCAGTTAGATAGCCTTAGCTTTAGAGGATACTGGATTTCAGTGCCCTTCAAACAGGACACTAGGCCTGAGTGACTGTCGCACCCTGGCTACGGGCCGCAAAGAGAAAGGACAGCAAATCATAATTCTTGAAGCCTCTCTGCCGTGCTGCTGTGCTCAGCCCAGAGCTTCAGCTTTACCCCAAATCAGAAATCTACACTTCACTTGGAAATAGCACTGCACAGCTCTCAAAACTCAGGTTTTAAAGAGCCTCAGAGTAGAAACAAATCATTCTCCCTCTCAGCACTCGAGAGAGAAGAGAACGGGGCTGACGCCCCTGCGTGCGCAATCTAACAAAATCCAGCTGAATTGGTTTTTCAATGAATTTAAAACTGATATGCGACCGTGAATTTTCTTTTTTCATATAAAATGGGGTGATACCAACTCTATCAATTATCCTGAAGAAAAATGCCAAAGAAAGTGATCTGAGTTCAGAGTCACACTGGGTGTGAATCAAATGCACACTCACCCTGGACATAGAACCTGTCAATTCATAAAGGGGGTGGAAGGCAAGTTCCCACATTCGAAAGCATTTCTCCACATCAGTCCACATTTGTTTTCACCTCTTAGATCAACAAGTCACTGGGGGAAGCAGCAGCTAGGTGTGGCTTCTGAGCGCACTACATCCTGCTCCTGTTGCCAGGGAAAGCAGATTGTGTGTAAACTCAAGCCAAATTACTCACCAATTGTTCACTTGAAGGATAGTGAGTCCTGTGTCTTGTGCCAACTGCTTTTTTTGTTCTTCAGAAGGGTAAGGGTGCTGAAAGAGATCAAAAAAGGTATGTGTACAGCAGGTAATGTTTAGACCATTTTGTCAATAACCTAAGTATCTAGTGAAGTCTATAATTAAAGGTAAAAATGCTGAGGTGTGTCACTCTTATTAATGGAATACTACATCATCTAATTAATGGCAGTAAAGACAACCCAATTACAAAGATTAGTGAAGTGTATAAATAGCTACTTAGGATACTTGCAGAGCCTTGATACTGAGTTTCTCCTTTGACAAGTTTATTTGTTGCAAGCCTAGAAAGTTTATTATGCTCTGTGCATATAGGATTGAAATAAGGGCAGTCTATTTTGGGCCATCTTAAAAAAAAAAAAAAAAAAAACATCATTTGATTTCATATTTTCTCAGCTAAGGTTCCCAGTAGTTAAGCACATTCTTCCTTCATAATACCATTAAAATATTAAAATTAAAGTAAGTGTATATTGTTTAAGTCACATTATTTTACCTCTCTGACAAAGCACAGACAACGCTCAACCAAATTTGGTGTACCAGTTCATCTTCACAGTCACTTTGACTCCTTTAGGATCATTTAAGAAATACCTTTGGGTCAATCCATGAGGGTGATTGCAGAGTACACTAGCTGAGGGCAAGATCCACCCTGACCACAGCAGCACCGACCCTAGCCCGACTTAAAGAGGGAGAAGAGGAAGGCAGTTCAGCAGCATGCCCCCGCTTCCTGCCTCTGAAGACCTGAGAAATGAGGAGCTCTGGTGTGCGTGCTGCCTCACCTTCCCCTCTGTTCTTTCCTCTCCGTAGTGAACCGAAGCCCCTCAAACCAGAATGATTCCTTTTTCCTTTAAGTTGCTTTTGCCTGTTTTTTTTTTTTGTCACAGCAATGAAAAAAGCAACTAATATAGTTTGTTTCCACATCTAAATATCAAAATAAGCTAGGATTCTGAATAAGGGCCAATATAAAGTTAAAAGACCAGCATATTTCACATACTAAGATGAAACCCAGCTCTGTTCCTCATGAAGAAGAAAATTTAAAGTATTGATTGTATAATTAGATAATAAGATGAATTTGAGATTCTACTGAAATTTCTTTTTTGCAGAAACTTTTTCTATTCAACGAGCATCTAAGTTGAAACACATATTCCTGAAGTCTGGGAGCAGCTGAGGGTGTGGTTTCTACACACCATGGCTGGCTTGAAATGTTGCTTCCTATAGTCTCTCCACATAAAGTTGTTCTGAGAGTAATCCCTCTATTCTGTATTCCCAGTGTGAATAGGAAAGTGTACCCCCAAGACTCAATTCAACTATCTGTGCCATTGAAACTAAGTTCTGATTTATCAAATACTAATCAACATAGCTTTTAATCTCATTAATAATGTCTGATTAGATGCTTAAAATGTTGTCAGTGGCCACCTCAGTGCTCTTACATGTAATTTTGAATGTGTTTTAGGTCTGTGCATATAGGTTTGTTTGTGGAGAGCAGAGATGCAGTAATTTTCCCTGTAAGCACTACCTTTGATTGCCACTTAATCAATAAATACACAATTAGAATAAGGTTTTGCTTTCATGGAATATAGGCCTTTCTTTCAAGAGCTCCAAGTGTGTCACAGACAGGATGGTAGTTAATCCCCAGTAGGTCCCTCTGAGAGATATAACTGGAATCTCCTATCCCTCTTGTCTGCAGGTGAGGAAATGAGCCAAAGGAAGGGATGGCCAGCAGAAGACAGCAGTCAGTGATAGCTCCTCCTTCACCTCCAACTCCACATCTCCAAAGCCTCTACACTGCTGGTCATCCTGCAAGATCAGAACCATCCAGCCCTGCCCTCTTGCCGATTCACTGCTTTCTTCACCCCAGTCCTTCCATTTCATCCAGCATACCATCTCACTTCTGCTCTTCAAACACACAAAGCTTCTTCCCATGATGCAATATCACCTTCAGGGCTTGACTTATGGTCAGGTTTTACACACACACACACACACACACACACACACACACTCACCATAAGCACACCACCACATGTACACATCTTCCCCTCATACTAGGTTTTCCTTATCTGCCAGACAGCATGCATCAGCCCACTCTGATACACATGTTTTGGTGTCTCCTCTCACCCTCCTACCAACTCCAAATTCTTTGTTTCCTCAGTCACCATCTGCAAAGTCCAGATGAGTACATAACAGGAAATCAGCAGATATTTTTGAAACAAAGATATCTTACACTGGTACTATTTACTCAGATTCAACATCAACATGGACAACAAACTGTTGTCAAAGTCCACAGAAAGTGTAAGTAAATTCACTAAGATCCATGACGGTGTTTTCTTTGCTTCCTTCCTAAAAGTGACGTTGACTCATGAAACTATACAAATTTCATAATGACCAAAGCTCCCCCTCAACATAACACCAGGCACTATGGCCAAAACTTTCATTCTTCAGTACTGAAATAAATGGTACCCAGTATCCTAGGTTTAAAACATAATTCCTATTGTGTAAAAATATGTCATACAGTTCATTTTAAATAAATCTTTTTCTATGAACAGAGCACTGAATTATCATTTTACATATAGTAGTTCTACGTCTTTACTAGTTGAAGAATTGCTTATAACATAAATGACTCTATTAGAGCATATAACCTATGCTGACACTTGTTAATTATAAGACTTTGAACAACTTTTATAACCATCAATTTTGTCACTTTGAGTCCTAACATCCACCAAAGCTAAAGGTTTTACACACTGGCAGTTCTTACAGTATTATCTGATAAGAATTATGAACTGGATTTTGAAATATTCAAGTTTTTTATTAAAAAAATTAAATTACATATATGTGTGTGTCTCTGTGTGTGTATGTGCACATAAGTGCAGGTATCTGTGGCGGCCAGAGGTACCAAATCCTCTGGAGCTGGCATTACAAGTGGCTGTGTGCTACACATCAAGGGTGCTGAGAACTCAACAGCACCTGCTGGGGCATCTCTCCAGCTCTTTATGTGTCTGGGGGGCATGCATGTAGTCAGAGAATAATATGCAGGAGTTGGTTCTCTCCTTTCACCATGTGGGTCCCAGAGGTCAAACTCAGGTTGGCAGGCTTGTTAGTAGGCACTTTACCCACTGAATCATCTCACAAGTTCTTAACATCCAGCTGTTAACTTACTTGCAATATAAAGTTGTATACATGCAATTTCTGGTACATAGCATTCTCTGAACTACTATCAGCTTACATCCTAGGAAAATTTCTTTCAGTGATTTTTTTCAATAGAATTAACAAATATCTCAATCTTCCCTTTTTAGTGGAATTGGGTAGCAACATTTCTTGATGTGTGTTTTTAGCTATCTTAATGTCATAACCAGATAAAGCTGGATAAAACCAGTTATAACTGGATAAAATTAATACTTCTGCCATTTACCTTTAGATAATTTGAAAATTGAGTGTTTTCACAATAATTTACTTGTTCTGTGTTTTAAAGAATATTTTTGCATGCTTGTTTGTGAGCAAGTTTTATCTACATTCTTATAAGACAAATGGAATTCACATTTTATTTATGCAAATGGTGTCAGAAAAATTCTCCTTGGATCATTAAAATTACCTGAATCATTACAGTTTCAAAGAGTGTAACACAGTCCTCAAAATTCCAGTGCAAATTTCAGTTGTTTCTTCACATCATGTAGTTTCTGATTTTATAATTTAAATATCACAAAATGAGAAAGGTCTATTTTTTCTTTTGCTGTCACTTTTCATGTGATCTGATTTTAAGTAATTGGAACAAACTGTGTCTAATTTCATGCAGCATAATTGCTAGGAAGCCCCAAGCTATGCAGACCCAGCACTCTGTCGCCATTAAGCAATTTTCTGTTCTTTGGGATATATTTTTTATGTAAAAATGAATGAGCCTGGACAAAATTAAATGTCACAATAATTTGGAATTACTCATAATGGATAAGGTATGCCAAGCAAGAGGTATATTACAAATACTCATTGTGTAAATGAGACATCCTAGGGAGTAGCCCCCAGGACCTGGACACACTGGGTCATCAGCAAATCCCTTGTCTATGGTAGAGCAACCAAATGCTATTCTTTTTTTTTTTCATGGTTCTTGGCCTTGGTATCTCACAGATTCTCAATTCCTTTTTTAAAAAAAATCTATAATTGTCAAAACCACTTGAAAGCTATGACTTCATACATCTAATACTCATTCAGCCAAATGTTCACAGAGACTTTTATATATCAACTTAGTGTATTTAAATATCTCAAATCATGTGAGTCTTTACTACCTAGGCTGTTTGTGGGCAGTATGAGTTATCTCTGTAGACCTAGGAAAATACCCTGACAAAAAAACCCTATGCCAGGGCTGGTGAGATGACTCAGCGGTTAAGAGCATCGACTGCCCTTGCAGAACACCCGGGTGTGATTTCCAGAACCCACATGGCAGCTAACAACATCCATAACTCCAGTTCCAGGGGATCCTTCTGACCTCCACAGCATTGTATGACACAGGTACACTTACACACATGCTGGCAATACACTCACACATATATAAAATAAAAGTAAATATTAAAACATATGCCACAGGCAAAAGCTCCTGTAAGAGCATTCCCAGTCCCACCGTGCTCAGCCATAGGGTGAATGTGGGCACTCAACAGGCAAAGGCGACTGTCATTTTGCAAGAGATCAAGAGTAAACCCTGAAAAGTGTCGTTTTCAGGCGAAAATGGAAAATTCATTCCAAATGAGTGCAACTAAGGGCTTAAATAGCTTCTTGCCATTTTCCTGAACACATATGCTTTAATGACAAGGACACTGGTTGAAGAAAGATCAGTGGATTTTTATGAAGGAAGACTTACTGCACTGGCCTGATACACCAATCAACCTAATCACTTTGGGATATCAAAGTAAATTTGGCCACAGTCCAACAGACAGCAAGGGAGACCTGCCTCTGCCGTGTACATTAGCCTTGTGCCATTATCTCTTAAAAGTTTAATTATTTGCAAACAATTGATCAAGATGGGAATTTGAGAAAGGATATGCAAGGGCCACTGGGAGACCTGCAAGGCATTAAGAGAGCAAATGAAATTACCTCTAGATCCTACAATAAGGATTAACGGTGGAGGAGGGAGAACTAGGCAGTGCAGTAGCTGGAAGGGCTCTGTCTGGAGTGTTTCCCATTTGATCTGCATTAACACCTCAAGAAGGAGCGAAAGCCATAAAACAGTGATTATGTATGGGCAAATCTGATCCTCCATTCCAGCACTGGACCTGCATACACACATCAGCCTGGTTTCACTGGGAAGAGGAGACCTGGTGAACGCAAAGGAAAAACTGGCAGCTTGTGGATGACAAGGATTCCAGTGACAGGGAAGAACTTTCCAAAGTACACTATGACCGTCAATATTTCTACAGTCAGCAGACTGGCCTCCAAACTACTTGTCACTCAATGTGCTTCTAGATCCACAGGATAACGTCTAATAATGACTCAGTACTGAGTGATTGCCTTATGGCTTCATCAAAGCATAAAATGATCCCTACAGTATGTGTCCTGTATAACTGCAATGAAGAATATCTGACCACCCCCCCAAGAAAATCTAAAAATAGCTTATATTAAAGTTTAGTCAGATCTGTCGTTTTCAGCAGTCACAGAGCCGAGAGGGTGACAGAAAGAAGTTGGCATCTCTGTCTAAAGAAAATCATCTCAGGCAACTCGACTTTTACTTACTGAGGTAGGCATGGGAAGACTTCCCATATTGGTGCTAGTTATCTGGGACTGATGAGTTTACAGTGCCTTGGAAGAGAATTTATCTATTTAAACAATCAAACAGCCTTTTTCAGATGAGCATCAATGGGAAAAGACAGAAACTCTACTATACACACAGATGGAAAATGTCCAGCCTCATATTGCCATGACATCCTGCACCAAATGGGCTCCTTTCATCAAAATGTCCAACCCTGGCTGCAAACGTGGATGCCGAGACAGCGATGAACTTTATCTTATCTGCCCTGGTAACCAAGTTTCAATAACGTCCCCTCCCTCGCCGCCTTGCCCACTCTAATAGCACATTGTAATGGCAGCAGAAAATTTGAAAATAATCCTGTACAGAGCTCTCTGGTGAGATAATGGAAGGCTACGCTGTCCCTTCTCAAGCCTCAGATTAGTAATTTCTTGTGACACAGAACTGCGTCTATACTGAAACTGCAAAACAGCTATCACAAAGCAATAGAGGTAGAAGCAATTTTCAAGCAAAATGTTACATGCTATACTTTAAAAGGTGTGGGGATGGGTCCTTGAGGAGCTGATCTAACAGGAGGAATCATGGCAACTGTCCAATATAAGCCTTATCAAGGCAATGTTCTGTTGCTTGGCTGAATATGTTGGAAGAACAATTTCAGAACTTCTTTTATCCTTTTTCCTCCAGCCCTCTGCCTCCTCCACAGCTAAGTTTAATGCATTAATAGAAATTGACCTTGAGCTAAACTCTGGTATGTGATGGAGAGATACTCCCTTTAAAGAAAAGGAGAAAACTACCATATGGCTTTTAACCATTAGAGCTCTGCATTTTATTTTTTTAAAAAAAGCTTTTGAGTTTTCTATTTTTGTCACTAACACAATAGTATGGATCTAAATTAAAATAACCAGTTATATATCTGAGCCCTAAGAAGATAAGCAGAAATTTGGTAACTAAATATATTTCTATTTGTTTGACCTAATTTTTTGCCTATAAAAACTTCTCTCACTTTAAGTAAAATTGCAGTCATTTTCCCTTTCTGCGCTGACTATGAATAGCTTACACTGTGACAATTACATTGATCTAGGATACTTTTTTCCTTTAAAAAAATCCATAATGCTTCCCTATTGTCTCCCAGCTTTATGAATTAGTTTTACTGTTTCAGTGAATGCTTTTTGTCTTCTGACTGCACATTATCAAAGAGACACTTTGTGCCTTGCATTTGCATTACAAAAGCACTGCACAGTGCAGTGGAGGCCCGGCCTCAATGCACAGTGGTTGAGTCCTCCTTCCTCACACATGCTAAAATCAAAAGGAGGAAAGGACGCCATGGTGGTGCCAGCTAAGAAGCCAAAAAGACTTGGAGCATCATTAGTGAAGTCATAAATTTTGATCTGCTTTCCTAATGCTCTGTCAACATCTCCAATCTGCCCACTTTGGTCCAGACAAAATGAACTGTTTATTGTTTAACGCTGGCATTATCTGAAAGTTAGTGGGGTCACTGTGTAGATAATCTTTCTGACATCTACGACACCTGGCAGTGTTATAATTTGCCAGAGGAGGTATGTAAGTAATGAAGTCAGGTAAGAATCTGTAAACTTGATCTTATCACTTGAAAAGACGGGAAAGCGTACACTGGTGGCAGTTCACCACAATCTTTATTTCTTCCATTAATGAGACCATATTTATAACACATAGCCGGAAAAACACTTTCAGTCCCAATTTTAAGGCCAATACTAAAATATCCTGCTGCTTTGCTGACCCAATCTTTTAATTTACTCTAAATATAAGTTAAATGGAAAATAAAAATACTAAAAGAAGACATATATTATGGGATTTCCTAGTCTCTTACACTTGCCATCCCCCCCATGGTCATTATGGTATATAATAATAATAATGCTTTTCATCTATACTTCTGGAGCTATGTTATAGAATTATTTTTAAGTGCATGTATAAAAGACATAAGATGTAAGGCTCTAAACTGGCAATTACTTAAATACCTTCCTAAAAGTATTAAAATTCATGAAGGGTGCTAACATTTATTTTGAACGGTTATGATTATTAATTAGCTCCCTTGAACATTGATTCTCTCAGTAGACAACCATGCACATAAAAGGAAACAGAAACAACCACTAAAAAAAAATCACCAACTGGACAGGTGGGGCCTGGAGTGAGCGGGTGGGCGGAGGCTCAAGCTCCACTTTCAGGGCTTCTTCGGAATCACTTCAACCAACAATTCATTAACGTGTGTATTCTCCATGACCCCCAGGAGCAGGAGCTCTGCTTAGTGCCTCTTCACACAGGATGGAGGAAGCCTGGCTAGGACAGAGAACATGCCCCAGGCTCTCCGCAGCTTGGTGCTGGTGCAAGTCTGTCCTGAGTTTCTCCCACTGGGTTATACCCCCGTTGACATTTTCTTCCCATTCCCCATTCCCTTCTAGAAATAAAAAATCTAAGGGAGCATGAATGAAGTTATGAATTGTGATTCATATCAAGAGAAATGGCCATCTCCCTCCCACCACTCCTTCCCCAATACCTGACACTTCCTCTCTGGAATCAAATATTTGGGGAAAGTCTGTGGGGTGAGACTTAGCTTACCAGGACTTTCCCCACATTTTCTCTTGAGCATCCAGCCAGAGACTTTGTTAATAGCGGCACAGGAGTATTAGCAGGAGAGGGAGACGCAGTAACTGCGACATGCATTAGGGTATGGAGACGCCCCCGGTGTTGTTCCAAATCTTTCATATGTTTGTTTGCACAGGGAGATACAATCATTATATTCCTTTATAGATAAGGAAACACGTACCAAACAAATAACTCATCCTCTGATTTACATAGCTGGTATGGAGCTTGAATTTGAAACTTGGTGGTAACATCAAGTAGGGAAAGTTTGCCTCCACACTATTTTTCCTGTGTATGATGGATGAGGCAATCCTACCCATTCCTAGTGAGCAGTCACAATCCCACCCATCCCTAGTGAGCGGTCACAGATCTGTCTGAAGGCTGCTAGTCAGTGTACAAAGAACCTATTACTGTAATATGCAGATGTAGCTTTTATTTCCACAACTTGGTTCTCTAAAGAGAAGCAGAAGTTGATAAAAAACTCAATGGAAATTACTACGTCTATCATTCAGTGGTGCTTGTGGCACTGCTATAAGCACAGGAATGACAGGTTATTGTGGAAACAAGCAGAATCATAGAATCTAGGCCCTGCTATTCTATCCAACCACATTCCGATATGCCTTAAATTGTCAGCTTTCAAATAAATTGGTGTGTGCCTTTCCAATGACTTTCATTTTTTACATGATTCTTAGTCAAATATAAGTTAAACTTACATTCAAATCATTTCAATTGAGTAGACTACTAATAAAAAGACATGAATGCTATTCCCATTCATGATGCAACTACTCAAGTTCTGTGCTCAATAAATATTTGTTATATGAATGAATGAATGGTTTTGAATTAGAGACACCCCAAATCCCTCCACTGGCATTTTTAAGTTGATTACTTCGGACAAATGTCAGGAAAGCAGCTGCCTCGCTTCAAGTTATTCATCCTTCTTGTTGAACGCTTGCCGTTTCCAAAGCAGTGCAAGTTTTGCTCACTTTAGCTGACCTGTAACCATGGTGGTTCTGTTCTCTGTGTATTACCTATTTATTCATTTAATTCCCATTGCAACTCCTTGAGGTAGCTACTCTTCTCCTGATTCCACAGAAGAAAGTGGAGTTGGGATCTGACGGGAGGAGCCGGCTACACAGTGGCACAATCGGCCCCCACTCTCAAATCTACTCTAGGTTGTGTTGGGTCTATTTGTTGCAAAAGTTTTCTTAACACTCTCCACATCCAAACTGATGAATTCATTCAAGCTCTTGATCTCCTCAAAGCCCAGAGCAACACAAGACAGAAGCTAAAGCAGAGGATACTTTCAACACTAGGGCTTTTTCCCAAAAATTGCACACACAAAACAATAGCATGTCATGCTGGCCCACTTTTCCAAAAAGAAGGTTAATGAGTGATTTATGGACTAAACTCCACTAAAGTAAGAATCTTTTCCAAACTATCTTTGCTGATCTCCGCTATTTCAGGAAGCATGCCAGCTAAGAGGGACCCATCATCACCGGCCTGAAGAACAATTTTCCACTTTAAAAATCAAAGTGAAAGGGTTTTGAAACCTTAAGAGAAAAGTCAAGGAGGATGAAATACTACACACCACCCTGGAACAAGTCCTCATTACTGCCTTTATAGATGATCTGTCCAGCATTAAATATTCAGGAAAAAATCCTTATATACAGAATAAAGTCTCTCTGTGTTAGGGGCGTAATAGCACATTTGGCAAAGAGGTTTCTTGAAAAAGACAGAGACGGGGAGAGAGACAGAGAATCCGTGCTGCTCCAACATGACTCAAGACCCCTGGAACTGGTGCTCACTCTCTGGTGCTAATTTTCCCACTTAAATTACAGAGATGGTGTAGCCTCATCTCATTAGAGATCATTGTCCCCAGTAGACGGTAGTGTTTATGGGGGACTCTGGCTGCTCCACACCTGCTGATCAGGTCGCTGTGTGATCAAGGCTGCATACAAACAGCAGACTCAAGCTTGCTGGACTGCAACTGATGAGCCCAGGCTAATTCAGGGGTGATTATGTAGTTTACTGGACCACTAAACCTCTTTAAGCTTGTAATTACTGCCTATTTGAGTAAAGAACATTCAAAAGCAATTCACTGCATCATGCCTGCCCCAGCTGGAAGCAGGCTGCCAGCAGTCTGGAGGGACATTAAAATCTACAGGGACGTGGACTGGAGCCCAGCTAGCAGACACTCTGAGGCAGCACTCACAGCCAAGTGTGCGTTCATCTCCTCTCACCTCTCCTGACCAAGCTCACCATTAAAGGTGCAATGAAAACTACAGAACAGTCATAAAGATGACAAATAATGGAACGCAATTTAATGATGGCCCTGCTTTGTAATGCTAAAATTTGAAAAAATCTTCAGGGAGAGAGAAAGAGAGAGAGAGGAAATAAACATTGCTGTGTGTGCTTGCTAAAAGTTCCAACTGAAAGATAGCAACCTGAAAACAAACTGTTCTTCCTTCATCCACAGCAGAGCTGGAGTATGTTTCCTTTAGGCGTTTTCACCCCCTTTCCTGGGAAATTATTGTTTAGCCAGTTGATTGATTTCCTAAAATCATACCATGAGGTTTTTTGCAGTTAATGAATTAAAATGCCTAAATAAAAGTGCCAGGGAAAATTTGCCGAGAAAATACAAGTATTTATGGGTGTTCTTATTTTCTTTTACTGTCCCCTTAACAACTTGAGCTCTTTTGTGCACAAAGGTAAGACATGCTTTGCACTGCTGTGGGCACAATAATGACTTGTCTCTAGGTAACAAAAAGACTGGAACATAATGAAGGGAGATTAAGTTAATTTCTTTTTTAGCTAACAGTTTCCTGTCTTTTAAAACGTAGATCTTGGTGAATAAAATGTCCAAGGAGGGAAAATTAAGCTTTTTATTTCACTAAAAATCTCTACTTTGGAATATTGATATTAAAATATTAACTGATGTTTATTCTTTAAAAGTCTGTAAATTTGTATTAAGTAAAGCCACAGAAATTCCTTACTGACTACTACACCCAAACTCCACAGACCCAGGGGGCTTCCAAGTTACCTAGACATCTCTCTCGTTAATATTCATTAGACGGGTCAGCTTGCATTTTATAAGCTGTGAGAGAGGCAAGAGAAACAATCAGCATTCTCTAACACCCAGCACTGTTAATGCCACACGACCCAAATCACACAGCAGCACCTAGATCTGAAGTTCAGGTTCAAATACATTTTTCCTTATCAAGCTAATTTTCATGAAAATTCATTTCCATTTACCTCTTAGGGTCTAAGCTATTTAATTATCTTTAACTTTTAATTTCAAAGATTATTTAGTACTGTATTTTGTCTTGGTTAACAGCAAAAGCCTTATCTTTCACTCAAACTAAAGAGAATATCTCTTTAAGAGAAGAAAAAAGCAAAGGCACAAAGTCTAAGAGTGCCTTCTCTTTCCGAACTTTCTTCCAAAGCCCCTTCTAACTCCCACAGCATTTACTCATGGGCATTCACTATCTGTCTCCACCATGAATTATAGAAGAGGAGTCTTATGTAAAATCGGGGCAAATTCTTAGGATCTGTTTCCCAAAATCTCCTTTTTGATTTACTTGTCTAACGGAACTAGGAAATGCTAGCAGAGATGTAGGCTTATTTCTGCAAATTTATCACAGATTATTCATGGAGCTGATCATCAGCAAGACTATCAACTAAAGTTGGCAAAAAATGACAATATTAAAGTTAACTTAAAGGTCACTTCCAGCCTCTTTTTAAAAATTACACTGTTTTAGCTTTGAGTTTGGGGGATCTCTTATATATATATATATATATATATATATATATATATATATATATATATAAAAGACTTCACATTTACGAAGAGATTTTCTTATGTTTTCACAAATCTGAGTCTCATAATTCCCTACTGAGTATGAAAGTCACACCATGTTATTCCCATTGTACAAAGAGGGAAAACAAAACCCAGAGTCAGTACAGTCAGGTGCGCAGGTCTGTGACCTAGAATTTCACCTCCCAGGCCCCAGGCTTCTTCTTGCTTACTCTCGCTCTCCATACACTCCTCTGAAGTTCAAAGTCTACCCTGCTAATGATAAGATAAAATGCCATAGCCACATCTGCCAGAGCTGACTGTAAAGAAGTGGGCCCAGCCTCTGTTTTAATGTGTAAACAAACATGTATGGCTCTGTGTTCAGAATGAGGTAAAGAACTAAAACTAGAAGCAGATAAAGCAGAACAACTTTTAAGTATTTATTATTTATTATTTTTATTTTATGTGTATGAGTGTACTGTTGTATGTATGTAAGTACACCTGTGTCATGCAGTGTCCACAGAGGTCAGAAGAGGGTATCAGATCTCTTGGAACTGGAGTTAACGGACAGTTGTTAACAGTTGTTAGGCGCCATGTGGGTGCTGTGCAACCTGGGCTCTTAAGGGCTAAGCCATCTCTCCAGCTCCTAGAACAACGTTTAAATGTGCAAGCATCATTTCTAATCATATCAGTATGGAATCCCACTAGTGGTGCCAAAACCCTGAGGAGACAGCATCTGCCCCTCTGAAACAGAATTTGGGAAAGAAATGTCTTTACTGGATGACTGGAGAGTGTGCTCCTCTTTGGAGCAGCTAGATACAGTCTTGATTTGTTCAATGGATCTTTCTCAGTGCTCATTAGCTTTTGCCAACTTGACAGAAACCTAGACAAACCTTGAACTAGGGTGGCCCGCGGAGGAACGGCCTCCATCAGACTGTTGCGTGGGCATTTTCTTCATTGCTGATTGATGTAGGAGGGCCCAGTCCCCTGTGGGTGGTGTCATCCCTGGGCAAGTGGACCTGGGCTTTACATGAAAGGTCAGTGGATGAAAGCAAGCAAGCAAGCCAGAAAATGGTGTTCCTCCATGGTCTCTGCTTCAGTTCCTGCCTCTGGGGGCCTGCCTTGAGGTCCTGCCTACCCTCCACAAAGGACTGTAACCTGTGAGCTGAAATACACCCTTCTTCACCAAGTTGTTTTTGGCCATGATGTTAATCACAGCAACAGAAAAGCAAACTAGGACACACTGCCACGTGACTTAGGTTACTAATTAGCTATCCAGGGGTCTAATTTCCTCTCTTCCTCAATCACTTTTTGAGAAGACTAGGGCCAAAGTGAAAGACAAGATATGGTCACCGAGTTCAAGAGGCTTCAGTGATAAGGCCACACTCTCACAAATGGCAAGTCTAAAGGGGACTGTATAGAAGACCTCAGCTTGAAGAGGTACAGTGAGGCATACCAAATCAGTGAGACAACTGGTCTTCAGAGCCCATGCTGGCTGGATGATCTTCATGAAGTATTCCTGTTCTCCAAGACTCTCTTCCTCATCTATAAAATGAGGATAACAAATCTGATGGCAATCAAATGAGGTTAATCTAGGAAAACTACATAAAATATAGTTCTCAGTTGACTGGGAAAGGATCTGACTAGGTAATTATAAAGGTTTACAATTTCTTCTTGTGTTAAATTAGGTTTCAATATTTTCTTCTAACTTTCTTCATTTGGACAAACCCACTTCTAGATCCTAGCCAGGGCAGACTCGACTGAACAGGCACAGAAGGGCTCGACTGTCTTCAGAACTTGCTGTCACCATCATGGAATACTTTTTGTGGGAAGTTCTGCACAATTTATGCGAAGAATTTAGGTTCTCCACAAATGACCAGCTGGCTCTGTTGGAAGGAGAGAAGGCTGCATTGTCCTATCAGATGTTTTTGACTTAGCTCTGACTCCTCTTGAGTTCATCTGAGACTCACAGAGGTAAATCAATAATTAATGTGTTCTGATGAAAAGAGTATAAAAGAGAGAACACTGAGCAGTCAAGATGTGGGAGGTGAGACGGGATGACAGATGAGTCAGGACTTCTACTGGTCCTCCTGTGGCCTCCAGGAGTCACATGTTCCTGTGAGTGCCTCCATCACCTGTTGGGACTGACTGAAGCACTGAGGCACCAAGACAATAGTCTGTACCATCAAGCCTCTGAGGGGAAACAGTCATTGCTGGAGATGCTTTGGAGTGAGGCCTGTTCTGGTTTCCTGGACTTCAAAATTCTGAGAGCTAGATTTTGGTGGCTAGAAGTCAAAAGTCGTAGTTAACCCCGCCCACCCCTTGCTTTGGCAGAGGATAGAATCCACACTTAGCAGATCGGGAGGCTGTGCAGAGGAGAACAGAAAATCTTTCAGCTTAGACACCAACTCTGGTAGATCAAGAGTGAGAACTTGAATGACAACCATAATCTGGTTTACATTTAAAAACAAACCTCTTAAATAAAGGACTTGGAAATTATTTTGATGCCATTATATTTATAATATGGGCTCATCAATAGTTCTAGTCAATTCATTTGGATGTGGAGGCCAATATTATTATTTTTTTTATTTTAGCCCTTTTAAACAAAATTCTTTTGCTGCTTTTGTTATTAAAGGAGGTCTAGATAAATATATAAATAGGAAAACTAAAGATGAGCCAGTGAGATGGCTCAGTAGATAAATGAGCCTGTTACCAAGCCTCATAAACTGAGTTTGATCTCCAGTACCCACATGGTAGAAGAGAACTGACTCCCAAATGTTATCCTCTAAAAACCATATCCATGTGATACACACAAAATGAAACCCCATCTCAAAACAAACGAACAAACAAACTATATATATATGGATATATACACATATATATGCACAAAAATAAGGAGGAAAGTATATGTAATGTCAACATTTCAAAAATCTATACATTTTGATGTATCTCATAATAAAACTAATAAAACTATTCTTAAAAACAGAAAATTCTACCATTTTGATGATACCAAATGATAAACTCAACTATTATATGCATATATTTTCTTTAACAGCTTCATTTATTTTAATAACAAAGGGAAACTAGATTTTACAGATGAAAGCTTTTTTTTTTCCATAGCTCCAATGCAACTGGGATTTAAAAAATCTGTGATGTTAACCAGTATGTGAAAATGAATGCTCTCCGGGGCCCTATTTTAGAACATTTATGCCTTGGAAATCTATGCTGAGTAGCTTCCACCAGAGAATTTAACCCTGTTTTAAGAAGACCCAACTGGGGTGAATGTCAGAGGCCCCAAGGTGGTTTGGGGGATATTTCTCACAGTGGATAAGTGTTCTGTTATCTGTGGAAATCCTGGAGCAATAATTAACTCACTTAAGATGTGATTTCAGAGATAAGAAAATCGTCGTATAGACTTCTTTTACCTCTGATCAGAATTCTTCCTATAGCATTCAATATTATGTTGACAGTTGAAAAAGCAAAGCATAGTAACTTCAGTTTAATTCCTGCCTGATTTCTTCACAATGCCACCTCTTTATGGTGAGTCAGGAAACCATAAACTCATCAAAATGAATTCCCATGGGAACAAAGGACACAGCACCTCAGAACCTCCCTTTCACCCATGACCTCCCATTTATTCAGAATGTAGAGCTAGTTGAAGAAAAAGAAATTCTTGAAAAGGACATTTGTCCCACTGAAAACTCTGGTGAGATAAAACCAAAAGTCTACAGTGTTGTTTGAGGCTTTGTTTTACCGAGAGCCAACTATCAAACTCTAGAACACGACATAACCTGTCCCTGCCCACAGTGACTTTGCAGGCATCATCTTGACCCTAAATGGCAGCTAAGCATCAGTGGCTGCGTCGTCCTGGCCCTGCTGCAACTGGGCCTGGGGTCTGTTCCTGGCACAAGGGCCTAGTCCACATCCAGTCGGCAGACATAAGCACACAGGCCCTGTCCTGACATATCATCTTGACAGAGTCATTAGGTATTAATGTTCAGTTATCTGTCCTAGAAATGACTTTCACTTTTATTTGTTGTATAACACTGGGCATGGCACTCTGTAAGCTTGAAGACAAGGGCAGAAATGCCTGCAAGTAAATCAGCTACAGGAAGTCAACTTCCAGCACTGTCATGACATGACCCTGTGGTACTGAATAGCAAGCCAAAATTTAATTCTTTTTCTAAAGCATATTTGAAGCACAACTAAGCCACTCGTTCACTCGTTCATTCGTTCATTCATTCTTCATTAATTCAAATCTTTTCCTTTTAGCAAGTTTATATGTCAGTAGTTCTAAATCTCTAAAGAGAGAGATTTCAAATGCATCATCCATGACTGCCCAATCACATTAAGCCAACTGTCTTTTACATATGACAATGAGCTGTTCATTATGTGTGAGGTGTCTTTTTATTTCATGAAGCCAGGTGTATGTCATTTACTATCAAACTGAAATGACAATGGTAGGCTCTTCTAACTGTGTCAAGATCAATTCAACTTCAACTTGCAAAGTTAACAGGACTGTCCAAGACCAGCCCCTCATCTCATTGGCAAAACTGAAGCTTCTAGCAGAGGTGAGATTTCAGAAACATACCTGGGATTTCATGAAATTCAGAAACATGCCTGGGATTGCATGCATGTTACCTGGCATAGTAGTTAAAGTATATTTTAGATGCTCTGTGGATCTGTCTAGTTACAATCCCCTTTACTCTCAGATATTATGGCAAGGAAAAATTCATATAGACAGCTGCATCTGTGTGATTTTTTTTCATTGAACTCATACCCAAATGTTATAACAAGTTTGCAAACTTCTCATCTGACAAATACTGAGAGATAATGTACAAGAATTGCATGGCGACTTCCTACAAAAGTGAGATAAAGCCCAACTTACAAGGTCACCAAACTACATATGATACATAATATAAACTTAAGTTGTTTAGACTGGAGCTCAATAAATTTTCTCCATGGGAGCAATTTTTAAGGAATAAAAAAATGCAGTGATTGTCCTTGTTAAAGTATTCACTAAGAAGTCATCATTTCTCCTTCATTTTACTATATGGAAAAGAAGGTTGATTATAGACATCCTCGTTAGAGGTTTCCCAGGGCAGTGTGGTATCTAGTGCTATCTTGACATATTTTCAGCTGCATTTGTGAAAGTCCTTTTATCTTTTCTTCATTTCTCTTTTTTCTCTTTTTCTGCTACTGCAGTCCTACCAGCCCCTCCCATGGCTCCTTCTCCATTGCTCCCACTGCCACTTCTTGGACAATCATCAGTCACTCTCCTCTAGTCTGCTAAAAGACCCACTAGGCGAACAGAACCCTCGGCATTTCTCAAGTGCTCCAGCTGCTTCTCCCTCTCCTGCTTCCTGCTCACTGCTAGATTCTCATTCTGAAATGCTATTCCATCACCCTGAGCTGTTACCCCATTCATCAGTCCCTTTCGACGTTTATCTTTAAAGCTTCCCCTCTGTTGTATTCACAAGCTATGTAACAGCTTCATAACAGCTGAATTTGGTTCTATGAATAATCATGCACAAATCTCCCTTCTCCTAAATGTTAAAAGCACAAAACCAGGGCTGTGTGTGAAGGCACATGGCTGTTACCCTAGCACTTGGTGGGCAAAGGCAGAAGGATTGTGAATTCAAGGTTAGCAGTTTGGGCTATATAGCTAGACAATGTTTAGAAGTAAACAAAGCCAGAAAAGCAAAGTCTGGTTTGTTGCCATTGCTTGAAGTTCCTGACCAAACTGCCAAGTTCCATCTGCTTCTGACGTCCTCCAGGGAGTACTGCCCTGACAGCTCAGAGGCAACTATGCCCTGCTCCACCCACCTAAGACAGCCCCTTCAGAGGCTACTGATGGACAAGCCAGTCCCAATACCAGGATCTTTCCCAGACTCTCAACTTTGAAAAACTCTGGGGGTTTGGTCACTATTTGTTTATTTGGTCAAAAAACATTAAGCATCTACACTTCAGCTCTGAAAGCAGAAGGATAAAAGATTAGACCTTAACCTCTGGGTAGGAAGGCAAGTCAAAAACAGCACAGTTAAGGACTCTGGAGCCTCATGGAGGCCCTGAAGGTCTGGTGGCAGGAGTCATTTCCTCTTTTCTGGGAAGGACTAGGAAGGACTTCCCAATCAGTAACAGCTAAGATAAGATGAGAGGGATGTAGAGGAAAGTGTCAAGTGGAGAAGTGGTCATGGTAATAACACTTCCCCCAAACTGCCGGCTGAGGTGCAGGGCACAGGCCCACACTGCACCTGTGGGCATGGCTAGTGAGAGGCTGGGGCTTGGCTTTCCAAGGTGTGGGGACCATGTGTGGGAACAGCAAGAGGTGAGAGTGGGCTCTTGGTGGACCTTTCCTGACAGCCTGTGAAAATGTCCAGCTTGCACTGGAAAGGCCAGGCGACAGGATTTTAAGTGGCGGGAGACTTGGTCACTTTGGGGTTTTTCTTTTTCCACAAAAATCTCTCTGATGGTGAAGTGAGGGATCAGGCTGGAGCCGGGCGGCTGCGGAGGCTGAGGGAGCCTGGCTGCCTGGGATCTCCGGAGTAAGGAAGGGTCAGCAGCCATCTGCAAAGGAGGAAGGATGGAAAAGCCAGGGCAGACCCTGAGATATTGACTGGAGCTCCTGGGCCCACGGTGGCCTTATTAACTGAGAAAGGGCTGCAGAGCCAAGATGGAGCCCGAGCAGATTCAGCAAGAGGAACAGTCTTTGAGGCTTACTCTTGTGCTTTTCTTCTTTTCTTGCACTTTTAAAGTACTGGAGCTAGAAAAGACCCCAGGAAGAGCTCACGAACCTCTCCACTACTGACAGGTAACCCTCCTTACACTTCCCCTGTCTCTTTCTGTAAGATTTACTCCACAGGGCTTGTGAAAGTAGTATCACCCAAGTTCTCTTCTCCACCTCTTCCTGTTCTTTCAGCATTTTCTGGCCCCAAGGATCTCCTCTGCATGGAGGTAACCAAATAGGAGCCTCGCTAGGAGATATTAGTTTCACCTCTGACCTACCTCCCACACACCCATTCCTCTCAACTCTCAGCCCTCACCCTAAACCCTCTTCACTCTAGTTCTTTTGACAAACTGCACAGTTTGATCCATGGTCTTCTAAAAAGCCTCAGAAAGCTCCTGATGTTGGGCTCAATATACATAGTAGCTCTCAAAGAAGCATCTGGACTTCCATAGAGAAGCTTTAATGAACTCATGTATATTGTGATTCCATAGTTAAATTTACCCATAATTTATGGTGGGATATCAAGAGTATATTAAAGGTGTTCCAGCTGCTGTGTGGTGAGATTAAGCTGTCACACGATGGGGACTACTCTCACCATCTCCTCACAAGCCACACAATCATAAGGGTGCAATATTCATCCTACTGCCAACAGGCATGCGCAAGCACACACATGTGGACACATGCATAAGCAGGCACACATATGTATACATATACATACACATACTTGCTTTTCTGAAATTCAGGTATCAGTACCAGAGACATTTAGGGATGGTAAAGACCTATGCAGGGGACCCACAGGCCTGACTGACCATGAAGCTGTGGGGGTCATGCTTGAGTAATCCCTCACTTGAGTCCTGGCCCCGGTAAGGTTGTAAGTGGCTGCCTTGACTCTTGTTCATCAGCTGTGTATGTGGGGCAATTCCAAGAACAAAAACAAGTCATAATTTTAAATGTCAGGAGAGCTCCAGGGGGTGGAAAGTTATGACTTGCTTTTCTTTGATTCTAGGCCCCACTTCACTGTATACCAAGATCTCTGCCACCCTAACTTCTCCTTCCCTACTTCCTTCATCTGTAAAATGAAGATACAATTGTTCATGGTAGGAGCACATGCAAGTAAACTATTTAATAATAATTAAATGACTATTAATAATAATTGCCTTTGGGGATCAAATGGTATAATTGCTTATGGTCTGATTTTTAAAACTTCAAATGCATGTCATCTCATGCATGGATAGTTGGCCTTTATTTTCCTTGGAAATTCACCCACCACTGATTCAGTCTCTCCTGAATACTCAAGTGATGAATACTGTAGAGTGTTCATTGTTTCTGGCCAAACAGGAACAACTTTCAGGGAGTAAGTACTAGTTGCCTGTTGGTCTTTGTAATTGATGTTTTCACTTCAAGGTGTGGGCCTGATACTTGCAGAACTCAGTGCCGAAGTAAAGAACTTCCTGGACTAAATCTCCTGCCTTCTGAAACTTCTGAAACTCATAAACTTCTGAAACTCATAAACTCATTACTGTCAAGGGTCATCAGTCTCATCAGGAGGGAGAGCTACACACATAGACATGCACAGACACACGCACAGGTATGAACACGCACGCATGCACACATGAACACTATTCAATTGTTGCCTTTATTTTTGTTTTCTGTTAGCAAATTAAAACGTGTGGCTTGTCATCACAGATCTTTATGAAGACCTGGTCCGCAATAAATCCACCATAAATTATAAATGCTTGCACCAAAGCAAAGAACAATCCACAGGGCCATCATTCGAATGCAGTCCTGCCCTAAGTCCAACGTCTGGCCCCATCCTGCCCTAAGAGGAAGCATGCAGGGCCCATACACTGTATTTCAAATGGAGATTTTATGTAAGCTTATTTTTATAGTGATTCCAAGAGTAGCTGCTCTGCTTTTTATCTATGCAAACTGGAAATGAAGTAGGCACCCTGCCACGTCCCCGACAGCAGGCCAGGCCCAGGCTTCTATGGGTGACTCATACAATGACATCTAAAGGATCCAGAAAAGAACCCTGACAAATGGTTTTGGGATTCTTTGTGACCTTTGATCCTCAGTGCCTTAGACCAAAATAAATGATATAATTTCAAGAAACTACTTCCAGTATGTGAACCCAAATGAGTGAGAATTTACCTGTCTAGCAGAGATTAATAGGTATATACTACTTTCCAGAATTCCTTAGCTCTTAGCTAAACTAGAGTGGATATACATTTTAGATGTTCATTTTTGAAAACATACCTTCAAAGATGGTACAAATCTGAAAGTGACAATGTGTGTGCAGATGAAGTCACAGGGCAGGGGGAGCACAGAAGGCTGCCCTGGAGCACTCCTGATGGTGAGAAGCACATGCTCATTTCTTTCTGAAACATATGTACTGTTTCTATACTTACTGGTGCAATGATTACTGACAGACAAAAGCTATTGGATATCCAGGACTGAAGGGGGACTTTGAGAATTACCACAGCCACTGTTACACATTTCCTTCATACCAGAAGAACTTCTAGACTATGTGGCATTCAAAAGGAAGTTTTTATACACTGAAAAATAACAGAGTTGCAAGCGAAATACAAAATACTTTGGTCTGATAGATACGAAGAAAATAATGAATTATGTTTTAAAATCAGGAGTTTCTGATATTATTAAAAAAGAAAAATCATCTTCCCATTTAAAATCTGTTATTCTGCAGGTGCCCATGGATCCTGACCAGGCAAAGTACAGTCTGGCTCAGAGGTCAAGAGCACTGGCTGCTCTCTCAAATGACTGGGGTGTGGTTCCCAGGACCCACATGGCAGAAAGAAACCATCCATAACTCTAGTTGCAGGGGTATTTGGCACCCTCTTCTGGCCTCTGCAGGTATTGCACACTTGTGGTACACTTGCATACATGCAGGCAAAACACTCTATATACATAAAAAATAAATACATCAAAAAATTTTTAAATATCCCCAGATAATTAAATGTATATTGAAGTTTTAAGTATCACTTCTTTAAGAAGTGTCAGTCTTCCAGTCTGTCATCATTTCTATTTTTGATGGCAGACTTTAAGTTTTGAAGGATTCTCTTAAGTTTTGAAACACACTCTTTGCACTAATGATACGAATACTAGAGGATGCAGTGATTACAAATGCCAAAACGTATGGAAATAAAAGTCAAGAGAGGGATTTTTTGTTTTGAAAGTAGACATTCATTGGTTTCTTTCCATTGGATTCCACAGCAATGTCTCCAGTGATTTCATCTAATACCCTATCACCATAGCAGATCGATGGTTACTATTCAGAGATCAACCGGGCCATGTCTACTTTACCCTGAGTAAAGAAAGAAGGTGAGCAGGGTGTGATGGCACACACATTTTATCCCAGCACTCGGGAGACAGAGGACGGATGATTTGTGTGAGGTTGAGGCCAGCCTGGTCTACACAGCAAGTTCCAGGTCAGCTTGCACTACAGGAAATCCTGTCTCAGATGAAAGAAAGAAGAAAAGAAAGAAAGAAAGAAAGAAAGAAAGAAAGAAAGAAAGAAAGAAAGAAAGAAAGAAAGAAAGAAAGAAAGGAAGAAAGCAAGCAGGCAATAATCATCTCAGCTGGGGCAGCACAGGAGGCCAACAGGACACAGAGGACCAGTCTCTCTTTCTCTTCAACACAAGGTATCTCTTCCCAAATTACCAGGATGATAATGACAATACTCCATCTAATTCTGATTGTGAAAAACAGCTCTTAGAAGTTAACTCCTGCCATTCAGAACATTAGACAACCCTCAAATCCTATACCCTGTGGTAGTCAACCTATGTAACATTTTTACCTGTGTTAGATCAAAGGTAAAATATAGCATTTTTAGCCCAGAAGATGACTAAATTATAATGTCATGTTTGAATGCTGTTTGTCAGATTTTCCCAAGGCTCCGAGCATCTTCACCGTAGTCAACTTTTAATCTGGACGTCTACGCCTTAGTTAACTTTAATTTGGTTTTCCTGTGCAGTGTTACTTAGCATATTCACTTTGCCAGACACATCAGCTCAAAATACATCATTTTCACCTTTTAACCATACAGCTTTATGAAGATATTTCCATGCAAGAATATTCAAATGTGATGATGTGCTGCTGTAACAACTGAGCAACTAATCTTCCAGGATAAATGTAACACCTAAGAATGACTTAACTGAAACACATAAATTCCAAATATACTTTAAAATACTATTGCCGGTAATTTAATGTAACAGAATGTTTTTAAACCTGCAACCTTGCATGCGGAAGCGGTTTTTCAAGCATTAATACTTAAATGGGTCATAGATACCACATCTGTCATTCTGTCCTGAAGTCTATGAGGCAAAACCAAGACTATGCTGGCCTATTGATTTTTCTAGCATTTGCTTTAATTTACTTAACCACTGAGAAATCCATCAGTACATAAAGGGCAACTGTCCATTACTTCCTCATTTGCAGACATTCCTTCTCCTCATTTTTGGTAAATATTTCCCTTCGATTGCTATGTGTTTACAGTGTAAAAATGAATTAGGAAAGTGCTCACACCTGTTTCTGTTCAGTAATGGCTGCACTGAGGTACATGTAACGTGCTTAAAGATAGAATAAATACCTAGACATTATTACATCTGTGTGCAAAGGGTGGTAAATTAGATCCTAATTACATTAACAGGGATTCTGCCTCCCAGCTTAAATTTTACATGAGCACTCTGCAAAATGCAAAAGCTCTGCTGTGGTTTCTTTATGAGCTGGTGATTACAGCTACTTCCTATGCGGTCACTAAATATTCTGTTTACAAATAAATGAAGAAGCTTTGAGCCAACTTGCCAGGGTAATAATCTATTTTTTGCTCCCCTTCCTCTTCTAACAAACCCTCTCCACATACGCATGGCAACAATCAGGAGCCCTGGCTTCATCTAATTGCTCCATCACATAATTTCACAAATTGCCTTGTCACTGGGGAGCCAAGTGCAAAACACGCTCACAGTGGGATTTCAGGCAGCAGCTTTCGTTTACTACTCATTCCTTGTTAAATTAAACACCCAAACACCAGTTGTAGAAAGAAGTCGAAAAGAATGCTTGCAAACAAGCCAGATGTGTATGGCTTCTGTTTACCGTTTCACCAGACACATAGCTGGCCACAGGCACAAGGACCCTCTCGCCTGGTCCAGCTGATTTTAATGTAGCTGCTACAATTCACCATAACCAAAAAGCTAAGGACAAATGGGCTTCCCAGGAAAGTAAACTCTGTCATGTGACAACAGGAAACAGGAGTACTTGGGAGAAAATGTGAGTGTCTCCAGCTCCCCCATGCCTGATCCCTTCTGCTGTGCCAAGCACCGCCTTCACTCCCCCCAGAAAAACGTGCATTTGCACTAGGTGAATGATGCTAAGTCCTTTGAAGGCACAAATAGCACACCATATTTCTCTTCTGGCTACAAAGAGAGACCCAAATTCCACTAATCTTTAGAAGTCCTCAAAAACAAAGTTCATCGATCAAGTTTACGCAGTGTTGGGTGTTTCCCTTTCAAGCTTTACTGCTGCACATGTTTCTGAAACACATCACAATAAATGCTCCTCCGTTGCAGGACAGATGTGGGTGGAAGGAAAGAGTGTACAGAGGGTGACATTACTAGAGGGAGTGAACCTGAGGTTACGCCCCTGGAAGCTGACATTTTTATATCAACAACTAAACACAGCCACTGGTAATTAAAGGTATTGCTTTTGTAGCTCAGGAGCCAGCGGGGTCAGGTACCGTTTTCCATCACAAACCAGTCCTTTATGCATGTAGATTTGCCAGCATTATGTGCACAGGGAGAAGGAGACATTAGCAGCAGCTGTCTCTCTGCTTTTACACTGAGCATTCTATTCACACAGACAGGTGGAGTAATTTAAAAGCCAATGCGGTGCAATTTCAATGTGACTAATGTCACAGCCGACAAAAATGCCACCATTGCCACTGTTTATGGAAACATTACTAAAATTACATTTTATTCATAAGAATTTTAGGATTCTGGTATTACTAGCTTTAAAATGATCAGCCCTTGGTGTCAGACCCCAGAGCGGGGGCTGAATTCTCCAAGGTTTAGCAGCTTTCTTTGCTGAGAAGTGACAGTTGGATTGTAGGTTCAAGAGTGATTGGGGATGCATAAGCAGTTTCTTCTATCACCATAAAGCAAATTAAAGACATAGCTCTTTGGTATCCTGACCATTTGACAGGCAAAAAGAAAAAAAATTCTTTAAGGAGCTAAATTCTGTGTTGAAAGGTTAGTTAGGATTTGTATGAGGGAAGATTCTTCACTCCCAAACCACTGTCAGATATGGGTAGAAATTTACATATCTTTACAAGGAAAGATGAACAGTTAAACTGTATTTTTATTCTGAAATTTTAACAATCAAGAAATCTTGAAGATTGTTACAAACTATCAGTAAGTATAGTTTTGTCTTTTTGTAAAGGCAACTATGTCTGGTAAACAATCCTGAAAAGAAAGGACCATTCATGACCCTTAGTCACCAAGAACCATCAAACTGCCAAATCCCTGACTCATATTTTCATGTAAAACTATACTAATTAGCTAGGTGTGGAAAGAGGTTATAATTATACTTTTGAGCTCCCACAATGCAATTTGATTTGTCTTGTGTTTGAGAGGCAACTTGGTGGTAACCACACAGAAATTCAAGTAGGAAGACTTGGTTCAAGCTTAACTAGAGTTCAGAACTTGACCTTAACAGAAATTGGCCTGCTTCACAGCACTGTCTTCTGAATACAGTGCACATGGAAAATGTTAAAAGTCCTACAGAGATATATATTAGAATTCTATTCAGACCACTGATCAATTCTTTTCTTCAGCTGCTTAAATAACAAAATAATCCATAGCTAAAATAATCAATAAAGAAACATTTTGTAGAGAAGAGATAATCTTACCTTCTCCTTCCCTTTTTTTGCCCCCAAACAAGGTCTCTCTGAAGTCTAGCCAACTTCGAACTCACTATGTAGACCAAGCTGGCCTGGATCTCACAGAGATCTGCCTACCTCCGCCTCCCAAGTGCTGGGATTAAAGACATGTATTACCATCCCTGGCTCAATTTTACTTCTTTTATAAATGAAGTCATTTTTGTGGAGTTCTCCTATATCATTTGGAATCTGAGAGTTCTTACTAAAGTTTTGTAAGCTGCGGCAGGAATGTTTTTGTGATCTTTAGTGGGATGAACAAATGAAATTCCTGGCCTCTGGGCTTCTTAAGAATTTCCTAGATCAGAATTTTGGGATCGTTCATATAACAGGACAGTGAGAGCCCTAGGAGGTTCAGGGACACAAGAAGACACAATGGGAAGACAGGTAACAGCTGGCGGTCAAGGGCTAAGTCCACATTCATTATCTTACTCTTCTTTTCTGAGGAGATAATTCCAATAAGGCATTTGGCTTCAAGCAATTCCAAGGGTCTCCCTTCAAGAATGCTTTGAATAATATAAAACCAAGGTGTATTTTTCCTCTGTGAACTAACTTTGGGTGGTAACATTTGCAAATATCAAGTAGTTTAAGGTCTAATTGCCTTTAAATGATACAGTTTATATCCAGAGCCATGTACACTGGACTCTAATTGCTGAGTATGGCATTTTGTTATATCTCCAGAAAGGATTAAAAGGGCTTTACAAATGGCAGAAGACCATAGTGAAAGCCTTTGAGTTCCCCTCTGCCCACAGAGACACTGGCCTACAAGAAAGGGGCTCCTGGGTTCCCATGAGTTCATAAGCTCTTCCACGTGGGCTTTTCTTGTTCTGCTTTATGGGTGTGGGTGGTTTGTTGCTGCTGTTTTGTTCTGATCTTTGTTTTGGATGTGAGGCTGGAGCCCAGGGCTTCTTCCACACTGGGCAAGGACTCTGCCACTGGGCAGTACCAGCCCTTGATTTTTTGAGGTCTGGTCTGACCATGCAGCTCAGGGGCCTTCACACTCTCAATCCTCCTGCCTCCAAGTACAGGGATTACAGGTGTAAATCACCATGTCTGACACATCCTTATTCTGGACAACCTGAGGAGAGGTCATGTCCACTTTGTGCCTGGGCTCTACAAGAGATACCAGCACCAAGTCACAGGGGATCATGTTGGTGGAAAGGTAGATAGTCATCATCAACACTAACTTGGAGCATCAATAAAATAAATTTGCAACCTCATGGCATTCTGTACAAGAAAGTCTGGGTCATGGTCAAGAGGGCTTTGGAATCTAAGAAATAAGACTTTATAATATGGTCTTCACTTTATAACATGGCCTACTGGCATGGCTGACATCAGCAGATATGGAAAAATCAGCTGGTTTTATTATTAAAAATAATACACATGGAGATTAAAGGAAGTGAAATGGGGGGCTGGAGAGATTGCTCAGTGGTTATAAGCACTAGCTACTCTTGCAGAGGACTCTAGTTCAATTCCCAGCACCCATATGATGGCTGTTGACCATCCATAACTCTAGTACCAGGGGATCTGATGCCCTCTTCTGACCTCTGTGGGCATTGCATGACAGGAGTGCACTTACATACATGCAGGCAATACACTTACACACATAAAATATAAATAATTTTAAAAGAGAATTCAAATGAATCAGTTTTCTATCACCAGAGATAGCAGAGGTTTAAAATTTTGTCCTACAGAAACTACACACATACAACCATAACCATATAAGAATATGTGTGGGGCTGGAGAGATGGCTCAGTGGTTAAGAGCACTGGCTGTTCTCACAAAGGACCTGGATTCAGTTCCCAGCACCCACATGGCAGCTCAGAACCATTCATAACTCCAGTTCTGGGGGAGTTATGAATGCTATCTTTTGGCCTCTGTAGGCATTGCATGAAATGGGTGCATTTACACACATGCACAATATACTCAGACACATAAAAATAAAATATTAATAAACAATAAAGGAAGATACATGTAAATACAGTCACAGTTACACTTTAGTAAGAAAGATGAGGATGTTCCCAGTTATGTCAAACACAGTATTCTAACTCCACGATATAAAAGTTTTACTTTTACTAACAAAACAACCAGCCAACTAAATCAATTTAAAAAAAAACATTAAAGTTTTACCTTTCTAAAATAAAACCATCTGATGTCTCCTCAGTCAGAGCTTCACACTTTAAGGCAGGGAATCTTTCAGAAAGCTTAGCCTTTTTTATTTGTTTGTTGGGTCAGACATTTTTTTGAGACACTGTCTTCCTATGTCATCCAGGCTGGCCATACAGTCTTTTTGTAACCTTGGTTGGCATCAAATTTTCTATGCTCCTGTCCTGCCTCTAGAGTGCTGAAGTGGTGGGACTATAGGTTTTTCCATGACACTGTGCTTCTAGGACTTTTGAATACCAAGAAAGTAAAAAGTCAGAACTCCTAAGGATGGGATTGAACTCATTTTTTTTTTTTAAAGATACTCACCATGGACATGTGTTTTCCCAATTTTACTCTGAAAGATAAACTGAGAAGGAGCATTTGCATATTCACTGACCAAGTTTGATATTTTATCTTAGAAAACATATTGTCATTAATTAGAATAAAAAGACAACATGCTATTGACATGTACTTTGAAGTCTAAATGATGGCTAGAGTTCAATCATGTGCAGAGCCACCAGCAGCCTATAATAACTTGCGCTTACATGGGCACTTTTGATTTAAACTAAATCTCTACCTAATTAGCCCAATTAAGAGCACATCAGAGGAGGTGAGGATGTGGCTCGGTGACAGAGCTCTTTCTTGGCATGTGCAGGTCCTGGGTTTGGGCCTCAGAACTGGGGTGGAAAAATAAACATCCCAAGAAATAAAATATTGTGTACTGTTTTCTTAGCTTTAAAAACAAAGGGAAAATTTTAGATACATTGTTAGCCAGAGTCTACAAAAAGTTCTACAGAGAAGCCACCAACCATCAGTGAAGTTAGTAAACTGTATGTACCAGTGAGTAGAAGAATTTCAATCGCAACCAGAATGTAGCCCTGCCATTGTGAGTCCTTGTACCTGTGTAAAGTTGGGCCTCTGTCTTCACTTTTGATTGTTCTCCCCTGTCTCCTCATCAATGGACTATAATTACCCAAGGTCAGAGGTGCATAGCTATGAGGGGAAAAAAGGAGAGGCGGTGGGAGGGGTGGGGAGGACTGGAAGGGGGTTCTGCCAGGTCACTAATGGCCTCTGGGGCAACAACTTGGAGAAGGGGCGTCTACTCCCTTTGATCTTCTAATTCACAATGATCATTAGTATTAACTCCAATTCTTCTGGGTGAAGAAGTCCAGCTGTAGCCTTTTCAGTTTACCTGACCTAAGAAAATTCATCACCAATGCATTAGGATTTCAGTAACTAGCTAAGAAAAAGAAGACAGTTGCCCCAGAATCTTGAAACCCCCACCCTTGCTTCATGATTGAACAGAGTTTATATGATGCACATCACAGAAGAACGGGGCACTCCCATAACCCCTCCCCCAAATAATTGAACAATCCATTCCATCTCCCTGCTGAGACAGACAGTTCCCACTTGGGTGAGAAGGGTCTTTATGTAATCAGAGCTGGAATGTCCTGCCTAAAAAGCAGAAGTCTCTTGTGAGTCAGAATGAGCTTTACCAGCGGAGCATGAGTTAGTGCCAGCAAAACCAGCTTTGGTCACAGGAGAGGGCAAATGCCAACTACTTCCAAGAGAGAAAGGAGTGACTACAAAGCTACTTCTGTTGCTTCAAACAGTGTACATGGATATCTGAAAGGAAAAACTCTCACTTTCCTCTACTAGAGTTTAAGTATAGCAACTTATATCTGCAGATAGCACATGATAAAGAATGAGCGGGACATGGTGGCCAATGCCCACCATCTTACCACTTGGGAGGCTGGGGCAGGAGGATTACTGTAAGTCTGGGGCCAGCTAGGCTACCTAATGAGACCCTATTGAACAAAAAAAATCAAATTTCTGGGCTGCAGACATAGCTCAGTAGTCAAGGGCTAGTTTAGCATGTGCACAGGGTTCATCCCTCTCACCATACATGCACACACATGAACCGCCATAACTGCAAACCACTTCCTTTAGCTAGGCACATGGCAGTCATGGTAGGCTAGGAGTGGTTTAAGCAGACCACCTTTTTCAAAGTACTTTATTATTCTGACATTTCAGACAGGGTTTCACAAATATAGCTGATCTGCCTTACCACCTTCTACAGACTGCCCCCACTTCTTTCAGAATAGGACTCTCTTAAGAATGCCTGCAGGCATAGTGCACTAAGAATATTCACTGTGAGTACTACAGAGTATGGAGGTGAGGAATAGAAAGAGAATTATGAATGGAGGAAAAAGGTAATGCCACCTATCCCTCCCTATGTAGATGCCACCCTCCTACTGACCCTTCTCTCACCTGGGCCAGCAGACTAGGCCATGGTACTATCAATTATAAGCACTTCCTCAATGTGCTAATAAATCACAATGTTCAGCCAGAAATTCCTCTAAAACTGCACCATAGATATGACACTAGGACGGCTCAAACAGATTTTGTTACCAAAAGAAAAACCAAAGAAACAGCATCTATCTCTTCCAGAGCATCCAGTTCCCAGTTCAGTTCCATTTGCTGCATTCTGCAGAGCGGCAGACCTGCAGTACACTTCTCATCTAAAGTGTTTCTATGGAAACACCATCCTCAGCCTGGAAGATCCTACAACCCTCACATTGGCTTTATCCACATGAGGGGAAAGTCTTGTAATTCAGAAACTGAGATATAAATTTGGCCACAATACACAAAAACATTTTTTAGGCTGGAAATTTACACACGTACACATACACTCTTGCACAACAAGTAAAGGAAACAAACACACAACAAATATGTACACTTGAATCAGAATCAAAGTTGGTAAGGCTTAACACAAAGGGATTCTCAAGATCAATGAAAAGAAGGGGACAGTGTGGCTACTAGCCAACACCAGACATTGGCCTGTGAGTGCTTTCTTCACCTGATCTGCAGGCATGTGTCTCAAAGACCTCTGCTCATTCCAGCTTTCAAGATGCCCAGAACAAACAGAGGCTACACACAGGAAAATGGAGCCCTGCACATCTTCAAAAGGACCAGCATTAACCACCTTTCTATCCAGATTCTATTTAAAACTTCAGTATGGGAAGGAAGGCAAACAAAAAAAGAAAAAAGACTCAATTTTGACCTGAAACACTTTATGTATTATTTCCACTCATTTCAGGAAGCCTTGAATATATCTTTACAACACTGTGTAGTGAAAGACCTGGGATGGAGACAGCAGCCAGCTGAAGCCCAGGACACACAGTGGGACACAGTGGGACACAGTGGCTGCTTACTATTTAGAGAATGCCCTGAAGAAGGAAAGTTTTGATGCAACATAGGTCTCTGAAATGATTTTGACTCATAAAAATATTAAGTACTTTTTTAATTGTTTGCAGTGATTTATCTCAGGCAAATGCAAGCACTCCTACTGATAAATGCTTTTACTTTCTTTCTAATTCTCTCTTATTATCTAAATCATCTCAGACATCTTTTTCAGTCATTTAAGAAATACTGACAACTGTCCAACTAAGTCTAGCTGGGAAGTGACGGAACTGAAATGTCCTTTCACTCCATAATCACCGAAGTTTCAAACTTGTTTCCTTTCATTGTTTTTATTTTGCACGAGTATGTGCAGGTTAGCTGACTAGAGACTGAGCCCAAGAATGAGCCTGTACTTCTCTCTTCGTAGTCATGAAATGTGCCGTTGATTCAATCTACCTGTGGCTGACTACAGACCAAGGGGTTTTCTTCCCATGCAGCTGGGTGCAAAGCCTATTCTCCTCCTTTGACACACAGATGCTTGAAAGCCTTTTCAAAGGCAGATGTTTTTAACTGAATAAATTCAATAGAAGGGTTGGTCCATTTATTTTAAAAGAAAAAAAAAACCAAGTAGTTTGCTTTCTACGAGGTGCTTCGGGTTTTAGAATACGCCTTTTGGCATTTAAGAAAAATTCATTTACAATTTGCTAATAAGTGGTTATTGCTATTGTTTAATTAGCCAGAGTTTCAATTGCTCTTTCATTTGGAGCAAGATTTCAGAAAGAATTTCCCAAATAATTACATTAGTCACATAGAAATAATGTGATCATTTAAAATTTTTGAACACTCTTCCTAATGAAGACTGTGAATCTCTAACAAGCTCTCAGAATTCAGAGTAAAGTTTCCACAAGGTCAGTAAAGCTTGGAGGGGTGCAGGTCACACAACAGGGGTGCGGGTCACACAACAACACTGTCTTTCATAGCTATAGTGTTTTTCCCATGGAGTTTATGGCAACCAACTCCTGTAACTCTGCTTAAGCTACCCAGGTATTCCTTCAGGGTGAGAGAACAAAGGGAGGGGTATTCCCTGAACGCAGAAATCCAAGCAGTGAGCATGTCCAGGCCTCTTAGCTTTGCTTTTAGTTGGTATTTCCAGAGTGCTCAGCTTTTAGGAAATGTTATTGTTACCAGTACTCCTGTGTGAGCAGATGGTACTGGAGTGGGTTAGGGGCGGAAATGTCCAGCAGGAGCTGCAAGGCAACTTCCACAGATATTCATCGGAAGCTGGAGAGACCTGGAGAGAGGGCTTCCCTTCCAAGCAGTGACCCGGGCCACTGACGCAGGGCAACTAGAAGGCTTGCAGACATGACACAGTTCGTGGGTAGTCTCCATTCAGTTGTCCCAGTAACACACAGTTCACATGTGCAGTACAGTGAAATCATGCTATTAGAAAGGATTAGGTTTCTGTTTGATTTTTTTTTTTAAGACAGTATAGTTCCCTGCAAGGTTCTTTAAAAAAATGGCAAAATAACTTGGCTTTTCTCTCTCCTGATTCTGTCTGAATCAATATTTGATTATATTTTATTCAGGGGCATCTCAGCTATAAGTCACTCAAAAGCTCCTTCTCAGACTGAGATTGGTGCTGAGGAAATCTGTATTATTTTTTCCTGTTAAGAAAGGAAAGAGCAGTAGTTTGGCCATGACTCCAGGTCACCCTCGTTGTGTTCTACTCTAGGTAGGTCAGCTGGTTAGCTCTAAGGTAGACTCCCAGCATCCGCATAGAGACACATTTGACCAGCTGTCACTTTTTATCTGAACACCATACTTTTGTCCTATGTCCTGGACACCATAGTCCTCCTTCCACAGTGCTTGATAGGAATCAATAGGAGACTTACACAAGGCAGGCCTTAAGACATTGACCTACATGTAGCACATTTCAGATAAATAATGGAACCAGGGTCAGATTTTAGAGAAATCCAACATGATATCAAAATCACAGCGGCTAAAACCACTGGCTTCTACCACTAAGTGGCTCCTGAAGTTTATTCAGAAATGTTCAGCACTGTCTCATCCTGTTTTGAATCATGGTAAGAAGAAGAGGAAAATATTGTTTTTAGTTATTGCTACTATTCTCAGTTTCTATTATGTTCACTGTGCTAGAAAATATGAATTGTGCATGTTACTGGAGGCACAGCCCCTATCAAGAGGAGCAGAACTACGATGACCTTCAGATACCCAGGAATATGCACCTTTCTACCCAGACAACTCACTGAGTAACATGGCTTAGGATGGGTAAGGGAGGGAGGGTCAACAGGCTCTGAGCCTTCATGTTTGAGGGGAAATGCACTTAAGAAAAACCATCTAAGTCTAAAATAGTTCTATTTATACCAAAGTCAGGAGTTTCTTTGTTTTGTTTTAAATATTTTATTTATAATCATTATTTTATGTATGAGTGTGTTGCCTGCACGTATGTAAGTGCACTTGTGTTGTGCAATGGCTGTGGACATTAGGAGAGAGTGTCTGATCCCCTGGAACTGGAGTTACAGAGGTTTGTTAGCCGCCACATGGGTACTAGGAATTGAGCCCAGGTTCTCTCCAAGAGCAGCCAGTGCTCTTAACAACCAAACCGTCTGTCCAGTCCCTTGTTTGGTTTGAAATTAATTTATGTTTTAAATGTATGTATGTAAGTACACCCATTGTGCAATGTCCAGGAAGGCCACAAGAGGGCGTTGGATCCCTGGAACTGGAGTTACAAATGGTTGATAGATGCCATGTGGCTGCTGGAAACTGAACCCAAGTTCTTTGCAAGAGCATCCAGTGCTTTTAATCACTGAGCCATCTCTCCAACCGCAAAACAGAAATCAGGAATTTTTAACATACATTCATCGATGTAGCTCATTTTAACCTCCCCAAATTCATCCATAATATTGAAAATTACTGGTCAACCAGTTGACCAATTTTTAAACATTTTGGCTTCATCCTTAGATGTCATTAAATCCCTATGCACTTACAAATTATCCATCAAAATATTGAGATTATAAATATCTTGAACATGAAATTCATTCAGAACAATAACCAAACCAAACAAATCCCCCGTTGGCTTAAAGCCCTGAGTCTCCAGTTTCTCACATCTCTGGGAGAATTCCTGCAGTGAAAACAGCAGTGCTTACACAGACAATATAAACTGCTATTCTGCTTGAAAAGTCACAGGGGACTGCACAGGAAGAGCTGACTCTATATTGCTGTTTTCCTTTACAGTTCTAAATGCAGAGAGGACTTTCACTGAGAGATCTAACTCACAACACTGCTGTAGTGGAAGGGTCCATTCAAGCTACTTAACCTTAGAGCATGCGATCATCTTGCCAACACAATATGAGAAATTTTTGTGGAACATTCACTACAAAGATCCACCAAAGCATTTGCTACAGATATGTCTACGGGGCTGGGTTTACTCTTAGAAAGCTTAGTAACTAGTTCTAAGTACTTCAGAGACACACTTAAAAAAACAATGTCATTAAGATGCATACTTAAAATCACAAGTATACATGAACTCCCAAGCCTTATAGTTTATGAAAATTAATAAAATCACAATCGTGAACCTTAAATATAGCTCCTTATTTAGGGTATGTAGCTAAGAAACAAGTGCTGACCTGGGTTAAACCCTTGGAACACAGAGATTTATGAAGTCCAGAGGAATCATTTTTCTCTATCAAAACTGGTTTATTGTCCGTATCTAGTTACATATGTTGTTTAGAGTCCACTTACTGTTAGATGCTGGAACAGCCACGCTCTCATGATATTGGTGGCTACTTTGGGGAAGATGCCACGCTTTTTGTGACGCTTTTTGTCCTTATCAGGGTCATCATCGTCACCTGTGCTGGGGGAAGCTACACTGTTGTCCAAGCCATCACCTGCAAACATAGTGAATCAAATTTTGACTGATGCTACCTTGATATGCTTTATTCAAATAGAATGCCTTTGGATAAAAACAAAACCAAAAGAGCAGTTAAATGATAATAGTTTCTTTGGCACTTTTTTTTTAAGACAAAGAGAAAGAACAAGGTCTAGGCTCAAAAAATAGTCATATTTAAAGAGAGTCTTCCAAAGATCAATGCTACAGGTCAAAGGGAATTGAAGGAAATATTCCATTTCTTTAGTGGCTTTGTTGCCATGGTAATTACTCCAAAATATGTGGTACCTCTACTAGTGAGCCAGCCAGGGTAGCACTCCTAGCAGGGGTCTCTGCCTGGGCATTTGAACTCCACAGAGCCACGGAGGTGGACTTCTGAAAGGCTCACAAGTGAGACAGCAGCTATTTCTACAGGGGGTGTACCTAAGATGAGTTAGAGCAGGGTGGGGAATGCAGGCAATCTGTCACACAGACAACTTGTCATAGAAATACTTCAAATGGGTTACAATTTCTTCTTACGGTAGGAAGAGCATAATATTTATCAAGGGAAACCCCTAATTCATACTTTTATTAGAAAATAAAGACTATTCAGTTTTTTAAGGGTTTACTTTTACTTTTATTTATGCATATGTTTTTGTATCTTTATGCCACAAGTGTGTGCGTGTGTGTGTGTGTGTGAGTGTGTGTACCCATAGAGGCCAGAAGATGGTGTCGGATCTCCTAGCGCTGAAGCTGTGAACTGCCCAACATAGATTCTGGGCACCAAACTCTGGTCCCCTAGAAGAGCAGAGAGTGTTCTTAACCATTGAGTGCCACCTCCAGCCCCTAGAAAATAACTACTATTTAAATCAAATAGAACTGTAGAACCATAGTCTGGGACGTTCCAAGGATTTCTTCTAGATTTAAAGTATTGCTTAACATCACCTGCTAACATTCCTCTATTGGATCTTATGTTTTTTACTGACTTTTGTTATGAATATTTAAATTCTTATTTTCTAGAATATTTTGGCTCAGCAAAAAGGAAAGAATTCTACTCATAAAATCACATGAACCCAAATAAGTCACAAGCTGTAAGTCAGAAAGTTGTTGTTTTTTTTCTTTTCTTTTTCTTGGCTCCAAAGTCAAGGGACAAATAACACTGGACTCAACCCACTACAGTGAAAAGCAGTTCCCCTTTGTCAAACCTCCTGACCCTAGTAAGCTACCTGAGGCTCCACTGTCCTTTTATGTGAGTGTTAAAAATGAGCTTTTAGAAATGAACAAATTAATTTGGGCCCCCAAAGAACTTCAGCAGCCAGGCTTAGAAATGACATAACAAATACACCCTGGATCACACTCACCCCAGTGAGTAAATCATCACTGACTTACTGCCCAAAGAACTTAATACGTTGGTAAGACAATTTTCACGATGAGTAATACACTGGTTTGCATGGCTTCAGCTTCTCTACTGCTAATCTCTACTCTAGCTAGGTTCTATGTACCAAAAAAAGAAAAAACAAAAAACACCTGTTTTGATTCCAGTTATTCCAGTTACTTACAGTAGCTAGGTCGCAGTTCTTTGATATTAGCTGCTGTCTCAGGAGACCCCTCCTCATTCCTGCATCCCCCTAGCTCCCTAGTTTTCTCAAGTCTTGATGTGTCCTGAGATGAACTTGGGAAATTCTGCTGGGTGAGGAGCAGGTAGATGTCAACATTCTACTATTATCACAGCTATTCCACATCATGAGCTTTTGTTAAACTTCTTGTGGTTTAACCTTTATTAAAATTCACAATTTTCTCGAACATTTCATGGATGTATAGCCTGGGTTCTTTCCAGAAAAGATCACGAAGATTCTCAACTCCAGATTATCATCCCATCCTCCAAATGAAGAAAGACCTTCCTCTGTCAGATGGATGGACTTGTCCATGCAGAGGTCTCTGCTGGACCAGGCACCCACATGCCCAAGCCAGTTCTCCTGCCAGCCTGCCCGGTCTTTACTTTCATAACCAAGTATTTTATGAGAAATCCCTTTGGGTTTGCCTAATAAATTCCTTGAAAGTCCAGTATTTAAAGAAACTTCTTATACAGAGAAGCAATTCTCCATATAAAATAACAATTCATTAAAGAAACATGAGAAAAGAAAACAACTCTGCAGCATTTCAATTTCCAATGGCTAATCTACTTTGGATATGCAAAGGTAGCCAAGGAAAAGAAACATATGACTTGATCAGTGATTAAAAATGAAAAGCTTCTAACCTAACAATGCTGTTTCCCCACCTCTCAATGATAGGTTTCCACCTTTTAAAAAATAGCCTTTTTATCCATTTCAAACCCCTTCAGATTAATTTAGCAAGCAATGCCCAGTGCCTGCCTAGAAAAGAATTCATTGATAATTTATGGAAATATCTACCATAATCCAGTGAAGATGACTTTTTTCCAGCTTTATGCATTAATAGATAATCAAGGCCTTAAAGCAGCCTTAGCTTCCCATTACCTCAGGCTAAAGAATTCCTGAAAGCGTGCCTTGAGGGCACCTGAATTATATACTCCATTAGGAGGGAGGCTTTCTGCATTCCATGTGTAACACTCACCAGAACCTTTCCTGTTTATTCCTGCTGTATGAAAGCAGAAGCATTAGGAACAGAATTTTTTTAAGTGAAGACTTATGTAGATACAATGGAGAACCCTTTCAAGCAGGAGCCAGATCACCCGGTTCAGTCCCTGCCAGTGACCTCTCCCGAATAAAAGGTTTCTGTTACATCATTAGCTCAAGCCAAAAACAGCCCTGGCTTAATGCACAGTTTGTTCTTCCTACTGTTTTTAGGCAAATACAGCTACTTTACTCCCATCTGGGGGGGAAATTACACTGCTGGGTTGTAATCTAAGACAAGATTTTCATTGGAAGCAAATGCTTTCAATCCAGTGTAAATACTGGTGCATGTTCAGAAAAGCCTAAAACAATAAACCCTGCTCCTTCCCGACACAGTTAGGGAAATGGAGAAGATGGGGGCCGAGAGTAGCACAATAAAACAGAGTATTCTAAAAGCAAACACTTTCATAGATTTTAATAAATTGTTTAACCTCTTCCACTTTCTAAAATTGAAAATTGATCTCAGATCGTCTGGACCTCAGAGGAGAGTCTAAACCCTGCAAATGGATACAGTCACCTCGATGTGGTCTCCAGAGGATTTATTTCCTTTTTTTTATTTTTAAGATCACTAAACAAACTTGAAGGACCACGGCCGACCACACGACAGCAGGCCACAGCTCTGAAGCCCATTTGTAAAATGTCAGCAGTGACTTCATTCCTAGAGCTGACTTCTGCCGCCAAATGAAGGCAGCCTGAAAAGGTGGAAATAATCATAAAAATGATGCTACTCCATAAACAAGCTTACGGCCTCATTAGGGTGGGTGGCGGTGGGCGCCACCGGGTGATTTATGCTCGTTTTGCTGATGCTATGAGGAAATGCCACAGGGCAACTTTAGCCAACTGCTAATGGTTTCTGACAGCTTCTTAGCAACTAGTGCAAGCAACGTTGTGGCGTTTGCTAGTGACAGAAACCGAAAATGTCATATTATCTGCCCATGTGTCATGAAGTCCGCGGGGCAATTAACTAGTAGGCCAGTGACTGAAGGCCAGAGGCTCCTGAAAATGGCCTTTGGCTATGCAGAGGCTGCCAAGGCAGGCGCTCTGTGCACACTGCTGCCCGCATGCAATATTCTAATGCAGAAATCCACTCCCTGAAACTTCCTGGGCTCTGATGAGAGCAGACCAGGCCACTCACATTCCTTTCTTCCATCACTGATGTGAATCTCTGAGCACTGGCTCCAATGCTATCAGAGACTCAAGAGCATTCTCTTGCTGTGACTAATTGGCAGTACCTGGCTCTGTGCTTTTGGGCACTGGATTCTAAGGTGCTAGCTATTTTTCTGGGTTCTCACAAATTAGTCTAAAAGGATTCAAGATTACTGAAACACAGTCATTGCCTGTCAGATTGCAGGAAGCAAAGGAACTCTGCACAGTCAAAGGTACTAGTCCACCAACATCAGGCTTCTAACGAGCAAGGGAGAATCTTGGCTACACCTTTCAGTTTCCAAGCTATCAAAACTATGCACTATATGTCAAACTGTCAAATCTTTCAGCGTGGGCCATTTGCCCTTTCAAATAGTATTTAAAGATTGTTTTTACAAAATTTTATAGGCCATGGTCTAGTGAAAGAGGCCAACCAACAAAGAAAGGAATTTGTACTACAATTCGTCTATGGACAATTTCTTGTGAGACCTGGGCCTGTCCCTGTGGAACAAGGCAGGTGACCTGTGGCAGCTCCCAGGCTGTCAGAGCTCAGATTTCAAACACACTCAACTCAAATATCCCAAGTCACCTATTTAAGCATGCCCAGGCATTTAGACTTTGCTATCTCCTGCCTTTCAAGGCAGGATAAAGCAGCATTTATCGTATTCAGACCATTCAGTGGGTCAGATGACCACACCAGCAGGGACTCCTCCCTCATGGCAGCAGGTCAAAGCTCTGCTCCCATTTTTCTCTCTCTTCTATCTTCCGCTCTCCTCTAGGGCTGCCATTCCCCAAAAACTGTACTGGGAGGGAGGCAAAAACAAAACCCTAAAAAGGACCTAAGATTTACATCATAAGGGATAGAGGCTCCTTCTGTCCCGTCAGTGGGCCATCAGGTAAAGATGAAGAGGGTTGTGTGTCAAAGGCCCTCTGTGTCATAGAGGCAAAACTCCCAATGAGGAAAATGAGCTTTCATCTGCCAGGGCAAATGGAGGTGTAACTTGGGACCCTCTTGTTTTGCTGGAAACCAAGCCGGACGTTACCAGACATTCATCGATTCAAGATCATTTTCATTCACAAATCTGTATGGAGACTCCATAGACAGGAGTCACATCCTGTCTTTTGTCTTTACTTTCCTTCTCTTGCAGTGTTTAAAAATAACAGTGTCTTGTGCCCAAATATATCTAGACTTATCAACAAATGACATTGGTAATTGTATTTTTTTATCCTCGATTAAATTCAGTTTTGTCTTGAAGGTCATCTAAATGGCCAATTCAAAGCCACATATAGCTCAGGCTGAAGCTGGCCATTTCTTCCTCATACAGCAAAACTGTTGTGGGTCGTAGCTGTGCGCATGACGTTCACGGAGTCCTTTCCTCCTGTGCGTTTCCTTCCACAGTGTATCTACAGGAAAATAAGACCTCTCACCTGTGGACAGGTCGTGATCCCTGCCTTTCCAGTGGTGACTAGTGCAAATAACTTGTTGGGTTTCTTTTGCACTAATCTGAGTGTGCCTGCCTGATGCTCCTGAGTGTGAGGGAAAATGTAAAAGCTCACTCCAAACCAGGGGATATGTATTCACCCCAAAGTCAGGTGCGATGTCTTCATGTCATGTCAGGAGGGGATCAGCTGGGGTACCTCCTAAGGAGGTGAACTGCCTTCATTTCAAAAAACATGATAGCTGCCAGAATCATTTTGTAGATATTTATTATTTTTGTTTTCTGTGTATGGTTCTAATGTTTGCATATGTGTAAGTGCACCTGTAACCTGTGTCTGTCCCAGAGGTCAGAAGAGGCCATTGGAAATCCTGGAACTGGAGTTATGAAATGCTATTGGCGGCCATGTGGGTGCTGAGAAGCAAACCCAGTTCCTCTGCAAGAGCAGCTAGTGCTCTTAACCACTGAGGCATCTCTCCAGGCCCCCAGAATTATTTTTAAATGTTTTATTTAGGTGTACATATGCAGCTGATTGTGTATGCAATGCCCTCAGAAGCCAGAAGAGCATGTCGGATCACCTGGAACTGGAGTTATAGGCACTTGTGACCTGGCCCATGTGGGTTCCTGGATACCAACCCAGGATCTCTGCAGGAACACTAAGTGCTCTTAACTGCTGAGTAAATCTCAAGCCCCAGAATCATTTTTTAAAAGTACATGTCTGATCCTATCACCTTCTTTGGCTCCCCTTTGACTTCAAGATAACAGTCACACCTTTTAGCCTCTAATGAAGGGCCTTTCTTGGCCTCCCTCCTGGGTGTTTCCAGCACAGATTTTGCCAAGTCCAAGTGTGCTCAGGCATCCACCATCCAGCACACTGCAGTTCTTGGATCTCTTAGTGGTTTAGGGGCAGCTCTTCTCTGCAGCTGGCTGCTCTTCCTTTTCCCAGTAATGTGGCAGACTTCTGATCTTGAGAATTAAGGTCAACTTCCATCTCCCACAAGAAGCCTTTGCTGGCCGGGCCATGTTCTGGCTCCCGTCTGTCACTGGTGGTTTCTCTTTGCACAGCACTCCTTTCTCTGTACATCGCACTTTCCTGCAGGTACTGGCTTTGGACATGGTCTGGACTTCATTTCATCAGGGATCAAGCACACTCCTCTCTGTTCTCTAACCCGGTGATAATACGATGTAAATGAACACTGTGCCCATTGCTTTTTAAAATGAAAGAATGAATGCCGGAATACATTTTTCATTGTGCCTGGAAGCCATGATCTTAATTTCCACCTGTAACATATCTTTTCATTTACACATGAAACTTAAAAAAGCTTCACCCATTAAATTTGATAAACAACTCAAAAAGCCTAAAAAAAATGCATTTCCCATAATTAGAAAGTTTCCTCAAAATCTAAAGCTCATCTAAAGAACAAACTAGAAGTTAAGGTATCAGAATGCTTGACAATGCTGTCTTGCCCTTGGCAAGACAGACTACTGCTTCCTACAATTGTCACTTAAAATGGCTTACTTAACTAAAGTATTATTCTGTTGGTGCTTTATTCCCAAGTTCAGTTTTAAAAGATAAAGTAAAGGCTATTTGTTTTCCATTGGCATTTTTTTCTAATGAAATCATTGTAGTCCACTCTTTTATACATCTCCTAGTTCTGCTACAACAAAGAGTCTCAACTACATTCAAGCAGACAACTCCAGACTCAGATTTTATACATCTGGTATAAATATAAAGTGCTGAGGACCCAAAATTCCCTTGGCTTTTCCAAGACTTGCACCAGCCTTTCCAACAACATTCTTATGCACCTGCCTGGGCAGTATCAACCATGGGTTCTCTGGAGACCTTAGTATATAAGTTCAGGTCAGAAAATTGATCATAGGTGACAGTGAGAAGAATTTTTGTCATATGAAAACACAGCCCCAGCCCTTCAGTCTTATTACTCAACTTTGAAATAGAAGCAAAGTGTTCTTATACCTCTGAATCTGATCTAATATTACAGAGAGTTGTCAAACTCCAATGATTAACTTGTGAGTTTAGTTGTATAGGGTCATGTTAACTTCCCATCCTCCTTTTTATACGCCTTCTCACTCTTATGTGTTAATGCTTCCTTATTCTTCTTAGTTCAAAGTCATTCCTGGTTGACCAAAGAACAACAAAACAAAGCATATTTTATCGCTCATAGCTTTCCTAAAAAGTTTGAGGGATTCTTTTGGAAAACAAAATAAGAAGTTAGCTGTGGGCACCTGCTATGGCAAAGTATAGTTCCAGCAGGGTCTTCCCAGGTTCCCAGTGGTGCAGACACTCCAACGGCACTGAGGGAAAAGATGTAGTAGTTGGCAATGAGGGCCAACTCTAGAGTCAGGCCCATGGCAGACACTAATCACGGCAACAGAAAGCTGAGGTAGAAGGATGGTTGAATTCAAGACCAGCTGGGATTACGTGGTAAGACCCTATCTCAAACGACAACAAGCAAATAATGATTAAGCACCTTGAAATAAATATATCACTTTTACTTAGAAATAGCTCCAAATGTTACCAAATTTTGGCTTTACTGAAATTTGTCAGGAGACTTTGCCTTTCCACGTGATTTCAGATTTGTTAAATGGTGACAGGAGCACATTAGTGGTTAACCACTACAGAATGAGCTGTCTTACTCAACCCTTCAGTAGACTCATGGCCTTACAGAAAGGTAAGAGAAGAAACAGAGCTTCCACTCACCTTCCGTGATATGCTGCGCACCGTTCCTCACCGGAAGTGCACCTGCAAGCACGTTTGCTTTGCAGCACCCTGGCTGGGCATCATTTCGCTTAACAAAACTCACTGCGCTCCCACCATGGCCAGAGTACCACCCCAACACTGAGGAACACAAGTGGCAAGTAACATGTCTACCACCATACCATCCTGATCAAGCCTCAGCAGGCTTTAACTTGGAATCTAAGCAAAGCCAGGCACAGTTAGTACTTGGATGAGACACAGATTATGAATGCTATCAAAGAGTTTCAGAGTCAATTAAGCAGTCCAGCTGGAGGGCACAAAAGGTAAACAACACAATCACGGTGATAAATGTACAATTGCAAGCTCAAGCACTTTATTGGCAGCGATCTAACTGGCCTCCACTACAGTGATCTTCAACTTAAATCTGAAGGGAAGAAAAAACTAAGGGCAGAAGACAGAGGAGAGCACTCCAGACCTTGGGAATGGTAGTCCGGGAGGCCTCAAGCATCACTCCACAGGGAACTCACTGGGAAAGTGGAACAGACAAGGTTTGACAGTTAGAGGAACCAGAGTACAGTTGTTTGGGAACCTTGGGGTTCTGGGAATCCTGACTTGTCAAGGTATGTATGTGAGCTTGTCAGCATTTTCTCCATTTGTGCCTTACTATTACACAAAGTTCACTGAAAAAAGCCTCACTCAGCAGTGTCTCTTTCTAGTTTAATATCATATATCCCCCTATTCTAAACTAAGTATAAAAAAAACATGGGGGGAGGGCTGAAGAGATGACTCGGTGCTTAAGAGCACTGGCTGCTCTTCCAAGGGACCCAGGTTCAGTTTCCAGCACCCGCATGTCTGTTAACTCCAGTTCCAGGGGATCTGAATTCCTCCTCTGACCTCCATGGGCATTGTACAATGTGGGTATACTTTCACGCATGCAAGCAATACACTCACACACATAAAAACAAGTAAAATATTTTTTTTAAAAAACATGGGGTGGGAGTTGGTGAGATGACTCAATGGAGAAAGGTGTTTTCTGCCAAGCCAGATGACCTGAGTTCAATCCCTGAAACCGTCAGAGGAAGGAGGAGAGAACTGATTCCAGCAAGGTGTCTACTGACCTGCACACTGTGGCATATGGGAGTAAATAAATAAATAAAAAGTAATAAAAATTTAAATATTAAAAAGAAAGGAATGAGGGATGGGAAAGCAACAAGTCCATTCATACAAATCCCAGCGTAGACACTGATGACAGGGATTGATTGGTAAGCAGGCCTCTTGGACAATTAGAACATATTTTCCTGCATATGAATGGCGTTAGGATCCAAGGCCATCTCAGCATAAAGCAAAGTTGTGCATTAAGTGAACCAAACTCCAGATGACATCTGACTCCTGAGTGCAGGAAGTCAAGAGGTACTCAGGGAAGGAGAAAGTGGCGTCTTCTTCACATTTCTGAACACAGTCATGCAAAAGTCAGAGTGTGCACAGTTGTCTTTAGGGCTTCCTTTCCTGTACCTCTGGAGGTTCTTCTGCTCGGCCCCCCTCTCCTTGCATTCCCAACACCTCGAAGAGACTCTCCTCTTACCTGGACCTGTTATTTTAGTGCCTTAGATTCATCTTCATCTTCTCCCATCAATCAGAATGCTTACCTTGCATGCTTGTGGTACTAAGCTAGACTGTAGGTGAAAAGCCCTGGAAGGGGCACTTCAGCAGAGAGGGGCAGCTACTTCCTTTCTCAACTTCCTAGAAGTGTTGGGGGGTTTAAGTAAGAAATGCTGCTGGGGGCGCGGGGGGAGCGGGACACACCAGTAATCCCAGCACTTGGAAGGTACAGGCAAAGGATCCAGACTTGAAGCTCATCCTCAAGTACATAATGAGTTCTAGGTCAGTCTGCTACCTATTGCTGAAGACTCTACATCCCCGAGTCGCAGAAAAAACAAAGGAAAATCAAGCTGGTACTGACCTCAAAGCTTCCTTTCTACAAGATACGCCCATTGGTACAATAGCGGTGTGAATGTTATGGGAGAGATCAACCACTTTGTGTTTGAATTTAAGGTCTTCACAAGACAGAGTCCACACCTGACACTGTTATCAGGACAAAGAACCTACGGCTAGACAGGTCACAGGCTGCAGAGAACCTACTACTTTATTCTGTTAAATAATGACTTATAGCCATAGATCAGTGCATCTCTCAATTTTCACAACAGAAGCTCCTTGATGAAGCAAATGGCAAATTAACACAGAAGCCATTGGTCAACGTGCAGAGCCCAAGAGACTACAGAGTGCTCGGCACTAAATGACACATCTATATCGCATTCTTTCCTCCCAAGGCGTGGGATCATTGAGGATAAAGGACAGAAAGGTTGTGATGAATGAATAGAAGGAAACTGTTTTCCAGATGCAAGAGGGAAGTTGCATATGAACCTATGAACCCACAGTGCTGTAAAAGCATGCAGAAGACCTGCAGAAGCCCAAGCCAGACAAAATTCCAGACTGGATAAAAGCCCTATCCCTGAGGGACTGCTGGCAACTGACAGTTGCTGGGAGACAGAGTCAGTTTTCTTTAACAGTGTGATGCCAGTAGGTGCCCGTGTTCCAGGGACTGGCGCCACATCCAAGAGCATTTAGATTACGCAAACTGAAGGGAAAGGACTTGAAAAGAATCGGGTATGAAGTGGGGAGGAGGTAAAATCAGGGGTAACGATGGGTGGAGGGGTCTGAATATGATGCAAATACACTGTATGAGATTCTCAAAGAATCAGTAAATATTTGAAGGTCCCAAAATAAATATAGTGAAACAAAATAATGCCAATGAATCTGACTCTTTAAAAATGACAGTTTCAGCCAGCTGTGGTGGCACTCCGAACGCAGAGGCGGGAGAGTCTCTGTGAGCTGGAAGCCAACCAGATCAACATTGCCAGTTCCAGGCCAACGGGGCTATAGAGAGACCTTGTCTCAAAAGAGAAAATAAACAAATATAAAATAAAAATGACAGTTTCTGTTAAAGTAAATAAGGAATTTTAAAACATTCAGGCTATATTGAAAAAGATGAATTTTTAAATAATTAATTTATGCCAATCTTTTTAAAAAATAAGTATGAGTGTTTTGCTCACAAGTATGTAGATACACTTGTGTCCTGCAATGCCCACAAGGACTAAAGAGGATAGCAGACACCCTGGAACTGGAGTCACAAACAGACTTTAGCCACCACGCGTGCGCTGGGAACCAAGCCTGGGCTGGGTCCTGTGCACGAGCCGCCAGTACTCTTAGCCAGAGAGCCGTCTCTCCAGCCCTAAGGGTATCTGGTCTTGACACAGGGTTCCTAAGATCCATGTGGTTTTTTTGGGTGGGGAGGTGTTTGCTGTTCTTGTTTTTGAGACAGGATTTCACTATATAGCCCTAGATGGACTGGAACTCATGATGTAGACCAGGCTAGTCTTGAACTCAGACATCTGACTGTCTCTGCTTCCTGAGTGCTGGGTTTAAAGCTTTTTATAGATTGTCATCACTGTGAACACTCTTGGGATGCAGCCCAGTGAACACACGAGGCAAAGATCATTAGTGTGCAGATGTAGGTCACTCATAATTTGGGTGTTTATAGGCCAGAGATTGCCAGCCTGGTGAAATAAATTCAGAATTACTTCCTTTGGGTGAATAACACATTCAGTTAAGCTTCCACCACTTCATGACTCTCCACTGTCAACACAAACGCTGTATAAAATGCAGCTAGGTGAGAAGTGCGGAGAGAAGCCAGCTGAGCAGCTGTGACCCAGACAGAAGACATGAATTTCTGTGGAGCACCCAGAAGACTTCCCAAAAATGTGTTTGAAAGAATTAAATGAAGATTATAGACTAAAAATTTATAGACTGTTTGAGCTCTCCATTGAAGTTTGTCAAATTCATATTTATCATTTATGTAAGCTTTATTTGTAATATGTTTATATAAGTGTTCATATAAATACAGCACCATGGACAGATGCAAATACAGTGAGAAATCGGGTAGTTCTCCATCATCCCTCCCCCCTGAGTCACTGGACTTGGTTCTTTTGAGATAAGAATATTTTTTTTCTAGAAATTAGTATGATTTTTTTACTTGCATTCTCCTCGGGAAAACAAGAGATTAGTTGCCTTCACTGAGAGGACAAACAGCAATGATGAACAGGAAAGAAAAAGCACAGATTTTATTCATTTTTCATCCATTCAGCATCTTTTTTCACAACTAAATGCCATGGAAAATCCCTGCAAAAACTGTATAACTTCTTAATGGAATTTTGGACTCTTCCGGATGTGGGCATGCTTCAAGATGTTACTGAAATCTATATAGTTACATTAACAGTAAAACAAAATGGAAATACCCCAATTTTTCTTCCAAGAAAATTAAGAAAATACACTTGTGAAGGCAAGGCAAGGCAGAAATCATCCGCTATCATTCCAACTGGTGCTCAGAAAGAGTTCCATAAAGCTCATACTGGAAACAGTCTCCCTAAGGTATATGTTACTCATGCAATTACCGATAACAAAAAGGCTCAGTGTAACTGAGGATATGCTTTTTCTAAACAGGAAAAAAACTGGTATCATATACAGAATTTATGGACATGCAATACACACATTACACACATATAAATATACCACACACTCCACTCATAAACACAGACCACATACCAACACGTATACACACATACACACATATCACACCACATACAAATACATGTATACACCACACATACACAAGAAAACATATACCACAACACATACAAATACATATACACACCAAATACACATACACACATCACACACACATACACACATTCATATATACATATACACACATACCACAACACATAAAAAATAAATACACACCACATACATGTACACACCAAATACATACACACATACACACAGGACACACATATGCATATACACACATGTACACACCACATGCATACATACACACACCACACACATGCCACACGCAAGTATATACCACACACAAACATATTTGCTCTGGTCATGTTTCCAAAAGATTACCATCTGTTTATTTTTAAAATTCCATATTCCACTGTATGTTTGATGGTTATTACTAATGTGTGCATATGTGTAGATATATATGATGCTCATAGATATGACAACACTTATACATCTTAGTTTTATAGGATATATTTGAAAAGTAGGATTTGAAAGCAGTTCCTAAAATCTAGATTGGAGGCCATGGCGTTCGTCTTCAGCTGCCTACAGAGTGATGTGTAGTGTTCAGCAGCCCTACTTCTTACACAACACTGAAGACCTACTAAGCCAGTGTTTTAGAGGGTCCAGAAGGAACTGAGTGACTTTATACAGTCAAGTGAGGAACAATGGGCTAGACCTTGCATCAAAGTGTAAACTCACATACTTTCTCTAGAGAAATGACCAGCAAATTCTCAGATGGAGCAGCTGTGCTCACTGCTGATGTGACTCTCAGAAGCTTGGACATCTGGTTTACTGCCTCACAGGTTACAGATTGAAAGCTTTGTAATAAACATACTATGAAAAAGAGACAAAATATATGTAACCAAGAAGCAGTTGCACTGGAGAAGGTCAGCACAGTGGAAGCAGCCCCACGATAGCATGGAGTTGTAAATTCTGTGTCTACTGACTTTAATTATATAGAAAACATCTGTTATAATTATATATGACAGAGTGCATTGCGATCTCAAAATAATTCCATCAAAAAATCTCTAAGGGGCTGGAGAGATGACTCAGTGGTTAAGAGCACTATCTACTTTTGCAGAGGATCCAGATTCAGTTTCCAACATCCATATGGCAGCTAACAACCATCCATAACTCCAGTTCCTGGGGAAGCCAATGCCCTTTGAGCCTTCCTTCGAGTTGCACACATGAGATACACTTACATACATTCACACAAAACACCCCCACACATAATTAATTAATTTAATTAATCAATTAAAAACATATCTCTAGAAGTTGCAATGTTTCAAAAAGTAGGTTTCTGCTACTGTAGACCACAGGTTCCTGAGAGACATCAGAGAAGCCAGGGTAACATGGCTGTATTCTATGGAAGCTTTTCAAGTGCATACCCTCTCTTCAGTGGGTCAGACTTCACAGCACAGTGTTCAGAGTTGGATAAGGCAATACAAGTCCCCCTCTGACTCTGCACAGCTTCCTTTGCATGTGCAGGTCAGGCACTCCTGGAAGCCCTCCTCCTCATTGCTCCCTGATGCTGTTCTCGGTGGTAAGGAGGTACGAGGGAAGGCATGTGCAGGCCACAGACATCTGTGGATGGAAGCCAGAGAACGAGAACACAGCAGGAGAAAAGGATCCCAGGGGAAAGCAGAGGTCGAGGAAGAAATGCCCTGGCCGATGGGAGAGAAGAGACATTATCTGTTCAGTGGACTGTTTTACAAGGTAAACAGGACTAATTTGCAAAATGTAGAGCAGCAAGTGTTTGAAAAAGAATTAAGGGATACTAAGTGTGCTAAGTATAACTGAGAGAGAAGAAAAAGTAAGAAGCTGAAATGAAAGTGAACCCTGTGACTTACTCTGTAAGCCCACCTAAGAAACTCAATAGCACCTGAAAACAGTGGTTTAAGAATTACCAGCACGTGTCTATTAGTGTACATAAATGTGGTTCCTTTTGATTAAGGAGAGTCCAGTTCTTTTGTGGATTTATAGTGCCACTCACAACAGGGACTCAGGCCACTGGGGACAAGTGCTTGCTTTTCAGAATAAGCAAACTTTCCACAGTGGCAGCTTCACTCGGTGGACACAGTAAAGATAAAACTGCCTTTCCAGAGAAAACCAGCACTCTAACTTTCATGTGCAGATAGATACCTGGGATCTTGTTAACCACAGACCTGGAGTCACTGAGGAAGCATCTGAGAGTCTTCATTTCTAATGTTACCCCGGGGTCTGTGCCTGAGGCACTGCTAGTCCACAGCTCACACTGTGTCTCAGCAAGATTATGGCGGATCTTTCTTCTGACACAAACAGCTACAAAGGTGCTGGGTGCCTAACTCCCTCGAGAGAAAGGTAGGTACTGTCTCTGGTCACTCCATGGAAGGGACAGCGCACCTGCCCTGCTGCTTCCCATTCAGAGGCAGTGGCACAGCTAACAGCTGCTTGACTGCATGTCATAGTAAGGCACAGTTAGTCTCATCTCTTGTGTCAGGGCCTGTTTGCCATGTAGCCTAGCCCACATCCCGCCTCCTATTTTACCCTAAAAGCATAGATCTTGGAGTAGGATGTGAGGGTTCAAGTAAACCCCATCTTCATCACAGAGTGGCTGTGTCAAGATACAGCATAGCTTTAAGGCTCCCTTCTGCATCTCTGGAGACAGTAATCTGGTAGCTGTACTTGTACCTTGGAATTGCTAGACACTTGAAGTAAAACCAGCAGCTCAGAAACGCCGTGCACTTCACCTGGCAGTGGTGGCTCGGCTCTGTGAACTGAGTGCTTCTGTTTTGCTCCTGGGGACTTCCTCTGAGCAGGGAGACATCAGTCTGAACCCTCCACTAAAATGAAAACAATTCTTGCTACTCCTTCCATCCTGCTTCCATTCCTAGAAGCCACGCTTCTCCAAATATCTCAACTCTCCTACCATTGCGTGCTGCCTTTTCTTTCCTTTTGTTTTCTTTTCTTCTCTTCTCTTTCCCTTCCCTTTCTTTTCATTTCCTTTTCTTCTTTCAGTCTTTCTTTTTCTCTTCTTAAGGAGCTCTGGAGTAAGCTTTGTAAGTTAATGAAAATAAGCAGCAGTGCTCCCTGAACAGCCAATCTCAAGCTGGCAGTTGCTGGTACAGGGACAGTGGGGAGCAGGTGTCACTGGCTCAATAGCTCCTAATACTACTCACAGGCACCTTTTAACATTGTACTCGGTATCTGGAATCAAGGAGCTACTGAACCTCATGGACAATATGTTTTCCTATGCATGCATCCTTATGATAAAGCTCAATTTATAAATGAGGCAGGGAAGAGATTAACAGTGACTAACCCTGAACTTAAACAATTGTAAATAGTACACCATAATAAAATTTACTTAAAACTTGTTAATTATTTATAAGTTTATAACTTTCCATTTATTGTTTTGGAAGCACAGAACACTGAAACTACAGAAACTGAAACTTCATATAAACACCAGGACCACTGTGCAAGTTCTTATTTTGCTTACAAAATAGGCTCAGTCATAACATTTCCTTTGTTCTTTAATTAATACTCCTAAAGCATTGTTAATAGATATGGTTTTTGCTTCACCAATGCAAAAAACAGTTCTAACATCTCAGAAAGTATCTTGAAGATAGAAGTATACTCTAAAAAAATAAGATTAATTTCCCATCCTTGTCTGTATCAGAGCTTCTTGAACCATATATTGGATCATATAACCAAATGCAGAGATTGCAAACAATTTGGTTTCAGAACAAGTAGTCACCAAAAATTAATTCAAACTCAAATGTAAAAAGTATCTGGCAGTGCCTGGCCATGTTGCATCAGGAAGCTTCACTGCAGTCTTGGTTCTGTGCAAGTTGCAGTGCCAGAGCATAAACATTCCCACTCAAACCCACTGTGCTCTTACAGAAACACAATGGCTTACCTACAAAAAACAAGGATTTAATATTTTCCTCATTCCTCAGCACATAAGAAGTAGATTATTACATCTCTTTATTGTGTGCTACAAGATTTTATTTTAAAAAGTGCTGTTTGAGTTGCTGATTTGAGTTTCATTAAAAAATATTTGAACAAGAAAAGACCAGGCAGGAACACAGCAAGGGCACATGCCACCACATCTGACAGCGGAGGTCTGCTCCGGAACTCACACAGTGGGAAAGAGCCATGAACTCCCAGAAGTTGACCCTGACCTCCACGCCAACCCAGCATGACAGTCACTCACAGGTGCCCCCTCCAAACACAGAGTAAATAAAATCTAAAAATGAAAATTTCTAAGAAATCGTTAAATGAATTTTGGCTTGGAACTGGGACAGAACTTCCAGCAATTTCTGCAGTGGCTTAAATATACTTCTGCCATTTTGTGTTGTATAAAGGAATCTTTATCAGCATTGACAATTATGAAATAAAAATATCAGTGAGCTGTGAAAAATGCTTTACTTTCAAAAGTTTCAAATATTCAGTCAAGATCTAATTCTCTTTGTAAAAATAGACAAGTACATACATCTTCTGTGTATGTGTGTGGTACTGGAGATTGAACCTAGGGTCAAAGAAGATTCTGGGAAAGTGTTGTGCAGCCGTGAGCCACATCCCTACTTCATTATCCTGTTACTGTGGGATCTGCTTTCATCTATAACAAATGGTAAAATTATATGTATACCAAAGAATTGATTTAGAATAAATTTCTTTATAATTTTTTATCAGAAAATGTTTGGTTAGTATATCTATTTCATTTACCTATATGGGATCACGTAAAAAGTTCTCCAGCAAAAGAGGTCTGCAGTGGGAAAGATCTGAGAAGTCCCAGTCTAGGCATTAAAAGTAATAGCCACACTGAAAGCTGACATACATCCAGCCTTTACTAGATACCTGAAACCAGTCATGGCATTAATTTTAAATAAAAATAATCCTTATGAAAACTTTATAAGTTAAAGTTAATTTGTTGTCACAGTAAAAGGAAAAGAAAGTATGCTTTTTATTGTTGTTGTTTCTACATTGAAAAAAAAAATTAAGAGGCTTGAGGTAAAGAGATGGCTCAGTAGTTAAAAGCATTGGCTGCTCTTGCTGAGGATGTGGGTTTACTTCTCAGCACCCACAAGGTGGCTAACAACCATTTGTGACTCCAGTTCTGGAGTATCTGACAACCTCTCCTGGCTTCCATGTGCAATGAACAACACAGGTGCACTTACATACAAGCAGGCAAAATACTCATACACATAAAGTAAAAATAAATAAATCAAAAATGTTTTAAAAAGCTGAGCATGGTCATATATGCTTATAGTCCCAACACTTGAGGCTCAGGCAAGATGATTCCCTGTGTTTGAACCTGGCCTGGGCTACATAGGTAGGCAGTGTCTCCTAAAACGAAAAGACAAAACCAAAACCAAAATCAAGAAAAAAAAAAAAACCCTCTTCATTTGATGTGTTGCAAATTTTTCAATGCCTGTTCAAACAGCAGTTTACCTGGGCTATCTTGTTAAACGCTTGTCTGAACTACCTCATCTAATCCTTACAATATCGCTGCCACACACAGCAGACTGGGAATAGGCCATTATAAAGATAAGGAAAGGAAGGTCTTTGTAGATTTGAACTCAGGTCTGACTCCAGACTAACCTCTTAGACATTCCAGAACCTTCCTTTCCTTTTTAATGTCCTTAGATTAGATAACATCAGCCTTGACCTTTCTCTGACTTCTAGAAGTTCTTCAAGGGTGTCAACAGCCTTTCCTCAGCATAAACTCCAGAATCTTATCTGATTTCCTAGGCCAGGGAAACAGAGCAAAATACAGCGTGAGAATGACACGTGAGAGCGTCTGAGTCAGAGGGAGTAAAGCAGGCTTAATGGGAAAATCACCTTTGAAATACACAAAGAAGACAAATGCTAAATATTCACAGATATAGAGAAAGTTCATCAGAAAGGCAGGACCCCAGCTCCAATTCTTTTTAAAACCACATTGCAAAATCTTGCAACAATTTTCCTGAATGTACCTCCAAACAATGGAGAAAATTCTTTAAAGCAAAAACCTTCCTGTAAGAGGTGAAATATAAGGGAGCCCTGTGCACTAGAGTGCAACCCCACTGACCCCTCCTGGCCAGGTTCTCAGAAGGGGACACCCATGGAGTAAAAACTGTGCCCGGGACTCCCCAGCCTCATACTGCATCATCAAAGTCTCCTCACTTCAGAACTCTGAATGTCTGCTACTCAGAAAGTCAGCAGTTACCTGTCCTCCCACAATATACGCTCTTCAGTTCGGGACACACAGTTAACATTGCACAGGCCGAGTAGCTGTTCAGGGCAAGAAGATGGAGGTAGGGCAGACATGAAGCTCAAGGAGTTTGGGGATTTGAGGGTATGTTTTTGCTGTTGTTGTTGCTGCTATTATTGCTGTTCTAGGTATTTTGGTGTCAAAAAACGGAAAAGTCAGATCCCTAGAGATGGCTCAGTGGTCAAGAGCACTGTCTGCTCTTGCAGAGGACCCGGGTTGGGTTCCCAAAATCCACATGGTGGCTGTCAGTAACTCCAGCTTCAGGGAATCCAACTCCCTTTTCTGGCCTCTACGGGCACTGCACACATGTGGTACACTTACATACATGTAGGCAAACACTCATATGCATAAAATAAAAATAGATAAAATGAAAAAGAGGTACGTTCCCCCTCTCCAGGAGAGAAGAATATAGAAATCCAAACAAACCGCCTTATGAAACAGCAGCTGCGAGCAAAGGGCACTCACATGCGCTCACACACCAAGCAACAGCAGCGGTCCCTGTGGAAATCATCCCAGGCACAGCCTGGGAGAGGTGAAGCTTCAGAAAGGGTTTTCAGCAATGACGTGTGAGAAGGTGTGAGAAGGAAGTCTAGAAACTAACGGATTATTCTCACTTTGCTCTTGTCACTTCCTGGATCTAATTGTGACCCCTCCTTTGCCAGGGCTGAGCACTCTAGGAACAGCCAGCTGGAGTGAGGCTGCTCCCTCTCCCTCTTCCTCTCCCTCTCAACCAGACAGAATGCCAACCCCAGGCCTGTCTGACTCCTGAGTTGGCCTATGGCCTAGAATTCCTTGCTATCGGCCCCACCTAGCAGATGGGGCATGCCAAACTCCAGGCCTGAACCTGCTAAACCCCTTTGGACACTCTGTCTTAGACCACCCAGCTGTCTGCACACAGGCCAACTTCTACATCCAGGGTAAGTGTTCCAAAGCCACATTCCTCTTAACAGGAGGGGGGGGGGGGATCTGCTCTGGCCCAGCCTTCCCTGCCCAGTACCTCTGCAGTGCTGGGGTTCTAGCAAACCTCTCAGGCTTCACATTGACAACCTCCTTCTTATCTCAAAAACTAAATCTGTAAATAGTTCAAATCCAGGTAGTCTATGAGAGAATGATTTCCATATTGGTTATGAAAAAGGGATGTGGGAAACACAGCCACCTTCCCTGTCTCATTCCTACCCAAAGAATTATTTCTTTGAGAAGCACACCTGAAGTGACTCTCAGTAGGCTGGCATCTCTGGGATCACTAGGCAGAGAGTCTCCTTCCTAAAAATACTGGCAACTGCAGACAAGAGCAGGCTGAGCTGAGGAGAAAGAAGGGGAAGTTGGGAGGCCAGTCTCTGCAGGCCCAGAGCTAGCTGTTTCTTTTAAAGCCAAAAGACCCAAGAATGACTGGGTTTTAAAATATTCAATTACATTTTTTTTAACATTCACCAAATGTATTATAGTGTGTCAATGCTCTGAAGCACATGCTGGATACTCTTGACAAAGTAACTGGAGGCACAACAACAGACACAATTTAAAATCTAACTGATGAAGAATTTGTCTATTGATAAAAAATATCAGAGTTGTCTATCATTTACTTATTATGTGTGAGCATGCCATTGTGCGCATGTGGGGATCAGAAAACAACTTGAGAAAGCTGATTCTCATCCTCTACCATGTGGGTCCTGGGGATTGAACTCTAGTCGTCAGACTTGGGAGCAGGTACCTTCACCTACTGAGCCATCTCCCCCTCACCTAGAAATATCAAATGTTTAACAGTCATGGCATGAAAAGAAAATTGCCACCACAGAATACTCAATACTTCCCAAGTGTGGGATGTGAGTTTTTAAAAATATTTATTTATTGTTATTTGGGGGGCACCCATCCCACAGAGTATACGTGGAGGTCAGAGGACAACTTTGTGAAGTTAGTTTTCTCCTTCCAACTCAGGTCATCAGACCTGTGCAACAAATATCTTTCCTGAGCTATCTCACCAGCCCAAAACATGACTGTCCGAAATCAATGAAAGCTAAAACTATAGAGAAGCTGTCCTCAGGAATCACACTCATAGCCACTCCTCTACCTGACTGTTCTCCTAACTTAAAAAAAAAAAAAAAAAAACTTATTAATAAAGAAAGGACTGTGGTTGTTCTGGAGTAGGACATAGTCTCCTTGGATGTGGGATGGTGATTTGAGTCTAGACCTTCTAAAAGCTGGCAATCAATCAAGAGAAAATTCCCTAATGGTCGAACAGTGATTTCACAACACTGGGCCACTGCTGTGCATCTTTCCAAATACCCCACTTCTCCAAACACATGTTTCTGTATAAACTCCAGGTCACAGCTGGGACTGAAATCACAGATCAGTCATCACTCTCTGTATCATCCTTATGAAGTGAGTCTCTCTTCCTTGGTCCACAAGAACTTGCTGGTGAGAAGGGACTACCTAGCTCTAACTTAAAGAGTTGTGTGAGAACCAGTGAGACCAGATGTGAAAACTCTCCTGAAAATGTGGCATTCTGTAAAGATGCCCCTGTCCCTTGGGAGAAAATCTAGAATTATCCAAGGCAAGGGTAAAGGCATTTCCCATGTGCAAACAATAAACTCTAACCCCACAGTTTGCTTACACACAATTATTCCTACTATATTCCTAAGGTTTGACACTAGGAGGTAGTCAGTGTTTGTTGAATGAATGTCAAACTGAAACAAAAAAGCTATTGAAATTTTTCTAAGATTATTTAAAGTGGTTTAAGAAAAATGGAGGCAACAGAACAACATTGCTGCCTTTGCCTTTCTTTACACGCAGAAGTTGAATTTCTTATCTGGAGTTTGTTTCTACTCTTTACATATAATGAAATATATAGAAGTCATTATAGGAAAAGTTAACAAGAATTTGATCACATTTCTCTGGGGTCGGGGGGAGTTTCTAAATCCTAATTTTCTACATGAGAAGAAGTTTTACACAGGAAACAACAGAATGACTGTTGAATTAACAGACTGAAAACAGAAGAACAGCTGACAGTATCTCTTAACATTATGACACTTTCCAAAAAATATTTTATTTATTATTTTTATTGTATATGTATGAGTCTATAGTCTATATATATGGAAGTGCACCCACACAATGCAATGCCCACAGAGGTCAGAAGAAAGCCTTGGGTTCCCTGGCACTGGAGTTACTGATCATTGTTAGCCATCATGTCAGTGCTGGGAATCGAACTTGGGTCCTCTGTAAGAGCAATCGGTGCTCTTAAATGCTGAGCCATCTCTCCAGTCCCAACATTATGCCATTTTTGAAAAATCACAAACAACTAATGAAATGCTATCATCATTCACCTGGCTAAGCATGAATCTCCACGCAGCCTGTCACACTGGCTTCCCAGGAGCCTCTACCAAATGCTTTCAAGTAAACACAAATAATCCATTTCTTTCTCTCTCTCCCCCTCTCTGTTGTCCTCTCTCCCCTCTCTCCCCCTCTCTGTTGTCCTCCTCCTTCCTCTTCTCTCTCTCCCCCTTTCTCCTCTCTCTCTCTCCCCCTTTCTCCTCTCTCTCTCTCTCCCTCTCTGTCCTCTCCCCCTTCCTCCTTTCTCTCTTCCTCCTTCTCTGTTGTTCTCTCTCCCCCTTCCTCCTCTCTCTCTCTCCATTCTCCCTTCCTCATTCCTTTTCTCCCTCTCTCTTCCTCTCCTCTCATTCTCTCTCTTTCTCCCTCTCTCTCTCCTTCCCTCTCTTTTTCTTCTCTTTCCTCTCCCTCTCTTTCTCCTTTTTTCTACTTAAACGAATCCAATTAAGTACTGTATGGGTCACTCAGAGCAAAAGCAGTTAAAATGATCATTTTACATTTCATGAAGAACACTGTTATGTTTAGCTGTTCTATTCATTAGAAGCTGTATTAGAGAGCATATATGATAGTAGTTTGAAGGGTCATAATGCCCAGCAACGACTGATTCAGTCAGGAGCATTTTGTCCTCTTTATTTGCAATGAACATAAACAGTGGGTTTTTAAATAACTCCACAGAGGATATGTGAAGGGTAATCATAAGTTCTTGTCTAATTTTATTATCAACACTGATGTAGTGAAAGAAAATCAACACTATTTCCTAAAGATAGCTGGAAAGAGAAATTCATTTATAAGGAAATCACTATAAGAAGACCAGTAAGACTAAAACCCCCAGTCCTTCAAGTGGCTCAGGTCAAACTCATAACTATAAAACAGGATGGGAACCATACAGCTAGGAAGGTGAGGTGGCAAGATGTGTTAAACTGTCATGGGGCGAGGGAGGACAGAGCGGTACTGCGTGCTTCTGTCCCAGTGTTCGCTCCAGCACCTCCATAGTTCTAGTAGAGAAGCGCAGAAGTTTGAATCCCAGACTCAGCTCCAATTTATGCCTCAAGATTAGATGATAGAAAAGCAAACACTAGCATTTCTACAAATTCTAACTACGTTAGAGTGCTAAGGGTAGCAGGTGCTCTCTCGGGAGAACTGGAGTTGAGGAGTTTAGAGTCTAATGTTATGGGTCATTATGTTGATCCATGCATTTGTTATATGGCTCTTTGCCTGCATGGTCCTCAAATGCACCCCAAATTTTAAAGCCCAATTGATAGAATTGGCTTCCTCTGACTTCACTTTAATGAAGATGTAAGGTATGGGTGATATGATAGCCAAAGAAAAGGCACAGCCACAGGCTCCCAGAGTGTTCTGTAGCACAGCTAAGGTGCAATTCTACTCACATCAATGAGGCAAACGTCCAATCACACTTCACTAACACCTACACACCACTCCTCAGTATCAAAACAAGACAGCCAGATCTTCACAAACTACCAAGAAGCTCAGGTACCTCTGCTCCAGGAATCTCCAGGTGAGAGAAGGCAGTACTCAGCCTGAATCAGCTGGAGACTTGAGAAAGGAGTGCTCACCTGAGTGCTCCTGACATCCTTCTCCCCTTATCCCAAGGAGGAGAGCAGCCTTCTTAGCTTCACTATCCGAGAGGCAGTTTCTCCGGAGCAGGGTGGGGAAGGCAACCAAATGAAACTGTACTGGCCACATGTGTGCTACACCAAACTCAAGAAACCAAGCTGGACTAAGGATTAAGATCTCAGCATCTAGCCAGAGTGCCACGTCAGCAGCCTGCCAAGGAGGTCTGCATTCTGTACAACCTGCAGGTACAGGCTACCTTCTGCTTCCCACAGAACACATGGAATTGTGTCTTTGAAAATGGTGACAGTTCACGCAGATTCAAAGGTTTACAGTTGCACGGCAAGCTGGCTATCTCCTCTCTTCATGGATGACCACTAAGACCTGGTATGTGTGTCCTAAAGTCCCCTGAAGCCCTCCTCTCAGTGTTTATCTCTCACACACAAAAATAAGTAAGTGAATTCTCACAATTGTTTGCATTTTAATGAGCTACTTTCCTCTCAGATTTTTTTAAAAAAATATTTCATTTGTTATTTTATTTTATGTGTAGGAGTGTATTGCCTGCATGTGTGTAAGCACAAAGCCCACAGAGGTCTGAAGAGGTTGTGGAATTCCCCTGGAACTGGAGTTACAGGCAGTTGTTAGCACCATGTGGGTGCTGGGAATTGAACCCAGGTCCTCTGGAAGAAAACCAGTGCTTTTAATCACTGAGCCATCTCTCTAATCCCTTTCTTTCAGATTTTAATTCACAGTACCACTAGTAACTATAACAGATTTGTTATTAAATACCTACAATAAACAACTTTTACAATGCTGTTCACATCTTAGTACAATGGAGATCTCTTTGGAAAAGATGATTTAGGTGGTGCTAATAATCTATGTGCAGCTTTCTGTGTATTGTGCCATGAACAGAGGATTCAAATAAATCACTTCCACCACAGAATTAAAGGCATATACTAAGCCCCAAATATTACAGGACTATTGAGCCAACAATCTGAATGGCTGTTAAATGAGTTTTGAATGCCAGAACTTGAACTCTCAACTATGCAATCTGATGGCATTTCTTGGCCTGACTTGAAGATTGGTTCTGAAAAACATACACTAATTTTTAAAATTCAAAACAGATCTACTTGTTTTAGGGCCTACACAACAGAGGAGGGGGAGAGTGGAAACAGTGGGAACCACGTCTAAGATCCACTTTCCTCCAGAATTGCAGGAAGTCTCAGAGCAACCCCTACATATTAAGGTGGAACACGACCACACTATCCGCAGCCATGAATGCTGTTTTTCAGATACACTGACATTAAAGGGTCTCAAAGTGAGCAAAGTTTAGAATGGACAGGGTCTCTTCTAACCTGTAACTGAAAGGGCAGAAAAGTCCGGCCATAAACAATGAAGAGAGATCAACAGAGCACCAGGGAGATGGGAGGGACACTGGACTGCCTCGTTGTCCCGCCTCACCTCTGACCTGGGGTGGACATGTGCATCTAAAGTTCCCATGTCAAGAGTGGCCAGCCCTGTGCTTCTGAGCCAGGATCGGATGGACTGGATCTGTTTTCTTCCTTCTTTCAAATGTTGGCTTCCTTAATGCATTTTTTTCTTGTTGTAACAAAACTATATTTAAAAGCAAGCAACAGGAAGCTCTTGCTGGGAAGTTGAGGTTGAAGTGCTCAGTGGCAGACAATGAACAGGAGAGATAAAGACTCAATGCAAATGGCAGGGAGCAGACCTCTGCTGGTTTCCTGCCAACGTTGACTTGTGAGCATGTGTGAGGCCACGATAGGACTAACAGTGCTGTTTTGCTTTTATTTACTCCAGTTTATTTGTTCCTGTGAGAACCTCTATAAAAACAAAGTGTGGGTCAAACAATGGAAGCCAGACCACTCCCTCCCTGCCAGGGCTTTCGTTTTACACACTATCAAATGTTTCCATCAGTCGAGCTCAGCCCATTCATTCAACTCAAATCACAACCCAGATCATATTGCCATGTCTGCAGGGGGATGGAGGGGTGCACTAATGCATGGCCTTCTATCATTATGGAGGGGGGCTCCTTGCCATCCATTCCTTTTAACACTTAGAGTTTTATGATCTTGTATAACACACTAAAATGGCCACCAGGTCATGTTAGCTAAAACTTTTTAAAAGTCAGCTGTTGCAAGTCTGCAGCATCATGTTATCACCGTCCTCTGTCTTGGTCCTCTTCCCTAAACAGGAGAGCTCTTGAGTGGGGATTTGTTTGACCTAGGTCACTCAAAGGTCAAGCTTTTCACCAGTTGTTAACACAAAGCTTCCAGCCAACCCACACTCCAAATCCGGGGACACAATCTGTTTTCATCTGCAAAAGCACTATGCACGTTGGATTTTTCTCAGTTTTTCGGGAACTAACAATCCCTTCACTGCAAAGTGGTCTCATCGATAAATAAATAGGTCAAACACTCTTCGGTGAAACTGTAGACCTGGAATTTGCCAAATATGGAAGTAAAATGGATTCTGACTTTTTCATTTTTAAAGGGGCTTTTTAAAGTGTTATTTTAAACCACTTGAACAGATTGCTTTATTCCTTTATTGAACTTCAAGGGATCCTGTCTTTTAAGCAGTTTTATGCAATCCAAACTATATTTTTGCCTCTCTGAAAGAGATCAATATTTATTCAGATTGATTTTTAAGATTTACATGTGAAAAATAGATGAAATTGGATCAAATATAAACCAAAACTAATTCTGTCAATTCCCATAAAAGTCAATAAAGCCAAAATAAATTTATCAGATTTCATCTACCTACATTTGAGAATTGTTTTAGTTCATTATTTCTTATAAACCTACGGAGCAGAAATTTGCTAACCTCTTACCCAGCTTCCCTAACAGAGACAATGAGACTCTCTATGGAATATTTTGCACTTGAATATTATCACCAGGATGGCATATGGCAAACTAGCAGTAGGCAGTTTATCTTCATCCTCTTTGTAAGCTAAAATTAGCACAATGCTTTTGCAGCACTCTACACTTGACTGGGACCACAAAATTTTATTCAATGCCACACTGGTTCCATGTCTTTCCCGCTTTCAATATTTAAGTAAATTGGCTTGGAGTTTGTATTAACAACTGCAGATACATTTCAGTGCAATATAACCCCAAAGAAATATAACCCCAAATTCCAGCAATACAAAGTAAACAAGTGAAGCTAAGAATCAATCTGAAAATCCCTCCTTCCTCTGCCCATTGAACTAGCTAGTGTTTCAGATACAAAATAGTTCAAATGTTTACAGAGGCTAATTTACCAAGAGGAATATTTATAAGGTTCAATTACCTTCTGAGACAACTAAGGTTTATTTTCTACTTGTGCACCAGATTCAGTTTTCCTCACTACTATACAAATTAACTGTGCATTTTCTAAGGATTAAGTGAAGGTTATAGCTTACACTTTAAACAGGAAAAGTAGCTACTAGCTCTTTGAAGGACTACAACACACAATTATTTTAAAAACAATGGAAGAGCTTCAGATAATACATACATCCCTTTTAGTTGGCCTGAAGCAATGTAGTTTTCTCATCAAATAGTTAAAACAAAACAAAACAAAAAAACTCAAAAAGAATTAACATTAGAAACACAAGATAGGCAGGTAAACTTCAGAAGTATATTTACTTTATTTAGGAAAATAGAACCCCTCCACCTCTGTGACCCCCTCCCACTTTTCTATTTATTAAGGCAGATGTTACACCAACAAGATTTTGTAGTGGTTTTCACTAACCAAAATCAGACTGATGTTTCTTTCACTCCTCTGTGCTGAGAATATTTATTAAGCTTATTATCAGTAGATAAAATCCCAAATGAAAAACAACTCTGAAACTGCCAGCTCATTTTTTATCAACAGACAAATTCTTTATCGGTTAGATTTTTAAACTGTGTTCTTTGTTGTTGCGCATCTAAAGAAGCTGGTTACTTGATCAGGAGTATCCAGGCTTGTGCTTTGGAGAAATGAAGCTCTATAATCATCTGAGGAACTAGATCTCCTTTCTTTTTAATGGTTTATTATTTTTATGTGTATGAGTATATTGCCTATATGTGTCTGTATCATGCAATGCCTGTGGAGGTCAGAAGAGGGCATCAGAACCTGGGTCCTCTGGAAGAGTACTCAGTGCTCTCAACCCCTGAGCCATTTCTCCAGTCCCCTGCTTTCTTTTTCAAAAACAATTTATTTCATCATTGAAAACTATTTTTAAATGCATTTTTATATTATGTGGATGAATGTTTTGCATGCCTGTAGAGGCCAGAAGACAGCATCAAATCCCCTGGAACTGGAGTTACAGACAGTTCTGAGCCCCCATGTGGGTTCTGGAAACCAAACCTGGGTCTACTGCAAGAGCAGCCAGTGCTCTTAACTGCTGAGCCATCTCGCCAGCCCCCAAACATAATTCTCAAAGGCCTATCTCATATTTGACTAGAAAGGAGCGTACACTTGTGAAAGAAGAAAACCATGTAGACTGCACAGACTATGTAAGCAGTTTGATATGTGATCTGACTGAAACTAACTATCACATGATGCAACATATTCATCTACCCCGGTCATTCCCAACCCACATTCCCCATTCAGCATAAAACATGTTACTTGGGAGGAAACATAAGTGAATTACTAGAAATTTCAGTAGTAATTACAAAGTTCTTACACATTTTATAGCTAATCTATATGTAGAAAAATTGAATCTACAATATTGTCTTGCTCCCAGAAAAGACTCCTGGACTTTTCTAACTGCTACTAGGAAAGCTAAGTCCTAGATTCAGAAATCCTCCTCACTGACCATGAAATTAGGTAGAATGTATTGACCTTCTTGCAAGTTTCAATCTCTATGTAAAACATTTATTCAAGGTTCTTCACTCTGCTGAGGTTGTAAGTAAAGTTTGAACTTAGTTGTTGGTGTTTTGGTTTTCAGAACTGAATTATCTAGCCCAACTTCTTTTATTTACAAAAGAAATTATATCCCAGTAAGCATATGTGATTTCTCTGACCTAGAGTACATGGGACTTGAACTCTAAGGGCACCAGGCCTCAAAAACTATCACACAATCTCTCAGGAAAACATTCAAAAGTTCCTAGCATAAAATGTATATAAACAACTGTTTAAAGTAGAAATAGTGTGTGGTACATGGCCATAACCAGCACCCTGATTGTTGAGACAGGAGTTGGAAGCCAGGCTAGGTTATTTAGAGTCTCAAGACAAAATGTAATCAATTAATTAACTTAGAGATAAAACCAAAACAGGAATTTCTCACCATGGCTTTTCTTACAGAGTTGAAAACAATTATATGCCTCTGTTTTTATTTTTGTTCTTTTTAAAAAAGTATTTAAAAGATACTAAAATAAGAAGTTTGATGAGGAATATAATGATAGTTAAAATCCTTTTCTTCTCAGAAATCCATGGATTCTTATTCAATTTTTGCTACATACAGTACATACAATACATGTACATCTACACATATAAACAAAGCAAACTTCTCAAATGAGGGTGGTCAAAATGGAACCTGTGATTAGTCATGACTAATTCATTGTACTATTCATCCTATTTTTATACATGCCTGAAATTATTTTTTTAAAAGCAGGAAAATGCTAACAAACATTATGTGCGAAAGAGTTTCAGTGTGATGTTCTATGAATCTCATTTGTACTTCAAACCTTCTGTGAGGCATCCGAGGCTTTTCTGAAGGACCTCTAGCCAGTCTCACTGCACAGTGCCTCAGTGGGGTGATTATGCACAAGCATAAGAAGTTCTTCCTGGGGCTGGAGAGTCGGCTCAGCAGTTACGAGACCTGGCTGCTCTTGCAGAAGAACTGGCTTTAGCTCCCAGCACCTACACTGCAGCTCACAACTGTCTGCAACTCCAATTATAGGGGTCCAGTGCCCTCCTCTGGCCTCCATTGGTGCTGCACACATGTAGTTCACTTAATATACATGAAGACCAAACACCCACACACATAAAAATAGAATCTTTTAAAAAAAACTCTTCTCTTGAAAAGGAATGGAATTGTTAAGAAGCATCTACACCTACAGTCTTTTGAAGTGAGACAAATGTGCAATTAGAACTAAAGTTAGAGCACTGCTCTACATGAGAAAATGGTTAGGAAAGGCAACCGAAGTCATCAAAAGAAGCAGTGGACTTGTGCCTTCATCACTGCTAGGCTACAGCACTGTACACATAAAGAATGGCAAGACATAAATGATCCGTCAGGGAGATGAGTGGGCAGCCGGCACCACCAACAGTGTCGGAGCTGCAAGAACGGCAAAGTTGATCGCCTATGAACCAGTGAAAGCTTCTTTATAAATTTAGTTTTGTTTTTCCATTACCTCTAGGAATCAAGTTATTTACCTTCCATAGGCCAGAGATTTTTTGAATCTTAATCACTAATTATAATTGCTATAAAGCCTAGTGTTCAAGACGGGTATATGCATAAATAGTACCTGTTAAAGTTTATCAGCTAATCCAAGTATTGGCTTCCCAGATCTTAAAAATTTACCAAAGAACCACTGGTGTACTGAAACTCAAAGTCCTGAGACTCTAATAACTTCCTCAATGGTCAGATAACATGACAAGATGAGACCAGAGTTGTAAAAAGAACTTTGCTGGCGGGCACATCCATTTCCCACCCTAACTTTGTTCCTCTGAAGAAACTCTCCCCACATACGATCCTGGAGGTCACTCAGCCCTAATGTAGTCTGACAACAAAAAGGGGTTCACCGCTGGACACGCCTCTGTATCTGACATTATGAGTGATCTCCTCACAGACTTCACGTGTGTACAGGAGGAACACGGGCAGTTTCTGGTTAAGGAGCTGTGGTCTTATGGACCGTGGTCTTCTCTATCCATATCCTCATTGCCTCCTCAGGTCAGTAATGGACTTGGGAGGTACTTGAGAACGAATGAAGTGAAAATCTCAGCAGCCCGAGTCTAGAGTGACCTCCGTCCTGACACAAGAGGACATTCAAACCGTCCCTCGTCCAATGCAGACTCATCTGAGAACAGTGCTGGCTTCTCAGGTTCCGGCTCTGCCATCACTTACACTCAGAAATGGGCACCAGTCCTAACTAGAGCCTCTCTTTCCACAGAGGAAAAAGAAGCCAGCTGTTGATCATAATCACGACTGTGAGAGCAGCAGCTAATGTGTGTGTGATACATGTCATGTGCCAGGTACTTCTCTGAAGCCCAGAGAGCAGCATGTCTGACCATCTCAGCGATCCCGTAAACGGGCGCTAAACTAATAACGTCTATTTTATGAGTAAGTTTAGGCTGTTCTCTGTGCAAAGACATTAAACCACTGCATGTCAAAGCCTGATTTATTACTGGCCCATTTTCTATGAGAAGAGATCAATGGAAGTTTACCTTAGTTCTAACTAGGTGCTTGAATTCCCTCATGCCTCAACATTCCTGAAGAGCATCAACTACATTGAAAGAGGCAGGACATGACTCCCAAAAGCCTCAGAAAATACATTTGCAACAGACAGTTACTAATTTAGGGATGAAGGGAGACAAACATTGGATTATAAATTCCTTGAGGGCAGGAGTGGTTTTACTCATCTTTGACAGTCCAGGACTGGAATAGTTCCTGGTGGGTAGGAATTACTCTGAGTGAGTGAATGAGCAAATAAAAAAGTGAAACAGAATGCCAAGCAGCACCTGCTCTCTCCTGTGGAAGCACAGGGCCTTCCACGCTCACTCTCCCCTTTCTAATGAAAGAGGTAATGAGAGAGCCAGCAGACACATTTCAGAAAGAAAGGAACGAGAGGGTACTAGTTACCAGGCCACTTCTTAACTTAGACAAGAGGAGGCATTGAAGCTGGACAGTCTGAGTAACTCTAGGCCACTTGTTCTCCCACTTACACTTCAGTAAGTCTCACCTGTAAAATAAGCACAGACATCTGTGCAGCCAGAGGGATGGTGGCATAGGGCTCACAAACTAAGAGGTAGATTTAGTTCTGAAAACTATCCCATGATGTAGCGCTGGACTTGGCACACAGTGGGTGATGTACCTAATAAGTAACAGAAGGGCCTGTGTCTCTGACTCCCTCTATCCCAATTCATAAGACTTTCTCTAAGAGGCTCAAAATTATTACAGCTGTTCTCAGCAGAGCAAAGGAAACCAATCACAGGTAAATGCCATTTTCCTCTTCAAATTAGAGTTGGAATTGTTAAGTGCACAGCAAAAATAAAAAATAGAAGGAAGAATTGATGGGACTAAAGAGGAAAGAGAACATCAGGCTTGGGAGCCATGCAGAAGCCTCCAACTTTTGTGCCCCGCCCCCCAAATCCCCTAGGATTTGGGATCGCAAGCCTACCTAAGAAATGGCAGTGTCATTGCTGTCATTTTTCTCTTCTGAAATAGGAACCTGGATTAGCTCTAGCTGGCTAAAGCTCAACCCAGATAAGTCAGGGCAGCAGCGATAGGCAAGTAGGAAGGAATTTGAGGAAGTGACAAGAAAGGCCACGTCATCCACCATAAAGAGAGCTTTCCCACAAGTGGCCTGGGAGGAGGCTACATAGGGACTGGTGCTCAGAAAAATGGAGATAAATGCAGAAGTCTTTTGTAGAGTCAGGACAGATGGGTAGCCACAAACAATTCATTCCTTGCCACATCCCTCATCAACTAGTAGCAAGAAAGTAGAATAGCCTTCCCCCAACACACACACACACAGACACACACACACACACACTCACACACATGTGCACACACACATTTTTCTGCTCATCCAGCTAAGCGGCCCCAGTGTCCTTCTGCAGGGGGATCAGCACACCTCATGTAGCAGGTCCTATATTATATGAATTAGAAAACCAGCAGTATTCCTGGGGACTTTTCCCCAGTGTTCCAGGTTTCAGTCTTTCTGTGGCAGGGAAGGGTGTGCGCCTAGTCACAAATAAACTCTTTGTAATTTCATTTGCCTAGTATGGACATCACATTAATCTGGAATGGCGTCTTCCATTGCAAAGACTTTCACTGTTCTTCAGGAATGTATAGGACAATGGAGGCCAGGAAGGAGTACTCTTCAAAGAAGTTCACCAGTAAAGAAACCAGGTAAACAAAGGATGTAGGCCTCTTTGGTTGTTGGCTTTTAAAGACAGGAAGAAATTCCCTTTCGATTACAAATGGTATGATATTTTTTTACTTCTATTTTAAGAATCTCATTCAAATTTCCTGTTCTTACTAAAAGGTACTCAGGATTTGTCTTAGACGTCATAAAAAAATAGGATAAGATAGACTACAAAGTCAAATACTTTCACAAAAATATATCAGGTATTATTAAATAATACTAGTGTCTGCTCAGAAGAGCACACTGGACTAGATCTCAGCCCATGCAGCTAATGAATAAATTCCATATTATTTCAGAATCTGAAACTGGTGAGATTCTGCTGCTTCACATTATCCTAAAGTTTCATGTAAAGAGAAATTCAAGTCACTATTATTCACAGGTTTTGTAGGGGCAGATCGTATTTTCAAGGGAAATATTTCAATCCAGTATATTTTTGCTCAGAACTCTTTGAAAACATACCAAATAGGAAATGATTAGAATTATATTTACTTACCTTCGCATATTAGCATTAAATTATTAGTGGTATTAGTATTCATTTACATTAAACTTGCAAATTATATGCCCTTATTCTCACTCTGTGAGCATCATAATTTCTCCCCGCATGCATATCTCTTACCACTCCAGGAACCTAGAGTTCTTAACTCCATGGATTTCCACGGGGCAAGAATCTAGGCCACTGTTTATGCAACAGAAATCAATTCTACCATCACTACACTCTGCATCAAAACAACATTTTTTGTTTTGATGCAGAAGTTGAAGTCAGTGGCATAAAGCCAAAGTTCTGCTCTTTTAGATGAAAATACACTGGGAGCTTTAAGAGCAAATAGGATAGGCCACTGAGGCCTAAAGCCTTATCAACAAGTGGGAATCCGGAGTGGATCTAAGTTCCTGGGTTCAAACCTGGAACTAAGATACTACACACAGAGAGACGCACCATTTGGCACAGGTCCCATGCACAGTTGGAAGGCCCCATCAAAGTGTTCACTGGGCCAATTTTTATCTCTTTGCTCTAAGTGAGGCCACACTAAGCAAGCACACTTTTATGTTTTAATTAAAACCAGGAAGAACACCATGATTCTGTTACTTTTTTTATAGGATCTTCATTTGTGAAACACAGTCTTATAACATGATAGTTTTAAAGAACTCATATTACTGAGCATCATAAATCATAGAAATATCAATGGCTTCTTCTAGGACTGTATTCGGTCTACTAACTAGACTATTCACAAATTATAGCAATTGGTTCAAATATACATTAAAAATTTATAAGATGTTTTTCACCCAAATCGTTTTCCCACAGCCCAAACAAAGGTAAATAAAGAAAATCTGGCAAGAGGCATGTAAGTTTATGAACAATTTCCCATAGCAAATAGGACATTTTCCTCTGGGAGTAAAACCTTAAACTACTATTTATAATCTTTATCAGACCATCAACAAGAGGTCCATCAAGTCCAATCTCATGTGGAAAAAGTCAAGGTCAACAAGTACTTACACTTCTGTTTATCTCTAGCTGCAATTACTACTGACATTCAATTGGGCAATAAACATGAAGTCTGTGAAATGTTCCCAAGGAGCAGGTGATCCAAGAGCTATCAGCACAAGGCCTTTGCCAGGCAATCAAACAACCCCGTTATAACAATTATGATGTGAGTAAATTTATTTACAATCGGTCAATTCTGCATGAATATTGCCATACCATTGCCACACCATGAGTGAGGCCAGTGGGAGTGAGAACGGGCAAGGGGGCTCTTGCCAGAGTTTCACACCAACAGGGAGGGCCCTGAAGAACACAGAACCACACAATCAAAAGATTTTTGTCCTCCTTACTATTTAAAGGAAATTTTATGTGAATCTGTACAACATGTCCTTCACCGTGCCCTCCAAGTTCCTCAGCCTCGTTGCCTCTCTCTGTGGTTCTGTGTGTCTGCCTGGAACTGTGGGGCTACTCTTTAAGTCAGCCTGGCTGCTACATTGGAAAATACTTCATTTTAACTTGAACGGTGCTAGAATTTGCTCAGCATGTTCAAGTCTAGAGTGTCTGACAGATATTTGGGATAAAGAGTATGTAGCTCTTTCTAGTTCACCATGAAGCTGACATCAGTGGGCATCCTGCATGCACCTCAGAGCAGCATATGTCATATTTGACTTGCAGATTAAAATCGGAATTTGTTCTAACTGTAAAGTAAGGTGCATTAAATCTGTTGTCTCCATATGAAAAATCAAAATTAAACGTGCAGGCTGTGACGGGCATTAGACCCTAATCTGCAGAGTGCGGACCCATCGCCCATACTCAACTTATGAAGAAACAAGCATAGAAAACGTTCTTGGCATCTAAAAGTACTGCTTCCTCCGGTGCTGTGTGCAGTTTCTGCGAGTGTTCCGCCCCTTAGTGGAACGACTTGTGTTCTCTAAAGCTCACCGCCCCTTTTCTTCCAACAGCATCAAGACATCTGTAAGCAAAGTGAAGGACAAACTTTCCAAAGATACACAAATCTCTCTCCTGAGACTACAGTGAAAACTCAAACCAGAACAAAGACCTTAGACATACAAAATATACTATTTTTAAACAGAACTTCCAATGTAGACATACTAAATACCAGATGATAGGGTTTCAGTCAAATACTGTATCAATATTTTAAATGGATGCTTCATTTTTTTAGCATTCTGACAAAAAAAGTAATCATTTTAATCAGCAGGCAAAAAACTTACACCATTTCTAACCCTGGATTATGTTGGTCTTGGGCAGGTGATTGGAAGAGTCTATGTAAGTGCAAACTGGACATGTGGGAAGTGGAAAGGGCCTTGGTGCCTGAGGTGAACATCTGCCAGGCACCCACAAAGCAGAGCATTCATTCTAGGGTTCCCAGGAAACACGTCAGTTGTCAAGCAGCAGGGGAGTCACCAATTGTCAGAGTGGTAAAAAATGAGTCTGAATTTCCATGATTGCTTCGCTGGCCTCTTCCTTTTTGTCTAGTCCTTGGATCCCACAAAGCCAGAGCCAGGAAGGCAGGACATAGGGCAGCACGATGCTGGTGAGCCGTCCTAAGAAAGAGCAAGTTCTGTCCAGTAACGGAATGGAAAATCTGCTGCCTTTTCTCCGTATCTGTGCTTAAGAAGATAAAGGGCCAACAGAATGGCTCAGCAGGTGAAGGCACTTGCTACCAAGTCTTACAACCTGAGTTTGAACCCAGAACCCACATGGTGGGAGAAGAGAACCAACTCCTACAAGCTGTCCCCTGACCTCCACATGTGCTCTGAAGTGATCACACCACCCACCCCATCATAGACAATCAATCAATCAATCAATCAATCAATGTAAAACCATTAAAAAGAGCAGAGAAGCAGGGAGGCAATGCACTTGTTAGCTGGCACCTGCAATTTGTGCAGAGCACATTCTGACACCGTGATGTCATTTCAGACCTTATGCAACCTATATGGTCTACATGGTCTACTCTGGTCTAGTTCTGCCCCATTTCCAGACTATCTCTCTGCCTTCACTTGGACGTTCTAAGCTTGAACTAACAGAAGAGACAGTCCAGTCCTCCTCCCCTTAATGCCCCTTTACAGACCGTGCCACAACCAAGCTATATTCAGTGACTGAGCTGTGTTCAGTGACATCCTATCACCTCTTTCCAAGTGCCACAGGAGCCCACATGAGACACTTTGTGGTGTGGGCTGTGCTGTCTCTTAAGCTTCACGTCAAATGCATCCTTCCTTCCAGCCTGTCCTTTGCTCAGGCTAGAGTCTCCTCGCCTTGTACAGTCTTTCTTCCTTAGTACCTTTACACAAAGGTGTCTTTGCTTCCTGTACTTTCCTTCCTGTCCATCTGTCCTAACTTTTTTCTATCAGAGACTCACTCCTATAGAGGACCTACATGGGAAATCAGTAATTTAAAACCCTTTTTTTTTCAGGGTCAACACTTGCGGATGAACTAGTCACCAAAAATCTATGACGCCATTTCACTGAAGGACCAAATTATGAGTTTTACTCAGGTTCATGAGAAATGCTGCTATGATCAGTTAAGAATCTGGCCACAGAAAGACAGGAGCCAGATGAGGCCTGTGCCAATGATGGGTGCACCCACTTCTGCCCCTGCATCACAGGGAGCCAGGTCATGCACAAGGCTTCATTAACTTTATGTTTTTTGCTTTTCCACATCAGAATTCTCATGTTTTTAGCACACGTTTGGTGTGTGCAGTAAATGTTCAATTCATGTTCATTAGTTAGTGAATAAGGCTAACTCTCTTTTTTATTCTTCCACCTTTGGGAATTTCCTGCTCATAACCTTAAAATTCACCATATCAAAAAATACCTTCCATTTATGCTAAATACATTCTTTTTATATAAGGGAATGTTCTCGCTGCTGGAATGTGGCCATGCAAATGTTCATAATTCCAATGTTATAGAGTGAAGCATTATCTAAGAACTTTCTTTTATGAAGACCATGGTTCCTGAGCCTTCCCATTCTGGTACCCCAACTCAGCATCTCAGTATCTCAGTCTCTCTGAACTTTAACCTGTCTTCAGGGAACAGAGTGACAAGAACGTTCCCATTCCCTGCTCTGGCCACAAGTAGAGAGAGAAAAGACTAGAGGGTAGAGCTGACCCATCATAAAATGGTCAGAAAGAGATAGACAAATGGAGAAAGTCCTCCTGGCATCAGCGATAATGAGTACCCTGGGTCATATTAACACACCATGGCAATGACACTAAGAAACATCAAAGGTGTTAAGAATAGGAGTTGGGTGAGGGTAAGCTCCACTTCTGGTCAGATCAAGTAATTAAATATTTTTTAGCTGTCTTTTACATTTGCAGCAGGGTTCGAGGAGTTGAGGACGAGCCGTGCAGCTGTTACTAAGGATGTCAGCAGATATCTTACAGGGCTCCCTATGTGGGGACATGAGGAATGTTCCTTTCAGGTCATAATTCCACTCAAAATGATTCTTCTGAGTAACTTCCATAAGTGCTGTCAATGATATAATTATATTTCCCACTTTGTTTTCGGTGTTAGATCAGTTACAAATTCATTGCCTATGTCTAATTATTTGACTCGATTGCAGGAACTATATTCTTCTGTCATTCCCTATGACTGATAACTTCATCTTCCTCCTCTTCCTCCTTCTCCTCCTTTTTCTCTCCTTCTTCTTTAGGGACCCATGCCAGACTGACCTCAAACCCATTACGCAGCTCAGGGTGAGTTTAACTTTTGGTCTTCTGCCTCCACCTCCACTCCAAGTGCTGGAGTCATAGGTACATGCTACCACACCCAGACAGTGCTGACCAGATGCTGACAATCTAGCAACAAACCTACCAAGAAATTCGCTATTTTCTGCATTCACTCATTGAGTCCTCTTCCTTAAAAATATATGATTGTGTCTAAAATTTAGGATTTGCTACAGAGGTCATGCTATCTTCTTTTCCTAACAGAGAAATGGGTAAAAATGTTCTACTCCATCCTCTGTTGTGAGCTGTGTCTAGAAGGAAAAGCATATGGGTTCATATTGACAAACGGGAGAAAGCCAAAACCAATCGTGCTAATCAGATAGAATGCTTTTAGGTTAAGTAATTATGGAAAATTATCTGCAAGACTGGACTAATCCACAAAGCCAGACACTTGAGCAAAACCCAACTTCACCAACTACACTTCAGGGACCAATCAATACAAGAGTCTGACAATGCCTACATCTTTTTAAGGAAATTGTTTGGCATAAATTTATTGTTTGGGTTATTTTTTGCTAGGCCAACAGCCAAAACCTCTACTACTATCCTTAATTAACTCTATCATTCATAGGGGAGAGCGATAAATCTAGGAGCAAAGCTAAATATCACATCCCAGGGGATGAACTCATATCTGCTACTAGAAAGGGTGCATGGCATAACAGCACATTCCTAGAGTAGCACAGCCACTCTGGTTCCAGGGTCCTGCCTCCGAATTCATCCTCATCCTCAGTCCTAGGATCTCTGGAGATCCTGTGAAGCCATGAGTATCTCCACTCATCTTTTTTGTTAAATACCTGTTAAGTGGCACAGGATGGTATCCAGGGATAGGAGTAGACAGACAGAACAGAGAGTCACATAGATAGTGTGATATTAGACATATCCCAATGAGACCATTTGTAAATTCACAGAAATCTGCCTGCCTCTGTCTCCTGAGTGCTGGGATTAAGGGTGTGTGCCACCATGCCCAGCTTACATTTTAATCACCATATTTTATAATGGCTTCCCATTAACCCTTTCCTTGATTGGCCTCTGGCAAGTGCATCTCTGTGACAAGTGATTGATATTTACACTTTGACAGATTCCCACATGCAATGACAGAAGCAACCAGTTTGGAGGGAATATAGTACAATCACATTTTGAAAACAGTTCTTCAGTATGTCATCATTCATTGGTGGCTATGTCCTTGGAATAGTGTTTAGGACAGGGTTTTCAAAGATGAAGAATATACAGTCTCTTCCAAGAGGACATAAACAGTCCATTTCAACATATGATAAAGGATAAGAACCTGGGATCCCTGGACAACACAAAAGAGGGTCACATGCTTCAACCCAGGGGTTCCTAGACTACTTCCTGGAGATAATAGTTCCACTAGGCCCCGAATTCCTCAATTTGGCTGTACAGACCTTCTCTCTGACCAGGAAATACCTACAGTTAGAATTAAAGGGATAAAGTAACTGAAAGGGGGCGAGACACATCATTTTATTTTTATCCTTACTAATCTCCAGTTAGAATTCGTATTTCCTTCAAGTATATACATAGGCAAACAGCAAACTCCAAAATTATTAGTAGGACTCATGACTTTGTGCCCCATGGAGATCATACTTAGATATCACAGTGTGGCTGTTACAGATACTGTAACATGTCGTTTACATTAATCATTACTTCAAAATCCAATAGACAAAGGAATTACTGGTAGATATTATTTAACATATTTAACGAAGTCCTTACATGACTATATTACAAAAATTTAAATAATAGTTTCAATATAAGTAGTGTATAATCCCATATATTTTAATATACTAATAAAAATATTACTTTGACAAAGTATCCATTGGCTTTACCAGATTGCCAAATTAGCTCCTCCAAGGTGTCAAAATCACCTGAAGAGCTGCCAAGTTACTAATGGCAACAAAGAAATGATTAGCCCTGGTTTCAGATTAGTTCACCATGGCTGGGCCACCAACATGTTGAAAAATAACCTACTCATAGGTCCCTAAGAATAGCCAATTTGGTGACTATTTCATGTCCATGTGTTTGGTGCTCTTAGTAAAACACACAGATTCGTAAGGACAAATACAATGGCCTGCTCATTTTTTGAACCACACACACAGGACATATGACATTCAGTATGCACTTTATTCATTTTGATGACTGTACTAGAAAATATAAATTTACATTTCCCCCCTTAAATACAACTCCTGATGATGTTTTGGCTTGTCTGATGAGGAGATTATGATTCTAACTTTTTATCTCCTTGGGCTGTGCTAAATAAACGCTTCTTTAAAATTAACTCCCTCACTTCTGTTTTGCCAAGAATGACATGAGTGAAGAATCCACAACTGTGACAGAGGATTCTCTCCTCGTTTATTTTCTTCGGAAGAAACTAAAACACATGTTTGAACTGTGTCAGGCTGTGTGTGGTGGCCTTGGAATGCCTGGGAAAGCCAACCTGAAAAACAAGTTATTACTTACAGTTTAAAGCCCAATACAGCAGCACCAGAGGATGGGAAGGTGAGAAAGAATAGGAGAAAAAGGCCTCAAACAGGAACTGAATTAAAAAATTAGAATTAGATCTGCAATCTTAAAGCTAAGAGTAGCATTTTTGGTATTTACATAAAGCAATAAAATTGATATTATTAATATGAATATTGAATATATTCTACATATGATGCATTTTTAGAACATAACTTTCAGTTTGGGAATGAAAGAATAGAGTATTAGAAAAAATAACTTCCAGGCCCACCACAATAGAAAATATCCTTCACCCTGGCTGGAACATGAATGCCCTTCTAGGCAAGGAATCTTCCTTTAATTTACAGCAGAGTAAAACTGAAATGCAGGCATCTTCTGAAAAAAGTTTTCAGCTTCTGGCTGCAGAGTTGGTTTAGCATCATTCATAATTCTTTCCCACTCTATTTTCATTTATTAAAAATAGTGCATGATTCATGAAAGACAAAGTAATTAATTCCAAAGAGTTTGTGTATCATTTTAGGGATTCTACAGGCCACGCTAGAGTCAATGATCCTAAAAGCAGCACCAACCACACAACTATCTATCACTTGTGGCAAAACCTAAGTTTCTACTCAGATGACATGGGCCAATGTCAGCAGCAAAATCTGTGACATCACATCCTCTATGCCATCCAAACCAAAGGTAAAATAGAAACGTGGCTTTAAGGCCACAGTTAATAAATATTGTATCTTTTAAGTTCCAAAAATGATTGTACAAAACTTGGTAAGAAACAGAGACCATGAGGTCACACTTAATTAAAAATGAGCAATCAACAGAAAAGATAAGAAATCACCCTGTTGACTAATGTCCTGTCTTTTCTAATCAAGGGTCAGACTTATTCAAGCCCAATCACATAAGAATGGAATCAGCAGAGGTCAATCAAAGGCAAGCTGAAACTAAAGCTATCTAACTGACCTTCAGAGCTTGGGACAAATTGCTATCTGTCAATGTCAACTAATGACAGGAGCTCTTTGGCTAATCAATTGTTCTAAAAATGATCAAGAAAACTACTCACAGGACAGCTCATTTTCACATCAATGCCTATGAAGTATGAAAAGCTCATTTTTTTGAGTTTTTAATAAGCTCATAAGTAAAGCAGTTACTTGGTAACAGAGGTCACCTTACAGAGAAAGACAGAACCTTTGTCTGTCTTTTACATATTCTTTTATTACCATATTATAGTAAAAATATGCCATGGATATGCCAGAGGGCTACATAATAAAGTAGGTAATACTCCATACACTTTTAAGACAGATACTCCTGTGTTAGGGGAAATCTATTGGGCTATCCACAATTTCAAAGCATTATTTTGTTGTTTGAGATGAAAATCTATGAGCTCCAGTTTACTAGTGATACTCTCTAACAGGCAGAGGGAGCACTGTCACTGACAATGCTCATGGACCAGTTCATGCCCTAAAACGTACACTTACTACTTTAGATGGTGAGGCTTTTTTTTTTTTTTAAGATGCCCAACTTTCCTGGTGCTACAAATCAGACAAATGGAAAAAGAGAAGGCTGACTCCCATGAGATGAGTCAATAAAAGGAGAATGTGTATACTACAGAGGGTTCTTGGGGAAATAACTCACCATCTAATCTAGCATGCCTGATAAGTTAATAATGTAAATGCTTTGATAACAGGGATTTATGAAGTATAATAACTTCCCCTTTCTTTTTGATACCTGACTTTTCCCACCAGGAAACCATTTTCCTATTCTGCCTGCCACTACGTGTAAAGGTCACATCTTAATCTGCAGTCTAGTAGCATAACCAGAGTAACAGGGTGACCACAATCTGAGGGTTAGGGTCTGTGGTCACGATTATTATTATTATTATTTGGCTTTTCCCATTTCTCAAAAGTGTAAGAATCAAAATACATTAGGGGATCACTGAAATACAGAAGTTCCAGGAGAGCAGCCAAGCTTAAGAAGCAGGAACAAATGTGCTTGATCACACCTCCAAAGAGACACACAAACAAGGAAAGGAAGAGGACTGAGAGCCGTTCAAACACTTTCATCTTCAAAATTAATAAGTTACTGTGAATAGTTTGCTTTTAAACCCAGTGGGTTTTTTTCAGATAACTATATCTAAACAAGCAGTATTCACTTGATGTTTTCATCTGAAAAATCACAAATGGAAAGCAGTTTCAGATTACAACGTAAACCTGAGTCTCTGTGATAGCTTTTCAAATTAAAATATCTTCTTTGGCCTCAACCACTCTCAAATTGTCCATAGGAAAGAAATAAAGGAGGGGGCCAACACTTAAGCCAAGCCATAATTGGAAGTGTGTGAAAAATGAAGTGTCAGTTTGGTCAATAAAGGGCAAAGGTCAAGGGGAACTGCAGCTCAAACTCTGTTCAAAATGTGCTCATTAAGGCATCCAATCAGAGAGCCCCTTCTCACCTATCCCATTATCCATCGGACAGCGGACTGCTTCAAATGCTCAGGCTCGGGCTGTTACTACTTTTCTTCTTCATGTAAAAGGCAGGCTGCCATATAAACCCTTGCTCAGTCATCTGGAACACAGTGTGGCCCTTCCCCACCTCCCTCCCTCATGTCTCCCAACCCTCTGCGCCTGCTCTGCCTGCTTCTGGCCTCACAGGTCTGAACAACTGCCTTGAAATTCCCTTCAATAATACATGGAACTGCCTTCTGCCTATAGGTTGCCTGAACTCATACCAATGCTGGTGTGAAGGGTGAGGACGTAGGGAGGCTTCGCAGTCCCTGATGGAGTACTGCAAAGAAACAGCAGTGCTTTCCAACTAGTCCTCTTAAAGAAACATACTGGTTTAGGTTTTTATTGCTGTTGTTTTACAGTGGTCCTATTCTTGATCAGAGTCCTGGCCTAGAAAGAGGGGGTTCACAAGTGGGTTTTAGAGGTTCTAGCAATCACTAAAGCCCTTTCAGGTTGAAAGGTTTCTCATCAAATTTCAGTGTCAAAATAATACTTTTTCTTTATCCTCACAAAAGAGGAAAATCAGATAAGCCTTAAGTGGGAAATGTTTTGCAAGAGAAATATCTTGTCTAGTTTCCTACGCTCTTATTCTCAATTCAGTAAGCCTTTGAAAGAGCCAGAGAGTACCAGCTCTTAATAAAGAATACCAATTAATCATATCAGTCATCTTGTTCCCTTTGTAACTCACACACTCATCGTTCCACTTAGAACACAAAGCCAGGTTCTCAGCTGCTATCAGAGCAACATCCCTGTACCTCCCAGATTGCACCCAGTCCATGGCTGTCACAGTGACAGAGCCCCGCTTTGGGCCAGCACACACAACTGGCAATGATGAGGTCTGAGAAGTAGGTACTTCTCCTCCTGAGTCTCATGAAAATACTGTACCATATAGTCAGGAACTTGGGTTCTGAAGTCAGACCAACAAAGACAAGTTTCAATTCAACCACCAGCCAGAATGTAGTCTTGGGTCAGTCTCCAGGCTTCTCTGACATCCCATGGCCTGGTTCACAGGAGGAGAGACAGAAATGCCAACCCTAATGGGCGGTCCTTGCAACCCACCCTATTACTTTTATCATCACCAAATCAGTTTTCTGGACTTGGGGCCAAAATGGAGACAAGCCCCGACTCATAATTCTGCCAATCATTGATAAAGTTGCTGGTGAAGTAGAGTGGCTAGAACAGTCTTGCAGGGGATCAGATCTAGTGGGAAGAGGCAACAGGTTTGCTAAGCATTCTCCTGCTCTACGTCACTTCCTATAATAGGGCTCGGCTCTGTTCAGCAGGGTAGCCACACAGAAAAAGATAAAAGAGACACATGAAAATACACATCTGATAATGTGCATTTCCCATTGCCATGCTCAGAGTGATGAGGTCTTGTTCTAATGCACTGACAGAGCCCAGAGTCCAAGATCCTAGGGCAGAACTTGACAAAAGAACTTCTCAGTATTTTTGAACTACTTCTCCTGTAAATGGGAAACTAGCAAAGAGTAGTCAGAGATAAAACAAGGATCTACTCTTTGGAAATACTTTGAAGGAAATTACAGAATTGACAAAATCAATGTCATAGTAACAGTAGCAGAATCTGTAACCAAACACAGACACTAAAGGTCCTCTCACCCTTCTAAAGACCAATTTAAAGGAGCTTCACTCTTAAAGAATCAATTTCCTGCAAGGGGTTACAGGTGGCAAAATGAATTCAAAATAGGCAACACGGGAAGGGTTGTCGTGATAGAAATTTTGGTTAAGGAAAAGATATTGTTATGGTTTAAGTACGAAGTATCTCCTCAGAAGGTTCATGTATTAAAGGTTTGATTGTCAGCTGATTGAGTTTTGAAAGGTGATTGAACATGAGGGCTTTAACATCTCCAAGGGATTAATCCTTGATGAATCATGGTGGAATGATTGTTTGGGGGAAGCAGGTCACCAGAGGTCTGCTTTTGAAGGGCGTATCTTGTCGCTGTCCTTGCTCCTCTCAGCTTCCTGTCATCGTGAACGGGGCCACTTGGCCTCACCCACGATGCCCACCCTGTTGTGCCGCCTTACCACACACAGGCCCAGAAGCAATGGTGCCAAGTTACCACTGACTGAAACCTCTGAAACTGGGAGCCACAGCAGCAGAAACACGCAGACATATTATGCAAATCATAAATTAACATTAATCCTTGCACAGTAACATTCTTGCTATTTTCACAATTACATACTTTCTGTATGTTCTCTTCAGAAAGCCCAGACTTGGGTTTTTATATTTAAATTTTTATTCTTATGCAAAAATTTGTGTTAAAATTGCTTCATTGATTATAACAGCTATTAATATGGGAAATTATCAGTACTCAAAATCACCAAAATTTCTAGCACTTAAAGAAGAATTATTACTGTCTTTTGAAACTTACCAGAATATTAAAAGTTTCTGGCGTGATTTATAAAAAGCAAAGTAAATAAATAAATAAATAGAACTCAGTTGAGATGAATAGCGCTGACTATGTTGCTTACGCTGTTTAAAAGATAGGTTATTTAACAGAGAGCCAAGCCTAGAGATCTTGTTTATTTATTCATTCATTTACTTAGTGCCACAGGTGCCATAACGAAGTAGTAAAAACTGAAAAGAAATTCAGTGCAAATAATAGAAGAAAAACTTTTAAAATATGTATTACCTCTGTCTGTGGGGGAAACACCTCCTTGGGTATATGGGTATATTCTTGACAGACTGAGTTATTTCTGTCTGTTGGGTATGTACAAAGACATATTTATGGATTTATAAATCTTTTGAAGAGGGCTGTTATTTACCCAGTTGACTAAAATGGACTCAAACTGTGTAAATAGGCATTTAAGACATGTACTATGGGCCAAATGCTGCCACAGCTTACCATTCTATGCCTGCCAGAAAAGGCAGACATGGAATGTGTGGAAAAGCCACTGTGCACAGTTAACCCGAAGGCTGCACAAAGGCCCAGCTCCACAGGTCTCAGGGATGAGTAAACCAGTTTAGAAAATTCTTAGTTAGCATGCAAACATGCACAGGTTATTTTGGCAACACTTGTACAAATTATTCTGTATAAACCTTTCTGCAAAGGAAAACCCACCAGAAAGGCAAGGAAGACCAATGATGGAGATAATGTGGGAAGGGTCAACACAGAAGGTTTCTCTTTACTCACAGTGGAAGTAACTGACATTGGTTCTTCAGTGGAGAGGTAAGGGAGATGGAAAGATGAAAATAATTTTACATAGGCAAGCAAGAACCTGGATGGTGTGCCTCAACACATCACAGAACTTCTCTATCTTATACATCTACTTTAACTAACACCAGGATTGTTTCATTGGGGTTATTTATTTTTATGTATGCATATTTGTGTGTGTTTGCTTGTCTGTATGTGTACCACTGAGTGCAATACCCACAGAAGCCAGAAGAGGGTGGCCCATTCCTTGGAACTGAAGTTAGACAACTGTGAACCACCATGTGGGTTAGAAACTGAACCTATGTCTTTTGTAGGAGCAGCAAGTGTTCTTAACTGCTGAACCATCTCTCCAACCCCAGAATTAGTTTTAAATAGTTCACCCAAGATCATTTAAGTGAGATAATTTATATGAAAATGGTTTGTAAAACACCTAGATGGCAGACTTTAAATATGAAAAGTATAGAGAAAAGCCCTGAAAGTGGAACAATAGTCACATGAAGAGTGTGTGAAACCTAGTGATGACCCCATGATGATCAAAGCATTAACTTGGCCTTGGGAGTTCACTTGTCAAGTGAAAAGAAGTATACGAAATTCCTAATTTCTAGTCATGGCTTATCAGAGGTGAGGGGCTGGCACTGAATCTTTGCCTCTGAAAATCCTCTTAGCAGCTTATATTTGGGAGAACTTACACATTCTAGAATATTCCCTCAGTCTGGAAACCTTAATTCCTCAGCTAAGGGACCTACTGATTCTTAGATGATATATGTTTTATAAAACAAGAAATGAAAACAAAAAAGAAACAAGCAAAGACACTAGGCTGCAACCCCATGTAGCAGTCCTGGGCTACAGGAAAAAGGCTTCAGATTCCATTAGCACCTCTGAACACTCAATATAAGTAGCATTCCTCAAGTCACTTTTATCGTGAAAGTGCTGACACCACTGTAGCATTCTCAGCAGCAACACGATAACACATACACACAGACTTGAGAGAAAAAGGTCTCTTGATTTATGTTACATATCATTTTCCAGTAAAAGTCAGAGGTCAAAGGCTGCCTGCTTCTGCTTCAGCTCGGGCTGGGCTGCTACCAGGCTCTGTTTTTCTAGGCTTTCCCTTCTGATGAAGTCAGCAACTTTTCTTTTAACAATAAAATGCCTCCAGTGCTTAAAATTATGTTTTCAGAAGTTATTTCCAGGACAGATCCACACATAAGTCTAAAAGAAAAGAACTTTCCTGCTCCCGTTTTTAAATCAATCATGCTAAATTCATCGTAGACTTTGGAATTTGAATTGGTATACCCCAACTAAATTAGAAAAAAAAAATTCCTTTGTTGCCATGAACCATGATCACAACATCCAATTTCAATGTTGTACCTGCTGTGGGCTCAGAGTCAACATCAGTAATGCAGTTTCATAGTGAGATTAAAAATTTTAATTTTTAGAACTTTTAATTTCACTAATCATACACAAAATTCACAGGAATAAGGTCTTCCTCTGAAGAAGCACAAAGGATGTTCATTTACTTTTTTGCTGAAGATGCTGTGATGCTTAAGCTTTATTTCCTACTATTGTCAAACATGCATGTTGATAAACACCCACAAGTACATACTAGTATACATTCAAAGAACAACACGAAAAGAAGAGATTTCAGCTGTGTCTACTCTGGCTTTGCAACGAAGCTGAACCTCTAAGAGAATCAAATAAATACAACCAGAAAAAAATGGCCTCAGCCCAGTGGAGAGGGAGCCCGCCAGAGGCTGACCACTGCCTTCTAAATACTCCCTCCTCCTCTTTTGGTAGTGCTAGGGATCAAACTCAGGGCCTAGTGCCTTCCAGCAAACCCTCCGCCACCGACCTAGGACCCAAACCTCTTCTAAGAACCAGAAGCCCTTTTTACTTGGACATTTGGGGGCTGCTTCCTCACGATCCTCTGAAAAGCCCTGCAGGACAGTCTGGCAGGGCATTAGTGCCGAGCTGTCTGTGCCCATCTGAACTTCCCCTCGCTTCTCTAAGCTCACCTCAGTCAATTCATGGACGTGGCCAGGCGACTGGAATGGTACAGAGGAATAGGGCCAGGGGCTGAACAAGGTTCTCCAATGATATGGGATTTGTGTTCTAAGAAAAGCTGTAGAGAGAGTAAGCAACTAAACATCCCTGACAGTTTCAAGCACTGAACACGAAGCAGGAAGCACTGGAGAATGAGAACACCTCTCCTACCTTGCTCACTGCTGTTGTCCCCACTGTGTGAAGTGTGGCCTCCGCTGGAAGGGCCTGGGGTTCCTCCTGATCGAGTGGATGCCGTGTCATCGTGATCTCTATTCCAAGAGGGCTGTGGGGGCACAAATCAGAAATCTGGGTAAGAGCCACCTGTTGACAGGGCAGGGGCCCTTCGGACAGTGGGGGGAGGGCTACAGCCTGCTTCCCAGCCGTCTTCGAAGCTGACCCGGAGCTTCACACGTACGTTCAAAATCTGCCAATTTCAGCTTCCAAATTAGAATGATATATACAAATAGTTAGTCCATAAGTAATTACAAGCTTTATTAACAAGGAAAGCAAAAACATTCCAGACAAAGAGTGGGGGGCGGAGTGGCACTTGATTTTAACTGTAATTAACCCCTCTAGCCCAACAGTCTGCCGTTCTGGAAACGGAAATGGGAGTGGTGGTCTCTAACACTGCACTTCTAGAGGCCTCTGCTTCCTCTTACAAGACAAACCTGACGGAGCTTTCAAGATCTCACGGTTCAGCCAGGGTCCATAATAGCTAGCATGTGTCAGCTGTTTGCCTGATGGTACATGGCAAATGGACCAGGCACAGGGACAAAAAAGAAATGACAACAAAAGATTCACATGGACTGTGCACACTCAGCCCCATGCAGAGCCTTCTTGTACTATTGAACAGAAAACAGATGCTGCTTCTTATCACCGAGTGCATTTGAAAGTAACATTCAGCTTGACTGTAAATTCAGTTCTTAGGGAAAACAATCATGGTGATAGTGCTCCCAAATCTCTATCACCAGAAAAGACTGGACTCACTTTTAGGGCTCGCTTTCCAAAACAACCTAGTGAGTCACTGGTCATCCTACACAGCAGGAATGATGTAGGATCGAAAGCTGGTTCTTGGCTGGGAAAGGATGTTTGTCTTCAGGATTATTAGTGGGAAAGCAAGATGATCTTGTGTGTAAAATATGTATACATCATTTCAGTCACAGAAGGTCGTGGTTCGTGACTGTGTTGTGGTAAAGTTTATTGACCCTTGCACAGTTGGAGCATGCCTAGCAGAATCAAAGTGTTCTTTGCTTATTTCTTGAAAAATATTTACCCATCCCAGAGAAAAACCTAGCCCAGAAGAAGGACTGAGGACATCAAATGGATAAGACATCCAGGAAGAGGAAAGCAAAGATCCTGACCATGAGACCAGCTGCGCTGAAATCCCAAGAGAGACTCGGTACCTGTGATGGGCACTTCACCCACCTTGACTATGAGCGTGGCCTGAAGACTCGTGCCACTCTCAAAATGGAATAAAGCCACAGGACACATCACTTGTATGTTTAACTCACCCATTATGCACAATCTCAAAAACAGTGCTAACTGATCTGCTTCTTCTGTGACTGAGAGATATGTGAACTGGGAAAGAAGTGCTTTTTGCAAGCATACATTTTGAAGCATACCAGAAGAATGTTGTAAGACGTAATCTGGAACACATGCTCAGAATGCAAACAGTTAATGCATAAATTTTCAGTTTGTGCAACTGCAGCTCTAAAAGGGGGACTTGTTTATCCAGAGCTCCATAGAAGGAATGGCACAGCACCCAGGGGACAGACAATGCCAGGCACAAAACCCCGGTGCCTCGACATGTAAAAGGATGTTTTTCTGTGTGCTACAAATCCCACTTGAAAATATAATTAGAAGGAGAAAATGGCAAACTATTGCATTAACTGTAATTGAACAAAAGACCAGCAAGGCATGTGGGAGGCTGCAGGAACCCGTGGGAGTTCAGGATGCATGAGATCCTGCAAGTGATGTCTCCTGAGCACTCTCATTTTATTTATGTTGTCCCTCACTACTACTGTGGACTGGTGATCTGACTTGTAATTAATAGAAAAACTAGCAATCACAGGCTAAAACACAGTGCAATAGACTAGCTTCATCAGAAACATTTTTGCTAATCTGATTAAGAGTAGGAGTCCAAAAAGGTGACTTAGAACCAAAGAATTATTCTATGTCAGACAGGAAGCTGTCCTCCTTTACGCTACAGCAGACCTGATATATTCACTATCTTTTAATGAGCTCCAGTGATTTATTCAGTTCTGCACTGCTCCCTCCCCCACTTTTCTACTGTGCAGGATGTAGATTAATTCAATGCTTAATTGTTTAGTAAATTCAATTTTCCACATTCTACTCTGCATAGCTTTAGCTAAGGTTCTTAAATCTTCGGCAGCGAGCCCTGAGCTCTGTGTTTGTGATCTGTGCCTACCTTTTTCATCACCATTTTTCTTCATCCACCACTTAATTCACCATGAAAAGATTTTCCTTGCTGGAAATTCTGATTCTGCTATGATCTGTGAGGCATTCCAATTCAATGCATCTCCATTGTGTTGGGTCTTAGCCGGGCTCCTCTTTTCTCAGCTATTGCCACATTATACAGGCATTCATGCAAGAAATGTTGGATTCAACCTCAGTTTATCCAAATTTTGTGCAACCTATATGTTTAAATTTTTGTGCTCACCAAAGGTTGGCCCATATTTTCCACCTAATGGCATTCTTCTCACAACCAGAAGGCCTGTGAATACTGAATGCAGCTCTCTTGGAAATGCAATCTAACTTTCCTGGTCCTTTCTTGAATTAGCATTGTGTATTAGCATTTCAAGAATGGTGTAGTCACATGAAACTAAGCATCAGGGGAGATCCACAGGGTTACCAAAACAGAACAGGAATTGTACTTACTTCAGTTCATTAAGCATGATTAAAGTCCAAGTATCAGATAGAGTTTATGAACTCTTCCAGTATAAATATGTAAGGCAGTCCTAATCAGAGAGAACTCCCCCCAAACCAATCTACCAGGGAATTTCAGTTATAATAACATATTTCTGTGACTAGATGAGTCACACCAAACAGTATCATTATTTTAAAATAAAATATGTGCATACAATTAAGTACCTAAATCTATAAAGCTGTGAGCTGCTCAGGGCCACTTGGAAAGTGTAGCATCGCTGACAGAGTAAAATCAACAGTGCCCTGCACTACATGTGCAGCAAATCCCTGTCACGGTTCTAAATGAGGCTCAAAGAAGCTTCTTTCATACAATGTATATAATTTCAGAATGAGCAATGGCTATGTTCTCACCTTACACAAATCACAAAGACAAAGGTCCTACCCTGAAGCCTAGTGGCCTCCTACACAACACTTCAGGAAGCTCTGCCTTGCTAATTCTTGTGTTTATGTACATACTTGCATATTTTCCCCAGGGAATGTCCACAACTGTTCACGAGATTCTCAAGGAAGTTGGTGATTCTAAAAGTTTGAGAACCACTGTTCTAGGAGATATTTACATGACTACACACAAAAGTCATAGAAGACTTCGGCACTTACTAGGTTGACTCACTGAATGCTGTGTCCTCCAGATGGAACTTCAGCTGCCCTAAGTGGAAGAAGCTAAAGGCTTCATTCCACCTGCAACTCCCTTTCAGTCGGTGTATAAATATTACACATTACATGTAATTCCCTCATGATTTTTTTCTAGTTCTGGGTCTCAAAAGGCAGCAATTTAGAATATTTGAAGCAAGCTGCAGTTTCCCTGTGCTTTCGCTCTTTGACCGATTGAATACTTCCATTTTTTTTTCTTGTATTTCTTTCTTTTAATGTATATATGTTCTTTATTCTTCTTATTTTTTGTGTATGAGTGTATTGCCTGCATGTATGTAAGTGCACACCTGTGTCATGCAATGCCATAGAGGTCAGAACACAAAGTCGGATCCCTTAGAACTGGAGTTACAAACAGTTGTTAGCCACCATGTGGGTAGTGGGAATTGAACCCAGGTCCTTTGCAAGAGCAACCAGTGCTCTTAACATCTGAGCCACCTCTCCCATCCCTCTGGCTGCTCTTTTAGGAGTGAAGTCCGGCTGGAGTGTGTGTTGGAGGAGCTGACCGGATGCACCTGTGTACTGCACCACTATCTCAACAAGGCTGCGCCTCGAAAACAACCTCGTTTTCCTGGGTTTTTTTCATTCATACCTTAAATTCTGAAGCATTTCAAGTCCTTTTATTACCATTCACCCTTTTCTTAGATAACTGCTTTCACTACTACAGTCTGAATTACCAGCTACATGCCTCCAAATTTGTGTCTATTGATTTCTTCCTTGCTGTTTTGACTTGTATGACCAACCACCTGATAAACCATCTCCAGGCAAACATGCTGACCTCATTCATCAAGCCCGAGGTAAAACTTTTCCACAAAGCCTCAAATTTGTTCCTTTGTTTATTTTGAGACAGTGTCTCACTAGGTAGCCCTGGGTGGCCTCAAACTTACAGTAATCTTCCTGCCTTTGCCTTCTGAGTGCTGGCAGTGCATGTCTTCAGCAGCTTGGCTTATTTATTCCTTTTTATTCTCCATCCTGGTAGGTATGATAATAGTCATCCATCTGCTGCATGAACCTAAGAACCATCTCTTTTCTCTATCTCTCTGTCTCTGTCTCTCTCTATATATACACGCACACGAACACACACACACACACACACACACACACAGTTCCTCCCCCATTCAGTCAGTCATCATGCTTTGTTCACTTTTACCACTAAAAAAAGTCAAATAGATCTCCAGCTTTACAAGAGTCCATTCTCACTAAAGTTTAAGCTCCCTGAGGACAGGAGTGGCCCCGATTTGCTAAGCTCTCCACCCTGAGTACCAGGCACAGCACTGTACCGGCACTCGGGAAGTGATTCTGAATGAACTGTTCTGTACTGTCTATAGAAAACAGTCTGAGCTCATTAGCCTGACTCACAGGGACCCATTCCTCTCCTTGTTCCTTATACGCCAGCAAAACCCAACTACACATGATCTGTGTAAGAAGTTCTGTAACTCGTTGCTCCAAACCTATGCCCATCCTTCCCCCTCTGCCTGTAATGGCCTGCTCCGCCTGCCTGACCCAGGCGCATTTTATGCTTGAGACACAGCTCAGGTATCAGTTCTCCAAGAAAGCCTTCCTTGATAGACACGTGCCATTCCCAAGATGGAGGAGGCTCTGTTCTCTGGTGCTCTGGAGCCGCCTCCTTGGCTCCTCTGCCAGTTCACCCTCATTGTTTGTGATTATCTGTTGTGCCTTACGGCAATTCTATGCTATGAATACTGTGGAACATCTCCCAGTCCTTCTTATATTTCCTTATATCGTAATACATGCAAATATATTTGTTATTTTTTAAATTATGTGTATGTGGTATGTCAATGTGTGGGTGTTTGCAAGCGAGTATAGGAGCCCATGGAGATGGAGTGACGGGCGGTTGTGAGCCACCTAACATGGGTGCCAGGACCTGAACTTGGGTCCTTTGCAAAAGCAGTACCCACTCTTACCTGCTGGGCCATCTCTTCAGCCCCACAAGTATATTTTTGAGAAAATGAATAAATTAAATACTAGATATCAGATCTTTGTGGTAAATTGTACCTGATAGTATATCTCCTATGTTTGATATTACAAAACAACAACAAGATTCTTGTAAAATTCAAATATATCTTGCATACTTCATACAAACACACATTAGTATAAAATATATTAATGCCTATCTGCAGTATACACAGCAAGAAAAGGAAGACAATGTAGAAATAGGCAGACTTCTGTGTGAAACCTGGCTGTACCACAAGCGTGGGTTAGGCAAGCAATACCCTCTTGAAACCTTACTGACCTTATCTGTAAGAAGGGCTAAGAGTGCTTCCCTGGACAATTTAACTGGAGGAAGGAGACAAGTAGAAAGAGTGGGCAAGAAAAGAGATTGGTGATGAGGACTGAACTTGAGCAAAGGGTCATGACATACAGTTATGAAAATGTACAGATGAAACTCATTATCTTGACACTAACTAAAAAAAGAGTCACACACACACACACACGCACACACACACACACACACACAAACTCTACAAACGCTTCCCAGCGGATGTAGCATACGTAAACTGCAAGCACTCAGTAACTGGCAGCTGCTACAGCCCTTAATGGGAGAATTCAGATTGATCTAGAAAGCCCTGAGATATGGGCACACAGGTATACCCAGTTCATGGGCCCTCTAGATAGAATGGTTAATCTGTGGCAGCTTTATGCACTGGTGAGCGTGCCCTGGGCTGTCTCCCAGCTGGTACGGGCTCAGAGAATACAAACTCATCTTACTTTCACCTTTGAATAACACGATTTTACAGGTGTTTTGCTTGTCCCTATCCCATCAATTTTAATTTGATATCAAACATTTATATATCACTTTACAGTATACAGAGCACTTTGATGTTTCCTCTCAACTCATCGTCCATCATATCAGGATGACAAAATAATATTTACCAAACTAAAAATAAATCTTTCTTTAAACAACAGCAAAAACTGCCCCCTCCCAACTGGTCTAATTCAAATCATTGTGAGCCAGATGATCTTGAAAGAGAAGAGGAACTCTAGCAGCCCTGAGGAAATCAATGAATCAATCAGTGGTCAAACTCTGATGGCAGTCTGCACCTGCCAATAGGTGCTCCCTGGGAGCGGACATTTGCTTTCAAATCACCAGGGTCCACAGCAAAGAGTCTCTAAGAGCCTGCACATCTCAAACAGCAGAAATCAAGTCCTCCAGATCAGGAGCGCAATCACTCCCATCAGGAGCATGAGCCCGTGTACTTGGTGTTCACATGTGCAGTCATTCACACTGCACACGTCACACATACATACACACAGGCACACCACACTTATTTTGCTAAGTGAAGTAAGTTGCAGAATGGTGCCATCCCATTCTGCCACAGGTAATTAACCCCACCTCTCCACTTCCCGCCTTTGTCTAATATCTGTGTCTTGACATCTTTAAAAGAGCATAGTAGTCAATATGATTCCTGATAAACCATTTAATCAATGATGCAATTCAAGAAACGAGGTCAGAAAGACACACACACAGAGTAATGGGTAGAGAGAAGGAGCCAAGGCATATCAGTGAGAAACAGAGTCACATCTGCCTGTATGGACCTGCAGTTGGAAAGTGAAGGGATGCTGAGATGTTCTGCTGCATGAAGATTGAGGTTCTGATAGACCAACACTCCCACTGATATTCTTGAAGGCCTCATTTACATCTCTTTGATAGCTAAAACACACATATAATCACTAAATCCATTCAACCATTGCTTATTGAACTCCTGCACTTTGCAGAAACAAAGAACTTGCTTCTCTCATACTCCATACATCTTCTCAACCTAAAACACATGTAATTCAGAATAGTGTATACTTCTTCATAGGCATGTTTTAAATCCCTGTAAATCATTAAGCAAAATTTATTTAACCACAGCAAGTTCAGCAGTATGCACTGTTTTGTATTTTTTAACAGTAAAACTGATTCTTAACCTTTTATGCTCCTAGTTGTTTTTAAACATCAGAAGTACTCACAAATTAACACTTCAATATGCACAGATGCTGTGGAGTCAAAGGCCACGTTAAAAGTTTGGGAGAATGGTCTAAATATGAAACAATGTTTGAGGGAAAGCACATCCAGGTCCACACATCCTGCTGAAAGATGACAAAGTGTCAAAAGTTGTTGCTGGTGGCAGGAAACAGTCCCTATGGGTGGCCCACACTCACCTACCTCAGAAGGCTGGCTTTACTTTGTTCTATTTTACTTAGGTATACATGTGTATGCCTGCTTGTGTATATATGCACCATGTATATCCAAGGTCCTCAGAGACCAGTAGAAGTAGTGAGATGCCCTGGAACTAGAGTTACAGGCAGTTGTGAGCTGTCCAATGTAGGTGCTGGGAACCAAATCCCAGTCTTCTGTAAGAGCAGCAAGAGCTCTTAGCTGCTAGGGGCTGGCTTTTAAAAACATAACATATTTTATTGGTTCTTTGAGTATTTCATACAACGTACTCAGATCGTTTTCACACCCCTCAACCCTCACCCCTACTACTTTCCCAGACTTCATGTCCTCCATCACTGCTTTTCTTTTTGTAAAGGCTAAGTGCATTTTGCGTTCCTCAAATGCTCTTAGGTGTGGGTCTATCCACTGATGTCTCTGGTCAACCAACCATAAAGAAAGCAGATTCTCTTTAAGAGTTCCTCTGTACACTTGATCCCACCATCTTCACAAACTATCTTCCTTTTTCTCATTTCCTCTCTTCCCTCCCCCACTCCTTTGCCCACCCTTACCCGCTTAAATCCACAGGCCAGCCAGGTTCTTATTAACTCCCTATTTGCTGCTGGAATAAAAAGGGTCTAATGACTTCACTCCTAGAGACTCCAGGGTTAATTCTGCTGACTGGAACAGATGGTAAATTCATGGTAAGATGATGCAAGGTCAGCATCCTCTCTCAGGGTCTGTGGCTCTCACCAAGACACCACACTTCCTCTGCTGACAGCCCCAGCCCTACCATGTTTGCCACTGTGAACTTTTAATCTAGACAGATATCTGCCTGGTTCTCCAGTGATTCTTTAGTCATAGTACTCACCACATTGGGGTTAGCTGGTATTCTTATGCACAGCCTAAGTGTGAACCCTTAATGGCTAAGTAACTTCCTTGTGTTGCCAATACATATGCTGTATATGTTATCTATAATCATAAAGACAGTAATGTGTAGGACTAGTGGGTAAATTGTGGAAACAAAGGCAGTCTCTGTTGAATTGAGTTCTGTTTTCCAGTCCTCATTCACCGCAAATAAGATGTCCAAATCCCCCACCTCCATGCAGTGAGGCATATAGGGAAGAATTCTTGTGGGTGTTTTTGGTTGGTTGGTTGGTTGGTTTTGTGGGTTTTGTTTTTTTTTGTTTGTTTTTGTTTTGTTTTTTTGTTGTTGCTTTTTTTTTTTTTGGTTTTTTGCCTTTGTTGAAATTTCTCCAAGAAGTAATTTCATCTTTCAATGAAAAGTTTCTATTAGGTGATTGTACGAGTTCCAGGAATCACTGCAGCCTGTGTGCAGACATGTAGGCACATGTGTACACACACACTCAGGCCAAAGGCAAGATGTGCATACACTCATCATATACAGCAATGTGTCTCCATCATGTACATGAAACACAGGGCAAAAGAACATGAAAAATGAATTTGAATGTTTTAAATTACAAGATAATGAATTTAAAGAATGTGGCTATCAGATAGAGATATTTTTAAACTACTAGTGCTTAACACAGTATCTACTCCAACACAAATGTCCATGCTTTGTTCTCTTCTCAGTACTGGAGGCCTGGCCTCTGACAAGCCAGCACCATATGTCTCTTGCCCAGTGATTCTTATACCCACCATCTGGCATCTTTCTAGGTGTCTACTCTGACATTTTCAGTACTATTATTCCACATAGTTGAGTTAACTCCTCTAAGAATTTAACAATTAACAATGCAAAGCAAAAGGCTATGGTTGTAAAGAAACACCGGAAATATTCCAAAAGTGCTCCTGATGAATCCACACAGCACTGCTGAGTACACTCAGCTCTGAGAGATTTTGTGTGGTTTTTCTACTTTAGGAATAAATGTGGGACTGGAGAGATGGCTCAGCACTGGCTACTCTTGCAGAGGACTGGGGTTTGATTCCCAGCACCCACATGGTGGCTAACAACTCTCCATAATTCTAGTTCCCAGGTATCTGACGCCCTCTTCTGACTTCCATGGGCATTGCACAACACGGTGTACTTACAAACATGGCAGCAATACACTCATACACATAAAATAGAATAATAATTTTAAAAAGAATAAATGTTAAGGTCAGATGTTGTGGCCTTTAATCCCAGCACTCTAACAGAAGAGGCAGTTGAATTTCTGTGAGTTCAAGGCTAGCCTGTTCTATACAGCAAACTCCAGGCCAGCTGGACTACAGGGAGACCCTGTCTCAGAAAACAAACAGAAAAAGAATAAATGTTAGCATCATCCCATGAAGATCTCACTATGGTTTCAGAAGATGATTTTTGGCATGGGATAAATTCACACAAAATCACAAGGCTAAAGAGTAGTAATGACCAAATGGCAATTGACAAAATATCAAAGCTGGCAGGTAATAAAGAATAAAGGGGTAATGAATGAATTGGAATGTTCAAATTCTACTAAATAGTATTGTGGGAAAAAGTCATATGAAGAGAACAGAAGAAAAAATAAAGCCTGACTACAGGAGTTTCTGAGTGAAAGGATTTAGGTTGTAACCTTATTTTCTTATCCACGTCAGGCACAATGGAATGTGCCTGCTGTCCCAGCTGAACCCAGGAGTTCAAGACCAGCCTGAGCAACATACTGAGACTCTATTTCAAAAATAATAAATAGTCAGGTATGGTGGTATACACCTTTAATCCCAGCATCCAGAAAGAAGAGGCAGGTGGATCTCAGTGCAATCCAGGCTATCCCAGCCTATACAGCAAGTTCCAGACAGCTGGGACTATGGGGGGACCCTGTCTCAAAAAATAAATTAAAAAACAAACAAATAAGTAAATAAATAAATAAAATTATATATAAATAAACAAATACCTTCCCTTTTCTTTGTTGCTTCTGAAATCATACCTATGAACAGTCATTCACAGAATTTAATGTTGGATTTAACAAACAAAACCTTAATCCACTTAGTAACACTGTATTTCTGAATGTTTATTTCTGAATATTTCAAGTCTCATTTTATTTATCTAAGAGCTTTTGATTGAAATTTATGTTATTTTCTGCCATTTCTATCCACTACTGGGGGAAGACTCTATAATTAAATGCTAGTATATCTGATGTTATAAAATCTCTTTCATTAATGTGTGGCCCAGTGTTTTATTACATATTTGGAACTTGGAGCTTGTCCTCCAAACAGATTAAGAGAAACTAAAAAGTATCTTATATAACACAACGGACCAACCACAAACTTTTTATAAAAATATGCTACCAAAAAGAATATCCAATAATGCTGAAAACATTGTATCCTTAGTACAAGTAGCAAAGACCTTGTAAATGACCTTGTGTACACATAGAGTATTAACATCTAAAAGTCTGGGCAAGTCCTTAGCAGGAGCTCTGTCCAGATCTGCTATCTGAATGTTATCATGAGAGAAGCTCTGTCCAGATCTGCTATCTGAATGTTTTCATGAGAGTGAACTTGAAGTAATTTGACACATATCAGAAAGCCAATTGAAGATCACGTCTTTGTTTTTGTTGTTTGTTTTTCGTCTTTGTTTTGATACAAAAATCTCATTATGCAGTCCTGCCAGGCCCCACACTCTCCCTTTTCCCGTCTCAGTCCCTTGAGTGCTGGATCACAGGCGTATACCAACACACCCTGCTCAGTCTCTACTTTAAAATTCTGTCATATCAAAATAAAAGTGATTCATAGCAATGATTATAATATTCTTCTTTAAACTCAAATTATAAAATGTTCTATAAAAAATACCTCCATCAACCACAACCCATCTTTCTTGCCAAATCAGTTGATGTTTTAAAGGACAGTCAGAATTTTGAAAAGAAAGCATGCTATTTAACCTAGTGTATTGATTTTACTCACTTTGCATTGTCATCTTTTGGTTCTTATAGTTACTCACAAGTGGTGATTAACTATCCAAAGTTCACAGTCTACACACTTACGGCTCACAAGGTGAAGTAACTCACCCCCTCAGTCAAAGTTCAGGTTCCAAAGATGCTCTCACGCTGCACAGCCTTCCCTGACTAAAGATGTGTTGAAGTCACACTTGATTGCTCTTTTTCAAATGTTTCTGAAATTTTATCTTTTCTACTTCTAAACTCTCAAACCAGAAATAAAACAATTTGATTTGAGGAAAGAAAAAGTAAGAGCTACAGACTTATTTTTATTTTGCACCATAGAAACTAGCACCTACCATTGATGCCCATAATAATCACAAGAGAATCTAGTCTCACTCCCTGACAGATTTTCAGAAGCATTTCTGTTTTTTGATATTTTCAATCAAATTTTATTTGTCTAAGTACCTGTCATTCCTATAGGAATTCTGAATATTTAAACTCCTGACAGTGTTAGAGTTGGAGATTGTTCCCTTTCTTTTATTATTTAGGTTGGATACAGCCATGTGAGAGACCTTTCTCCAAGAACCTTGAAATTTAATTTGAGTTTCCAGTTCCTAGAATGGCCACCTTCTCTACATTCCACAGCATTTAACTGGGAGATGAACCTAAACTAGAATGGTTGCTTGCTTTGCAAGGAGCTCCAAGTGGCCAGAAGGCCACTCTTCAGGCATCTCCAGGGCCACCATTCTGGGCTACCCATGCTGTTTTAACAGAGAGTATCTGGCATATCAGAAGTATACCACAGGTGAAGAAAAGCCCAATAATTGACTTGTCAATATTTTATTCTCCACTTTTTCCTACTGGCATGCTCTTTACATGCCTTTAGTAAATATTAAACACTCAAACAACTCACTACTATGGATTCAAGCAAACCTTTAGAAGATCCCACCAGCACTGGGAAGAACAGCACACTTAATTTAAAAGGCAGGATAATCTCGAAAATAAAACTGAGTTGTCACAAATTCCAAATTTCAGAATAAAATGTTTAGAATGAACTCACTCAAAGCCAGATTGTGACTGGCTTTGCACAATTACTAGAAGAAAAATATTTGTCATCAACACACTTGAGGCACATGGATCAACCACGGCAGGTCACCATCACTTTGTGCCACAGAAGGTAGGACACCAGGAGCCTGATGTTTGTTGTTGTTGTCTTGGTTTTTTTTTGTTTGTTTGTTTTTTGTTTTTTTTTTTGAGAAGGGGTTTCCCTGTAGCCCCAGCTCAGCTAGAACTCACTATGTAGAGCAGGTTGGCCTCAATCTCACAAAGATCCACTCACCTCTCCCTCCAAAGGGCTAGGATTAAAGGCCTGTACCTCCACACCCAGCCCTTTTTTTGGTCACTTTGTTATTAAACACAGCTTGTAAAAATCCCCAAATGTGATAAAATGATAGGCTGGGTCATCAAATAAGTAACAGGTATTAAAACTTCATGAACAATAGTCCGTAGAAATCTTTACCACATGATAGAGACAAAGAAAACACATCCAAAGAAAGGAAGGAGGCAGATGATTTTTTTTTTCCTAAATGTATTAATTTATCAGTAAGGTCAGTTCAAGATGTAAAGTTCCAGATTTTCTTTGTGAGAAGCCATGGCCAAGAAAATATGACAATGAAAATGAAGGTGTCCCCATGTATTTTCATCTAGACCTATGAAACATGGATGGGCAATAGGCGGAAGAGATGGCAGTATGCATTCATTGAGGATAATCTTTATTATCTATTGGGAAGGTGCCATTGTGGGCAGAATGCCACCCATCTCATGGAGAAGAACCCCATATTTTTGATAGTACTGTAGCATAACTCCCATAAATAATGTAGATGTCAGAATGTAAATAAATAATACACCTACTGAACTGTTCAAGAGCAAAGGGCAAAGTGGCTAGTCACAAGATTTTCTTGTGAATAACAATTTAATCAGACCCTGCATCAGAAAGGCAGAGGCAGGTGGATCTCTGTGAGTTCCAGGCTAGCAGGGCTACACAGTGAGACCCTGTCTCAACAAACAAAACAAAACAAAAAGCAAATAAAAGTAACATTCAATGACTAGCTATCACAAAATTTATACACTAAAATTTTCTTCAGTGAAGGATTAATGGTAACTCCAAATCTGGTAGCAATGTACAACTAAATGTTCCAGCTACACCCTGCGGGTCCAGTTTAACTCTGCTGTAGAGCTCTCACTTCTGTTAGTGTCACAGCCAATAGCATGTTACCTGTTTGATGCTATTTTTAGTTTTCTCTCTATAATGCTGGCATTTGTGATTAATAAAGTAACTAGATTTAAGATGTCATGTATGAGTTTTAGCCTATGAAAGACACAGGTTTTTTTGTTTTGTTTTGTTTTTCATTTACCTCGGGGAGAATAACTTCAACATTGCCACGAATAAATAGAAGGGAAGGCTACATTTTAAAAGCATCCAAAAGTGCTCATGACTCCCGTTTACATTGACTTTACAGCATAGAAGGTGTTAGCCCAGACATAGCTCCCTTTTGAGGCCCTGCAGACAAACACTCCGGTTCATGTAAATAGTGAAAGTGTGCTTTAGAATATCAGACACTATACACCATTCAGCTTGGAATTAAGTTTTCAAATCACTAAGGAATAATCTCTGAATAACAGAAAGCACTACAGGTCACAGTTAATTATAGTCTATCTATCAAATTGTTAGCGTTGGAGAACACATAGAAACAATTATGGAGACATTAAGAGGAGTTTGATTGTCAAAGAAATTCTTATTCTTTGATTTCTAAAAAAAAAAAAAAATTTAAAAGAGAGGTTAGCTTTTGGCAAGCTGAAGAATTCACATCAACCTGCCCCTTCATTGCCCCTCTGACATCTGTCAGCTTCTTTATAATTTCATTTTCCAGAGTTTCACAATAGTCATAAGCACACTTCACTTTAAAGGGTTTCTGTGGGACATAACGGGAATGCAAATTCAGAATAAAATGTAAATCACGGAGAGCTGGGACCAAATCCGGATGATTAGTTAAGAATACACTCACCAGAAACAGTCATTCAGATCTTAGGAGGAAGAGTAGAGAGGCTGATAAAAGCTGCGCATCTGGTGTTCACAACCCCAGAGAAGGTAAGTAAGAATAGCAGTTTTCACCTAACTGTAAAGCACAGGTTACCAAGATTTGGTGAATTTGGTCTCCATTCATTCCTAGTCTAAAGAAACAATTAACATTTTGTCTGGAAATATTCCCACCTATGCATAACAGCCCACAAGGTAGTTTCAGTTCAAATCTCAGGCATAGAAGGTTTGCAAAACTGATCCAAAAAAGAAAGAACAGTAGCTCTGCCTGTCTATATAATAACCAACAATCCAGATATTTATGGACTACCACCAGTGTGGGAAAATCTATAGGAATGGGAACTCGGGAGCTGTAGCTGTGGGGCTCTGATGAGAGACTGGCAGCATGCTGATATTATGGTAAGTCTAAGATCACTAAAAGTGTTATTCACTATCATAAATTCTGAATGACTCAAAATACCCTGTGTTTAAATCCTTCGTAAATTTTAAGAGTTTGTGTTATGTCAAATTTTTAAAAAGCACAATTATAATATTCACTTATTATTAAAGTAATAAAAGGCTGTGGTTGTTTCTAAAGCTTCACATAGTATACTTACAAATTGTAAAAGCACTTGTTTTCTGTGGGAGATTATGACTTCCCTTAAGTTTTTCAGAGAGCTATCATGCTAAATACGCACAGCCCATTGCCTTGTGAATATAAATCTATTAACTATAAGTGGAGTGCTGAAGTACCAAAGAATCAATCATAGAAACATATTTCTGAGAATTATACATAGTGTAAACTTCATTTTCATAATGTGTTTGTTCTTCGTTAGTTCAACCACACACATCAGTCCGTGTGTCACGGGAAGCCACATGGCGGCATCATTTCACACCTTCAAGAATGTCAATGATGACTCTGCCTATAATTTCTATCTGACTGTGTCTCCTCACAGCCCCAGTAAACAACAGGTATTATAATTGAATAAATCTAGAAATAAGTCCTATTTCACTAGATAATAAACACTTTATGGTATGCTCTAGTCAATTTTAGGAATTCTGAAACAAGTCAAAACTATAATTTCACAAGATTTGTACATTCATATTTTCCTTTAACAAGAGCATATTTTCTAGATTAAGAAAAGCTATTTGGTGAAAGAGTATTCAGAGAGAGTCTAGTAAAGTATTCCCAATTGCTCCAATTCTGTGCACTTGAGTGTATTAAATTGATTGAAATTGGATTCTAGTGACAAATATTTAAATGAATATATTCTCACTTACTTCACAAAGTATCATTCATCCCATTTTTCAAATTGTCAAATTTCTAAGACAAGGAAACCTAGCAGGTGCTCCATATAGGTGCATTTCATAGACTGACTGTTCAAACTGCACAAAGCTTCCCTGGGCTCCATAAACCTAAAGTTATGACATGTTAAATTAAGGATATAGTTGATGTTCTTTTATCATTTACACTGATATAGGTAACCATTTTATTTAATTTTTCCAAATTTATTTTATACATACATACATGCATACATATATACATACATACATGATTGACTTAAAATTGTTAGGGATACCAAACTTTCACTGGGTCCCAAAAATCAAATCTTGGAATTATTATTGCAGTTTAAATTGAGACAGTGTATGCTAATGCCTGAGTTTTGCTTTCATTTTATGTAAGAAAATCATTTTGGCAGTACTGGGGATTGAACCTAAGGCTTTACATATGCCCCAACCCATCTTCTAGACCCTAATTTTAAACAGGTATGATAACGGATATTTCTGCTGAGTAAGAACAGCAAGCTTCATGTAATTTACAGCACTGATTTATTTGGGATTTCTGAAGACCTTTAACATCTTCGCAACTGTCAGGTAAACTGTGTCATGAACATCTTTTTAATCTCATTATTTGTAAAAGAATAGTTCCATATTTTTTATTTAATTTTAAATATCCAACTTCTATCCCCAGGAGAAATGACATAAGATTTTGTTTCAATTATAGCATAAATTTAAGTAGTACTTTGATGCAAATATGACGGATGTCGTAAGCCAAAAAAGGGCATGTAACATGCTACAGTTGCAAACATTTAAGGCTGTGTAACAAAAATGACTGAGAACCATATCAGTTTACTATCCTTCAACTATTTCCTTGACAGTGGAGTCAAATAATGTTGAATTATAGACCTTCTTACAGGAAGTCTTATTTCATGTTCATTTTTTGATTTCTTCTGCTAGGCCCTATAGGAATTTGGCTGTGTGCCCATTTTCCTTTAAAAGTTTCTGTATACATGCTTGGCTTGTGTTTGATGATTAAATGATTATTTTTAAAAACTTTTAGAACTAGGAAGTGTTGTTCAGTGATAGAGCACTTGACTAGGGATCAATCCCCAGTAATACACACACACACACACACACACACACACACACACACACACTTTAGAATTTCACATTTGTTTGACATACTCACTTTTCATAAGAAAATACTGCTGTTGCAATGGAAAACATAACATTACCAATATGAAATGCTTCATCTGAATTCACGCCGACAATACTTTCATTGTAGTGAGTCTCTTAAAATATAATTTGTTGTCATTCTTTGCAGTCTCTCCAACTCCCTGTTGAAGGGAAGCTAAGTTGGCTGGGTAACAGCACTGGGCTCCTTGTTAATACTTCAGGCTATCTTCCTGGACTTAGTAACCATTTTTCTATCATGGAATCACAAATAGACTGATTTTTGAGCCTGAAATTTCCATGGGTATTTTTCCTTCCATCACCCAGCAACAGCTGTGTTTTACATCTTTTGGACTATGCCAAACATTTTAAGATAAGAATACATGAGTGTCTGAAAACATTGTGCTTCAAAATTTATTGTCTGAGTTGGGCAATGAAAACATATTGGTTGCTTTTTTGAAAGAAGAACCCACATTTTGTTCCTTTATTTCCTCCTCCTTCTCTTCCTTTACTACTTAAGCTTCTCTTTCGAAATATGAGTCTGTAAGTGAGAACCAATACTTACAATACACACAACTATTCTATGTACTTCTGAATGGCGAGCAATGGAGTCATTCTAGTGGGAGAAGAATTGCTATTTGAGTGACCTATTGCCACAGAGCTAGTTAAACCACCGAACAATAGTTACAGTTATGGGCTTTGCTTTGTACAAAGTAGCATTAGTATCGTCCCTTTATATTAACCATGGAGCTTACACTGGGGACTTCTACTTGGAAGGGGAGTGGAGGAGATTGAGGAAGGGAGGAGGGATGGGAAGGAAAGGAAAAGGTAGTAATGTGTGTATTGTTAGCATTTAGATCTCTCCTATTTGCATAGACCCTATACTTTTTATTCCCCTCATTGTTTTCTTAAATATTTTAAATGCCCCTATTAAAAATCAATCTATCCCTAGTCAGAAATCCATACATAAATATAAAAGTCAACCAGAAAGTAACAAAGGAACAATAAAAACATACCTGCTAAGCAAGCAACTTTTAATTCAAAGCAATGAGGGCTCTAGAATGAGCATTCCAATTAGCTCATGTAGTGACAAGCAGTCAACACCTTATTATTTAATCATTAAGGAGAATCTTGCCATAATTTCCCTTTGACATATTTCAAAAAAAAGAAATTAAGACTACACCACATGACCCACAACAACAATCCACAGTAAAGTTAGAGAATGCTAAGACCCCATCTCTACAAGGCTTGTGCACTCAGGTTAAGTGTGACTCTATGAAGCATTTACAATTTAAATAAGGTGTATCCAAATGTAAGCATTTAGAAACAAGCCACATGATAAAGGGCCCATTTGCCTACTTACTGTGGTCTGTGTCCAGTTATTTTGGTAGATGAAATGAACTGCAGAGGTTTCTAGTGTTAACTGCTGCTCCATCTTTTTTTTTTTTTTTTTTTTTCAAGTAACCCATTCAAGCCTTGAAGGACAATAGGTTGCCACTTCACCGGAACACCTAGGCCAGCAAAAAGCTGAAATCTCCCAAGATGCCTCTCCATGTCACTTTGAAGGGTGGGGGCGCTTTCAGTCAAGTCTGACTTCCATTTTAAGGCACATAACTCAAACTATGCTTTGGAAGCGACATTCCCAAATTTGAAATAAATAAAACAACCGCCACCAAAGTTCCCAGGCCTTCTTGGGAACCTTCCCTCTGGCTCAGGTCAGCCCCAGATCCCCTAGGCCCGGTCGCCGGGCGCCCAGTTGCCTGAGCTACCCATCCCCAGGGCTGCCTTGCCCGCCCTCTCCCCTGTCCGCCCCCACACCGGGGAGCCTACCAGCACTCAGCATTTAACCTCGAGCTCCACAAGTCACCTCGCTTCTCCCCAGTCATCACCGGCCAGTCTGGATTAACACGCAACAGGGCGCCTTGAGCAAGCAGCCAGCCCTGGCCCAGGAGCAGTTAAATGCAGATTCAGAAGAGGCCCCCCGGAGAGCGGCTGTTGAATAAAAGTGTAATCCACTGGGACCTTTTCTCGGCATCCCGCTTCCTCAGTGGGGAGAAGCTGGGCCGCTGCGGGTGGCGGAGCACTACCCCCCCAACCTCTGCACTCTCCTGGGGACGCCGGACCCCGGGGCTTCCTGCCCCCTCTCCCTTAGTCCTAGCAGTCAGAAAGCCTTAGATTCGGGAATAAGAGCAACCGATATCCCTGGGAAGGGAAGGAAGGGACCGGCTCCTTCCTGGGGTGCGGCCTAAGCCCAGCATTTGGGTGGCCAGGTCCTCCTCACCTAGCCCTCCCGGTGGCCCCAGTCTCACCGTGGACCCCCAACCCCAGCCCCATCTCGCCTCTGCCCTGGGTCCCCGGTGGCCCACTGCCTCCCACACCGAGCCCTCACCTCGACGCCTCCTTTTCAGTCCTCTCTGGGGTCACAGCCCTGCCCTAAGTCCCCTCCGAGGCAGCAGGCAAGTCCCTCATTCTTCTCTGCCCAGACCCTTGGGCGTCGCAAGTGTCCCCGCTTGGCGGTCGAGAGAGGGCGCCCAGGAGGCTGGAGACTGCCAAAAGGGGCTCTTGGGCCAGAGGACTTCCAAATGGCCTCCAAGCATGGCGGGGGTGGGGGGCGCAAGAAAGAACAACCGAGAAGTGGGAAGAATGGGTTTACAGCTTTGGTGTCTTAATCTGACAAAATTAAACAACAACAATAATAAAACAAATAGACCCAAACCAACACCATTCCAAGACCTAGTGAATTTCCACCGACTTAGCCCTCCGGGAAATCCGCTGGTATCAAAGTTATGGATCCCAGATCCTGGTGGTAGCCTTCGCCCCCTACCCCCCAGGAGAAATAAAATAAACTGCCGCCAGCAGGCCCTAGAGACAGAGGGTTAATGAGCTAACGAGGCCCTCCAGAAGCGTCTGGTTCCAGAGGGCACTCAGTGCCAGTGTGAACTGGCTGGGCCACCTTTGCCGACAGGTGGAGGAGCCTGCCTTCCTTCCAGGCTGAGCTCCAGAGGATCCGCTCAGGGGGTTCAGCGTCCCCCAGGGGCTCAGCATCCTCGGGGACCGCCCTAGGCTCCCCACACTCGGCACCCATGAGGTGGCTCTGACGCGTTCACTCCTCAACTAGCCAGGACAGGGAAGCCCAGCCCAGCGGGTTCCCAGGCGGAGTACTGCGTGGGGTGCATAGTCTATGCTCACCTCCCTACACCCAGTCCGGCCAGTTCCTGGCTCTTTGGAACCCGACAATACAAAGGGCATACGTCGATTGCTGTCCTTAGATCAAGTGAGAGTTCGGACGCTCAGAGTCACATCGAGGAGCTCACGCGCACCGGGCAACCTCGCCACGAGCCCAGACAAACCTACGAGGCCCACTTCTAAAGGACTGGGGCCGCCTACACGACTCGCATTTTGCATTTTGTAGGTGGGATGGGAGACTAAAGGCACATTTTCACCCACTGCATATCTTAGATTAAAGCAACCGGGTAACGAAGGAGTGGAGGGAGCCCAATGACGTTTCATTAATTCTATAGCCCTCCAGTCCCCCAATCTCCATAACTTTGGTTCTTTATCTTTGACTTTAATAAAATAATGATTCGTTGAGAAAATGGGGTATAAATCTTCATTTTGGAGGCAATTAAAGTGTTGATTTCATTCATGCCCCTAAGCGATTCTTGTAATTTGCTCAAATAGCTTTATGTACCCAGCACTCTGGAGCTTTTAGAATCCCATTTTCTAGTTCGGCTTGTTGGATTACAATTTTTACTCAACAGCAGCTACCAGTGGAAAATGCATTTTGCAGGACTGGCGGCCTGAGCCCGGAGCTCAGCTGGGAAGCCGACAGGCCGGCCGGGAGCTGCCTACAGCCTTTCCCCTTCTCTTGTACTGCCCAGAAACTGCACGTGGAAGTTCTGTGCACCAGTCTACACTACACAGTTTCCAAATAGCCAAGCGGTAGCGAGGACCTGTCGTGTTGGCCCTTTCAGACCTCTGCTGCCGCGCTACTCCTGGGTAAAGAAGGAAGTCAGCACGCGGGTTTCCCAGAGATATTCAAGTTGGGAGGACACCTTAACATGACCCTGAGAGTAAAGTTGAGACAGTTACCGTAGCCTTGGCCTGCAGTGGCTAGCGCAGGACTTGCAAATGAAAACATTAAGAGTAGCTGGCCTTTGATTTAACAAAGGCAGGCTGATATGTTTCCCCAAGAAGCGAATCAGACGCCAAGTCCGAAAGAGAGAGGGTTCTGGGTTTTGCTGGGGGGCCGGGGGCGGGGGGCGAGGCAGTAGTTCTTCTGAGCTGTCCAAACCCTGCTTCGTCTCATCCCCTCCTTAGGTTTTCTTTCATTGCATTTTTTTTGCAACTCATTTGGACCAATCCAGAGACACAGCAGCAGGAGAGAAACAGAGAGCAAATGGAGGTGGCCCGGTGGCAGAAATCCCCCCACCCCCAACTTCAAATAAAAGTCTTCTCCTCTAAGCCACGCCACGGAAGAAGGGCCGGGGGAGAAGAGCCGAGGGGAGGCACGGCAAAGGGCGCAGAGGAGCTCGAAGGCAGGCGAGGCCCCCGCCCTCCACCGCCAGGGAGTCGCCTGGGCGCCCCTGGAGCTGACACCGCCAAAAGCTGCCAGCCCAGAGGGCCAGAGCACCTACCAGCTGGAGGACGACTGGAAAGGGGGAGAAACGTCCATATTTATCTGTTTTTCTAACCTCGGCCTGCTTTTATTTTTTCTATTAAGTACAATAAAATGGGCGAGCTTGCAGCGACCACCACACAAAGCAATGTTCAGTGAGGTCTAGAAGCGTGCGGCCGGGGAAAACTGACAAGACAGGCTAATGAACCGTGTAGACAGGGAGAAAATAGCCAGCGTTTGCTAGATTTCAAACCCTCACTGTCTCTCTTAGACCACCTATCTTGGATTTATTCCCAATAAAATAAGAAATAAGCAGACCCTACACTTTTCTTTTCTCTAAGATGTAAGGGGGGAAACACCCATGAACAAAGCACTACAATCAGAGGTGGCCACTGGCAGTTAACACTCCCATTATTATGGAGGGTAAATAAAATAAAGACAAAAATTAAAAGCGACAAGAAACAGGTCAAGTTTGCAGGCGAAGCTTTTACAAGCTCATCTCTCCAGGTCGAATCCCAGAGCCAGCCTTAATGAAGCAATAATAGGCACATTATTCAAAAATTTTCATTTTGATGGAAATGTATCTAAAAGGGACTTAATCATATGCAAATAATGAAGGAGGTGGTAGTGTTCCAGAGAGCAGTATGCATACAGATCTTTTTCTTGGGGATGTTGAAATTGAAAAACGCATACCTGGTCTGTTAGATTTGCTGATCTTGTTATATCTTCACTGTCTGATTTTGATCCTCCTTCTCTATCGTCTATCACCAAATCGATAGGCATTTTCCCTTTCAAACAGCTAATATACCGGTGGCAGAAATTGTCACATAATTCGTGTACCTACATTATGACAGAAATAAAAAAATGGAAATATAATCAGGAGTGCATAAATGACATTGACAAGTGCAGTCCACCCCCCTTGTGAGATCCAAACTTCCAAATAGGGGAAACACAGGGCAATTGTCCTCTAGAGACCCCCACACGCATTCAGAATTAGGAATAACTTTCTTTTCTTGCAAAATAGAGATATCTCAGAAAATTGACAGTGACAAGATGATTCACAGGCTACAACATATCCAACACCCATGTTAAATTCATCTGCTCCTGGGCTGTGGTCATTACAGAGGTGACCTGCATGGGTGACATCTAAGGTAAACTACTTAATTTCAACCAGTTACTTCAGTTACTTTATCATAAAGCCTTTTCAAAGGTGTCTAATGAATACACACACACACATGTGTGTGTGTGTATATATATAATCTGTACTGTAGTGATTTAAGATATATGCCTGACAGCTCAAATCAAGTTGCTCATGCTGTGGGGGAAAAACACAGCTACAAAACTTATCAAACTGATTTTTTTTTTTGAAAGAAAGAAAAGAATGACTAAAAAATATTTAGATCTAAGTGAAGCCTACCATTACAGGTCCCAGGCATCCCTGACATGCAAAAACTCAGGAGAAACCCCAGTATGCTTGTGATTTAATGTTAGTTTGAATTACAATACATTAAATTTTTATTGCTGAGCTAGCAGAATCATGTTATCCTCACACTCTCTGTTGAGTGTAAAGGTGAGGTGTGTACTGGGTCACAGATTCTAGAACTTGACAGAACCATACCCCCTGCTTGTCTCTGAGAAGGGTCTACTGTGCCCACCTCCCCAGGATTCACTACCAGTCCTCTTCCCCTCAGTCTCTTTCAAGTCTGACTTGCCCCTACTCTCAAACTGTCTTCCTGAAACTCACTAAAACAAAACAAAACTTTCTCTTCTCCAAGGGAGCAGAGAAGAGAAAGAGAAATAATATAGGCATTAACTTGTGAAACAAATTCACAACAGCATTCTAAGCATGCATTGGGATGCCTACCACTGCACAAAGCCAGCAAGGGACACAGGCTAGGGTGTCTGTGATCCCGGTTTTAGTGGCTGAAATTGTAATTAAACCGCAAAGCAAAATGGACACTAAGATTGGCCTTGACATTAATTACCAGAAAGAAAGACATTTATGCAAATATCTTGAAAGTCTGAACTTCAGTCATTCTGAAAGCACCCTTCCATGTGATTGGGGGTGAAAGGGAAAAGGGACTAAAGAATTTACCTTCTCTAATTCCAACAGATGAAACCTTAATACTTGTATGGCTTGAATCATCTGCAAAGATAGGAAAGAGTGAATGCCATTCCTGGTTTGCAGAAAATTGGCTGTCACAGGTCTACTAGCTCCAGTCCCCTCCCCCAAATAGAGTTATTTTGATTTATGGCAATAACACTAAAACTTAATAGCAGCGACTGGGTACCATCTAGAGGTTTATATTTCTTAAGGAGAAAAAAATAGCTAAACCAACAACAAAACATCTAAGTGGGGATCATAAACACTCTCGTAGCCCACTCCCACTCCTCTCCTCTGCAGTCCCACTGTTCCCCTGCCCACACCACCCCGAGGACTACTGCCTCAAGTGACACATTTCCTGGGAAGGGTGTGAAGGTAAAGCTTTTCACATTCACTTTCTCCTGCCTCTGCCCATTCACCTTTGATATCCACTGGGTGTTTGGGGGCTCTGGCCGGGGCTGCCCTGGTGAGGCGACTCAGAGGCTAGAAGCCCACTAGGTTTAAGCACATACGCTGACAGGCCAGGAGATAAATCCCCAGGCTGATTAGAGCTGCACAGCCTGGCCGTCATAAAAAACAAAGCTGGCGTTCCCCGCCGCTTCGCCCAGGCCCTCTCCGATGAGTTTATACCCCGGGATCTTGCCCCAGCCACTTGTCTGTGGTCAGAAACCTTTGCAGCCAACTTGCAGATACGGGAAGACCAGCGTGGAGACCTCCGGGGCCCACAAAGCAAGGCAGAGGGCTAGAGGTGGGGTGGGAAGATGGGGGAGGGGAGGGATCAGGTCTTACCAAGTTATCCAGTTCTGGATTAGAAGAAAATAGAGGTTTTTCTGCGCGAATCTAAATGCAAGTGAGAAGAAAAGGGGAAAGGAAAATAAAATTAAATCTGCTCACCTTCCTAGTTTCTGGCCTCATTTACACTGTCTGGGGTAGGATGTAACCTCCGGGAGGGGCTCGGTTGGTCCCACACTGACACACTTCAGTGTGAGCCCAATAGGCCTGAGACCAGGCCACAGCACGCTCTTATTTCAGTTCCAACTAGCTTCTGCAGACCGAGGAGGCTCGGCCTGTCCCTGCAAGCTGCCATCTCCACGGTGGTCGTGATTTCACTGCACTGAGCCCTCTGCCTTCGCTTATAGGTGGTGAGTGGGTCTCAAGACGGGTGATTACATGCAAACACACTCACAGGGGAGACGAAGATGTAGGGAGGGCTTAAGGGAGACTGTATTTTAGCTAGTTTGGAAAATGTGCTGTACGTGCGCGTGTGTTTGTGTGCACCGGGTGAGGTAGGGATTCTTTTTGTTTCTTTTACTTTTTTCACAGTTATTTTGCTGACCTGTTTGGCGAACACGGCTATATCCTCATTGAATGACTCTGACGAGCAGACGTCCCCGCCCGCCACCCCCGGCTCGCGGGGGGTGCAAGTAGCTAATTCACATTTCTCAAAAATCAGTGCTAAGAGAGGGAAGAGGGGGTGTCTGCAAGAAAATACAACAGTCAGAAACAACACAATGGTTAGTCCCGAGTCACCGAAAAAGGTGCCCAAGAGAAGCAGCCCGAGCAGCTCCTAGCGGAGACCCCTAGCTGATCTGGTCATCGGCTTTTGCCCCTTTCCACCCCGGTTCAGGTGATGGCCAAGGCCCCCTGGCTGCTCCGGCCCCCGAGTCTGAGGCCCAGAGCCTCGGGCCGCATCTGCTGGCCGGTTCCGCGTATCTGGCCGGAGAAAGTGGCCACATTTGCTAGGAATAAAACCCAAGCGGTTCCAGCAGCCATTTTGAATTAAGTTTCGCCCCGCGCCGAGCCCTCGTCCCTCCGCCGCACACGCAGCACCGGGTGCGGGAGCGCGGGCGCCGGGCGGGGAGCGCCAGCCGGTGCCTCCTCCGGGGCGCCGCGCCGAGCCCCGAGTCCGGGGATCTCGGTGGCCGGCGCGCAGCAAACTTGGAGAAAAGAACCGACTGTCAGCGCGCGGCAGCCTCCCGGCCGGCCCCGCAGCCCTTGAAGAGCAGAGGGCCCTCCACGCTCCGCAGCCCTCCCTCCCTTCGCAGACGCCCCCCACTGTCCCCCAAAGAAAGTTCCATGAAATGCTTCTGCAGAAAAGCCTTCCGTTTCGTCTCTGAAGGGGCCAAGCAAGTAGCTTCTGAAGGGCCTGATGTCGCTCGTCTCAGCCCATTGGAAAAAGCTTCTTCTAAAGCTCGAGGAGTCGCTGGTCTTTTATTAGCTCTCACTGCCCAGCTGGGAATTTAACAGTTTGGGGTCTTTTTCAAAGCTTCCCAAAGGTTCTGTCCTGGAGCCTAAACCATTTGCAGTTAAGGTTGCAGAAAGGAGGCGAGGATTTTAAAAAGCCCAACGCACCAGAGACCAGAAACTAAAGCAAAAGGATCTTTCCCCCAAGCGGGGAGGGTCCATGGTGCATATATTTTCAAAAAAATTAAAAAAAGAAAGTGAAATAAGTGTAATAAAAGTTGTTACAAAGTTTTTTTTTAAGTCCTCCAAACATCTGCACACAGTAAAGCACAAGAAACTTTCAAAAGGATTTATCCCAGTGCAGGGTCTAACCGGATGGCCGAGGGAACCCTGAGTAAATCCTGGCCAGAAAAGTCTCCTGCGGAAGAGCATCCCGCACTCACTTCTTGCTAAATCCTGCAGGTTTCGCCTTTGAATACAAAGTGCCAAACCGTCTAGAAGTTTCTTAATGTCTGTGTCAATTCAGAGTAGGCCCCTCTCCTTGACTTCACTGATCAAATTCCTTAAAGCAAGACATGTCCCCCTTGTCTGACCTGCAGCTGTCCTCTGACTTTATTGTGCACCGGCAGAGCCAGCATACGGTGGCTGAGTAAACTCAGCAAGTCAGAACAATCGATGGCTTAAAAGATTTTCCCTTAAACTAAAAGTTTCATTCCAACACAAAGGCGCCTACACTTAGAAACCCCCAGCGCTCTAGAGCAAAGCCTATCGAGAGCGGACTCGGATCCGAGGGCCGGTGGTCTGAAACCGATGCGGTGTCCTGGAGCAACTAGTCCAGCCCTGGGGCTCCCCTGCGGTCAACGTGGCGGCCAAGCCTGGCGCTGAGCACGCACCGAGTGCAAAAGGAAATGGGGGCGCCTCCCCAAAATTTCGTGCAATGTGAATGAATAGTCATCAGTTTTGTACTTCCAACCTAGAGAGCATCCCATCTCAATCACGTAACTGCAGCTCATTATACCTACCCATAAATGGCATCTTTATCTCTCTTTAAAGCGTCATTGACCGAGGAGCCCATGCTGGGGGCCATGGCGTTGGAGTGCGCGGCGTGCGGGTACTGGTGAGAGTGCAGAGGAGGCCCATGGTTCAGGTGGTGGACTGGCTGCATGGACCTGGCTGCATGCGGATCCCCGTACATCGTGGAGGGGATGCCTACTCCATCCATGCCCCCGTAATGGGGTAGATCGTCGTACTGCATCACAAACAGGAGAGAAAAAACGTTCAGAGGCCACTTGGGTAACCTGGAACGGAGGGGCACAGAGCTTATAAAAGGTCAGTCCAGTAGGACCCTTCGACCCGAACTCCGTGCCTCACATCTCTTAAGTTGAGATTTCTGGTGTAAAAAAAATAATTTTTAAAGCAAAAACTCTAGAATTCTTAGTAAGACTCGTGTGAGATGGAGGTTCCTGCCCTAACTTGTATCTATATAGAATACTTCAGAAATTTAGAATCTTTTGGCAAGGAAGGAAGGAAAAAGGAAGGAAAGACAGAGAGGCATTCTCCCGGAGGGCGGAAGGTAAAACATGCATGTTTCTAGAGGAGGAAACCGAAAATCACAACAATAAAACGTGCCAGGACAGTGCAGCAAGTCCGCCTCGCTTCACAGCCCTTCACTTCAGGGAATTTTCTTTTTTTTTAAGTTATGATGGGAATAGCTGTGCCAAGCACGTGAATTCGGAAAGGCTTCTCATTTTCTCTCCCTGCCAGCACCGAATTGGACGCTCCTGCAAGACACCGCGTTTGCTTTCCAAAACAAACTCTGCTAAATTATACAAAACCTTATATATAACACTCAAGTAAGGACAAGGTAGCTTGTCCTGCACTTTACAGCTGAATATAGAACTAGACAGTGTCCTCCGGCCCCAGGTCAAAGAAAAGCTATAAAAGAAGAAAAGCTATAGAAAGGAAGCAACTAATAATATATATATGTATATATATATATACATATATATATATATATATATTACTCTTACAAACTTTCTCCCCAGAACAGAAGTCAAGGAGGTAAATATTCCCTGATTCTTTAGAAAATTCAATAGCAAATGCTTGTTCACCCTCCTCTTTCTTTTCCAAAATGCTGCTTTCACTGATTGTCATTACTGTTTATGATAAATTTAGCTATTTAGAATTTTTTTAGTTGTTTCATTACAAGCAAACTCTTTTTCCAAGATCTGGCCATGGTGGAAGTGAAATAATTTTCAAAGAAAGAGGAATTGTCACTTTCATCTTCTTAAAGCCAGAGGTGTGAAAAGAGTTTGGAAGAAGCTGACATTTGCCTGAACCAAAGGAGTAAAGAAAAGTGTGTCAGCCCTAGTAACTTTCTTTCCCAAACAGGGCTTTGAGGGCCAGGACACAAATTATGCAAGGAAGCCTTTCTGTAGTCCCCTTTCTCTTAAGAAACTACCTCAGCCAGGCTGTCATTGTCTCAGTTTACTTCCAAGGCATTTCCATTCAAATAGAAATATTGGGGAAATTAGTATTGCATTTTAAAAGTAAGTAGCTCTGTGCTTAATGTCCAGTTAGCACTGAGCCTACTTAAGAAAAATTTGCAAAGCAATATTTTGCATAAAAATCTATGCAAATTGAAATTACTTTTAAAAGATGAATGATTTTTCAACCAAAAACTCACTGTTCTGTGTCAGTTATTTATCTAAAAATGCTAACTACTTGTAGTGATACTAAGAATGAGAATAATCAATAATATATCAGAACTTTCAGCAGCTTAAATATAGCTTTAAAGTTTAAGCTTCTGATCCCTAAATGCTCAAATTATAGCAATGAGTTTGTAGCGATTTTTTTTTCTGTCTTTCCTTTCTTTCTTTTTAAACAGGTGATTGCTTGAGCTTGTATTTTTGTTTATATAGCTCTTGGTTAGAATCTATAGAAAACTTGATTACTTGAATTAACAACTACGAGTAACATGCATAAGACTACAAATGTATTCAGCAAATCCTGTCGATTTAGGCCTTGGATTTAGAAGCCTCATTCAAAATGAGAGAAAGAGAAAAAAAAAAAAAAAGAAACTTTTCAGTGGTGTCTTTCAGCCACGTTTCAATTTAATCTCACATTTGAGTTCCATAATTGTTTTTAGTACGTACCCTTTGCGCCATCGGCCTCTCTGGCTGCCTTCCTACTTCAACTTCTAAAATATCCTCTTTAAGGCCAGTGTGAAAAGAAACAAATATGCAAACTCCCTCGGAAAAAAAAAAAAAGCAGGACAAAAAAATCCCTTTTGCGTCTCCACCAATGTGAGCCACTGGTCCCAGATCTTCGGTCTACCGGACCTGAAGCAAAGCGCCCGAGTCGCTGAGCATAAAAGCGCTCCGTTTCCAAGACAGCAGCGGGGGAAAAAAAAAAAAAAAAAAAAAAAAAAAAAGCAGATCTTCTCTCCCCCAAAAAACAGTTTTTAAAAAAAGAGCGCCCCTCAGACCCAACTACCAAATCTCATGGCTTTCTGCCACTCCAGCTGTCAATCACAGGCGAGGTTGTCAACGTGGTGAATGAATGATCATCCGCTCTGTCTTCTTCTGGTCAGAACACCTCAAATGTTAATATTCAAATGCACAAAGCCCTAGCGCCCGCTTGCCTTGTATCAGCCCTAATTCCTAATCAGTTTCTCTCTTCTCTCGCTCTTTCTCTTTCCCTCTTTGCAACTGCTGCTCTGAAGATTAGAGAGGAGGGTTAAAAAAATGTCTGTCTGAGTTTGTCTTAAAGGAGCCACGATCGATGCTGCCCGCTTGCAGTCGCCGTGCGTGTGTAAAGTGTGTGTTGCACAGGCGGAGAGGTGGATTCCGACCAGAATGCTAGAACCCGGAAGTAGTGGTGGCCATAACAGGTCGCGTCTTACACAATGCATTGGGCTGCAGCAAGTAGGCTCCCCGGCAGGGGTGAGTGCGCGAAGCGAGCTCTGGCCGCGCCAGAGAGGCGGAGAGGCGCTCCCTGAATTCGCACGCTAGCTACCCACACCACACACCCAGGGCACACGCACACGAAGGCAGACTCAGCTCCAGGCCGCCGGCTATCCTGTCCGGATCCTTCCTCTCCCCTTCCAGACTCTTCCCAAAGCAGACTCTGGAAATAGATTGGGAATAAACGCGGGGCAGGCAGCGGCGGGAGTTCTTTTGCACAGGGCTCCGCTCATAGACTTCAAGACTTTCCTCGAAATTATTGGGGTCTGCCAGGATTTTGCTGGGTGGGGTGATGCCCGAGTACCGGATTCTCAGCTAGACTCCCCAAGGAGAAGAGTCAAGCGGAGAGGACGGAGCGGAAGCGGAGCTGAGCTAGGGGGCTCTGCCCGGAGTCCGGGACACCGGCGCGGTGGCCGGGCGCCCTGCAGAGCCAGCGCAGAGTGCTTTCGCTGTCCGAGTGGACGCGGGGCTGGCGGAGAGGAAATGCTTGCATTTTGTCACTTTGGGTCCGACGCCCCCACCTCCTCGCGCGCGCAGTCCTGGGCCCGGCGGCGGCGAAGCGAGGGAGGAAGGGAGGGAACAATGAGCCGCGCCGAGACGGTCCCCGCGCTTGTTTACAAACAGCAAGCCGGTCACGAGCCGGAGAGCGGAGCGCACGGGGTCGGGACCCCGCGGGCGGCCGGGCGGGCTCCGGGAGCCGGGCTGCTTCTCCTCCGCGCTGCCCCGCGTTCGTGCGTCCGGGGCGCGGCCGCACCGCTCGGCTGGGCTGCGGCCGGGCCGTCTTTGTCTGGACGACGCCGACGGGCTTCAGCCTGGGCCTCGCTCGGGCCTGGAGGGGCCGCGTCCCCGCGCTCTCCCCTACACCTCCGTCCCCGCACTCTGCAGTCTGTCCCCGCCCCGACTCCGCGAGAACTCCCCGCTCCAGCGGAAAAGAGACCCCCTTCGGGGACTGAACTCAAACAAAAGCTGACCCTGCGCGCAACTTGGAGTCTCCAGCCAGCGCCGCATTTAACTTTCTTCCTTTAAACATGCATTCCCTGGACTGCACATTGCCTGGCGTCATTTTATTCTCACTGAGCTCTACTGTGTTATTCTGTGTAGTGGGATTTTGACTGTACGTGTCTGCGCCCGGCTCTGCCCGGCTCCGGTGGCTCTGCGGCCGCAGCTCCGGGGCCCGGGAACCCTGCCTCCCATTGGCCGCAGGCTCGCTGCTCGCTGGGCTCGGAGAGGCCCCCCCACCTCCCCCGCGGAACCTCGCGGAAAGCTCCCCCCGCGCTCGCCGGCAAAATGAGCTCACCCAAATCTCGGTAGGCAGCCGTGAGGGCGGTTCGGCCAATCGGAAGGCATCCCCGCCCAGGCAGCCGCGCATTGGCTGCGGGGAAAATCAATTATCAAATAATCGATCAGCAGGGAGCTTCGATCTGCCGGGAATGCAAACTGCCAGTCCAGATTCCCGCCCTGAAGGTGGCCAAAAGGCTGGCTCCCTGCATGCCGCCCGGCCCTCCCTTCCGCCGCACCCGCCTCGGTCCGTGGCCAGCTGCGGACCAAACCCTCGCCCAGGGCCTCCAGGGTTCACCCCTAGTTCCAGGAAAGGTTAGGGGCTCCCTCCATACCGAGATTGTTTGGAAAAGGCTAGCGGCTCCCAAACACATTAAGCCGACTTTTAGGCTCAAAATAAAAGAATCTATATCCGTTCTTGGAGGGAGGACTCAAGTTTCTGCTGAGTGCGCTTCCTAGCTGCAGAGGACGCCGAACATGCAGCCAGACCCAGGTTCCACCGAGACTTCTAGGCGACATCCATGCCTTCTCTTTAATCCTCTGCACGAACTAAGCCCGGTGGGTTCACCCCAGCGGTGCCGCACGTCGGGGAAGCCCAGCAGAGGTGGCTCCAGGACGCATACCACCCAGTCCCCAATAGATAACACCTGAGCGAATGGCATACGTTCACCCCCAAATCTTCAAGACGCTTTGCCTTGAAGGAGATCCTACTGTTAAAACAATAAACATCTCCACGATTCCTTATCACGTGCTCTGTGTCTCCTTTCTGTTTTCTTTATTTTTTGTTTTGTACACTCGAGTTCGAAGATATTTTACTTTCCTCATATCATGCTTGTGTAGCATTTCTGGTACAAACACCCTGATAAATCGCTTGAAAGGTAAAGGCAGGGCCTGTTACATCAAAAGCCATGGATGGGAGAGCCAGGTGAATGACCTCCAGTTCTCATGGCGATTTGTGTTAAGTTTGGGAAGACGCTCTGACTGGGCCAAGCAGCACACTTCTTTTGGGATTGTGGGAAGGTCTAAGCTGGGTAGGCAACTTGAGAGCCCTTCACCCAACTCCGGAGCTGCGGCCCCGCACCTGAGTGGCAAGCCAGGGGACCTGACGGGTGTGAGTGTCCTCTCTCCCGAAGGCCTGTCAGGAACCAGCGCGGCTCAGGTAGGATCAAAGGGGACCTAGGAAAAAGGGTCAAACCAGACACCACAGTGGCATAACTACGTTTACGATTCTTAAATGAACCGCGAGAGAAAACATCTAAGCATAATCTAACTGGGAGAAATTTACTGCGAAATACACTTACGTGACCTAGTCTTGAACAGCTCCAGAGAGTCTCAGGCGGACCTTGGGTAAGGGCTTAGCGTATCCTCAACTCTGCCTGCACGTTTGCAAGTTTGGAAAAGGTCAGTTTTGATGAACCATGTATTTTTGACAACAGGAGTTGGGATTGCTGCTTTTCATTAAATTCTTTTGTTTTCTAATTCAAGTAGCAATAACGTTCCTTTTGGGCATGTAACTTTTCAAACGTAAGCAAAATCTTCAAAGGACAGGGAAGCAGACCGGGGCTCTCACTGTGATGTGTCAGTTACCTTTAAAACATACTTTAATTACCTCCTCACAGATTTTCCTGAGCTTTTGAGCTAAAATAAAGCCCTCTTCATTTTTGAAAACTTTCCATTTATAAATGTGAACCTGAACCTAGTACTTCTAGGCCTTCATAGATTACTTCTGAGCAATCAAGGGACTAAAACAGTTTTACAATGTAATTACAGTAGTACAAATTGTTTGCCTAAACCTCATTGAGGATAAGGATTTTACAATTAGCAAACAGTTATTACAGTTGGGGCTTGCTGGGAGAAATTGCATACATATAGAGTTGCAGTATCATAGCCATAAAAAAACTCTACGAAGGCAGTGATTAATCATCTATTAAAAGGAAAGGTGAAGAGGCAGTTCTAGATATCTCAGTAAATTACTGTGATATAAACTACTGCGTTAGCATGTATGCTGTTCTGGACAGGACCTATCCTAAGCTTATTTCAGGTGTTTTCTTTTTTAAAGCAATAGTATTTTAATTTTGCAAAAAGCTGGTGGCAAGTTGTGGCTCTTGGCCCTATTCTTGGAGATGCAGGCCTTCTATTTTCTATTTTCCCTTTATATCCCACAGGATCTTCCCAAAGATAGAATGCAGGGACTAAGAAAGGCAAGCTGAGCCCTTGGTCTTCATTGTTTATCGCCTACCCTGTTGGGAGGCCTCTGAAGCAAGCAGTGCTCTGTCTCTAGGTCCTCAGAGAACTCCCTCTAACTTTCTGTTCTATAAGAAGCTATGCCTTTGGAAAGTTAATATCCTGAACTAGGCTTTTGTTTCAAAAGTTCACGCAGAGGAGTCAGTTCCCACTCTCTTCAAAATTAAAGAGGCATCTCTGAAGGTAAATGTGTGTGTATTTGCTAGCCCAACACAAATAAAAGCCCGTTAATCAATGGAGTTTGGCAGCTGTGTTCACAAAATGATAAGGGTTTATCATCTGGCACCTAACTTTAAGATGCCTGTTAAATGTTGTGTTTGCTCTTTAGGTTGTCCTGGAGTGCTGGGGCTGGGATTTATACTTCAAGAAAAACAGTACCGCTCCTCTGTCCCCCAAACAGCACCCCAGCATTAGCATTTGCATTAAAAAAAAATAAAAACAGAAGAGGGGGATAGTTTAAAGAAAATGGATGTGAAACCCAGCAGAGATAATTGAGGAATGCTGGAGATAAGAGCCTGGATGTGATATGAGAAAGGTACCAAGAATTTAAAGCTAATAAACAACAGTGAGAAAAGGGAAATAAACTATTTTGACATCTATTAAAAGGAGAAACCTGGTTAGGTGATATGAAGGAGGGTTTAAAGGAGAGGATTAGGGAGGACAGTAATCAAGTGTCCCAAAGCAATCCAGGCTACAAGGCCTGGGAGAGTTGTTTACTACATTTTGCTTCAGAAAACAAAGAGTGTCTGGATCCAGTTCAGAAGTCAATGAGAGGTCAGCTTAGGCTCTCTGATCATTGCAGGGAAAATGCCGAACTCACTACATTCTGACTGCCTAACAAAAATCTAGAGAAAAACAGTGTTGGGAGTGTGGTTGCTCTCCTTACTGCTTTTCTATTTCAAATCATTAAAATAGTTTGGTCTCTAGAGGGGGAAAAAACTACACTGGTTAACATAATTACCAGCTCTGACATTTTCAGAACTTACAGAGGTCTTTTATTAATTAAATAGAGGGCTTAATAAAATATTCCTAATAAAATTTATGGTTGTCTTAAAACTCTCTAAACAATGCTATAAATTCTTAATAAAATTAACTGGGAAATGAGTTATTAGCCTACACTTTACCTTCCCCCAACCTTCAGCAGGGTCTGAAGAATGGAAAGAAATAGAATTCTTTAAAAATTTTTAGCCAAAGCTATGCTTTACACTGGATGAGGCGTATCCTTAATTGTTATTTCTAATCCCCTTAGACTCCAAAGCCCCCAAAAGCTGCACCCAGAAGTTCACCGAGAGAATTTCTTCCCCCTCTTTCCAGTATATGATATATGCATTTATATACAGACTAATTTGAAATACAATGCTCAATGTTTGGGGCTGAGTTTTGTGTTAGCTATAATAAAGACTATAGAAGAAGTATAACAGAAAATTCTAATGTGGGATTTTGAAGGCTTGGGTTGGGAATACTTTATCCATTAGAAAGTAAATAAAAGATATATGCAATTACTCTCATTTTAATTTCTTTTTTAATAGTAAAATCTCCAATGACATTTTCCTCTTCAGTTGTAACAATTAATGTATTTAGTAGAGAAAATACATTTCTTGGGCAGATAACCAAAAGTTTTTGTGTCACTACGCTTCAAAATCTTGAGTGGCTAATTTTAATTTTGAACTATTTCTCTGTTCCACAGATCCAGTGCTGGCTGACTGGCTGTTTCAAAGAACAGGCCACTGGCATACACTCCAAATACGACCAAACCACCTTGAATTGTTCAGTACTTAAAGGCTTGATCTTTTGTGCCGTCTACTGGACAATGGAAAAACTGCAGCCTGGTTTACTTTAAACTTTTCCTGGACTAGTATTTAATGAAGGTGGGGGCTGGGGGAGGTGTGCATGTGTTAGGGAGAGGAGTGGTGATATTTGAGAATCACAGGACTTGACTCTCACTAGACAAAAGTTTTTCAAATAGGATGGCCATAGGAAGCACAGGTATATCAAAACCAATGTCTAAAGCCCAAGACTAAATCCTCCATCTAACACTGCGGCCAATGTGGGAAAGACAGAAAAGATGTGACAGGCACAGCTCCTCTGAAAGGAATGTATGGTAGTTGGGCTCCAAGTGGGAATTTGCCGGTCAAAGTTATCTACCTCCTAGATAACCCAGGATGGACACATGAATTTTGGGGGTATGGAAAGTAATGCTCAGGAAGCAAGAAAACCACTTTTAAGAAGAGCAGAAGTGAAGGTAGTAATGAGAAAAAATTTAGTGCAATTTCCCTTTCGACCACTCTGGAGGCAAACATACAGTGCTTCTCTGGGAGTCGCAAGATGGTGGGAGTCCGATACCTCATGTAAGGGCTGTTGGATGTTCTCGTGAGTATTAAAAATGTTATGTATTTTGCGTGATTTCATGGAGCCTTAGCATTGTGGAAGTTCTGGGTGGGGAGAGGCATGCAGCTGACTCTGCTGACAGTGACACAGTTTCTGAAGTAATCACGATTACTACACAGAAGTAATTTTGTAATTAAAAAAAACAAAGCCCATTATCTCACCAGAATTGGAAAAGTCAAGTTAATTTTGTCAAAAAAGCCACAAGACTTTGGTACAGGACTCTTCTGTCTGCTTTTCTGGAATAAAGCCAAGAGCATATGACTAGTTTTCAGGGTGACTTTAAAAAAAAAAGAAAGAAAAGGAAGTTTGAGACATTTTGTTGATGTATAAAAATATTTCAGTGTAGTGATGCACTTCAGATGTGCATTTTGATTGACACTATATAAGAGTGACTTTAAAATGTTAGGTTATCAAAGAATCAGGACTGACATTAACCTAAAGCATCCAGACTGCCTGGATGGTCATCTGAAAGATGGGGGTCTTTTAGATGCTCTGTGTTGGTGTGGGTATTTTTTCAAACTTCCAAATGTAAATAGTTATTGTTTTATGAGGTGCTATTTAGTGCATATTTAAAAAAACAAACAAAACCCCTACTAGCAATAGCAGGAGACCCTAGAAATTTCTTCATAAAACTAATCACAAGACAGCAGAAGCTTGACACATTCTATGCTAATAACGGAAGTCCTGAGTGCTGGAAGGGTGCTGGCTAGCTTGCTAGGCAGCCAGCAATTGCAAACATTTACCTTTGAAGCAGCTGGATAAGCCTGACCGCTCATGCTTAGCACCCATGTTCCACTGAATAAAGGGGGACGTTTTGTGAAAATCTTCAGGAAAAAAAAATCCCACTGATTATTCAAAAATAAATATTTTAACATTTCATTGAGTTGTCTAATGAATAAGAAAAACATCGAAGGCTTCCTGCAGCTCAGAGAGAATTCTAATAGCGTGAAAAACACGAGGAAGAAACAAGATGAAACTAAGGGGCGCCTGCTGAGCATTCACTCAGTTGTGACTATCTGGAAATGTACTTTTCTGTGCCTTTTTATTTAAAAATGAAAAATAAATATAATCTTTTCTTGTCTTTTAAAAAATTAATTTCAAGGTTCTGGTTCTGCTTGCTAAAAAAAAATCATAGTTTTCTGGGCAATTTATGCGAGAAAGGGCCAATTTTAAACGTGCAAGTGGTGGGAAGCGCCCCTGTGTAAGCTGCAAACAGTGGCTGGGAGAGTCTCCAACCTCGCAGGCATCCTTCTTCCAGGGTTCCAGAGGAGAGCCTCCTGTACCAACGGTTCCCCGCCACTCCCGGGGCTGCGGGGCTGGGGGCCGTCAACGCACGCCCCCGCCTTCCCAGGGGTGACCCCAGACCCTCTGCGGGTGCGGGTGCCGGTGCGGTCACCGAGCGGGGGGCGGGGCTGGGTCCGGTGGCGGCAGGCCGGACTGAGCTGGCGTCCGCTCCCTCTGAGCACGCCCCAGTGGAGTTGTGGGGTTCCGTGTCCCGCGAAGAGGACCCGCCGCAAGACCGCCAGGTGGACACGTCCCTTGGGCGGCAGGGCCCGCGCCTCTCCCGAGCCTTTGGACCCCATCCTGGCGCGGCCCGCCTCGGCCCCTCGGGAGGGAGCGACCGGCCGGAGGCGGCGGGAGGCGGCGGGAGGCGGCCCGGCGGAGGCGCGGCCCGGGACAAAGCCGAGCCGCCTAGGCGCCCGGGCCTCGGTCTGCCGCGGCGGGCTGAGCACCCAGCAGGGCTCCAGAGCCCACTCCGCCCCGGCGCGAACTCTGGAATCTTCGCGCCCTGGCCCTGGACGGCTCTGGCGCGGAGCGTCCGCCCGGCTGTCCGTCCGTCCGCAGTCCACCCGCTCGCCCGGGGACCCGCCGGCACCGCTGTTCAGTCCGCCCGCCCCGTCGGGCGGCTGCGAGGAGCCGGGCCGGCCGTGGGCTCCGCAGGGCGCGCGGACGCCGCTGGCGGGTCCCGGCTCGGGCTCCCGGCGGGCGGGCGGGGACGGCTGACCGGCCGCGGAGGCTCCGGCCGCCCGGCGCGGGCAGTCGGACCGCAGGCGGCGGAGAGCGCGCTCCCGGCCTTCTGCACGGACCGTTCCGCAGAGCTCGGTGCGGGTACTTGTTCACATCGACAGACCATTCCCAGGGGCAGAACACAGAGGGGGCCGAGAAAGGCCGAGGCCAGGGCAAGCCCAGGTCGTCGTCGTCCTCCCTCCCCCCGAAGCCAGTCCAGAAAGCATCGCCTGGCTCAAGGCTGGGACAGTCAGCCTTCTTAGGTAGTGACACGAGGGTGCTGGACTCACTTTTCACAGTCTGTTCCCCACCACAGAGGCAACCCCGGGGAGGGAGGGATATGCTAGGGCTCAGGTGTCAAGGCACTTCTCCCTCATAACCCATTTCACAGACGCACAAGCTGAGCGACGTAATCCATTTTTTCTCTTCGTCTCAAAAGTTCTTTTAAAAACATTCCCTACAACACTTTAAAATTTAAATTACAGCTGCACACGGAGTTTTTCCTATTCTCTCCTAAGGAGGTTGGAGGTGGGTGTGTACTGTGTGCCCACAGAGCAGCACCTGGTATGTGGTGGAGGAGGGTGTCAAGCCCTGAGCCCCTTTCAATGAGCAGAAGGCTGGAAACCTCCCTAACTGTAGACGGTGGGGCAGACCACAGAAAGGGAAGAGGACAGCGTGATTTGCCATGAGATGAGAGTCTACTGGGGTGGGAGACCTGACCCCTGTCTCACTACACCGCCCCAAACACCAACCAAAGCTCAAGGAGGCAGCGCATATTTGAAGCTTCTGCTCTGGCTTCCTGTGTCCCCTCTCGCTCACATTTACAGCTCCCCTGGGGTAGGAGAAGACAATAAGAGTGTGTGTGTGTGTGTGTGTGTGTGTGTGTGTGTGTGTGTGTGTGTGTGTAGGTAGACAGAGTGGGTGGCGCCTAGAAGACTCAGCTCAAACCGACCTAGGTGACCCAGAGCAGGGTACTCAAGACATTATTTACTTCCACTGAAACAGCATGCCTGCTAACCCTGCCCCCATCAGCAGTTTGTCTTTTGAGGATTCAAAAATGAGTTTCATAGAGACCAAACACACACAATATCTCACTGGAATGTTTAGAAATTAACTTTGCAAAAACAGCATTTTATTCGACTTCTTTGAACCCCACTGGTTAACTCTTCCCTCTGCAAAGATTCCCATGATCTTTAGTGTACAAAATATGCAGTGAGTTTATACTTCTAATGCTAAAATAAGTAAATAAATAAATTCAAAATTTGCTCATAAAACAAATCAGTTTACTTACTGTTTCTTGATTATCTTTAGCCTTTCAGTGTTGTTTTTTTACTTTGAATTTTATCTTGGATGTTTGATAAAGAAAACTTGCAAATAAGCTGTTTATCTATAGTCATTTATTTACCATTTCTTTAACACTGGTAGAGTTTACTGCTTTTTTTCTATCACTAAACAGTACCAAAAACTAACCTAACACTCTTTGGGGCTTAAACCTCATTGCTGTTGTGTGTCCTGGCACAGCCTTTAGGATAATTTACTGCTATCTTAGATATTAGTTGATTCACATATCTAAGTTAAAAGTCGTTTTGAGGCATTCAGACCTTTGGGACAGATCACACTGTGAGCTGTTTTGCTTTGTGATCACTTAGTGATTTTGTAGGCTGAAAGTGAAGAACAATTGGGGAAACTGAGTCTATTAGAAAAAGATCTGTGCTGGGCTGGAGAGATGGTTCAACAGTTAAGAGCACTGGCTGCTCTTGCAGAGGACCCAGGTTTGGTTTTCAGCACACACATGGTGTCCCACAACCATCTGTGACTCCAGTTAGAGGGGATCTGACACCCTCTTCTGAACTCCTCAGGCACTGCAGGACTCAGGTGCACTTCTGTGTGTGAGCAATACATTCACACACATGAAATTAAAAATAATAAATAAATAAATACTAAAAAGGAAGAAAAAGAAAAGTCTCCGCATGGCAAATATTCCCAGTTTAAGTCTCTGGTTAGTGGAAGTTACTAAGAACAGCAAGAAGAAAATATTTGGTTAAATTTTTAGCATGGCCACTAATGGTGATTAAAACATGAGAGTGGAGAGCCTCTTTCAAGGTGAATTAATTATATCATTTTAACTTATTTTTTTCTGTTTTTGAGACAGGGTCTCACTATGTAAGCTCTGGCTGCCTGGAACTCACTGTGTAGACCAGGCTAGCTTTGAACTCACAGAGATCTGCCTGCCTCTGCCTCCCAACTCCTGTAATTAAGTAATGTCTACCATGCTCACCTTATTTTAAATTCTAAGAACATTTTTAGTTAAAATTATATGTATAATGTGCTATGTCAAAGTCAATGAAATGCTTAGTATTAGGGATGATAATGAGCTCTCATTTAGAGTAAATTTAAAGAGTCTGATACTTTTAGAATTGAGCTGAAGAAAATTATTCTAAACGAATAATTTTCTTACTAGACTTTTGCCATTCACACCCAGCTTTATAAATTTTGCACTGCCTGAATGCTCTCTGAATTATTATTTATTCTTTATAAAATAATTTCTAAAACAAATTCACAAAAACATGATTTTTTGAGCCAAGATCTCACTATATAGCTCTGGCTGACCTAGAGCTCACTATGTAGACCAGGCTGGCCTCAAACTCAGGGATATCTGTCTTCCTCTGCCTCTCAAGTGCTGGGATTAAAGGTAAATACCACTATGCCCAGTCACACACAAATGTATTTTAAAGTGAAACTTTAAATGACTTTATATGATAGAATGTTTTTTCATATTCTCCCTCATACAGAATTCAATAAATATACTAATACATTTTAAACAATTTGCCTGGAGATATTTTTTTTCTTACTTTGGGAAAGAGGTATCTAAAGACGTCTTAGTCTGTTCAATAGGCCAGTTCCATGATGATTCTGTTTACTTATCAGGATGATCAAGTACTGCCCAACAAACATCAGATAGTGACCCAAGAAAGAATAGCATTCCGCAGATAAAGAAGCAAACAGCAGGGAACTCCAATTTTAGAAACTAACTCAATGCCTGGCAATTAAACTTTGGTATGTAAAGTGGAATTTAATCTCTTCAAACTGTTAACTGCAAAATTATTGATATCAATAAATTCTATGAAGTCTCCATTTTACAAGACAGTATTTTGAAATATAATCATTACAATTTTAGACATTATAATACCCAAGTTTACAATAATAATGGGTAATCCTTGGAAAATATGCCCAACTCTATAAAAAATAAAATAATTCCCATTAAAAAACTTTAAAATCTTGCGATCTGAATTTCTCCGGCTTTATATTCCATCGGAAGGCATAAATGCATCTACTCTGAATGTTTGTTTTTAATTAATTCACTACCAGCTACCTCCTTTTCTGAAATTCTCCTCATAGGAAAATCAAGTGTCAAAAGTCTTCCTCAATACCTGCAGGCACAGTAACCTCCAGATATTGGTCTCTGAGTTTGAAAATGACAGTCAAGGCCTTTGCTGAAAGACAGCTTGAATGCTGTCAGAAGTGGAGGTTTCTTTTTGTTAACCTTTAGACTTACCTGCTGGCTGTTGCTGAAGTGAAAACACCCACTCCCTTCTCCACTGGCCAGACAAGTTTTGGAGGCACTTTCATTCCCTGCTCATACTTTTCTTTGAGGCATTGCATACTGAGTCTTTAAAATAAGAGGTAATTTATACAATATTATATATGCATATATATATTACATTTTATCTATTTTGTGTATGTCTGGGCATTCGAACATGGGTGTGCTCCAGTGTGTGTGTGTGTGTGTGTGTGTGTATGTGTGTGTAGGTCAGAGGACAACTTGCAGGAGTCAGTTCTCTCTCTCTATCCTGACAGTCCCTGGGATGGAACTCAGGTTGTCAGGATTGGCAGCAAGTACCTTTACCTGATAAGCTTTAGATTTATGGTTAATAATGGTTACATATCTCAGTAAACCAGTTGCTTGAAGCTTTTATTCCATTTCGTCTAGTTTAAACATGGAACTGAGTTTAAATGGTAATTTATTGAAACAACACAAACACTTAACCACGTTAAGAAAAAAAAGAAAGGGGGTGTGTGTGAAAACCCAAAGGTATTTTTCAGCACCAGCAGTGTTTGAGAACTGGAAACCTCAAAGCAGAAGGTGTAAAGTCAAGGTTCTTTTAAAACTTGCCACTGTACAGGGATTCTCAGTTGGTACCCAAGCACAATTCAGTGTGGCTTAGCTGCAAAATCTCTGGAAATGACTGCTTCAAAGGTCAGATTCTGACATGTTTAAATTCCCAGAAATACTGCATGAAAGCAGTTATTGGTTCCACAGGACCAGCTATAGCCTTGACTTGGTAAGAACAAAGTTCTCACCAGCAAGCCACTGCCTGGGTCATGGATCTGTATCTGGTAGATAGCAGTTTCCCCTCTGCATGTTCTTTCTCTTGGTTTCGTGCTTCTGGATTAGGAGAAGTGGTCCTTTTCAAACGTCTGGCCTCCAGGTCCTCCTCCGCTGCGCGAGGGGTGCTTTTCGGAGGCGCTTAGCTGATGCTTCTTTTCAGCACGTTCAGCTTTTCGCCTCAAGAGACACAAATTCAAATTTGTTTCAAATTCTCTTCCTTTTATTTGATTTTTCCTTTCCTATGAGTCTGTAATTTAGTTCTGCTGACATAGTTAGCTAATCCCATACTGGGAGCTGATTTTTTTTTTTAAAGCATTTTCTAAAAATGCCGATTCCTATTGCTGGTATTAATCAACTTTTTTTTTTTTTTTTTTTGGTCTATTGCTTTTCTTTTGGTTTGTATCAAAACCTTTCCACTCCAATGATTTTAAATGGGCATAGTTTAAAAGTCCAGTTGTTTTTAATATGGCCCATTCTCACTATACTGTCTTTAATGTACCTACTATGTTAGAACATTTCCAGACTCTTAAGAATTCTTTAACGTGGTACATGAGCCAGAAACAAATGTGAACTGTCATCTGAAACCTGAGCCAGGTGTGTTTGCCTGTGCTCAGACCTTCAGTTGCACAATAGATGTCCTCTTCATCATAAACTTCTCACAGTTGTCAAAGATAGGCAAAGGGCAGTACTTGAGGCTGGCCAATTGATTGCACACTTTACACACACTATTTAAGCCACATGCAAAATTAGTTCACTCCACCACTTCTGTCTTCTTGTAAACGTGTAAGAAGACAAGCTCTCCAAAAACTGTCTCCTTTTTCCTGCTTTTGAGACAGAGTCTTCCTGTAGCTACAGCTCGTCTGGAATTATACGGACCAGGCTGTTCTTGATCTCACAAAGATCTACCTTCTGCCTCCAGAGCGCTGGGATTAAAATCATGTGCCACCACGCCCAGCCTCTCACTGACAACTTTTTTAAGCATTTTATTTATTATTTTTCTCTTATGTGTGTGAGTGTATTGCCTGCATATATGTATGTGCACCCATGTCATGCAGTGTCCACAGAGGTCAGAAGAAGGAATCTGATCCTCTAGAACTAGAGTTACAGATGGTTGTTAGCTACTACGTGGGTACTGGGTCATCTGCAAACCCAGATCATCTGCAAAAGCAGTGCTCCTAACCCTGCTAAGCCGCCTCTCTTCTCTACCTCCTTGCTGACAATTACAAAACATATTCATTTCTTATGAGTATGAGTGTGCTGCTGCATGAATTTGAGTACGCCTATGTTGTGCAATGCACACTGAGGTCAGAAGAAGGCATTGGATTCCTCGGAACTGGAGTCAGACAGCTGTTAGCTGCCATGGGGGTGCTGGGAATTGATCCAGGTCCTCTGCAAGAACAGCCAGTGCTCTTAATTGCTGAACATCTCTCCAGCCCCTCACTGACAATTTTTGATAGTGATAATAAGACAAATCTGCTACAGATTTCATCATCCTCTATACTTGTCAGGTAGCCCTTCTCGTCATGGTCGTTGTGCCAACCACACCCAGTTTGTCTATTATTTTCCGAACTTTTGGGGTCTTGTTCCTTGTAAGTGGCAAGTTTGACAACTTTTTGTTTTACGTGATTCCACCCAGAACATAATTATCTTCTATTGAGGTGATTTATCAGTGTCCAATAATAATAGCAAGGAATAAAATTTTAAAATGTATGCTTAATTTAATAAAGTATCAAGGTATTTGCAAAGTATACCTCCACCCCAGATGTGCCATCTTCCTTTACATCCCCAAACCCTGTGAGAATATACTGTCCGTAGATCACAGAGGTTAAGAACATGCATGGATCCAAGGCTGTGTCTGGGAACTCGATGTAAAGAGTTCTGGTATAAATCTGTAAACGACCCCTACTTAGACTGTATCCTGCTAAATATTGGGGGAGGGAGCATGAGAAAGAACGAGAATACATTCTTTAATTCTTTTTCTTTCCTTATTGTCTATTTCACAATCAGAAATATTTAACTTTCTGAAACACATCTCTAGAAAGCGTCCCTGTTTCTAGTGTCCAGACATTTGAACTGATCATATCCACACTCACTGAGAAATGTTTTCTTCTCTTTGTGTTAACAAAAACTAGGTTTTGATTCTTTGAGCACTTCCTACAGTGTACCTGGGTCACATTCAAACCCCTCCGTCATCTCTTCTCAGATCCACCTCCACTTTCCTACCCCTCACTTTATAACATCCTATTCTTATTATTATTATATTATTATTATTATTATTATTATTATCTGGTCTTTTTGAGACAGAGTCTCCCTGTAGCCCCAGCTGTCCTGGAATTCACTATGTAGACCAGGCTGGCCTTGATCTCACAGAGGGCCACCTGTCTTTGCCTACCAAGTGCCTCACATGTGTGCTACCATGCTCAACTCTATATTATTTTCAAAGGCCTGTCCAGTCTAATTTGATTCCTCAAACACTCTTGGGTATAGATCCATCCCCTGGAGCCTGGTCAATCTACCTGGCATCACACCTTAAAGAAAACTGAGTCTCCCTCTCCCAGCAGCTCTCATTTGTCAGTAGTCCCTCGGCTAGGACCTCTTGACCACTTCCCCTAACTCCATGCTGAGTTTTGTCTGCCTTGGGCTTGTACAGGTCTTGTGCATGTTGTCCCAATTGCTGTGGGTTCATATGTGAAACTCCAGTTTTGTCACAACAACAAGGTTTCCTTGCATTCATCCACTACCTCTGGCTCTTACACTCTTTCTCACTCTCTTTCTCAATGGTCCCTGAGCCATGGGAGGCGAAGGAATGACAGGTGTCATATTTAGATCTGGGTGCTCTGCAGTATCTTATTTTCTGCATATTGACCCTTTGTGGGTCTCTGGGTTAGTCACCATCTGCTGGCATGTCAAGACAGGCCCACTGGTACAGCAGTGGAATGAACGCTATGTGAGTAACCAACTACTTTTTGATTGGATTTAAGGCCCATTTCATAAGATAGCCAAAAACTTATGGACAGACAGGTCACAGGCCACAGCGAAGAAACTACTACTGTTATCCTGCTACCTGGACATAGTATTAAACTGACTTGTTAGTTAACAAACTTATGACTTGTTAACTCATAGATTAGTGCATCTCTCAAATTCTCTTTGCTTTAAAGTAATTTTTTGGGCAGCAAATATTGTTTATTTTTTAAAGAACACTCAAACATATATAAAACAAGGTTATCAGATTTAATAGAGTTGTCTCATTTGGTAAATATAATATTTATTTGACTCTTATGGTTGATACATCTCTTTGCATTTTAAAACACCATAATGCATTTAAAACATTATAAGTCAGTTTATGACATATAACATAATTTTCAAGAAGACAGCTATTCAAACTTTCCATTTAAAGAAAGAAGAAAAGCACCTTCAGGAAATCTTAGTTAACCGGCAGGAGTCCTTTTCAGAGCACAGTTACCGTGGGATTGAGAAGTATTTGCCAATTATAACAGTGCACTAATTATCTGCTTTTACATCTCATTTTTCTGTCTTTCTGTCTAAATTCACTTCTAATTATATGATACCATTTTTGCATATGACACATCTATGAATATTACTTCTATCAAGCATGAATTCATTTACTTAGAAATATTAAAGATATACTTTAATTTCCCAAATATTTTGCTCTGTACCATAATGAAATCTTTTGATTGTGAGATGAGGAATGTGTCATGGTGGGGGTGGTGGACCAAGATTTAAATACTAGCTAGGCATTTGGTACATTCAAAAGAGAATAGCAAAAACAATCAGCCTTGTCATAGTTTCTATTTTTAAAATGCAGTTAAGTGAGTGAAGCCACATTACCTGTTCTTCATTATCTTCTTTTTATTACTTTACACAATTTCTGAAAGTTTAAATGATGGAAAGGTACTTTGAACATGTTGTAAGGAAGGTAGGCTAGAACCTGCGTCCTATGTGACTGCTTTGTCTCCTGAATCAGCAGCAAGCTTAATATCAACAAAAGCAACAGCAACAAACAGCAACACATGTGCTTTCAGTTCCTGCCATTTGAGTCCTGGGACGTGGTGAGCCAATGGAAACAAGTCCTTTCTTGGAGAACAAGAGCAGTTCTTGCTTACTTGCCTGGTACAGGAATGATGGCTAGGAAGGCAGTCCAACTATCCACATCTGCATATTTCGGAGATCTTCCAGCTTTTTTTCTGAAACATAGGCTCTCATGACAACTGTTAGCGTAATTTGTGCATATACAACTTTCTCTTACTCCATTTATTGATTATAATCTTTAATGCATACATATTCATTTTAGTGTTTGTTTTTAAAGATAGCCTGGAGAATAATTCAGAAACTTTTAAAGAAGCATCTCAAAGGGTAGTTAAAGCTTCTGAAAATACAATCAAAATCTGTGCAATATTTATAGCACATAGAGATATATAGATCAAGAAACTTTAGATCTTAGGCTCTGGGAGAGGTAGAGGGATGGGAAGGGATGGTTGGAGTAAATGATTAACTGACTCTATGCCAGTCACTGGGATGGATGATTTCACAGATGCTGTTTCATCTTGATAGTATCTGAGTCTACTGAGGAAGGTTATATAAAAAACTAGAGCTTTAGTGTGTGTGTGTGTGTGTGTGTGTGTGTGTGTGTGTGTGTGTGTTGTATTGAGCTGCAAACTTAATCTTAACATCACACCTTTTTACAGAATTATTTACATTCATTCAGTTCAAGATATCCTCCAGCCTCACACACTAAGGAAGGAGTCCAGGCCTTCAGAGCCCTGTGGGGCTTTATCACCAAAGGCATTTTCAAAAATGTCAGAGCAGCTTCACTATTTGGAGTGAGACCCTATTCATCTTTCACTCTCTCTTGGGCCTAAGGTTTCTAAAAATCAGAAGAAATTGACTCCAGCTCCAGTGATTTTTGAATTTCATATTTGATTTTGCTGATGCCAAATGTTTATAACTGAAAAAGGGAGGGCAAACTAATTATAAACAGAACTAGCCCAACTAAAATCTCATGGGATCAAGAGAAATGATTCAAATATTTTCTGACTTTGAAATTCAAACATATGTTCCTTTATAGCATTTGTAAGATATGTTGGGAAATAAACTTTTTTTCCATTTTTACCATCTTAGTGATGATATGTTGTAGAAGTAAAATCTCCCAAAGCACTATAATCTTATGGAATGATAGTCCTGACAAGTCACGCTGATTGGGGTTGCTCCTCTACTGTTCTGTTGTGTGCTCTAGAATAGGAAGTCACCCCTCTCCCAGCTTAATATAATATCAATACTATCTCCTTCAAAATGGTGTGCTGATGTTTAATCAATGTTCATAAATCTCTTCAAGATCCTGTAGAGATAATTGTGACATAAAATATGAAGTATTATTATTGAAATGGGGTAATTTTGTCCATTTAAATCTCTTCTGCGCTATCACCTGGGTAGGAAACATTGTTATTACTTAGCAAATGACTTTGTACTGTACTTAAATTTGCTCCTGTTCTCTAACCAGAAGCTGACATTCCACCAGAAGGACTAGAATGTTTGTAACATTGACTTTGATGGGACATTACCATGAAAAACAGCATGCCCTAGTGAGAAGGCAAAGGGCAGGCTGAAAGGATCTAACTCTCTCCTAGAATGCATCTCAGACAAAGCTATTAGCTCTTTCAGGAGCAGCTGTGTAATTAAACACTCGATGTAGCATGCCACTAATTTGAATGAGATAGAAGACAGAATTTTAGGTCAAGTTGGTCTATGAGATTTACCCAAGATTTCAGAGATTGGAATCTTGTAATTAGTTGGTGATGTTAGCATTTTCAAATGCAGCTCTTCTTTCAACAAAAGCCAAAACATAACATAGGTACTCAATTATCCTAGCAAGCCCTAGAAATTACCTGTTATGAGCTAAATGTGCCACCACAGACATGACTTTTAGTTAATTAATCAACACATTTATACACTTCATTAATCAAAGTATTTATCAAAAGTTACTTATTAGTTATCCATGTGCTAAGATGAAGATTGAGGAAGACCTCAAAGAGACAGGGGCTTCTTTGCCAGTCCAGGTGTATGTTCATAAAATATCAGCTTAAGTGCTTATTTTATTTTAGAAGTTGTTCTAGGGAACTGTATTGTCACATTGAAAGAAAATGACTCCAGGCCAGCTAGATGGCTCAGCGAGTAATGACTAGCAACCCAAGTTCAATCCCTGGTACCACATGGTGGAAGGAAAGCCAGTGTGTCTGTATGTGCCTCCGTGTATATATAGGGGTGTATACCTGTGCATATACATCAAGTAGATTTCTCCATAACCTTTAGATAGACATCTGGAAGTTAAAAACATATTAAAATTTTATAGGTATTATGAAGAGTTATCTGTCAGCACTGAATGCAAAGGTCTAAATATCTTCTGCCCAATTTCTGTCAGCACTGAATGCAAAGGTCTAAATATTTTCTGCCCAATTTAAAGGTAAAAATGAACCTTTAAAGTTAGAGTTGCAGTTTATTATATCAAATCTTAGCATATAACTAACTGGTGGTTATTTTTCTTTCTTTTTCTGAGCCACTCATTTACTTTCTTTGTGAATTTGTCTGTTAGAAATATTGTGGCTTTGAAAATTTATGATGCTCTTAAGGAAATAATAATAGAAATTTAACATCATCATAAAAATGAAAAGAAAAACTAAAAATAGATTTGTCATAATCATGCATCTGTTTGAGTACATCTGGGGAAAAAAGTCAGTGTAAGTACACAAACACATTAGCTATGGTATATAATAGAAAATAATATTCACTTTTTCTGAAGTCTGTCTTCATGGCCAGGGATTGTTCCAAACTGAGCAGTTTCTAAAACATACTTTTATTAATTTTTTGAGAATTACATACAATAATTTTGATCGCATTCACCCCATTTTCCCTCCTAATTCCTCCGAGTTCCATGTCCACCATCCTCTCCTGCCAACTATCTGTCCTCCTTTTTGTAGACAACCCGACGACTCCGGCCCCGGGTGTGGGCCATCCACTGGAGTGTGCTGACCTACTGGGGGCCACACCCTTAAAGAAAACTGACTCTCCCTCTCTAGCCCCATCAGTGCGCACAGCTCATTTTAGCATTGAGGACTCCGAACCCCCCTCATTTCATTCTGTGTGTTTTCAAGTTTTCTAAAATGGATGTGAAGTTTCTTTTCTTTTTTTTTTTAACTAGAGAAAGGCCTTTCTCTCAACTCAACCTCTTTTTTACTTGGACATTTTCAAATTAGAGTTCTGCTAAAATTGGTGGGAAGACGCAAGTCTGGAGACGAGGCTAGTGTGAACATTCTTTCTTGGAGGGCTTTTTCCTTTGCTAAGCCAAAAATTACAAAAAAGATAACTGGGAAAGAAGGAGGAGCTGCTTTCCTCTGAGGAGGTGGAGGCTCTCTCTGCTGAGTGGCGCTGCCCGACCCTTGGGCTGCCCTTGTGGAGTTTGGCCAAAGTGGCGTCTTCGGCATCACAAGAGAGACAGGCACACCAGCGTTCTGGATGCACATTCTACAAAAGCCTGCCGTTAATCTAGAACATCTTTTGTATACATGAACCTTTAGAATTTCCATATTTAGTAATCTGATCTTGAAATCTAATGTTGGCAGAAAAACAAGGTCAAATGATTTCAAATTTCTCTCTACCTGGAAGGGTAGAAGGAGCCGGACTGTCCCGTGTCCTCCACTGTCGTTAAGCACCACGCCTTACCTGGCGGGCTGTACTCACTGTAGGAGAATACTACAGAGTCATAACAATTTCTTGGAAGCTGAAATTTAAACAGTCTCAGTTAAGACTGATTTCCAAGACTGTTGCATCAGCATTAAAATTCAAATTCTACTAAACCTCAGGGTAGATATGAAAACATAAATGTATTATTTATCGTAGGCTTTTGGTTGTATACTTTTAAGTAGCTATTTCTCCATGAAAATGTGTGTTGGGGTGTGTGTGTGGCAGGGTACATATCAGATAAGTTTTCTGCAAGTGAGTTCTATATCCTTAGTTCTTTTTAATCTCTTAAAATTTTTATTTTGAGACAAGTCTTACTAAGATGAAAGCAGGGAACTACTGTTTCCTGAACTCAGGGTGGAAAAAGACAATCAAAATTCATGCTTTTGCCTCCTGAGAATAGAATAAATTCCTAAGAGAGCAAATTCATATGGCAAGATTTAAAACAGCATTACCAAAGAAGAAAGCAGAGCTAGTCCAGGAAACATGGCCACCCAGCTCAAGTCATTCGTTCATGCTCTTTCTTATATGACAGAAATGTGAAGTTCATAAAACATACTTTAACATATAGACTTCAAATCCAAAGGACCTTAAAACTGGGCCCAGATGAGGGGGATACAGGAACACTGAAGAACTGCAAGCTTCATGTCCAGACCCCCAAAAGTGTTTAAATCTGTCTTCCTCAAACTAAAGTCATACAAAAATACTCCAAACAAGAAAGGAAGAATGAAATGTGGTGGACCAGTGATGAATGGTTTATTCTGGAGAAAGACATGCTGGAAGAAATAGAAAAATATGGTCTCTTACAAGTGCTATACACTGTGAAAGAAACCAAACTTTAAAAGAAGGGATCAAAGTATGTAGACAAATTATAAGTTTAAAAAAAGCATCGAGGACCAAATAAACAGAATTACCCAATGATTGCTACTCTGGAAATAATGTGTGTGTTAGAGAGAGGAAGAAGCACAAAAGGGCTTCTAATAAATGAAGAAATGGATTGAGAAAAATAAACATTGATGAAAACATAGAGAAAAGACAATTGTAGAAAAAACCAGGCAGTGGAGGCCCAACAGATGGATCACTCTTCTTTGGGAGAAAGACAGTCCTGTAATGGAAGAGAACACTCAACACTGTATTATGAGCAACTTTGTGAAACAAAGGAAAAACGGTTTCTATAATTCAGTGGAACAGGCTGCATTGCAGGAAAAATTGGCATTCTGGTACAATCATCTAAAGATTCAAAACATAATCCTATGGTCACTTGGAACAAGGCAAGTTATTATGACCTCAGATGCCCTCAGATATCTTCACTGGAAACTGTTTCAATATCAAGATGGAATGATGTTCACAGAGTTACAGGAATTGGAAAGTGTAACCCAAAGATTTTTATACCTGTTGAATAAATGCCTCAGGAAAACAGTTGAGCTCAGAGACTCTGAGACTCATTAACATTTCTTGAAAACACCGTATTAGTGAAGAAATACAAGCAAACTAGTAAATCAGATTTAAGAACTCAGATATGAAAGACTAATGGAGAACACTGACACAGACCTAAAAAACTACAGGCAAGCTACAACCATTAGGCTACAAACCTGCCACACCAATATCATCATTCGTATCTCACAGCAGGATGGAGGAGCTCCCGGAAGCTCCCAAGACTGGGCCTGGGGCTAGACTGAGAGTTGGGTTGAATGTCACAGGACTTGGGGTCAATATATCAATAAGCTGAAGGATCAACATGCTATTTAAAATTATAAAGGTAATCCTTAGACTAACTGCAGAGTCTGAACCACAAAAATCAACAGAGAAAGAAAATACCTCCTGTTGTAAAAAGGAAAAATGGGTTAGGAAGAGGGTGAAAATATCAAGAGACATCAGCAACCATAATGGTGACGACTACGCAACAAAGGGGCAGCAGTGTGAAGCTTCAGTGTGGAGAAATCCCATGTGAAGTTCAAAATTTTTCTCTTAAACTCTTCAGAATGTCAACAAATAAATTTAAAAATATGAATCACCTAGAAAAACAGTTAAACACAAAAAGTATATTTGGAAACATCATAGTCACCTCTATTCCATTGCCTAATCCGCCACATCTCACCTATCAGTAAGCTCAGTGGATTCTGTCTCTTAAATACTTGCCACCTCTCTATCTGTTGAACTCCTTATATTCCAGACCATGCTTGTTTGGGCACCTGGAACAGCCTGTCAGGGTGGTTTTTGCTTTCACTTGTCTGTCTATAATGAATTCTCCATTTGACAGCTGAGCATGTCTTAAAAATGCAAATAAAGACATGTATGCTTAACTTCCAGGGGACCCCTTTGCGTTCTGTCACAGTGATCACATCCCCTAGCTGCCCCTATCTTTCACTATGTCCCATTATATCTACCTTCTTCCCCTTGTGGCAAATAATAAGCATATTTTCATCTCAAACCACTTTATTTCCCATTTTCTTCACTAAAATTCCATGTTCCTAGGAATTTAAGGGTGGCTTAATTTTTTTAAACGTTACTAATAAATATGTTTATGCATTAATGGACAATGTAAAAACTAGAGAAAGTCTCAACATAGAAAATGCTATAGACATAAGTATAATTATATATTTATACTTAAGTATACTTATGTATTATATACTTATAGAGTGATAATGCTCTCTTATTATATTACTTAAATATTACCAACAGAGGGAGAGAACATAGTCGAAATGAGACAGCTGATCTAGAAAAGCTATGCAAAGGTGATATCTGATAGTGAAACAATTGCCTAAGACAGGAAAAAGAGAGCTTTGATTGGCTGACTCAGTAGTGGTCTTAGCAGTGAGATAAGAAGATTATATAATTATTTACATAGAAAAACAGAGACTATATAAACAGAATATCAGGACTTGCTGTGAACTGAGTTGTCCTGTCTTCATGTCCCACCGGGTGACTGCATCTAAACACAGGATCCTGGGAGGTAATTAGAATGAGCTTATGAGTATGTGACTCTAATTCACCAGGATTAAGAAGAGGAACAGTGGCTGAGTGTGGTGGCACAGGCCTTTAATTCCAGCACTTGGGAGGCAGAGGTAGGCAGATCTCTATGACATCAAGGCCAGTCTGATCTACATAGAGATTTCCAGGCCAGATGGGGCTCTAGGGAGACGCTGCCTCAAAAAAGTCAAAAGAAAAATGTAAAACCTTAATAAAGATAAATATGTGGAAACAACAATTGCTGAATATGTTAGGAGTCAAGAAAATACAAATAAGACACAAATGGCATTCTATTTCTTTCCTATTAATAAGCAAAACCATTTTAAAATGTCAGTAACAAGTTATAGAAAATGTGGCTTTGAAAATTTGTAAAACCCAAAGAAAACATGTAAAAGAAGTTTAAACTAGTGAATGACTTTGGAAATCACTTGGTCCTGTCAATTGTACCAGCAAACACCTTAGAAAATATCTTCATGGCGCATTAAGTGATATATACAGAAATCATGCTACTGCAGATTTATTTGTAATAACAAACATGTGGAACTGACCATAAACAGGAATCAGTACTAGTAAAATCAGTTAACTAGAGTGATATTTATCAACAAAGATAAATCTTTAAAGTAATGGTAGATAAAAAAATCCTGAAATTCATTAAGGTTATATAATATGACATTTATGGAAATGTTTAAATAACGTAAATGATGCTTAGTATGTTATGAACACACACACACACACACACACACATACACCCAGATGTACATATGACAAAAGGGAAAAAAAAACCAGTACTTGGGAATATCAATATCAACTTCAAGTTAATGCTTAGTTTTATAACAGGAGAGACACATGGGATTAACAGATATCTATAATATTTTGTTTTTCATTGAATATGATTTATACAAAAAAGGCCATGCATGAAGGTTACCAAGCTGTATGGTGGTTAACATCTGGCTTCCTATTGCCACTCGGCCTTAAAGGCTTACCCCTGCTTCTTTAACTAAAATTCACTTGTGCATTGAAGCCTCTGTTATTTAAGTTTCCTATCACCTGCTTAGCTACGTATAATTATATACAAATTAAAAAATAACTCGCACATATAATAGAAGAAAAGTGCCTAGAACAAGTTTACGAAAGAAATTAGCAGAAGAAGACAAATGAACAAGAAGACATATCTCTTTTAGGGATTGGAGGATCAAAAATATTTAATTTTCACTAATTACTTTATAAACAATGAAATGTCCATAAGACTATCAACAGGATATGGACAAATGAATAAACATGAAAATACAGAATGAAATGCAGAAGAAAATAAAAATGGAGTTGATCTTGCAACAACTAAAGTTACAATATAGCATGTAAACATTACTGCACAGACCCAAGCACAGAGAGATGTAAAATAGAACTGAACTGAAGAATACGATAGAACCAAATGATAATTAGGATGTGTTACGCCTAATCACTGGGAAATATCCAGTCCAGTAATAAGTGACATCAGTCAATCAGTTTAAAGAAGAGGCAGGGGATGGAGAGGTGACTCAGTAGTTAAAAGCACTGACTATTCTTGCAGAGCACCCAGGTTCGTTTCCCAGCACCCTCACGAAGGGGAGCCCTTAACTCCGGTTCCAGGGGATCCAAAGCTCTCTTCTGACTTCCATGGGCATTGCACAATATGAGTGCACTTATCTGCATGTATGCAAAAACACTCCTGCACATAAAATGGAAATGAATAATTTTTTTAAAAGGAAGCTTAAATGGAAAATGTTGGTCCTGGTTTTTCCTACATTAGAAATGATACACTGTTATTAATTCAGCAGTGCTCGCTTCACTGTTGTATTCTTCAATTTTAGATGCAATCCATGTCTTGTTTTAGTCACCATTGTACCCTTAGCACGGAGAAAATGCAGAACAAGTCTGTGTCAAATGAATGAATGACATCTGGATAGGAACAAAACATCACAACCAATGTGAAGACAACAAACATGGCTTATAGCAGTGGTTTACAAAACACTCTTAGAACGCACCTTGTGAATTAGAGAGAAGCAGACCTGTAGTCTAGTGCAGGACACAGGAAAGAACAAGTGGCTTAAAAGTTCTGAATACAGTGTCACAACAAAATGATTACGTTCACCTCAGATTTTAAAAATACAGAAAAATGAGTCATTTCACATAGTAGTGCCTCAAGGAGAAAATACTAAAGAAAATACTAAAACCTGGTTGTGGGCAAAAGGCAGAAGGGATAGAAATTTTCATACTTCCTTAATAAAAGTCTGATTTGGGAGACTATTTTGAAGTCAATCTAACAATATCTATTAAATTTTCAGCGTTTACAGCTTTGAATTTAACATTTCAAGAAGATTCATACATACGTGTATACATATGAACTAATTTCCCTGTGAAGGAAGACAGGGGTAAAATGCCACTTGTACTGGAAAGTCTTTAGATGAGTAAACGTATACTCATAGAATAGTACGCTGTCAACCTTGAAAAGCATTCAGCACATCTATATGTGAGAAGAGAATCATTCCATGTTCTTGAATAAAAAAAAGTTGCACAAGCACTGTATCATCTCAGAGAAACAAAACCAGATAGGAGTGTTCCCAGAGAACGAGAGAGCTCTCACACAGACCTGATTTTCTGGTTGCTCCTTTGAAAAATAAGAACACATTTTACTGTGTTAAGAACATATTTGAAGTAGATATATAAACAATCATAGACAACACTAATCATCTTCTAGCTAATGCCTGGTTTGTATGGCGTGACTCTGATTTTCCTTGCTTGTTTTATATTTGGACTGTGACCTACATTGCACGTTTAGTTCATCCCTGTCTTCTCCTTTGAGATCTCCTGGTTTGTTGCATATTTCTTATTATATCAGTGATCTTTTTCCAAGAGGCATCACTTTCTTTTTTATATAGAAAAATAGAGAGTTACTCTCCTCAAACTCAGTGTAAGTATGATTAAAATAACTGAAAGTTTTTATTCTGGTTTCAAGATTATTTTTAATTTCCACATAAAATTGTATTAATCTATTCAACAAACATCTAAAGTCTATGTAATGCAATTTTGATTTGAAAGTTCAACAAAAAGCCTAATACTGCATATGAATTTCTTATCTTTTCCAAAAAGAAATTTTAAAAAATCACTTTAGCCAAGCAAAAATAGATATGCCTGAGCTGAGTTCCTTTTTTCAAATATTCTTCTCCTTGTTAATGTGAGCACCATCTATCCATCGAGGAAGTGTCTAAGGAAAATTTGATAATTTTATTTCTTCATTATATTGAATATTTTTTATTTAACACCAAATAAAAATCAGAATATAAAGACAATTCAAATCACATTAAATTAAATTCTTCCCTCATTATTGCCATTAAATGGAAATGTAAGGATATAATTTCTGTTGATAAAGGTCCAAAAAACCCATATCTATCTAAAAATCTTTTCTGTTTTTTTTTTTTATTATTATTCAGAACATATCTGGGTCTAGTTTGGAATTGGGGAGCTCTCCACAGGCCCTGGGCTCCTTCTGCTCCCAGTCTTTGGCTTCCTGGTTGTGAAGCAGGGTGTGTGTTCTCCCATAGGCCCTGCCTTGATATTTGAAGGCACAGCAGGCTGAGTGGCAGACTAGCCTCTGAGGCCAGGTCAGTTTTAAGTTCGTTGTCTCTGTCACAGCCACAGACCTCATATTTGGTTTACAGACATCTTGTGCCATTCTGTGTTTTTTTACTTCTTGGTAGCATCCTTTGAAGCACAAAAACATTTAAGCTATTGTTCTGTTTCGTCAGGCCCTCATCAGTTATCAGCTCACATGGTTTTCCTTTCTCAGCCTGTTAATGTAATAGATTGCAGTGTTAATTTTCTACTATCGAGCTGGCCTTACACACCACGGTCATGGTGCACAATTCTCACTGCATTTGTACTTGGCTACAACTATCAATGCAGGATTTAGGTAATTAGGTTCCTAAAAACTATCTATCACTTCTATTTCTTGTGATATCTGTATATGATTTTGATATCAGTATAATTCTGGGCTCATAGAATCAAAGGATTTCCCCTATTTTTTTTCTAAAGGGGATTGGAAATTGGCATCATTTTTCTCCTAAAATGTTAGTAGGATTCCCTGATGAAATCATCTGGAATTCGTGTTTCCTTTTTGTAGGTTATGGATTGTTGATTTAACTTATTTACTAAAGTCGTTCTTATCCTCCCTCTATTTTCCTGGGATGGAGAGTCAGAGGATTGAGTTTTTAGCTCTTTTCTTTTTTATCTTTAATGACAAAAAGTTCTCTCCCAGCACTGGTTTTGGCAGCAACCCTTAACACTTGAAAAATTGTATTTTTAAAATCAGCTATTAGTAGTGAAACATTTCTTTTTGGTATATACTCACTGGACCTGGTTTTAGATTTCATAAAGACAATTGTTCTTGAATCTATCACATATTTTGACCATGTTCATCTCTCAGACTCTTCCCTCCCCCCGCCCTCACTCCCCTAGGCTTCCTATGCTGTTGTGTATCTTTTTAAAGGATTAGGGCTGGAGTGATGGCACAGGGGTTAAGAACAATGGCTGCTCTTGCAGAAGATTTGGGCTCTATTCCCAGCACCCACATGATGGCTACCAACTGTCCATAACTCTAGTTCCAGGGGATCCAATGCACTCTTCTGGTCTCTTCTGGGTAATGGTAGCTCAAGAAAAATGTGTGTTCTGCAGCTGTTAGGTGGGCTTTTCCACAAATGTTGACTGCTTAGATGAACTCTATTACTGATTTTCTGCCTGCTCTAACTCTCATTTGCCAGAAGAGAGGGTTGTCGAAGTTTCCAACTCTAATAGTCTAATAGTAGATTTTTCTAATTTTCTATGTAGTTCTCTCAGTTTTCTTTCACGCATTTTGGTCTCTGTTGTTAGGTGAAAATACAACATAAGCTTCTTGGAGAACTTGTTAAGCTCCCTTAACACAATGCTGGTTCTTTTGTACTTTAAAGTTTGCTGTGCCTAAAATTAGTCTGACTACACCTTTATTTTGATTAATGTTACATGAAAATAGATATTTAAATTTCTATTTAAATTTCCAAACCTTTCCAAAAAGAACTAAACTCTGCATGAGCTACTAATATACGGAATAAAATGGAATCACACAAAACTTAAAGCCAATCAGAGAAGGTAGTAAAAGAAGACAAAGACCAAAGCAAAAGCCCCAGTAAACATAACAAGGAAGCGGGCGCAAACCCAGCAGAGAGTAGCCAGACGGCATCAGCAATACTTTTAAGTGGGAGGTTTCACGTCCTTTAGTTTGGAGCTGGACTTTAAAAAAAATTCTTTTTTCTTTTATAAACAGGGTCTCCTTGTAGTCCCAGCTGGCCTGACATTCAATATGGAGCATAACCAGGCTGGCCTTGATCTCACAGAGATATGCCTGCCTCTGCCTCCTAAATGCTGGGACTGAGGTGTGTGTGTGTGTGTATGTGTGTGTGTGACCACACCCGGCTTAGATTTGGACTATTTAGATGTTTTCTGGAGATGCAGATGCCAGAGACTTCATGTTCTACCATCTTTTTTTGTTTTTGTTTCCACTGTTATCGTTGAGCCACTCTAAAAACCCTTCCTTCAGTAGCTTGTCTGTTAGCTTTTTATGCCTTAGTCTACTCCTACTGTACCTGGTTATTGCACCCTTTTATTGTGAGTGTGCTTGGAAGAGAGGAAACACTCCATAGTCTCATGATTAAACCTCAACCTTTTGTCTGCCTTTGGGCTGTGGTGTGTATTTTAGCTTATTTCCCTACACTTCTGTGAGAAAGGTAAGTTTGATGGGGCTAGAGTTGGGTAAACACTTTTTTTCCTAACTGAAGGCTTTGGTTAGATCTAATCTGGAGCATAGACCATTGGTGTCAAGAACATGTTGAATGTATTTCAAGTGGCTATTTGATTATTCTTTCCTTTCCCCTCTAGAGTCCCAGGGATCTTTTTCGGCCATTTATCTTGAGAATTTAGTGACCCTCTGTAGGGCAAACTCCCCAAATGTGTGTGTGGTTGTCCTGAGGCTGGGTCCTCCAGTGTTTCCCCGATCGTCCTAGCATGTGCAGCCCCCTAGGAGTACACTAGCTATGACAAAATGTTCTAAGTTTGCAGCTGCAGGGTTTTTCTGCCTCGGGTGAGTACACACTGCCGTAGTTCTCTCCATTTGCCCATCTTACTAATTCTAGGGAGCATTTTGTGCTGGTACCTCAATTTCTTGAGGAGTCCAGGAAAAGCCAGTGATTTTCAGGGATTTTTCAACTTTTTCTATGTGAGAATAAGAAGTCCTGTGTTTTGTAGGTTTTTGACGAGGATATAATTGTATCTAATTTCTTTTTCTCTTTTTGAGAGTTTATCACAGCATATAGAAATGCAGCTGAATTTCATACTGTGATACTATGCCTTGTGCTTTCATTAAACACACTCAGGTTCATTAGTTTTACCTTTTGTGCGAGTGCATCAGTGTAAAGTACAGTCACATTGAAGTACATGAAGACAGTGTACTATTTTCCAGCCTGGATGAGTTCACTTGCATTGCACTCCCTCTATCCTCAGTGAAATGCTGACTGAAAACAGATATCCTTGTTTTATTTCTCATCACTGGGGGAAAGCAGTTAGTGTTTTGTCATTAAATATGATTTAGTTGTACATATTTTCTTTTGTATATATGTACGATGTGTGTATGTATGTATGTATGTGTATGTGTATGCGTGTGTGAGTTTGGGCACACACGTCACAGAATGCATGGGCAGTCAGAGAACAACCTTGGCTGGTGGTCCTTGTCTTCCACCTTGTTGAGGCAGGATCTTTCTTGTTAGCCCCATTGTGTATCCCAGGGATTCTACTGGCCCCACCTCCCATTTCTATGTGGGTTCTGCAGAGTCAAATCAGGTCTTCAGGAGCACTGGCATTATAGGAGGCATGCTATCATATTCAGTGTGGGTTCTAGGATCTATATTCAGGTCCACAGGTTTGTATGGCAAGTGATTTACCCACGGAGTCACCCCGCAGCTCTAGCTGTAGATTTTAGTTTTCTTATTGTGATTATAACGTTTCTTTCTGCATTAGTTTTTTGTCTGCCTTAACAAAACATGGAAAGAAACCATCAGATTTAAAACAATAGAAACTTACTATTCCCCAGGCTGTAAGTCTGAAATCAAGATGTTAGCAGGGCCAAATTTGAGACTCTGGGATTCTGGGAACAATCCCTCCTTGAATTAAAGATCCAGCTTATTTCACTATGACCTCATCTTAATTAATTACATCTGCAGTAAACTAATTCCAAAGGAAGTGATTTTCTGAGGCATTAGGGTTTAGGATTTTCAGCATATATTTTGAGAGGGAATGAAATTTAGGCCACAACATACACCTCATTTGATATGAGTGATTTATTGGTTTTTTTTTTTTTGCTGAAAACTTTTTCTACATATTGCTAAAGTTTTAAAATTTTTTAAATAATTTATATTATGGTAAATTATGTCCACTCATTTTAATATTACATCAATCTTACATTCTTGAGATTAGACTTCTGTGGTTCTAATGCATTATCTTCTTAATATACTATCAATTTTGCTACAATTTTGTTCATAGTTTTTCTATGCTCATGGGAAATCTTGGTCTATAGCTCTGTTATCTTAGAATCCATATGTCCAGTGTGGTGCTGCGCTGATGTGAGCATTGCAGAATGAACTGGGACACACTCCCCTTTTCCATCCTATGGCATAGTTTTGGTAGTAACACTACTATCTCTTCCTTTGATGGAATTCACAAGTGGAACAAGTTGAGCTTATTGATTTTTGGCATTGTTCTTGTGGTGGAAATTTTAATTTTTATCTCTTACTTAAATATTATATGTATTATTCTTATTTTTTGTGTGTATTAGTGTTTGCCTCCCTGTATGTAAGTGTGCCTGTGTCCTACAGTGTCCTCAGGGGTCAGAAGAGAGAGTTGGATTCCCCTGGAACTGAATTTATGGATGGTTGTTAGCCATGATGTGGGTGCTGGGAATCAAACCCTGGTCCTCTGCAAGAGTAGCCAGTGCTCTTAACAGCAGAGCCATTTCTTCAGACCCCAGACTTTTTTATTTTGAAAAAAAGATACCAATTTCTTTAACAGCTATAGAGATTGTTCGCGGTATTTATTGATTCTGGCAACCATGTCTTTCAATGAATTTATCCAACCATTCAAGTCACTGAGGTTTGGGCAGAAAGATGTTGAGGACACTCCTTTACTGCCTGCAGTGTGGACATCTGCTGTTCTCTTCCTGAACCGTGCTGTGAACTCTGGCTGCCGCGGCACCTCTGGGTTCTCTGCCCACCTGTTTGGTACAGGGACTGTTGTCTCTCTCTGGCTCCCTCCCCCATCACATCACAGCTCGGACATGTGCTCAGCACAGCCCACTGTACCCTTTATTTCCCCTTCTCTGTTGGGACTGTCCCTTACTGCTTCATAAGTAATGCTTTCACTTCTGTTGTTCTGTATTGTTTAGCCCATGTTTCTGGTGGTTTCAGTGAGCAGGGTAAATTTTGTTTTCCATGCTTCATTTTGGCCAGAAGCAGAATTCCCATACCTTAGAGATACCTGCCTTCACACCATACACTTAGATCCCTTTAAGTATGTTTGCCAACAGTGTTCATGAGTCAGTGTTTTCAGAATCATTAGGAAAATTGACATGCGTGCTCCAGTGGCCCACTTCAAAATTTTCTGGTCGTATTGCTGAGGATGAACCCAGAAGTATGTACCTAAAAATGGAGGTCTGAAGGCTGCCCTACAAGAAACACCAAGGCTATTTTACAAGCTATTTCTTCCAACTAGAATTTGGACCCTCCTCTCAGTCATCCTTAGATTCCATGAAACCAGCATCAGCTCCTCTAGGCCAAGTGAGTTTTACTCCTTTTAAAACCTTTTCGCCTTATCTGTCTTTGCCACTTGGTGCCATGGTTCTATGTGCTTTTAGGTCCATCACTACACTGTGGACTACCTAAGTTCAAAAATAACACCTGGCATGTAAAAGTGATGGTTGGTAATGTATTGTTCTTTGGAATCTGTAAATGAATGATGGGATGGTAAGGACAAGGTTGTCAAATCATTTCAAATCTGTGTCCCCAGAGTCACTTCTTAGCAGTATTGACACAGCACAGGTTTTCAGGACACTCATGCCAGACACTTGTTAAAATGCACTTCATGGAGACCTAGTCAGTCTGATTCTGGGGCCCATGTAGGGAATTGTTTGCGGCCTAACACAGTGTTGTACTTCCAAAATCTGGCTGATAATCGGAGTCATGTGTAGAGTTTTCAACAACGTGCATTTTGGGGTCCCACCACCAAAGATTCTGACCATCTAATTGTGGGGTAGGGGAAATCTTTATTATGAAGCTCTGTAATGATTCTTGTGATTAATTGCCCAGGCTTGGGAACCCAGAGTTTACAGGTCAAAATGTCAGAAACAGTGTTAAAGTTCACATGCCTAGCTCCCAGTCCTATGGTGTCTGAATGAGAAGTTTGAGGATGAATGTCTGTGCAGATGATTCTGCTAGTCCCTTGTGGTTAAGGACCACTGCTGTGATGTTTGATAAATACCATGATAAATTAAGGTTTGGATTTCTCTCTTTCTTTAGGATTGATTTTACACAAGCTTAATTCTGGGTTTGGCTCCTCTGTTCCCCTTCTACTTAGTGCCACTCTGGCAGAGCTGAAGGATTCAAGAGCTTCTTCCCTCCATGGTTGCTGTCTGGTTTTTTATTTCAAGGGCCTGGATACCGAGGGGTTACAATGGGAAGAGATGCTGGTGGTTCAAAGCCAAGATTGCCTTAGATTTTTTTATCCCCTGACCACAATTAAAATTACTTGTCCAATTTTTAGCTATGACCCTGAAAGGGGCCCACATGCTGCGGCAGGGCAAGAAGAAGGTTTGGGGTCTGTACCCAGGCTAGGGAATGGGAAACAGCTCTGGGAACAGCTGAAGTATGCTGGATAGCTTAAGGAAAGCAAATTCTGCTGGCGTTACAAAGGTGTCCAGGCCCACCCAGTCCGAGCACAGGCCAGTGTAATCAGACTCGTGCAGGATGTCAGGAAGGCAGATGAAATTCGGAAGAACATGTTGATTTGTTGCTTCCCTTGGACTGAGAGGGCCGTTGCCCCTGCTTGTGGGCGCCTCCGAGGCGAGCACTTGCTGCTTCGCTCTGATCTTGTTTTGTGCCAGCAGTCACTCATCTTCAGTATGCACGGACAGGCCTGACGGCTCCACAGCTAACTGCTTGCCTGTGATTTGGGGTATGGCAATCTTTCTTGAGGAGTTTGCCAAACGAGAAAGGGAGGGCAATGATTCACACTGTGGGCACAATGAGATAGGTTGTGACTGGGAATAAAAACTGGACTGGTGATCAACCAGAATCCCCTCTTTAGCGAAGTGTACCTTAGATAAAGCAAAGGGACAGAAAATTAAAATAGAAATTGTGTGTGCGCGAGCGTGCGTGCATGTGTGTATGTGGTGTCAGAGAACAACTCTGTGGACAGCTCTTCAGCTTGCATGGCAAATGCTTTGACCCACTGAGTCGTCTCGCCAGCCAGGCACAGGCCCTTTTTAATTCTTTACCTTTCTCCTTCATTAGTTAGAACTGGGACACTGGGCTACAAGCAAGCAGCTTGCCGTGTTTCTCAAAGTGAGCAGGTTTCAAACTATATAACTTTTAACAATAAATTTTCTGCAGTTTTCAAAGTACTGTCACATATAGGACAGCAAAATACTACTGGAAGTGGAAAAGCATTCTGATAGGGACATTTATAGATGAATTTTCTGCATAGCTGTCTATGAGAGGATCCTTGTTCAGAAGAATAGAAAAGCAACTTTGCGATGAAAGCCGTTACTCTCCGCTCTAGGGAGGCTAGGGGCAGAGTCACAGTGACTCGCCCTTTCCCCAGCTTGCCTCCACTCTGTGACACTATCCTACTGGAAAATGGCAGTTATCAAGAGCTTTCCTGCACCAGTTTTAGAGGATCAGATGCTCAGCATCAAATTAAAAGAGAGCTTTTTTAAAAAGGATTCTTTTTTCATGTAAGTGTCCTTGCTTCTTGAAACACTAATAGCAGATGAGGACCAGTAAGTGATTGCATATGGAAATAGAAATGCTCACTCGCTTGAGAACGAGAGGCCAGGCTCAGCTAGTTATGCTTAAGTGCTCTCGAATCCTTCACTTTAAGTTTAGGTTACATTTCTTTTAGAGTTCTGAGCTTTATTTCAGATCCCATGCCCACCATGGATCAAAGTCGATATTGTCTGTGTATCTAAAGGAGCTACCCCTTAGAAAATATAAAGACTTTTACTACAGGGTTTTTATGTTTCTGAAAAAAAAATATTTTTTAAAAAATATTTTGAAAAAATACTGTGAAACACAAATTAAAATTTCTATCAGAGAAACTTCAAGTCAGCTATTTGACTGGCAAGCTGTGGGTGCAGCAGTTCTTCGTCTGTGTGCTTTCTGCTTATTGGAAGGCGGGTTAAGGTCTGTAAGTATGGACTGGCTAGTGACACGGGGAGTGTTTTGGGACTCAGTACACTTTTATAATTTTGACTTAGGGCTGAACTGAACCATCCACGTGAAAATGCGATGTCCCTTCATGTTTGTAAGGATGGATTCCAGGCTGTTGGTGGAACCCAAACACTCAGATGTTCAAGCCCTTTATGTAAAACAGTACAGTATTTTCATAATGTCTAAGCATATTCTCTTATGTACTTAACAGAATCTCTAGATTGTTCCTAATGCCAAATATGAGGTGATATTCTAAAACTAGCAGCCACACTGCACTGCTTAGGGTAGGCTGGGCAGAAACAGGCCTGTGTGTTCTTTTTCCTAACATTTTTCATCGGTGGTATGCAGAGTTGACTGTATTTACATTTCTGAGGAATCTTTTCATTTCAGAATATCAAACAATTTGTTTTGCACTGTACAGACTGACGACTAAATATGAGGTGGAGCTATAAATTCTGAATCTTTTTATATGTTCTCTTTAGTTTCTTAAAAAAGCAAATCCAGTGATAAGCCAAGGTTTATTTTCATACATTTCCCTCTTGTCTACAAAACAACAATGTGGCAGCATTTTTGGAGTGCTCCTGCTTGTCTCTGAATGTCTGTGCGCTCCTGATCTGTCAGTCCTCACTGACAAAAGCTGGTGTTGTCACAAGCAGGACAGCCAGGTTTAACACCTTCTCTCCAGGTACAAGTGCTGATCTGAAGAGTAATTTGTGATATGCATGTTTTTCTTTTACCTATAATTTCATTGAATATAAAACTGAACAGTGATGTAAGCAGTAGGGATTTTTGGTATTTAATATAGCATTTTCCTATCAATAAAACACCTTAGCACCATTAGACAGTTAACTTCTTAACATTGGTGTGAGCTGATTAGTTCAGTTGGATTTGTAACCCTATGACTTAAAAGAAATCTTTCTAGTATATGTGTTGTAGAGTTGGAAAGTACACTAAATGCTGCTTTTCAAAGTGACGCAAATTTATACAAAAGCAAAACTTAATGTCCAGCCCCTATGGGACCTTTTCCATCGAACAGTCAGTCTGCTAACCTGGAGGGAAGAGCCTCATTTGGAAGCCTCATTTCTTTCATTATTGGAACCGTGTGACTTTTAGTGGAACACTTAAGCCTTTTGGTCCTCAGTATCTCCATCTCTAAAAGTGTGGCAAGAATACATTTATCTACTTTGATATTTCCACAAAAAGATCAAATAAAGATATAATAACCAATTCAAAATCCTATATTTATAAAAATATTGCTAACAATGGAGAGTGGTCACTCTTGCCCAACACTCCCTGTAGAACCCTGGGCTCAGTGTCTCCCTCTCCTCAGAGAGCCTGAATTGTTTTCTCGCGTCGTCATTGTCTTTTCCTCCCTCAGTTAATGGTTGCACAATTTTTAAAATTTTGTAAATACACATCTATTTTAAAAGGGAGTTTTATACCACCATAAATGGGGGCTTCAGTGCCATTTCCATACATAGACAGTAGTAAAAAGAAGTAGTAGGGGCTAGAGAGATGGCTCAGTGGATAAGTGGCTAGAGAGATGGCTCAGTGGATAAGTGGCTAGAGAGATGGCTCAGTGGATAAGTGGCTAGAGAGATGGCTCAGTGGATAAGTGGCCAGAGAGATGGCTCAGTGGTTAAGTGGCTGCTCTTGAAGAGGATGTGAGTTCAGTTTCCAGCAGTCACATGATGGCTAACAACTGTTTGTTTATAACTCCTGTTCTAGAGTGGGCATTGTAGGCACATGGCACATTTATATATATGGAGGCAAATCACATACTCATAAAATAGAAATAATAAATACAAAAATATTTTAAAATAAAGTTACTCTAGGTAACATGCAGTTTGTGACAGACAATGATCAGGGGTTGGGGTGGTGGCTGGGGTTCTCGCTCCTCTGGATGGAGCAGGGATCTGACCTGAGTTCTTCCTCTTGAGTCCCGATTGCCTGCCCCCAGGATGATAGATTGGAAGTTGTGCTTCAGAGGGAGCTGGGAAGGAGAGGTCAATGGTAAACTGGGCCACCACTTCTTTATGCACAGGGATATTTTGTGACTGCTTAGTTGTCATGTATGACTAAATGCCAGAGAGGGCACAGGAGTAAAACAAGATGCTGTCAGTGCCTAGCCAGTAGAGGAAATTTTACTGAATCTCTTCTGTTAGGCGAGCTACACCCTGCTTTCCAAAGCAGTGGTAGAGTTAATGTTCTCTATATAGTAAAAAGTCAGAGACTTACTGACTTGCAAGTGGCATCACAGGGAAATCCATTCTAAACAAATGTAAAACTAAGATCCAGAGAGTTAGCGTAGGTTAGAGCCGGAGGTTTGACCCGGTGGAAGTGCTTTCATTATGAAATTACCCTTCCGCGTACGTGCTGCCTGCTGCTTTTCTGTGGAGGGTTACAGGCTCTCGGGAGCTCTGATGACCCCTTCCTCCTCTCCCGTGATTTCAGTTCATCCAATAACGATTCTACCAGCTTTGGCGCCTTTGTCATTTCTTATTCATTGGAGCTACTTTCTGGAAATAATCTCAGTACTAACAATATTAGCTATTTCAAGCTTCAAGATATGTAATGATGTTCAGTTTTATCACAAAGTTCATGTCCTGTTCCCCCAAACACAGGGAGATTTCTGTGCATTGTGCATCCTCATCTAGAGGATGGAATAATTAAAGACTGAAATGTAGTTGTAACAGCAAATGGAGATCTTCCCACAAACATTTCTATATTGGAATGTGTGTGTGTGAAACACTAGTTCTCTTTAATTTTCTTTATTAACTTTTGAAAATGTGTTTACTTAAATAATTTGATGTAGTTATACAGTATAAAAACAAAACCCTGAACGTTCTACATTTCCCACACTTTTCTTACTTCCTTCAAACCTTTTTAAAAGGAAAGCAACATGCTTCAAGTTCTGTTGCACAGTGCACAGACTATAAAGCCGTGAGTCCATTCTTAGTGTGCATTAAAAATTCATTGGTGAAACTTGAAAATTCCTTAAAATCATTTGAAATGCCAACAGGCAATTCTCCATTACATTGTCATTGATTATAAGAATTCTAAAAAGAATTTCCTTGATGTCTGCCTGCCTAAAATTACATTCTTTGGACTCAAGAAGCAAAAATTAATTATTCTTATTCTCAGGGCTAGAGCTGTAAATACTTTGAAAAGAAGTTGGGCCAATGTCCTAGGCATATTACTAATTCAGAAGTAGAATAAAAATCAGATTCTACACTATGAAAACAAATCCATAAGTACAGGAAGCATCAATTTCAGCCCTGCTTTATGAGTTCTATTTAACTCCGTTTCTTTTGTTATTCTCATATAGGAACACATCCCAAGTTGACTGAAATCTATTTTGTCTTCCTAATGAACTTATATAACATCTCTCCATCTCCATAACATATTATTTCTCTTATATTCAGACACGTCTCCAAGACTGCACGTAGGCAGAAGACAATGGAAATGATATATCTTTGATTGTAAAGCCTGATTGTTATTATTCATATGGCACTGAGGGCCACACTGGAGTTAAAATAACATCTGAAAATCCAGATAAATGGTTAAGATAAAGTTGAACACAGTGAAATTATCATAGAAATTATGAAGCTTATTAGCAATATAGTTTTAAGTGTGATTAATAATACAAACAAAGAATTAAAGCAGCAGTTAATCTGTGAGGCAAGCTTGCTGTGTCTTGTAAATGTGAAGTCTGCAGAATTGTTCCTATTTAATCATAAAGCTTGAAATGATTCCCAATTTGTCATACAAATTTTGTAACGATATGATTGATTATTGTTTAAATTCAGCATTATTGCTTTACAAAAATTCTCACAAATGATCTTGTAAGATCGTTTTCTCCTAAAGTAATATACTAATTAATTTCAATTAAATATATGTAAAAGAAGATCTATTTTGAAAAATGTGTCTCCCTTGCCATTTGTTAATATATCGAAAAAGTGCAAACCCTGAAACATTTAGCATTGAAAATCTTCATTTTTGGTAATTTCTCGAGGGGGTAATTTATTAAACGAGAGGCTTTTAACATTAGCTAGAAGCAGCCTTGTAAATCATGGGTGTCACCAAACTGCTTGATCACTTCATTAATTTAAAAGATTATTATATGCGTAGCCGACATAATTTTGAACAATGTTACATGGTTAATTTATTAATGTAGAAAAGCAGAAATGACATGCTAACTTGATTTATTTTTGTAATTGTATAATTTTAGAACTTTTGCCTCTGACTTTCACTAAGCGAAGAAATGATTCAGTGGCTCACTGGTGATTTTATTGAGGTCTTTTCTCTACTAATGCTTTGGCAGTGGTAATGTCTTCTGGTCACTTAATTTTAAAATACATCTCTAAGAGTGAAAGACAAAGACATTTAAAAATCTACCCCTTTTTTCAAAGCTCAGTCACTCAAAATAGGATATGTGCCTTTCTACAAAAATAGTGACCAAGACTTGAAAAATGTGTTTCAGCTGTTAGAGATGCCCTTTTATTAAAGTAGTGTTATTCTGATTGTATGTATTAGTTTGGTTCTGCTTTATATTTTGTGATAATCTTTTATAAACAACCAAGGATTTTATGCAAATCACCTGGCAGACAGTACATTGTAAAAGTCTGATTAAATGATCCTTTTTCTTTTATAATTACACTTAGTAAGTTTCCTGTGCAGTTTGCCATCGCCTAAGAACGTAAAAGAATCACTTGGCTAAATTTTATCCGTGTCTGTTTTTGAGAGTGAGAAGCTGATTACTTTCCCAGTTTGTTTCTACATGTGTGGAAAATAATTTTCATACTCTTTCTCTATTTTTTTTCCTCAATGATGATTGAAAAATAGAAATAATTTATACTCACTTTACTTGGCAGATATTAATAGCAATACAATGTTTTTGAAATATGAACTTGCACATATTTGGCTCTGGTCCCCTGATTAAAGTCTTAGTCGCAGAGCAGCTAGAACACCGGTTTCAGAGAACTCCCACCCTACTGTTAAATTTCTAAAGATCTTTTTACATTACAAAATAGAGATGGGCACAGAGGTCATAAAACCTGCATTTCAACTGTGGGGTATTGGATTTCTCAAGTGAAATACACTCATCAACTTGGTTTACACACACATATAATCTAATTAATGGGCTTTGGGTGTTTCACATCCCTTATGAAGTTGCAAACAGAACTATGAGAAAAGTGGGGAAAATGCCAGACACAATATTCTGCATTTGGTTTAGTGGACATACAATAAATCCTATCTTGATTCACCTATATGGTGAATTTCTAAAATTTTAGTGAAATACACTCCCTATTTTATGAAATTTCAGTTTTCTCAAAAAGGATTATACATAATGCAAATATACAGAATGGAAATTTACAAGAGTATGTGATTGAAAATAAGTTTAAATATTCAAAGATTCTAACTTGGCTACTTACCCAGGGCTTTGTCTATGGTATAAAGCTGAAGTGTACTTTATAGTGTCTTTCTCAGACTGAAATCACTACTTATCCAGAGGCAAGCTTGGCAGATGGGAGTGATGTATTCAAGGATCCACTGTAAGCGGTGCAGACACAGGACCAGCATCTCCTCCTGTGATAATTCTCAAGTTATACTGAGAAAGCACTTGCTAAGAAGTTTGTATGACCAGGGAAAACTTTCTACTGGTTGAGAAAAACTTCCGCTACTATTTTGTTTGTGAATTTTGATTCTCCTTATGTAAAGGTAAAACAACTTCAAAAAACATTGCAACAAATATTTCTATGAATAGCTTCAATGCTGAAGTCATTTAACACTGGAACATCTTAGGTTGATCATTATTAGTTTGAAAGATGGGGTAAGAAAATAGAGTGTAAATAGTCTTGAAGCGTACCTGAGATAGTAAAAGTTAGAAGAGTTGTTTGCAAATATTAGTGGCGTTGGACAAACTTGTCACAGGCAAAAAAGAAAAGTTACCTTAAGCTTCATTGTAATGAATATTGTCCAAGGCGACCCTTACCTTCCTCTCTGTCTCTACATCTTTCTTCTTTCCTTTTACTGTGTGACAGGGTATATTTCCTACATGAATAATCAAAAGTTCGACTTAGAAAATTCCTATCCCCTCCAATAGTTGCATGAAAGGACAGCAATCTACAGGCACTAAAGCCACAGGCCAGCACAGACAGACGAGAGCTAGCAGACAATGTGAAGGAAAACACATCGCTATTTAAGATTTACTGAACTTGTCAGCGTAGTATTACTCTAAAGAAAACACTGTAAAGTGCATGGCATCTGCCTTGAGGGGTTAGGATCTGAATTAGACAAATTAGACAAGCTGGACGGGAAGTCACTGCAACAGAGCATTTGTCTGCAGAGCAAAATATTTTTGAGGTGTACACAATTTTAGAATCTGAAAAATTAAAGTGGAATTTGGCTGAGAGGAAATAAAAACAAATGTTTTCACTCTCTTTACATGAATGTCCTTCAATAAGGCACTGCAGAAAATATCTTTTGGTTTCAAGAAAGATGTTTCCACTCTTACAGTAAATTTGAGAAAAATTAAAATTCTAACTTAGCACACATTTTGTCAGGATGCTTTCTGGAAGCGGGAATCTTGAGTCTCCAGCAGAGGTGGCCGTTCCTTTCGTGCAGAGAGTGTAGCCATTAAAACAAGTGAGTTCTGTGCCTTTGCTCAGGAAAGATCTGCAATTATGCCACATTATGTCTAATAGTTTTAGAATGTGGGAGAGTGTTTATTAGTGTCTGAAGGGAGGTTTTAAATCTCCTTTCCTCTCAAACTCCAGTTTTTACTCTAAATCATTTTAAAAGATGAAAGAACTGGGCTTCATTAAGCAAAGGAGCCTTGGATTTCATTTTTTTTAATTTAAAGCACACACACCCCACCTATTCGTATTTGACAGTCTAATTATCTGTCTGAGTTTGCACCTCATTTGTTCAAGATGTTTCACTGGATGTGAAACATCATTGTGTAGTTGAAGCCAGTTTTTTCTCCCTTTTTGTTAGCTTGTACTTGTTGACTATCTAGAATTTTTCACTCTTCCTGGGCTTATAAATTAATATTAAATATTTATGGGTTTCATTGTTCATTTTGAATGTTGAATTTCTCATCATGAGTAGTAAACATTAAGCCCTGGAAGGACAAGAAGCTCAAATACATAAATCATTCAGATAACAAATTAGAACTTATGGTTTTCTTGATGTTCTTTATTTCAGTTTTTTAAAATTGTAAGTATTTTTCAGATACCTGTTATGGTAAGATTGTGTATGCAGCCATTTCATTCAAGATCCCTACACAGTCTGGACATGACGATTTAAAGACAAAAATAAGTGATAATGGGGTTAGAGAGATGACTCAGTGGTTAAGAGCACTGACTGCTCTTACAGAGTATTCAGGTTTGATTCCCAGCATCCACATGATGGGTTCAACTGTCTGTGACTCCAGGTCCAGGGGATCTGACACCCTCTTCTGACCTCCATGGGCACTGCGTGACAGGTGTGCTTAAACACGTGGAGGCAGTACACTCATACACATAAAAATAATAAATATGATATATATTAAGAACAAGAAGATATGAACATGGGATGGGGACTTGTTAGACACAAAGCAGGGCTAGCTAGTGTGGGAGGAAGAGAAAATGAGACAGTGGAGGTGTGTGCATCAGAGTGTGATGTGTGTGTATATATATATATCACTTATATTTATATATATTAAACAAAGAATGATTGAAAAAGTCATATGGAAGCTTACTATTTTATAAGCTTCCTACTTATTTACAGTTGTATTAAAGAGTTTAATTGGAGTCACCCTACAGAGAGATTATGCTCCTCTCTGAAGCTACGTATTGCGAAATTAAGACCTCAGTGACGGGTATAGGATACCTCCCCAGGAGTTGTTGGTCACACAGACACAACAACAATACAAGCTATTGCCATTGCTCCCGATTGCCCACTAGCACTTGATGGTACTATCTTGCTGATGAAGACTCAACCTACATAGGTCAAAGAACATGTGCAAATCAAGTTGGTACTGACTGGGAAACTTCCTGCTGATTAGCTTTCATGGTACAGAAGGTTCTGTGTAGCATCTGGGGAAAACATCACATGTCACCAACAGCCTTTCCCAGCAGGGAACCCTGTGAACTACAGTAATGACCAGTGTGGCAAGATCCGACCATGGTGCAGTGGTGATGGGACTCTTATGGAGTAACCAAGGCTCGCTCCATAGGAGAAAACACATGATTGTCCCATGGTTGGAAGATCGCAGGCTCCAGGGGTGAACTGACTACTATTATTTTGCTAACTGGACATAGTATCAAACTGCACTCTAAATTCATAACTCTCTATGTCCATAGATCAGTGCAGCTCTCAGACCTCATCAAAGAGGTTTCTCAGTGCAGTGCATAGCAGTTAACACAGTAGAACTCAGCCACAAACGGAGCATCATATCGCCCCCACCACACACACACACACACACACACACACACACACACACACACACACAAGGCTCAGTGGCCACCATAGAATAGGAAGGAAAGAATTTAAGAGCCAGAGGTTGAGAAAGACCTGAGCAAATCATGGTCTCTAGACCTGCCAGGACCACTGTACTCACAAACTCACGGCAGCTGTGGTTGCTCACACAAGACCTGCACAGGAGCAGCCAGGCAGCACTGTACAGGGAAGGGCGGCTCTTGTGTCTCCAGCCATAACTGAGGAACTACGGACAGGTGAGGACTTCTGGGGGAGGGAGAGTTAGTTTTCTTTAAGGATGTAGCTGCTGGTAGGCTGACCACATTCCAGTGGATGGACACACACCCAGGGGTATATGGGCGGCACAAATTTGACTCCATGGGCTACAGAACAAGCAAACTAACCCCAAACCCATCAACAAACTGACACACAACAAAAGAAAACATTAAGTTGTGTGTGTGTGTGGGGGGGGTTAGGTAGGAGGGTGGGGGCGGGTCAGTAGGGAGGGAGTGACAATGAATATGATCAAAGTACACTGTAGGAAATTCTCAAAGAATCAGCAAAAATGCTATACTAAAAAATTTACAAAGAAGTTTAAGACCACAATATAAATAAGATCTAATGATACATTTAAAAATTAGCAATAGAACTTAACCTTCAATATCGATATATTTAGTGCTAGCATGTTCTCTTAATGGTGGCCTACTTCTCTGAATCAACACGTATAGGACTACATAGTTTGATCTTTCTAGAAAGCAAGCAAGGAAGCAAAGAAAGAAACTGGGCTTTCTTGGTGTTTAATACATGACACAGCACCATACTAGTGGCTGTGTTTAGTCTTCCCACAATTTCCCCATGTGGATGAGTGTCTCAAGAGAATTCGGGAAACCCTCCAAAGCTGCTTATCCGAGGCATCTTCCTGTCCTCAGCAGGCAGGTCTACCGGAAGTAACCCCTCAGCTGTAATCACAGCTTATGGCATTAGTTTGCATTAATTCTCACTAAGTGGACAGTGACTAAAATATTCCATTAAGAAAATTATACATTGAAGGCAATACTGTGTAAATAACAGATGCACATGTGAGCAGCAGACACATGACAGAACTGGCCTTCAACTCTGCCAGTCTAATTATTCTGTAAAAGCAAGGCTGGCCCAGTCAGATCCAGGCAGCACAGTGTGATGAGGAAACTACTGGAAACGCGTTTTCATCTTTGCCTTCATCTGGAGAGGAGAATCTGTCTGCCTTGCAAATGAGCTTGGTGCACTGAAGGGGACACTGTGAAGCCAGCTGCGTGGATATGTGGACTTATGTGGCTTTTATTCATTGAAATCTTACGTGTTCTGACTGACCTCCTTCTACCCTCTACTACTTCTGAGTCCACTTCACTTCTGGGTGAAATTTTCTGAGCTTTGGACTGATGTGTTAGGAATATGAGCACAGCACACCTTCAGACGATTAATAAAGTAGACGCTTCCTAGCAGAATCTCTCTAAGATGTCTTTGCTGATAGCAGAGTGTGACTGGAAACTCTGCACAAGTATGACCTGTGAAAAGAGCCTCTCTACTCATACATGTGTGTCTTTAGATTTGACAGGTGATGCAACCAGTTCAAAACTAAACTAAGATTTTAAATGTCAACAAGATATATTCAGTATCAAACTATACATATTAGTATTTTCAGTGGGGGCAAAAAGGCTATTATTTGCTGTTAGTGAATAAAATTTAAGTTGTTTTAACTGTTAGTTTTCTTTTAAAAATTCTATTGCTATGTTCTATAATGTACGATTCTTACTTTTTGAAAGTGACTGAAGACCACTGGTACCAGTCCCACTGGTAAGGAGAGAGGCCACTGTGGGTTCAAGGGTTCCAGAAGAGAGATTTGATCTGTCCAGAAAGCATGGACAGTTGAATCAATTGTTCAATGGTCTGGTCATGCTGTGGTACCATTTATAGCTAAATATAGATTCCCAATTTGTCATTCACTCACACAGGGCAATGAACCAACTGTCTGATGACAGCCAGTGATAATAATTTACTAATATTTGTCATTGCAGCTCCCAGGCAAGGTTCACACTCTGCCAGGCTAATGGACCATTGATCAAACATTGGTTTGTTCAGGTGACAACTATATTATAGGCTCTGTTTATCTCACTGGCACTTAGGAAATTCAGTCCCTAAATGGATCCAGATGATCAAGTGTGCGGTCTCTCTCTCTCTCTCTCTCTCTCCCTCTGTATGTGTGTGTCTCTCTACACACACACACACATATACACACACAAAGGCTAAGAAGCAAAGATAACACAACAACGGAAAGTACTGAGACCCAATGCCATTGTTTCCGTGTGTTAGTGTTTGATTAATTCTTCCCACTCGCCCTGGCCCCTGCTTTTTTGGGTAGAACTTCCCCTTCAATGATTCATTCCAGGGAACACAAGTCATACTCTTCTATGAGTGGAGCCGAATCCATGTTAAAAAAAATAGCCCTGAGTCACATCACTTTTTTAAATGTGTCATCTCAGGCTGACAGAGAAAAGAGAAAAGTTGTCTTCTTAACCGAAGACATTCAGTCACTGCTGGGTGGCTGGAATCCCTGTTGAATCAGTCATTCCCCAGTCTGTGTGGAGGCCTTTACGCCTGCCTCTCTTCTTTCCCCAAGGTCTTCCGTCTCTGCAACTAGTGACTGATTTGGGGACTTCTGTGACATCTCCTTTGGAGATCAGTGCTTTGGAAATGACAATGGATCCTCCAAACGATCTGGTATACTTTACCTCTCAAACTGAACCATATCACATTACAAAGAGCAGTTGTAAGAAATGCCAGAACTTTTTTATTACACATTTAACAAAAATAATGTATCAACCCTTTGACTTACAGCTCATCCATGATTTGTCATCCTCAAATTGCTTCTTTCTCTCTTTTCTATCACCCTACCAAAAGAGAAACCTGCTTTGCTTTAAAGTGAATGCCATTTAAAAGGTGTTTGGTTTGTGCATGAAGATCAGAGAAACTGATTAAAGTAATTCAAAGTGAAGAAGCAAAATTTTCTTCTACTTTCTCCTTAAAAAATATTGATGAGTTTGTTAATGATATGCACAAAGTATAAAGCAGAGAGAATGCTTAGTAAACAGAAATTCAACTGAACTCTGACCACCAATAGTAGTGATAACTAACACAGAGCGCACTGCTATAATGCTGGGGACATGTTCAGAGTACCGCTCTCAGAGATGAAGGACCAGAGGTGAAGTTCATACCAGCTAATCCAGATGAGTTGTACACAGTGCATTGCATCAAAGGAAGCCTCTGACCCCAGAGCACACGTGACTTCTCAGTGGCCGGTCTCACCTCTCTACGTTTATTTCCTAAACAATGAACATGGTAGTTACCCACCACCCCCACCAACCTGTATTTTCCCTGCCGTAATTCCCTGCTTGTGACTGCAAGTAACTTTCCCTCTTATCTGATTCACATTTCAAAATCTCTCACTTCCTAAATGTACTTTTTAAAATTTGCCACCCACATGATCAATAAATCTGTGTTACTAGAGCTCTTGGCACAATGGCTCACGTACAAGGCGACAAATTTGAGGTTCGTGAGTGAATGCTCAGTTAGCTCTGTGCAGCATCCTTTAAGGAGGCCTGCGTCCCTGCTGATTTCCATTTCAGACTCTCTCTCCTTTCAGATACTCTTTCTCCCTGTTAAAATGTTTGAGATTTTACTGTAAAAACCAGCTTTGGCATGCAGGGCTGTATGTCACATACGCTCAAGCATTATTTTATTTTTGCAAATACAGTGCTAGCAGTTTGCAGTGGGAGCGCTCTGTAGGCTCGGCAGAGTTCTTTCATCCTTCAAGGCAGGGATCCATCCCTACACCACGGTGTTCCGACTCTTCCGATTGCTGAAACTCAGCTTATACCAGTGATCTAACTTCATGAATATATAATACCTAGTAAGTAGCAGGCATTGAAGAAACTTTCAGAAAATGTCAAAATTCTTTGCAGTTTTGAGTGAGTGACTGATTGAGTAGCCCTAGGTAGTCCTGAGACTCGATATGAAAAGAAATATCCCTGGATTTATGTCACCTGCAGAGTTCCCAGCGATTAGCTCTTCGGTATTGTTTGAAAACTCTTTCAGGATAAGTGATATTTGTAAATTGATTTGTGCAAACATATCTAGATAATTTTTTATCCTGTCATTTGCATGATGGGTTATTTTCTGCTGACTCTTTTTTATTTCCTGAGAGCCTGAAGAGCAGTATCATTCAGAATGGGAAGAAACAGCCAGAAGAGGAAGAAACAGCCATTCATATGCTGCTAATACTGTGCGAGACCCTCTGTTCCCAACACTTATTTGAAAATACTCTACATACGATCGAGGCTTACAACTTTGGAACCTTTTTACTTTCCCTTCATGGGCACTTTCATGTATATGTATATGAATGAATGTGTGTAAAATTAAAATTATTGTTAGAAATACTCTATGCATAGTTAATAATGGTGTATTGTAACTTATGCATCTGTACCTTGCCTTTTCAATCTAACAAAATACTTTTGCAGTAATTTCATACTTCTATACTGTAGACATTTGATGGCTGGCTACCCAGACCCATTTCATCCTCCTCCTTTAAAAAATACTCAGAGGCTGGGTGTGGTGGCACATGTCTTTGATCCCAGCACTTGGGAAGCAGAGACAGGTGGATCTCTGGGAGATGGAGGCCAACCTGGTCTACATAGTAAGTTCATTGCCAGCTAGAGACCAGCTATCTTAAAAAAACAAATGAACAAACAAACAAAAATTCCTAATACTAATGTTTTTGTTTTTATGTCTTTTCTTCACCACAAAGTATCTGGGATTTACACAATCCTGGGCTGACTAGTTAGAGCTAATTCATATTTTTCTCTTAGCCTATAATTTAAACTCGTATAATCTAGGACAACCTGGAATCTCTGTTTAGAATGCTGGCACAGATAAGCACCTTCACATTTGGAATAGAGCAAGAAACATGAGGCCCAGGTTGTGTTTGAAAAGTTTCCTAGGAACATAAGAATAGGTTCTAGAGGGCTTGTCATCTAGGCTACAGCACATGGTATGAAGCTATTATTATTTATGGCAGAAAAGAGAGATGAGAAAGCTTGAGTTGGTTCTCTCCTTCCACCACATGTGTTCTGGGGATTGAACTCAGGTCATCTGGCTTGACAGCAAGCATCTTGACAATTTCTTTCAATAAGTTCTTTGAGGTTTTCACACAATTTATTCTTTAATCATAGTCATTTGCACTGCTCCCCAACTCTTCCCAGGCTGATGGTTGGTTGGTTTTAATGTCAACTTGCTACAAATTAGAATCACTGGAGTAAAGAGCCTCAACTGAGGAATCTTCCTGACTGCCTTACCTGAGGTGAGCAGACCCACCCCACATGCAGGGGCACCTTCTGGTAGCAGCCAGGTCAGAAGGGCATGGTGGAAGAAGGACCTTCATCTCTTGCTAGATTGGCCTTCCTTCTCATCTCAGAGTTGATTTCCCTGTTTCCGTGACTGCTGATGCCTTCGCTGACATCTGAGCCAGCATTCCCAGGCTTCCATCATGACTGAGACGACTGTGACACAGCGGCTTTCTGGGATCCTTCCCGGTTTGGGCACCAGATTGAGACTCCTGAACACTTAGCCCTGTGAACTGATCTACTGCTGTGCTCTAGGCTTCCCCAGTGTGAGAAGGGCCCTGGGGCTCTGCCCCTACCCTGGGGCTCTCAGCTTCAAGGACCAAGCAGCTGCTGGGTTTTCTGCATCTCAGGGATGAGACAACTGCTGTTACTACTTCAACATAAGCTGATTTAATTAATTCTATACAATGTGTGCGTCTGTGTGTGTGTGTCCATGTGCTCCATTCTATCCATTCTGCTCCTCTGGGAAACCCTGACTAGAACACACCCCACCTCCTTAGCTACTCCCAACTTTGGGTCTTCTCTTCTTTGACAGCCCACGGAGTATGATTTGAGCTGCCCATTAAATACTCCTGGATGTGGGACTATCCACTAGAGTGTGGTCAACATTTTAAAAATAAAACTGACTCTCCCTACCCCTGAAGACATCGGCTGTTGATGGCTCTTCTATTAGGACAGGGACTTTGAACCCCTCCCCTCCATGCTACGAGGCTGATCCTGGGCTGTGAGTTCATGAGTACAGCAGCCCTGTCATGTCCAGAAGACAGTGTTTTTACTCCAGTCTTTGGGCTCTTACAATCTTTCCAACCCCTCTTCCATAATGGATCCTGAGTCTTGGGAGAGAGAGAGAGAGAGAGAGAGAGAGAGAGAGAGAGAGAGAGAGAGAGAGAAAGAGGGGAGACCGCATCATACACGTCATACAGGTGTCCTGTTTGTGGCTGAGCACTCCCCACACTAATTTTATGCACTTTGAACAGTTGTGGGTTTCTGTGTTAATTGTTAATCACCACTGACTACACAAAGAAACTTCTCTGATGAAGTCTGAGAGCTGCACTGATCTATGGACATAGATCTATGAATTTAGAGAGCAATTTGATACTATGTCCAGTTAGCAAAATACAAGTAGTAGGTTCACCCCTGGGGCCTTTGAGCTTCCCAACCATGGGATCTTGGCTGTATTTACAGTGTCAAGTATATGTTTTCTCCTATGGATGAGCCTTAAATCTAATCAGAAAGTGCTTGCTTACCCCATAAGAGTCACGGCAATTTTGCACCTTGGGCATATCTTGTTACACTGATCATTATTATAGTTCTCAGGGTTCGCTACTGGGAAAGGCTGTTGGTGACATTTTCCCCCAGCAGCTTGTGTAGCCCCTGTACTATGAGAGCAGGAGCTGAGTTTCCCAGTCAGTACTAACTTTACTTCTTCAAGTTTTTTGACCAATGTGTGTTGAGTCTTCTGCAATAGGGTCTTACTATCATGTTCTAGTAGGAAATGAAGAGCAATGTCAGTAGACTGTATTGTCTTGTTGAGTCTCCAGGACACTTCTGACCAAAAAGCCTAGGGGAAGAGATATCTCAAATCTGACACTGGGCTTTTAATTTTGCAGTGTATAGCTTCAGGGCACAGCATAGTTCCCCTTCTGTAGGAATGTACATACACCACTCCCCACAAACCTAGCCTCCTATCTCTCTCCCCACGTATGCACTTTACCTGCTGAGCCATCCTACCAGCAGCTTCTATCCCACTCTTCAGTGGCCTTAGTATTAATACATTGCACTTTACTGAACAAACACTCAGGCTACTGTAGATGATAGTAACTACACACGTAAAAGTTTGTCAGCAGGTGTGTTACCAGGGAAACTGAGGTTTCCTCTTTGAGTTCTCAAGTCTCATTAATAAAAGAATTTAGAAATGGACTTGGAAGGAAGCTGAGAAAAATTTTTATTAGAGTTTGATAAGTCTGGGCCATTTCCAAGAGGTACGAGATAGAGAAGAGGGAGACACAGTCAGCCATGCCTTTAGGAAAGTGGGCAGGTTTGGTGATGGATGTCTTCGAGCAGCCGCAAGGCAGACAATTAGCTACCAGGCAGAAGGGGAGGGCAGGCACTTCAGAGAAAAAGAGTAAGGAGGCCCAGGGTTTCTGGGAAAACATGCCCAGACATGGCCAGTATCTGAAAGAAAAAGAAATGGAAGGAAAAGTTACTCAGAAAAACAGGTGGGCTGCAGAGAGATGCATGATGGGAGCTTTGCACGTGACTGACTGCATTGAGGGTTTCTGGGAGAGGGAAGTATATTACCTCATTAATGGATAATTATTCCTCCCATCTCCTTATCATGCCTTAAGGTGAACCAGCCCTCCTAAGGAGTGAGCTCATGACTAGGTGATTGATAGGTCTATCTAGATTAATTCTTAAGGGAGGAGACAATGGTATAGAATGTTTTAATCTTTGGAACAGATCAGAATGTTCTGTCTCTACCCAGGGCCAGAGGTAGATTCCATTCCCTTGACTAGGAGGAAATAACTTTCCCTTATGGGCCTCAACAGAACCCTGCTATCTGTCCCTAGCAACCTCCAAGGCCACTGTCATAGAATCAGTGCTCCGAAGTCAAATGGCAAATTTAGGGATAAGATCTTGTGACATGTAGATTGTGTTTTCTTTGGGGACAGACTGTATTTGGAAATACAAAGAACTCCTGGAGTAAGTGGTATTTCTGGGGTAGGGCACTTGGTGAATGGGTATTTTCCATATATGCTTTAAAAGATGACTTTTTAAAAACCACATGGAATACCACATTTCCAAGAAAAGGAAGAAAAACCACATTTAGAAATACTAACTGGACTGTCTTAAGGCACCTTCAAAATAATCAGGGCCAGCTGTTCCATTTCAGAAGTCAAAATCATTGTTTGGGGCTTGTCCATTGAGCAGTTCAAAGCAGAGAAGTCAGTCTCATTTCTGCCAGCCTCCATGGGGAGCCTGGGAGCAGATTCTTTCCAGAGGTAGTGGAAGGGTTGGTGTGCAGAGGTGGAATGGGTCTACAGAGAGTTCCCCACCGTCAGTACCCAGGCTGGAGCTGAGCTTTCCCTTTCTCAACAGTGAATGCAACAATAACGGAGGCTGAGACAAGTGTTTCCCCTGCTCTCTGTGCAAGAAGTGAGTTAGCTCCATGTAGAGTTGAGAAAAACTGGTGAACGGAGTCGTACACTGGAGCCAGGCGTTCAGAACTGCAGTCCTTGCTGGGTAGGAATCTTCATTTCCCTGAAGAGCCTCCTATTGAAACCGGACAAGTGGAATGCTGGGCTTTATGTTGTAAATGAGGAGGCAGAAGCCCTTTTTGTGTTGACAGAGCCGTCCCAAAGGTTCCTGTGCCTGCTTTACTAGAGCGCCTGGCTACAGGAGAAAATGACCCCAGGAATGAAGCAGTCAAGACCTTGGAGAAATACAATGCAGAAATTTGCCTCTGGGAGATGTAAAGGGTTTTGTTTGTTCTTTTTGTTTTGTTCTCATTTACTTTGGTAGAGCAGAAAGTCATGTGTGTGTTTATTATTCATTTTTCCTTATTTCAGTCTTACTCAACAATGTACAAGGCATTGTTCTATTCTCAAGTTTCTTTATTAAAACTATTTTATCTATTATCTTTATCTTTATTTTTTAGATGTATGAGTGTCTTGCCTGCATGTATGGAAGTGCAATGCTCCCGGATATCAGATCTCCTGGAACTGGAGTTACAGTTGCGGATGGTTGTAAGCCACCAAGTGAGTGCTGGGAACTGAACTCAGGTCCTCTGCAAGAGCAGCCAGTGCTCGTAACTTCTGAGTCACCTCTCCAGCATCCCTCAGATATCTTTAATTTTGAGATTCCACTTGTTCTTCTCTGTCCCTAAAGAAAATCTGTTGTTTTTTTTAATGTTCTAAATTGTAATTTTATTCAATTTCTTTATTTAAATGCGAGATGAGGTGGGCCCATTTTGCAGATGGCTGTGTGGTAAGTCTGCACACAACCTAGCCTTCAAGCTAGGTTTGTCTCCTGCCTCAAAATAAGATAGAATCACAGAATTTAATTTAAAAAATTTTATTGAGCTTTTATGCATTTCACACAAAAAGTTCTTAATCAAATCACGACCCCCGCTTCCACCCATTCCTCTCCCAATTCTCCACTGGATCTCATGTATTCTGCCATACATGTCAAGTCTTATCCAATCAAGCATTTGTACCCAGATGTCCTTTTGTGGAAATCCATCCACTGGAGTCTGGTCAGCCTATCTAGATATCGTATGTAAGGCACACTCTCCCTCTCCCGGTAGTAATCAGTTCCCAATAGTTTTCAGTCTAGGTCTGGTCCACCACCAATTTCTCTCACTCCATTCTGGGCCCCTGTCTAACTGAGATGGCATGGGTCCTGTGCTTAATGACACCACTGTCACAAGTTCACACATGTAAGCTTCCGGTTACCTGAAAGCATCTGCTTTCCTGAGTTCACAGCCCTGGCTCCTACAATCTTTCCACTCCTTCTTCCTCAATGATCCCTGAGCCGTGGGAAGTGAGGTTTAATATAGGATTCCTATGCAGGGATACACACTCTGGAGTCACTTACTTTTTAAACTTGGCCAGTTGTGGCCTTTTGTGTGCATCACCTCTGTTGTATAAGGAAGCTTCATTGGTGAGAGTTGAGGGATGCTTTAGTTTTCTCTCTGCCCCTGGTTCCTCTGTGTTCCATGAGCCTTAGATGTAGAGGTTCAACTGTAAATGTGTCACCTAGGGCTGGGCATCCCTCAGATATATATTCTCAGTGTCTGACCAGTTGTGGAATTCTGCTGAAGCTACCATCTGTTGCATCAAGGACTTTCTTTGATGAGTGGTAAACTATATGCTTGTCTGTAAATATAAGAGTCCATATTTAGCATGTAGTAAGAAATTCCATTTGTCTAGAGATGACAGAGATAGGATTTTCTCCATGATCTAGGACCTCTCCAACCGTGTGTATTTGGCTGGGTTTACAGCGCCACCCAATAGTTCCCTCTCATTGAGAGGGCTTTAGGTCCAATTAGATAGCTGTTGATCATCCTCTGAAGTCAGTGCCACTGCTGTATCGATAGAGGTAGTGTGCTGTACATGTTGTTACAGATATTAAGCTTTACGGTTGGCTTAAATCATTGACCTCAATATAAAATCCGAAACTCTGAAACCGACATAAGAAAACATAGGCAGTAGCCTCCAAGATACAGGCATAGGAAAGGACTTTCTAAATCGGACATGAGCTGCTCAGGCATTAAGGTCGACAATCAACAAGTGAGACCTTATTAAGCTACAGAGCTTCTGTACAACAAAAGAAACAACCAAGGAAGGGAAGAGGCAACCCACTGAGTGGGAGAAAAAAACCTTTACCAGTCACACATCTGACAGAGGATTAAGAAAATCCTCTCTAAGGAAAAAATGACTCAAATAGCAGAGGTGTTAGACCTAACTATTTGAAAAAAAGTGGCATCTAGGTTGTCTTCTCTCCTTTTGGGTCTACTCAGACGGGACTTTATTAAAAACAGAAGCAGACTAATGTAATATGGTTTGGAATTAGAAAATTTTCTTCTAAAGTAAAAGATGCTTATTGATGAAAATTTAGAAAGTACTGGACTTTAAAAGAGAACAAATAGGTAATCTGTCCATCAGAAAAAAAGCAGCGCTCAAAGTTTGGGTGCACTCTCTAATCAGAATTCTAAATTCACACGTCTAGTTGTGAATGTGGAGCACATGCTACGGGGCACTTTGCAACCATTTTTAAAACTTTATGTGTTTTAAATAGTTTCTTATATTATTAAAGTATTTTAATATATTCTCAGAGGTCAATATTTATTTGTCATTCTCTGCTGAATCAATCTCCTGTTTTAGGAACCAGGATATTTCTTCCACATGTAATGATTGGTAAGTCTTTTGAGAGGATTCTTGGAACCCAAGTTGCACACATATATTAATACCTCCTCAGAGATTATGGAGCCTTTTCTACATGCCCAGCATTGTAGCAGAAAAGGACTTTCATATCTTATTTTGTTTAATCTCCTAACCTACGAGAAAGTTCTTTTTTTTATAGATAAACACAAGTCTGAGAGTCATGCATACAGACTAAGCCTGTGTCTTCTCAAGTCCCCATTCTAAGGATCTGAAGACACCAACTCCGCTGAATTCCTATGAACCTTCCAGAAAATTGGGACATATCGAATCATCAAACCATGTTGCCTTATAGATGATTGGAGAAACTTTTTCTTTTAAAAATGTATTTATTTATTTATTTACTTGTTCATTCATTTATTTATTTGAGAGAGAGAAAGGAGAGAGGGCAAACATGTATATGTGGTGGTAAGAATGAGAGTGTCCCTCACAGACTAAGTATTTGGACATTTGGTCCAGTTCATGGTGCTGTTTGGGGAGGGCTACGGAACCTTTAAGAGGTGGCCGTGCGGGAAGAAGCACGTCACAGGGGCAAGCTTTGAGAGCATATAGCCATGTCCACTGCCTGTCTGGCTCTCCCTGCTTTCTGTGCCTGCTAGAAGATGTGCTCCGTAGGCTTTCTGCTCCAGCCATCTCTACAGCCATAAACTCTTTCTTCTGTAAGTCACCTTGGTCATGGTGTTTTATCACAGCAATGAAAAAATAATTAACAGAGCATACTTTTGTGGAGGTCAGAAAACAACTTGCAGGAATCTCTCCTCTTCCTGCCATCTGGCCCCTGGGGATCCAACTCAGATCACTGGGCCTGGCGGCAGGCGCCTCTACCCACTGAGCCGCTTTAATGGCCTTATAGAAATTTTCTTACCAAGCTATTAATTAAAAATAAAGTGCCCAGGCTGGAGAGATGGTGCAGCTATTAAAGGCTCAGGTCATACACAAAAAAGACAGAAATAAAGTACCTAGGGCCAGCAAGATGGATCAGCAGGTAAAGATGGTTGCTGCCAAGCCTGACTACCTGAATTTGATTTCCAGAACTGTCTTCTGTAAGTTGCCCTCTGACCTTCATTTTTCCTCTTCCTTTTCTTTCTTCCTTCCTTCTTTCCCTTTCTTTCTTTCTTTCTTTCTTTCTTTCTTTCTTTCTTTCTTTCTTTTTTTCTTCTCTTTCTTTCCTTCTAGGCAGGGTTACACTCTGACCTGCTTCCTCCATCTCACAATAATGGCATTAAGTTATGACTCTGTCAGTGGCTGAGTCCACTGACTGGTCAGAGTCGCTGTGAGCTGTACACACTCTAGCTGGAGACTAAATGTGCAGCAAATGAGCATTTGGGTGGGACACTTTATATGAACACCACAACACTCTGTGCTGCTCACCAAACATTCACGCCAATTTCATAAAGAAAAATGTATTTGTTATATTTCTAAGAGAATTTCATACATATATTCAAAGTATTATGATCATAACCACCCCACATTTGTCCCCTCCAACACCCCCTCAGATGCCCGCAGCATGCCCTTCTCCCAACTTCATGTCTTCTTTTTTGTTTCTCTATCTCTCTCTCTCCCTCTCTAGTCTTTTTTGAGACAGGGTCTCCCTGTAGTCCCTGCTGGCCTGGAACTCACTATGTAGACTAGGCTGACCTTGAACACACAAAGATCGCTGGCCTCTGCCTCCTGAGTCCTGGGATTAAAGCCGTGTGCCACCAAGCTCGGCTTTCTCTTTTTATTTTACTCAGCTATTTCTAATTAGTGCCACCTGTATACACATGGATGTGAGGCCATCCCACTGGAGTATGGACAACCTACCAGTGGCCAAACAAAGAAAAATGACCATCCCTCCCCAAGTCACCACCAATTGCCAATAGCTCCTTAGCTAAGAGTGAGGCCTCCTGAGCCCTCCCTCCTGAGCCCTCTCTCCTGAGCCCTCCCTCCTGAGCCCTCCCTCATCCATGCTGGAATTTTGATGGGCCTGATATTGTACAGGTAACGATATCTGCTTTGAGTTCATGTGTGCACAGCCATGTCGTGTCCAGAATATAGAATTTCGCAGCACGCCTCCCTCTCCTCCAGCTCTTATGTTCTGTCTCCTCTCAGCAATGTTCCCTGGACCTTTTGTGGGGAGGTTTTGATACAGATCTCCCATTTAGGGCTGAGAACTTGTGGTTATTTATTCCCAGCACTTTGACTAGTTACAAGTCTCTGCATTAACTGAAAAAACTTCTCTGACCAAGGTTGAGAGCAGTACATATCTCTAGGTAAATATTTAGAAGGCAGTTTGAAAAACGAACATTTAGCAAAATAATAGTAGTGTGCCCCCTGAACTCCACAAAGCATTGTACTCTTCACATCTGCAAATTCAGCATCATGCAGATGACACCAAGGTCTGAGGCAGGGTGAAGCAATGATGAGACAGACAAGTACTGTGGCTGTCAGGGCCCCAGACGGCTTGAGCATCCGAGTACGGTGAGACCAATCTTGCTGGAACTTATGTTGCCTGTGAGAATGTGGGGCCCAAGGAGTGCTTTTTGACAGAAAGGTATTTTAAGTGAGCTTCCACTTTCACAGCCCTGATCTTGCCATGGTCTTACTATCCAGGAGATGCTCTCTAGCCATCTCCCGAGTGCAACATACTTGTTTTCATTATATTGAGTCTAATATCTTTAGAAACCGTAAACACCCATAGTCTCAACTTTGCTTGGGCTTTTCTGAGAAAATTACATCTTTCAAAGCTCTCTGCTCCCCTTGCTTTTTGCTCCCAGTTCTTACCTATTTGATTATTCTTACCGGGTCATTATCACACATAGCCTCTAGTCAACTTCCAGATAGATCTCCCACTCCCATCTGAAATATTATAAGCACAGTCTTTAATGTCCACAATCTTATCAGCATTTTGGTTTTCTGTGCTCCAATCACAATTATATGTTAAGTTTTGTTTATAGCTGTTGAGGGCTTCACTAGCCTACATGTCCAAACTTCTACAAATTCCTCGGGCAAACTAGTTCTAGAGGCTTCTAGATTACATTAGCAGAACTAGAGAAAAGACTTCACTTGGCATTACTAAAGTGCATGTTAGTTAAGGTTCTTCAGCAGAACAGAGACACTGGAACAATACACATACAGTAAAAAAGATAGCTTATGAGTGGAGGCTGGATAGTCCACCAATAGCCGCCTGTATACTAGAGAGCCAGAGAACCTCGTAGCTGTTCAGTCCAAGAAGCTGGAAGCAACAAAGGACCAACGATGCGGTCTCACTTGGAAGCTGCTGAAGGTCTGAAAGCTGGAGATTCATGGTGTGAGTCTCCTTTGTAGGCTGAAAGATTCTGGAGTCTGATGTCCATGGGCGATGACAGCAGTATACATATCAGAGCGTGACCACACTGGCTGCCTTCTTCTCTGGTCTTTTGGGTCACATCGGTGCCAAAATGGTTTCCTAGGTATCCACAGAGCTTATCTCTTCTCCATCTCTTTCCCTTTTCCAAATGCGAGACCACCTACTACTTAGTAGTACCAGCCCTCCATTGTGACATAGTGAGAAATAAAACTAGCCTATGTCAATCCACTGTAATTTTGAGGTTTACTTATTACAGCAGATGACATTGTCTTAACGACTATGAGGACTTCTCTCTTACACAGTTTGAAAACCATGGACATTTGCTGGATTCTTTCTCTTAATTCATTTGAGTCTGATGCCCTCTCATTTTGTGTTCAAGAGTGAAAGGAAAGTCTAGTTATTTTTGTCTCACTCTTGCTCTCTTTACTCGCTCATTGTACTGCTTTCTTTAATGCTCTTGAGGTAGAAATGTAAGTTAGTCATTCACCCAGTTTCTGACACAGAACTAACATTGGTCTATGAAAATTCTCTACCTGTTACATTCTTCTTTCATATCTGAGATCAGAACTTCTTTCTCTCCAGTAGATATCCATTCTGAAGTCTTGGTGTATTCGCTTGGATCTGCATACATTTGTCTTTTACTGGTATGAAGTTTTGCTCTAGATTTCATCCTATTTCTTACAATTTTCAATTGAAAAACTAACCTCAACACTTACTTATATGATATATTTGGATCTAAGTTGTTAATCCAGCCTGTTATGTAACATTTCACCCTATTTTCTCCTTTAAATTGACTTCTAGATTGCCTTCAATTTATTAATCTAACAAATAATATAGGGATAATGGTACATGTCCTTTTATGGTACTGTGTGGGAGTTCTGAGACATACGTGTGGTTATGGAGTCACTGAAGCTGTACACTACAAGGTCTCTCTTCAGGATGGCCAGCCTGTGCACACTTCACGTGGGAGGGCTCTCACGGCCGGCCTGTGCACACTTCACGTGGGAGGGCTCTCACGGCCGGCCTGTGCACACTTCACGTGGGAGGGCTCTCACGGCCGGCCTGCGCACACTTCACGTGGGAGCTCTCACAGCATCCCATTCTCCTAACTAGATGCCGTGAGCATTGCTTCCGACTTTTTCTATTCTTCAAGGTGGTAAGTATAACTTTTCACTGCATATGTCTCTGATTAATAATGAATACCATCTCTTAAGAAACAACATAGCTATTCTGAGTTTTCCTTTCTATAAACTGCCTGTGTTTCAAAGGCAAAAAAAGCAGATCATTTCATTCTTCATACTTCATATGAAGAATCTCACAGGAAGTATAAAGATATATCTTAGCTTTTTATGATATCTAACTTAAACTTCTCTTCAGAAATTGTTATAGGCTCTTTAGAACCTGACAGATCCATTCATTCCTGAATGAAGTCACACTGTGTGACATACATGAGGTCTGTTCCATGACACTTTCCCTTATTGATGATTGACTGTGAGACAACATTTTACTGTCATAGTTCGTGGAAGAGCAGACACCCGAGCACGAGGCCTGGCTGCTCTTGAAAAGGACCTGGATTCAGTTCCCAGCACCCACAAGGAAGTAAGTGGACATTGCATGATATAGGTGCCTTCACCTACATGCAGGCAAAACACTCATACACACAAAATAGATACATTTTTTTTTCTTATTTTAAACCCAAGTACAAGGTAGCTTCCCATCCCTTGATAAATGATGATTCTTCTGTAATTCCTTTTCTTAGTTAAATGTGCAGTATCTCTAGTGAGTATGAAGTGCAGATTGCTAGTAACAGTTGACAAAAGGAAACATTTATTGCTTCTAGTTATTCGTTAGCTCAAAACCTCACAGTAGCAACATTTCTTAAAAAAAACAAACAAACAAACAAAAAAACACGGTACCAGTTTTCCTGTATGCAGTTTACCAAGGGGAGGAAAGCAGTTGATATCAGACCTGCTCCTTCTCCATTTTTATAGTTGAGAGAATGAAATTCAGAGGGATGTGAAAAATCCCCAGTGTAGAACCTACTGGAAAGCTCGCCAATGCATGATTCTGGTTCCATTTTTATTTGTAACTAGATTCATGCAACTTGCTCATGTGAAATGAGAATGAAAAAAAAAAAAAAGTACGGTCTGGAAAGGAAGAGAAGGATTAAACACAGAGCTCTGCTGGGACGTAGCCGTCCGGTCCGGTCTACTGCACCATGGGCAGTCCAGCTCAGAAGTGTGGGCGTCCACGGCTGCAGCTCTCGGCATAGCCATTCTCAGCCGATTCTGTTACTGGCTACACACTGCCTCAGTGTTGCCCATAAACACAGCCAACACTATTTAGACTTTTAAAATTTTGTGGCATGGGAAATTTTTTCCTCAGTGCATGTAAGAGCTGTTTGATTCCCCAAAGAAAAAAACTTGGCAAGTCACTTATGAAGAAAATAGAGGCCCGAATACATGAGCACATTTTAACAATGTCCAAGTGTAGCTTTTACTGCCAACAGTACATTTGCACTGGAATTTGAAACAGAGCCCAGTGCTCACTGCGGCGGTTTTTATCTGCGAGCAGAACACTGAAGCTTCATTCTGAGATGAATCACTCTTTTCCCGTTTATTCAGTTAGTAAACCATGTTTTCATCAGGAAGTTGAAAATTTGTTTATATTTGGTGTGTTCATGCGTGTGTGTGTGTGCTCACCCGCGTGCACCCTTTCTCCCTAAGCAAGAAGAGTTTTGAGTCTAATATGAATGAGACAAAATGAAGTTCTATTGAAGAACTCAATGAAGTTAATGCCAACATGTCACTTACCCAGGACAATGCAGAGGTTCTGGAATCTAAGCAATAAAAGGGAAGCTCAGAACTTCAGAAGCCTAAGGCTGTGCTGCAGTGCTGTGCTGCAGTGTCCCACAGCACCTTTGCAAGACTGTCCTGGGTTGTCCTAGAAATACCAACCCTTTTGTACTGTGTAATCTTGATTATGAACAATGTTTTCAGTGGTTTCATTATGATATGTAATTGATACTTACTCATTTACTAACTAATGTGAAGCTTTTCCAGGTCTCCCCTCAGTGATGGATTGCTGGTCCAAATAATCAATTAATCCATTAATTTGATATGTTTACTGAATGTCGACTCTCTGAAGGTGCTTTTCCAGGTTAATGCAATGAAACTGATGGCATATAGATACTGTGAAGAAAAAACTTCAGCCACAGTTCGATTAATTGTGGTCAATTATTTTTTTCTGTCTTTGGTACTAAGTAAATTATGACCACTATAATGGCATTTCCTCAGCGAATATATTTTCTTCTTATTCTTTAATTTAAAATTATATTGTGTAACAGTGTGTATATTTGCAAGCCCAAAGTACCTACTGATTGACCTATTTTGTTATAGAAATATAATCTTGTTGTATGATAAACAGTTATATCTATACAGTATGCATTTTCGGATATGATATCTATTCTCACTAAATAACAACAAAATTCCCCAGTAGTGATCTATCTGTGAAGTGATTCAACATATTTTGAAAGCACAGTGAACATGTTCTAGTCAGAGTTTTCATTCACATCTGGTGTGTTGGAGGTACCTTAAAACCAAGCTGAGCTGGGTGTGGTGGTGCATGCCTTTCGTCCCAGCATTTGGAAGGCAGAGGCAGGTAGATCTCTGTGAGTTGGAGGCTAGTCTGATTTACATAGAGAGGGAGTTCCAAGCCAGTCAAGCACTGTATTGAGACCCTGCCTCAACAAAACAAGGTAGAACAACCAAACAAAACTGAAAACAAACAAAAGACAAACTGAGGTTAACTGCGGAGACTAGTGTGGAATGTAGGAAAAGCAGCGAGCATTTTAAGTCAGTAGGGTAAGAAAGGGGAGGAGGGAGGGCGAACAAACACCCCGGAAACACTTTTTTCCATTGCTTTGCCCATCCCCTCATGGATGTTTTTATTCTAATTCCCAGATTACCAAGACATCACCAGCCACACTTTGTTTTAAACTTAGCGGAGTTAATTTCCTGGTAGTGGCTTTCTGCCAGCGAGGAATTCATCACCCTCCCTGCATCCATCCTTGGCAGAAGAGGACAACTCTTTAGATGTCTCTGGACACATGTAAGGTGAGGAAGGAGCCTGGGAGCAGAGCAGGAGAGTCCCTGCCTGCGCTCTGCTCCGCCTCGGGTTCTCGTTGTGTCCTCTTTTATCATTTATTGGCAAAACCTTCTACTGTCTCCTCTTAGTTCCCTGTCCTTTGTTAGCTACAAAGAGCAGATTTTCTTTTGTAAATCCTTAGTAATTAAATGAGCACTTCAGTGGCTGTACCATCAATGGTCTGTTTCCTAGGTTTTGCCTTTGACAGCCATATTTTGCAAAGGCCCAGAGATAGCTGGGCATTCCCCTACTTAAAGCTAAAGCAATTGGCGCCTGTGCTCACTGCCTAAAGGAGGAAGAGATTCATTAAGGGTACTTCATTAAGGAGCTGAAATGGGAGCCTCTAAATGTGCCTGAACCGACCGCGATCCAGAGCGCCTGTCTATTAGAAGTGCCACAAAGACTGTTGCGGAAGCTGAACTCCAGCTCCAGTGGGCGGATTAGGAAGAGTGATGGGATTAGTGTTTAATGACTTGGGGTAGGAGACAAAGGGAATTTCCACAGAGAGGCTTAGATATGGAAGAATTAACACTCTCTGTTCCAGCCCAGCCTCTGCTGACTTCCAGCACACTTTTCTGACTCAAAAGCCAAGGGGAAAAATAAGCAAAGCGGTAATGCTTCCCAATGGTTCTTTTCAACCGAAAGCCAGAGGAAATAAAAGAACTGTCTTCCCTCCCTTGCCCTTGAAACCGCTTTCGAAATCAAGCACATGCAGATGTGTGATTAGCCAAGGTGAGCTTGCCTGGTGCGGCCTGTGCAGATTCCTCTCTGCTTCCCAACAGTGGGAAAAGTGACAAGTCACAACCGGATGTGGACACAAGCAAACCGCTGTGGTGGCTTGTCTAAGTGATGGTGGAGGTGCTTTCCACTGACAGGTGCAGCTGGAAGGACAGAGAGGTCCGCTTCACCGGAACTTCTGCCTGGCCCCATGTGGCTCAGCTCACAGACTCCAGCCCAAAGAGGCCATTATCCTGACTGTGGGAGGGAGAACATGAGGAAGGCGCTTCAGGTTTGAAAGTGCTCTTGAAAAGGAGTCAAGTCAACTTGGGAGCAGTGTGGCATTTGTCTATAGCACTCCCCCGGCCTGGACAAGAATGTAGTATCATTATCTAAACACAAGCCCAATGTAAGTGGCTGGCCCCGGGGCGGAGTATTATTCCGGGGCTGTTGAGTAAATAGACTCAGAGCCAAATGCTGGGGAACAGAGCAGCCATTGCACACACTGCTGCAGCGGGCGCAGCGCAGGCGCGTGTTACTGCCGTCGCCTGGAGTCCAGACAGCCCCGCAAATGAGCCTGACTTAAACCAGCTCAGCGTGGCCTTAGTTTTAACCAGACTAAATTACTTGCAGAAAAGCTGAGTATTCGTTTCATGTGTTAGCCATACGAAATGGTCCCGAGGCAGTTCCAGACACCGAGGTGTTGTCTAACCCATGCAGTTCAGTAGGACAAGGGCAGCCCTCTGCCGTAATCCGTTCAGGCAACACCAGCAGAAAGTGTGAAATCAAATACCTTACAGGGAATGCCCGTACGGCGCTTCATAGGCAGTTGTTCATCCACATCAAGCCGTGGTTTTAAAATCCTAATATCTGATACTACGACAGGGAGAGGGCCGCAAGTCAGGGACGGCGGGCCGCGCTGCCGGAGTCAAAGCCGCAGAGCCCAGGAGCCTGCAGGCCAGGAGCCACGTCTGATCCTCAGAGCGCCCCTGCGCCACTCAGGTGCCAGAGGCCCAGCTCACATTAGACCGAGTTGCTCCAGGGCTTGGACCTGCGTTTATTGCCCTTGCCCTTGTCGGCAACATCTCTGCTCGAGGATCAACGCCACTCCCGGGCATTAGAACCATCTTTTCTTGTAGCTAAATCAGAGCTGGGCGTCCTGCGCCTCCCTTGCCTCCCTCCAGTGTGGTCTAGCATTCTGTGCTTTGTTAAACTGAAAATCTGAGGAAAGTGTTTCAGAAACTTTCACCTGTATAGCTTGGGAAATGGTTCTAGCTTTAAAAACAGGTCAATAAGGAAATTGAACAGTTGGTGAATTTCTCGCCATTCAGTCAGCTTTCCCAGGTGCCACAATTTGCTTTCTTTGTAAACGGAGGCTTGTGCGTGTCTGTGCAAGAGCACCCTCTGCATGCTCATGTGGAGCCGGGGTGGATGTTGGATGCTTCCCTCTACCTCTCCACCTTACTAGTTTTTGAGAGAGGGTCACCACCCATCTCTGCCCGTCCAGTGCTGGGATTACATATGCGGAGCGTTAGTACGTGGATTTTACATGGTGCTGGGCATCTGAACTCATGGCCTTATGCCTGGTGAGCACCTGGGCCACTGAGCCATCTCCCCATCCACGAATGGTTGCTTTTATTGTTGGGGTTTTCTGAGTTGCTCTTATAGCAAAGAAAACTTTGGTGAAATTTTCTTGTAGAATGTCAAATACATCAGGAATGATTCCAGCCCCACAGTGATGACTCGGGAAGTTTTCACCCTAATGTGTCTCCGAAGCCATTGCACTTCTGGACACTCTCAGGGACATCAGTCACTTGGGATTGTGGGACCCATGTGGTTCCTGGCAGGTTCCCAAATGTCCCGGCTCCTCAGTGAGTCCTGGGCAAATGCTGCCTTTGGATGCAGACATCCAAGGCTCACGTGATGCTCTTTCTCTCCGGAAGACAAAGGGTTTGTTGCTCCTTAAGATACAGCAAGACTTGGAAGTGCTTTTGTTCTCAGTGCTGTATTGAGAGTCTGTGAGCTTGAAAACCCTGATTCCTACTCCTGGATGGGGGTCCGGGAGGCAGAAAGGTGTGGCCAAGGGTCTATTAATCACCTGCGTAAGCATTCTCCAGAGTCTGAGCAAATTACATTTTAAAAACTCAACTTTATAGTTGTTTTGTCATTATATGTTTTTCATTCCATGTTAAAAGTTCACCTCTTATCTCTGGAAAGGACAGAATTTGTATGGAACTCTATCAATTGTGAAATCTTAAAAAAACTTCAAACTAGTTAAAATTTTTTTTAAAAAGAAAAGGGAATGATTGACTTTGACAGTTACATCAGGCTGCCTCCTTCACCTTGGCTTCCTTGCTGGGCAGGCTTTGTCAGAGGTGACCAGAAGGTCCTTCTGAAGGACTGTGGACTCACTCATATGAAGCTCCATCACAGAGTTGGACATGGCCCATCCTACTTTACATGTCTGGATTCACCACAGGTCTCATGTCAGAGAACACCACCTGATTGGCCAGTGTAACTCACATATTCAAGCTTGTAATGGGAAAATAAGAGAAGTCCCTGGTAACAGTTTTACCACAGTCTCATCAAAGGATGAGAGGACAACCGCAAACAAGGAAGCTGGTAAACAGATTATTGATTTTCCCACGGGAACAGTTCTTTTTTCTTAAAAAACTTTATTTATTTTACGTGTATGTATATATTTAAGTATGTTAGGTGCTCCTCATCAGATTCCTGGGAACTGGAGTTATACAGATGGTTGTAAGCCACAATGTGGGTGCTGGGAATTGAACCCAGGCCCTCTGTAAGAACAACCAGTGCTCTTAACCACTGAGCCATCTCTCCAGCTTCATAAAATACATTTTGATTATACTTGGACCCTTCCCCTCCCCTTACTAGTTCCCACCCAGTTTCATGAACTTTTTATGTAAATAATATATATATATATATAGGGTTTATGTGTATGCATGTATATACTGTAATATATATATAGAGAGAGATATATATGTACACACACATGTATATGAACTTATAGAGTCAAATTTGTGTCCCAAAATGCCCTTCATTGTGGGTTCATCCACTGGAGCTTGGCCAACCTATCAAGAGTATTTTCTCAGGTACATTTGGGGTTTCTTACCCTCTTCCCCACGTCTATGTTTGAATTTTGTTTGGTTTGAGCTTGCATGGGACTTGTGCATGCTGTCACCATTGCTGTGAGTTCATATGAGTAACTGCCCAGTGGAAAAACACTTTGTCTCCTTGTAGTCATCCGCCTCCTCTGACCCTGACAGTCTGACTCTGACAGTCTTTTCTCTCCATCTTCTGCAAAGATCCCTGGGCCTTGGAAGGAAGAAATTTGATAGAGGTATCCTATTCAGGGGTGAACAGTCTTTGAGAGAGGCACTATTTTTACAGCCAGTCTCAATTGTGGTTTTCATGTCTGTGCATGTTTAGGAAGAGTGAATATCAGAAGACCATCTGCCAGAATGAGAACTTAAATCCAAACCTCAATTTTTCTTTATAAATTTGAAACAAAACAAAATAAGCTCATAAACACACAGACAACACCAACCACCACCAGACAGACACATGCCACAAGGGCTTAATTCCCGAGCTTGGGCTATTTTCTGGGTCTCTCTGTCGCTAATTATTACATCGCTTGTCTCAGACATCCTGGATATAGAGAGTCTACAGTAACAACTTGACTTGCATTGTTGGGTCCCCGCCTTTGTTCTTCCTTCTAGAGGCCGATCTGTGCGGGAGTCAGTGATTCTCTAATCAATGTCTGCTTCTGTCCTTTTTCTTTTTCAGGATCTTACGCTGTAGTCCAGTTTGACCTTGAACTGGCTATGCTCCTCCCTCAGCTTTACAAGTGCCAGAACTCCAAACATGTCAGCAACTTCTGTTCTTTCTCCTCCACCTCAGATCTTTTCACCTTCATTTCTCTGGCATTAATCCTTAATTTTCTGATACTTTCCTCCTCCTCCTCCTCCTCCTCCTCCTCCTCCTCCTCCTCCTCCTCCTCCTCCTCCCTTTTCCTTTTCCTTATTTTCATTCTCTCCCTCTTGCCCTCCTTGTCTGCCATTTGTGGTTAAGCCCAGGACCTTGGACATCCTAGGCAAACATTCTATGACCTAGCTACATTCCAAACATAATTTCTCCTTCTTTGAAATAAGAATGCTTTAAGTCATTACTTTATTCTTCTCACACATATCATAGACACAACTGGCTTTCTGTGATGAGATGGCTTAATTCTTGTAATATTTTAATCATGAAAATGAAAATAAGTCTTTTATTCTTATTGTCTGCTGGACATTCTCCATTTTTATTTAAACCTCTCACCTGCTCAGTGTATGTGCAGTTGTGTGAGTTTCTATGCCTGTTTTCTTTGGAAAGTTTTTCACCCTTTGAACTCATTTCTAATGTTTGAGAAACACATTATAATATGAATTTTGATGAGATTTCCCAGTTTAGGACCCCAAATTATTTAGATACTTATCTTGATTCCCTTGCAGTAAGAATGTAATGCTGGCAGAGGAGGTTTCATACCTCAGTTTCTACCATGGAAAGACTCTGATGGGGCTTCGATATTAGGTGTGGCATCAAACATCTAAGACCAGTAAGAATGGTGGGTAAATCCCACTACTTAGACCTAGCAGCACAACACAGAGTCCATCCACCCAGCTTTGGCCATCAGTTGCCTACAGTTCTGTAGTGGTATCGGCTGTTGCCTAGACTCCTTTCTGCCATTTCTAAGTTGATTCTATAGCCTTGCTGATGCTTTTATAACCATAAAATGCATTATTTCTAGAGCTGGGATATACATCTTTGTCCTTGAAGTTCCTTATATCCTAATAATAAAACCCCTGCTATCTAACCAGTTAGAGTTAGTTTTTATCACTTAAATCCTTGCAGGATGCCAGGCATGATAATGAGCGTACTTTAATTCAAGAACTTGGGAGGCAAAGGCAGGTGGATCTGTGTGATGTGGAAGTCAGCCTGGTCTACCTAGCAAGTTCCAGGCCAGCTGGGGCTACAGGGAGACCCTGTCTCCAAAAGAGGAAGAAGAAGAAGAAGAAGAAGAAGAAGAAGAAGAAGAAGAAGAAGAAGGAGGAGGAGGAGGAGGAGGAGGAGGAGGAGGAGGAGGAGGAGGAGGAGGAGGAGGAGGAGGAGGAGGAGAAGCACCACCTTGCAGGTAGAGATATCACTTGTAGTTTTGCTTAATAGATTTGGAAACGAAACAAATATACTGTGGAAGATCAAACAGAGGATAAGGGACCAACTGACTCAAAAGCCCAGATTCATTTACCAGTCACACAAACCCATAAGTGACATTAGCCTGAATAGAACTCAGAAAGAGGTAACCCTCCTTCCTTAGTCTCAGTCCATGCACTAATTGACATTACAACTTTTGAGTAAGCCGTGGTTTATGTGGATAACCTTTCTTTGACTGGAAAATTAGAAGTTTGGTCTGCATGTGTGGTTTCTAATTACCAGGGCATCATAGAACCTTTCAAAAAGAAACTCTTCGAAGCTTTGGGTCTCTTTGAGGTGTCAACATGTCAATTAGATACTAAAATGAGAACTGAATTATGTAATTTCTCAGTTTGGTGCCTTCTCAGTAAAATTTGGTATGATTTTGTAATTTTGTAACTGGGGTGAATTTGATTTAAATAATCACCACGATCTCCCCCCCACCTCTCTCTCTCATCTCTATCTCTGCCTTTCTTTGTTCCTAATCATGCTTTCATCACTGAGGTAGGAATTTCAGAGGACTTCATTGCCCACAATAACACACAAGAAGTGATTAAAGGGGCTACAGTGATTCACGCTGAGACTTGAACTCACTCAGTAACGGCGGCTCTTGTAAGCAATTACAGGTTTCCATTGCCGCAAATGACTGAAAAGCCAGTTGAAAGTGATGTCAACAACAAGAGCTTTTACAGTCTCATGCCAGAAGAAGCTCGGCTGGGAAAGGTTCATCATGGCCCTGGCTTCTGTTATTCTTTCTGCTCAGCAGGATGCTTGTCCTTTGCTCCTCAGCTATGAGGTGACATAGTTCTCAACAAGTTGTGTAGAAAATAACATCAGTGAGGTTTTCAAGAAAGCATGGAGATTCTTGCTTTTGACCAATAGAGTCAAGGGTATCCAATTCTCTGAAAATAGCTGTGTGCCTGAATAGACACATGGGGCAGCCGTTTTCAGCTTTGGGCATGGACAGTGGGCCCTGGGTCCTCTAGAGATGAGAATCACACTAGGTAGGACCTTTATGTATTAAATGAGAGCACTTTTGAAATATGAACTTATTTATTTATTTATGTACATGGGTGCATGTGTGCACATGTGCAAATTTTTTCATTTAAATGCAGTATTCACAATGGCCAGAAGGGGCCTTTGGATTCCCTGGAGCTGGAGTTATAGGCAACTGTCAGTCTTCTGACATGAGTGTGAGGACCAGACTTGGGTCCGCTACAAGAGTGGTCTGTGTTCCTAACCACTGAGCTATCTCCAGCTCCATGAGAGCTCTTTCTTGTTGCAGCACAAGCAGAAACATGGTATTATTGAACTGAAGAGGTGGAAAGCAGAGACTCAGGACTTCCTGCATAGGGCTCTACTTAAGGAGTTACTGGGGCCAGGAGTCTGAATGTGAATTTAGGAAAGTTTCTTGGTTGTGAGATGGACAATAAAGATGAAGGCTGAGGTTCCAAAGGACAAGGCCTAGAGACATTGCAGTGCAGTTTCCTTTTTGATTTCTTTCTTTCTTTTTTTTTTGACAGGGTCTTCCTAATCCAGGCAGCCTGGAACTCACTATGTAGACCTGCCTGCCTCTGCCGGGCTGGGATTAAGGGTGTGCACCACAACACCCAACATGAATTTCCTTTTTGAATGGTTCTGACTCCTTCCCCAATAATCAAAAGCCACAAATGTAGATCAAACTTCTAGTTTTCTAGACAAAGATAGGTTGTCCACATAAAGCATGGCTTACCCAAAGTTGCAGTGCCAGTCAGTGCCAGGGCTGACCTAAGGAAGGAGACCTGCCTCTTTCTGAGTTCTATTCAGATTAATATCACTTCTGGGTGCTTTATGAACATGTCCCATGCAGTTTAGGGCACTAGAAATTCCTCCCCCAAAAGAGAAAGACAGACACTGGGTATTCAGGTAAGATCCTTGAAAAGCTATCTGAAGAGAAGAGTCAGGACCATGCCCTAGACTAGATGTTTTGACCTAAGACTAAGTAAAATAAAAATCCAAGACAGTAGTCTGCATTAGGAATAAAACCAAACTGGGGCTGGAGAGATGACTCGTCAGTTAAGAACACTGGCAGCTTTGTAGAGACCCAGGTTCAATTCCCAGCATCCATATGGTGACTAACAAGGGTCTATAACTCCAGTTCCAGGAGATCTGACATCTTCTTCTGACCTCCAAGGGCCTTGTACAACACAGGTTCACCTATGTGCATGTAGGCCATACACACATATACATAAAATATAAAGAACAAAAGAATAAGACCAAATTATAAGTGACTCAAAAGAACCTACCAGTAATTAATTGTCAGACAGGACAAACTCATTACCCTTGAAAGGAAGATGAAATATTTCAGATATCTTACAGAGTATCTTTAACAATAGCCAACATGTGAGGACACATGCACAGGCATGTAAGGAGCAGGTCAGATCCACAATCTGGAGGTGAAAGGCAGCAGGAAGAGAATACAGGATGACTTGGTTGATGAATTTACCAGACACGGACTTTACAGAAGCAATTAAGAATGCATTTGAGAATTTAAAGAAAGAGGTGAAAGAACTGGGCTCTCTAGTCCTGTTGTAGCCTCTCATCTTTGAGTCCTACTCTGGTGATACTTCCCTGGGGAACAGAAACTCAGGGTGAAATGAGTCAGGTCATTACAGAGCAGCTTAGAGCCACATTTCCCTTGGGCCATTCCAAGTGTGCTAGTAGACATCTGTAGTGTGCGCTCTCCTCTCCAGTTTGTTCTAGCCAGGTTACTGAAAAGGCATATGTGGGGACAGATTTGATTTTGACAATGTTATGGAGGATTGAGAAAACACCACTGTAATTCCTTGACTTTGCATCTCTACTGTGAGTTCTTGAAGAAGAGGAGCCTGTACCCGCGTTTTTAGGGATGCTCAATAAATGGTTGGTAAGTATGTCATATGGCCTGGATATTTTTTAAAAGTCTACTGTCCTTGGTAACTTCCACAATTCAGTAACTACTCTCACCTAACCTTCCCACAAAGAGTAAGGAGCTTCCTGTAGCTGGGCCTTGGCACTTCCATTCTGACTCATGGAGAGATGCATTAATGGAGAACAAAACTAAGAATGACAGAGTTTTAACTCAAGTCAAAAATAGTCTTTTCATTTTGTTTTAAAATTAAGTTATATTACTTTTAATTTAACAAAATAAGGAATTCATTATATTTCCATACAGCATAATCATTCTCATGCTTCTTTTAAAAAAAATGTCAGGGAGATAACTCAGCAATTAAGAGCACTGACTGCTTTCGAACAGGACCTAGATTTGAGTCCCAGTACCTGCAAGGCAGCTAACAACCATCAATAACTCCAGTTCCGGTTTGTAACTCCAGTTCCAGGAGAATTCAACGCTCTCTTCTAACCTTCACCAGCACTGCACAACACAGGTGTACTTACGTACATGCAGGCAATGCATTCATATACATAACGTAAAAATAATAGATAAAGTACTTAATTTTTTTAATGACGAGAAAGCTTTCCTCTGTTTCTCAAATCACTTCTACTAAGAATATTATTTTATCATCATCAGTGCTAAACAATAAAGACTAGAACATACTCTATGTTTAGTACAGTGAAGGCGCCCTGAGCTGCTTTAGGAGAGGCGAGGACTCGTGCCTTCCCGCTACCCCTCTGTCCCACCACCCTGCTCTCTGAAGACTGTCTTCCCTTCTCCTTTCTTGTTCTTTTTCTTAGCCCTATTCGTTCATAGCTAGGCGTGCCCACTGGCTGCAGGCAAATCTTGTTTGCAAAGCAGGAAGCTGTAGGAATTCTCCCCCAGTGGGGTTGTCACTCTTTACGTGAGTTTAATACAGGGGATTAGCAAATGGATCGACAGGAGACCTTCTCTTACTGTGAGAGAAGACAAGTTGAAGCAGGAATAGTCCCGAAAGGTCTGGTTTGGCTGGAAGCTCAGAGCACAGGACTGCCAGGCATGGGATGGGTGTGCTCCATGGAGCCCCAGTCACGGAGGACATAGCTTTGCTGACATGGTGCTTCTGGGGCTGCTGACGTCACAGGTCCCCACCTTCTCTTTACAGCCTCTGCTCTGGCAGCCTTGCCCACCAACTACGTTTGTTTCTGTCTGACCTCTGGGTTTCCAGCTCCTGTCCTTCTCGGGATGTGTTCTGTGTGTCCCGCCCTGGCTGTTGTGCCCTGTGTTACATGTTTTTATTTTACATTTTTTATTTTTAAACAAGGATCCTTGGGCTGGTGATTGTAGTGGGGAGGTGTCCTGTGGAGAAGGGAAGAGCTAGCAGCTGGAAAGCCAAGGGAGGAAGGAGAAGAACGGGCTGGTCTCTGCGGGAACCCGCGTCATCCTGGCCCCATGAGCAGCCCTTCCACTGAGCCTAGTACTTTGTGCCTACATTCCACCCTTACAGTGGTTCCTGGCCACGAGAAGAGCCATACACAGAGGCCGCACACATAGAGGCCGCACTCGCTCATCTGCTGAGAGTGCCTCTTATGAAGGACACCTAAGGGAGCACTGCAGCATTTGCTACACATGGAACCGACAAAATGGTGCTTTCTTGTAGGTCAGCCTCAGTGTACTACAAGGCATAAAGGAATCTGAGTGCAAAGCCATGAAACATAAGAACACAGGCCAGAAACGCAGGTATTCTAAACGTGTGCATTTTTACTTAAGTACATAAACACATTCTTCCCTCTACTTTGTGAAGTATGACTGGTTCCTACCTGCACATTCTGTCAATTACAAATATATTTCTTTATTTTTGTTTATATGTGTTTCTTTAATTTGAGAAAAGGTCTTACCATGTCACTCTGGTTGGCCTTAAACTTTCTATGTAGATGAGGTTTATCTTGAACACACAGAGATCTCCCTGATTCTGCCTCCCAAGTGTTAGGATTAAAGATATTCTGGTATGTCTGTTCAGGAGTCTGGCACTCTTGCTCTCTGCTTCCCTTGTTTTTAATTTGAGTCACCTTCAACTTGCTGTTCAAGCAAGTTGCTTTTTTGAAGCTACTTTGCTTTTTAATTATATGTACGTGTGTGTTTACGGTTATGTGCACATGAGAGCAGGAAACGCAGAGTTCAGAAGAGGATGTTGGATCCCCTGGAACTGGAGTTACAGGTGACTGTAAGCTTCCCAGCATGAGTGCTGAAAACCCAGCCTGGGTCCTTTGCAAGAGCAGTGTGCACTATTAACCTCTGAGTCGACCCTCCAGCCCCTTCTGCCCATTGCTGGTAAGCAATAACTTCTGATCTTTCCTTGAAATAAAGTTTCTCTTAATATTTCTAGACTTTTCCAAAGAATTTTCCACTGCTGCTATCATAAAGCCAATGTGTCTTTTGTCCTCTTCTTATCAACCACACTAATAATGATTTTTCTTTGTCATTTAAGAAACATAATCCTCTGCCACCCTTCATTTCTTAAGTATTTGAGGACAGCAAGCTGAAGGTGACTCAAATTAAAAACAAGGGAAGCAGAGAGCAAGAGTGCCAGACTCCTGAACAGGCATACCAGAATGAATCATCTAGAAATCAGCTCTGTGGACGCAGCAGCCATGCCTTTCACAGAGGTCTCACTCCTTTAGTTACTGTTCTGGTCGTCCTCAGCCTCATGATCCAGAATACCTACTTCTTAAAGCCTGGCTCCCCTGGAAGTCCCTGAATGTCAGCCTCATGTTTACACTAGAGAAAAAGACTATGGAAGACTGAACATACAGCTCATATTTTTAATATTATTTTAGAACTTTGACTTATTTATTGTCTTTATTTTATGAACCTCTCTAAGACTTCTGTGAAAGCTATTCTCTCTGATATCTGTGTTTTGATGGTAAGATGTTTAAGGGGAAAATGACTATCCAGATAAAAACCTGTATTTCCAGACTCTCTTGCAGCTAGATGTGACATCCTGACTAATTGAATACGAGCAGAACTGATGTGAATCACTTCTTAGTCACATTGGAAGGCAGCTTCTCCCTGTGTACCCAAGTTGGATAGATACATGAAAATAGCCTAAGGCCCATACTTGAAAATGGTACTTAAACATGCACCATCAGCTCATGCCTCCTCTTCCCCATTGCATTAGCCCAGACTAGGGCCCCAAGTCCTAAAGAAGGAAAAGATGACAGTGCTTCACAGACAGTGCTGGGAGTTCAACACTGTGCTGGTGACAATCAGCTCCAGGTTGTCTGTGCTGGAACATGAGATTGACAAAAACATCCCTCTTTTCTGTCTCTGAGGTCTACATCATAACCCAGATATGGGGTATAACTCAGCTTTGATTCATGCAGGGAGGGGGTAGGGAGTAAACCATCAAGTGGCAGTCATGATGGCTGAGAGAAGGTGTGGCTGGGAGAGATATAAAACACTTCAAAATCGCAAAGGAAAAATTAGAAGAATTGCTTTTAATGTCTAATTCTAGTTCAGTCAAATGTGATCTGAAAAATATACCCAAGAGGAATATACATTTGCACCTACAGTACCATAATCCTTCATATGATGCAAGTCATTCTGTTATTCTGTTTTGTGTACTTCCAAGGGAAGGCAGACTCCTGCTGTAAGCTTTCCAAGAACACAATAGCTTGGTTTATTCTATTGATTTGATGGTGGAGCAATATCCACTTTATTTCCTTTAGTTTTCATTTTTAAAATGAGCATGGATTAATTTCTAGAGGAAAATCACTTCTTGTTGCTTAACATTTAGGTCATCATTAAGTCATCTGACCCACTGGTGCAATATTTTCAGGCGTATTGGAGACATGTTGTGTACTCTAAAGTGTCTAAATCATTCTTGCTATTAACCAAAGAATAGGGACATCTTGAGTCACTGTTTTCTCTTTGTGGATGTATTTTAATGTTTTATAAGGAGAGAATATGATGAAGGTTCAGCTAGGCTCTTTTCTGTTTCCTTAAACGAAAAGTTATTATGTATCTACTTGATATAGAGATTTTTTGCAAACGTTTTCCAAACAGGATGGTCATCTTTTCCAGAAAGGTTCAAATTGTTATACAGCAAAGGGTGACTGAGAGCAAAAACGGACTTACTAAGCCGGTCTCTTCAGTCCTGCCAGCCTCTCCCACGCACCATGCCCACACCCATTCCTATGTCTACGTTTTGAGTCCTGCTTTTCTCCAGGGTTTCTCTTTAGGAACACTGACCTCCTCCCTTCATCTTGGTTTTGTCTTTTTCTATTCTTCAAATTCTCATGACAGCCACTAAGCATTGTGAGCTCTGGTTTGGTTTCTGAAGCTGGTAACTTGCAGTGCCTAGATTTAACCCTTTACTATATGATAGCATACACTGATGACAGTTCCTTCAAATGTATAGTTTTGTTTTAAGGTTTGTTTTTATTCTGTGAATGGGTCGGTGTGTTAGGCATATGCATGAGAGTTCAGGTGCCCACAGAAGCCAAAGGTTTCAGATCACACTGAAGCTGCAGTTGTAGGCGTTGTTAGTTGCCCATATGCGTGCTGGGAACCCAGCTCAGCTCCTCTACATTAGCAGTGGGCACTGTTAACTGCTGAGGTATCTCTGCTGACCCCTCTCTCCACCTTTCTTTGGGTTTTGTTGTTGTTTGGTTGGTTTTTTTGAGACAGGGTTTTTCTGTAGTTTCAGCTGGCCTGGATCTCACAGAAGCCTGCCTCTGCCTCCCAAGTGTTAGAATTAAAGGTATGCATCACCGGGCCTGCTTGCAACTAAATTATTAAAGTCAAAAGTTACATTTTACCCTGCTCCTATTTCCTGAGAACCTCAGCAAGTCTTGAGGTCCCACAGGTGCTCCACAGAGAGAGAGCAGTAAATGTTCAGTCACAACAATGGATTGGCTGTTAGTTAAAAAGTTTGAGTGCCTTCAAACTTCTCTCTCTCTCTCTCTCTCTCTCTCTCTCTCTCTCTCTCTCTCTGTTCTATTTGTGTTTTTGAGACAGAGTCTCACTGTGTAGTCCTGGATGGCCTAGAACTCATAGATTTCTGCCTGCTTCTGTCTCTGCTTCTGCTGAAATTAAAGGAATTAAATGTACCACCACGTCCCGCCATGTCTTCACATCTTGCCATTATGAGCATTCATGTACACATGTGCACAAACATGCGTTTGTTCGTTCAGTCAGTATTCACGGAGCCCTGCTATAGGTAAGGGTCGTGCAGCTCTGCTGCTGTCACTAGATCTTGGTGTCCTTTACCACAGGTAGCTGAGGGAATGAGCCTTAGAAAGAGCAGGCCAGCAGAAGTTGCTGATTAGGCAGAAAAGCCAGATATAGAGCGTTTGTGTTTGAGGTGTGAGGGAGGCGCCAGCTGCCAGCCAGAACAGTGATTGGCAAGAGCAGCGAGAATCTGGACTGGACCTGTGTCTCGAGGAGGCATGGCAGCTCCATATGTAAGTCCAGTCATAGTTGTTAGAAGGACATGAGTGAAAGAAAGGGCTTGGAAACAATCGTCTTACAGACAAATAAAAGGTGGGAAGAACTCAAGACAGATTTGTGAGGTTGTCTAAGAACACTCTAAATTTTAAAACAACTTTTGTAGTGAGGATCTAGAGAAGTGGAGGAAATTCTAGGGCTACAACAGGGAAGTGCCTGTCCATCATTTGTGTGCTTTAAATCTGTTTCATGATAGTCGAACCTGTTGACAGACAGACAAAAGGAGGAGGGAGCGCGTGGGTTCTGAGCAGATGCGACCTCAGAAGCAGACAGAAAAGATCTCAAGAATTCTGGACAAGCTTCAGAGCAGGCTGAAGAGACATCCAAGATTCGCTCACTCCCTAAACAGTCTTCAGGAAACGAGCAACAGTTAGAGCTAGGAGACCGTGACACTGGCACTGTGCCTATGTGCATCCTGAGGCCGCTGGTGTCGACACCTGAAGCTGTATCATTGGAAATGGATCTTCTGCGCTCCACTTTACGACTTCTTGTTCTCAGACCCTTAGGAAGCAGATGAGGTTGTGCAGCAGGCGGAGTGGGGAGCCATGGTGAAAGGCTGTGCAGCAGGAGGAGTGGGGAGCCATGGTGAAAGGCTGTGCAGCAGGCGGAGTGGGGAGCCATGGTGAAAGGCTGTGCAGCAGGCGGAGTGGGGAGCCATGGTGAAAGGCTGTGCAGCAGGCAGAGTGGGGAGCCATGGTGAAAGGCTGTGTAGCACTTCGGGGTATCAATTCAGCTCAAAATTCTAAGAGAAAAAAAAAGCAATTTTAAGTTAACATAAGCACTACAGAACAGAATAAAACTTTGCATGGGTTCTAAAGACTGTACAGAGGTCAATGAAACTTGACACATCCTGTTCGCTCTTGGTTGTTTGATCCTGCAGAAGGATCCCAGCCTCTTCTGTTTAGTCAGGAAGACCCAGCACTGCTGCAAATGTGAACCGTCTTTGCTGGAGAATCTGCACTTCTCACCTCTCAGCACCAGAGATCACCTCCATTAGCCAGTAAAACTCACCGTTTTAGCACCCAGAAAATACAAGGACTCAGGTCCGAGGACTTTCATCCAACATGGTGCTGACGGTTTCTGAGTATTCACCAGAATGCCATGTCATCGAGGGCTAGGGTAACTTGGCATGGAAGGTTCTGGTTCCATTAGTCATGTAATGTGTTCATAGAACGGTAGCTGGGTGTGGTTTCAGAAGATCTAAAATTCCCTTCCGGTCACGATTGGATTATGACCTGGAAAATGTACAGTATCTAATAGCTTGAACTCGGATAGCTAGTTTTGCTCTTGTAAACTCCTCACCAAAAGCAATTTTTTTTTTAAGTTTTAGAGACAAATGAACCATAGAACAGCAGCTGTAGAACATGTTGTAAGAAAATACGATAATTACCAAGTTAGACATGTGCTAGGACAACAGACCACTGCTAATCAGCAGCGTCACTCCTGAAACAGTCATTGAAAACAGGTTGGGCAGCCAGCTCTCAGTAGGAGGGCGTGGCAGGGCCGAAACCCCAAGCAACAGATAATCCCCAGCCGGTGTGGTGGCCTCTGGAGGCTCCTACGCTCTTTTCTCTCCTTTTTCTCTAATTAGATCCTCTGCGTCTTATTGTCAATATTAGCTTGACTCTCTGAACAGCGACCCATGGCTGGCAGGAAAGGCCACCCTGGGCAACAGGGAAGATTCATTTGGGGATTAAAAATTAGCAAAAGACAATTCTGACACGAGTGATCTTCATGCGGATATGTGAGTGTTGACTGGCATTTACAGAAACGCATTTTTGGGCAGAGAACAGCTACAAATGAAGCCTGGCTCCTTCTGCTTACACTGGGTGATTTTGTCCTTTCATAAAGCTCCACCCCTTTTTAATACTGAAAGCCCCACACTGCTGCAAAGTGCGCCTTTGCCCAGTGGCTGGCCTGAATGGCTCGCCTCTGGGCACCTGAAAATCCCTCCGCGAGCTAGCTAGAGCCTTTCTCGGTGATCTTACTGTTCATGCTCCTCAAATAACAAAGGAAACTGAGTCTAGCAGACACGAAAGCCAATGTGTCCTGAGACTAAGGCCTAGCAAGAAAAAAATGTTGGGGGCCTGGGCCGTGAGGGAAGCATTTGGGATGGCAAAGGGCCTCATTGTGGATGAGCTGAGTGCTGGCCTGAGACAATCCGGTGGGGAGCTTTTATTTCCCTGTTTTGATATCAAATGTCAGAAGGAGCAGCCAACGTCTCCCCTCAGAGACCTGCAGGTGGTAGTTCTCCCATAATTGGGAGGGTAAAAATGCTAATATTGTGCCTAACTGATAAGTAACCAGAGGTAGAAGTTCCCTCGTGATGTTACATAGGGAACGGTCATTATGACAATCTACAAAAATCCAAGTAGGCATGCACAAAAACATATTTAAATTTTGTTTACATATATTTATTTATTTACTTACTGTGTGTGAACAAGCACAAGGACAGCTTGAGAGGGTCAGCCCTCTCCTTCTACCATGTGGGCCCTCAGATTGAACTCAGGTCCTCAGGCTTGGTGACAAGAGCCCTTACCCTCTCTGAGTCATCTCTCCAGTTCCAAGTGCAGATTTATAAAATATAGGTACAGTAAACTACATTTAAAAGCTATGAAATATTAAACTAGAAAAGGATAGAATTCAAAGAACCTTGTTCTTTGAATCACTTCATCAATCTTCTTTCACAAATTTTCTTCTCAAGTTACATTTTGTGCTTGTTGGGGTGGAAGACAATCTGAAGTTTTAAAGGGAGTCTAGAGAACTGCTTATAAACTTGGTCAGTTGATCCTACTAGAATATAGTGGCCATGTATGGATTCCCTAAACCCGTGCTTCTAATTAACCACCATAGGCCGAAGGCACATCACTCTGGGCTGATTGGCTCTGGTCTCGCTGACTCACTCATGTTTTCTTCTGCCTTACTAACACACAGAGAGGTGGAAAATTAGAATGATTCCTGAATAGTTCAGGTTTCAGATTAGCATTTGCCAATAACTGATTTTTTGATTGGAACAGAATAATCTCCCCTTTGCCCACTTTTCACCTCCCTCTGCAGAACATAAAAGAAACCAAATCTGCATTAGTGCCATTGCCAAAAAGAAAAAAAAAAAAAAAAAAAAAAAAGAGAGGTGTTTATGTATTCCAGAATTCATCTGGAAGTATTCCAGAATTCATCTGAAGTGTCAGAAGAGTCCCTTATCAGAATTATCCCCTGAGACCACCTGCAGGAGATGAGTCCTTGCCCCACCGAGCGGCCCCGCATCTCCCAGCTGAGATGCAGGCATTTTCACAGGGCAGGAGAAGAGAAGCTAAAGTCATGAAAACCACAACACCTGGAACCGGAGGAAAGATTTCACTGGAAAGAACTTGACAAACTTTGAAAACAAAGTTCTAGACTTTTGCTCATTTATTTTGGCTGCAAAGCCAAGCTCACTGCAAAGCTCGAAGAGGATTTGTTCCAGGCCCCTTTCAAAGGACTAAAAAGCAGGCCTGGCACTAAAATTAATGCGTAAGCAGTGGCTATAGTGATCTGATACCGGGAGACGGCAGCACTGGCCTCTTTGTTATTTGTAGGATTATTATTGAAGGAAACAGAAGCAATTAGATATCCCCTGCTTTCAGCACAGGGGAAGGAAAAAAGGTGTCAAACATAGCTTTGCAATTTGGTCTCTTGATCATTTCATTCTTGCTACATCTTAAAATCCAAATATACATATTCTTTGTGCCCACTGGTCTCAGAGGCTCCTTTGACTATTTCTTTTTTATTCTTTGAAAACTCCATGGATTTTGAATGATGTATGGGAAGACTTAAAAATACCTTAAACAGAGGTTGTAACTTTCCTTTTTTCATTTTCTTCTTATATTTTATTTTAATTTGGGGTGTGTATATTTTCTAAATTTTATTTATTTTATCTTGAATTTGTGAAGTTTAAATACAGTATAATTTGTATTTAATAGTTTTCTACTAAATAGTTATTGTATTAAACATTAAAATGACTTATTGATATATCTATAGATTAATGTATTTCTCAACTCTCCCCCGAGAAGTTTCCTTATGCAACAGATGGTGAGTAACACAGAAACCCACAACTGGCCAGTGTGCAGAGAACAAGAGATGACAAACTGCTCATCCCTGAACAGTATCAAACTTCTGCCTCCCAAAGCTCAGCCATCATTGCAGAAGAAAGGGCAGAAAGATTGTACGAGCCAGAGGCAGTGGATGACCACAAGGAGAAAGAGTTTTCCAGGCATCTGGTCAGTTACTAATATGAACTCACAGCAATGGTGTCGGCCTGCACAAGTCAAACTAGACAAAATCCCAGCATAGACATGGAGAAGTGGGGAAGTTCCTACCTAAGGAACGTTTGGCCGGCTGGGAAGAGCAGGGTCTGTCTCCTCCAAGGACAGGACTCTTGGTAGATTAACCAGGCTTTAATGGATGGACCTATACTGAAGGATCTCTGGGGAAACTGTAGACTCTATAGGCTTTATTATATACAATAGACAAGATTAAAATGAGCAGCAGCAATAAGGGGTTATGGATCGAGAAGGTAGCAACTGTGAAGCAAAGTATTTAAAAATGTTACATGATTACAAAATAATTTGCATATGTATGTATTCACATTACAGCATAAAAGAAAGATCAGACAAGAGCCTGAAAAGAATCATGTGATTTGTGGAAACATTTGTCATTCTTTTGTCTGTTCAGTTTTGAAGCTCCCACATTTGAGGGTGTCGCCCACAGCGTGAGTGTTTCCAGGAATCTACGGAGGGTGTGGCTTGTACCCTTGCTGCCAGCACGCACAATGCTGGTCAAGTGTTTGAACATGGATTGACTAGTGCAAGAATCAGGCATAGTAAGAACTTCATCTTGGTGCTGGAAGGAGCCATGCCTGTTTTCCAGTGCCTACGATGAGGGTGTGCATATCTGATTTAGACATGCAGTGCCCTGTGTCAGCTGGGGCGTCCAGTGTGAGGCAGAGGCAACAAGTCTCACCTCTGGGCCTGTTGCTGTGGATTTGGCTGTGGTCCTGGCCACCAAGTCGTGTGCCTTGTGGCTGCCTGTCCCCCACTTTGTCCTCCAGTTTCCCCATTGAGTGCTGCTCTGGATCCACACAATGAATTCCTTTTCTGTATAAATGAGGCAGGGAAGGGTTCTATTGCTTGTAGCTTGGAACCCTGGCAGGCTTTCCTGCAATACTTTTACTCAGAGATACCCAGTGTTAACATTTTACCCGAAAGCATTCTGGCCTTCTTTTTGTTATCAGAGAGTGTTTGTTGTGGTTAGGCCAGAGTTCTTGGCACATGCTGGAGGAGTCGCAGGAGACATTCACCTGGGGTGAGTGCTCATGAAGGGGCTTACTTGCCTCTTTGTTTTAGAGGTTCGCATGCTTATTGTAATCGTTCTTACCTTTTGGAAAAGGTGACCAATGAAATAAAAATACCCGAAACAGTCTCTAGCACAGTTGACAACTATGATGTCTGTCTTTAGTAATAGGACTCAACATGATTTCAAACATGAGTGCCTACTGTTTACCAGCTCTTTTATTGATAATACAGGTTAGCTCATTTGTTCCTCAAAAATTTTTCCTATGATGATATTTATCTTTTCATTAAGTCCTTATAATGTTCCTTTAAGTAGACATTGTGATTCCCATTTACAAATGGGAAAACTGAGGCTTAGCAATATTAAATAATTGATCTGAATTCACAAGTAGGAAGAAGCCAGCCCAGATTTTTGATGCAGGGTGTTTGATTGCAGTTGCTCCCAGGTGGGGCTGCCCAAGTCCTTATGCCATCAGCAGGCTGACTTGGTACTACAGTCCATAATGTGCTTAGTTAGTGTTTGTTGTGACCCAACTCTAATGCCATGAAGACACAAGAAATAGGGAACAGAAGGCACATGTTCTATGCTCTAGATAGCTTGGGCCCTTCAGATCAGTTATGTTACAATTTCCTTGGATGTATATGAATAGAATTTCAGATGAGGTTCAAAATCATTGCCAGAATGTTCATTGTGCCCTTAGTTTAAAAAAAGTACAATCTAAGTGTGGCCTGTTGCATGAGACTAAAGGAATTTCTTGCTAAAACAAATGACAACATGCATGCAGCCTCTTTTCCTCCAAATTGCTCCACCTCCAAATAATTAAGTCTGTATAATTGAGCGCAATCAGGTGGCTCGAAATGTAACCAGTCTTTTCATCTCTCTTCTTTTTCTTTTCATCACAAGTGTGTACATTTTCCACAAATACACTGAGAAGTAAGGATTGCTTTGCTTTCAGACTTGAAGGTGCATTTGAGGAAGTGGCTGAAGGGGTTGGCTTCAAAACAGAGCCATCCAGAGGGTGACTCATGGTACCTTCTCTTCCCCTGCCAGCAGTTTCCTCCCCTGGTGTAAATGCAGCCAAGAAGCACAACAGCCGTGTGGAGGACTGAGGCTGGTGCCAAATCTTAGAATCTAATTTTAATTGAATATGAACCAAGATATTCTTAAAGCAAATATTCTTTTTTTAATCACTTTCCAGTGTCATGCAAATTAAATAAAGGGAGTTTTTGGTGAGATTAGATAAAATGGCATTATATATTGAGGACAACTCCTGATGACTAGCTTTGCATGGCAAAAAATGTGTCTTTCACAACTATAGTTCTAATCAATTGTTGAAGAGCTGGGCCTGTAGTTCGTGAACTAGGATGTGTTAGTTACCTTTTTGTTGTGACAAAATATTATGACCAAAAATAACTTAAGGAAGAGTTTCCTTTGGCTTAAAGTTCCAGTGGGCTAGAGATGCATAAGAACAAAGAAGGCACAGCAGCAGGAAGCCAAGAGAGCACACCCGTAGCTGGGCAAAGGAAGCATGGAGCAGAAGAACTGGAAGTGGGAAGAGACTACCAACCGTCAAAGCCCACCCCCAGTGATGTACCTCCTTCAGGCTCTATGGCCTCCTCACATAGTGCACAAACTGAGGGCTAAGCATTCAAATACATGAACCTATGGGGCATTTCTCAAACAGCAATACCTGTTTATCTTTGAAAAAAACCGCTCGTGAAATCTTTGTATTTGTTGTTGTTGTTTGTCATTAATTTCTGCCCAGTATTAATAATTTCTTTCTCTCTATTGATTTTGAGTTTGACCTTTTCTTGGTTTTCTAATATGCTAAGGTACATTGTTATTTATTTGAGCTCTCTCTGATTTTTTTTAATGTAGGTACTTATAGCTATAATATCTCAGAACTGTTTTCACTGTATCTCCTAGGTTCAGTATATTTTGTCAGTTTTCACCGCATCACCTGATTCAGTATATTGTGTCAGTTTTCATTCGATTTCAGGAATTTTCTTATTGTCTTTTTTATTTATTTGATGATCCATGTACCATTCAGCAGTGTGTTGTTCAATTGTCATAAGTTATAGTTTCTCTTGCTGTTGATTTCTTGTTTTATTCCATTGTTCTCAAATAGAATGTAAGAAATTATTTCAATATTCCTGTATTTGTTAGGACTTGCTTTATGATTTATTCCAGAAAAAAACTCCATGGCTGCCAAGAAGACTGTGTTTAGATGAGATGTTCTGTAGGCTGACAGATGACTTTCAGGTTCATCGTCTCTGATGTCATGAGATGACTGTTGAGTTCACTGGTCTATGATGTCATGGGATTCAGGTGCTTCTCTGCCTACTGTTTTGACAGGATGTCCTATTGGGAAGAGTGGAGTGTTGGAATCGCCCAGTACTATGTGCTTGGCCTAATCTGTGTCTTTTCATTTAACAGTTATGTGTTTGATGAAATGAGGTCCACCCATGCTTGGTGTACATGTTTAAAACAGGGATATCCTCTTGATGGATTGTTCCCTTCATCGGTATAAAATGGCATTCTTTGTATCTTCAGAACAATTTTAGTTTAAAATCTTTTTATCAAACATTACTGCCGTGATATCTGCTTGTTTCCTAGCTCCATTTTCTTAGAATACTTTTTGTCTATCCTTTCATCTTAAGCCTACAGCTGGATTTGGTGGCAAGTTGTTTCTTGGAGGCAGCATATAGATGGAGTTTATTTTTTAATGCAGTCTACAAATATGTATCTTTCAATTGGAAGATGTAGATAATTAATACTCCTAGTTGTCATTGAAAGGTTTGTATTAAGTCCTGTTTGTCTCACTTGGCTCTTTTTGGTTGTCTGCTTGCGTCCCTTTGCCTCTTTCTCCACTGTCAGCCCACACTGCCCCTTCCTCCTTGCCCATGCTCCCATTGCTTGCTCCTGTAGTTTACAATTCCGTCATCTATCTTTTCTCTGTCAACCCAATACTAACCACAAGTTCATTCTGGTTTTCCTCTCTACTCATACCCACACTAGCTGATATCTTAGGGCACACCCAATGTATTTTCAGTGTTCCTTTACTTTCTAAAATGATTGGTATTTAAGGAATAATTGTTATCTGACCATTTTTATATGTTCAGAGGGGTCCTTCGCTTAGATAGTGATTGCTGTTTAGGACAATATTTTATTTTCAGAGGAGCATTAGGCACTGAGCCTGATGCCATTAGCAACTGTTTAGCAAAGAAAACCACAATACTTAAAACTAGTCTCTCTTGGACATTACAGATGACTTCCATTGAAATAATAAGTGTGTTTGAAAAAGAGAATGAACCAGTGACTTAATCCCAGATGTGCAATGCCCCAAATCAAGAAATAGAAGAAACATGATAAACCAAGACAGTAGAACTAATCTTGCAGTAATGTTCTAGTGAGAGTGAATTGAAATAAATCCCAGACAAAGAATTCAATGTAATCAATGATTATATGTATGTTCAAAGAAATCAGAGGATACAAACTGCTGAATGAATTCCCAGAGAACGCAAACAGCTATAAGCCCCAGTGCAGAGCTTGCTCCAAAGGAGGCAGTGAGAGGGAGTCCCTGTGTGATTCAAGTCTTTCTATCTCATCCAGGAAATATAGTACATGCGAGAAAAAACCCTTGTTAAGCTGCTTAGATTGGCAGTCATTTGTTACTATGGCTTTATATCCTTATCCTGCCTAAAATCTTATATGAAACCATCAAAGGACCCCAACTAGGGTCTTGACACTTCCTTGTACTATCTAACAAGATAGCATCTTTGTGTTTTAAAGAGTTTAAGAATATCATACTTGATGGAAAAATGTTTTTAAATCAAGGTGTAAATCTGCTAACTTACCATGTATGGTCCATGCTTGATGAACTAAAAGTCTGGAAAATTTTTTCAGAAGATTACAAATGGCAGTGCTCTCAACAAACATGTTTCCTAGTTCTTGAACTAGATTGTGCAAACATTAGTACTTATACTTCAGTTATAATCCAAAGAAAATTAGGTTTAAAACATTTTGTTGATATAAAAAGACAAAATATATCATCAAAGCAGACATAGGCATGCTTTGTATTAGTAAAGGGAAAAGATTCTGAGATATGACATTCTATGATAGAAAAGAGATTTACTTTTAAGTTTTGCACTAGCTGAATTCAAGATCCAAGTGCTGCATTTCCAAAATAAGCAAGAATTTAAAAAACATCCCAGGGACCGCACGGGCTTGTGTCTTGCTGCTCCCATGAGTTCATTCATTCCTTGATCACTGAGCCTTTCTTTACTGGCACTTTTGTTAGTTGGGTTTTGGTCTATTTGAGATAGAGTCTCTCTGTAGTCCAGATGGCCTGGAACTCACTGTGTAGACCAGGCTGGTTCTTTCTTACAGAGATCTACCGGCCTCTGCGTCCTAAGTGCTGGACTAAAGGCTGTGTGCCACCACCCCCTGCTTTTTAGTAACACTTTTTTTTCTCCTACCACACTCATGACTGTCTCTTTCCTGCTTTGATGTTCCATTCAAACACACTCAAAGGATGCGAGCTGTTTAGAATGTAGGACCTCACACCCATGAATGGAGAAGATGCCATTTGGGATGCTCTCCTTTCCCTCCGTCGTCCCGCCATCAGAGCCAATGGAGGAAGAATATCATCCCGCCATCAGAGCCAATGGAGGAAGAATATCATCCCGCCATCAGAGCCAATGGAGGAAGAATATCATGTAGGGCTTAAGGGTGTTCTGTCACCTGTATTCATTCCAGACCAGAACATACAGGAGGTCTGAGTTTTTAAAGAAGCCTTTGGCCTTTCACATCTGAGTAAAAATGCCCCAAATCTGAGTCACACTAAGTTAGATATCTTAAAGGGGCAAAAATCCATTTTTAAAGATAGCACAAAGGTAAGGAATTTATTTTCAACGTTCCAGGGAATTATATAATTCCCTTCGGAAGCTAAACTTGTTCAAAGAACTGTAAAGTTTTTTTTTAACCTTTAAATTAAATTTAATTTTTTGACAGGGTCTCATTAGTCCCAGTCCATTTGGAAGTCACTATGTGGACCAAGCTAGCCTCTATCTCATAGATATCTGCCTGCCTCTGCCTCCTGAGGGCAAAGGCTCAGCCACATGCTCAGTATAGAACTGTAGAGTTTTTATAGACTATTACTTCATATTGAGAATACTAAAAGATACTTAAACATGGTCCCGAATTAATCTTACAGTCCATATAGTTCAAGTTAGTGCCGTTTTAACCTTCAACATATTTCTGGTTTTGGTCTGATTTAGTGAAGCTCATCTTCTACTGTGTGTGGCTAGCAGCTGAGGGTCCCGAGCTCAGCTGCCCTGTGCTCCACAGCCTTTTTGCATTTTCTTCTTTCCTCACTCTCATGCTTCCACCTTTCTTTCCTTTGAAGCATTGTACAAAAAATGTTATTGAGATTAAGGATGGCTGGTATTTTGATTGTGGGACTTTAACAACCCCTGAAAGAAGAAGACATCAAGATTAGCCTGTTGGAACACTCAAGGATGGAGGGTCAACAGGTGAACTACTTTGCTAGAAACAACAGAGACAGTCTGGCTCTGTTTACCCAAAGCTCCTGACTGCCCTCTTGAGACGGCCATGCCCCCACTCCCTTGTGCTCTGGTGCAGGGGTCTCGTTTCCAGGCTCCTTTATTGGGTCCCATTGGCTCAGTCCTCCCAGCCCTGGCTTTCCAGCTCTCGTTTCCAGGCTCCTTTATTGGGACCCATTGGCTCAGTCCTCCCAGCCCTGGCTTTCCAGCTCTCCCCTAACTTCCCTCAGCCTCTGCTCAGAGCACAGAAGGGCAGCTCTGCATCTGGGACTCACCTTCTTGTGATGGGGGAGCACATCCTGCTTAGATACTCTCTCCAGTGAAACCACCCCTAGGAAAGAGGGGGCCCAAATTCGAGATTGTCCTAGAAGCACAGATAACCCAGAAGAGGAGAAGGAGGACTCGCTGGGGGATGGGCTTCCCTGGGCCCCGCCGTCCAGCCCTATTCCCAGCGGCCTTTTTGGCCTCTTGGGATGTTAGTTAAGATGTCTCTAATGGTACTTGCTTGTTCACAGTCAGTATTTGCAAGTGGCTGGGAGGAAAAGAAAAAGACCCAAAGCAACAAAACGAATTTCTAAATCTCTTGCATTATTAAGGGATTAGCTGAAACCTGAATGAAAATCTACTGGTTCAGAGTCTTGAACTTGGGGATCACCTTTCATTTTAACATTGTGTATACTTTCTGATGCTTACTTTAAAAGCAGCAGCACAGCAGCTGGACTGAGCTGCGGACCTGCTCGCCCACAGCTGTGAGGCATTCTGAAGCAACACAAAGTGCTCTTCTGGTGGCCACTTAGCTATGTGCCAGGCCCAGGTTAACTGAAGTTGGGGAAAATGGAAATGTTGACATTTCTTTAAACAATAAAAATTACAAGTGATTGCCAAAGTGCCATGAGCTGACATTTACGGAGATTGTTCCCCGATTATATATATGAAATACCATAAGTAATTAGCTCGTAGCAATTACCTACCCTTGTTATTTTGCTTTTAGAGTATTTTTAAAGCTTGGGTTACTAAAATTTCAAATAATCCTGGGCTATGCTGTCATGGGTCTTTATCCAAATGAATCGTGGTCTCTTGTAAATAGACCTATGATCTGATTTCCATTGGGACAGGAGTTGTGAAAGGCCAGGGATTTTCGATGGATTTACACATATACTGTTTCAGTTAAGTTACCAAAGTCGACTTAACAGCCCTCTTCCTCAGTCTTAAACCCATTTGCCACCCAGCCTCCCTCTGTGATGCAGGAAGGGCATGAGAGAGTAAAAGGAGCTGGAGAGGGAGATGGAAGGTGGGGGGAGGGGACGACAGCCACGTCTCAGGGAACTCCCAGCCTGGCTTCCCGCTGCAGGCAGACTGACAGGTCACTAGCTCAGTGGTGTTTGCTACTAGAACTCTGTTACAGACAGGTCAGTATGAAAGCAGGGGATGGCATGTTTTTTTCTCATGCAAAGTTTTGATCTGTTGTAGCTACATTGCAAGCATGAGGGGCTTGGGAGGCCAAAGGACACCTGGAACTCAGCTGTGCATGAATGAAGCTCCTGAGGCAGCGTGGTGGAGATCCACTTGGTGCCCCTTCTGAGAGGCTGGCTGGCTCAGCCCAGGTTGCAACGAACTCAAAACACTCATGACTCCCCATTGTGAAGTACATTTTTAATGAAGTTCAAATAGTTGAAATATGTGACTATTGAGAAATGCACAGTTAATGAAGGTAAACAAGCTCACATTCAATCCTCCACTCTAAATGGCCAGTTTGATTGTGTACACATTTGAGAAACAATTTCATTTCTAAATGTATTTCAGTCCCAGATACGAGTTCTTTAAGACAGCACAAAGGACATGTGAAATAGAAATATTTCATTTGAGTATATGCTTGTAGCCACCCCGCCTCTGGCATCTATGCAAGAATTCTTAGAGGGGAATGGAGCGCTGGCTCCTTCCTTCTCCCACCTCCTCCATTTCCACCTCTGAGGATGAAGCCGGGGCTGAGTCACCCTGCTTCCAAGCTGTGAGAATGGTAATGGAGTCCTCACCCATGTTCCTTGCTGGTGGTGTTTAAAAAACTGCATGAAATTCCATCTAATTCTTCTTTTCTTGTATTATAGGATCCTTGGTATAATATATTGCATTTGAAAGCAAAGGTGCAAAGTTAATCTGTCATAGTGTACCTGCAGGTGAGATTTATTATACATTGCCTTCTGAAAATGGCGTGCTGGCTCTGCATGTGTAGGCCATATTCATTTTACTATTACCCAGTTGAGAAATCCGCAGCATATGCAAGGCCTGAGAAATGAGCGGGCAAGCACACAGAATGTGACACTTATGCTAATCTGCGCCCTGCTGTGGAAAAACACACACAAGGATCCCATTACCACATTCATTAGGCTGCAGCACACTCTCCTGAATGGGGATCATGAACCAGAATAGACAGAAAACAGCTGATTGAGCCCAAAACACCCTGACATTGGCCAAATATGTTGGCACAGAGACCATCAGCTCAGTCTTTAAAGAGGATGTTGCACACTGAAAGTTTGTCCCTCCCTATGGCTGTCATATTCGTCAGCCCACGACATGCATCATTGTTTTAGACACTGAAGCCTGGAACCAGCAAGATCTCTAAGGAAGGGCTGCACTGGGGACCACTTTGTGGAATGCTCCAACTCACCCCGTGCACCTGTTGGGCTGTGGCTGACTTTCGCCAGCCACACTTCTTTTCTGATTATGGTCAGAGAATGAGTTGTGTGGTGGTAATATTGTATAGCTGGAGAAGAAATTAGAATCAGATGCAAAGCCAGTTCACCATTCAGCTTGCCCAAGACTCTTTGGTTTTGGGCCACTGGGTACAGTTAGCATCTCTCAGCTTCATCGTCTTTCAGAGGCAGAAATAACTGCCACTGTGAGCTAAAAAATATTTTAAATGTCATTAGAAATAATAAAGCAAGGGATACAAGTCACTGCTGAGGAGATGTTATAGAATCTGGTTGTGCGAGCAGAGGGAAGAGATTCAAATCACATCTGTGTATATCATCAAGAAGACAGTAATACAAACCTTCTGTGGGACCGTTTTCAACTTTAGACTCTAGAAAACTTTTGTCCAGATTTTGCTTTTTCAATCTGGGAGTGCAATGGGGAGTTCTTAAGGGAAGTTGCACCCAGCATCTTGGTTTATGTTGCAGGTATGTTCCTAAAACGTTGCAGACAAAACACATTTTATTTTTGTGAACTGAATGGCATACATGCTCCTGGAAGTTTCTTTTGGTCAAGGTCACTCTGCGAAAAATCCTCCTGGGTATATGTAAACTGAGGGGTAAAATTTTAGGGTAAAATTACAAGTAACACCTGCGTTCATCCCTCTGATAGGTTCCAAGTTTACTTTATTAGGCTTTCCAAAGGTGAGTCTACGGGAATAATGGAACAGGAAGTAGGGGAGAGCTGCGGAGCCGGAATGACTGCAGCTTTTCACTTTTCCCCTCTTGAGAAAATGGGGACCTTCAGAGAACAGTGAGCCTCATTTTTCCTTTCAAGCCCAAGTGATGTCATGATTTGGAAAGACAATACTAAACCTGGGTTTTCTTTCCCTCCCTCCCTCCCTCCCTCCCATCTTCCCTCCCTCCCTCTTTTTTCCCTTCCTTCCTTCCTTTTTCCCTTCCTTCCTTCCTTTTCTTTTTGACAGGGTTTCATGTATCCCAGGCTGGCCTCAAAACTGATTGCAGAAAAGGATGACCTTGAACTTCTGATCTCCTGTGTCTGCCTCCCAGTTACTAGGTTTACAGGTGTGTGCCATGTCCAATTTACTGCATTTTCTAAGCATACCCTAAGAACACCTTAGGAAGCCCGCACAGGTTGGGGAGGAGATGCAGCTGGCGTCCTGTCACACCGTTCTTCCCAAGAGAAGGCTGCACTGGCCTAGCAACGCGCTCTCAGAGGCAGAGCATGTGCTTTTGGCTGCGGCCCTGCTGTGCCCAGCTCTCAAGTCTGTCCTGCCCTCGGCCCTGAAAGTGACTCTAAAACAGAGCCAGACATGGACATTAGGGGAAAAAGAGTTCCTGGAGAGCCTTCGGATGCTCCTCCGCATGGTGTGCCACCCCACCCTGTTTTTCTGGAACATTCACTTAACTGAATCTAGTTCGTGTCTTCCAGGTCCCTATGACACCAGGATGCATCAAGCAGGTTGAAGGAGGCTCTGTGTTCTTGCCAGGGGAACATGGCCCTTTGCTCCAAGACTGTAATACAATCTTTCCTCTCAGGGGCTGTGAATGCTGCAGTGAAAAACTGTGTTTGAAAACCTCTTTTATCATTCATCGTATCCAGACTGAAATCATTTTTGACAACCTCTGCAGAAAACAAGCAGCTTTCTGGCTACTGGTGAGTCGATTAAAGGGAGGAAACACATGTTCGCTGTCAGCCTGAGCCCTGGAGAAGGCTCTGACAACCTTTTAACCCCTTTCCCAGAGAAAGGACCCAAATGTTTTTCTGGAACAAAAAACCACATTGTCTTAAGCATCTTTCCACTTAATGTGCTCTGTTTTCCCTGAGACAAGACCCTTAAAAATAATAATCCTCAGTACCTCCATTTTTAGTGTGGATAGTAACAGGTCGATGCTACCTCCTACCATGGACAAGAAGAAAACAAAAGTTTGTTCACAACTCTCTATATGAACTAACTCCTCTTTTCATTTTTCTAACCGTCTGACCGCAGTTTAAACAGCAACACACTGGCCGGGCGAGTCCACTAACCTTACAGTGATTCCCCGAAAGCAGCCAAGAAGCCGCAGGAGTGAAATTTTCTGAACAGTAGGAAAACTGCCTAGCCGACTCTTTAACATGCCGAGCACTGAGCCGGCCACTGTAACGTTAACGAATTTCAAGCTCTAGAGTCAGAGATGCCTGAGAGTTGCTTAAGGGACACGTTATCAAGCAGAACAAGGCCCGTAGACTTTACCAGAAGCAACCAGCACAGAGAAGGAAGGTTTTGTGCAGACTGAAAGTGGGTGCCAGGTATGTGTTATGTCTGCTGCTTTGAAAAATCCAGTAGCTGTCTGTGAATCCCAGGGCAGACATACCCAGAGTTACACAAACTTGGCTCCCAGGTCCTCAACCTGCATGCTTGGTGCTTTTCTTTGAGTTTTGCTGGCTCTCTCTAGTGGCTTTCTCACTGTCATGAGAAAGTGATCCACTTCATCCATTTTTAAGACCGCAGTTTGCACTTTCATAGCCATAAGGCAGGATGAAGTGGAGAGCAGGCTGTCCTGAGGGGAGGCTGTCCTGAGAGAAGGCTGTCCTGAGGGGAGGCTGTCCTGAGAGAAGGCTGTCCTGAGGGGAGGCTGTCCTGAGGGCAGGGGACTGCCCCTGTCATGGAGGCCCTGTCAGAGTAGTAGAAAGGACCGGCTCCCCTGTGTGAACTGAGACCTGAGGCACCTTCTCCTTGTTCTGCCCACTTCTCCCTGGCACCCACCCATTTGTTTGTGTGCCTATCTCCATCTAATTACTTCTCAATTTATTTTAAATTATCTTTTATTGTATAAGATAGAATTAATTGTGTGTGTGTGTGTGGTCCTGGGATTGAACTCGGGCCTGCACTCGTGCTGGGCCAGTGCTCTACCACTGAGCTAGAGGCAGGCGGGCAGCTCTTCTGGTTTCTTTGTTTTGATTGTATTTTTGTTGATCCTCCTGCCTCAGCCTGCTCAGAGCTGCGATTACAAGTATCTGCTACCATTGCTGGCTGGAATTCTTAACTTTAATGTCCATAATTTTAAGATCACAACTTCTCTCTAATTCCAAACATTCTTATCACTCCAGAAGAAAACCCAGCAGTTCATTCCATTTTCTGCTTCTCCGCACCGTGTGGTAAAGGCTAATCCACTCTCAGCTGGTGAGTCACTGGGATCTGCCCGTCTGGTAACCTAGTTTGATATTCCATATACATGAAGTCATACTTTTTTCTATCTTGTTCACTTACTATAATTCATTTGAGGTTCATAACTGAAGCATGAATCAGAGTCCGCTCCTTTTAATGACTTGCCACGTTCTGTTGTCTGCATGAGCTGAGGCTCGTGCATCCATCTACCCCACTTGGGCTTGCCACTGTGAATCCACGGCTATAAACACTCACAGACAAGTGCTTGTTTGAGCACCTATTTCCAGTGCTCAGAGCAGAGCTGCCAGGTCCTGTGGTGACTCTGTTTATGTTTTAGGGGCCGCCAGATTGTTTTCCGTGGTTGGGGGCTAAGCTACTACTTTTCATTCCCACAAGCAGTGCACAGAAGTTCCCGTTTCTTCATTTCCTTGGTAGCATTTGGTATTTTCCAAAGAGCTAGTATTGTCATTCTAGTCCTGCTAGTAGGTGTGAAACTGCATCTCACTGAGGTTTGGATTTTTGTTTCTCTAATGACAAATGATCTTTCCCTGAGCTTATTGAACACTGTATGCCTTCTCTGGAGAAAGCCCTCTGTAAGTCTCATTTCCTCTGACGTTGAATTCTAAGAGTTCTTTTTGCATTCTAGAACCTAGACTTCTATCAGATACATGATTTTTAATTGTTTTCTTCTGTGCTGTAGTTTGTCTTTTCACCTTTTTGATAATGTTCTATGATATTTACAATTTTCCAGTTTTGATTTAATCCCCTCTATGTGGATTTTTTTGCCCCTACTTTTAAGATATATCTAAGAATAAATTGCTAAATCCAAATTCATGAAGATTATGTTTTCTTCCAAGACTTATCTTTGTGCCTTTGATCCACATAAGATGACTGACATGAAGATTTTATTTGCTGTAAGGTAGGAGTCCAACTTCATTCTGTTGCACTTGGTATCTAGCTCTCTCAGCACCCTTTGATGAACATTCCAATATTCCCTGACCAAATGGTACCCTTGTTGAACATCAGTTGGCCGTAGATACACAGACTCTTAAATCTCCAGCCTGCATGCCTGTTGTTATGCCAGAACTACACGTCTTTAGATCACAACAACTTTATAACACGTTTTGAAATCAGGGTGAGTTTCCCTTTCTTGATGAACATGCCTATAATTCTGACTCAGACTTTTCATTACCTCCTCTTCTCTGTTACAACTCTAGACCTAAAACCTGAATGTATCTCCAGCATATTGTCTACGATATTCTGCCCTCGATGCCCCATTTTTGGCAGTACTGGGGATTGAACCTAAGTCCTTGTGCATGCTATGCAAGCACTCTACTGCTGAGCTAAATCCTTAGCCCTCTTTTTACTTTAATTAATTGACTGATTAATTTTTATTTTATGTGTACGAGTGTTTTGCCTGCCAGTACACCATGTATGTGCAATGTCTTCAGAGTCCAGAAGACAGTGTTGGATCCCCTGGAGTTATAGAAGTTTGTTAGCTGCCCTGTGGGTGCTGGGAACCAGACTCTTCTGCTCTCCTGTGGAAGAGTAGCCAGTGCTTTTAATCACTGATCCATTCCCCAACTTCCTCCTCTTTTTATATTATATTTTGAGATAAGCTTACTACATTTTCCAGGCTAGTCTTGAACTCATTCTGTGGTCCATTCTGGCCTTGACTTTTTCAGTCCTCTGGGTCAGCCTCTTGTGTAGAGGGGATTACAGTTTTATATATGTGTATTTATAAATGTATGCATATATATGTAACAATAATTATCCAAAAGAAGATAAGAAACTGAGAGGGAGTTCAGGGCATGGGAGACATTGAGGGGAAACGATGCAAATAGAGTACTCATGTATGTAGTTAAAAAAATTAAAGACCTAAAAAAGAAACTATGATATCATTTTTCGTGAAAAAACAGTCTTTTTCGACCAATGTTTGGAGCTTTGAACTTCAAAATATCTAAGCAGAAGCAAGCTGTTATGTCACCGGGACGTCTTGGGTCTGTGCTGGTTTTCTTCTTCCTGTTGTTTTCATCTTCATTTTCTTTTTCGGTCTGTACTTCCCATCCTTCCTCCCAGCCATTCATCCTTTTACACCAGCTCTTTAGAGGGGGAGCAGGAGGTGGGTGGCAGGAAAGGCAGCTGGCTTGTCCCAGGCTGATCCCCTCCCATCCTCCCCAGAGCTCACAGCCCCCCCGGCCCCATCCCCAGTTGTCCAATTGATAAATGACATGAAGCCTGTACAAGATGAACTGACAGCACTGTGCACACATGTTTACGAGCAACAGACGGCGGGAGTGAACACGGCCAAACCATCTTTCACCCATAACACGTATTATTGATTTTTCTCTAATTAAAACAGTCACAACAGACATTGTTGTCATGCCCATGTTTCTCCCTTTTATATTTTAAATAGAAACCAGCTTGCCTGGTAGGAAACCAGCCACGTGATCTCTTTTAGCCCTTCTCTTCCCTCTGCCCCTCTCAGTTGAGGATCTTCTCTTTTTAAGGGATCTTTTGGGTCTTTAGCACTTTTGTGATGCAGAGATCTCTACTCTGTCAGCTTCCATTAAGTTTCCAGGCTCTCAGCTTTCCCAGGAAAGCAAAGGGCGAACTGCCTGCCCTGGCACCTGATCCCTTCAAAATCACATAGCAGGGAGCTAGGGCCATCTGCTTCTGTGATTCCTTCTTGTTGACTGTCATTGGTGTTAACAGCCAGCCTTACTATGGGGAGATTTCTTCATCAGTAGGGATGCCAGGGACTCTGCCCTGTCATCCTTTATACCCCCCCTCCCCGTGGCCCACAGAGAGCTAGAGGCAATAGGAGATGCCTGGGGATTCCTGGGGAGCGCCATTCTCAGGGCAGCAAGCCTGGCACTTAGCCCCCAGCTCCCTCAGAAAGCAAATGACCCTGAGTGGAGACTGAGGAAAGCATCTGACCTTTGATCTGGGCGTGAAGCTGAAAGTGGAGGACACTGGGCGTTCTGAGACCAGGTACCGACAACAGAGGTGTCAGAAAGATTCTAGTTTCCTCTGTGATGCAGAAGCAAAGAAATGACGTCTTCCTGGGGGCTGGCGGTGTGGAGAGCGCGGCAGGCCCAGGCCCGGCACCTTGCCACTGCCTGGCTTTCTGGCCTGAGATGAACATTGGTTTTCCTGTTTTCTTATCTGTGAGAAGAAGAGATGGTACCTGTGAGAAGTTTGCAGAGTTCCAACGAGTCTTTTGTGGTGGGACGTGGGGGGAGGAATGAGGTCAGAGGCTTTGGGTCCAGTCATCCTATAATCTATAAATGTTTATGTGTAATTTATAGGTCTGAATATATATTGGCAAAAGGAGATAAAATCTGTAACTTTAAGATTACATTCTAGATCTGGGTAGGGAGGCAGAGGCAGGTGGATCTCTATATGAGATTGAGGCCAGCCTCATTTCCACAGAGTTTCAGATCAGCTGGGGTTACAGGGAGAAAAAAAAAGATTGTCTTTTGAAGTCAAACAACAGTTATATATGTTCATATATACATTTGTGTGTGTATGTGTTCATACACACCAGGAGGAAGTAAGTAAATGACATGAAGAAAGCGAAAACTGTTCGTAAAGTTAGACGACCTAAGGGGTGGACACTCAGAGCCATCTGTGGCATGTCGAGCCCAGAACAAGTCATGGCGCGTCACCTATTTCCATATCTACATTCCAACAGACTTTTGTAAATTAAAGACAAACTTGAGATCAAATGTGTAGTAAATAAAGAGCTCATGAAGGTTGAGCTGTGTGTGATTAGAAGGGAGAAGTGGCTTCAACCACTGGAGGAGGGGGAGAAACAGTACTTCCATGATGATGGACAGGAGCCTCAAGTGTTCCCAGCTAGATAACACTTCTTTTTGCTAAGAAGTCCTCCATACTGAGACTCAGAGGCAGTTGCCCATCATCTATGATTGGGTATCTAAAGGGGTTGCATTCTAAGTTGTGATAGCTTAAGGCATGCTCCGGCAAATACCATGTTTTATTATTAGTTTATGAAAGCATGCAGCAAAGACCACTCCCTGGAGGACAGCAGTTGATGGGGCAAACCTTGGACAGCCTCTTGATAGCAGAGAGGGCAGCCACCAGCAGGAGAAGTCAAGTGAGTTCTATAGAAAATTAGGGGATTAGAAAACTTTCCATGACATGGACATCTTGGCTGGTCTCCTGATAAGCAGGGAGACTTGCCTGGGCTAAGCTTAGACCCACCTACCATGTTAGAATATTGAGAAGTGTGCTGCCATTTTAAGAGTCTGCCAGAACACCTGACAATTAGTAGGTAAAATATATTGAAGGCTGGACATGTCTTTTAATTCAGTTCTCCTAGTCTTTATTTTTCATAAGTCTTTGAAGGGCATCTTGGAGAAGTGAAACCAAGATCACACAGTTGTTTGGTCATGTCAGGCCTGAGCAACTCCAGCCCTAGGCTGCAGAGATTATTCACACACACCAACATGGTACAGGCTAGCTCACATATCAGTGATACAAAGAGTGAGAATCAAAGAATTTTCCCAGTTGAGTGATCTGCTAGGCCCTCCAACAGGAATCAGTAGCTATTCATTCAGACCTTAAAACCTCCTTAATTTAACTCTTTTCTGCCTATTCTCATCTGAAATATTTGCTCTTCTTTGTGATAGAGTCTAAACTAGACATTTAGACCCATTTTATGAAGGAGCCCTGGATCCAAGTCATCTCAGCATTTAGTTGACACAATTGGACTATAAATATTTTCCATTTAAATGAAGCCTAAAGAAAAAAGGAACTGTCTGGATGAATAAGAAAGAACAAGAATGACTCTTCTGATTATGAAGTTCAACCTTTTAAGTGTGCAGAACAAATCCTGTTGAGATAAACTGGATTTGAAAGGCTCTCAATTTTCTCCTTACTGAGAAGAAGAGATACGTGTCTAGGGGAGGAAATATAGATACAGTGTAAAAGATTATGTGAATTCCCATAAACCTGGAGCTGAGGTCCTCTCTGATGACCCACAGCCGTGGTCCTCTCCTATAAGCTGCATCCTGTGAGCCAGAGATGTGGTCGCCCATAACCCTGGAGCTGAGGTCTCCTTCTGTGAGCTGGAGCTGAGGTCCCTTCCTGTGAGCCTAGAGCCGTGGTCCCTAACCGTGAGCCGTGGTTCCACCTTATTTTGGCCGCGTACATTGGAGGGTGGAGGCAGCAGTCTCAGCCTTCTCTGAGTGGCGCTGCCGCACAGCTCCCTCCCTGAGGTCGCAGGTTGTGCTTGGCAATGGCTTTGCCTCTGTGTTGGGGACAGGGAGGCCTCTGTCATTTGTAGTTTCTAGTCTTGGGAGCACTGATTCTCTAGAATGGACTTCCCATCTCCCTTAACGGCCAGCCAGGGTCTCGAGTCCACACGTGGTTCTGGGCACCCAGGCCCTGACTTTTCATCTAGTGCCAAGAAGTTTTCCATCCAAAATGTTCCAAATGAACATCTCATTTTTCTATTATTTTTTCTACAGTCCCAGTGTGCTTTCACCTGTGCCCCACAGAAAATGTGAGGCGCCCGAATGGACTTCTAGAGATTTAAAAGAGAGAACATTAGACAAGGAGTTGGGGAAGTTGGGGGGTGAACGGTGAATACGTTGAAAATACAATGTATCCACATACGGCATTCTCAAAGCATCAGTAAAAGTATTTCATGAAAAAGAAAGAGGACATGGAATTGGGGTGTAGGGAGGTGCGGCAGGTCTTAGAGAAAATGGGGGTGGGGTCTGAATGCGGTAAGAGTAATCGTATGATAGGCTCAAAAAATTAATGAAAGTATTGTTTTAAAAAGGTTATGTAGACTCCTACATTAAAATTCATAAAGCAACCCCTTGTATGTAGATTGCGGTTTATGGTTTAGAAAACACTTTTTCATGCATGATCTACTCAGGCTTCATAATAATTGGAGGATATTTCTAGGGTTATAAGTGGCACATAACAGAGCAAGAGACATTTATGAAAGACATAGAGACACATATTAGAGGGAAAAGTCAAAAAGAATGAGATGTTCACTTTGGAAAAGACCAAATACATTATTTATGTAAGCCTTCCTAACTTCTAATAGTAGCAATAGTAGCAATTGTTCTACAATATCTCCATCTACCTAAACTTTGTAGCTTTTACTCAGTAGTCCTAGTTCAGGTGACTGTCACACATAGTAATAATACTAGCTACCACATATGAAGTGTCTACCATGTGCTAAGTATTGCATGTATTATCTTTAATATTTATGATTCCATTTGAAGATAAGCACTGTCTTCAAAGATAAGCACAGTTTTCAAAGAAGGAATGGATGACAAGAGCGGAAGATAACTACTAACAGAGCTAAGGTTTGAACCAGAATGCATCTTGGTCTACCAAGAACACATTGCCCAAGTTGAATCCTTTTATATGATGTTGATTTCCAATACTCAAATAATTTGGAAGCCCTGCTAACATCTCAGGTTGAGTATCCTTTTCTTTGAGGCCTTTTGGGTGAGGGATAGTCAGAAAACTGCACATATGTACCCCACAATGAAAGATGTGTCTTATTTTAGGACTGTGCATTCTAGGTTAAGAACCTATGACTATTCCCCAGTCATTCTTCAGTAATGGGGGCTTTAACTTCTTATCTGTTGGCCATATCACTCAGCAACTGTCTGAGTTTCTCCATCTCCTTCATGTTAGGTGTCTCTGGAACTGAACATACTGCTCCAAGATACCACTGCAGCCCATGGGATGCAAAGGGGCTCCAAACCAGCACTTCCTCTTTGTTGTTCTGCAGACTGTTTCCAGAAGCTTACCAAAGTCAAATGACATCTAGAATTGATAGTTACCTGTAAGACTCAAGCCTTTAGGTTCCAGCTCCAGAAGGAAACACTAACAAGGTGAAGTTCATACCCAACTAATAAAACTCTATTCATATAATACCCAAAGATGTGTAGAAGGTGTCTAACAACATAGTAGAAAATGTTTTGCTTTATACTAGTCCCTAAGACAGCAGCAGATAGAGTGCTGCGTGAACAGGTCTCCAGGGAAGGATGTCCACTTCTCAGGGAAGCATGGTCCACTTGGTCTTGTGATTTTCAGATCTTCCAGAAAGACCTTGTAGCACCTATGTTCTTTTGATCACACTGAAGAGACATCTTTAAGAGAGCACACATGGGTGGGCGCGGTGGTGTGCATGCCTTTGATCCCAGCACTCAGGATTAACTACATAACAAGTTCCAGAGCAGTGGGGGCTACAAGAAAACCCTGCCTCAAAAAAGACAAGAAAGAGAGAGAGCCTTAAATAGTAATGTGAGTTCTCCACAGATATTATCACTCCTTTTCTTTAAATAATTAATGAATTAAGTGAAATGAAGTCTTTGCTTGGTTTCCAGCTTAACCCCCTTCCCTGCCTCACTGGCTTTTCTTTCGCACGTCGCGTTGTTTCTCCATTACCTTTAACCTTTACTGCTGGGCAGCCACGTGATTGTCAGTCTTTTCCACATACCTTGAAGATCTTTTCTATGTTCTAGCTCACCTGATTTTTCAGTTGTTCAAGCTAAAAGCCGTTTTTGAATTTTACGATAACTGGCAAATAAAAATTGGCCATATTGAAGATGCAGAATACATTAATCTGATGCATGTGTACACAGTGCAGTGATCAGCACAGCAAGCCTGCCACCCCGCCACAATTAAGCACAATAGAGAATGCTTTTCAACCCTTAAATTAGCAAGAAGTCTTGAAGATGGTGACCTAGGTCAGGTGTGGCATCTTGAATCGTTCATGGGTTTACACATTGTCAATGGGACTGCAAATTGATGGTCCTGTTAATCACCCTGTAACAATTACTGTATTATGTCTTGTGGTTTCTGGGCGTCAGGAGTTTGGGCAGGATACAGCTTGTCTTTGCTATATGTAAGTTTGAGCCTGGAACCATCTGGTGACAAGTTCCCTCACAAGCTTGTTGGTTAGGACCTCGCCAGGCTATCAGCCTGTCCACGTGTGTTCTCTGCAGCCCTCACTGCTTAGAGAGCATATTCTTCAAGATGTTTTAGTGTAGGCATAGTATGTAAGCTTTAAGTGGAAGACTGTGCAGTGGTCTCTGAGATTAATGTAGAAAACTTTATTAGCAACCAGAAGCTCCTTCATGCCCCTCCCCTCGGATTAGCAGCTCCTAAGAGTCTTCTGATAATGTCTAATTCCAGAATTTCATTTTTTCCTGTTTTGAACTATCTATGTCAGGATTTTTGCATTATGTGGGCTTTTCTGTCTAGCTTCTGTCATTTAAAATTATGCCTGTTCCTACACCTTGTAGTGGAAGTTTACTCATTTTCATTGCTATAAAATATTATATTAAACATGAATATAACTCATTTTTCCATTTTTATCTTTTTTTCATCATGGGGCACATTTTTAGGTCTTGAGTTTCTTTTAAATCCCCTCTCCTCGGTGTGAACAGCTACAGAAATAAACATCTTGTACTTTTTATTAAATTTATTTCTAAATAATTTTACGTAATTGAAAATTCACTTGATGTGATCTTGCACTTTAAATTTTATGTTCTGAATATTTGGTCCCAATAAATAGGACGAAAACTGATTTGTACATATTAACACTGTATTTTGTGGCATTGCTGAATTCATTTCATTTTAACAGATGCTGGGGAAATTCCTTTGGTCACTGTTTGTTGATGTGTGTATGTCATCATTTACTACAACTACACTTACTACAGCATTTACTTTTGCCTTAATTTTACTGTCTTTATCTTTTGTTTTGCTTTTTTAATATTTTATTTTGTATGTATACATGTATTGTCTGCATGTGTATAAGTACACCTATGCTGTGCAATGTCCTCTGAGGTCAGAAGAAGGTATCAGATCCCTTGGAGCTGTAGTTATGGACAGTTGTTAGCCACCATGGGGTGTTGAAAATCGAACCTGGGTCCTCGGCAAGAGCACTCAGTACTCTTTACCTCTTTCCGGCCCCCACCCCTTTTTTTGAGACAGAGTCTTACATTGTAGCCCAGGCTGTCTTCAAACTCACAGAGATACATCTGTCTCTACCTCCCAAGTGCTAGGGTTAAAGGCGTACACCACCATGCTTAAACTTTTCTTTCTTTCCTTTTTGTAAGTATATATTTCAATTGAATTTTTGTGCACGCACACACTACTTCTTAATCATATTTAGGTCCCTTCCCTATTTGCACCCGCATAGCCCCCCTCCAGATTTCCTGCATTCTGTCATATATGCTAAGGCCTAAGGAGTCAAGTTTCTGTCCCCAGATGTCTCTCCATGTGAGTTCATCCACTGGACCCTGGTCCGCCTATCTAATGTCACTCCCTTAAAAAAACCAACTCTTCCTCACCCATCGATGATCAGCTGCAGACTCAAACCAGACAAAATTTCAGCACAGAACTGAGGAACCCTTTCCAGCCTGCTTTTTCTTATTTTGTGAACTCATTCCCTCATGTGCAGTGATGAGAACAGACTTTCTTGCTCTCTGTTCGGTGACTCTTCGACACTCTACAGTAATTCTGGTGTTGCCCGTAGGTTTCTAAGTCTGGCCACATGCAGCATATGTCATATGTCACCTCTATCACATGCAGCACATGTCACCTCTATCACATGCAGCATATGTCAGTCACCTCTATCACATGCAGCACATGTCACCTCTATCACATGCAGCATATGTCAGTCACCTCTATCACATGCAGCATATGTCACCTCTATCACATGCAGCATATGTCACCTCTATCACATGCAGCACATGTCACCTCTATCACATGCAGCATATGTCACCTCTATCACATGCAGCATATGTCACCTCTATCACATGCAGCATATGTCACCTCTATCAATCACATGCAGCATATGTCACCTCTATCACATGGCACAGGTTTTCTTCAATTTCTTGTTTTCTGAGAATTATTATGAATTGTGTTACGTTTCTGTCAATCACCTTTTCTTCATCTATTGGAATGTTCCTTCCTTATATTGCTAAATAATGAATTAAAGTGACTAACTTTATAATGCTAGACTAACCTTGTATTGGTAGAATAGAATTCATTTCAAGAAACATTCTTTTTACATAATGATGAATGTACTTGGTTAATAATTAACTAATATTTTTGTACCTATGACATTGAGAAATGTTATCCTGTAATGTTTTTCCTATAATGTTCCTGACTTTGGTATCAGGGCTATGCTGATTTCATAAGATGAATTATGAATTATTATTTCTAAAAGATATTTGTGTAAAGTGTTATGTTTCATACTTACATGTTTGAAAGAACTTAATCAAACCATCTAGGTCTGATATTTTCTTTGTGGGAAGATCTTTTATTTAGAATGCAATTTCATTAATAGAAATGGGCAAATCAAGGCTGTTCATTCTTGAGCTGATTTTTCATTAACTGTCTTTAAAAAAATGTGGTGTGTCATCTAAGTCGGCTCTATTTGTTAGCAAACATTTTCACAAGAATTTCTAATCCTATTTTAGCATTTGTAGGATCTGCGGCAGCTTTGGATTCCCCTGAACTGGAGGTAGAGACAGTTGTGTTTTGTCATGTGTGTGCTGGGAATCGGACCCAGGTCTTCTGCAAGAGCAGTTCTTGCTTTTAACCTCTGAGCCCTCTCTGGCCCCATAACACAGGATTTTGACACCAAATTTTTACATTTATCGAAGGATGTCTTAGCCTAGTGTATCAGCTTCAGTGTTGATAGCTCCATTTATTCTTGGAAAAAATATGCCTTCTGCAGTATTTGGTTGTAATGTTCCATCAATTGTTAGTGAAGTTACATTGGGTGTAGTGTTTGTCACCTTCCCTAGATCTTTGCAGATTTTTTTTAACTTTATCAAGCATGGAAGGCATACTGGAATTCTTAAATGTAATTATACTTGTGACTTTGTCCCTACTGTACCTGAAAGTACAATAGTAGATTTATCCATTTTCACTTATTTCTATTTTGTCTTTACCTAATTGAAGCTCAATGTTATGGCCATACCTTTCTATATCCTTCTAATTAGCCAACTTACTGATCATCAAATGTTTCACACAGTTGACAATAATCTATCTTTTGAAACATATCTGATAGCTGCATAGTCACCCATTAATCTTATGATTAATATTGGAATATAAATCGTTCCTGATCTTTCACTGTATGAAATATCTGTAGACTTGTATTTATGGTGAATTTCTTTGAAGCATTGTTAGCTAGTCTCCGCTTTTGGGTCCCTTAGTGATCATATTTGTTCTGTTCACTTTTCCTGTAATTGGCACCGTGGTTTTGGTTCTTTTCTCATTCCTTTCTCTCCTCATTCCTCTCTCCTCTTCTGTCTCCTTTTAGCGATGCCTCTGCTTTGATTTTCAGAAATGTTTCCCTAAGATTTAAGCATGTGTCTTTAAATATTGTATTATTTTTATTTTTGTGCATATGAATATATTGCCTGCATGCATGTAAGTGCACCCATGTCATGCAGTGCCCTTGGAAGTCAGAAGAGAGCATTGGACCACATGGAACCGGAGTTATGGATGGTTGTTAGCCACCGTGTGGGTGCTGGGAATTGAAACTTGGGTCCTCTGCAAGAGAAGCCAGTGCTCTTACAGCTGAGCCATTTCTCCAGCCCCTAAATGTGTATCTTTAGTTTAGTTTCTTGAATTAATCACATGGTCCTTCATGCTTTTAGGGTAGGGTTTTGTTTATACTCATATTTCTCACTGTGCATCATGATTGTTAATGGTACTTTAGGAATCTATTTGTTCAGTTATCCCCCTGGTGTTGGGCTAGCCTTTCTTTCTACAGATCCAATTTCTCCACCTTGTGTTTGTGTTTAATTCAGGATCAATAACTTCCTTTCACCCTTTTTACAGTATGGATTTCTGTTAACAAACTCACCTTTGTTTATCTGACGATGACTTATTCCACTTTTGTTTTTAAAGGATATGTTCCCTGAATATAGAGGTACAGTTTGATATGAGGTTTTTTTTTTGTTTTTGATATTTGGTAGTGCTTTGAAGATATCTTCTGTTCTGCATTTTAAAAAATGTGCATGTATTTGTGCATGGAGTGTGCATGTGTACACCTGTGTGTGTGTGTGTGTGTGTGTGTGTGTGTGGTGTGCGTGCACAGGACATCTTCCAGTGAAATTCTCAGAAACACCATTTACTTCCTTTGAGACCTCCTTGTTGCTCACCAATAGGCTAGGCTGGCTGGCCAGCTGGCCCTAGGAACCCTTCTGTCTCTGTCTCTGGGACTACAAGTGTGCACCATCATGCCTGGCATTTTTTATTTTGGGGTTTTGAGTGTTGAACTCAGGTCCTTGTGCTCACAAAGCAAGTGTTTTACCAACTAAGTCATCCTCCCAGGCTCTCAACCATTTGTAAAAAGGCATTGTTCTCCTGTCTGTTTCTGGCTATGCAGCCTTCAGCTATACATGTGGACTCATGTAGAGATACTGTATGTGTGATTTCTCAGTAGGTGTTCAGACTAATAAGATTCCGCATAGTTTTTGCACCAGCTAGGCATTGTTTACCCCTCTCCTCTCTCTTGCTGTCTACTCTCCCTCCACGCCCTACCCCCTCTCCTCTCTCTCACTGTCTACTCTCCCTCTTAAGTATCCCCATTTTCTCCATTTCCCCCTTTCTTGAGATCCTTCTACTCTTTTATCCCCATAGTTGTCAGTGTCAGACGGGAGAAATCTCCCTTTGAGTTGATGGCCGGGGCAGTCCCAGAGACTCCCCAGATTATACAGACTATGGTCACAACCCTGGATTGCTGCCCAGAACCTGAATGTAAGGCTCTATTGCTGAAGACAGGACATGTTTTGGGCACAGGACATGGAACAATGTTCCACAGGAGCTGGAACTGACCTGGAAGCCACCATCCCTGAAGGCTAGCTTTCGTAGTTTTGGAGTGCACTATGCAAGCAGCTAAGGGAGAATATCAATAATTTTTGCACCAAAGGACATCTGGGCACACTAACTTGACTCAATAGGTTTTAACATAAAAGACAGAATGTATAAAATCCAGAGGGAGGCTATGGATGGGTGCCAGTGGGAAAGGAGGTATAAAGATGATTAAAATGTTCTGTATAAAATACACAAAATTCAATTAAAAATTTTCAAAAATAAGGGACATTGTTTTCCAGTATGTAATGTGTTTGATGGATTATTTTTATTTAGGACATAATTTTTAGTTGTTGAAAATGTACACCTGTTTTGTACTTCCCATCAGTTTCATAAAATTCATTTCTTTGTCATCTTTCTCTATAAATTTCAAATGTCTTTGCCTGTCTTTAAGTTTCTTATTTATTCCTTTCAGCAGCTATGTCAACTGTGTTTTATTTTAATTATGTATAAGTTTTCATTCTATTCTACAAGTTTTACACTTATTCATTTTGTGTTTGACATTATAGTAAAGGAAGAGTGAAGACTAAATTATTTTACTGTTTAGTTTTATTTATCCACCAGATATTAAAACCCTTTTCTTTTGATTGTTAGGGTTAAGTACTGGCTATTTAGCTTCCTCTCAAAATCAAATTAACAGTGTCTATAATTACATTGAATTAATTTTGATTAGTTCTGTCCTTAAATTAAAACTACTTTTTTTTTTTTTTTAGGAAGAATCTTATCCTGTAGCCCGTGATGGCCTGCAAACTTTCTGTGTAGCCCAGGCTGGCCTCAAACTTGTATCAACCCTCCTGCCTCAGCCTCCCTAGCTGGAATTACAAGCCTAAACTTGTAATTCTCAGCTTCAATCTACCTTTTGATGTTTTCCAGTATTGGGTTTGTGCTGTGGTTCAGGATATGTAGCTTAGCTTTGACTTCAAGAGGACTAGAGAACCCAGATACTGTGGAAATAGAGCAATGGCTGAGTTCTAGATCCTCTCCATTACTGTCTTGGAAAAACATTCAAAGCTACAGGAAAGGGAACTGGGCTTCACAATCTATCATCTAATGTGCATTGGGTGCATCTGCAGGCTCTGTTCTACCCAGTCAATTCACATGCTATTTGCAATGATAGCTACGTTCTCTTCACTATGACAAAAAACCTTACATGACCAACTCAAAGGAGGAAGGACTGTCTTCGTCCCATTTGAATGGACAGAGAAGGCATGACAGGCTCTCCGCTGCATGTGGAGCATGTGTCAGAGGCTCCCACATCATGGAGAACAGGACCAAACACAGGGCAAACCCAGAGAGTGCATGCAGCCTTAAAAGCTCTGTTCCTAGTGACCGCATCCCCCAACCAGGCTTCACTGCCTAATGGTTCCATTGCCTCCCAGTGCAATGGAGTCAACACTGCAGGAATGAGTCTCTGAGGATGTTTCTGGCTCAGACCATAGCACCCAGCTTATTTGATGGCTCCTCCTTGGTGCAGAGGATTTCTGCTTGTCGGAGGCCTCTGCTTTCATAGGTTGGAACCCAGACTCCTTGGCTGTTTGGTCACTCTCATGAAAGAGTAGTTTTTCCTTGCAACTGAGTTTATAAGGATTCCTTGACAGTTGGTTGGAAAAATAAGAATTTTTATTTATTTATTTATTTTATTTATTGGTACCATGGGAATGGTAATGTTTTGCATCTTTCAAGAACTTGCCTACCCCAAGTAAGATGTACCTTGAATATTTTTTGAAAATTTTCATATTAGTATTGGATTCTGGATTCCCTATTCCTTGAGCAATTTCAAGATGTTATTCCAATATCCTCTCTCTACCATATCTTTGGTTTCAAAGTCAACTGGAAGGCTTACTCTTGACTTTTAAAATAATAAGCCTTGTTTTGTTCCCTCTACTTACTTTAAAGATTTCTCTATCCTGCCTTTGGTTTTTAGCAGTTGTACCAAGATAAGCACAGGTACAGGTTATTGTAAATAGTTCAGGCGGGATGCTTGTGGTGGACTTGTATTACCATTGAATGTCCGCTTTTTGAAAACCTGATCATTTATGCCCTAGTTTGGGCCATTTGTTCTGTTCCATAGATGACTGTGTGCCTTCTGGCCAGCACAACACTGTCATGATGATACTGCTGTTATTTGACGCTTTTATACATTACTAGTGTTTTTGCTTTAGAAATTCAATTAATTTTAGAGCATTTTAAAGATTAGAAAAAAGTGAGCTTTATGATTAACTTCATTCACACATTTTATGCTACTCTTTTATGGATCAAAGTTTCTTTCTTACAGGGGACTTTAAGGTCTTTTCTCCAAAAAGTACTCACTGTGAGTTCTTTCCCATGAGCACCCGTGTGATCCCTGGGCAACAGAAGGGGAGGTGATGCTGTGACCAAGTTCCAGCACCTTACGTCCGGCACTCAGTGTCTGTGTCCACGCAGTAACCCGCACTGCCTTTCCTAGCACCATCACCTAGAGCTTCTCACCCACGTGTCCGCCTATGCTCTGCTGTAGCAACATCTGTGTGCCTTTGTGGCTCTGGATTTACCTGTGTTTCTTTAATGGCCTATTCTGCTACTTAAGGTCATAGATTCATGAACTTATGACTTTGTAGATTTCCATCTTTCCTTGTTACTTCAACAGGAACAGTAATCTTTCCAGTTTTTTACATTCCAAGAAATCACGGGAAACTTCTATTTTATTATAACCTTCTAAGGTGTTCACATACTATTCCTATTAGTTTGTGAATAAAACATATAACATTTACATAAAAACCAGCAATAAATATTAAATCATCTGCAATTAGTTCCTGAAACTTTGCAATTTTTATGTAATTTCTTATATAACTTCTTAGGCAAGTTTTGACCATCACCTGCTAAATGTTTTTGAGATTCTGATGTTGGAAGAACTTTATACCTCGATTCACGACAAAGTCAGCCTGGCCTTCTGACCCCCTTACTTGGGCACTAGCCATACTCCTGACCTGCATGCTAGTTCAGTGGCATCTAGGATGTCGACAGTAAACCAGGCCTACTGTGCATCTTTTCTTCTTCAGATTTCTGTTTATTTAGAATGCCCTTCCAAACCAGCACACTCCTGCTGTTTCACTTGTTCAAAAGTTTCAAGTGAACTTGATAGGCACATGCACTCTTCTAGTCAGGTTTTTGTTGAACACCTCTTTGCTCAGCTCTATACTCAGTGTCCATAAACAGGTGACTGTTCTGCAGGCTTGCTGTTCGCCAGCAGGTGATACAGTGACATGGAGGTGATGCTCATGGGAGTGTGGCGATACTGGATACTTGTTGTAGAGTGTATATAGATGCATAGATGTCAGCATTGAATCCAGGATCTTGGACATACTAGCCAAGTGCTCTACCACTGAGCTATATCTCCAACCTAAGATTTTCTTTTATATCTACAGTTTTGTGTTTGCCATAGTTATTAGCCAGATCTGAACAATTCTTTAATTACAAGTCCAATTTAAGGCAGTGCAAGATCTTCCTGATTTCATACTGGTATGGAAATATCTACAATGATGAATCCAGAGTTCCTAGTGGGCTTGGGACAATCACAGTCTTCTATGCCTGTGCCTTCTCAGATGGGGTAGCCCGGTTCCCATGATGCGCGCATTAGCCATTCTCCTGGGGTTAGTCTGCCCTGAGTCCCGGCTCTCTTGACTGAGAGATGGAAGCCGTCCTCTTGTCCGTCCTCTTGTTCTCAGTACGTGGCAGTGGCAATTCCAGCTCTTGCAAGCTTCTTTCCCTAAGAGCTGGTCCATGTTTCGGGCAGCTCCAGCTGCCAGCTGGGGTCCTATTCCAAACAGACGGACCACCCAGAGCCATGACTGTCGGCTTTCTAACTCCAGGCGTCACCACTGTCTGGCTGCGGCTGGGCCATGTCCTCCCGCTCCAAAGCCCTTCAAATACTCACAAGCACTGACGGTGGACTGGACGTCCTATATTCTTTCTGTGCTGGCCGCTGCTCCCATGGGACTACTAACTCAGACTAGGTAATTATTCCAGTACCAGCTCTGCCCTTTTCTACTGCTACTCAGGTCCCGATGGCCATCGCTAAGTCCCACAATGCCTTCCTTCAAAGCCCTCCAGAAATGTGACAACCTTTTGTTCCTGGTTATTAATCCTGGTTTTCCCTGTCCTGCGATCTCATGCAAGTGTCTGGGACTTTGTCTGTTCACCTCTTCCTATTTTCCCACAGCAATAGGATTTTCCAGGACAGCCCTTAATTCTTGTTATGTGCCTTTTGCCAGAATGTCTTCTCCCAGGTCCAATGGGGAGTGAAGTTGTTTCATATGGAAGCCTGGGCCTTTTTACTCCTCAATGATCTGGCTGTGTGTCCTTGGGCAAATAACTTCTCTTATGACCCAGTTTCCTCATCAGCAAGATGAGGAATTTTGACAACCAAATCCATTTTGTTTATATTTTGTTTGTTAAGATAGCATTTAGCTCAACTGGATCTTCTTGTTTCGGCCTGTGATTACAGGCATGTTATATTCTGAGTATGAGCAATTTAATATTTAATGAATGCTTGGCGTGTAGTGGCAAATGTGATCTCTGGCCTGGCTCATTATATCTTAAACATTAAAAAAAATTTCAAGAGTTTTCAAAATGTTTTACATTTGTCTCATCCTTCTGTGATTATTGCCTTACCAAGTTTTCATAAAGATCCTTTGTGTTAGGGAGGCCGAGAGCCCCATCCACACATGTTTCAGCCACTCTCTGCCGCCTCCTTCTCATTCCCCCACTTGTCCCTTTCCCTCTCTTTCTCTTTCCCTCTTCTTCTAAAAGGAACAGACATTGACACAAAAAGAAGTTCAATATTTATATGCTCAGAGACAGTCTGGACAGACTTTCAGAAAGGTATATTAGTTAGTGGCCAAGACACCTAGACAGAAACAGTTATGTGGAGGAAAGGTTTATTTGGGCTCATGGCTTCCGAACTTGGTCCACAGTTGCTCGGTCCTACGTGCTTGAGTGGAGCATCATAGCAGTAGTGGGACATGTTGAGTGGAGCATCATAGCAGTAGTGGGACATGTTGAGTGGAGCATCATAGCAGTAGTGGGACATGTTGAGTGGAGCATCATAGCAGTAGTGGGACATGTTGAGTGGAGCATCATAGCAGTAGTGGGACATGTTGAGTGGAACATCATAGCAGTAGTGGGACATGTTGAGTGGAGCATCATAGCAGTAGTGGGACATGTTGAGTGGAGCATCATAGCAGTAGTGGGACATGTTGAGTGGAGCATCATAGCAGTAGTGGGACATGTTGAGTGGAGCATCATAGCAGTAGTGGGACATGTTGAGTGGAGCATCATAGCAGTAGTGGGACATGTTGAGTGGAGCATCATAGCAGTAGTGGGACATGTTGAGTGGAGCATCATAGCAGTAGTGGGACATGTTGAGTGGAGCATCATAGCAGTAGTGGGACATGTTGAGTGGAGCATCATAGCAGTAGTGGGACATGTTGAGTGGAGCATCATAGCAGTAGTGGGACATGTGGTGCAGAAGTCTCTTCACCTCAGTTAATGCAAAAAGCAGAAGGGACCAGGGACAAGCTACTCCAAGCAGCCCCTGACTCCTGTTAACTCATTCTTCAATCAATTCCTATGTCCTAAAGTTTTCAGAACTTCCCCAAATAGTCCAGGCCTGTGGCCTGAATGTATGAGCCTTTTGAGGGAAATTTTCCATCTAAATCATAACAGAACAGATATAAATGATCAGCAGATAAATGAAAAAGTAGGGAGTGTCTCAGGCTGTCAAGTGCATGCAAATAGAAACCTCAGTGAAACATCACTTCATGCCTGTTAAGATGGCTTTTATTAAAGAGAGGAAAGATAGCAAGTGTTGCTGAGGATGTGGAAGAAAGGGAATACTTGTGTGCTACTGGCAGAAGTGTAAATTAACAGAGGTTCCTAAACAAACAAAAACAGAATTATCACATACTTCACCAATCCTACGCCATGTATGTCCAAAGGTCTTGAAATGGCATGTTGAAACAACATCTGAACTTTAGTGATCATTGCAGCATAATTCACATAGCCCATACATGGAGATAAGCTAAGTGTACATTAATGAATGGATGGGTAAAGAAAATAAGATATATAAACATTAAAGAATAGGGACTGGAGAGATGGCTCAGCAGTTAAGAGCACTGGCTGCTCTTGCAGAAGACCTGGGTTCAAATCCCAGTACCCATTAACAACTATCCATAACTCCAGTTCCAGGGAATCCAGGGCCCTTTTCTGTCCTCTGTAGGCATTACATAACATGGGTGCACTTATATACATGCAGGCAACATACTCATACACATAAAAAGTAAAAATAAATAAATACAGAGTACTATATAGCCTTAAAAAGGAAGGACACTCTTTCATTTCCAATCACTTACCGTAACTGGAGGACATTATGTTCAATGAAAGTAGCCAGTCACAGAAAGACCAATAGTGTATAATCTCTCTTGTGTGTGAATCTAAAAAGTTAATTTTTCTAGAAGCAGTACAATAGTGGCTGCCAGAGGCTGTGGGTAAGAGAAATAAGAGAGATGGCTGCACAAAAAGATGTTGATCGAAGGATACCAAATTTCAGTGAGATTAGAATAATATGTTTCAGTAACCTATAGGGCTACGTAATAGTCACAATTAATAATGATAATGTATTATTTATTTCAGAATTGCTACAATAGATTTTGTCCTTTTCATCACAAATTATGATTAAACAGGAGAGATGATGAGCATGTGAACTAGATTGGAAGCTCTATCAAGGTGCCACAGAAACATAGAGTTATTTGTCAGTTAGAAACAAGTAAAAATAAATGTTTTAAAACAGTAAGAGATTCATTTTCAGAGGCAGTGTGGTAATTCATGGTGGATCCTGAGCTAGGACTTGGGGCTTGAGCTTGTCCCTGCTCCCTTTCTCACACTGAACATTTTTACAGCTACCATTGAACTCCTTCAGTATTGACGAAGCGCTGGCTGCCCACCTGAATCAGGGCAGTCTGACTGCTAAAGGAACGGGTCAAAGAGATCCGCCCCCTCCTCCAGCAATAGCTAGCCAGAATGCCTTTGTAGGGCACTGCTCTGTGGGCCATAGTGACTGTCCACGTGTGGTTCTTTGGTCAGCCACTTAGGTCTTTCATCACATTTAAAACTACCTCAATGATGTGATACAGCCCAAGCCACTGGAGGGGAAGAAATGGCTGAGGCACTTTACACAGGGACAATGGCCTGACTTCACCAGATAGCCATAAGGTACCAAGACTGCATAACTTAGAATTTTCCCAAGAGCTAAAAGACGTCTGTGTGTTCCTACTCTCCCATATGAGGAAGCGGGATTAAGTGAATGTTTTCAGTTTCACAGGAAAAGGTAATAAAAATAAAGGTATATTTTGGGTCAAGTTCAATTTCTGCTTGCCTCTTCCAAATCTTTATGAAGAAAATAAATTGGAACACAACAGTCTTTAACACCCAAGCAGATAAGATTCTTTACTCCAACCCAGGTAGTTACCACCTCCCAATAAAAACCTAATTACAAAGACTAATACTGCAAGCCTAATAAAACAGAAGGACAGTTAAAGATAGCTGGGTCAGGTCTGTCAGTCATAGTAAGACCATCATTAGTTACTATTTTAATGGTTCATTTGATTAAATGCTAAGCTATTGTCTTGTAATTATGTGTATTCAAGGGAAAAATACTCAAGTTCAATTAGGAATGTATCTTTTACTGCACTATGTTTAATGAAGTCTCAACATCACCATAATAAGCAAGGAATAATGAAAATCTCTCTTTTGAAATGGCAATCGAAGTATTTGCAGAGAAGTAGCTGGCATGTGTAATACGATGAGTTCCCTTAAATGGCTCAACTGTTGATCAAAAAAGCAAATTATATAAGTGGATACTGCAAGGCAGAAACATGTGGACACAGCTGGAGTGTCATGTGTCACGGTTCCAGTCATTGCCAGCTGGCGGTCACACAAAGGCAGGCCAAGCCAAACAATTACTGTTATTCATAAGAGCAAATGTGCATTCCAAATACACAGTGCAGGCTTTATGAAATAACCAAGCGTTCAGATGCATCCAGACAGCCGAGCTTTTTTTCATCACACGTCCCTGGGTACCAGGCCAATATGGCAAACTGACTCTGCTACTCAGAAATCCTTATCTTTACCCAATTAACCAAATCACTGTGACGCTCCAGAGTTCTTCATGCATTTTGCTGAGCGTGTCAAACCAGCAGGCTTACTGGGCGGCAGATGCAGTTTCTGGAAGCAATCTGCTTTAAAAAAAAAAATAAATAAAATAAAACTTTTTTTTGAGCTGTAAATACCATGTTAGACTATTGCCCATTGCAAGTGAGAGCTTGGAGTCAGACGTTAACATCTGAAAATCCAGCGCTCTTCCTTGCCAGAAACTCTGTGCCCTGGAATGGGCCCCTTTCAAGATCGTTACCATAAGAAGGCTACAGATGATTTAATGGGAGAATATTCTAGAAGAGAATCCAGTAATGGGCTGAAACAAAAAAGCTAGAGTTGTTGCTAATTTTTACCAAATCTGTTATGATGAAATGTAGTTCCCTGCCTGCTATGATTTTCAATAGAAGGATCATAGGCTGTGTGAGAATGTGTTACTATGTCGCTCCTGCTTTCCCTTGCATCAGATTAGACAGAATGCTGGACACAAAGACGTCTGTCAGGAGAACTTCATTGCAATAGAAAGTGAGTGGTTAAATTCTAAACAATGTTTCCAAAGAATGATCAGTTTCTCTGTCTAGATGAGTGCTATCCCATAGAAATACATGACTTCATTTTCTAATAGCCCCCTTCAACAAAGCAAAAAGAAGCAGTGGAATTTAACTTTGATGTTTTATTTAATCTCATATATTTAAGGTACCATCATTTCAACACATAATCAACATAATTGTATTTGCTTTGTTTTGTGGTGCTGAAGACTAAACTCAAAGCCTTGCTTGTACAAATGCTTTATCACTAAGCTCAACTTCAAGTCTCAAAATATAGTTATTGATTAGATATTTTGTGTCTTTTTTTTCTGTGCCGAGTCTTAAAGGTTTGTGTGAAATTTATACTTTCAATGCATCTCAATTTGGAGAAACCACATTTCAAGTGCTTGGTGGCTTCACGTGGCCCCTGGGGACCGAACTGGATAGTGTAGCACCAGACTTTTACCACCAGCAATTTTGAGCACACCCAAGCATGCTTTGTCCAGGGCCACAGAGGAGTGTCTTAACAGTGAGATGTCAGATGCCCTGTTGGCAATTCCAGCTCTCCTGTCAGCTTTCTTGGTCAACTCAGCCATAAAATAGAGATAAGAAAATCTGCTCTGCCACCTCCATTAATTATTCAGAGTTCAAATTGACAATAGATACCTGTTTTGAGAAATGGATACTATTTCATAAGCAAACCTCTGAAAACTTGACAGTAGCTGAAAATCCCAAGATTTTCCTTTAATTCTCCATGCCCTGTTAATCCTGTCATAGGACAGGCCTTCAAAGATTTTACAGTCCCCTCGTTGTCTACAAAGCTCTTTAGAGGACTTAAAATCAGTAGCCATCAATATATAGTCACTCTCATATTTGAATGTGAAACGCCCGCACAGGGTCACATGTTTGAACATTTGTTCACTGGCTGGTGGTGCTGTTTTACGAGGTGGGACATTTGGGTCTATAGCTTTCCTGGTAGAAATAGTCCCTTAGACTGCAAAGATGACATCTGCTCTGACTCCAGCCTGAGCTCTCTGCTCCCTGATCTTCCAGGATATGAACAAGCTGCTGCCACAGGCTGACCCTCTCCTGCTGCCATGCCTTCTCTTCTGCCCTCAGCAGGCGACAGTCCCTTAAATCATCAACCAGAAGAAACCTTTCCCTCATTAAGTTGTTTCTGTCAGGCGTTGGTGGTAGCGATGAGGAAAGTGACTCGGATAGTCACTTTCTTTGTTCAAAGGGCTCTTTTTTGAATGGCTGTGTGATGTAAGTACGGATTCCAGGCTTCCCTGGAAATCCCAGATTAACAGCAACGGCAGTAAAGTGTTCAGCAAGTGTTGTGCTGGAGAGGTGTCTTTACCGTTGTGCACCATTGGAATAAAGCCACACAGCCCAACAGCTTAAGGCCACTATTTCCCTCACTGACAGCCGTGTCAGACCTCGCTGCTTCTTGCATGTCTCCTGCTGTGTGGTAATGGGAAGACAAGGGAACTGTTTACTCTTGGTCCCTCTATGTTTAAGCACACTGGCCAAGAGGAATATCAGTTGCTTGGGTCCATCTGGCATCATATAGAAGCCTATCAATACAGACCTGCCATACTTTGCATTAAACATTTGCCAGGAGTTCTGCTAATAAAAATGACAGATGTCTTGGATGCATAAAAACTACTTTCTTATTTAAATTCAAAATCCTAATCATAATCATGATGCTTCCACATACTGCCTTGAATTCAGAGAAACACTTCAGATTGAGCATTGTAATTCATCACCATGTCCTCACCAACGTATCACCTGAAACAGCTCTAGAAACATTCAACAGTTAATACCCAAGAAAGGGACTGGGGTTGGGAGTCAGGAATTTCCCAGCTGATCACTGAGGTACTGTATGACCATAACCTCTCTGACTCATTTTTTTACCCTCTGTAAAATGGGATGGAAAATCTATGCAGGCAGGATGTTTGTAAAGAAGAGATGAGTCGCAGTACAAACCACACCCAGCAAGAAGAGGTTTTATAGACATGCTAGTCAAGATAAGCGTTTGATAAGGAAGAAAGATGAACTTGGCCCACAGTTTCAGAGGCCTCCGAACAGTCTCTTTACCCTGCTGCTTTGGTCTGTGGCGGCACAAGACTTCACCATGGTAAGTATGTGCTGGGCGACTCCGCTCTCCTGCCAAAGACCAGGAAGGGAAAAGAGGCAGAGAAGCCGAGCTTCCAATACCCACTTCAGGAGTTCACATGGTCCTCACTGCCTTCCAGTAGACCCAGTCTCCTACAGGTGCCACCGAGGGTCAAGCCTTCGGGGTGGGAGACAGTCAAGATCCAAATTAGAGGAAGAGATGTAAGAAATTAGCATTAGCAGAAGTTCTGGAGTTCTAATGAAAAGGAGGAAGGGGGCAAACTTCTACAAATGAGTGTCTATTATGAGCTAGAGCTGAGTTCAAGGCTTCATTTCCCTCACACCCTAGCACAGATATTATAGGAGATAATGATTACGGCTTTATTTTTGCCTTAATAAGAAGGGTAGTATGGTGGTGTGGGCACACGTATGTGAGTGTGTGTGCGTTGCACTACTGGGAAGACGAGAGACGGAGCTATTGTGTATCTGTGGTCATCTTGCCTGGGGCCCTGGCCTGGGGAGGACAGTGTGGAGACGTGCGCATGCTAGTATAAGCAGCATTTCTCTGGGACTTGCTGACCCCAGAGCCTTCAGGTCATGTGTGTGTGTGTGTGTGTGTGTGTGTGTGTGTGTGTGTGTGTGTGTGTTTATTTCTTTACTATTTATCTCTTCCACTGAAATACAAGAACCATGAAAGCAAGGCTTTTCTGTTTTTTTCTAATCTTTCATGAAACACAAAATATTTCCTAGATGAGTGGATGTATAAACAAATGAAAACATACTCGCTGAACTGAAATTTTTTACCATATATTTCCCAAATCATGGAGGTAAGCTTTCGTTGAATGGAATATTTGTTTTTCCCCAGGTAGTTACAATGCAAACACATTCTTCTTGGCAACACTCTGCCTTTATTTGTAATAAGGCTACAGACAGGATAACAACAGGACCCACCGTTGAAGGTTGCACTAGAGAAGGGTAACACCTTAAACTAGACATAATATGTCATATCATCCATCAGTCATCCCCTACCCCCACCCCATCCATCTACCATCCTTCCACACACTCGCCTCACCCATCCCCCATCATCTACCCACCCTACCCCCACCCCATCCATCTACCATCCATCCACACACTCGCCTCACCCATCCCCCATCATCTACCCACCCTACCCCCACCCCATCCATCTACCATCCATCCACACACTCGCCTCACCCATCCCCCATCATCTACCCACCCTACCGCCATCCCCATCCATCTACCATCCATTCATCCACCCACCCATCGCACCCCCACCCCCATCCATCCATCCACGTATCCATTCATCCACCCACCTGTCCATCTACCCATCCGTCGGTCTGTCCATCCATCCGTCCCATAATCCTTGAGCACCGGCATGTACTGAGACTTCTGTTAGGAACTATGTACGGAGACAAAGATGACCCAAACCTCAAGTAGCTTATTCTTATAGGAGTCAGGTTTCGCTTTGGAATCCTGGGTACAGTGCTGGCCAAACGTCTGCATTTGTTTACAGAGCTGCACATGTACCTGTTTGGGACAAAGAATCATGAAACTTCTTTTGCCTTAAAAGATAAAAATAAATTCCACATTGGTTCCCCCCGCCCACCTTTCTGAGTTTAGGAATGCTACTAACAGGACCACCCGGGAGCTTCTCCAGCAGCAGGAGCCCCTCCTCCTCCTCTTCCTCCTCCTCCTGTTCTCCTCATCCTCTCTTCAGCTCCCCTCCTCCTCTTTTCCCCTGCCCCCTCCTTTCTGTCCTCCTCGCCGTCATCTTCTTCCTCTCCCCCTCCTCTTCCTCCTCTTTTCCCTCCTCTTCCTTTTTCCTTCTTCTTCCTCTCCCTCCTCCCTCTGCTCCGCCCTTCCCCATCTCCTTCTCTTTTGGAATGCTTCAAGAATTTGCCCTGCTCAGGGGTCATACTAGTCTCATTGGCCCAGTTTTGGTGACTGTGCAGCTGAAAGGGGACAATAGCTGTCCTGCTGCTCTTGACTGGAGCCCTGGTTTATTAGAAAATGACCCTCCTTTCCCTGTCTGTCCTAAAAAGAAACCGCCGAGGACCTCAAGGGGGAGGGTCCTCCAGAAACTGCTGTGGAAAGCCCCCAAACCCACATCAGACATCCTGGCTCCCGGGCCTGTGCACACACACACGGCGAGCTGTCTCGGGCAATCTAACCGGCTTCAGCCACCGGCGGCCGGCGGAACCCTGTGGAAACGTGAGCTCAGCGAGGACAGCCCGCCCGGGCGCCGCCTCTCCGCAGCCCGACGCTCGCCGGCCGCCCATCATTTTCCATTTGGTTGTGCGCCGGGGTCGGTCTTGTCTTCAAAGCGTTCTTCGGCGCCTGCAGAGGCGGGAGTCGGGCTCTCGGCCGCGGTGCCTCTGGCCCGGCTCTCGGCCGCGGTGCCGGACGCTGGTGATCCCGCCTGGTGCCCGTCCGGTCGCTCTGTTCACACTGCCCTGCCCCAGTGGGGTCTGTGTCCCGAATGCGGGTTCTAGGAAAGCCACTCAAGGGCCGGCCACCGTGAGGCCACTGGGGTGTCGCCAGGCCTGGGTGCCATCACCACGAAGGGGTGGGGTGTCTGTAACACACCTCGCCACCAAGGCTTGTGTCGCCGCAGGGTTTCACCCCTGCGCTCGCACAGATGTGTTTCTGAGAACTCTAGAACTGGCCTCCAGAAACAAGCTCCAAGCAAACAAACGGCCTGTTGACTCTGGCGGGTGCTTATAACGAGAGTTGTTAGCACCCGGGATTTATGTTTCAAATATCATTTTAATTTCTCAGGCAGAATTTTACCACAAGATGTGAACTCACTGGTGTACTTGAATCCCACAGCGTCTCTCTCCTTTTCTCTTCTACTTGAATGTGCACAAACACACTCTCTGTTAATGAAAATATGCCTGTGGTTTCTAAGGAAATATTCTCAGTGCCTGATTCATCCAAACACAGTGCATTCATTTTCCATGGAATTTACTCCAAAATGCCGTACTCTATTTGACAAATTATGCATGTGCCTTTGTGACTCAATGGGCCTCTCTTCTTACCCCCTAGGACACCCTTTTTGTCATTTGCAAGCACTATGCACAGAAGCAATAAGTCTTTTGCAGAGGCATGACCTTCTTCTTACATTTACTAGAAAACATGGGGAAACGTTTAAAGATGAGGCATATAAGAAATGAATGGGTATGGATCACTATGACGCCTCTATGTTGAACTGATATGTCTTCCGGTTTCCTAGGCGTGGTGGGTTCTAGATAACATGTGTTCCTTAACTGATTCAATGGTTCACATTATAGATATTTTTTTTAAAGTCTGGAGACTTTTGTTGTACCAGTCTCCGGGGCCCATTCTTCACTTACCTCTCCTGAAGTTCTCCTGGGTCTTACCCTTGCTTCCTTGCCCTCTGGGGCAATCAGCCCAGGAGACGTCTGCATGAAAGTTTGCCTTGACTCAAAGCCCCTGTCAGAGCTCAGTGCTAGGGCTTTCTATATATGCATCCTTCCTGTTTCTTCAACTCTTTTGAAACAAATGACTTTTGAGATAGGAAAGCAAAAGGCTTTCTCCTCCCTCTTACATGTAATCAGCTTCTTTTGTTGTTTTTCATGTTTTTAGTTTTTTGAGGCAAGGTCTTGTATGTAACCCTGGCTAGCTTAGAATTCACTATGTTGTTGCCTTTGCTGAGATTACAGGCATTGGCCACCACACTTGATCCCCTGGCTTTAAAAGAAAAAAAAATTATGGGGCTAGAGTGTTGGCTCAGTGGTTAAGAACACTGCTGCTCTTCTCTTCCAGAGGACCTGGGTTTGGTTCCTAGAACACACATGGTGGCTAATAACCATCTGTTACTCCAGTTCTTAGGAATCCAATGTCCTCTTCTTGCCTCCACAGGCATTGCATGCACATGGTGTACTTACATGCATGCAGGCAAAACGCATAGCGAACTCCAGGCCAGCTGGGGTTACAGGGAAACCTTGTCTGAAAAGGACCCAAAAAATGTTTTAAAAAGGATTTATTGTTATTTTTTAATTATGTGCATGTATATCTGTATGTATATGCATGTGCACATGAATACAGTTCCCTCTGAGGCCAGAGGCATAAGATTCCCTATGTACTGGTTAGTTTTTGTCAATTTGACACAAATAAGATTCCCAAGAAGAGGGAACCTCAACTGATAAGATTAGATTGGTCTGCGGCAGTATCTGGACAGTGTTTTCTTAATTGTTAATTGATGTGGGAGGACCAATCCCCTGTGGGGGTGGGGTCCCTGGGCAGGTAGACCTGGGTTGTATGTGAAAGGTAACTGATGGGGCTGGAGAGAGACTCAGAGGTTAAGAGCATATGTTGCTCTTCCAGAGGACCTGACTTCAATTCCCAGCACCCATGTCAGGCAACTTGGTTCACAGCAGCCTATAACTCCAGCACCTCACTCACACACATGGACTGAAATAATAATAAAAGTGTTTTAAAAGAAGGGTAGCTGAGCAAGCCAGGAGAAGGGGCAAGTGAGTTCTCCACCATGGCCTCTGCTTTAGTTACCACTTCAAGTTCTTGCCTTGAGTTCCTGCTTGGACTTCCCTCAATGATAGGCGTGGAAGTGTGTATTAGTTACCTTTCTGTTGCTGTGATAAAATACCATAACTAAGGGAACTTAGGAAAAGGAAGAGTTTATTTGAGCTTATGTTTCCAGAGGAATCAGAGTCCATCATGGTGGCAGAGGCATGATGGCAAGAGGTGCCAGAGCAGAGAGAGGAGAGTTCACATCTTCAATCGGGCACAGGAAGCAGAGAGGGACTAGAAATCTGGCAAGGCTTAAGAACTCTCAAAGCCTGACCCCGCTGACACACTTTCTCCAGCAAGGCCACACCTCCTAAGACCTCCTAAAACAGCGTGATGAACTGAGGACAAAATGTTTAAACACACGAAGCCTCACTCTGGGGTGAGAAATGGGGTGCTGCTCTGGTGGAGGAATGGGGTGCTGCTCTGGGGTGAGAAATAGGGTGCTGCTCTCGTGGAGAAATGGGGTGCTGCTCTGGTGGAGGAATGGGGTGCTGCTCTGGGGTGAGAAATGGGGTGCTGCTCTGGGGTGAGAAATGGGGTGCTGCTCTCGTGGAGAAATGGGGTGCTGCTCTGGTGGAGGAATGGGGTGCTGCTCTGGGGTGAGAAATGGGGTGCTGCTCTGGTGGAGAAATGGGGTGCTGCTCTGGTGGAGAAATGGGGTGCTGCTCTGGTGGAGGAATGGGGTGCTGCTCTGGGGTGAGAAATGGGGTGCTGCTCTGGTGGAGAAATGGGGTGCTGCTCTGGTGGAGAAATGGGGTGCTGCTCTGGTGGAGATGACCATGTTGGTTTGGGGGAGGACTGTGAAAATATTTTGAAGTTTTGGCCTAGAAAGCCCGCTGAATGCCGAGAGTTTAATGAGCTGTTCCATGGGAGCTTAGAAGATAAGAATTCTGAGAGAATGCAGATGATAGAGGCCTGGTTTATGAAGTTTCAGAAGGAAGTTTGAGAATCCTTCAAGACTCTGCCAGGGCTGTTCATGTGATATTTTTCTGAGGCTTGGCACCATTTGATGGGGTTGGAGTTCCTGCAGTTAGACCAGGAGGCCTTTTGTAAAGGTATAGTCTTAGGGCGGGGGCTGCTCTGTCTGTGGGGTGACCACAGTGGCAGGTGTGGGAGTGAAGGTGGCCTACGTCTGTCAGACAAGCTGTATGTACTGCAGATGGCAGAGCTCAAATGTGACAATCAGAATCCTTTGGAGCCCAGAAAGTCATGAATGAGTCCCAGATGCCAGACACCAAGCTATTTTCATTGTTGGAATTTGGTTTTGCTTTTATCTGATCGTAACTGTGCCCTGGTTCTTCTTGGAATAATAAGGAGGTATAGAACTTATTTTTTATTTTACAGGAGTTCACAGTTAAGAGACTGAACTTTTTAAGTGATGAAATTTCTAAAAGACCATGGGCTCTTAAAAGTTGTATTGTGTTTCATATTGCAATATGACCATGAGATCTTAGAGATAAGAAGTGAAAAGGATATGGTTTATAGTGATATGTTTGTTCAAGTTGGCTAGGAGTGAACTGTGCTGTTTAGTTTTGTCAAGTTGACACAGACTAGTGCTCTTAGGAAGAGGGAATCTCAAAGAATTTCCCAGATTAGACTGACCTGTGGCCATGTCTATGGGGCAATTTTTTTATTCACTAGTTGATGTGTGAGGGCCTAGTTTATCTTAGACACGTGGCCCTGGGCTGTATAAGATAGGTAGCTGAGAGAGCCAAGAGAAGGAAGCTGGTGAACCACATTCCTCCGTGGCCTCTACTTCAGTTCCTACTTCTAGGTTCTAGCCTTGAGCTCCTACTCTGACTTAGCCCAATGATGGACTGTGACATGGAGTATAAGCCAGTCAGTAAACTATTTCCTACTCAAGTTGATTTTGGTCAGTGTTTTATCACAGCAACAAAAAGAAAACTAGAATACCCTTGGAGCTGGAATTACAGGGGGTTGTGTGTTGCCTAATGTAGGTGCTGGGAATAGAAATCAGTTCCTCTGTAAGATCAGTATACACTCTAAACACTGAGCCATCTCCCCAGCTTTGACATACAATTTCCCATGGCTTTGACATGCAACTCCTTCATGGATACCTCATCATAGCAACCCAGCTCATCAGCTACTGGACCTCTTACAGATCACACTCTCCTCAAACCTTCCCCCCAGTTGTCTCTCCCACAGTCCTCTGCCTACCACTCCCCGTCAAGCCTTTGGTAACTCGAAACTTTTGGGTTACTTTGGCACAATGTCTTTGCCAACCTCTTCATCTTTAATTCTCATTCCTAACTACTAAGCATGCCTAGGGCACTGGAAGGAGGTGGCCTTCATATCCACCGTAGACTTCCTGTTTCTCTCTGAGGGTAGGTTCTAGCTCTCCTAGCACTCTGGCCTTCACTCAAGAGAAGCAGCATCCCTCACATTCTAGTCTACTCCCTAACTCCATCTTACTCGTTCTTTTTCTTTATCATCACTAGATATATTAGAATCACTTTAGCTCTTCTGAAATATACACTTGCTGGGTGCCACTCCTAAAGATTGGATCTGGGGTAAGTATAGACCCCTTTGTCTCGACTGAAGCACACATCCCCACACACACACCCCAGCCATGAAAAGCCAATGCTGGAGATTCTGAGTCCCCTTACACATTCCGAGGACTAGATGGGCCTTCATCAGACCCTACTCCATCACACCAGCCACAAAAGGCTCAGAATGTGTTAGTCGTTATAACTGGGAAAAGGAGTCTAGCATCAGGGCTCAATAGACAAAGGCGACAAGACTGACAGCCAGAATTCAGTCTCTGGAATCCACGTGGTAGAAGGAAAGAACCAATTCTTGCAAGTTGTCCTCTGATCTCCACGTAGGCACTATGGCTCTGAATTCAACCCTCGCCCCTGCCCAACACACACCATAATAAACAAATGTTAACAAAATAGCAAAAAGGAGGCAAGAATGTGGCAGAACTTTAAGCTGTTTGCAGTTCTCCGCACAAGGACAGATACCCACGTCCACTGGTATTTCTTCTCCAAAAAAGGAAGAATATGGCGTGGGGTTTCCATTTTATGATATAATGTAATTATACTTATATAATTGATTTAATAATCCAGTTGGGCCTGAATTGTCATTTTTCCCTTCTGTCTATCTCATTTAAGCCATAGCTCCAGGTTTCCAGGAGAGAAACGGACTTTCTAACTTTTGCCAGAGTTTTTTAGAGGTCAGGAGAAGAAAGTTCTTGAAATTCTTCTGGATCCCTTCTCTTTTTAGAAAATTCAAACTCGAGGTTTGGAGTAGCCTGAGTTTGTGGTTTCTTCCTGACTGCATCTCTCTATGCAGAAATACAGGGCAAGATTTTGCTGGAATCTCTCTGGGATTTTAGACTAGAATATATTTTTAATATTTTATTATTATTTTTACTTTTAATGTGTAGGACGGTATTGCCTGCACGTAGTTAGGTGTACCCATATAGTGCAATGCCCAAAGAGGTCAGAAGAGGAAGTTGGATCCCCTGGAACTGAAGTTATGGATAGTTGTTAGTCACCATGTGGGTGCTGGGAATTGAACCCAGGTCCTCTGCAAGAACAGCCAGTGCTCTTAACCATCTCTCAGCCCCTAGAATTTCTTTGTTATCAACTCAGTGCAGCCTAGTTGAATGTTAAGTGGCAGCCATATGAACCCACTTATTTTCCCTTCTGCATGCAGAACCAGTTTAAAAGATGTAAATAAAATATAAATTGAAGTTAGAGACATACACTGACCATTAGTGGCGCAACTACTTAGGTTTTACATAATTTAGAGATTTGTATCTCAAGTAAGAGAGGCATTTTAAGATACATTGTAAAGCACAGAAACCAAAGCACCTTCAAAAGCTAGGGACTTCTCTCCTTAACAAAGAAGTCAAGTCTCCTTGACTTAATTGAGTGGCATGTTTCTTCCTATGTCAAAAATTTTACTCAAAAAAGAATAACTAAAACTTGGTGTGGTAGTTTGAATGAGAACATTCCTTGTAGGCTCAAATATTTGAACATTTGGTCCCTAGTCAGTGGCACTGTTGGGCAGGTAGTGGGATCCCTAGAATGTGTGGCCTTGCTGGAAGAAGAGGGGAGATGGGCTTTGAGAGTTCATAGCCCGGCTTCCAGCTCGCTCCCTGTCTTTGTTGGTTGCTGTTGAACATGTGCATTCTTCTCTTCCTGCTCCAGTCACCAAGCCTGTGTTCTGACATCCTCTCCACCATTATGTACCCTTATCCCTCTGGAACTGAAAGCCCAAGTAACTATCGGTCATGGTGTTTTATCACAGCAAGAGAAAAGTAACTAATATGCTCAGGATTTAAGAATAACCAAACGATTAGTCAGTCATAGCCAAAAATGAACCACAAGGAAGAAAGGCAATCGAGATTCAGAGTTAAAATGGTTTTTCTGCCCCCGCATCTCAGCTGGCGTAATGACATTTCCTTAGACTCAGTTTGAAGTTTCTCTGAAGGAGCAATCAGACCTGGATTTTGTTGCCTCTAAGGACTAAAGTTTGTGTAACGCTGCTGCCTATGGGAAGAGAATCTCTGTCTTCCGGGAAATACACAGGCCGAGGAAGATCCAGAAGCTCTAAGGGCTGTTGATGTGCTCTGTCATAGTGAAGACTATTTTAAATCAGTAGTTCTAGCACTGTGATTAAATAGTCGACAGTAAAGGAACTATTTACTCAAGAGAACCATATTAGAGACGTTGATCAGTTAACATTATTTTTCACCTGGTACCTATGAATAGGTGAGAATCGAGCTGATTTATGCAGGCTTTATTTAACAGGGTATGACTGCAAGATGCAGATGGATCAGGTTCTGTTACACATGATCTGCTCTGCCTTGGTTTAGTGTCATCCAAAGCACTCAAAGAGCAAGTCCAAAACTGCAGGCACTTTCCATCCTTGGTCTGGAGTCACTCCCACTAACATTGCAATGGCCAGGTGTGGCGTATTGAATGGGAATGTCCCCCATAGGCTGCAGATATTTGAGCGCTAGTAGTACTGTTTGGGGAGGAAGCCATGCTGAAGGAAGCATGCTGCTGGGGGCAGCTTTGAAAGTTTTTAAGCCTTGCCAGATTTCCAGTTTCACTATTTCCTGAAATTGCTTGAAGATGTGGCTGGTCAGCTTTCTTCTCTGTCCACTTTCTGCCTCCCTCCATAATGGACTCTTGCTCCTCTGGAATTGTAAGCCCAATAAACTTTTCCTTCTATAAGCTGCTTAGTTATAGTGTTTGATCACAGAAACAGAAAAGTAACTAATACATCAGGGAAGAAGCAAATTTGTCAAAACCAAAGTTAAGTGGATGTAACTCCATCTATCACCAGGTCAAAGCATGTCTCAAGGTTCAAAGTGGAGGTGAAGGAGGTTTGAGGGCTTGAACACCACACTGGGAAAAAGGTGAATGACCAGTGCTTTATACACACTGTGCTGAAACTGTGAGCACTGTTACAATGTCTTATCTTAAATAACTTTCACCCTGACTCTTTTGTTTCATGAAAGACACATAGGAATTGGAGATAAAGAGCCACATCCCATGCCTGTGAGCTGTGAACTGAGAGGGCGGTCTGTGGACAAATACATTCAACACCCCAAGCCTGAGGCTTCTATTTAAAAACACAGCTCTTTGCAGCCTGCTCCTGCATTCCCATGATGGGAGAACTAGTAGAAAACAAGTGCTGAACTATTTGTTCTAATAAGCAGAACGTGAACGTCTTTGAAGATCAAAATATTTCTCTAGTTTTGTTCTAAAGGAACTTTTGGATGGTTTTAAATTTTTTATTGACTGATTGATATTTGTTCAGTGTGTGCGTGTGTGTGCGTGTGTGTGCGTGTGCGTGCGTGTGCGTGCGTGTGCGTGTGTGTGTGTGTGTGCTGGTGCCTCTGGAAGCTAGAAGCATCGGATTCCAATGGAGCTGGAGTTGCAGGTAGCTGTGAGCTGAGCTGTGCTGTGACCCAAACCCGGGTCCTCTACAAGAGCAGCACGCGCTCTTAGCTGCTGGGGCGTCCCCATTCCTGTTCCTGTATGTACAAAGAAGCGCTGGTGCCGGGCTAGAGAACTCAGGCTTGGATCTTGACTTTTATGAGTCTTGGCTTGTTTCTGTAAAACAAGAGTTGCAGTGTCTGTTCTGTCCATCCCCAGTGTCTGTGGAGCTGCACATGTGACAACAGACGGAAAACACACCATGTTCTGCGAATTACTGTGCCACGTGTGAGGGGAGTCTGAGGGCTCACTCTTAGTGACCCTGATGTTTGTCATCTGAATGAGTCAGGTCACAAAATCACTAGTGTGTAGTGATTATTCTTTACATCCAATTGTAGGTTTGGAAAAAGATGAGAAAGCTACCAAGAGAACTATGTTTGTAAATCTGAAGGCAGAGAGAATAACATGACAGGAATGTATTCTAGGGTAAGGCTGGAGGCTGAAATTCTCCTCCAAGGAAAGGTGAGAATGGGCCTGTTTTATCGGCATCTTGGTATAGCAAATCCAGATTATGTTCAGGTAGTGTTTCTTTGGATCTTCTTATCCTGAGTTTAAAGTAGAGGACTGAACAGAAGCCAGGAGATGTGACTCGTGGTCAAAAGAGTGAGAGAATGGTTCTCCATTTGTGTCTCTATTTAGCTACTAAACACAGAGAAGAACATCCTTGAGACCATTACTTAAATCTGTCTTCTAGGGTTTTCTCATTTGTTCTAATGACTGCATACCAATGCCTAACTGACAGAACATGCAGCCACTGAGGAAAGGATGGTGTGGCCACCTGAACCTGATTGTGTTCAGGTCATACCACTTCTCTGGAGGGAGGAGCAAAGATAGACCAAGTGATAGATGGAGCTTAAGAGCCAACCAACATCAGGGTGGCTCAGCTATCCAGAATCTTGGTTTCAGCCAGGCTCCCCTGGGCCACCTTTAATTATCAGGATGTCTAGACTACATTCCAGACCGATTAGTAAGTACTGCTGGGGTTTGGGTCCATTGTCATCATCTACTAACCCTTAGTACAAAGAGAAGGTCAAGGACTGCTGTTATAGCGAAACAGGCTGATTCCTCCCCTGGGCCAGGTTAAGATGGGCGTCAGGAACACAGGGTTTTGGCGTTAGACACATCTGGCTTTGGGTTCTGGCTCCGTGGTTTATCAGCTGTGGACCTTTGATCTCACTTTCTTAATCTATACTACAGAAAGTTGCTAAAGATGAAATGAAATAACAAATGTGACCTGATTAGCAAGAGTAGTGTTTAAGAAATGGCAACTGTTGCCATTAAAGGAGAGCACTGAGAATCACTACTTAATGTGTGTCCTCTCCCATTCCACTCCTTGGTCTTCTTATTTCTGAGGAATATGAAAGGAAACCTAAAATCACTATCACTCCTGCAGTGTAATGCAGCCACTGTTCTGACAGGGATTTTCTCTGCCCAGCATGCCCTCTGTGCCCCAGCACCCCACAGCACCTGGAAGCAGCATGGAATGAGTGGACACGGGGATCGCAGTAACCTTTGGAAAGCTTGGTCCAAACTGCATTCCTCCTATCCAGGCTTTAGGTATCATGTTTTCATTCTTTTCTTTTTTGAAACAGTCTCTGTAGCCCCAACCAATCTGGAATTCACTATACAGACCAGGCTGGCCTTGATCTCAAAGAGATCCACCTGCCTTTGTCTCTAGAGTGCTGAGATTAAAGGTCTGCGCCACCACGCCTGGCATGTTTCCTTTTGCGTTGTCATATAATCATTGTACATAGTACTGGGCTTCATAGGGCATCTTCATTCAAGTGTATAATGAACTGTGACCTCGGTCTGCATGCCCCCTCACTGAGTTTTCTTTAGAAGGGATGGATGATGGGTTGCAACTGAATGGAAAAAAATTTCTCAAAATTTATAGTTAGTGATCCACAGTCCTGGAGGGTCCTGGGGGAAGGCTGGCTGCAGTGCGATCGTCTTTGCGTCCTGGCAGCCGGCACACCTGCTTTTCTTTTTGTCTCTGATTGACTACAAGCATAGAGATTTGGAGAAACCTCCCCTCCCTACAAAAACCTGAACTCCTCCTCAGGTCACTGGGAGGAGGGGTGAGAAGCAGGCGTTGCTATCTCTTCCATCATCTGTGTCTTCTACCTGTCCCCTCAGGAGCCTACCTGGGAGCCTGCTGTAGCAAACACTCACTCACCTCTCGAACCCTGGAGCTTCTCATGTCAAATAAGCCTCTTGACAAGGAAAAAGGCTTCCAGGCAGTTTGTGGGAACACATACAGGCAAAACTTTCAAGTTTTCACTTGTTGGTGAACTCAAGAGGGTCATTTTCTTAGTCAATTTAACCCCAAGAGAAGGTTCAGGGAAGTCAAAACTCAGTAATCATAAACAGAAACAGGTTTCCCCGGGGCCTTTCTTGTAGGCCTTTCATGGGGAGTGGAATCTGACATAAGCACTAGACTGAATCTCTGCAACGCTACTTGAAACAAAAATTGTCAACTGAGAGCTTCAACTCCTGAGAACCACAAATTTTCAATTTCAAAAAACGTGAAAAGTGAGGCTGCTAGATTCTAAACCACATGTCTAGACTGTCCTCACAGCTCACTGGGCCCAACACTGGAACCTCTGCCTCGCCTCCTGGTTTACTCAGCTGCTAGCAGAACTTTACAAAGAGATACCAGGAGACAACAGACTTCCATCTCTTCACTCAGTGTCTGGATCTTCTACACCCTAAGCTCTGAAGTAAGGAGAGCGAGGTATAATGTGTATTATATTGGTAAACTATCATGTGCGGCTGAAGCTCACTGAGAAGTTGGTGCTGCGCTTTGCCCTCATCCCATTTCACACCAAGCATATTTGTCTCAAAGTGTCCTCCGAGGCCGCTTGTCTGGGAACGGGCTGTGTTATCCTCCCTCATCCCAATGCAACTCTGCCAGAAGTAAGAGAAAACAGCAAAACAGCCTAAGAGTAAGGACAGTATGCCTTTGAGAAGTTAGTAGGCGAACTGTTTCCAACAGACATGACTATTGATTACCCCATGTTATAAAAACTCTGTCAGAGGAAGAGCAAAGCTGGACATTCAGCCATGGGGCATTCAGCCAGAGAGAGAAAGCTCACTTAGAAATTCTAGCTGACAGACTCAGCTTCTCCAGTCAGTATCTGCTGCATGTGGTACACAGCCAATTTGATGCTGTTGTCTTTGCCTGTGGCTGTTTGTTCTTTTACTTGGAATCTTCCTTTGAGGGGACACTGCCAAGGACTTCTGATAGGGTGCCTGAGCCAGCTTCCTTGACTGACCGCCTTCCTTAGTCAAGTTCTGCTGGATTCTTTGAGCACCCAATTTGATGATCTTTTGCTATTTAGCTGTCTGTCCATATGTTGGTTTATCCACCCATCTACTTATCTACCTACCTAGGTACCTATCTATCACTTGTTATTTATTCTTTTATTTTTTATTTGCTATGAACTTAATAAACTGGTTCAAAATCAAAACCATGGCTTCAGAACATAGCACAGTGTTCAACAGGGTGTCTAGACCTAGAAGGGACTTCAGACTGGGACGCCAATGGTCACTGGAAACAGTAGTTTGTCATTGTTATCTTTTCCTGTTGCCTAGAGCCACACCTATCCTGTGTGGAATATTTGTGCTTGTCAGAGGTTCAATAGAACCTTTAATATTTCATTTGGAGGAATCTCTAGGAAAGGTAAGGATCAAGACAGAACATGACAGAGCCAATCCGAACCAAACCAGACAAGGGCTCATTGTCTGCGAGCAGTTTTCTGTCCCTCATAGCTCACACACAGATCTGCTCATTTGTCATGTCAATAGAAATGTACTGTTCTTAGCTTGCCATATATTATTTAATGTGTGGTAGGCAGTTCAGTTCAGTGTACTTACAAAGTGCTCCAGAATAATTTTTGTTTACCAAGTCACCATGAAAAATATTGAAACAGGCTCAGAGGTGGTAAAAATTTGCACAGCCACACAGGAATTTGTTGTCCTGATCAGTACAGGATTACTGCAGATGAAATCTACGTTCAAAAGGAGTTCAGCTTATTCAAGTTGTGTTGGAGTCTAACAACAAGAGTAATTTCATGGGTAAATTGATTTTATTCCTGGAGTAAGATTATCTCTGACCCCTCTGATTCTTGAAAAATACAAATAACCAAGGGCTGGACAGATGGCTCAGCAGTTAAGAGCACGGCTCCTCTGCAGAGGACCGGGTCAGCTCCAGCGCCCATATTGTGGCTAAAACCATCCATCCCAGCTTCAGGGGACCTCATGCCACTTCCGGCTTAGCAGGCACCACACTCACGTGACATACTTATACCCACGCAGGCAAAGCGCTCGTAAACATAAAATAACAACAGATAAACCAGAAATTTTCAAAAAGAAAAATACAAATAATCAAAACTGACTCAAGAAAACCAGTGAATCAGTACTAAACCAGAACTAAGACACAAATCCCAAGTGTGCCAAGTGAGTGTTTTCAAAGAACAAGTCCAGATTTGGTCCAAGGGATTTTTTTTCAAACTTTTAATGAAAATTCCCATTATACATAAACTTTACAAAGCAAAAGCAGAAAACCATTGCAGTAAAATTTTCAAGACTAACATGTCCCCAGTACAAAAACCTAACATAAAAATGGCATAAGAAGAAAGCCCCAAATCAATCTCACTCAGGAATAGTGTGAAGTAATAATTAGAATAAAACTCTAGTAAATTGAACCTTGAGTCTTAAAGTGTGGCTTAATATGAATAAATACAATTTACTAGAGAAATTTAAAATTGTTGTTTTACTATGAGAAGTCTACTAATATAATTGCTCAAAGAGTCAATTTGGTGTAGAAAATTGTACATAAACCAAGAGACTGGGCCATTTGTGAGATAAAATAGTAAAAGGCATTCTTACCAAATTTTCAAGTTAGGTACCCTTTTGTCACCAATGATATTCAATATTATTCCAGAACTTCTGACAAATGAAACTGATGATAAAGAATGAATTTATTTATTGGAAAAGAGCATAAAAGTATTGTTACTTGTAGACTGTTGAAGTGGATATAGAGGTGTAGTTCAGTGATAGAGCGCTCGCCTAGCTATACAAAGCCTTCAGTTCTATCTCGAGCACAACAACAACAAATCACAATAGTCATTGTTGATAGTCATTCTTAACATGTTTCTATGGAGTTATACCCAGTATTCTCTGTGTGTATTAATAAAATGCTCTTCCAAGATATTCTCTCACTTGGCATTCATGGTCGGTAATCTGTGCAGTCATTATTTACACCACCCCAATCACATTTTGTAGGTTCATTGAGAAGCTGGGAATAGAGGTGTGGTTTTTCAGTGGAAGCTGGTTAAGCACTTTTGTGTATAGCTCTGTGCTGGTTGGTTCTGTCAACTAGACACGACCTAGAATCACCTGGGAAGTCTCAGTGACAGATTGTTTAGGCCAGGTTGGTTCGTGGGCATGTCTGTAGGACAGTTTCTTGGTTGTTTTAATTGACATGGGAAAACCCAGCATGAAGTTGGGCAGTCTCGTTCCCTGGTTAGGCCCTGCGCCCTGTAAAGTAGAGCAGCCAGCTGAGCACCAAGCATGCACACATTTTTTTCTCTGCTCTGGATCATGAATGTGATGCAATCCCTTTCAGATTCCTGCCTTGACTTTCCCGCAGTGACAGAATAACCTGGAAGTGTATACTAAGCAAACAGCTTCTCCCTTAGCTGAGTTCTTGAGTATTTTGTCACAGCAGCAGCAATGAAGCTAACACAAGCTTCATATGAGCTCTCTGTGAAAGTAAAAAGCATATTGTAAAAGAACTTTAATGGCCTAGTGCAGTGTTTGGCATAAAATGTTGTGAAAGGAAAAACAACATATAGACATTTCTGAACTTAGATCTCTCTGAGAAAAGGGGAAAGGGAGGAAGGGACGGGGGAGAGAGAATGAAATTAGTCACTCCAAATGTATCAGTGGGCAAATATGAAACGAAACAGTGGGCAAAATAAATCCAGAGTGACTGCTAAATGCCATGTTTTTTTCTTGTATTACATTCAGCGACTGTTGTTGGATTTCTTTTTCCAACTTCATTTTGTTCAGTTCAAGTAAATGGAGACTGAGAAAGCAGAAGCTAAAAGAAATGTTTGTGTCCTGGGCATTGTCTCCTGAGTGCTGGCTAGTAGACTGAGACTTTTAGTATCTTTATTGGACTGTAGATGACTGGTCATCATGTTATTTTTTCTGAGAAGCTGTATCCCTGCTTTGATGGTAGTGATCACAGAAGCAGAGCTAACTATTGGAAATCATTCAACGTGGGACTATTTGTTCCTATGAACCTACAGCAACGGAGACAGCTGCACAAATGTGCTTTGCCAGTTGATCTGACTGATCCTTGCAATCACCCCTGCTCTCCAGGTAAGGTGATTTATGCACAAACAGGCACAGTAGGTTAGGCAAATTACCCACTATTATTTACCTGGGAAGTGGAGTTGCTGAGAGTCTAGCTCAGGTGGTTTTGTGTTAAAACTTTGCTCTTTTTTTCCCTACTATCTTCCACCCCAAATGGTGTGTGAAGATAATATCCTAGGTCAGATTGTCTTAATATATTAACAAGTCCATGTCTGGCTCCCACAAGAAGGTGGAACAGATTTTGGTGCTCTAAGAATGGTCTTTGGCTAATCAGATCCAGGCAATTGTATAAGATGTCGTGTTGGAGAGAATCAAGAATATCATTAAAACCAACACAGGTTGCATTTCGAATTCTACTTGTTTATTGTATTTTATGCCCTCAGAGGAGACAGTAGCGGCCTGGCTGGGCGAGACTTCAATAGTCTCCGCAACAGCACTTCCTTCTACCTGGTCCCCTGTTCTAGTCTATGTGTTGAAAATTGATTTTGTGGTAATTCTTTCCTGTGTCTAATCATGTCAATAAATTAAACTTACAGGTCTGTTATTCTAGGTCATTCTCTTTCCCCCTAAAGAGCTTTGGTCATTGCCCAGTCACACATTCCTCTCCTCACAGTCACTTGCCTGTTCAGACCCTGCCACAGATCTGCGGGTGCAGCCTTTGTTGCTTCCAAAGACAACGGGCCATGGTAATGACTTTCTTTCATTTAATGGGAACAGATGTGCTCTGGCCTTTCATTGATAAAAGATACTGTTTGGGAATCTTCCAAATCCCAACTGAATTCCCATCCCTGAGTCACATTCCCAAGCTGGGGGATATATTAAATATGACAGAAAATCCACTTTTTCCAATGACTCCTCAATTTCCTTAAAGGTTGTCCAGATAATGACAAGATACTCAGACTATGTTCAACAAACATGAAAACATTAATGCTTAGAACACATGTTTAGCTCCTTAGAAAACAGATTTGATGTGGCTGGAGTACAAATCTTGCTCCTACAGAGTGCTTCTCTTTTCAGCCATTCTCAGTTTATCTCCCAGCTCAGGAGACACCAGAGAAGATGCATCTGCCATGTCAAGCATGGGCTAACCACATTTTTGGCCGCTGGATACACCACTTCCCAACACTGTTCCCCCTAGATTTTGAGCCATTTTCATCACTGGTGATTAATTAATGGAGTATTTACTGAGTTCATTTCCTTTCTTCTCTCCTTCTGAAAAAGATGCAAGGGATGAGCAAGGAAAAGGCAGACATGTGCATTCCATTTGAAATCCATGATTAAAAACCTTAGAAATTCAAACCAACATAAAAAACTGTTTTATTTTAATACTCTGGAAGGTTTCCGTGAACTCCATTATTTTCACTCACTATTTGCTTGAATAATTTAGGCAAGAAAGCTAAATTATACATAAAGTGTACAGTTAGAAGAAAAAGTTCATGCACAGCCCTAGGCTATAGCCTCCCCTAATGATGTCTGAAGTCAGTGTAAAGAACTCGTTAGACTGAGAGTAATTTCTCAGGGTTTAATTTTTTTTTCTTAAAGTAATAATGTTCTTATAAAAATCTGACAAATAATACACTAAAAGAAAAGCCACAAAAAGAGTCTCAGTTGAGGCTGTAACCCTCGTAAACTTCCATTTCATTTCATGAAAAAGTTGACTTTTCTGGCACTATAACAGATGAATATTGGCAGCCTCCACTGATCTGATTCGGCAAGGAAAATACACATCTTGATTGAACAGAGTTTCTATTTGACTTCATCTCTGTTCTCAAGTAAGAAGTCTAAAGAAGGTGCTTCAGGCTTAGAGACAAACCCAAATCATCCATGGAAAGGGGATCAGCACTGTCCTCTGAAGACAGTTGCCACTCCCTGGGGTGTTGCACTTCGGGAGTACCCGTGCCATTAAATATTTACAGACTGACACACAAAAGTGCTTTCCCTTTGTGCATGACAGCAGAGATCCGGGCTGCTGCAAGATGATGGTAGAACTTGAAGAATCTGACTCAGCACCTTAATTTTACAGATGAGGAACCTGATACCCAGAAAAGGGAAATGAAGTGCTTAAGGTTATGTTGGTACTGTGTTTCATTCATCTGCAGAGAGGGACAGAGACAGAGACAGAGACAGATTCCAGGTAGAGAGATCGCTGTCTGCGGGAGAAGCTACTCTGCTGCTTGAGAGAGCGAAGTGTATTTTCTGTCACGTCCTATGTTCCCAAATAAACATTTTCATTTTGAAAAGACTTCTGGATTGCACGGGTCTTTCCAAATACCATGCCTACATTCACCTTTTTTGCAAAGTACTTCAGTTAAGAACTGCCATTCAACCATGGCTGCTAAAGTATGGCTCACAGGCTTCCTTTTCTTTTTTTCTCTTACCTTTTTGTTGTTGTTGTTATAAAAATATTTATCCAAGGGCTTCAAAGAACTGGGACTACATAGCCCTTTAATCATGTTTGATCATTTGGCCATTGGAGTTCCTTTCTTTCTTTACATTTTAATCATTTCTCATTGTGCATGGTGCTATGTTATATCGGGACATTTTCACCCAAGTAAATATTATACGTTGGGCACATCACCATCTCCCACATTCCTGCTTCTCCACTCTCCCTCCACTGGTTTATGTTCAGACCAGTGGTGGATAAAGTTCCTTTCTACCCACATCTTCACCAGCAGTTGTTGTTACTTCTTTTCTTCCTTCCCTTTCTTTCTTTCTTTCTTTCTTTCTTTCTTTCTTTCTTTCTTTCTTCCTTCCTTCCTTCCTTCCTTCCTTCCTTCCTTCCTTCCTTCCTTTCTTTCTCTCTCTCTTTCTCTCCCTCTCTTTCTCTCTCTCTCTCTTTCTAGATGTAGAAGTATCAAGCATTCTCTCATTTTGCAGTGCTCTCTTCACTTGCTTCACTATCTCTTCAGTTTCTTGAGATTCCACGTCTTGACTGTTAGCACTGCCGGCGTCTTATTCAGAAAGTCTCGGTTTATGCATGGACCAGAAGTGTTCTCTGTCCACAGTTTCAGTTTCAGGTCTTACATTAATTTTTAGTCTTGGACTTATTTGGAGTTGATTTTTTTCACAGGCTAAGAGAAAAGGATCTAATTTCAATCTTCTGCAGGTGGAGATCCAGTTTTTTTCAGTCAGGTTTGTTTGAAGATGCTCTCCTTTCTCCACTTTGTATTTTTGACATCTTGAAAAGGATCAGGTGGCTGTGGCTGTGTGCCTTCATATCTACATTGATTTCATCTCATTGCTCTATGTGTCTGTGTCTGTGTCAATACCATGATATTTTTCCTTCTATAGCTCTATAGTATAACTTGAAATCAGGGCTGGTGATGCCTCTGGCGTTATTCTTTCAATCGGTATTCAGGCTCAGAGACAAATCTGAATCTTCTGTCATTATTCTTTTAATCAGTATTTCTTTGACTATCCTGGATCTTTTGTGCTTCAATATTAATGTTAAGATTTTTAAAAATTTCTCTAAAAATGCCATTAGAATTTTTATGTGGATTGAACTTGCAGATTGTGTTTGGCAGTACAACACGTTCAGAATATTAATTCTTCCAATCCTTGAGCATGGGAGGGCTTTCCATCTTCTAGTGTCTTTTACAGTTTCTTCAGAGTTTTAAAGTTATCATTATAGGCACAAAGACTTCTAAGCAAAAAATTCTCACACATTACAAACTTGGTAGAGCTGAGATAAAGTGAACAGAGTTTAAGCCCTTTGTAAAGGAAAAAGACAGTGAAAAAAATTAGATTAAATTTCTTGTCTTGACACGTCTTAGAAGCAAACAGGAACACATATTTTACAAGCTAATCCTAGGACTCGACAAGATATTAACTGTTTCAGGAGGAGAATTAGGTCTTCTACCCATATGTGGTTATTTCATCCTTAGTTCCCATGAAGACACCAACGAGACCCTAGAAAGGTGGTTTGTTCTATCTCCATGTAGTTGGACATGGTGTGTGGCAATGAAAAGCCAACAAATGACTCAGTGGAGATGCTGACGGCCTGACTGCTCAGGTCCGGCTAATGAAAAGAGGGCACTTCACACTGAGCCTTTCTTTTCCTTCCAAAGGATGGAAGTCTGCTCTGCAGACTTATGTGAGGATGAAATCTTACTTGCTGCTTGTTGTGATCCTCATTTACCTGAGATATATACTACATTTTATTACAACATAATTTTGTAATATAACATTATGGTTATTATATATAATGACATAGAAATATGGACTCTCAGTTCTTTCTTCTACCATTTGGAACCCTGGACTAGAAATCAGGTTGTTAGGTTGGCAGCAAATGTCTTCAGCTGCTGAACCTTCTTGCCAGTGCTTGTTATATTTTGAACATTGTTTCCTAAGGAAATTTTCCTAGCCATTTTCCCAAACAGCTATTTTTAGGGGAACTTGTGAAAGATTTGGGTGTGGTTGTTTTAATGGACAGAGGTTTAGAAGCATTTCTGTTGCACTAATACATTTCTCCACCAAAATTCCATTTTCAATTATTTTTTTCCAGCAAATATTGCTGGTGAGGATGAGACATATAGAAGAGACAAGACAGGATTTTCCTGGGGTGAAGAGAATGTGACAGAAGAAACAGTTAAAATACCAAGGCACCATATCGTCCCAAAGATACCCCCCCAGCTGGCTGTCATGGATATTGGTTAGTCTGGTCTATGAGTGATTCCAGTGTGGAATCTTTTGGGGAAAGAATTCTGAACAGTTATGAAAGGGCTGGGTGGGCAGCAAAAGGACAGTCAGGACAGCCATTGTCACTCAGAGGACTGCTTTCCAAGTAGCACTTAATTTCATGTTGCACCTCATTATAATCCTAATTGATTCCAGAGTCAGAAGATGAATTGCAGTTCTTGTAGATCCTATGATTGGACATTTTTCATTTTTCACGAAGCACCATTAGGTCCAAAGTGCAAGTTGTATCTCCCAGACTGGTGGTCCCCTTGGACCATAACCGTTGAGGAGGGACAGACAGTCATGAGTTGATCATGATTTGATGGGGAGAATTGGCTACTAAATTTTACCCGTGCCTATCAGGTTTCAGGTACCTTCCTGGAAAGATCTCGCTGAATGTAAATTCTCCAGTCTGGTGCTTCACCAGGAAGACTTGTCTCCGGGCTGTGCTTCAAGTTAAGGAGACAGAAGGGAATGCTGTGCCCGTTTTCTTCTTGCCTCACTTTCAGCTTGGCTTCTGATTCTGGATGAGTATATTCTCTCTTTGGCCGTAAAAGCACAGTGTGTCCATTGTGGCTCCACAGTCGTTACCTGGGAGGCTCCCGTGGCCTTAGCAAGGATTACCCTGGAGCATCCATCAGGGTTGGAGCAGCACTTCTGCTGCTCTGGCAGCACCTTGGCACAGACTGCAGGTCTTGGATAGATCTTGCACCCCTCTTTTGTAGTGTGGTTGTAGCTGTGAACCACCATGCCCAGACAGGACTTCTGGAGAATGTGGGAGTATGCTTGTCAAGAGGCTCAACTGCTTAGGTTTGGCCACATGAATTTTTCTTCTGATTGGAGAATCTGGACACTCTTGGGACCAGTTGGTATTTTCATGTTATGTGGCAGCCATTAGCATCTCAGCTTAATACTGCTCTGTTGTCAGAACCAAAGCCCTCAGATTCCTTGATGACGTCAGGTCACACACAAGCTTCTGCCAATTCATCTGCTTTGTCCCTAAAAGTTCTTGTTGTATTTACACCAACAGCTTAGAGCAGGAGACTGTTTTTGGAGACTGATGTGTGGACAAGCAGTAATGGGACACCACCCACTCTGCAGCCCCACCTCCTTCTAGTTATACTTAGCAGTAGTTAGAAGATCGGAAGCAGTTCACTTGTCTCTCTTTGATTCACTTTCTCCAACAGCAAAATGACCTTGGAGAATGAGTCTGTTACTTTGAAGAGAGCACAGGCATCATCACATGTTCTAGTTAGCTTTCTGCTGTTGTGACCAAAACCAGACTGGGGAGAAAGAGGTTTATTTCACTTTCACTTTCAGGTCACAGTCCATCACAGAAGAGAGTTAGGGCAGGAACTCAAAGCAGGAACCTGGGGGCAGGAACTGAAGCAGAGACCATGGAAGAACACTGTTCACTGGCTTCCTCAGCTACCTTTTTTCTGCAGCTTGAGCCCACCGGCTTAGGAATGGCACCACCCACAGTAGGCAGGGCCCTACTGTGTCAATTAGCAATTAGGAAAATGCCCCACAGACATGACCAAGCTAGTCTGAGGGAAGCAGTTCTGGAGGCTCCTCCTTCCCTCCTGTCCCTAGTTTGTGTCACGTTCAGAAAAACTAAGCAGAACAACTGACCCCCTGTCAACCTGAAACACAAACACCTTACTATAAGTCATACCTTTTCATTTCTTATTTCCAATATTGCATGCTAATATCACAATATAAAACACAGCACAACTCTCATATAATGGACCCAAAGACAAAAATCACATGGTCATCTCAATAGGTGCAGAAAAGTACTTTGATAAAATTCAATATGGGTTTATATTAAAAGTCCAAGAGGGAATTGGACTGGAAGGACCATACCTCAACATAATTAAAGCTATATACAAAATATCCACAGCTAATATCATTCTAAATGAAGAACTAGAAGCCTTCTTCTTAAAATCAGGAACCCAACAAGGTTGTCTACTATCTCTACTCTTTTTTAATACAGTGATTGAAACTCTTGCTAGAGCAGTAAGACAGGAGAAGGGAATTAAAGGAGAACTAATTGGAAAAGAAGAGGTCAAATCATCCCTTTTTGCAGATGATATGACACTATACCTAAGATATAGTATAACAAAAATTCCACCAGAAAACTCCCAGAAATGATAAATACTGGCAGTTTATAAAATTAATTTATAAAAATCAGTAGCCTTTGTATATATCAATAACAACCAATTGGAGAAAGATTGAATACAAAACTTCCCATTCACAATAGCCTCAAAAAAACAAAAAATAAAATATCTCAGAATAAACCTGACCAAAGACATTAAAGATGTCTACAAAAAAAATTTAAATCTTTAAAGAAAGAAATTGAGGAGGACACCAGAAGATGTAGGGACCTCCTATGCTCATGGATTGTAAGAATTAATATTATGAAAATGGTCACCCTATGAAAAGCAATATATAGATTCAATGTAATCCCAATCAATATCCTCCTGACATTCTTCACAGAATTAGAAAAATAATCATAAAATTCATATGGAAACACAAAAGACCCTGAATAGTCAAAGCACCCCTAAGCACAAAGAGCAATGCAGGGGGATGACTATACCAGATTTCAAACTATATTACAGAGCTATAGTCATAAAAACAGCATGATACTGGCAGAAAAATAGATCCATAGATCAATGGACTATAGTTAAAGACCCAAATACGAGTACATGCAATTTCAGCCACCTGAAAAATCCCCCTTGACAAAGGGGCCAAGAACATTCACTGGAGGAAAGATAGCATTTTCAACAAATGCTGCTGACAAAATTGATCTACACCTGTAAGAGAATGAAAGTAGACCTTTATCTTTCACCTTGCACAAAAGTCAACTCCAAATGGATCAAAGACCTCAATATGAAACCTGAAACTCTGAAACTGTTAGAAGAAACATTGACAGTACAAGATGTAGGTGTAGGACAGGACTTTCTAAAGCAGACAACACTCAACAATCAACAGGTGGGTCCTCATTAAACTAAAAAGCCTCTGTACAGCAAAAGAAACAACCAAGCAACTTAGGAGAAAACCCACAGAGTGGGAGAAAGTCTTCACCAGCAACACATCTGGTGAGGTTTAACATACAGAGTATATAAATAACCCAAAAAGCAAAGAATCAAGAAAACAAGTGACCCAATTAAAAGATGAGCTAAGGATCTGAACAGAGAGTTCTCAAAAGAAGAAACAAAAATGGATGAGAAACATCTTTAAAAGTGTTTAACATCGTTAGTAATTAGGGAAATGCAAATTAAGACCACTTTAAGATTTCATCTTACCCCGATTGCACTGACTAAGATCAAGAGAACAAATGATACCAAATGCTGGAGAGGATGTGGGGAAAGGGGAATGCCCATTCACTGCGGGTGGACTGTAAACTCGTGCAGCCCCCACGGAAAGCAGTGTGGAGAACTTGCAAAAAAAAAAACTAAAAATGAAGCTGCCATTTGACCTGGTTTTACTACTCCTTGGCATAAACCCAAAGGACTCATTGTATTGCAGAGAAACTTGTACATGCATGTTTGTGGCTGTTCTTTTCGCATAAATGGATGGAACTAGAAACTGTTATGCTAAGTGAAGTAACACAGACTCAGAAAAACAAACTTCATATGTTCTTCCTCAAACGTGGATCCTAGCACCAAATCCTTATATGTGAGTCTGTATCCTGATGTAACTGCAGGAACCAGGAAAATGGAGGGAACCAGAGACATAAAGGGAAAGAAGGGACCTGAGAGAGAAGAATAGTAGGAGACAGGTGTCACTAAGGAAGAAATAGATAAAATGGAGGTGTTTAAATGGGAGGGAGAAGGGAGGATCATGCAAGGAACTATGGGGTTAAAGGGAAAGAAGGAGTTCAAGAGATATGGGGCCATAGGAGACTGGTATTATCAAGGGAGAATGGGAAAAATGGGGACACTTTAAATGGGGAAGGCATAGAGGGAGGGCTAGACAGGGAGAGAAAGAGGAGAGAGAGAGAGAGAGAGAGAGAGAGAGAGAGAGAGAGAGAGAGAGAGAGAAATAATGCCCAGCTAGGGCAAAAAAACAGAGGGAATCATATCAGTCTAACAACCCACTGACAAATTCCACATACCATATCTCTACATGAGTCCATGTGCATAGCTGAAGGCTACATAATAAGAAACAGTTCCAGACAGAAATCTTTCTTTGAGTTATTAGCCAGGGTGATCTAAGGGACTAAAATTACACAGGCTATCGCCCACAGCCCTTGATTGTCTCCCAGAACTTGAAGGTAAGACCCTATTGCTGAGGACAGGACATACTTCAGAGACAGGATTTGGAGCAATGGAGCTGGAACTGACCTGAAAGCCATGTCCCCTGAAGGTTAGATCTTTTAGCTCTGGAGAGCACTATGCTTACTCATCTACAATGTAACTTCTATACCTAAGACTCATACGCAAAGAGAACACTAATGAATCCTTCAATTCTCAATAATGAAGCTCCCTTGTGCAATGGAAGGCCAGGAACACAAAAGGTCACAAATGGCCAAAGCATGGAGATTAGGAGTCTGAGAGTGTGGGTCTCTGGTCAGGACTCCTGTATTAAGCTTCACTCACCCAGGGCTCAGGGACCATTGAAGAAGAAGGGGCAGAAAGACTGCATGAGCCAGAGAGGAGGTGCACGACCATATGGAAATAGACTCCTACAAGTTCCTGGGACCCTGTTCAAATGAACCTACAGCAATGGTGTCAGCATGCTCAGGACCCATGCAAACTCAAGCAGACCAAAACTCAGCGTGGAACAGAGGAGATGGGCAGCAGAACCCAATCCATGCTCAAGAAATATTAGCAGCTGATTACTGTTGGATGAGGAAGAGCTGATCTTAAAGTGAGGGACTCTGGATAGGCTGACCAGACCTCAGTGTACTTGTACTAAAGAATGTCTAGGGATACTAACTTAACACAATAGGCCTTAACACAAATGACAGTGTATGAATTCCAGTTGGGGAGGGTGGTGGGAGGGTGCTAATGGAGAAGCGGTATAGTGGTGTTTAAGACTGATTGAGATGTTCCGTATGAAATACACAGAAATTCAATAAAAATTCTTTTTAAAAATTCACCTCAGTGGTTAAGAGCATTGGTTTCTCTTGCAAAGGATCTGGATTTGATTCCCAGTACCCACATGTGGCTAACACCCATCTGTAACTCCAGTTCCAGTTGAATCCAATGCTCTCTTCTGACCTCCACAGACATTGCTAAACAAGTGTACACTTATACACATTCAGGCAACACCCCCCGACACACAAAATAGTGTATATCACATACATTTTTTAAAAAGTTCAATGCCTCTATAAAAATTCAAAGTCTATCAACTGTGCATTCCTATAAAATAAAAATAATTTACGTATTTCTTATTTCAAGAGGGATGAACCAGGGCACAGTGACAATCAGATCAAAGCAAAGTCTAAATCCTGTAATGCAAATAGCTCAGAGTCTGGCATCTGGTACTTACTCATGGTCTTCTGGGCTCCAAAAGGCTTTGGTAGCTCCGTTTCTCCAGATCTGCTAACTGCAGCACACAGTTTGTGTCATAGGCTTTGTGTTAGCTCTACTCCACACTTACTAGTCTTCTTGGTTGGACATCCATGGTTTTGGCATCTCCCAGGATCCTTGTTTCTTTACTTCAACCTATACCACACCTTTACCAATGTACTCCCAGCCTCTCACAGTATCAAGCCCCAGCTTCTCTCCATGACCCTTTCAATAAGGCAGGCTTCATGCCACCAAAATCAGTACCATAAGGGAGACTCTGACACATTTACCAAGTTTGATTTCCAGTTTGATGCGGTCTTGCTCTGGACTGTAGCTTCCGCATGCTCACTCTGAGGAGCTACGTCCTAGGAGATTTGACCTCAGTGATGCTGCTCTCTTATTCATCACAACTGAGTTTTCAGATCCAACTAATTATCATCAATTGTTCCAGGAAAACAAAGTTTTACTATGATATATTAATTCAAATACATCATACAGAGAGTCTTGGAGGATTGTCACACTTTCCTCTGAAACTTCACAAGCCAGGCCTATATCATCTGCACTTCTCTCAGAGTCTTATCTTTCAAGCTCCCATAAAAGTGCCAACTAAGCTATAAGCACTTCAGGGTTTTTTCAACCTAAACCTCTAGAACTTAAAAAAAGAGAAAACTCCAACAACAACAACAATCATGGTCAAGTCTGTCACGACAGCCTACTCTTTAGCACTAATTGCTTCTCTGTTTCTGTAATAAGACTCTGATTTAAAACAATGTGAAGGATTAAAGGGTTTATTATATTTTACAGGTTTACTATAGGTTTATTACATCTTAAATCATTGAGGGCTCACACAGGAAGATGGAGCAGGAACTGAAGCAGAGACCATGGGGGATTGCTGCTTGCTGGCTTTCGTCTTCTGGCTTGCTTAGTTACCTTCCTTACATAGTTCAGGCTCATTATCTTCGGGATGACACTGCACATAGTGGGCTGGGCACTCTTTAATCATTTAGCAATAAAGGAATGCACTGCAGACATGCTCACAGGTGAGTCCTATTAAAGCAACTTCTCGATTTCCAATCCTTCTTTCAAGGTGTATCTAGGACTAACCAGCCACTGTATATGCAATGTTTCACATAATACTTAGTACAAAACAGTTATATAAATATTAGTTATTAGTAGTGGTAGTGATAGGAAATAAGCTCATTCACACACATTAGGTCCCTGAAGATAATCAGATATAGATAATCAGACAAGTAGTGGGAAGTGACTGTGGCAGAGCTTCTGTCCAGGAGCCAATGCCCCACAGCCTATATGACCTAGATTGAAGACATATTGGGCCATTAGAGAGGGCCCACCAGGACTTATGAAATGGTAAATCAAAGACCTAAGCCAATTACCCAAGGCACTGAAAGAAAAGATCATTATGAAGACTCAAGATGCAGGGCAGGGAACAGCCTCCCAAGCAACAAATGAAGCTATGAAGTTTTGAAGAAACCAACTGGTTGAAAGTAGACACGTGGCACACATAAATTCCCACACAGAACCTCACTCCTGAAAACTTGCCAAGCACGAATATTTCACACCAAACCCCTTCTTCTTATTTGTAAATGTAATGATCCTATGCAAGTACTTACAGTCAGAGGAAACTACTGAATGCAAAGGCAGACATGTGTTGGAGGGGGAAAGGTAGACAACTCTAGATACAGGCAGAACCTACTTATAAAAGGCTTGTTTCATCCTTCTGAAAGCCACTGGAAGTGACTGAGGATCTAAATAGGTGAGTAATGTCTGATCAAATATCATCAATTGTGTAAGACCACCTCAGCAACAATGCTGAGGATAAATTTAAGGGCGGAAGAGATCAGAAGAGGCTAGGAGACCTAGGCTAAAGCTTGTGCCTGCAAGAAGAGGGCAATAAGAAGTAGAAATGAAGAGAAATATGAATAGGGAGGATGTTTAGGGAGGATGTCTAAGCGAGTTACTTAGACACAAGGAAGCAGTCTAGACAAGATTTCTAATTTGGATACAAATATTCAAATTTTTGGATACAAATAATACTGAAATAATATACAAATATTCAAATATTTGGATACAAATACAACCCAGTTGTAAAAGAAGGTGAAAAGGGATGTTTGTATCATCCTAACTCCCAAGGCTCAGGGACCACAGAAGAAGAGGGGGCAGAAAGATTGTAAGAAGCCAAGGTCAGGGAGGACTGCAGCAAAACCATGTCTTCTGGATATGGTAGGACTGCTGCTCCCGCACAAGTGCTGCACAAGATCAAGCCAGTCAGCATTTTAGCATGGAGGAGGCGGGGTTAGGAGCCATGACTCCTAACTGAGGAGCTATAGATAGTTGACAGTTTCTGAGGAGAGTCGGTTTTCTTTAAGTGTGTGAATCTTGGTAGCTTGACCACACCCAGGATTACATGAGCAGTCTAAATTGCTCTCAGTGGGCTATTTTTTAAAAAGGAAAAAGAAAAGAGTTTTGGGGAGAAAAGGAGATGGGGTGAATTTGAGAGGAGTGGGAGTGAATATAATATAAGAAATCCTCCAAGAATTAATAAAAAATATTGAAGGAAAGAAAAGTAAAGAGAATGTAGAATAAGATAAACTCCTTGGTTGCTTCTTTTTAAAACTGAACAAGCCTGGTGTGCTTATGATCTGAGTCAGAAAAGGGAAGTTAGTGACGCAGGAAAAAGGAGACTTGACGGGGGAGGGCGCTCGCCTGGGGGCGGAACACAAGTCCCAGGCGTAACCCACAATGCTCCCCTCAGACAGGACGATCCAGTCCCAAAGTGAGACCCCGTTAAGTGCTCTCTGTTCGAGGACCTGAGTTTGATCTCCAAGAACCCATGTAAAGAGCTGAACCAAATTAGTGAGCTCTAGATTCAGTGAAAGAGCCTGTCTCACACATACACAGACACACACATACACACATGCACACATGCCCACACATACACACACTCACACACACACACATGCACACAGTTTGAAAATCAGGATTGGTGATAAGACAGGGGTCTGCTGCATTGTTTGGAATTTCAATATTTACAAGATCAGTGCTCTAACCCCTAAACTGTGGAGCCAGATATCAACATTTAAAATTTAAGAATGAAAGAGTTAATTTTTGTGCCCAAATCAAGATGGAAAGCAGATCCCCTAATTGAGTTGTAGGTTTCTTTGCCTAGATTTGTACCGGCTTCTCTGAAGAGAGTCAGTGTCCTAACAAGAGAGCCAAACTTCTTACAGCTGGGCATGAGCATTTGCTGGTCATTTATTCTTTTTGTTACCAGGCTTCTAACTGAGAGTGAAAAACACAAAGTATCATGATGGTCACAGCCCATGGAAAGGCATTAATAATCTGCTGTGATGGTAATACTTGTCATCCTACACCTGCAACACTGTGTCACATTAGCTTAATGGTCACATGATACCAATGTAAAACTATATGAGTACTATTGAATCTCAGCCTGTATCTGACACTAAAACGCTTAAATGCCATAAATACACAATTTTTAATATGAAGACATGTGTACGTCATGTTAGAGTAGCAGGCCACTAATTTCACAGGCCCCACAGAGGGAAGAAAGGGCTAAAAGGGTTAATGCTTGTGAGTGCTGGAGACTACAATTAGAGGTTGGGTCCCACACTGACACTCCAAACCCAACCCATCTGACGGTTGCAGCAGCATTGGTGAGCCTGTTGTATTAGAACAAGAGCTGGTAACTTCTGTACAAGAGTGCATGTGCACAGCAGGCTGTGTAACAAGAAACACAGTGCGGACAAGAGAGAATGCCCTTCGAGTGGCGGTCAGTGTGGTTCAAGAGACTCCAAAAGTGACACAAGCTATTGACACAGTCCTTGATTATTTCTCAGAACTTGAAGGTAAAAAGACTCTATTGCTGAAGACAGGACATATCTCTGACACAGGATTTAGAGCAATGGAGCTGGAACTGACCTGGAAGCATCCTCCTGGAAGACCAACTCTCATAGTTCTGGAGAACATTACAAAAGCTGCTAAGTGGGAAAAAAATCAAATGATGGTTCAAACCCAACTTTAAAGCCCAATAACCACAACAATGAGAGACACAGCAAACTATTGATGCAGTAGTGGCATTTTTATCCTGGGGCTGATCAGAAGCTACCTAATTGGAAATAAACCCAGGTCAATGGGAAGGAACTCATATGTAGCACTATAAACATAGTCAAATACACACAGATGGAGAGGTCATAGAGCATAGAGAAAACTCTGGATCTGTCACATCCCTAGACGTAATTTATTTCATGCTAAATATGTATACTTATATTTACAGACAAGTATACCAGTCACCACTCATCGAAGAAGTTTCTTTCCGTAATGCATGGAGACATTTACAGAACTCTACAACTGCTCACACACAGAGAAAAAGTGTCTGTGAGATGCCCAGCCCTAAGTGGCACATCTAGAGTGGAAGCCCTACACCGAAGGCTCACAGAACACAGTGGAACAGGGGGTGGGGAGAACAATAGTGCATCCCTCAGCCCACACCGCACAACAGAGGGTGATGAACACAAAAGCCACAATCGGTCAGAATGTAGCAGTGTGAGAATGCAGAGTGTGTGTCCCTGGATAGGACTCGTGTTCCACCTCACCCATCGGGGACTGAAGACTAAGAGCAAGCATTGGTGCATGACCATAAAGAAGAAAGCAGAGTCCTCCAGGCTCCTGCGAACTTGCTCATATGAGCTTACAGCAATGGTGACTGAATGCACAAGACCCGTGCGAACTAAATCTGACAAAAACCAGCACAGAACTGGGGAGATGGGCAAGGGACCCCAACCTTAGCTGCGATCAGAGGCTCTCAGCTTTCCTCCGTCTTTCTAGAGCATCCTTTTAATAAGACTTCCTGAATAACCCCAAATAGTCGTTGGTGGTTACCTTGACTGCAGAGCCTGCAGTCAGGAAGGGCGAGGCTACCTATCACCCAGGAACCATTAATTTATTCATCTGATAGCAGTGCAACAACTTGAAATCGATCAGTTCCAGACTATTCTTGACAATACCATGTGACCAGGATCTTCAAGCAGCGTGGATATATTTTAAACTGAAAGAAGAGTAAAATTCAGATGTGATATTAAAGTTCAGATTCACCTCTGAGCCTTGCCCATTTCTCCATTTGTGGCCCTTTTCTGATAACAGGATAGTTCTGTCCCAAACACTTCACTGGGAAAACACTCAAATAACCCAAGAAATGGGTCACTAATACTTCCCTACCATCCAAAAGATTGTTTGAAACAAAAATATTATTCAAATTGAAAGCCATTTTCTACTACTTGACCAAAACTATCTCATGTAAACCCAGGGCAATTGTCCAGCAGGGGTAATTTTGAGCCTAATTGTGTCTATTGGATTCTTTTAACACCATAAGTCCAACTGACCTCTGGCAGCTGATCAGATGTGGCTCATAATATGAAGCTGTTTCCAGGACACTTGTGGATCGAATGCACTTTTCTTTTGTGCTTCCATTGCCACAGGAATGTCAGCAGCTTCTGGAGTGTCCAGTGCTGTTCACGCAGTCATTTGATAAGCATGAGGAATGGGTCCCACAAGCCTTACCTTGTGGCACAAAATTTCTGCTCTCAGAAGACTCTACACATAAGTCTTCTGAATCTTCTATTGTGAGGAACAAAAATGACCTCATATTGAGGTCAACACTAAATTGACCTAGAGCCATGTCTAGGTCTAAAGCCTACCTGTTCACACTATTCAACAAACCCTTAGTCCTGATGGCTAAATATGGGAAGCCATCTAACTGCACAAAGGGGACTAACTGTAACACTCTACAGCCATTAAAATAAAGGCAATAGAATTCACTTCAACAGAAGTATTTTCGATGAATTTTTAAAAAATGTACAATATGAAGACTAGAGGATTGGATCAGTTGGTAAGGTGTCTGCTCTACAAGCGCAAGCATGAGAACCTGAGTGTGGATCCCCAGAACCCATGTAAAAAGCTGGGCATGGTGGCATACACCTGTAACCTCAGCACTAAGGGTAGGAGAACCTGAAGCTCAAGGGCCAATCAGGCTGGCTGAAGAAAGAAGCTTCACGCTCAGTAAGAAACCCAGCATCAAAAAATAGAGTATTAAGTGATGAGGGAAAGACACCTTACATCAAATTCTGTCACACAGACACAGACACAGACAGAGAGACAGACAGGCACACACAATTACACACACAGAGACACAAAAAGGTAAATAAAACAATACACACACTAACAAGTACACACAACACCACACACACCATACATACAGATAAACAAATGCCCCCAAGTGTATACATAATACATGTACATATATGTATGTATAAATGAATTTGTATGTGGAAACACCCAAGAGCACACAGAAACTAATAAAATAACTAATAGTTATTTTTAGGGACAAAAGTTGAGGAAGTTTATTTATTTCATATGTTCTTGAAACTGTTTACAATAAAGTATTTAAAATTCTTCTTTCGATTGTACATGCGCACAATGTGTACTATCAGTCAGTGGAATGTCCGCCTTCCTTTCCTTAGTTTCTGTTGAAGCCTTTGGTTCCTGTATTTCAGTTACTTATTGCTTACATGCTGAATGCTTGTCAATTCCAGTCACCCCACTGTGCTGTAAAGCACCCTTCTGTGTTTATTGCTCATCGAGTAACCTCCCTCTACCCTCATTCCTCACCATGGAAAGGTTTTTCTTTATTTTTTAATGTGATGATGTACAATGCTATGGAGATTATCCCTTAGAACTCAGAAACAAGGACTCATTTGAGATGTAAAATTAAAGACTCAAAGAAACATAGGAATTATTAAACTAGCCAGCAAAGAACATCAGTCTACTTTTTCCATCTCAAAGTAACCACAATAAGATTATTACCAGTTGTCTTATTCAGAAGGAAAAATAGAACACTGGCGATACTTCGACAATTACGTTTTTGAGTCAACATGTAGAATTTTAAATTGGCATTTGCTTGTAGCTCAATATCATGTAAAGCACCAGACTTTAAACTGAGGTCAGAGCCATTTTAACCCATTTTGCAGTAACACTACACAATTTATGTTATCCAACCTATCTGTATCCAGTCCTGCTCTCCCTGGGAGACAAGAATGAAAGGCTATCAGGCATGCCCAGGTGGAACAGAGATGTAGAAACTTAGGAAACTAATCCCGTGCACAGTATGATTCCAAAGGAGGATTTGGCTTGTGTTCTTTGCTTGCTTAGGTTCTGACCCAGGGATGAGTAATGTGAGTGATAAGTAATTTATGTTGCCATTTCATATCCCTTGAACATTCAGTAGAGAGACAGTGAGTAGACTCACAGTTTCTGACTGTCCCAGAGGTGAGCGCCTCATGATATCGAATCCATCCTGTCCATTCTGGAGGGAGGGTAAATTTCTTCTCATGAGTTTTAGCATATGACAGGAGGCTTGCCTGACTACGTTGCCCTATGCTGTCCTGGAGAGATGTGTATAGGGGGTATTTTCTCCAGAAATAATAGGGTACAGCCAGTAAGTGGCCAGTCTTTTGGAAGAGTGTTGCCCAGGTGCAAAAGCTTCATTCCTCCTTTGAAAACACATAGGTGAAAAAGCATGTCTGATCACATGACACACAGATGACCACAGGACAATCCCAGAGGGATTAGCTACTTTCCTAGACACCGTGACAAAACACCCAACACGAAGAAGGTTAAATTCACCTCATAACCTAACAGGACACAGTTCATCCAGTTGTGCTAGGAAGGCAGGGTGGCTGGGGCTCCACCTGCAATGGTGGGAACTTGTTACATTTTAATGTATCAGGAAGCTGGAAGCCAGACTGGAAGTTGGAGAGTCAGCCTCTACCCTTAAGACTCCCTACAACCCTATGCCACTAGGCCCCAGGTCCACAAGGGCCCACACCTCATAAACAGTAGCATCAGCTGGGGACAAAGTGTTCAACCACATGAGACATTTCACATTCAAAGTATAACATTAGTCATTTACGTCCTCACTAATTATTAATAGTGCTCCTTCCTCTTAGCTGTCAAATTATGTAATAAATTATACGGTCACCATAAAGGTATTACATTTCAAGTCTAGTTTGTGTGCTTAAACTCTAACTGCTGTACCATAATTGAATCACAGTTGCCCATATCAAAAGCCTATGATTTTCAGTCACTTCTGACAGAGCTCTGGTCCCAAGTACACATTCACTCTGTGAGGAGGGCCATCCTATCTGAAGGTGAGTGGAGCTTAGCCAAGGTGTATTTGATTGTGTTTGGATCAGGGGACAGAAGAGCCTTCACTAAGAAAGTGTTCCTAACAGAACAGAAAGGCTGTCAGAGGCCGAGAAAGAGGAAGGCAGAGAGCTGGAAGCCAGGACTGGAAGCCACTGAGAGCTGATGAGAACACCAAAGTGTGCCAATGACACTGAGGGATGCATCTTTCTATTATCATTTATGTGTGTGCGTGTGTGTGTGTGTGTGTGTGTGTGTGTGTGTGTGTAGGATGATTCTGGAGGGCTGGCCTAGACCGAGCTGGAACCAATATCGAGCATGCGTGCCCAGAGAGCAGTTCCTGGGATGCGCAGTGAGCACTTCCTGGGATCGAACCTGGGGCAGATCTCAGGCTAGCAGCCATCCAGGACCAATGCGAGTGCTGAACGTCAGATCGTCAGGTGTTCGGGACCTACTACAATGAAGCACGTCAAATGACTAGATAAAGACCTTCCCTAAGCCTGATAAAAATATAAATCCTGTTCTTTCTAAATAAAATGAGATCGTGGTTCCACTGTCTCCCAGGGTCTGTGACGTTGACTATGCGCCTCCTTACCCCCTCCCCCAAGGGATCCGGCCATGCCAGCCAACACCTGGTGCCCATGGCAGCGAACATATATATATATATATGTATATTTATGTATATGTATATATATATATCATGTGTGTATACATATACATTTAGTTATTTACTGAATTTTTGTGTATTTCATACAGAACATCTTACTCATCTTTAGACCCCCTTCCCCCCGTCACCCTCTCATAGCCCCCACTTCACTGGAATTTATACACTCTGTCATTTGTGCTGAGGCTTATTGTGTCAAGTTTGTGTCCCTAGACATTCCTTAGTGCAAGTTCTTTCACTGGGATCTAGGCAGCCTATCTAGAGTCCTTCTCCTTAAGTAGATCAGCTCTTTCTCACCCAACAGAAATCAGCTGCCAGTAATTCTTCAGCTAAGGTTGGTGTCTGCTGCCCATTTCCACAGTCCTGGGCTGGGGTTTTGTCTGCTTGAGTTTCCATGGGTCTTGTGCATTCTGACACCATTGCTGTAGGTTCATATGAGCAGGGTCCCAGGAGCCTGTAGAACTCTCTTTCTATGTGGTCATGCACCTCCTCCCCGGCTTTTATAGTCTTTCTGCCTCCTCTTCCACAATCGTTCCTGAGCCCTGGGTGGGTGAAGTTTAACAGAGGAGTCCTGTCCAAGGACCCACACTCTGCAGACTCTTATTCTCCATGCTTTGGTCATTTGTGACCTTTTGTGTTCCTGGTCCTCTGTTGCATGAGGGAGCTTCATTGATGAAAAATGAGAGATTCATTAGTGTCCTCTTTACCCCTGGTTCTATGTTCTGTGAGCCTTGGGTGTAGTGGTTGCATTGTAGGTCCATCACTTAGGCTTGGATAGTTTATATACAATTTCTGTGTGTGACCAGTTGTGGAACTCTCTAATAGTCTCCATCTGTTTCAAAAGAAACTTCTTTGATGAGTGGTGTCTGGGATATTTTTCTGTAAATATAAGGATCTATATTTTGTACATAATAAAAATTATATTTGTCTAGGGAAGTGATAGTCTTGGGATTTTCTCTAAGATCTAAGACTTCTCCCACCATGTGTATTTGACTGTGTTTACAGTACCAAACATGAGTTTCCTCCCATTGAATGGGCTTTAAGTCTAATTAGGTAACTGTTGATTGTCCCTAAGGTAAAAGTGCCACTATTCACCCATGTGGTTCACTGTGCCAGTCTTTGATATGGTTATTAGGTCTTGAAGCTGGAGTTAGACCATCAGTTTTCAGGAGAGGTAGCTTGCAGGTCAATTCCAGTTCCATTAGTTCAAATCCTGTGGCTGAAGTGTGCCTTATCTGCAGCAATAGGGTCTTACCTTCATGTTCAAGGAGACAGTCAGGGGCTATGGCAATAGCCTGTGTAATTTTGAGAATCTCCTGGACCACCCTGGTCAGCAACTCAAAGGAAGGTTTCTCCTGTTTGGCATTATTTCTTGTTATGTAACCTTCAGCTATGCACATGGACTCACATAGATATAATGTATGTGTAATTTGTCAATGGATTTCTGCACTAATATGACTCCCCCTGGTGTTCCTATCTAATCCCCCCTCCGCATTTTCCCGTTTCTACCTTGATGCTACCAGTCTCCTTTGCTAATACACACCTCTCTTGAGCTCCTTCTTCTTCTTTATCCCCATAGCCCCCTATATAAATCTCCCTCTCCCTCTCCCACTTACACACCCCCATTTTACCCATTTCTCCCCTAGTAACACCTGTCTCAAGCTGTTCTCTCTCAGGGTCTTTCTTTCCTTTCACCTCCCTGGTTTCTTTCCATTTTCCTGGTTCCTGCAGTTACATCAGAATACAGACTCACATATAAGGCTTTGGTGCTAGGATCCACAAATGAGAAAGAACATATGTTGTTTGTTTTTCTGAGTCTGTGTTACTTCACTTAGTATAATAATTTCTAGTTTCATCCATTTACCTGAAAACTTCATGATTTCACCTTTCTTTACTGCTGAGTAGAACTTCATTGTGAAAATGTGCCATTTTCATTATTTACTCATCAGCTGAGGGACACTCAGGTTTGTTGCTGCTCTGTTCCCAACAGCTAAGAGATGGAAACAACCAAAGTGAGTGGATAATGAAAATTATGTACATTTTTATTGAGTTTTTGTGCACTTCATAAAATCCTCTTAATGATCTTTAAGCCTCCTTCCCCATTCAGACCCCCATTAGTCCCCGCCTTACTGGAGTTTTTGCATTCTGTCATATATGTTAAGGCCTAACAAGTCAAATTGGAGAACCCAGATGTTCCTCAGTGCAAGTTCATCCACTGGAGCCTAATCACCATATTTCTCCCTTAAAGATCTACTCTTTCTTACTGGGCAATAGTCAGCTGCCAATAGTTCTTTGGCTAAGGTTGGTGTCTTCTTCTCATTTTCCCAGTTCTACGCCAGTTTTTTTGTCTGACTGAGTTTGCATGGGTCTTGTGCATGCTGAAACCACTCCTGTAGCAAGGCCCCAGGAGCCTATAAGACTGTTTCAATGGGATCAGAATCTCCAGGTGCCTTCCAACTTTGTCTTACAAGGCATTAAAATGCATATTGACTCATCTTTGGAAAATTCGGAATTATTTTAGCCATTCTGGGGCTCAAGCTTAGGGTCTTGTACAAGATGGATAAGTGTTCTACCACTGATCTACAATTAACAAAAATATAAATATGAATTGCATGCTAGGGATTAAGTGATATAATGCGTGAGACTGACCTTTAAATATTCTAGAAACAAAAGGACAGGAGGGGTCTTCTGAAAACCTAAGAGGCTGAATACTGGGCACTGTTGGTAGTTACTGAATTTGTAGGGTAGACTTAAGGGGATCGATTTCTTCTTACATTTTCTACATTTAATTTAGAAACTCATGAACATTAAAAAATAAAATGCACATTCCCTTGGTCTTCCCTAGACCCACTCATCAGAATTACTGTGAAACCAGATGAGATTTTAGAAAACATTGCTGGTTATGTAGGGATGTAGGGTTGAAATGGAGTGAGACAGGCTGTAGCTGGTGATATAATCTGGTCAAGACTGCGACAAAGAAAGACAGAACCCAGGCAACGAGGCTCAAACTGGAGGAGGGAGGGGAGATAAATGTCAGAATTTAAGAGATGAGACCTAGAGTTGAACTAGACGTAGCTGAAGTTTCCCTGTGCTCGGAAACTGCCCTGGGCACTGGGTCTTTCTCATGATCACTATGGGCTCCTTTCAGAAAGCCGTATTTTTTCCAAGTCTTTCTTTTCATCCCTGGCTGAACCTGCCTTCATCTTCTTAATGGCCAATTAAAAAATTACAACCAAGAGGAATGAATAGTAAATCCCTTCCCGGCTGTCCTCTGCTTCACTTCTGAGGCCTCAAGCAAAATGCCTTAAAAAGAAGGAGAAAGAGCCACCTTTCACTCTGCAAACTGCATGACAAATAGCACTGTGTGGTGGAGGGCTTCGTTTAGCGGGTCCTCACGTGCAAGGTGTGCTTGCTCTTTATTTACTTCTTCCAGAAGGGTAAAGTTTAGGGGAGCAGATGCTCTCACTCATTATGACTTCTCTTATGAATAGTAAAAGAGCTCTCTCTCTCTCTCTCTTTCTCTCTCTCTCTGTCTTTCCTTGTCTGCACATCTGTGTGTCTATGGGTGTGCACATGGGATCACATGACTTTTTTCCTTTTTTGGAGCCTGGTGATCCCATTCTACATGAAGCAGGTAGGCGCTTTAAAGTTCACACTTCTCTTTCACTGAGACTAGTGGTCTGATCTTGATTGGAACGCATCCAGATTCACAACCTGCACTCTACTGCAGGATTCAATTTGCAAAGAGATCTTGGACAGCAGTGTCTGAAGAATAGTCAACACGGTGTCTTGGCTGTATTTGTTTATACAGTATCTTAACACTTAGCTTATGTTATGATAGAGCAAGGACTTAGAATCCAGACTCAGGCAGAGTCAGCTTGGTCTATTTTAGACTGCTCTTCATCAATTGTTTTTTCTTGTGATTATACAGTTTTACTTTATCATCCCTTTGATAACAATTTCTGCATGAAAATTGACTTTATATTTCATTTTTCCCGTCTGTTATCGTAGCAGCACTCACAGGCAAACACTCTTTGTGCGGCGCTGGTAATATAACTGATCGGGCAAAGCTGTGCTGTAAGAAATCAAAACCATAATAATGTCTTTGGGTTTTGCATTTTAAATACAGCGTTCATTGTTGCACTGAGGTTTCTGATCCCTCTCCAGACATTACTGAGATTACCTTCGGTAATGCTTATTTCATTGTACTTTGATATAAAATAATGTGTGTCATAAATCAACCAAGTGACTGTCGTTAAACAGGAAAGCGCCTACTTATGATATGTAACAATTTGCTTTTCTAATTTGAGGAAGATTGAGGTATTTTAATTATGGAAGGTCTTTGTAAATGAGACTGGAATTCAATATAAAATTATATTCTTTATGGAATTATAGGTTAGAAATAATCAAATCCTTATTCATTAATTTTACATTATTTTCTTCCAAGCACTAAATAGCATTCACAGAAGGGTTTCCTACTTAGAGCCCCATACTCTTGTTACCATGAAGCTGAAAAAAGGCTGCGCTTACTTATCTGAGGAAAAAGACACAGAAGAGTGGTTTGTTATTGGGGGTTCACTGGCAGTTGTGAATTTAAGGTTTTTATAAATTTGAAGTTGAGAAAGTCATTTGCTTTAAGAAAAATTTTTTTAAAAGTCAAAGGGGCACAAGAAATAAGAAACTGTCAGCTGTTTAGAATCACTGGGGTATTTCCTAGTTTCAGATTGTTTCCATTTGGAGAACAGGGCTTCAGAGACTTCCCAGAGAGGAACATCTGAAAATCAGAGGCCTCTTCACTAAAGGAGATCAAAGCTCTAAACATTGATGCCATGTATGATTTAAAATTATGAGCCCTCTTCAAATTGTTTAAAACATTGATTTTTGTTATAAATGGATTTCCATATTTTATATCTTCAGTGACTCTGTAGTTACAGCTGCCTGGGACTGGGCCACATTCTGAAACTGGCATTGTCTCTCAGATCCCTTCTCTTGTCTTTCTTTCTGCACATTGTTTTCTTTTAATAAATTTTCTAGTTTTCCTTGCTGATGGAATAGACATGTCATTCTTTGTTCCTGCTCACAAATCACCCTGTGACCAAGGAACCAGGAAGTTATTATGGGTGAGAAGAAGGTCAGGTTGAAAATTCCAATTGATCTAAACTGTTGAAGGAAGGTCCTTACTTCACACTCAAGGAAAAGCATCAATGAGAGGTGACTCCAGTAGGACTTTCCATAATACTCAAGATAGGAGTCAGCTTTACAGGAAGGCTCCAAGATTCACAAGAACTCCGAAGTTGTCACGGGAGAGCATCTTGTTCCAGTCCCATTCTCTACACATTTCTTCCCTTCTCCATCTCTCTTCCCTTCTCAGGACTATACACAGCAGAAAAGAAAGTTCTAGAATTTAGTGTGGAAACCAATGAAATTGGAAAGGGATCTTATAATGGAACAATCTAGGTATTGTTTTTCTACACATATTTGATACTAACATACATATATATATATATATATATAGAAAGAGAGAGAGAGAGAGAGAGAGAGAGAGAGAGAGAGAGAGAGAGAGACTTGTGCAAACTGGAAAGGCATGTGATGAAAGACAGCTAATTCAAGGTCTCGGGTTCAGGCAACAGTTTCCATTTTTCATTCCTAGAACTACGCCTTCCGCATGCTCTTTCATCTCCCTGTTGCTTGAGCTCTTTGGTAAAAGTCTGAAATAGTGTTCAATGTGTTTTGTCAAAAGCTTTGTCAAAGCGAATTGGTGTAATATTAGGCCTTTGTCAGCCTGAACTCACACCTGCCACACACAAGTCTTTTTGCCTTTTATGCACATCCAACTTGAGTCTCAGGCTAAAGGAACAGGAAAAGCCATGAGCAAAGCTATCCAGATGTTGTTCAGTCTGTGTGATAGTAAATTTTGAAAGTACCAGCTTTCCATTCAGATTATTGAAGTGGGAACTATATGAAAATTCCAAGACATACTGGCTTGCTGACATGTCTGGCCACTTCTGCATGAATTCTAGGCAGATGTACTGAGGTAGGCCATAAAGCTTTGATAGTGAGGAGCATTCCCGTCAACTCACTCTGATGAGGATCAATGACAACAGAGGAGCGGATGACATTTTTTCAATTCAGTGTCAGTTATACAAATTCATTCTTTGTGGTAGCTTTACTCAAGATTTCAGGGGGCTGGCATACCCATGCCTGCTGTCTTCTGAACACTCTAAAAATACAGTTCCAGGTGTATAGTGCTTTTTAATGAATAATTAAAATAATAATTCCTAATTGCTGCAGATAAGTAAAGATTGAGAAATAATTTGAAAATCCACATACTACCAAAGAAATCACATTTTACTTTTTTAAAAAATTGCTTTCACAAGAGCCATTTTAAGAGCTATAATCTCTACCTGCCTACAGTACATAGATATCTAATTTGTAAAGATCATGTGTGTAAGTGTGTGTGCACATAAATGTAGTACCCAAAGGGCTGGAAACAGGCAGTTGTGAGTCTCCCACGTAGGTACTGGTCTTCTGCAAGAACAACACTTTCTCTTAACTGTTGAACCATCTTTCCAGCTCTGAAACTCAATTTTGTTTTCAAATGAGTACTTTCATCCTGATGTTACTAGGAAGACATAGGCTTCAGAAGCAAAGGCAGGCACTCTGTGGGAAAAGGAAGGAAGGCGGGGCAGGTCTGTGACAGGCGTGTGCTGCAAACTCAGAACAGGTCCAGAGGAGCTGGACTGCGGGCAGTCAACAAGCAGGCAAGCTTGTTTTACACAGAGCTTGTGTAAAGCACGCTGAGCCATCCTCCTCCACTGGTCGCTTTCCATCACATTTGGGAAATATCAAAGCTAGCAAAGTCTCAATTGCAATTCTCTGGAATTTCAAATTAATAGTTTTTTCTAGCATGACTCAGATTTGCCAAAGCTGATTTTACTTGCTTTCTCCCTTCCTCCTCCCCGCCCCCACTCCATCCTCTTCCTCCAGCAGTGCTCACTGGCCATGCGTGCTGTATTTCCTCCTGTTTGAAGAGTCCTACAGCTGTAAGAACACATCAGAGTGTCAGACATCGAAAAGATGCAGTGGAGGCAAAGGGAGGTGTTGGTCACCTTTAACCAGGAGAATCAGCTCTTTTCTCTGAGCAAACCTCAGAGGCAGAGGGCTGAAGCTCCCTGCCTTTCTGTCCTTCCTTTGTCCGTTTGTTCCACGTTTCTTCTCTTGCAGTCCTTGGTGTATTGAAAGTACACATGCTTGGCGCTGGAGAGATGGCTAAGGGGTAAAGGGAACTAGCAGAAGGCTCAGGTTTGATTCCCAGCACCTACATGATGGCTAACAACTATCTGTAACTCCAGTTCCAGGGGAATCGGATGCCTTCTTCTGTCCTCCATGGGCATTGCACTGTACGGATGCACTTACACACATGTAGGCAATATGCTCATACACATAAAATAAAAATAATAAATGTTTTTTAAAGTACACGTTAAAATTATCGATTTTAAAAATGCGGTACAGGAGCTGGGGAGATGGCTCAGGGTTAAGGGCACTAGCTCATTTTGCAGAGGAATGGGATCAATTCCCATTTCCAGGGAAATTCGAAGCCCTCTTCTGACTTCCGTGGGCATTGCATGACATGGGTGCACTTACATGCATGTAGGCAATACACTCGTATGCATAAAAATAAGAATAATAAATAAAATAGTTCTTAAAAATTTTTTTGAAAATAAAACTGCATTGCAGTCCTAATATTTATTTCACAAACCAGTAATCATGAGTTATACAAAAATACAGTGATATGTTTAAGTTCATTTGTGGGAAGATTCAAAGTCCAAAAGCAAGGCTCTTAGGAATGGAGAGTTTAGGATGAGCAGTTCATCCCAGTTCTTACTGCGGGTCCTAGGCAGCCACTTCGGGGGAAGTGGGGCGGTAGAGCTCTGAATCTCCCCAGTGCTTCTCCGTCCTTCGTTCCCTTCTCCTGTCATTTGTTTGTTGTTGGTTTAACACCTGATTTAGACCTGAACCAGAGGTGACCACAGGCAGTGTGTGTCGGTGACAGCAGACCTCGGGTTTCTCGCCCTCTGTGCGCCTCCGGGATGGGAGGATGGGTCCTTGGCCCTGCTGCTTGCTGGGGAAGGAAGGAACAGAGTTGTGGATCTGAGCTCTCCGCCCACCGGACCGGACTCCCCGCTCCCAGCAGCACCCCCTCAGCCTTTGTCATGATTTTTTTTTTTTTTTAGATGTTAGCCATTTTGATTGGGGCAAGAGGAAATCCCACAGTAATTTTAATTTGCATTTCCTTGATGCCAAAGATGTTGAATACTTTAAAAAATACTTCTCAGACATTTGCGCTTCATCTTTTGAGAACTGTTTACTTCCTTGCCTTGCTCCAGTTTCTAACTGGGGTGTTTGTTTTTACATGTTTAATTTTATAGTTCTTTATATATTCTAGATAATAGCTATTCTAGATAACATCTAGAGATGTATCACTGATAGAGATTTTTTCCCATTCTATAGGTTGCCTCTTCACTCAAATGATAGCGTCCTTTAAAGTACAAAGGATTTTCAGTTTTATGAGGTCCCATTTGTTAATAGTTGGTCTTCTGCCTGTGCCATAGGAGCCCTGTTCAGATAGTCCTTTCCTGGGCCTGTAAGTTCCAGGGTATTCTCTATTTTTTCCACCATCAGGTGCATCAGTTCAGGTCTTATGTCCTGGTTCTTGGTCCATTTGGAGTTGAGTTTTGTTCAGGGTGAGAGACAGGGATTTAGTTTCATTCTTATGCGTGTAAGTATCCAGTTTGACCTGAACCATTTGTTAAAGATGCAGTATTTTTTCCAATGTACAATTATTACATTTTGTAAAATTTGTCAAAACTCAGGTGCGGGTGGAGAGATGTCTCAGCAGCTAAAAGCACTAGCTGTTCTCACAAAGGACCTGGAATCAGTTTCCAGCACCCATATAGTAGCTGACAAATGTCCATAGTTTTAATTCTAGGGGACTCGATGCCTTCTTCTGGCCTTCAAAAGCATTGCATGCGTGTAGTGCACCTGTGTGCATGTAGACAAAGCATTCATACAGAATAAAATAAAAATAAAGAAAACATTTCTTAGAAATCAGGTGACTCTACGTACATGAACTTAAATCTGAGTGCTCAATTCTATTCCATTGATCAATGTGTCTGTTTTTAAAAAATAAAAATTTATTTATTATTTTTATTTTATGTGTCTGAATGTATTGCCTGCATGTATGTAAGTGAACCTGTGTCATGCAGTGCCCATGGAGATCAGAAGAGGGCATCAGACCTCCTGGAATTGGAATTACAGATGGTTGGTTGTTAGCCATGATGTGGGTACTGGGAACCGTCCACTGACCCTGGTCCTCTGCAAGAGCAGTTTGTATTCTTAACCACTGAGCTGTCTCTCCAGCCCCAGGGTGTCTGTTTGAGGCCAGTATGGTGCATACTTATTCACATCGTTCTGTAGTATAATTTGAAATTAGGAATAGTGATAATTCCAGCTCTTGTTTTACTGTTCAGGATTGTTTCACTATCCTGTATTGTGTGTGTGCATGCATGCGTGTGTGTGTGTGTGTGTTTGTGTGTGTGTGTGTGTGTGTGTTGCTGTATGAAATCTGAGATTATTTTTCCAATTTCTGTGAGAATTTTTTTTTCGATGGAGGCACTTAGTGCTATTAGCTTTTCTCTTACAGTTGCCTTCATTGAGCCCCATAGAGCTTGGTATGTTCTGTTTCTTTTACACTCAGTTCTAGGAATTTAAAAGTTTTCCTTGTTGATTTTTTTTCTCTTGACCCAGCTTTCATTAAGTAATGTGTTATTTAGTTTCCATAAGTTTGTGTACTGTTCCCATTTCTATTGTAGTTGATATCTAGCCTTATTCTTTTGTGGTCAGATAGAATACAGGATGTTATTTCAAGTTTCCCAAATTTGTTGAGACTTTTATTGCCCTACTATGTGGCTGATTTTGGAGAAAGTTCTATGGATGGCTGAGAAGAAAGTATATTCCTTAGTGTTTGGGTAGAATATTCTATAAAGGTTTGTTAGGGCCACTTGATTTATAGTGTTATATAACTCCAGGGTTTTTCTATACCTTTTTTTTGGTCTGGATAATTTATTCATTGATGAGAGTGGGGTACTGAAGTCATTCACTCTATTGTGTTGGAGTCAATCTGTGTTTTTTTAATCTAATAGTGTTTCTGCTATGAAATTGGGTGCCTCTATGTGTGGTGCATGTATGTTTAGTACTGCAATCTGCTCTTGGTGCATTTTCTCCTCTAATGAGCATGAAATGTCCTTCCCTATGTCTTCTGACTAGTTTCAGTTTGAAGCCTATTTTGTCAGATATTAGAATAGCTGCCTCTGCTTGTTCCTTCTTTCTACTTGCTTTGAAATATCTTTTTCTATTCTTTTACCCTAATGTGATATCAGTGGTTAACAATGAGATGTGTTTCTTGGAGGTAGCAAAAAAAAAGGGGGGGAGAATCCTGTCTTCTAATCCAATCACTTAGTCTGTATCTTTTACTGGAAAATTGAGGCCATTAATAATAAGAGTTCTTTTTATTGGGAAGTTGAGACCATTAATAGTGAGAATTATTACTGATCATCAATGTTCATTTATTTGTTATGCTGTGGTGGCAGTGGTGATTAACTGCTCTGGAATTACTTTTTCTTATGCCATCTTGGGTATGTTTAATCTTCTCTTCAGGACAACATATTCCTTCTGCTATCCTCTGTAGAAGGAGGAACAAAGCGGGGGAGGGAAGGACGGAGGGGGGATGGAGGGGCTATTTTAGTGAGGCAATAAGTGACTTAGAAATAGTTTTACTAACTCAAAGCTGACTTAGTGGACAAAAATTCCTGAAAAATTATGAACAGTTCTTCTTTTTCCTTCAATTACAACATTAGATGCTGGAAATGGTGTGGGCAGGCATCTGTGTTCTTTCAGGACCTGTATGACATCTTTTTGTTGTTGCTGTTCTGTGCATTTCCTGTTTTTACTATTACATAATATGAGGAGTTTCTTTTCTGGTACTACACAGTGTTCTGTACACCTCTTGATCCTGGATGGGTATTTCTGTCCTTCGATTTGGGGAATTTCTTTCTATGATTTTGTTGAGAATATTTTCTGTGTCTTTGACCTGGATTTCTTCACTTCTTTCCTTGATCCCAAGACTTGTCTTTTTATAGTGTCCCACAGTTCCTGCATGTTCCATCCCTGTTGTTTTATATTTACCATGTTCTTTGACTGAGTGATTCAGTTCCTTTGCTTGTCTTTGAGATTTCATATTCTCTCTTCCACTTAAGCTTCTTGTCTGACTTCTGGGTTTTAGTGCTGAGTTTTACTCTAACCTGCTTTTCTGACAGACACGCCCTCTGTAATCTCGTCTTGTTTTGCTCATTCCCTTCCCTGTCTGTTTGTTTTCTTTGCCTGTCTGTTTTCCCTGTCTGCTTTTGCGTTCTGATTCGCTCTTTTATTCATATCCTCACTTGATTCCTTGAGCGTATTCACAACCGCTATTTTGAGCCCACTGTCTTGGCCTGGTTGCCTTTCTCAAGGAGCATTAGTCCGATGAGGTGCTTATTTCTGGAGGAGACATATTGTCTTGGTTATTCGTGTTGTTTTGTTTCTGCAGTGGGACCTAGACATCTGGAGTTGGGTCGTTGGTGGTGTTTCTCGGTATGAACAGCAGTGGAGAGGGAACTCGGTGTAAGCCATGGTCTCAGTTCAGCTATGGTTAGATGCAGCTTCTGAGCCTGAGTTTCTTGGACAGATTCCATTTGGTCCTGGATTAGGGTGGGAGGGGCTGCTCCTAAGTGAGTGCTTGGTCAGAAAAGTCAGTGTTGATTTTGATTGGAGGCATAAGGATGATTCCAGTTTGGTGGTAACAAAGGAAACATGCAAACATGTTTCTTGACGGAGTCTGTTGGACTAAAGCAGAGGATGCAGGACTCCAGCTATGCCTGGGAGCGTGGTGATGACTGAAAGGACAGACGAGTTTCTGTAGAACTGACCAAAGTGTGCTACTATGAAGGTGGCACATCCCACCAAGCCAGGCCGGAGAGTGTGGGGCAGTGGAGATGGAATGCTGGGATCTTCAGAGTCAGTCAGGTGAGTCGGGCTGTGTGACCTGCACTAGCCTTGAGAGTTGGGATGGAAGACCGAATGCTAGGGTCACAGAACTCGCCAGTCAGACAGGTGCATGGGGTACATGACCCAAGCTGGACCTGGGAAGGTACTGTTCAATTTTCTTGATGGGGGTATAGCTGTCTGTAAATTAATGCAGCATTGATGCATTTCATACATACTTTATTTTTTGCTGAAATAGAATTTTTATTTATTTATCTGAAAAAAATTTCAGACATTCATAAAAATAGAATAATATGAGGAGCCACATATATCTGTCACCAGCATTTTCCCCAACAGGCAATGCACTGCAAAATATGCACTTGTGGAAATGGTTGAGAGCAGGAGAGCTGGGTGATCTCACTGCATGGCCATCGCTGGTTTGTATGTGTGTATCACTCAGCAACACTTCACACGCCCATACCCACAGGAGAATTTGTGAGTGTCTTTAAATCAGAAACACTGATGTATTGCTGAGGAAAGGAAGATTATAAAACAAACAAGGCTAGAATGACCCTAAATTCTTACTCTGATTATTTTTAATTTAAAACTTGTAAGTAGCTTAAACACATTGGATGACCACTATAAGTAAAGACAGAAAAACCACTGGCTAAATACAGAATATTGTTTCCCACATAGCTATTTGCTTTACTAGCAGCTGTGTGTATGTGTGTGTGCGTGTGTGTCTGTGTGTGTGTGTGTGTGTGTGTGTATACAGAAATATTCTATAAATGACATTGGGACCATTTGCAGGTAAAGAGGAATGAGAGAACTTACATCTTTTATTTTGTGGTTCACCTTAGTGGGCTCTAGAGGTTAGGGTAGCCTCAAAAACTACTGGAACTGCATAGTTTCAGAGAGCCCCTTCTTCTGAATATTCTCCTCACACCATTTTGAAATTATTCACTCCTCAACAAAGTCTCCACATTTTCATTTTGCAAGCCTGGTAGCTATTCCTGTCCCAGACCTTTTGGGGGACAAGCCATTGTTCCTGGAATAGTATGATTAGATATTAATGGTGTCTCAGTTACGTACTTCATGTCTGAGACTTATCCACTAAGAAGCAAGGAGAGAGGATGGAGAGATGCCTCAATGGCTAAGAGCTTGTTGCACAAAATAAGGATCTAAGTTCAAGTCTTTGGCATCCATGAAAAAGCTGAGTGTGGCTGTGTTACTTCCTGTAGAGGGAGGAGAAGAGAGGACCACTGGAGCTGTCTGGCTCCAGCCTAGCTTTGGATCCAATGTGAGACTCTGGGTCCAAAGAATATGGTAAACCGTGACACAGCAGGGAGTGCAGCTTCCTTCTCTGACCTGTGCACATTCATACTGACACATGCGTGTGCATGTACAGCACACACACACACACACACACACTTTGTTTTTAATGGGGTAGATGCTAGTTGCCTTTGTTTGATGCTGCTGTAACAGAACAGTTAGCACATATTAATTTATAAACAACACATACGCTGTTCACACTTCTGGGGAGTGGGAAGTCAAAGGTTAGGGAACCAGTAGATTCACCATCCACTGGAAGATCCCTCTCCGCTCCAGTGACAGCACCTTGGAGAGCATCCAGCAGCAGAAGAAGCCAGGTATTCACACATTCCTCCTCTGGCTCTTTGACAGAGGCACTAATTACGCATACAGGCTCTTCCCATCATCACATTGGCATTTGGGTTGAAACATATGAATTTTGAGGGTGAAAGGAAACAAATATTCAACCTTCAGGCCACAGCATTGGACTTCAGGAGATTTCTGAGTTGTGTGTCACAGATGAGGAAAGTTAAGACTCTGAATAATGCTGAGAGTAGACCTTGAGGCAGGGTGGACCCGCTGTGAAGCTGTGTGGGTCGGATCCGTGCTGGAAAGGAAAGGCAGACTCCTGCAGATGGCCATGTGACAGGACTAAGGTGGAATTTCCAGGGCTTCCTCTTTCATTATTTTGCATCATTTCCCTGGGTCAGACATTGTTCAAGTTCAATCATTTTTACAGCCCATGAAAGCATTTATTTTGTAACTTTGATAGTACTTTCTTAAGAATTTGAGCACACACTGATCTCAACAGCAGGTTATTCTTGCTTGATTATTTCCTCAAAGATTTGGAAATTTAACTCAAATGATTTTCCAATAAATAACATTTTACTTTTTTTGTTCAGATTAATCTGCTTATGGACTAGGGTGATAATTAAACAGGTTAGATCACATGGAAATTCAAGAAACCTTATGATATTATGAAAAATTTGATACACTCTCTGCAGGCCTCTGTTCTGAGGAGGCGGATTTTACCCCTAGGATCCTCAGGAAGATCCTGGTTCACACCTGCAGGCAATGGGATTTCATATAATATCTTTTAATCATGTTTGGATCCACACTCCTCTCTGCCTCCCCTGTCCCCACGCAATTCCATCACGCATTCTTAAGCATATGGCCTGTAGAATCAAATTCGTGCCCCCAAGTGCCCTTCGGAGCGGGTTCATCCACTGCAGCCGGATCAACCTATCAACAGTCTCAACTTTCAGTGAGACAGACTCTCCCCTCCCAGCTGCGATGTTGCCAAAAAACTCCACATTTTAAAGAACTTACAAGGGTGTCACCAAACCTATTAAGCACTTGAGGCTGGTAGCTCATAGTCACATTTTCCCAACCTGTAAAATGCCTGCGTTTGTAAGTTGTCAGAGAATTTTGATTTATTTCTGTGTAGGAAGCAAGACTTCAAATGCTCTATCATAAAACCTATTTTTAAATGTTTCCTATCTGGACAGTAAACTTGCAAAGCAGAGTTTCCCTCAGCCCATAGCCTATGCAGCACATATATGCCATCTTTTAGAAAGGATTTTAGTCCTGCTCCAATATAGTACTGGTCTTTAGAAGGCACTTTATAGAAGTCAGACAGGTATCAGAATATGGGTTCTAAAGGTAAGATGTGGTTTTGTGGACAGTGGGGCTGGCAGATATTTACCTTGTGCTACAATCACACCCACTGAATCAGAAGCTATTTCGTTCTCCAGGGCAGGAAGAAGTTAAGAATGTTACCTTAGCATGTAGATAACTCCTCAAAAAAGAACCAGGGCTGGAGACATGGCTCAGTGGTTAACACTGATTGGGCCTGGAGAGATGCTCAGTGATTAAGAGCATTGGCTGCTCTTGCAAAAGACCCAGGTTCAGTTCCCAGTACCAGTATGGCAGCTAACAACTGTCCTTGACTCCAGTTCCAGGAGAGTTTTTCTCCAGTGCGTCAACTTGAGAAAGTAGTGGAGAGAAGCAATAAATAACTCTAATTGTGGAAATTCTTTCATATTCCCTTAATGGTAGATAAAAGAAAACAGGTTATCGTTTTCTGTGTAAAAGTGGTTTCTTTTGTTTGGTTGGTTTTGGTTTTGGTTTGTTTTGTTGCCAATGTTCAGACCGCAGGAACGACACAAGGAAAGGCTCCTTGACTTTGTCACATCAAGATCTACCCACAGCCCAGGCAAATGAGCCCTCTCCAGTGCCCTGAAATGTATTAGTTCCTCCTTCTTAGGGCCACTAGGCAGAAAACCCAGGAGTCAGGGTGTGAAGCCACTGGCAGCTGCTGGCTGCCATGCAGGGGAGCGGCCTCCCAGTGTCCTGGAGGTGTGGCTGCAGTGCATGCCGGCAAGAGGCAGGCTCAGGTTCCCTCGGGAGCAGGAGGCTGGATTTCCGGGTCCAGGAGGAACATAAAAAGGGATTTCAGATGTAGACTTCTTAAAATCAAGTTAAAAACGGGCAAATTATCTGTTGTATTCTTGCAGCACCCAGGCTGGCCTGGACCCGAGGCACATCCTCTCCCCCACAACACCAAGGGAACAGGGAAAGAGGCAGAAGACAGGCCGCCCGAGGAGGGGGAATGCCTTGGTTACTAGAGTCTCCCCAGGAATGACAAGCCCGGGAAGGGCTGGGCACTGCTGGCCTGGGTGGACGGGGACAGGGCAGTGCCAGACACAGGACTCTGTGCAGTGGGGCAGAGGGTACAGAGCCTGTGTGGCTGGAGGTCCGCTGAGGCAGGCCCAGGGGCATGCTGAGCGTCACCTCGCCTTGCTCACGACCAGCTGCTCTGCTCTTGGCTGTCGCTTGGCCAGCTTGGCTCTTGGGAAGGGAAACCCTGCAGTCCAGAGCGGGGGCAGGCCAGGCTAAGACAAGAGGGCTGCTCTCCTAATTTTCCTCAGAGGACGGGATTTGAACCCTGTGATCTGTAGGGTCTTGGGCCTAAGGTCTTAGGCTTGGGGGCAAGCAGTGAATGCCACGGCATGGGCAGCCTGAGCAAGCAGAGGGAAGCTGCCCCCGTCTGCCGCGGAGCTGCGTGTGACCTTTACTCCCGAGGGCATGACACCCGACTTATCACCTCCTCACGTTGGCTGACTGGCGCACCCACCTGGGGCTCTGGACGAGTGTCAGAGAGCTGGCACACTAGGAGTTCTGCTCCTGGGGGACGGACGCCTTCCCCTTTAACAGCCTCCTTCAGGAGGCTCAGACACGGTTGGAATGAGACACTGCGTGCAGTCTTGTGGGTCACGGGAAGCTCACCCAGACTGTTATCATCTTGGGATCTGCAGTGCGCGGCTGCTCCCTGGGGTCAGTGCACAGCAGTGCTGAGAGATGAGCCCCTTTCGTCAAGGTCTGGACTATGTCTGGCTTAATAGATTTGAAGAAAAGCCAGCGATGCTCAGGCAGGTGGGCTCCCCATTTTTCCATCGGTGCCTGGCAGGGCAGAAGCACAAATGTCCGGAGGTCAATCCTGGGCCGGTGTCACGTTTCCGTCTGGGTATCCGTTGCTGTGAGCTACGCTGGTCTCCGAGTCCAAGACAGGCAGGGCACGCGAGCACAGAACAGAGCCAGCGTTCCACGGGCCACTGTCCTCCAGCGAACTTCTTCACTTTCTGCCCAGCGCCACCTTCCTCGCTCCCGCCTCCCACACTGGGGTGGGGGTAGGAGGTGGTGTGGTGTGGTGTGGTGGTGTTGTCATCTACCCAGCCCGGAGCACACCAGCTCTGATACTGCCACAGTTACCTCTTTGCAGTTTATATATGATGATACAAAAAGGAAAATGTCACAAACATAGTAATCCTTAAGAAACTTTATCATTATTATTAATTAATGTATTTATTTTTATTTTAAGTGTATGTGTTTTGATAGCATGTATGTGAGAGCACCCATTTGTGTGCAGTGCCCACTGAGGCCGGAAGGTGTTGGCTTCTCAGGAACTAGAGAAGTCAATGACTATTAGCTTCCATGTGGGTGCTGAGCACCAAACCCAAGAACAGCCGCTGATCTTGACTGCTGAGCCGTCTCTCCAGTCCCCTATTATTATCTTTAATGTTCTATTTGAGACAAGGTTCTGCTGTGTACCTCAGGCTGCTCTTGAACTTGCATCATCTTGTGTAGCATTGGGAATTTTGGATTATAAGTGCACATCACCAGACTCCACTCCAGAAATTTCTTTGTTTTGTGTTTTCTCTTTCAGTGAAATTTTTTACTTTTATGACAAATGGGTACGACTTATTATGTCATATGTCTCTCAAAAATAGTAAACTATTTTGTAATCATTGGCCAGAATTCCTTCATTATATGACTAAAGAAATATATCGACTGTGAAGGAGCATTTTCATATTTTCCCTATTGATTTTTTATTTGTCTTGCTTTGTTTGATTTTTGTGAGTTTTTAAAAAATCCTTATAATCAGGGTCCTTTGTGTGAGCATTGGATTGAAACTATCTATTGGAGCCTATTGGGGTCATCAGTGGGTACAAAACTGAAGGGAAGCACGTATCCTGGCTCTGAGTCTCTCAGTAGCAAATAGTCCAGCAGCGAGGGGTGGGGCCCCAGGTCCCCATGGCTGCCTTGATGGACTTGTTCTTAAGTAGACCCAGTATAGACTTTGGTTCCTGCTGTGAGTCCATGATCTCTGTGGTTGTCTGTATCTTGCTCAGAAGAGGGCATTTCCCAGCCCTTCTCCCTATCTTCTAGCTCTTTCTTTCTTCCTGTCCCCTTTTTGACAGTGCTCCCTAAGGCTTAGAGCCAATGATATAGAGGACTTGTTTAGGGCTGAGCACTCACCTGCTGCATATTCTCAGCCCTTTGCAGTCCTGAGCAGTCACCACCGTTCACTAGAGATGGACCGTTCTGTGATTAAGGCTGAGACTTGTATTTGTCTATAGATATAAACATAAATATTTAAAAGGTAGTTTGACCTTTTGCCAGTTTAGCTAAACAACAGTTCAGTTCCCTCCTACAGCCTATGACATCCCTTCCATCCCCAACTTGTGGTTTTGAATAGATAAAAATGGTTTTTAAATGTTAAAAAATTAAATCCCCTAAAGAGCATTTCTCAGCTCAAAATTTTACCAGCCATTGAAGATAAAAAGCTTATTTTTGAGAGCTTTCAGCATTACCATGATAACATAAAAGTGTGGATGCATTACTATTTTTTCATGAAGCGACCACTGGGATGTCAGCATGGCTAGACCACAGTCTAGTTCGAGGCTCTTCATTCTTGGAAGGAGAGACAGGCATTTTTCAGATCACCTCTGATTCACGATTGCAATGACGATGAGGAGAATGAGGTCCCCCCACCGCCCCCAGCTTGCCTGGCTTGCCACCTAGCAGATGAGGAAAATGAGGTCCCCCACCGCCCCCAGCTTGCCTGGCTTGCCACCTAGCAGATGAGGAGAATGAGGTCCCCCACCGCCCCCAGCTTGCCTGGCTTGCCACCTAGCAGATGAGGAGAATGAGGTCCCCCACCGCCCCCAGCTTGCCTGGCTTGCCACCTAGCAGTTCCAACCTTGCTACACAAAAATAGAGATGTGGCCAGTGGCCTTTAAAGACCTTTAATCGTCTTTGTCGTGGGTCTTCCTGCTCTTGAAGTTTATCTCAGCTCCATCTCTTCCTTAACAAAACCCATCTTTTTCTCATGGTACTAAGAGACTTGTGGGGAGGAATCTGAGACACAATTTTAAAGCTGACCCTTTAAGACTGCTGGTCAGGAACCCATTCTGGCTTGCTCTGTCCGGGCAGTGCCCTGATGTAGAATCAGCTCTGCTCTGAGTGAGGCAGACTTAGAGAGACATTCCTTCCCTTTATACAGGACATTTGCAAAGATGAAAAACTGAATGCAGCTTCGTATCTTAGGCTTCAAGTTTGGGGTGTTGCTGGACAAAGAGGAAAATCACTTACCTCAAGTAGTTGTGCTTTTTAGGTCATGTTGGCTGCAAGAAGAATGTTGGATGGAGACAGCCCCGCCCCATTTCCTTCACTGCTAACGTGTGCTGGTGTGGTGCTAGAGGAAGACGTCGTCTTGTGTTGGAGTCTCTGAGGGACACAGCCTCATGAAGGAGCATCTTGCCAACCTGGGAGGGCAGCAGCCTCTCTCACAGTAAATTTATAACAAGACAGTGACTTTTGTGGGGTTATTATAGTCTCTCTTTGTAAGGGTTATAGTTAAAATGTGGTAGTGTTTGTATAGTAAATAACGATTTTTACAGCTCAGTTATAAAAACTTACTTATGTCTGAAATTTGATATACAAGCTTTCCAAGTGCTTTTCTTTCAAACAGAATTTTTCAAAATGGTTAATAAAACTGGTCTAATTTTCTTGAGTTATATGAGGATTTTGGAAAAACAGAAATGTGTCATTTGTATGATGTCTCTAACACTTTTTCTCAGTTGGCCTTGAGTTTAAACAAGATGTTAGAGAATTTGCGTGATTTAAGATGAGCTTAGATGGTTGGGAAGAAATGATATTGTGCACAGTGTTAGACTAGAGAATAGGAGAGAGGCAGGCAAGCTTCATATTTAACTTTCTGTGGCCCTGGAGTAGGAGCCCCATGAAACAATTAGCACCATGCATTTTTATTATGTATTTTAGTCCTCTGAGTGCATAATCACCTGCTCATGTCTATCGGATAAATAATGTGATTTCTATTTCACATTTGCATTGTTAATTACAGTATACTGCAGGAGGGAGATTCCAAGCATCTGTTATTAATAGAATGTAATCTTTCTGAATAACAAGGACACTTTAAATAGACAAGAGAATGCTCGCTTTATTGGTGGCCACCCAGATCCGTTGACAGCTGTTTGTTTGGCCATTAAGGTGGATGTTGTTGGAACAGAGGGAGAAACCACAGCATGTGTTGAAACTGTCCAGATAGGACATGATGTGTCTTACAGCCTGACAAGGGTTTGCAGGCTTACCTTGAGAAAGGAGGCACACATTTTCTAAATGCAAGCGCAATAAAAATATATTCATGTTGTAAAGATGAAAGCTCGTATCCGTGAGTTCCTTTCTAGAGCAGGACAGCCTCTAGTGTGTGGACTCAGTTGGAAAGGCCTGTGCAAGGCAGCCTCAGGTTCATTAGCATCAGTTTGCAAAGGCAACTCTTTGGAGCAGCATTCCCTCTCTCCCACCTCCTCACTTGGGGCCTGGTTGAGAGGTGATGTGGTGAGGAAGGCCTTAGACTAAATGTCCAGGTCCTGGGAATTCTCCAACTGATCATTGCCATCCCCACTCTGGTGATGACTATGCTCCCTGAATAACGGGGTGCCTGACACTGCCCTCCCAACCCCAGAGGTTGCACCAAGTGTTAAAGTACAGTAACTGGGCTGTGAAAAGCAGGTGTAGGATATAAATTCAAGTAGCCACGGGGCTGCCTCCTGAGAAGGCTCCAAGTTCATGCTCGGTGCCTGTTCTTCCTGGCAATAGATTTTATGGCATTGTCAGGCACTCCTATCAGAACATAGAACAGGTCTTGCAGGAAGGGGATTGACCACCCTAAAGAAGCTCCATGACTTACTCTTAATTAATTCTCCCATTCAGTCTCAACCTGATATAGTCTCCACTGCATAATTCCAGCACATTGAGAGTATTAAGTAATGGAATCATGAAGTATGTAACCATTAAAGACTGGTCAATCTTCCACTAAGCATAAAGTTCTCTAGAGTCGTCCAAGCTGTTGCTTGTATCAATAATTTAGTCCTTTTTTTTCTTTTTTGCTGTATAGCATTCCATTGCAAGAATGTGCTGTTGATCAAAAAACTCATGGGTTACACCTAGTCTTTGTCTATTATAGATGCACTGCTATGAGCCTTTGTGTGTAGTTTTGTATGAATATGAGTTTTCACCTTCTTTAAAAAATTTTTTTTAGTATTTTTGTTTTATAAGTGTATTGCCTGCATATGTGTAAGTGACCCATGTTGTGCAATGCACAGGGAGGTCAGTGGCTGGCGGGTCACCTCTCCAGCCCTAAGCTTTCATCTGCTTAGAAGAAACATGCAAAGACACAAATACTGGTTTCTTCTATGCACATGTGCTAAGAGTGTCAGGAGCCGGCAGACTGTCTTCCAGAACGGCTGCTCTTGCATTCCAGCATGGATGAGATAGGCGGTTGTTTGCTTCTGACCAGCAGCCAGCATTATGAGTGCTTTTCCTTCAGCCATTTCAGTAGGTTGGCTCTGCATTTCCAGACTGAGTAACGATATCAAACATGCTTTCATGAAATATGCACTCTATAGATTCTCTTGAGGGAAGTTTCCATTCAAGCCATTTGTCTGTATACAAAATGAGCGTATTTGTATTATTTAAATTTACTTTTGATGTATGAGTGTATTGTGTGTGCATGTTAGTATGTTGGGCTGCAGGTGGAAGTATTCGTGGCAGTGTGTGTGTATGAGGACGGACTCAGGTGTCATCCTCAGAAATGTCATCCACTTTTTACGAGATGGGGTTTCTCAATGGCCTGGAGCTCACCAGTTAGCCTAGTCTGACTGGCCAGGGAGCCCCGTACTGGAACTGCAAATGTGCGTTTTCCGTGTGTGCTGGGGGTGAGCTCAGGTCCTCTGCCTGCAAGGTAAGTGCTTTCCTGACTGAAGCACCCTCCCATCCCGCCAAATGAACTTTTGAAGAAATATTTTCTCTCTATTTAGAACTTATATGAATAGAAATATCCCATTAATATATGTCAAAATATGCAACTTAAATTAATAAGAGAGCATTCCGTTTAGCTTTAACATAAGTTCAAAATGTTATTTGACTTGCAAACCTTTCCTTTTCTAGGTTTGCATTTCTCTTAATCCAGATACATATGAAAATTTTTAGGAAACTACATTTAAAATTTTAGGTGTTCAAATGTTAAACAGTAAATTTAAGTTATTTGTGTAAAATAAAGTTTATGCTAGTTTTACTTTTAAAATATGATTAAAGCACAAATTTCCTTCAATAAAAAAGAAAATGTTGACTTAAATTAAAGAAACTTCAGAAGGAGGATTTTTTTTTTACAGGGTTTTACTATGTAGCCCGGGCACCTGGAACTCACAGAGATCTGCCTGCCTCTGCCTCCTGAGTACTGGGGCTAAAAGCACGTGCCATCCTAGAAAGAATTTTATTTCTTAAATATTCCCTTCTTTTAAAGATGCCAGACCTGAGTACCTGGCTTCCCTGCTTCAGGTCCCGCCCTATGTAGCCTGGCTGTGCCTGAGTCCCGCGCTTCCATCCTCCTCCTATGGAGAAGACTCTAAGCAGCCTAGAGGAACAGTTTATATCAAAACATCCCTTTCCAGTTGTCCCTGACGTTCCTGGGACCCAGACATCTCTGCCCAAAGAGACAGAGTCTGCCTCTTGGCCTTTTCCACGGTATCCCAGTCACCTTTCTCAAGAACGAGAAGGCTTCTGATAGGTCCACTTCTTGGCCCCAAAGGTGCCAAAGGTGATTGTTTGTGGTTGTGGCCCGAGTTTGCTTTGTGTGCTGGGGTTCCGAGTTCCTTATTCTTCCATCTGAGGCTATATCCGTCCAGAGGAACGCAGGTAGAGGTAGAACTCAGGCTGGGGGAGGGATAGAAGGTGGGGAGTAACTGTAGGATCTGGCCTGTTCTTTTCAAATGATTATGAAGCTTCCATAAAAAACACATTTCCTCCTACAACTGAAAATTCGCCTATGGCACAGCTGAAATATTTCCATTTGCTAATTTGCATGGTGCATTTCACATCTTAGTGGAGATACTCTCTGACAATTCCCGTAATGCTTAGTCTATACTGTGCAGTTTAGAATTTGATTATATTCTGTCATGTACATGTGCTTTTGTTCTATAGGAGTTTTATTTTGTCTCCATATACGACAAGTCTCAAGAGATAGAAAATAAGACAGGCTGTTATGTTGTATACCAACTGTGACTATCAGAATTTTTGAATACAGAGTAGATAGTAAATACTGCTTGATTGATCAACTTACAGTGTCTTATAAATATGTTAAATGGGACATAAAAGACCGTAAGTTGTGGGAGAAAAACAAGAATGTCTCAGGGACACAAGACAGTACAGATTTCAGGAAGGGCGTATCAAGACAAAGACCTGGTACCTGACTTAACTCAGGACAGACTTGAAGGAGTCTTCACAGATGTTCCTCCATCCCCACATTTGGCACTGTGGGTTTCTAAGAGCATGTGGGGACCAAAACAGGCTTTTGTGGGCAGGGATCATTTTAATTGTGAAAACAGTGGCAAAAGCTAGCGACTGAAAGGGCTTTGTCATTTCACAGCAAAAAAGTTTTGTTTTGTTTTGTTTTCACAGCAAACAACTTGTTTACACCCAAATCAATACTCTGCAAACAAAACGGCTACATGTATTGCTGAGAGGATTGCATATCAGGGACTCTGCTTTTGCTATTAGAGCATAAGCAGTAATAATTTCCTCTGCCTCTACTAGCACATACCCCCTTGAAAAAGTTATACAAATCAGTTTATTCGCCTCAAAATCAGCTTCTCTTGTTTTTCTAGGATTCGTTAAGTGGATTCTGATAGCTGCTGCCGTTATTTTCCTTCACGAAGTGCTGCGATCTCATCTGGCTGTTAGACTAGACTGCTCACGCCAACTGTCTAGAAAGACAGGTCTACTCTGAGAATGCACCAAGGTTCCCCAAAGCAGTGTATCTCAGTGTGTGGTACTGATTCCATGTAGGTCCCTGAGACTCTTCCCATGAAAGGAATTGCCATTTCCCGTCTCAGTTTGGCTCTTTCATGGACATACCGTGAAAGCCGCCAGAGGCACAATAACAGCATCGTAACTGCTGGGTAACAAACAGCATGCACTGAAATTTTTAAATGAGCAAATATTTATAGCTATAAGTCACATAACCAAATTTTCTTTGGAATCCTTCACTTTTAAAAGTCTAAAAATGGTCCTGAGGACAAAGAGCTGAGGAACTGCTGGTTCAATAGCATAAACGGTTACCTATGTTTCCAGTGAATTTTTGAATACATCACTGTTGAATGGAAAATCACAGAGAGAATTAGAAGTTAGAAAGGTTGATTTATGAGGATACATAGAAGGAAGGACCTGGGACTTATCAACCCACAGAGGAGAAGCTATAGATGCTATACCATTGAGTCTGTGAAGGATTGCCACACAGAACAAGATGAAATAGGCTTGAAGTGCAGTGTACATGAGATCTAAACTGGAGATAAAGAGGAATTCCTCCACAGAGGTAGTCAGGCAGCAGTGGTTGACTGAGCAGGCTTCTGGAATCTCCCCCCTCTGGAAGTCTTTTAAAATGGGATAGATTTCCATCTGTCTGGGATGATTTAAATACAGTCATGCCAGAGGGCTGAGGGTATGTGTGTGGATGAGATGGTGTTTGGGCCCCCCTTCCAGCCCCTCAGTCCTATAATTAACTTGATGAAAGGAGCTGTGGCGATTTTCTGTGAAGGACTGAGACAGGAATGTGCTTGCTGATCTCCAGATAGGTCCAGTGTGGGAAAGTCCAGAGATTGGCCTCATGACTGGTAGTGGTTCAAAAGGATGACTGATGCTTGTAGGAGTCACTTCAGGTCAGGGTTAGGGGTACTGGGACCTAGATCCCAGCTGCAACTTCTTCACTGTCTAGGAAGAACAAATGGATATTATTCCAGTGGACCCTGGAATATGTCAACTATTAAATGGAGACGTTTGGGCAGAGAATGTTCATAAATCTGAAGTAAAGGAAAACAAAGTGCAATCCTTAATTTTATAAAGGGACAAAAACTAAACATCTGAATGGAAACTGAAAACAATGCTGTTTGTCAGCAACGTGTTTCCTCCTGACTGGGTACAAACACTTTGTTTTCTCTTGCAAAGTCAGCAGTGTTTCATTGTTTCTGGTTTTCAAAGTTACGTCACAATTTGGAGATTAGAGATTTAACTTGGCTTATAAAGGGTCAGAGATCCAGAGACCCAGATAGATTCCAAGGTAGTTTGTTTCCTTGGCTTATCACTTGAATTTCAATGAATGGTGCATCCGGGACAAACCACGAGGAAAGAATGGATATAAACTGCCAGGCTACCTCCTGTTGGATCCCTGACACGGCGAATCCAGCAGAAATCAGTGGGGCCATCTGAGATAGTGAGCTAGGTCAGAGAATACAAATGAGATTTTTCTAAATGGAGACCCAGCTGCTGTGGTCTTTGTTGACACTTAAAAAAAATTTGGATCACATATTATCTTGGTTGGGCTGATTGATAGAAAGCAGAGCAAGAGTTAGTGAAGCCCCTTGGTTACTTACAGAGACTGCAGGACAGACAATTTGATCAGATATCATTCAGGAAAACAAGCCTGGTGGGCAGCAGATAACCTCATTGTGGGAAATGATTCCCAGACTCTGTCTATCTCCAAAATATTCGGAGAGGCTACTGATCTCTCCCTTAACAAAGCCTTGGTGTTGAGTGAGATGGGGAGAGCAAATCTGGGGCACTGTTACACATAAGCACTCAGTCCCCGGAAAGAGGCGGGACGTGGGACGATTCATAGAGTTTTAAGGCAATAAACCTTAATTTTCCAAAATCTACATGGTATAAATACTCAAAATAAAGTACCTTGTAACTTTATTCTGTGGATCAAAATCAAGGAGAAGGGAGATGAAGGAGGGAGGGAGGAGAGAGGGACAGGGACAGGGCAGGCCGAGAGTCAAGGAAAGTCACTCTGGGAAAATTGGGCTTCCAGGAGATGCGTACTAAAAGGCCACATTTGCAGTTTTAAAATGAACTGGTTAATGCCCTCATTCCTTTTATCTAATCTTGCGGCTAACTTATCTAAACTAAACAAGGGAAGGTCAGGGTGAGAATAAAACCTTGTCATCACCTTCGTGGCTTCAGAAGGAAAGCTTATCTTCCTCCATTTTTGCAGTGCAAACTTGTAACTATGAAAATATGAGTGATCTTTATGGTCAGTAAAGGAAAATGTGTGTGTGTGTGTGTGTGTGTGTGTGTGTGTGTGTGTGTGTGTGTGAAGCAGCACTTAGGCTGTATATAGAGGACATAACAGTAGGACACTTGGCCTTCCCTTGTTAATCTAGATTGTCTTTTAAGTGATTACCACTGCCTGCTGCGCTAGTCACTCCCTTCAGCTTAGTTGTCTTCTAGCCAAAGTTTGGCTCATTTTCCAAGGTCCAGCTCCAATTCAATTACAACCTCCTTATCTCTTAGAGATCCAGCAGAATCCATGACCCTTACAATCCATTTTAAGACACTATGTTTGGACATTGTGTTAGCTACTTTTGCGTAGCTAAAATCTGAGAAAAACAACTTAAAGGAAAAAAGAGTTTATCTTGGCTCACAGTTTCAAAGCTTTCAATCTGTGGATGTGTGACCCCATGTGCTTGGGTAGGAGATTATGGCAGCCTGTGGTAAAGGAGGCTATTCCTCCCATGACAGACAGAAAACAGAGAAAAAAGGAATACAAGAAGGGGCCTTAGCAAGATTTAGCTCCTTAGAACAAATTCCCAGTGACTTGTCTCCTGCATTCAGGCTCTGCTGAGTTTCCAGACCAAGCATGCTTCAGTCTAATGAACACCATACGTTCAAACTGCCGCTGCCTTGTCCAGGACTTTGTGCGTCAGCTGTGCTTTTCACTTGTGTGCTCTCACAGGATGACTGGCAAGCTGCCTTGTTTTAGATTTGAGGATTATCTCTACTAATGGTTCAGTTGCTATCCTATTGAGTGTACGTTATCTAGTGCACATTTTCTAGAAACAGAACGATCCAGATGTTGTTAGTGCACCTTACTTTTCCACGTGTGCTTATTAGTTCTAGTCAGTAAAACAACAAGGCTCATGCATTCGAAGCTAGAGGTCACAGGAAAGCCTGTTTCTATGTGTATGTTTATTTTAGTAATTACAATTCAATAGGACAGGGGAAAGACTATGTGTTTGCACATGTGCGTGTATTTATGTGTGAAGGCCAAAATTTTTATCTGCATTTTTTTAGCCACAAACCACAGAAAATCCAGAACTGCTAGAACTGAACAGAACATTTCAAATATTAGATATAAACCTTTCAGGAATAATGTCTCAATTTTAATTTTAAAAAGAACAAAGAAGAAAATGACTAATGTAATTCCTTCCAACAAAATTTTCTTTTCTGTAAAAAAATCCTTGCAAAGGCTGATATATTTTCTAAGTTCTTATACTAATATTCACCTACTAAAAATATGTAAGGATGACATCTAAAAAATGATAAAATCACTAGCTTTCTTATTTTTTCTTTGTCCTTTAGGTGAGGAAAGTTACAAATTATTTTCAAGAGCGAAATATGACATTTTCACAGCTGAGTACTTTCCAACACAAATGTAAATTGCAGCTCAAATAACTTTTTCATTTTGTGAAAATAGTCTCTGTAGCTATACAAAGCATAATTTGACATTATAAGGAATGGGTGCTGGAGAGCTGGCTCAGCAGTCAAGAGCACTGGCTGCTCTTGCGGAGGGCAAGCGTTCGAGTCTCAGCACCCACATGGTGCCTAACAACCATCCATAACTCCAGTTCCAGGGGACCCGATTCCATCTTCTGACCCCACATGTCCCATAGACTTGACAGCGAGAGAAAAGGGATGGAGTCGTCAGTTGTTTCTTATTTTCTTCTTTAAAATATTTCTCATTGTTTTGCTTTTTTTATTTTAGCTAACTTGTGCTCTTTGTAGAAACTGTGTTGATCACATTAAGGAAAAGTATAGAACTTGTGACATAAAGAACTGTAGAAAAATTGACTTAAAAGCATTGGTCGTTTTATCTTTCATTCTCCTGAAGGTCTTAGGCTGGGGACTTTCAACCTTGATGTGAGCAAGACTCTCAGCATAGAAAGGATTCCAAGTTGGGTTAGACCACAATGAAGTGTGTTGAAAGCCATTAGCAATTAAGAGCATGGCTCTGCACCGATTTGCTTTATGGTGTGTTTCATGCGGCTCATACACAGCAGGTAATACACATGGATTCAGCATAAATTTAATTTTGCACATTAAGTAAAGTGCAATAGATAAATTATGCCTGAAGAGGAGCCACCAGCTGCCATAGCCACTTCAACTAATGCACCCCGGAGGTGCCTGAGCGCACAAGCTGAGTGGGGCCATTAATGCATCCTGGATATCTGCATGGATTCATTCATTGCTGGAGCCGGGACCAGCCTTCTGCTTGTCAGAGAGGAGTAAGGAAGAGGCTTGATTCAGCTTCCTGGGGCCAAGCTGCCCCCCTGGGTTCCTGAGAGTGCTCTGCCATGCCTGCTTTTCTTGAAGGGTCTGGTGCAAGGGTCCTAGTCAGACTTTTCTCACGAGCTGGGCAAATGCAGGGAGGGAGGGACCCTGAACATCTGTCCCTTGCTTCGCTGAAGGATCTAGAATCCATACTTCCTCGAACACTCAGAAGCAGGAAAGTGTGTCACTGCAGACAGCTGAAGCAGAGCTACTGGGGGACACTTACCCTTAAGTTTCCCAGCACCCTTTGCACGTCATTTCTCAGCCTTAGTATTTATGATATGGACATTATTTGTGTTCAGTGTATTTACTTTCCACGCAGGGAACTGAAGAAGGACACACTGAGGTCTTTAAGGAAGGAAGTAGATCTCTCCATGGCAGGATTCTTTCCTACGATCAGGAATGGTGATGGCACATTTTAAGTTATTTGAGATGAGTAAGCAGCTCTGAGCGCCCTTGGAAGTGGGACTCCGATTGCTTTCAGCCAAACCCTGATAATGGTGTTTCATCCTTTTGGCCACCCCCTCCAGGGACCCATGATTACAACTGATCCAGGTTTGTATTCTTTCCCGTGAAGTGGAGAGGGATGCCTCATCAGCACTTGGCATCATGTCCTCTTGCCCATCAAAGCACCCTGCGAGGCTGGCTTTTTCAAACAGTCCATTTGTCAAGCCCTTATTCTCCGGTGAGTGGACTCTGTGGGGAGTTGCTGCATGTTAGAATAGGGAACCCAAATGCTCTGAGTCCTATGAAGGGTGGACTAGGCTATCTGGGGATTATGACGGAAACTCATTCTAAGTACTTCCCCGCATCTCATGACAGGTTCTTGTGGAAATGCATTGTCTTTTCCATTTTGCAGAGGAGCTGAGATTCAGAAACTCAAGTTATTTGTCCAAAGCTGAGCCTGTGCCCACGTCCAGGTGTTGGGTTTGGGGCCTGTGTTCCTACCACCTCGTGCACTTTGCTTTGGAGTTTTGACAATTTTCTTTTTAAAATACAGATTTTCTTCAACTTGTTTGCTTTTTTAGTAGATAAAACATTACGTTGTCATTAAGTGCAAACGTTCTCTTGAGCAGAAACTAAAGAATGCTATTTATACAGTCAGTCTATTCATGATTTCTGTCCCCTCTGATGTTTCAGAGGAAGATTCTTAAATAGGAGGAGATCTCTATTGCCCACCCCTTAGTTGACTGATTTACAGTTTAGCTTCACCCTGGAGCTGCAAATGTTCCTTCTAAAAGGTCAGAAGCTCAAAGACTAAGTGTCACTCACTTCTTTAGACCCAGTTGGTGGAATCAGGTAGGGACCTCTGCCGGCCAGCCAGTTGGTACCAGCTTGTAAGAGTCCTTTGTGCATATCTCTTCCCACTTTCGTGACACTTTCTTGTCATTGGCAGTGGGGTACTCTGCCACAGTTCTGCAAGCACAAACCAGAGCATTAGATGCAAATTCATTTTTGTTTTTGGCGAACTGGTTTGTGAAACATTTACTAGAATGCCAAGAGGCCCATCTCCCATGGCTTTGTGGACCTTCAGGACCATTCTGGATACTTGGTCACCTTCATTTCACTCTCCTTCAGTCCAGAACTGTCAAAGGGAGAAACAGTTCTCATCTGCAATGCGTAATCACTGTACTATGAGACATAACTCATGTATTGGAATTAACAATTTGAAATTAGGTATTATTTGGGCAAATAGCAGATTTTTCAATGTTAATGAATGTTTCCTAAATGTACCTATGTCCAGCACAGGACAGAGAAGCTGACACCAAAAACACTAATGAAAAAAGAAAAGGGATATCGTTAGACTCAGTTTTGTTATGGACAGAAACACTCCTTAACCATAACTATGATTTTTATTTAATATACAATTAATAGGACTAAAAAAACTAAAAAGGACAGTAGATTCTCAAGGTTCCAAGTTTAACTTCACCTAAAATTCTGTGTAGGGCTGACATATCATTTAACTCATGTTTATGTACATTACTGCGGTAGTTAATCTTGATTATCAACCTGATGGGATCTAAAGCCAGCTAGGGAACAGGGCACACACAGGTCTGGGGCGGTGTTCACGGGAAGGGTTCACCAGGAAGGTAAGAGCCACCCCGGAGTGGGCAGCATGTTCTGGTGGCGGGATATGAAAATGTCAGGGAACAAAGCTGGCCTGCTTTTGCTTCTTGCTGGTGACTATATCTACCCCTGTCGTTTCTGCTGCCACCAATCTTTGTTGCCATCAGAACTCAGTTTCTTCTGCCTTCCGACCCAGACTGAAACTTAGCAGATATCTAGGTCTCAGTGCCACTTTAGCACTTCTAAGGCAGCAGCCCCACAGACTGAGCAGTACTGGGTTCTCGACCCCCCCAGCACACAGGTGCCTGATGCTAGACTACCCAGCCCCTCCTATGTAAGCCAAGCTGACAGAATCCTTCTTGTTATCTATATATTCATTCTTTTGGTCCTGTTCCTCTGGAGTATCCTAACACAGTTGTCTGGTCTCCAGTGCTTCATTTAGGGTTCTATGGTTGTAGGCAACACAGCCTTAAGCCTAAAAGAAATATACTGAATGATGAGTAGAAGGCCCAAAGAATGGATGGGGAGGTGGGAGAACTATGCTCTAAGGAATAGGGTCAGTGACTTTCTCAGCAGTACACAACCACTGGGGGAGAATCAGCCCTGGCCGATTATCCAACACCCCGCAGGGACAAAGTGAGGCACCGAGGCATTGGAGCAAAACACCGAGAAATGGGTGCTCTGCGCTCCAGCTGTCTCCTGGACGCTACAACTGCTCACTACACAACTTTTACAACTGTAGAAGCCTAGAAACCACCTCGTACACCGGGCAAACAAGCTGTGAGTGTCCACACCTGCTGTGGTCATGTTCTGAAGACCTTAATCATGGCTCGTACAGCCTAAAGCAGGTTTATTTTTAGTTTGAAACTAACAAGTCTGAGTAAATTTGTGCTTCATTTACAGGAGTCTGTGAGCTAAACTCACTCTTTTCTGCTCCTGTTTTGTGGTCTTTTCTTCTTTTTGTTTTGTGTTCATTGCATTTTTTTGCACTGTAGCTGTATTTTGAATATCTTCCTGAGTCACCTAGAGCCCATTGTGAAACAAGGCTGTATGCAAGGAAATCAAGGCACATGATCACTTGGAATTCTTTTCTGATTTTAGAGTCCTATTGTCTTCCTTCAGAAAATTTTGATGTTGAATGTACAGATATGTTTTCCTAAATTTAAATATATACCAAACGTACACTGTCTTGATAGATACCAAAGCACAAAGTTGCCTTTTAAATCTCTTGAGAAGGAAAACCATACCGTAGAAATAAGAGGATGGTAATCATTTCCCTAAAGAACAATAATTTTGCAATAAAATTTTAAAAACTGCATGATTTAGCAAATGAAGCGTATAGCCAAGGATTTTAAACAGAGTTGATTTTGTAGAAAGGAATTCCAATAGCATAGGCTTCAAGTGTTATGTTAAATGTGCTCATTTTGATGTACAAAAGGCTATTGAAAGGGGTCCTTAGGATCTTGTTTGGAGTATCAAGCTCTGTTTTGGAGAGTCGGAAGAACCATCCCTCTCTGCAGCAAGCACGGTGTAGTGAAACACATTTGTGTGCTGTGTTCACCATATTTTAATGTTACCAGGCTACTGAGTAATCAATACTGAGAGTAACATCTTCAAAGGAGACTTGTACTTGCTAGCATGTTTCTGGTCTTTGGAAGCGCCATGTGGAAACAGAATTTCTTTGATCTTATATTTAGCACTGATATTGTTTATGTTGAAAAGTTAAAAATTATTCTTTAAAACCCCATGCCCCAAGGTTAGTAAGAAAGGCACACGATCACCTTTAGAAAAGTGTGTCAGAAATCCCAGGCCAGGCGGCCGTCACTGTACCCTTAACCTCAATGCCTGAGGTCTTCAATGAAGTGGTAATGCCTTAGGAAAATATTTTCCCTTTGAAGTCTCTCATTTATGTATCTGCTCCAGTCTGGTAAACTGGTAACTGGACTTGAATCTTGTTTGCTGAATGGACTTTGCTCAAGAGAATCACAAAGTCTCAATGAAGAAGAGAAAGAGAAGGAAGAAAAAAGAGAAAACATTGAGGGGTGAGGAGGAGGAGCAGGAGGAGGAGGGAGAAGGAGGAAGATAACACAGAAATAGAACACATATACATCCCTGTCTATGTCTACCCAGGGACCTATCACCTACCTATCAACTGATGACTCAATCATTTATATAATAGATGTCATCTTTTTTTCTTTGCTCCAGTTGGAAAGAGCAGTTCATAAATGGAAAAGCAGAAGGGGTCCTTCCATTGCTTGTTAGATACATTCTTCTAGAGTGCTGATGCTGTTCTTACCAGACACACTGCCCTATCTCATTAATACTAGCATTTCCTCCACCTCTGACGCGCTCTCTGCTTGTACTGTTATTTTCATAGTGGTTTCTAAGTCACCATCAAAGAATTCTAAGGTCTTTGAAGCACAATGGGAATCAGCACCATCAGTTTGTCAGTCTTCGCAGGCACCGTAAAGTAACTGTGAAAGATGGAGAGCTGTGCCTATCTATCTACCTAAGCTGATGCTCTGCCCTGGAGCAGAGTTGTCCTGTGCTGCTCTGCTCAGGGCAGGGCATGACTGGGAAGCCTGTCTTACTGATGATTCATGTCTGAATATGTGAGTGACTAGAACATTGTTACCTAGGATACTTTTGTTGGTGAAAACTCTGAGACTACACGGGGCACAGCTAATCTGGATAAAACCTGAAATTCCTTCTGCAGCTACAGATTGGTAGTCAGCCTCACTGCGGATAGATGAGGAAGGGGAGGACTCTCCGTGTATTGTTTCATTTTGTTTTCTGCTAATACCAAAAGGATAGCTTGTGTGGTTGCTTAATAATCAGAGATGAGCTATTTATAAGTATCTGGTTGGGCCACAGGGTAGAACAGATCTGTAATCCCGAAACTTGGGAGGCTGAGGCAGAAGGATCATCCATCTGAGGCCCACCTGTGCTATGTAGCATGATCCTCTCCCTCCCTCCCCCCCCCCCCCCCTCCCTCCCTCCCTCCCTCCCTCCCTCCCTCCCTTCCTTCCTTCCTTCCTTCCTTCCTTCCTTCCTTCCTCTTTCCAAACAGTGTCTGATTGAAGGTTTTCTTTGATTGCTGCTGATTAATCAAGTTTTTTTCTAGTATAACCTTGGATTCCAAGTGCAAACTCACTCCAAACTTACTTCTGCAATACCACATGCTGCATGGCTGTGACCTTGCCAAACCACCTGAAAAGAATTATTTTCCTTCCACACAAGAATAATTGTCGGTTCTTTAAAGTTCAGACTGTAAAGGTTTGAATAATTAAAACCTTTTCTGCACCTTGGTAGTACTCCCAAAAGGTTAAATACATTTCTGTTCTACATCTACAAGATAATTATGAGAGGGAATAGTATTCTTTTCGGAAGACACAGAAACCAAGTAGTTATTTGGGTCTAAAGAACCAGCAGGATAAGTCGTTTTACTAAAAACAGGAAGTTTGCCAAAGATGCAAAAGCTTGGCTAAACTTTGGCCAGGCCACCCAAAACATTGTGTTCTTCTTTGAAAGTATTTCCAACAAGGAAAACACACACACACACACACACACACACACATACGCATACACGCACATATACACACACACACACATACACACACACACATACACACAAAACTGGAGTGCCTTGAACAAATAGTTGAGGAAACAGTAAAAGCATCTGGCAGCATGAACTGCTTGCCAAACTTGTAGCTGGGCTGTGCTTGCGGTGGAGAGATGTGCCAGTTTTCAACGACTTATGTCATGTGCAGCTGGAAAGCCATGAATAAATAAGACCTGGAGCGCTGGGAAGAAAGAAAGATTTGAGCAAATGCTCCTCCGCCTTTCCCCTCCCTTCTTCCAAACGCTAGCAAACACTAAGTCAAGGAGAAAGATTTATTTAGAGTTTAGATAGGATGCTGCCAATGTCGGCTTTCAGGAAACCTGTTTCTAGGCAGGAGTGCTCAGACATGGCATTCTGGAAGTTGTTAGCATTCCCATCCCCCTCCCCATCAAATTCTTCATACTCACTCCTGCCAGCTTTATTAATATGATCGTGATTATGTGGCATCTGTTTTGGACATAGCCAATTGGATTATAATTTCCAGTTTAGTTCATCAGTCTGGAAAGACTTCAAAATGTGGGCCAGAAAAAATAAAGACATGAGCTTGGGATGTCTGGAGAGGAGAGCACCGGCTTCTGTCAGCTGCTGCCGCAGAGAATGCTGGGACGCCTTGATTGGCAAGAAATGGTGTTCCCTTGTCTTCCTGGGCAGGGAAGCTTCCTGCTGGCAGGAGCCAGGGGTGCTTTCGTTTTCTTTCTTCCTTGGGTGATTTGGCTTGGAATTTGGGACTTGGGATTCTAAGAGAGGCATTTCCCAGTTCAATTTCTGCCACCTCTTTGATGCTGGAGGAAGTTTTTCACCTCTGAGTTTCTTCTGTGGGCTATGGGAACAGAAGATCGTCATCCCTTGACGCTCAGCAAGTAACACATTGGATCAGGGACCTGCGCACTGGCGTAGGGGGACCACAGGCACAGCAGTGGCCTAAGAAAGAATCGGCTCTTGCATCCTCCTGAGAAGGCCGCTATTCTCACCACCGTTCTCTCTGTCTCCAGCTGCATTCCTGTTGGGGCGCACTGAAGATGTCGGCAGCCCAGTGCAAAGACGGAGTGGGGAGATCAGCTTCTAGCCAGGGTTCAGCGTAGGGCTACGACAGTCTGTTTCTCTGATTTGTGGTTTCCTTATCTATGTTTGCCTCGAAGACAAGTTGGGAAGAATCGACAAGCAAATATAAATCCTGGCCTGTCATCCTGGATTGTGTTGATCAGTATGTGATCAGCACACACTGGCTGCCTGGGGTGTCACGGGGTGATCTCCTGCTCCGGCTTCTCCGGGTGAAATTACTCTTTGTGGGAACAGATGCTATGAGCTCACTGACTGTCCTATCAAAAAGATTTAAAACTGCGTGGTCTGTACTTGATGATTATTACCTTATTGGATGTTTTCATGATGGAGATTTTGAAGAGAGGGAAAATCAAAACACCTTAGTTTACCACCTAGAAACATTATCTGTGGAGTGACATGGGGCCTTCTCATCCTTCTTTATGATTTTATCTTAAATTATTAAATGTGAACAGTATTGTATATGCTAAATATCTCACCATTAATAAACATATTCTCATTTATTAAATACAGCTTTTAACTTGCCTGTGTTATCATAAAAGATATCACTCCATTGTATGAGTAAACGTGTTGGAAGTCAGAGATTTTCCCCTCTTAACACTTCAATGCACTTGTTTGCACTTCTGTTTCTTTAGGAATTACTGTGTTTTTTAAAAGTCTTAATAAGATCTCTTGATAAGTGGTGGTTGTGCTATTACATTGGGAGATTTACTTTCCTTAGAAATTGTAGAAGGAAGGGCTTCACTGCATCATGAAGTAGGGGGTGCTAGCCAAGGCGACGGAGGGCCGGCCGAGGCTTCCTGCAGTGTTGGCCAGCTAGGGCACCCTGCTCCACTGCATAAGAACACACAACTAAGCTCCATGCTGCATACATATATGCAGAAGCCGTCTGTCTATAGCATATGTGTGCACTGATGTCTGAGTAGAAACACACTGTGGTGTACATGTATGTATGTGTATACTCCACAGAACAGAGATGGGAGGGAAACACACTGTGTCTTCACTGAGATCAAACCCGACTCACTTTGAACTGGCTTTGATTTCCTGCAAGGGACCAGTGAGGCTGAAGACAAGGAGTTGCCTTTAGTGATGACTAAGTGACTCAGGCTAAAGAACATCAGCTAGGACAACAGAGTGTCCGCACACGGGAAAGGGCCACCATTCTCTCCTCTTTTCACAGACCCTCGTGGCTCACTCAGTCCTGGAGGACTGCCAACTTCGGCTGCCTGGGCAAGCCGCATCCCTTCTACACATGGCTGTTTCACAGTTAGCACCGGCAATAGGGGACTGCAAAGCTTCCTTGGGTGACTTTCAAGAATTAAGTTCTAGAGAAAAGGGATGCCTGCTCAGTAAGAATGACAGGCTGACTGGCTAGCAAGCTCCCATGAGATAACTCTGAGGAGACAGCAAACCCACAGACAGAACTGATAGGATTGCTGCCGAGACTGAGCTTTGTCTTGAGCAACTGGGGACTTTTGCTAGTGAGAGGTGGGTTTAACTGCTTCTGTGGTTTTATGTGTGTCCACAACCAAGCAGGGGTTCCGCAGGCTTGTGTATAAAGAGCTCTATTCAAAGAGGTGTAGAAAATGGAGCAGGATCTGAGGAAACTGGGAAAATGTGAGCTACAGATGGAAAATGAAGCCATGCAGATCTAAAGTTCTTAAGAAGCCTGGAGCTAAGAAGGAATCTTGAGAGTTTAGAATGTGCAGCTGGAAGGAGCAGAGCTGGCAGCCGGGGCCTGGGACAGCTGTGACCAAAGTCCTTCCACTGCCATGCCCTGTGTCTCTTCTCCTTTCCTTTGAGACTGCTGGAGCTTTGAATAAGGGGGGGACAGTGTCCCCCACAGATCTTGTGAATGGGTTTCTCCAGCCAGGCTTTGAAATCTCCCAGGGAGCTTTCTACAGTTCTGATGTCCAGGCCACAGATCAGACTGGGATCAGCATGTGACAGTGGCCCCCAACAGGAGCTAATTGGATCGCAGGAGATACCAATGGCAGCCAGGGCCCACGATTCCTGTATGAGGGAGAGAGGCACCATTGTGCTTAGTGCAGGAGCCAGGACTGCGCCACCACAGCATGTGCAGCTGTGCTAGCAGCTCTGCTGCTCCCTCTGTTACCGTGTGGTGACTACAGTTATTCTATCCAAAACCAGGGGGTTTGACCAACTGAGGGCCTCAGTTCAAAGCTGGGAAATCCAAGGAGAAAGGAGTGGACAGTGTTAAAATAGCTGTAAGTCAGATCTCCTAATTCGTTTTTTTTCACTCCGTGAAATCACGGGTGGCTCAAAGTTTCTGATGTTTGCAGCTGTGACCGAGACTTGGCACCCTTACGTACTGCAGAGAGTATACCCCTAGCTCGCCAGGACCTCCCCCAGCCGCACCACCAGCCCTTCACAAGACTGTGTTTTGGAAACACCAGTGTGATGCTTATGAGGTCACACTGCACGGAGCTCGCCTTTGGGGGTATTCCAGCGGGACCAACACAATTCATGCAAGGAGGAGTAATTTCAAAAATAAATAACTAAACCAGGTCCTCACTTCACAGATGCTGTGAGCGTGAGAACCAGTGCAGCCTTCTCACCTTCTCTCTTCTCTTCTGCGTTCAGTGAGCCTGCATGCCAGGACTGCTTCCCCAAACATCCCCTCAGGGTTCCTCCTGCTCTGCCTTGCAGGCCACGTGGTCCTGGTCTTCTGTTCTTACTTACTTAAGTCTCTACCCAGAAGCTCAAGAATCTCCTCTTCAAAGTCAAGACTAACCTGAAGAGCTGGAAGCCAGGTGAAGTCACCATGTCAAGACAGAGAGGACAGGAAGGCCAGTAGTGTCATGTGTTAATAGAGTCCTTCTTTTCTTCCCAGATATCATTGTGAGGCTCGTTGAGCTATGAACAGGTCATTGCTGGTCACCATAGGGCCTTGGCAAGTAACCAGGAAATAGAGACAAACTCTAGGCTTTCCTGGGGCCAGACAGCTGGCTTTAGTGGTCTTCCAAAGCTCTGCTCTACTGGGGATTCATCTTCCTTTCCCTAATCACAGACAAAGAATGCTGACAGTGCCTCACCTCAGGCTTTCAAGTGGAGCATCACTGTCCCCAACATAGCACCCTCAGGCTCAGGTGGGGCTCCAAGAATTTGGAAAGTAACTCAGAGACTCAAGGGAGCAGAACAGTTTTAATCCACCATGAGTTGTTCTCTATAAGGCACAACTCTCAGTGAACTGGGTGAAAAGTTTCATTTTAGAACCAGGATGTTCTGGGCTCATATGATCACTGGCCAGGGAAATTTGGGCCTTTAAGTTTTCATACCTGTGTAAGGTACATAGGCATGTTAGTTATCCCCCCGCCTGCACATGCACACACACACGCACACGCATACACACACACATGCACACACTTTCTCTGATCATTTGAGGTATGTCAATAAGAAAACACTTGCATCATGCTCACGAAGCCTGGTTCATACCAGATGCCCAGTGAACTCCGTACTTCTGTCCTCCCTCGCACAGATATGCGCATACCTGGAATAGTTTTCAGGGGAATTTTTTTCAAAGGCTTCCCTTACTTTTGATTTGAAACAGTAATTCCTAGCAGGCAGACACAATGAACAGATAACACCAGCTTCCTAAAATATAGGAAAATACTTCATTGTTAAATAAACAAGTGGATACTAATTATCTTCACTAAGGGGGAGCTAATGACGTAAAAGCACTCTATGTCCTTGCTGAGTATTCAGCATAGCTGAGAAGACAAGAGAGCCATATTCTATAACAGTAGAGGACAGAGACATCACCGTCCTCTCACTATCTAGTGTGATCGGCGACTCTTTAATATGCCATCAGCCGCACAAAGGCAGCATTCCTATGTGTGAATCTCTGCCGTGGACTATGTGGATTTTCCCTTTTCCCACAATGACTTGGCTGCTCCTAGGGCCACTTTCTCCACAGAGACCCACGCCACCACATGTTCTGTTGGCTTTCCTGATGCTCTGTCCAGGCACTGTGAGGGTGAAGTTGAGAAGTCTGCCTTGCCTACATGCCATGGTTCTACTGGGAGTTTCTGTGGAGCTACTATGCCCCGTGGCCCAAAGCAGTGGATGGTGTGTGCAGGACTGGTTGAGCCATCCTTAGACAGTAACACCAGTGATTGCCAGTTCAGCTGTGGGAGCTAGATATCATGCATGAATTCAAAGCTCACTTCTACCACCTCCTAATCAGGACTTGTGTAATTTGTGAAACCTTATTTTTCATCTCTAGAAAATTGAGGCTAATGAATTAGCTTCCTGCCTCATTTTGTGGACTAAATAAGGTGATCCATAGTTAGAGTAGTACATAGAAGTCTGTCAGGGAGCACGTGCCTCTACTGCCTTACAAGTACAGTTTGGAAGTGCCAGGTACTCTGTAGGCAGAGATGGAGTCAGTAGTGCTTTGGCACCTGACCTTGGTCCCCAGCAATCTTTCAGTGTCCTACAATGCAACATGAGAGTCTCAACCCCACCCTTCATTTCTGAGAACTTTCTTGTCCTGGGATCTTCTCTTTCCTTACCAAAGATAGTTTATAATGCTCAAATCCCCTTGTTAGCTGAAGGCTTTTCATGCTCGTGACCACGAACCTCACCACCAGTCTCAAAAAACTGGGCACTATGTCATCTAAATAGCTTAAGATCTTTACACAGCTAAGAAACCAGTGAAACCTGCTTGGGATTTCAGAGGTCCAGGAATTAATGTGAAGATCCAACACCCATGAAATCTTTTCTCTAGCCAACAACGAAAGCTATTTTTTTACAAGAATGATGCAAATATATGTGCTTTTAGAGTTCAGAAGAATATATTGTTTTGAGATACAGTCTCACCATGTAGCCCAGGGCTGGTCTTGAATTTATAAGCCTTTTGCCTCAGTCACTAAGAGCTGGGATTATAGACATGTTACACCGCACATGGCTTAAAATTTTTGAGTCTATAGAGTAGGCGTCAGTTAATAATACCTTAGTCCTTAGCTATGCCATCTGTGGCTCAAAGGGGTTGTTGTTGGCTAGAATTTTGCCTCCATTGAATGGAGGCATTTGGGAATGGTGATCCTGACTCTAGACTCTTCAAACACGGGCACAAGTATACCTTGGCAATGAACCCAGATGAAGATGGATAGGGAGATTTTTGATAATTTCATGGCAGGCTGTCGATGTCAACTAGGAATATTCCCCCAAACCAAAAAGGACAAAGTGAAGATGAAACGTGAAGCAGGGGAGTAGAATAACAGAGGAGAAATGCGGACGTGGACAGCCAGGCTGATAATGAAGGTGGAGAAATGTGGACGTGGACAGCCAGGCTGATAATGAAGGGTGGCCGCAAGACACACTTAAAACTTCTGTCCTCAAAGCATCTGGCTCCAGGTGATTTGGTTTTCAGTTTTGGGTATGTGGAAGTAGATTCTCACAGTGAAGTCAAGCATATGACTGAGGAGCAGTGGACATAACCTTTTTGGCAATCATTGCATCCAGTTTAGAGTCTTGCTCTCCAGGCATTCAGATTTCAACTTAATGACAATGATAATCCACTTAACTCTCTGCTGTGATCTCATCCTAGACCCACACTGGCACTTTCTGGAATGGGTTCCATAAGTTGCCTTCTGCCAACTTACATGGTAACTTATTTGCTTAAAGTTGATTAAAACATATCATCGATCTTTAGATTCTTCAAACTCTATCATATGTCTTTACTCAATAAGGTCAATTTTTATTCCAAAGTTTTAAAGAAAAGCTGTTTTTACCAAAGGAAGATTCTTTGATTTCAAATAGCAATATTATTCTTATTTGTACCTTATGAGGCATCCTTGTAAAGTTTTCTCATTCCTTAGACCCAGGAGAAGAGCATTCATTCTGTGATTCATTTTCATGGCCTCACATGTACCAGGCACTTCATAGTCCTGGTAAGTAAGGAGGCACTGCCCCTGGAGGTGACTTGGACTTCATTTGAGCCCTGGAGCCCTTTCTATCATTTTAGACAAGAATAAGAAGGTAAGACTCTCCCCTGAGAATAGCCCAGCATCTGGCTTCTGGGGAGGTAGAAAAAATAAGCACATACGACTTGAGTGATGAACTAGGAAATAAAGGACAACGATGCTTGGGCTGTGGGTTTGATTTCAGAATTTGATTTCCTTCAGAGTTCCTGGGCTTTTATTTGTATGTTCTTCAAGATTCTTCTGTATGCCCCTCATTCCTCTCTGTCCAGCACCAGGGTGTCTGCCACACAGACGACTTTCATAATTTAACAGAAGCATGAAGGCCAAAGCCCCATGTCCTACCATGATGGTCTCATCATGATCTCAACTTTCTTCTTGATCTATATCCAAAGTTCCTCTTGCCTAAAAGAGGAAGCAAACTTGTGACTATCCACATGATTTTGAAAATGTGACCAAACCTCCCTTGGGATATCACTGTTTACTGTTTTGTGTGACTTGGAGTGGTTGGAAAGACTTGAAGATGGCATGTATGAATGGGTTGTAAAATGCTGTCTCAAGGGATCAACATCAGGCCTGCCAAAACTTGTATGAAATCTGAGGGAAGAGTACAGATAGCGTGCGCATACTACTGTCTCTATTTCTAAAACTTAATAAGGACAGTGAGATAAAAACGTCAATCTTTATTCATTAGCCAACATAGTGTACATTTAGGAGTCCTATGCTGGGGCCCGTCCATGTCTTCCTCCATTTCCACCCACCTCTGTCTTCCCAGGAGGGACCTAGATGCACAAGTGCAATATTAGAGTTAGCTTTTCAAGCTTTGTCATGCAGTTGATTCTTGATTACCAGCCTAAGGGTGTGCCAGGCTCAGGCTCAGAACTGAAGTATTACTATACCAACCCTACAATTATCTGGACAAAGCCTACCTGTTTAAATGTAGAACCTGGAGTAGCCCCCACACCCACCCTGATCTCTCTCAGAACTGTCTGTCTCCTGGAACTCTGCTAATAGAACGTCATGCTGGGGCTCCATTTCTGGAACTGTGTCATCGAGTCAGGCCCCACCATGATTTTACTCAAAATGGTTTCTCCAGCTTCAATGGGGGAAGTACACGCTTGGCTGCACCCTGGCCTTAACACACCACCCTGTCTTTTCATCCTTTTCAGTCTAGTTGTAGACTATCTCCTTGACCCCAGGTCACATGTCCTTTCCAATCCTCATGGTGCACAAGATGTAGCTGAGTGTGCCTTCAGTGCTTTGATATATTAATTCTCAAGCATACCACATGAAGTCAACTATCTTTTGGGGTGGAGTACCAAACTGAAGTTCTCAAGAAACAAGATCAGTTGCCCAGGTCATAAGACACAAGAGCACATGGTTTTGCTGGGGTTAATTAAAAGACATTAGTCCAAATTAAGTCCATTTTATAAAAGTCATCCCTACACAGAACAGACGGCCATGAATGGCCATGAATATGATACTCAAAATGAACACTAGGGCTTTGTCTTTCACTTATTTTTCTTTAAAAGTGATCTAAAATAGCCAGTATGTAAGGGTCATTGATCTAAGTACAAGGCGTCAATAAAAAAAATTATCCTGTATCATGTTCCTAGCACAGATGACCATTTACCAAAATATTTAACGACTAGAGAGCTCATTTTGTCTGTCGTTCTCACACTTTTGGAATTCCGGGTACAAGTTCATGTACTCTGCTTCTTTTTCTCCTCCCCTCCCCCACTTTTGATCCTGTTTTAAACAAGTTACATTTGAGAAATACAACAGAGACTTGCTACAGTCACAAATGCAAAATAGTGTTCACTGACGTGTGATTAATAGTGCTATTTCTATCAGCTTTTTTATTCAGTTAATATTGCGCCTGAAGAATACAGACATGGTTTGGGGAAGTAATTTCAAATTTACCTGGAGACTGTTTATTCCCCCATCAAATACTGAAGCAGCTTCCAGTTCCTGGATTAATGGTTTAAAGTCCAAAAGGTACAGGACAGCATCAGTCCAGGGAAAGTGTTGGTCTGACTCAGCTGGACCTTTGGCTACTACTGAGGAACCTAGCACAGCAGTTAGCAATCTGGGAAGCCGGTTTTTCACTGGGGTTTGCATCTTGGAAAATGAAAGGTCACGTTTCAATTACTGCCTTTAGATGTTTCCCCCTGGTAAGATCTATCCCTTGCCCCCTTACATGAGATTTGAATGTTTACTATGAAAATAAGGCCTAATTTGGAGCAGCACAGGCCAGGACATGACCATAGGTCTCTGGTGGGGCAAATTTGTGGTCATGATTCTCAGTGATGGAATTCTCACGGAATACTATTTGGCAGAAAGATGAAAGGAGACAAACTTGCCCCAAATCCTGTATGACAGTCATTGAATTCCTGCCTGAAGATTTTTTAAGGGAGAGGACCAAATACTGTGGACAGGAGTCAGATACTTCAGGAGTCAGAAAAGCTGAAGAGAAAACTGAAAGCAATTTTGAGAGATGGACCAAGTCTACTGTCAATTGGTTGGAACTAAAAATTCTACTAATAGAATTTAAATAATTAAATTGGAATTTTGTATGTCAGTTTATCCATTTATATTTTTGGTCACAAGCTTGGGACCAAGATGGACATTTTAATGCATTGTGTAATCAAGGATCTCTCATGGCAATGACACAATAGTTAATGCTGCAAAGTTGATCCTAAAACTGGAACAGGCAGCTGCGCTTTTAACCCTTATAATAAGCCCTATGAAATAGTTGCTTTATTTGCCACAAAGAAGAGAAAACTGAAAAACAGTGACGTTAAATAACTTAGCTGAGATGGCAGAGCTGTGGAGATGTTGGGACAGGGTTTCAGATGCAGACAGTGAGGTCAGACACGAATCTGTCATCTTGATTCCTGTAACACTTAAGTCATAGAACTCAGTGGGGGCTTTAGATTTTACATGGTTTGGAAAACAGGTCTGAGTTGATCTCTAGATCCAAAGGGACCAAGAGACCCAGATAACATCTGTTTTATACATGCTAATAGAAAAAGACTATAGGATGAAATTGTGATTGGTTTCCAAGAGGCAGGGTGGTAGAGTTCTGGGGGCTCTAGGCTTGAGATCTGAGGGAACCAAATGATTACCCCAATCACCTACCACCCCAGACTGTAGTAGAAGGATTCCTGCTTATTTGTGCTGAGAATTCGTGTTTTCTGGACCCATGTCTGACTAACGTCAGTGACTGGTGCTCAGCCAGTGAGTAGAGATGCCTGTTCTTTACCAAGCCACAGGCTTCTGGTGACATCAGGGCCTGGAACAACTCCGGAGGCAGGCTGGTCTCTGGGTGGACCTGGAACAACTCCGGAGGCAGGCTGGTCTCTGGGTGGACCTGGAACAACTCTGGAGGCAGGCTGGTCTCTGGGGGGACCTGGAACAACTCCGGAGGCAGGCTGGTCTCTGGGTGGACCTGGCAGCTCAGCCTCATCCCACTCCATAGCCCCCTTGGATTCAATGTTCAAGAGTCTGCCGCTGTATTGACCTGAAGTTTCCAGTCCAACAAACCTGATCTCTCCCTAAGGCTTACCCTGATGTTCGTTCCAAGTCTGGTGGGCAGGGTAGACCATGATGCAAGAGACAAATGTCTGAAAATTAGAACTGAGCCCTTTTCATAAAAGGCTGATGGCCAGATATTGTTCAAGGTCTGGGGGCCTAAGAGGACGGTGAGGGAAAAGCCACATGAAGAGCTCATGCTTAGCTGTTTGACCAGAAGACATGAATGTGTGGGCCACTACAGAGCAGCAGCAGCTTTGGGAAATCATCGCCCTCTGCCAGGCATGGGGCTGGGGTGTGTCTTGTGATCCCAGCGCTCTGGAGGCAGAGGCAGGAGGATTATTGTAAGTTTTAGGTCAGCCTGGTCTACATAACCAGTTCCCTATCAACCAGGGATACTTTAGTATGACCCTGTCTATAAATAAATAAGTAAATAAATAAATAAATACCTCAGTTTCTTCAGATTCAAAGGTAAGAAAATAAGTTTAGATGCTTTGGAGAACAGTAGAGGAGCGGCAGTGACAGGATAGGGTCTGTGTTATGTGTGAAATGACACAGCACTGAATTGCAAAGAATTCAACTAATTCATTTATACAAAGTAAATAACAATAACAGTTTTGTACTCAAAATACGAGCTAGCTTTTGCACTGCACTGTAGATTACATGATTATGATGGTGATAGTGTTTTGTGGTCTTTGTCATGCTCATTGAAACTTGGCCTTGATACCACTATAGCTCAACGTTGCCTACATTTTGATTGTCACAGCCTGGGCAAAATGAATACCAACAGTAAGTACAAGAGACAGGAGTCCAAGTGGGGAATGACACAGCTTTGGAACTCTAAGACTTGATGACTTCTTTTCTAATTGCCCACGTAGAAGCTAAATACACTGCCCTCTCATTTAAAAATGTCTCTCATATTCACCTCATCCCCATGTCTTCCCCAAACAGAACTACCGTTATCAGTTTGGCTGATTTCCAGGAGGCAGGTGTCTCTCCCACTCTCTAGCTATACATTGACCTGTATAAACCCACACAAAAGAACATACTCAGGTTGGGGGGGGGGGCATGCACCTGTAATCTCAACCTTTGCTGCATATCCCTCTCCCAAATTTAACATCTGTCTATGGACATATATGTTACATATATGTTATGCAAACACACACTCCAGGAGGGCTCATGTAGGCACATGCTACCACACACTATTACTTTCAACACATCTATTTATGTATATATATGTGACATACATGTTGCACACACACGCTCTGGGGGCTCAGGTAGACACATGTGACCACATACTGTTACTTTACACTCTTTGCCCTCTTTTTGGTGCCTTAAACTTGAAGGTTTTTCTGTTTCAGTGCAGTTCTGTTTTATATTTTTAAAGCTGTTTTACTTGGTTTCATTGTGGTCACTACCATGACTTATTAACAATTCCCGTTTCCTTGACTATTTTTTTTTTGCACATGTGTAGGTAGCCTCCAGAAACCATCTCTTATGCACAGAGATATGAATAACTGTTTGCCATTTTCCTAAGGTTCTAATGAAATCAACTTTCCGTCTATACTCTCTACTTAATTCTAAAAATAAAAATATAAAGGCACAATATATACTTTTAAAGGTGCATAATTACAGAAAAAAAAAGTTTAAAAGGGCAGAAAGAAACTTTATCTTCAAGGGAAGTCAGTGAAAAAAATCTCAACCATGAACCTGGAGCAAGAATCTGATTTTGGGAACGGCCGCTGGAATCCAATCTACTGTTGGGCTGATTGAGAGAAAAATATTTTGGAGTTAGATCTACATGTACATTGAAAAAATCAGTGAGCTTGGAGCAGGGAGATGGCTCAGCAGGTAAAAGAACCTGTTGATCAAAGTTCTGTCCTAAAATCTTACATAAAAAAAACAGATGTGGTGGCTTGAATCTTTAATCCCAACACGTCTCTGGTGAGGTAGAGGCCGAGACAGGAGAATGGGCCAGATGCTCCTGACTGCATAGCCTGGAATACCCAGTACAAAGGGACACACAAGAAGAAGGACTCTGTACCTAAACAACGTGGAAGGAAGGAGCCCACTGCTGCAAAGTTGTCTTCCTGCCTCCACATGTGCAACGTGGCACATGTGTGACTGCACCCACAAACCATGAACACCCAGAAAGGTTTGTAAATCACCAAGCTTGAAGTAGCACCCTTTAGGTTATCTGAGCAATTTGTGTATGCCCTTTGAATCATATTCTTCTCATCTTTAAAATACCTATTTCACTGAAGTGTCACAAACATCGCATGAGGGTAGGAGGCATTTGGCATGGTGCGATTTATAAACGGAATTCATTCTCCTCCTTCCCTTTCTTCTCCTTCCCTATTATTATTTGGATCTTGGTCACCCCACCACCACCACCACCACCACGCCCATGTGTCGAAGGCTTGGTCCCCAGAGCACTGGGCTCCCGAGAAGTGGTAGGACTTTCATAGGAGGTGGGGTCTTAGGAAAAAAGTCAGGCTGTAGAAGGTGTGTCCTTTGAGGGGATTCCAGCTCCCCAGCACACTCTCCTTCCTCCAATGCCATCTTCAGGTGAGTAGCTCTGGTCTAGGACTCATTCCTACACATACTCTGCTGTGAAGTTCAGCCTCAGCACAGACCCTGCCATGATGGAACTGATCAACTCTGAGACTGGAACCTCTGAAACTATGATCCCCAAACCTTTTCTTTCAGTCAATTGATTTTTCTCAGGTGTTTCATCAAAGTAGTGGACATCTAACTAAGACAGTGTCTGTAGGATTCTCTTCCCCGAGTTATAATCCAGGAGACTCCTTCTGATAGCTTGAGGTCTTGACTCATCAAAGTCTAGTTCAGTTATATTTATATTCTGATTGTGTGTGCTTTGTAAACCAACAGAACTGATCATGACCAAGTGAATCCTTCAGTGATGGGAGCTTAGGCCCAAAGAAGGCATTCTTAAGGAGAAGACAGTCCTCAAGAGAAAAAGAACAGCATACAGATGGACTGTCAAGTCCAAATGGGGTGCCAGGAAGCCATGTTGACTGTTTTTCAATGAACAGCTGTCACTCCCTCGATGCCAAGGTTTCTGCATTCTGGAATAGAAAAACTAAGGTAAAATCTATTAATATCTGAAAATCAATTGAGTTTGTTGGGGAGAGAAAATGAAAGCACCTTTAGCTACTTGTTCAGACATAATTTGAGGAAGGGAACTCTCTTGGCTAGGTTTTGAAACTAGGCTTTATACCCCAGAGGATGGCTATATACACAGAAGCAGGCTTGAATTAATGTCCTATGAGTTCTCCAAGGCCCTCTGTGAAAATGTAAGGGTTACTGACTCACCCCAAGTGAGGACGTGGTGCATTGTCTGGAAACAATTAGAGGTATTTTTCCACCCTTAGACAGAGGCAATTGGTGGGGTGGGAGGGAGCAGGCAGCCAGATCTAGGACTACTGTTAACTATTTAAATGGTTAAAGTATTAAAACTAATTATGCTGAACATGTTTGGAGTCCCAAAGGGTGGACGTTAATAGAACCGAGGGTCTCAGAGAGGCTTAAAAGTCACCAGGAAGAAAAATATTCTGGATAATATTGTGTCATTGCTAATGATTTTTCCAAGACACTTCAGGAAAAGTGTGTCACTGAAAAGCTGTTCAGAAAGATTTCTGAACCAATCTCAGAAGTGACCTGGGGGCCTATGAGTCCAGTATCACCTGATTTAAGGTATGGCATCAGCACTCTGGCCCCAGCCACATGAGACATAAGTGTTCCAGAGTAACAGGCTACACCCTCGTGACTACTTTCATTGTCAACATGCACAGGTCTCCTGGAAACTGCATTTGGATTATTAAAGAGGAGGTATTCTGTGAGTTATTTATTGGTTTGTCTATTTTGAAAGAAAGCTGTATTGGAAAGAGGTCAGAGAGTGTTTGAGAGAGCTCAGGGAAAGTGTATCTGCATGCAGAGATACACAAAGCACCGCCCACCTCACTTGGCAAGTTTTGTGGCAACTCTTTTTAAACTATATTTTAAAACTGAAGTTCGAGGCAAATGTTCCCACGTTTCCCCGATGGCCTGCAAAGTCCAAAGTGCCAAGGATCTGTGAAGAACAGTTGTGTCAACAGGGCAAGGCTCTGTGTCTGCCAAATGGTGATCAGCAAAACACACCTTGTGGGGAACCTGACACTCGGCAGTATGTGTTCACAGCTCAGTTTAGTGGGGTCTTCTGGCAACCCTGCAGAGAGCAGGGAGGCAACCCCATTGCAAAGACAGGGGGAAGAATCTCCCACAATAGCCTATAGCAAGTGCTGGACCAAGGTCTCCGATCTACCTTACACCACGCTCAGCGCTCTGCCTCCCCTGTGTCCGCTGTGCAGGAGAAGAGCTCGGACCACGCGGTGGGGTGATGAGACCACTGGCTCACGAAAGCCCGTTTCCCTTTCTTTCCTTTTCCCTTTCCGCTCCCTTCTCCTCCCCTCTCCCTCTCCCCTCCCCTCCCCTCCCCTCTCCCTTCTCCCCTCCCCTCTCTCCTCTCCCTTCTCCCTTCTCTCCTCCCCTCCCCTCTCCCCTCCCCTCTCCCCTCCCCTCCAATCCCTCCTCATTTCCTCTCCAAGCCCCATTGCTTCTATACTGTGTCTGCAGTCCAGCTAGAAATAAATATGAGGAACAAAAAACCAGGCCTGAAGGGCTAAGACATGCTCAGGAGGAAAAAGAACTTGCTTCCAAGCTTGACAACCTGAGTTTGGTCCCTAGGACTCACGTAATAGGAGGAGAGAACCAAATGACTCCTGCAAGTTGTTCTTTGATCTCTATACTGCCCCCCCCAACATACACAGACAGACAAAATAATAAGCTTTCTGAAACAAAATTCAATAGAAAAATCCTGTCAGCAGCTCCACCGGGAGAGTGGGTGAAGAACGAGAAGACACCTTTCTCTTGCACTGAGCATCACAGAAGATTCGCTTTTCAGAGATATTTTTTTCCTTATTCAGTGAATGAACTAGCTTAAAATACTAGAAATATTCATAATATTGACTCACAAAGCTGGTCAGCATTTTACTAAGTGATCAGAAATTAAGTGATATTCATTTTCTGATTTTTTTTAAGATCTCTCTCTCTCTGTCTCTCTCTCTCTGTCTCTCTCTCTCTCTCTCTCTCTCTCTCTGTGTGTGTGTGTGTGTGTGTGTGTGTGTGTGTGTGTGTGTGTGTCTATACCTGAGTACAGGTGATTTTAGAAGCCAGAGATGGTCGGAGCTGGAGTTACAGGCAGTTGTGAAATGCCCAATGTTGGTGGAGGGAACAGGACTCAATTCCCCTGCGAGATCAGCATGTGCTCTTAACTACTGAGCCATCTTCAGAAGCTTGATCTTCTTCACTGACAATCAGAGGGGGCAGCACTGCCCCAGAGGGCTAGCGAATGGCAGTCCAGCCTACAGAGGGGTGCCCTAGCAAGGTAGCAGCTTGGGTACTTAGCCCAGTGACTTTGTCCTGATCTCTTTGTTCTTATCTAAGGGAAAACTGGAATATATATACTCGGCACTGTAAAACCTGGTGAGAATTTTGCCGAAGGCTGGGGAGGTCTGTAAGATTGGTATCTTGCTGAATAGACATGCTGTCAAACACTAAATATTTATGTTTCTACCCATAGACCACTGCTGCTCCTAGTCTGGGTCAGGGAACCTTTTCAGTGGTTGATGCAGAGACTCACAACTGGTCAAAGTTCAGAGAATAAGTGGCTGTTGAGTTCAGTGCTAACTATGGATCAACCTTTGTAAAGCCAGGCATGGTAGTGCACATCTGTAATCACAGGGTTCTTGCCGAGAAAAGAGAGGGAGGGACAGGAGATCCCCGGAAGCCTTTGGGCCAGCTAGCATGGTGGCTTACTCAGGAGTGAAGAAGACCCTGTTTCAAACAAGTACCAGCACCTCAGGCTGTGTTCTCTGGCCTCCACACTCATGATGTGGCATACGTGAATCAGCATTCACACCTATGAACACACATACACAGATTTAAAAATGGCATAAAATTTTCCACTTTGGCTATTAAGTTTCAGGTTCTGCCAAGTGCACTCGGGTATAATTTATTAAAGAGAATCTATTCTGAATTTATTCTGGCAGTCTGAGAAATGGATTGCTACAGAGTAGGTTTGGATGCTGTGTAGACATCATTCTGTGTTTACACAAATCAGACAACTACGATGTCACTAGATGATACAATCTTCTGAGACAGTCAGATGTGAAACTGGTGTTGATGGAACCGGTCATATGGGGCATGTACATATTCACATGTGAACCTGGGATTTATAGAAATCATTATGTGGGGCATGTCTCTATTCACTCATGAACCCAGGGGTGGTGGAAATTTTCATGTGTGACATGTCACATGGGAGCCTGGGGTGTGTGGAAATGGTCATGGGGAATCTGTGCATTCACATGTGAACCAGAGGTTGATGGAAATGGTCATGTGGGGAGTGTCTATGGCTCTCATGTGGGCCTTGGGCTGATGAAAATGGCCATGGAGAGTGCCATATACACATGTGAGCCTGGTGTTGATGTGAAGTAGTCATGTGATATGAGGCCTGTGTTCAAGCTGCTGCCTAACCTTTTCATCTTGCAAAACTGAACTTTTAGACTTGTTAAATAACTCCTTTTCTGCCCCTTCTCAGCTACCGTCTTAACACTCTGCCCCTGTGAGTTTGACCACACACGTCACAGAGGCGCAGTGCTATGCAGTGTCTCCTCTTTTAAGACTGGCTTATATCACTTACTGCTGTCTACTGCAGGTTCATCTACATTATATTATGTGCCAAAGATCCTTTCTTTTAAAAGACTAAATAATAACATATCGAATGTGCCATTTGTTGCTTCCCTGTGTATCTGAGATGGAAAATTGATTTGTTGCAAACATGGTGTATATAAATCTCTTTGCAATCCTATTTCTTTTGCTTTCTAAAGAGGTAATTCCCCTGCTGTTCAGAAAACAAGACTATTAAAAAGCAACTCTAAAATGAGGCCTTTTAAATGTGAATTGTTTACAGAAAGCTGAATTTTCTTTACACTGCCTGACAGCTAGGTGAATGGCAGTCCAGGACTAGTGACCCTTTTTCTACTTCTGAAGGGGACCTTATGGTCCCCTTGGCTGATCCAGTTTCTCCTCCTCCCCAAAAGCTTTGGGTATGAGGGCTTCTTCTGCATGTGCCTCTTCCCCCACCCTATGACCTTCTTTTCCCTACACTGGAAAGTCCTTACCTGGAGGGGACCACCACCCACCTCAGCTCATTGGTTACCATTATTATGTCATCCAGATCAATCACGGCCCTCGCCTGACTGTAACTGTGCCTTTGATCATTCGTTACACTTTGTTAGGCCTCATCACATCCAGGCCCCACTAATCGGAAACAGCGGCTTTCCCAAAGCAAGGCAACCTGGTGACCAGGGGCAATTACCACATTGTTTGGTTTTTAAATTAGTCCCTTCTTGGCGTTCTGATCACCATCAGGAGGCCAGTGATTCAGAAAAGGCTGGGGTTGGGAGTGCGTATGAGGTGGAAGGGGCACCTCCCCCATCCTGCCTGGGTTCACATAACCTTGACTGAGGACCCAAGGTGAGAGCCACCTCAGTGGGCCTGAAAACATGCGGACTGTGACCTAGAGGTATAGATCCTGAAGGGGACTTGGTCTGGGAATTCTCACCCAGGGCGTTTACACACCAGATTCCTGTCATAGCTTGGCTTCCACAGTGAGGGGCTCGGGGGTCTTAAGGGTTTGGAACCATGCTGTACCAGGCTTCCATAGCTCAACAGGCATCCCAGTTCTTCCTGCACAACTGGAGGGGCAAGGAACTGGTGATGAGATCAGGAAGACGTCTGTCTTGGGTTTCCACATTACTGAATCAGAGTTCCTGCTTCCAGCTCATCCTCCCAGAACATAATCATGAGTGTATCATTTGGTAAGAAATGAAGTTAGCTAACCATCCTCTAGCACTTCACACTTCTTAACGCCAGTGCCCTATCTTATCCTAAAGGAAGTATTTAAATGCAAACTTTGTCTCATACTCTGGATGGAAAGAGTTTCAGTATTTCTTGAATTCCTTTCAACAATAAAAGCCTAAAGATGCCATTTATTCACCCTCTAACCAGCCCTAACCCCAGTCAGTCTGTTAATAAATCCCCTCACTGCCCTGTTACCGGGAGGCAGCCGCTATGGCGTCTTAGAAGGGGCGGCCTATGTTGTATCTCAGGGTGAGGCGGCCTCTGTTGTGTTTAAGGTGAGGCACACATAAATTTTGCAGATTTTGAGGTTAGTAAACAATCACAGCTTATCTGTTCTGTGATGTGCTCACAGGTGTGTTGGAGGGATGACTCTGGTGGTGGGTGACAGGCTGTGTGAGAAGAGGTGTGAGCTTTGGGCCGTGGCCCTTCCCCGCCTCCCCTAGCTCTTGCCAAGCAGGAGCTTATGTCCTCATCCTGCTGGTGCTGCCTGCAGGTTATATCCATTCTGTCCTTCCTCCCTGTGAGCCTTGTTCACACTCTCCTGGGAGAGTTCTGGGTCAGCCTTTGCCTTCTGTTGACTGTACTAGTAATACCCTCTATCGTATGGTCCCCACCCCCCAAGATGGCCACTTGTAGACAAAGTGTATCAGAGTACAAGCCAGCCTTGCCATCTTAGACATACACAGTAAAATTGAGGGCAAGATGGGTGAATTCTCCACATACCTCTGATATCCTCATGGACAGAAGGATTCAAATATCAAGAGCAATTTCATAGAAAGTACATAGAAGAAAGTTGCACCTCTGGGCTTTTCCTTCTCAGAAGCTACAGTTAGGAGGGACACAGCTCAAGCAGGCCTCCTGATTTAAAGCAAAACGGAGATATTTTGCTTTTCAGTAAGACAGAATATATCTTAATGTAGTAATCTAATTTAGTTCTATTTAGTCTAGTTTGATGGGGGTAGACCTAGAATTGTGAGGCCAGAATTGACATTGTTTAATACTTAACAGATGGACAGAAAGCAAAAGGGTTAGGAGATAAGAGTGGCAGAAGGTTACCAGCTGCTGTGGGCATGCAGCTAAATGGAATTCATTTGAAAGGTTAGGTTTGTGTTTATTAATACATGCTTATTCTTATGCCATATTTCAGATTTACATTTATGCAGTAGAAACGTGTCTTCTGATCAAATCATAAGTAGAATACTGTGTGCAAAAAAGGAAAGGTCTTTTTGGTTAGTGTGAGATGGGCCTTATGCAAGATGCTTTGAGACTTGGGGTGGACTCTTGTTACCTTAACTCCTCGAAGCGGGCAGTCAGTGTTTTCTAGTCTCAAATCTGAATGTCAGAAGATTATCAGACAATCCTGTGGATTGTGCTCTGCTTTTTACATCATTACTTCTAGAAGGCTCATTAGGCAAGAACCAGCCCGATACACTGGGAGAAGCAAAGTCACCACTAAAAATGGAGGGATTACTGTACTGGCAGTTTCCTGTGGAAGTCCTTTAGCATCAGCTCCTATGCTGAGCCTGTGACTAATGTGGAGTCAGTCAGAATGACTGCAGGTGGTGAGGGATGGCGGGGCTGGACAGGAAGAGCTACACAGAGTTTGAAGCAATGGCTTCCTCTGGGAGCTCGGTCAGTCCCTTAACCCATGGATTCAGTCCCTCAGCTTCCCCATGGAGATTCAGTTGCTTAACTGTTAAGTAGGGATTCCTTTAAAAAGCAGTGAATTAGTTCTTGTTTGAAAAGACTCTGAGATATCCTAAACCTGATACAGTGAAGTTGGGGAAGGTTACTCTATGTACATTTTCTGTGAAAACCATTAAATAATTCTTTGGGTCAAAAGGACAATGTATTCGGATAAATAAGCAGGAAATAAGAGAAGCCACGGAAAATGTAGAGCACTTGACAGGAACCTATGTGAGGTAAGACGGGGCGCTGCAGGTTACACGGGCTTGGGGAAGGAAACAGTTCTACGGGAATGGTGGGTGGGGAGGGGAGGCTTCTGATGAGAATTTGGCTAAACAATTCAAGTTCCAGAAATCTGAATATAAAATAAATGTATTTCCTTTAAGTACAGCCTACTATTCACCCTATCATGAAAGCAAACCACACTCAGTCAGTAAGTTACTTGTTGAATATCTGCTATGTATTTGTTACATTAGGGTTTTGCTGTGTATCCCAAGCTAGCCCCAGAATTATAATCCTCCTGCCTCAGACTCTCTTATACTGGGACCACTACGCCCAGCTCACCGTTGGGATTTATAAACAAACTTAACCTGTGAGAGACCAGGGGTTGCAGCCCTCATGGAGTTTGTAATGCCCCTGGGCAGGTGGGGTTCAGTGCACTGGGGGGCTCTAAGGGAGCAGCATGGTCGGAAGCAAACGCTGGATTTTATGGGGATGAGTCACCAATGAAGAGCAGGCTTCTTAATAATGAAAACTTTGAGATGTTGCCAGACTCTTCCTGAGAAAGTGGCATTTGACCTGGTCTTGAAGGGTTTTACTTGCTCATCAATTTTTGGTAGAAAAATTTACACTTTAAGTCGTTTCTGTTTCAAGCCAAGATTTCTATTTCATTGAAGGTAAGCATTGGTGTTCTTCCAGTTTCTACACGATCATCCTCCTGTTCAGCTTTCAAGTCCAAATGCGGCACTGTGATGTGCCGCAAACTCAAAGACAACAGGCACTAGGAAGGATCGTCAGATACAGGTCGGGGCACAATGAGGACTAGCAGGGCCTGTAGAAACATGAAGAGCTCTTCCCTAGCTAAAGACACCCAAACATAAGCTTAAATATATGCATTTGCTTCTCTGGTTCAGCAAATCCCCTCCATTAGCTAGAATGTAGGTTACCTGTGAATAACTTATGATTTATATACTGACCTTTCCTGAACTTTGTTCTTTAAACATAAGCACCTCTTTTGAGTTTTGCAATTATTTTTTCAAATTCCTGACAGTCATCTGAAGTCCAGAGTCTCCTGTTATCTCAAACCAGGGATTGACAAATTGCCAACTTACAGGCCAAGTGGGACCCGCACCTCGCCTCCCTAAGATCCGGAGCTGCTCCTTCCCACGTTGCATAGTTGCGGCTGACAGGCTGACGGAGTGTTGCAGTGACAGAGACTGTGTGGCCAACAAAGCCGAAAAGATTTACTATCTGGTCCTTTACAGAAGAGTTTCCCAAACCTTGCCCCAAGCCAGGGTGCTCCCAAGCAGGCTCATCCCTCTCTCCTCCAATCCAAGTGTACTGGCAATCTTTTCACTGCTGTGACAAAATACTCAACAAAAACAACTTAAGGGTTTATTTGGGCTTTCAATTTAAGGGGGCCGTATCTCCGAGAGGGAAAGGCTTGGTACTGGGAGCCTGAAGCAACTGATCACATTGCATCTGCAGTCAGGAAAACGAGAGGGAGCCACGCCAGTGCTCAGCTTATTTTCTCCTTCATACTCGGTGCAGGAACACCAGGTCATATAGCTGCGTGTCTGCTGCCATCTTTAGTTCTAAAGAACCTAGAAGGTTCTTCCCCTCAAGCTTGGCTGCTGTAACACACACCTCTCTCTTGGGGTGGTTCTGGTCCCAGCATGCAGCTCTCCTTGGCAGATGGCTTATGGTTCTGTCATCTTCAGCTGTTGGACTCTTCACTACGACCCAGGCTTCACTTTTACAGCTTTCTGCAGTGGCCTCTTGTGGCCACCTGCTCACTCCGGGCCTTCATACAGGGGTTTCAGCACTAACACATATTTCCCGGCCTCTCAGAAGCTTTCTGAAAACCACAGATCAAGAATCCATGAACCCTCTAATCCTGCATCTTTTATGCCTCCAAAACCAATAACAAACAGGGAACACTGCCAAGTTCCACAGGCAACTTAGATGGACCCTTGCCCTCTTTGACCACATTAGCAGAAACTTTTGCATGTTGAAGCAATAGCTTTCTTGGAGCAAACAATCCCCTAGACTTTTTCCTTTAACAAGTTGGAAGCTTGGCTGGGTGTGGTCTTGCCAAAGGGCACCCTTCCCAGTATCCCAGTGCAGAGTAGGAGGCTTCTTCTTAATGGCACTAAGGCCTCTCTTCCAGCACATGCCTTCCCTACAAAGTTAAAGCTTCTTTGTGCTTTTTTTTTCTCTCCAAATTGTGTATTTTGTATTTCTTTCTGCCCCACTTGCTCTTTTTCATTGTATATCTACATACACTTTATCAATAATAACCAGGTCACAGACTCAATATTATGTTGTCTTGAAATTTTCTCCACCAGCAACATTAGTCCATTACTTTTTAGTTTAGCCTCAGGCAAGGCCTTAGGACAGGGGCGGAAGGAGACATAATTTTTGCCAAAACATCACATGAATAGTCTCTAACCTGTAAGGCATCCTCAGACAGACTCCAACCCAGACACACATTGCCTGGCCTCACTGCTCTCTAAAACCAGTGCACACAAACCTCCATGAGCTCCTCAATCTTGTATCTTTCATGCCTCCAAAACCTGTACCATGTGGCCAATATTGCTGAATTCTGCTGCCAGCTCATGATAGAGCCTGGTCCTCCTGGATCACAGTAATGTCAGCCTTTATCTCAAGACCCTACCCTTCCCCTCGGTGGTTGTTTATGAGCAGGGGACCCCTCAGTGGCACTCTCAGTTTGGTCTCTTTCCTTTAGAATTAATTTCTATTTTCACAAGACAGAATCTTCCATGGGTAGGGTCTGGGCCTCAGATCAAATTTCCTGTTGTCCCAGTACAGAGTGCCAGATTTTTCTTTAATGATGCCAATTTCTTTAACAATTTCAGATGCACTCGAGCCTGCCTTGTAACTTTAAACTCCCTCATACACTTGTCTTCAAGGAACAAATTGATCATACTTTTTCCTCTACTTGTTCTCACCTCTCTATGACTTGGATGAGACCAGTGAGCCATAACCATGTCACAGCCTGAATGCTGTCCTGTCTTGAAATTTCATCTTCTGAACAAATTAATCTATTACTTTTCAATTCAGGTGCAATCAAATTCAGAACACAGGAAAGTGAAGCAGATTCTTTGTCAGAATGTAACACAAATAACCTCTGGTCTAACTTGCAATAGAATACTTTTCCTTCTGGAACCTCATGAGCTTGTCCTCCACTGTCATACTTCTTCCAGCACTCTGGTCTTCCAAACTCCCATCAGAATGATTTGGTAAGGTCTATATATAGCATTTTGTAGCTTTTCTAGTCCAAAGTTCTAAGTACTTTCTTATTCCTCCTACAAATCAGTTCCAGTGGCTGAGGGTTATCACAGCAGTGGCCCCTCCTCTTGGTATCAATTTTTGTTTTGGTTACTTTTCTCATGGATGCAACCAAGTATCTCACAAAAGAAACTAAAGGAAAGAATGACTTCTCTGGGCTTCCACTTCAAGGGTGCAGCTCACCATGGTGGGGAAGTCACAGTAGTAGGATCCTGCACACATTGCATTCACATCTAGGAAGCACAGAGATGAATGCTGGTGCTCAGCTCATATTCTCCTTTATTTTAAGTCTGGGCCCATCTCAAGGAATGGTGCTGCCCACATTTAGGGTAACTGTCCCCATTTCAGTTACCCTAGCCTTGACACCATCCCCACAGACATGTCCAGAGGTTTATTTCCATGGTGATTCTAAAAACCACCACGCTGACAATCAAGATTAACTATCATATCAAGTATATGTCTGAGTTGATGATGTTTTCATATAACTGAGCTCCTTCTGGGTCCTTCCTCTCCCTCATCCAGACCTGTACACAGGCCTGACATTTCCCCATTTATGTTTTTTTGCTCACCACATTCCTAGTTCCTCATTTCTCATATAAGAGTTGGTGGCTCGGACTATTACACACACCTTTTTATGAAGGCAAATCTAATCATGCTTCTTCCATACTTTGAACCCTTCAATGTGGCCGTTTCCTCCTAGTTAAACTATGCTTCTTTCCAGGAATTCAGCTCCCTTCCACCTTCCGGCTGAGGTTCATTCTCTTGCATTCTATCACTCTCTTTAAAATCTGTCTTACTCCATATTTATTACTGACTTGAATGACTCATTCTCTGCTTTATGCCTCTGAAGAGGTACATTGTTCTTTGTTCTCTGGAGCCTTAATTATCAAAAGCCAACTTCAGATTTACTCCTTTTGTGATCTTGTCTCATCCCTAATCTCTCCTGCAGCTTCTCCACACCTGCATCCTCACCAGAGTTATGGTTCTTCAATGCAGTAGTGTGTGATGTACAGTTATTAGAGTATCCTTCAGATTTCTAAGTGTATTTAATTCTCTCTCTCTCTCTTCCCCATTTAAGTGGGAGTTCCCTGAAGGAAACCTTCCTTTCATATATTTATATCTGTTTAGCTATCATAATGCCCAGCAAAGATTAGGTGGCTCAGTAAAAGTTCATTGAATTCCTCAAGCTGACTACAAGTCAACAAGTCTTTAACAAGTAATGACTAATCCCTGGCTGATATACAACACCTACTGGAGAGCCACCAAACTTGGGCATAAATAGTAAATACAAGCTGTAATTGGTAAATGATGTGTTAGCTCAACAGTGCTAGAGCCTTCTGAAATGCAAATAATAACGTTAGCCCATCCTTGAGACCTCTTGTGCCCCTCCATCGCACTTATAATAAATGGAAAATCTCCAAGGTGACTGCCTCCAGCTGGATTAGGCAATTCAGCTTCTTTCCACTGATCTAATTTACGATGCTCCAGGTACTGGGACCGCTCTCCACTTTCTCAGAAGCATAACACCGTGCTCCGCTCGGGGTTTTGTTACCTGCTTTCTGTCCATCATTCAGGAGTATTTGGTATTCTTCCTCCCACTAAACATCATTAATCGTGTCTGTCACCATCCAAAGGTTGTGTCCTCTTTGGCACTTGTTGACTGGAGTCCTCAGTTTATGGCCCCTGGTCTCTCCTCTTCCGGAGCTCACTGTTGGCTGTGACAGATGCTTGCTCCGTGGTTGGTGTGTTGAATGCCTGCCGCGCTTCCAAGGATGGGAAGCCAGCGGTGCAGAGGGCGTGTCTGCTTGACTCACTACCAGCTTTGTTTGGCACATTCTGGGCTCAACCGGGATTTGCTACATAAGGGAATGAATGCCAGAGAGGATGTCTGGACGACTGTGAGGAGACAGTGCTGAGACCTGCCAGCAGAAGAGAATGCAACCCCGAATTCGGAGTGACAGGACAAGCCCCAGAGAGCTCTGCCCCTCCCCACCCCATGAGATGACTCGGGGACGGAATGACGAGGCAAAATTACCACTTTTGTCAGATATTTTTCTTCTCAATCAGGAGAACTCAAAGAGAAAAACTAAACAAATAAAAACTAAAACAAGTTGATCATTTCCAAACTTTTGTGTACTAAGATCACAGCTATTCTGCACAGTTAAAACAAGTAAAAACTGTGAAGGGAAAAATACATTCATAATAACAAATAGTAAAATATTGAGTAAACTAAGAAATATATGAAAAGACCTTTAAAATTACTTAAATCTAACATTATCAACCTTTGGATTATTATATTCTTTAATGAGAAGCCTCCATCTTGTTAAAAAGTGAATTATACTAATCTATAAACATAGCACAGTTCTTTTCAAAGTGCTCAGTGGATTTTTATAAAACTTAATAAATGCAAATCTTAAGACCAACTGAATAAATAATTTTTAAGTTATTATTGTCATGTGTTTATGATAGAAGGATGCACAGGTTCCATAGTACACATTCGTGGAGGTCAGAGGATGCTCTGTAAAGGTCTTTTTATAAATTAATAATTCAGAGCCATAGTAATCAAGATAGACTGTTATACAGTACAAGAATTGCAAAAATTTTTTAATGAAAATCCAAAAATGGATCCAAGTATTTATAAAGTTTTTAATATGCTAAATAAAGTATTTCAAATTACCATGAGGAAGTAGGTAAGAAGCCCCTACCCTATGGCTCATGGTATTCTGTAAACCCAAATTTTAAACTCAGTTATGATTTGCAATACATTTAAATGACGTCATTACAATATTCGTATGTGATTTGGGTAAGGCAGGAAAGATTGAAAGTTCAAGGTCAGCCTAAGCCATATACACAGACCCCAAAAAAACATTATTGCAACCTGGAAAGTGGATTTAAGGATTTATATGAATATCAAATATCCATATACTGTTTGGGTGAGAATGTGCTTTCTATAATGCCAGAACAAAGGGGAAGATTCAAATATAGTAAATATGTGAATATGTCATAGTTCTTTAATAGAAAATGTTTACAAGTTTAAAACTTTAATTAAAATCTAAAAAAATTTCATAACATTGATCATGGAAAATTTTAAATTGACCTAATCATTGAGCTCTTAAAACTAGAAAAAATTCAAGAGAAATCTTTCTCAGCAATGGATAACAAGGCTGGACAATTAGCACATATACATACAGAAGAAGAAGCGCAAACATCTCAGCACTCAATAAAATGTTAGCTTTTACTAGTCATCAAGAAATGCAAATTATATATAGAGAGAGAGATACAATTCTTATCCACATAGCTGAAAAACAAACATTAACAGATAAACGTGTATGCATACTGCTGGATGAGAAACCTCTAGACATTGGTACATTAAAAAGTCTCATTTCTAGAAAAGTTTCCTCTACAAATTAAAGCTAGACTCAAAGTGTCTATGAATGCATGCACTTATAACTTAAATATGCATTCAATACCCATAAGCTGCCAGGTGCATTAGCTAAGGGTTGAGACACAGGGCTAAACAAAGCAGACATTTCTGCCTTCATAAGACTTGCATCCTCGTAGTAAAGACAGATACTAAATAAGTTGCCAAATCAATACCCAGTAATTAATAATCCTTGAATGTTCCATAAGAAATCCCAACAGGGAGGCTGGAATAAATGATTAAAAAAATGACACTTAAATCAAGATAGGAAAGCTCCAAAGGAGAGAGTTTCACCAAGAGTCAGGATACATGAAATAGCAAACATGAAAGGCTTTAGGGAAGACCTCTTGGCATGCTGCTCAAATAAGACTTTGCCAGGCACGGGAAGGGGTTTCAGTTTTGTTTTCCATGAAATGCAAAATTGTTGAAGGATGATATGGAGTCAAGAGATGCCATTGAATCTGAACTTTAAAAAGTTGCTTTGAGCCAGGTACAGTGTTGGGCATCTTTAATTCAGGCAGTCAGGAGGCAGAAGCCTCTGTGATCTCTTTGAGATCAAGGCCAGCTTGGTCTACATAGTGAGTTCCAGGAAGGCCAGCTGGGGCTACAGGCAGACCCTGTCTCAAAACAAATAAATAAATTAAAAAAAAAATAAACAACCCCCTCAAAAAAACCATAGAAAACAAATTTTAAAAGTTTCCTTGAGACAGACCTGGTGGTGTGGTATGTGCTTGTAATACTAGCAGATGGGCACTGAGCGGGGAAGATGGAGAGCCCAAGGCTAGAGAGACATTGTCTGAAGAAGAAGAAAACACACAACTTTGATCGTTATGTGGAGAAAAGATTTCAAGGAGACCAGGTCCTGTGAGTATACATGGGTCCAATGACAGCACAGAATATGTTGCTATTGAGGTGAATAAAGATAATTTAGTTCATAGAAAGAAGCTCACTAGATTACAGGAAGAGTTGTGTATACAAGCCAGGCCTGTCCTACAACAATTCCATCTCTTCCGGGTCCCCTCCCCAATCTTGCACCTATGTTGAACACTCCCATTAGAGTTCTTTCTCCCTAAAACCTAAAAATGGTAAAAGTGCTCTCAGTGTGGCTGGCTAGGCACTGTCACCTTTCCTCGATAACATGGGCCCATGAGTTCCCTTGAGGATTGCAGAGTAAGAATTCAGTATTTTTAATATAACACTTGAGTGAGCGCTAACACTAGGGCTCCTTTGGTCTCTGATATCTGCTCCCCAAGCTCAGCCATACAGCCCGCACATACGGGGAAACACAGGTGTCTTTCTAGTCTCGCCCCTCTTAAATCACTTGCTTGTACTTCTGTCCAAACACGTTTTCCCAGTGAAGCATTTTATTCCTATGAAATCAAAATGCTTTTCCTCAAAACTAGTGTTTTCTTTAAAAAATAATGTTCACAATAAGTTATTAGTTTGTGGACAATAATATTCTGATATTTTAGAAACAGTCTAGGGTGACTGTCCATAATGCTGGCAGCTATCAACTATGGTTTATTTACACTACAAAAATGTGATTTGGGTACACGGTTCCCCATAGAATTAACTACATTTGATATATTTCCAGGCTAGCTCATACAATTATGCCTAATTAACTGAAAATTTTATAATAATACCATTCCATAATCAAAGACAGAGCTAAAAACTTTAGGAATTTTGAAGATAAAAATGGCAATGTAAGAAAAGAAGAAACAATGCTCAGAAAGGCTATAGGACACACAGGTACACGGAACCCCCAGAATGATTGACTATGAATGGTTAAGGAAAGGTGGATTAACTGGAGAAAAATGTTTTATACATGGCAATTTTGTTGAAGTTTTCTGGGTGTTTTGAAGGTTTGAGAGATTAATGTTAGTATCACTGTGGCTTATGAAAACATTCTTACCCAAACAAGCAGGTCCCCTTTTCCTCAGCGTTGCCTAGCTCTGCTATGAAAAGTTAATAAGAAGAGGAGAAACTGAAGAGAGATGGTTTACTCAAGAACCCAGAGATTGTGAGTTCTTCTAACCTCTTGTGTATGAAAACTAGCAACCTATCCTTTCCAGAAAGGAATCTCTCCAGGTGGCTTCTTATTTACTTATAGGTCAAATGCTGGTGCCTCTCAAATTTGGTTCATGAGCTCACACCCTCTTTCTGAACTTCAGACAAACCTCATGTCTCCTGAAGACTTGTTTTCTGAATGCTGCTTGTCCAGTAAGCATGCTCTCAAATTTCTTCCCAGTCCTAGCTCTCCTTGAAGACAAAGGAACGGAAAGTCCTTTGCCCTGCTTTCACTGACTTTAGCTGACAGATCTTCTTCACTCATCTTCTCAGGGTCAGACTTACTGGGCCAGCTTTGACTTTTCTCCTGGGACTCCCACAGGTAATCTGCCTTCACGTCCTCGTAAATGTCCTATCAAACATCTGCCAACTGTGTGCCCTTCATCCACCCTAGGCCACTGCACTACCTCACTTACTACAATAATCAGTCTTCCTGCCTTAAGTCTTGCTCTTTGCAGTCCGTTATCCAGATTACCAACAAAGAAACTGCTCCTCAGTTCAAACCTTCCAGGGACTCCCCCTAGCTAACCACAGAGCTAACCAATAGGAGTCTACCTGTTTCCAAATCAGTGCAGGAATAGGGGAAGAAAGTGCCAGGTAAAGGGCAGAGTCCTTGGGCTCACTCTGGAGCAGCATCCTCTGAGTCTAGGTCAATGGGGAAGAAGTCTTAGAAACGTGCATTTTCAAGTTAAGAGTGATTCACTTGTTTGGAAGTCGTGGAGTGATGGGATGGCCTCTGCCTGCCTTTGCAGGCTCAGCTTCATGATCCTCCCTGGTCTATGCTGAAGCCTTGTCTCCTTCCAACACCGTCACTTCTGTCTTTTCAACACTCATGATCCACTCACAGATTCCTTGACATGTGTCTCTTCCCTGCCCAGAATGCCCCTCTGGACCCTGTCTCCTTTGTAAATGTGATCCATTTTTCAAATCTCAGCAGAGGCTTGGATACAAGAAAAGTAACCATTGTTTCAAGGGATTTAAAGGACGCTCATGACAGGTTAGGGGTGCATCTTAATAACAGTTTTCTAGGTCTTCTTTGGTTGAAATTAAAGAAATCACCAGAAACTCTCTGTTCCCAGATATTTAAGAATGGAACTATCCCATGACAAAGTGAGACATCCAAAAGCTCACACTTGCCCCAGTGCCGTTTACAATGGGGCCACATCTGAGTCACAGGGAAACAGGCGTCCAGAAAGAATGACTCTGTCAAAGGAAAGATTCTCCAAAAGCAAGAATAATCATTGTTCTAAAATCCAAATGTATATTGTCTGTTCTTTTTATTTACAATACAAAGTGCTTTTCTCAGTAAATCAACAAATATGAGTATTCGTGTCACCAAGTGCTGATGATTTAAAAAATCACTCTAATGGGGGCTGGCCCATTGCCAACGTGATCAGGGTTTGCATTTCCAAGCATGATGGTGATAATTTACATCTCCTTTCACACCAACACCTACCACTCTTAATGGATTCTATTTTAGTCTTTATGATTTAATAGAAAGTTAGTGCCTAATTATCTATATTATAGTCCACCGTTTGCTTTTAGAATCCATGGAATTATCTTTTTTTAAAAAAAAAAGCAGAATGGATGAGCATCACATAACTCTTCAAGTTACTTATTTACAATATTTAGTTGTCTGTATTCCATGAGTCCTGAGAGCCTAGAGAGGAAACTCAGGGACAGGCCTCGTGCCATTCACCCAGGGGAGCTCCTATTTACTGCAGGGATCTTTGTAGCCATCTATGGCATTGTGTCCTTCACAGAGCCCTCCCCCAATTCTGGCCACAACCTGGGGGCCTGGTGTCTAAAACTGCAAGTAATGCCTCCCAGCATGAGAGAGACTGGCACCTCTTTGCCTTCATTTTTCTTAGTCTTTCGAGATTTAATATATAATGAAGATATGTCAAAACAGGATCACAAAAAATTGTTGCAAGATTTTCAAATATTTACATTCAACAAATTAACACCTTTAATTAAAAAGAAATATAATGGTATTCTTCCAAAGATAGTTACAAGACATACCAACAAGATGATTAATATGTGATACTTTGAAAGCAATACTGACCAGTTTCCATTTGAACAGTTTCTTCAGTCTTGATTGTGTGTCCCTGTGGCACTGTATGAACAAACACTATTTCATACTTATTTGAAGAGAATGTCAATTGTGGAAATGTGACAGGACAGAAGAAATGCAAGGTCCAGTCTCTCTGCTAGACAGATTTGTGCAAATACCTCTAGTAGACAAAGTGTTTTATTTCTGGTAAGGTCAAGAGAAAAAATAAAAGGCAGTTTGTTCTGAAAAACATGTAGCAATAGCACTACAACTTGGGGTAAGAGAAGACTCCATGGGCGTGGGTAGGGAAGACAGTCAGTGAGCAACGGTGGTCCACGCATGTACACACCCCAGGCAGCTCGCCATGAAGTCCCCGGAGCAGCTTGAGCCCTGCTGGCCCTGGGGGTACGGAGAAGGCACAGTTCTATTCTCATCTGTGTGTTACTCGTGCTAACCTCTCTAGTAGCCAGGCAACGCTACGTAGCTTGAAGAGTGCTTTGGTTCATAGTATCTCCTTTGACCATTCTGAGACCTCAGAATAAATTTAAAGAAAGGAACAATGGTGCCATTTTGCAAAACACCATGATGGGGCCTAGTGATGTCCTTCCAGTTGGCAAGTATTTATGAACAGATCCTGAGCACTTTGTGAGCGTTAAAGTGAGACTGTAGAGCATCAAAGCTGTCCACACCTTCCACCAGTCACCGACCTCTTCAGGAAACTGTAGAAAAGCAACGAAACACACAAAGGAGGAAAAAAAAGAGAAGTGATTAGTAGGATACTGAATGGGGGGGGGGGGGTGAGAGGATAACTATGCTTACACTTTCTAATAGCTTTTCCCAAGGCCTCTCACCCTCAGCCTACCTGTGCTCAGTGGCAGACATGAGCTTCTGGTAGGGATACCCTAGGCAATGTAGCTTATCCAATAATAGGACCTACTCTTTATGTACATTCTCACTCAACAAAATAATCAGTACCCGTGGGCTTCATGTCAGTCATTAGTGAGAAAGCTAAGTTTATAATGATAAGACAATATTCTTTTCTAATTTATTTTTATTCTATGTGTATAAGTGTTTTGCCTGCATGTATGTAAGTGCACTGTGTCCATGTAGTGTCCACAGAGGCCAGAAAAGGCTGTTAGATCCCCTTGAAATGGAGTTGCTGATGGTTGTCAGCTCCCACGTGGGTGCTGGAAACAGAACCTGGTTCTCTACAAGAGCATCCAGTGCTCTTACCCACTGAGTCATCTCTCTAACTCTGAGAATTTTTATTCTTAAAGAGATGATAGTTCAAGGCGAAGACAGACATGAAATCAGACTGCTATGCTACAATGTGGAATGTGTCAGTTCAGGATTGGGGGAGAGGTCCAGCAGAGGTAGAACTCATGAGCCTTGCCGAGGAAGCCCGGAGATCCTATTGAAAGAGACTCCCATTAGTGGATGTGTGAAGAAGCCTCGTATGAGGGGCTGGAGAGATGGCTCATGGCTGAGAACACTGGCTCCTCTTGTAGAGGGGCAGGGTTCCATTCCCAGCACCCACATGGTGGGTAACAATATCCCAGCTTCATTTCTAGGGGATCCAATACCCTTCTCTGGTCTCTGCAGGCATCACAGGATGCAGGTGCACTTATATACATACAGGCAAAACACTCATACACATAAATAAAAAAAAATTAATCAAAAAACTTTAAAAAAAAAAAAGAAGCCCTGTATATTTGTGTTTACAAACTGGAACTGTAATTCTCACTGTCAGGCAATCATCAGAGTGGTCTCTTTGTGACTCAAGGAACATACTAGAATATGTGCAGTAATGATGAAATCAAGTAGAAATGGCTGCTGCTTTCTCATCAGAATCCTACATTGTTTTCGTTACAGAAAGAATGATGATAAAATGATGCAGCACTTTAAATATACCATCCTATTTAACCCTTATCATCACACGCTGAGTCAAGTGAAATAATTACACCCATTCTAGGACAGATCAAGTGAGGTTTGCTAATTGTCCAAAGCCTTTAAGTTAGGAAGTGTTGGAGCCAGCATTTGAACTCAGGCATTCAGACAGAAAGACCTGTAAACTGCGTTTTGTGAGGCGCTCTCTGCCACTTTCACTGATGCAGTCCACATCCCTGGTGGATGGTGGATTTCTTACTAGTCTCTGAATCTATTTTAAAAATAGTGTGAGACTAGAATCCCCTGCACAGAGACGGGGAGTGTGGCAGTTTCTCTTGTACATTAGAACGCACTTCTATATCCTGCAGAGCTAGGGTATTTTTAGTCATGGGGTGGTGACTGGTCACCCACTGATTTTATGCTCTGTGTTCTTACTCCACTCCTGAGCAATGGGTAGTCTGTAACCAGGGACATCTGCCTTAGTGACTGGAAGCATTATTTCTTAAAAGCATTTTTTGCATTCAATTCTCTTAAATAAAATAAAACACACACCTACAAAAATTATAAATGGGTTTAAATGAAAAGACAGTACATGCGTGCGATTTTTCCTTTATAAACCTATATGACTTTGTCAATTTGAGTACAAACTGAAATATACCGTATTTCAGTATATTGTCCCGTCCTCTCTCCTCTGGCCCTCCTCCTCCCTCTCTGTCTTCATTCAATAGTTTTTCCCAGAAGCATACCAAAGGGAAGAGAGTTCTGCTCTGAACTGAGCTGATCAATCCAACTTTCGGTCTACTTGTAAGAGTGGTCTGATATCTTGGACTCCAATAGTGTCACCACAAAGGCTTCGCTAACAGGGCAGGGCAGGGCAGGCCATCGGGCTGGAACTGCTTGTTGTGCAGTGTTGTTAAACCACAGGCATCCCGTGTCTGTGGGTGCTGCCCCGCCCGCCCCTCTCGTAGCTCATGTCCTATTTCCCAGCTCAGGACTCCCTTTGACCTGGAAAACCTGAATCCAAACTGCAAAGGAAGATCCGGTGAGCCAGAAACCAGAGAGGGAAGGCTGCATACAGCGGGAGAGCAGAGGAGCTGCCGGGAGCCACTGCACTCTCAGCTCCTCCGGTGTGGGCTTCAGTTCCTCATCCTGAGAGCCAAGGATGTTCCTCTGCTCCTACTGTCTCCGCTTCCACTTTTTCTCTAGTCCAAAGGTTCTGTGTCCTACTTTCAAATACACGAGTGGAGCAAAGGTTTGGATATAAAAACAGCAATCTGCAAGAGTGCCTCACTGCCCTTCCTCAGCCGCGCCACATTCACCAAAAAGGCCGCTTCGCTCTCTCAGCTCTTTGTTGTCACAGCAGGGCTCACAAAGACTGCTGAGATGACTAAAGGCTCCACAGCCTGCAGCCAGGCCAGGCCAGAAGCACAGACTTCAGCTCAACAGAAGGAACCAAGGTCAACGTAAAGCAAGCTCCTAGCTACTAAGCCTAGCACCTCTAGACCCTCTCTGTTGGAGCTGGCAGCACCTCTGCCCTGAACAGTAGTCTTCTCCTGGCACACTGTTGGCCTGTGAGCTTCCTAAGCCTCGCTAAACACCATGAGAAATGAGCAGCTATCCTATTTATCTCTGTGTTCTGCCCACCCAGAACAAGCATTGTGCTGTTACATAATACTGCTGTGCAGTGCCCCGGCTGCGGAACGCTGACACTCGTGAAGTATTTACTAGACCCCAGCCACTGCTCCACGTGGCTCGCATATAGCCACCCATTATCACAAGAACCCTGCGAGGCACTCTACTTTTCTCTCATTTTCTTCAGCAATAAAACAGAGATCTAGAATGATTAAATAATGGCTTCCAGGGTGAGGGTACAGCTACCGAGCTTCTGTGCGCGAAGACTGCTGACAGAACGCTGCCTCTGCTTTCTCTATTCTAGAACACACAGTAGAGAGTCATCAATGATTTTTGAATGAATAAATTAATAGATTTGGAAAGGAACAGAAAAAAATTCCACCAAAATGCCTTTGGTTTTTCTTTTTAACCCAGAAGACCTAGCCTTAGAGAATTTATTTTCCCTTTTAACTCTTGGTCTGACAAAAGGTTAGTTTCCTACTCACTGAATTTCATGATATAAATAACTTTGCAGAAATGTAGAAATGAACAGCATAATAAGTATGTATATACATTTATAAATTGCAACATGAAGCTTCAGTGAATACGAGCCAAAGCAATCTCAAATGCAAGTCATCTATTCAACCCCAGTCTAACATTTATATCCCCTCAGCAAGGCATTCATCTTAAAACGATCATAGATGCGGGTTGAACTGCTCCAGGAATGGAAAGTCGGTACTTTTCAGAAGAACCTATGCCTCTTAAAGTACCCCGCTCCTGCATCTTAATGTTTGTCATAAAGGAACCAACCTTAAGATTTCATGTGTCTTCTCCATGGCTAAACACTGCTTCGTTCTCCTTGGTTTAGGAAGCCAGTGAAGAGGCAATTGCGATTGCTAAACAGAGAATGAACGTGACAGGAGGACTGGTAGTTCACTTAGAACGGAGTTTAAATCTAATTTGCACATGAAACTTCTGAGGATATTGTTGAAAATCTATCTCTTAGTTCATTTGTTCTAGTTTTCTGCTAGGGTCCAGATGATACTGACAAAGTCAGCCCAATGGCAAACTTTGAATAGCAGAGCTAGCACCTCCAAAGGCATGGGGCCATACACTTGCATACACGTGCATCCCACCCAGCCCTCTTCTTGGCATGCCTCCATAACTGATATCACTGCCTATATAAGAACTCTACTTTGTTCACTTACCTAACAACAGGAGTTCTCAAAACTTTAAAAACTACAAAGAATACTGTGGCAAGTTATTTAAAACTTCAGGTGCCTGGTCCTTTCTAGAAGTGCTGACTTGGCAGGGCTGAAGTACAGTCCAGAGATGGGAGCTTTTCACAACTATGTCCCCACATAAGATTTTGAGGCAGAGGGTCTTTGGCTCAGGCTTGGGAACCATTGCCTGGAATGTATAAATTAAGTAGAAACACCAGCTCTGTACATAGTTCTTCACTTTTAATCATCAGAGTGAGGGATGTCAACATGTTAACTAACTGGTGATCCCATTTTGTAGGAGTTGATAATGAAGGCCCAGAGACATACTGTTTGGTTAGACACAGCCACAAGAACATGCCCCAAGAATGCCTGGTGATGTGAGATGCCAGTCCATATGCTTTTTACTTTTTTTCAGGAAAACCTCAATAAATAATATTATTCAGAGAGTACATAGTGTAGTGGACATATGGATAGAATTTATTATAATTAGCTGGAGCAGGGTACTACTTATTTGGGTTTTGCCTCTTAATCAATGGCATTTTCATAGAATGAAATGATGCAACAAGGTCCTTGCCAAATTCGTAGTAATCTGGCTTGACTCTGGATGGTTCGAACATATCAACTCCCACAGGGCCCAGAGGAACTTAGCCATATTTGAAAACACTCAAGGACTACCCACTCAGAACTCTGTCTGTACTGTTCTCTTTCCAGGGGATAAAGAGGGGGAAAAAAATGATATCAGTGATCTTAACTGATCCTGGAAACAAAGCATCCTGTACTTACCAGTTAAGATCATGAAGAAAACAACAGTGAGGCTGGTGAGAGGCAGATTCTGCACAAACCTGAGACCAGGGCAACTCCCAAGCCGACTTCCTGAGAGGCCGAGGTATGGGTAGAATTCCTACCGTAGATATTTCGTAGAAAAAACAAAATGTAATTTCTTTCTGCTAAACAGACAAAAGCCACAGGAATCAAGCAAAAGAAAAGAATGGAACAAAATGCAAAGTTTTCTATTCTTTCACCACGCATGTGTATCAATAGAGCAGAGGACTCACGCAACAGACTCACATATAACTTTTCCTAAATGATCCTGTTTTGTTGAAGGCTCACTAAGGATGTGGTTTATGATAAAATGAAATCTATGCTGCCTAGGGGGAAACACTGAGGAAGCAGACATTTCAAATATTGAGTCTCTGTGTGTGCAATTTTTGTGCAGGCTGAGTTGAAACAACATGACTTTTGCTATCAGACTCTCTGGCAATGTGCCAGTAATATCTGAAAATAAAATGGGTAGGAAATAATGGCAGAATGCAGACCTACATGTGGGGACCTTTGGTAAATGATATATACATCCACACATAAGCAGAGTCTGGGTGCTCTCTACCCGTGCGTCCTCACAGACTGATTGGATGTGGTGATAGAGGATCAAAGAGGCTTTCAGGACAGCCATCCTCTGACCTTTCCAACACAGACAAATCCTCAGCATTGTGCTGAGACATGACAGCATCAGTGGCATGGAGACACTCTAACAAGACACAGATGTAAGCAACCCAACAACTCGCCTAGCAGTTCCTCCTTGATTACTGGCAGTGGCCTCATTCTTTCTTTCAAACTAACTGATATTCCTGGGTCTTATGAGAATCAATAAGTCTCTTAAGATTTCCAGAACACATTCTGGCACCACAAGCCCAACCCTAATGGTTGAGACTCCTAAATGCTAAGGTTCAAAACTCACCTGCAGTTAGTTTATTGCAGAGCCAGAAAGTTGAGACTGAGACTCCAGTTTGACACCCTCAGTTCTGCCTGTCATCTGAGCACAGACAAATGCAGGCTCTGTGCCACCCTGTTAATTTCCACTGGCATATCTACTTGAATGATAGATTTGCTAATGAGTATCTTCTACATCCTCAGTCCCAGGCTCGGAAGAAATCATTCTCTGCAATATTTACCAACTGAATGAACCAATAAAATAATCTTGTCTATAAGTTCAGTCTTCCAGTGAATTTCTACATTAGAGCATACTTTGAAATATCACCTGATCTTTGGAAATATACATTTCCATTTAGATTTTTACTTTTTACACCACTGTAGTCAGAAGTGGCTCTACCAGTGACAGTACACTGATTGCTTATTCTTAATATCCACAATCTATACTCAAAATCATTCAGATTCAAGTTTACTTTTACAAAGGTTTATTTCTCAGGAAGGTCAGTTACAACCAGTAATTAATATCTCACAGGGCAATATGTCTATAAAGAACTTAGAATCCATATTTCTTCAAAGATATCCTTTTAAAAATTTTATTTTATGTGTATGAGTGTATTACCTACATGTATGTAAGTGCACCTATGTCATACAATGCCTCCAGAGGACAGAAGATGGCTGATTCCCTGAAACTGGAGTTATGGATGGCTGGTTAGCCATCATGTGGGTGCTGGGAATCACTCAGGTCCTCTGCAAAAACAGCCCTCAAAAACATTCTTTCTGATTGGATTATTTCTTACATGCTGTGATGAGGGTAGCCAGTCATGGACTAGATGAAATCTGCTCTTCAAGGGTCTTTCTAGTGCTCCTGGTTGTAACCTGCCAGTTCTGGCTGCCAAGACCTGCTCACTCGTGGACTGTCAGACGCAGTCATGAGGCAGAGACCACATCCTGCCTCTCCCGTTCCTTTGAGCTTAGTGAAGCACCAATGGGACTGCGAGGCTCTCTCCAGTCTGCATCACTCTTTGTAGCTTAATTCAGCTTTCTCTGAACTAAATTAGACACTTTCTGGTGATACCTGCTGGATCTTTTCTGACTCCTGGTAGCTCAGGGTATTTGACCTCCAATCTGAGCAAAATGGAACTGTATGGAGAGACCAGCATTCAGAATGTCTTCTAGTTCTTGGTTTACCTCTCAGCCATGTATTCCTGTTGTGTGTGTGTGTGTGTGTGTGTGTTTCTGTGTCTGTGTTCATATATATGTCTGTGTGCAAATACATGTGTATGTGTGTAGGTTTATGTATATGTGTGTATATATGTGCGTGTGCATGCATAAATATGTATGTGTGTATGTATTTATGTGTGCACGTGTGTGGACATGCATATATGTGCGCATGTGTGTCTCTGTATATGTACATATATGTGTACATGTGTGTGTGCATGTTTATATGTGTGTGCGTATATGTTCTGTGTATCTGTGCATATATCTGTATGCTTGTGCGCATGTGAGTCTGTGTGTGTGTGTGTGTGTGCGCGTGTGCGGTAAAATGGAAGTAGGCTTGAGCTTGCTCTTTATTGGTTGACATCTGACAACACTCTTTTGACCAGATTTGCATGATTGTTAACACAATAACTTTGCAACCTGAAGGTGCTGCTTTCTTCCTCCCTTGAGTCCGCACCATCCTTGAAGATGTGCTTGTCTCAGTGATCCTGATTAGAAAATCTAACAACCACCACAAAAGCCTGGAGCCTGTGGATACTGAGGAAATAACCCGGAAGTCAGATTTAAAATAATCACAAAATCATAAATTAATCACTTGAAATTTATCTGTACCAACATAAAAAAAATTGTACAAATAGAAGTCGGTTTCGCCCAGAAAATATGTGTCCATCTCCCCGGTGGCATCACAGCAGCTTTTTCTGTCTGTGATCCCGGTCTTAGCAGTATTCCTGCGCAGGCTCTGAGGGAGAAGGCCATGCGGAGCGCGGAACCGCCGCAGAGGTGCAGGCAGGTGTGCTGTGGGTTAGCTCGGTGTGCAGGGGAGCGGCTGTTTCCACTCAGCCCGGCTCCATGCTTCTTCCTCAAGCCACCCCGCAGGCTCCTTGATGCTCACTGACCTCTGCTTTGAGGATGTAAACCCAAGACGCCCCTAGATGGCTCAGGTGTGGAGCCTGCTTTGCTTCTCTTACTTTCTTTGACACCAGGCATGATTAAAGAAATGGTCCTGACTGGATTCTTTGAAAGGCTCGCCTAGTCAAGTTGGGACAGGAGTGTGTGAATGACTCCACCAGCCTCTAAAGCCCGCTTCTGCTTCCGCCCTGAGGAGAGGCCTCCTAGTGCTTCCAGGTGATTGCCTATTTGTTTTCTGCTCCCTGCTCCTGCTTTGCTCTGGGGGAGTGTTGATGCTGTGATCATTTTCTGCCTGTCACCAGGAGATGTGCTTGAGAAAATGTTTCCCGACCCCGTTCCAGCGTCCTTGAGCATGACTTTAACCCCAGAACGTTCCTTGAAGGGCCGCATCCTAAATAATGGGTCTGACCCCTGGGAAGTCTGCACAGAAGCTGTGGATGGAGAGGTGTTGCTCCCTCCTCGCCAATGTCTGAATTAGACTTAGGGCCTTTACTGAATGGACCCATATGCTCAGTGCTTCCTCTCCCATGCTCCTCCAGGGTGCATATATTTCTACCTTTCTTTTGTGGGGAAGAGAGCTTGGGGTCTCAGGTACGCTGAGCAAGTGTTATACCAGAGAGCCACACCCCCAGCCCCTTCTTTACCAAATTCACATGCGTACAACCCACTCCATCACGCGCCGGCTTCATCAGTCTCACATACCAGAACAAATAGATCCAAATTTAAATCTCCTCTGGCCGCTGGGGACTTCAGTGGCTGGAGCTGTGGGGCTCACTTGCTGCCTCACTTTGCTCAGAGGACAGGACCACATACCATAAGGAAGTGGTTTTCAGAGAGAAGGTGAACTTTCTGAGCCAGAGCTTCATCCACTGCCTGGTGCTCAGGAGTACTCATCCCCTCACTCGACACTTTTGTCTCTCCTGGGGTCAGTCCTCTGCTCAGATCTGGATGAGCTTTGCCTTTTGTATGGCGACAGGCCTCCTGCCTCCTCCATCTTTTCTTACCTCACTCTTTCCCACTCTACAAGTACTTAGAATACAATCACTTCCACTGAAAACCTTTGCCACAGCAAGACAGCTTTCCCTCCGGGTGTCTGGGCAGCCATCTCAGCAAAGTCTTCCCAGATTAAAACTGAGTGCCACAAAGTGGCCTCCAGCAACGCTCAGCTGCGCCTCGTTTGGGGTCCAGGGTTTGTGTTCCCTGTGTGAAGATCCCTTTGACTTCAACAAATTGGAATAACACCTATTTCAAATATATTATTTGATGAAAGCAGATGTCAGCAGATACTGCCTATGTAATTGATATTTGATTTATTCAAGATTTATGCATGCTGTGCCTTAGATTTATTAATGATAATCCCCTGCTCTTGTGTTTAATATAGTAGAACCAAAACATAATTTGCTGGGATCAGTCAGAAATGCATCAAAGTGATTAACTCTACATGCAAACCATTATCCAGTGACATCCCTACTGTGCACAGTGCAAAAGGAGGCGATAATACAGTAATTGGCTTCACTTATGCAAGTTAGATATTTGCCATGATTGCTAGAAAAATGTGATCCCTTTTATCTCCGATTCCGCATCTTCAAGTCCCTCACCATCCTTTGATGCTCCTTTTTCTGGCAGGATTCTCCTGAAATTAGCAGGCACAGTTGTATGTGAGTACACACACACACACACACACACACACACACACACACACACACACCATCCTGCCGCAACGGTTACATGCTAGGAAAGGTAGAATGCTTCATTAGAACAAACAGGGAAGGTAGGTGACTGTCCTTACAAGGCTCCCTGGTGGGTGGCACTACCTCTGGTTTGAGTGTGGGGCCACCTCTCTCAAGCCCCCAGTGGGGGAGATGGCCCATGGCCAGCTAATATGAATTATGTATCAGAAGAGCTTTCTATCCACATCTATCACTGGCTTTCAGACTCGGGCTGCAAAACCACTGCCATCTAGGACTGACAACTGGAACTAAGATGAATTTGGGGGCACATTCTTGTTCTCATGATTTTGTATTATTTTACTTTTTCATGTATTCACCTTTATCCACATGTCTTTAAACATTGCGTGCATTACACTGTGAACTTGCTCTTTGTTTGTTGTTTTGTTTTGCGCCGAGTAATTGAAATCTGGTTGGAGGGACATCTGGTTATAAATGTCCTTCTCACTTATCTCAAGAGTATTTTTCTACCAGAATAGATGAGAGTGATTTTATTTCAAAAATTTGAAAGCCAACATATACACAAGCAGAGAAATATTCAAAACCTACAAGAACATGTGTCATTAAAGATGGCAGTCTACTTTTCCTACCCTGTTTCTATCTTGAGTCCCCTCTCCTCTAAGGTAATCACCGGAGCAGTTTCTGGTGTAATATTCCTGAAAATGTAAACAGCAGACTGCCACATATATGTACCAGGTGTTTCTCATTTAATACTGTATTTTAGAGCTGCTTAGTGTCTGGAGATAAAGAGCTATTTGATTCTTTTTCATTGCTATCTTTGATCATTTTTAATTGTTTAAAGTGTTGCCTGTCCTGCAATGCTATACAGTAAGCACCATACTTGAAAATAATTCAAAAAATTTAAAAACTCTTGTCTCCAGGCTGGGAATCGGTATCTCAGTTTAGAACGAAGCAGCATCTTGTGTAGATTTGCAGAGACATTGGAAGGCCACTGCATCCCACATTTTATAGCAAGGCTTATGTAAACGGTGTTTGATTTTCTCCTGCCTCGAACGTGCCATCTGTCCCCAGGGCATGTGCTCAAACATGTCAATACATCAGCATGGCCTTTGATGGGTAAAGGCATTTCTAACTCCCATTGCTCTGTGGGTTTATCTTGGGCTCCGTTCCTGTATTAAGTAACTCACCCACTGGCCTTGCAGAGCTAATATGACTCATGCTGACTTAACATGAAGTCCCAGGATGCTTTTCATCATTCCTTTCTGGAACAACACCAATTGTTCTATATCAGCTTCTCTTTTGCTCCCTGAACAGTGTAAGGAACTTGTTTTTAAAATATTTTTATTGGCTCAAGAATTTCATACAATGTATTTTGATCATCATCTGACCTGCGACTCTCCTCCCGACTTCATAGCTTTGATTATTATTATTATTATTATTATTATATTTTTAGTATTTTAATTTTTAGTATTTTTATTTTTGGAGTGTGAATGTATCTAAGAATAACCATGTCATGCAGTGCCTATGGAGGTCAGAGAGGGTGTCAGATCCCCTGGAACTAGAGTTACAGACAGTTGTTAGATGCCACGTGAGTGCTAGGAATCGAACCCACATCCTCTACAAAAGCAGTCAGATCTCTTAACCATTCAGCCATTATCCAGCCCTTTATTATCTTTTTTCTAAAGGCCTATCAAACCTAATCTGTGTTTCCCAAGTGATGCTGGGTGTGGATCTCTCTCTCTCTCAGAGTCTGGTCTACCAGGTGTCACAGCAGTAAGGAAAATGGACTCCCCTCCCCCAGCATACATCTACTAACAGTATCAGCTGGGGCGGGACTTCCTGTTCATCTCCTTCGTCCATGCTGGAGAACTGTCTGGTTTGGATTTTCCCAGGTCTTATGCATATTGTCATAAGCACTGTGGGTTCACATGAGCAACTGTCCTGCTGTGTCCAGTCAACAGTTTCCTTGCATTCATCTACTGCCTTGACTCTCACCACCCTTCTTCTGCAATGGTCCCTGAGCTTTGGGGTGATAGTGGGTGATACAGGTGTCCCATTTAGGGCTGAGCACTCTGTAGTCTCTTGTCCTATGCATGTTGACCAGTTGTGGGTCTCTGTGCTAATCGCCATCTGCTGCATGAGGAAGCTTCTCTGGTGAGAGTTGAGGGATGCAGTAATTTATGCATAAACAGCAAACAGTAAGTTATGAGCTGGTTTAATATTATGTCTGTTTAGCAGAAAGTTAGTATTAGGTAGGTGACCTGTCTAGTCACAGGTTCTTGGTCCTTATTTCAGTGTCAGGTCCACTCTGTGAAGCAGACTTTAAATCTTAGCAGATGGTGATTGGTTGCTCAGTCTCCAGCCACTATTGCCCCAGTGGGCATCTTCTGCCAAGCCAGTTGTCATTGTTATCTCCCAAGAGCCACAGCTGGGTCTGGTTGAAGTCTACCTTTTCCTGTTAGTAAAAGGCATAGAACATTTTAGCGTTCTGGAAGACATGAAGCCAGCAGAGATGATGTCTGATTTCTCCTTGTTTAATCTGTGACTCAGGCACTCACTGCAGTGTCTTTAGCAACAGAGTCTTACTGTTTAGTTCTGGTAGGTCGTGAAGCTCAATGACAACAGCCAATATTGTTTGAGAATCTATGGAATTTCCTTGGTCAACAATTGCAAAAGAGATACACCATTCCTGGCACTGGGATTTTCATGTGCTAGCCTGTGGTATCTATTAGGGCCATTGAACCTTATAATAGGGTAACTACATTTAAATTCCTCCTTATATTGTATATGTATATATTGAAAGAAGCTTTTATGGTAAGTTTTCACGCTCCTCTTTTAAGGCCTTTAGCACTGGTTATCCCTCCTCTCCTTCTTCTGGCCTGCCCTCACATTCCCCACCCCAACAAACCCATCCTATCCATCTGTTCCCTTTGCTATTTGTATCACTGTGGTCTATCTCTCTTACTGTGAACCCTCAGGTTTTTAAAAACATTTAAAAATTTTTTTAGTTATATGTACAAGTGTACCAATATTGTACAATGTCCTCAGAGGCCAGAAGAAGGCATTGGATGCTCTGCAGCTGGAGTTATAGATGGTTGTCAGCCACTATGTGGGTGCTGGGAATCAAACTTGTATCTTCTGCAAGGGCAGCTGGTGCTCTTAACCACTGAGACCTCTCTCCAGCCCCAACCCTCATTAGTTTTGAGAACATATAGGAACAGTTCATAACTTGGTTTACATTTTTAATACCATCCCAACAATTAAATGGATACCTTTTACATTTTCTAATCCATCTGTTACAAGCCCTGCAAACCATGCTTAATATCCTGAATGTGTTCTGCATTGGTGAGGCTTCTCAATAAGCATCCCCGCCCTAGTCATTAGGAGGATTTTCTGCTCCGCAATTCCCGTTGCCTCCTGAGTCATGGGCCAGCAGTCCATCCTCTGGGCTCCTTCTCTCAGCTGCTCTAGAAGCCAGTCTTGCCGTAGCAATCCAAGTGATCTATTTTCCTGCCCTCAAAGTTAATTGATTCCTGCTGAGTGCCAGGGATGATGAAGAACTGCATCTTTGCTCAGCAGTCATCTATCAGGTCAGGTCCAACCAGCCTCACTTGGGAAGGCTGCAAGGTTTAACACAGTGAGAACTCTGGATCTGAAGTCTGAAAGAAATTAGGTCAGAGCTCCAAGAAGCCTGTGCGTAGAAGAAATTTCAAACTGTGTATAACCACTAGTCTTCATATATAAATCAAGACTCCAGGAGATAAGGAGGGGGCCTCTGAAGAAGGAAGGGCTAGAAGAGAGTTTACAAACTGATAGCCATTTCCACAAACTGATCCTTAAGACCAGACTTGCCTGGGTATAAATTGTACTTTCAAACATTTCCAGCTGAGGTGCCCAGGAAGAATAATTCATCACTCTGGACTGCAGCTTCTTCTGTGGGGAGAGAAGTCTGCATTTGTACTGTGGAGAGTTGCAGACAGTAGATGAGGACACATCTTGGGAAAATGACACACTGTCCTTGCAGAGTTCTAGTTCTTGGCACCAAGAACTGTTGAACCATCATGCCAATTACAGTCACACTGACGGCAATTCAACAAGGTCCCAGCATTCAGATTATAGCAGATCTTCTCAGAGAACACCTAAGAGGATCTCACATGCCTAGACTGTGCTCTGGAAGACACCCGAGACCCCCCTGATTGCCATCTGCCATCATAGTCTTCAGGCTCACTACCCTCTAAACTTTCAGATGCTTGCTGTGAGTCAGTGAAACAGACAATTCCAAAGGAATCATTTTTGCTCCTGATGAAGAGTGTAATGAAGGGAAAATGCATGGAGACCCGAGAGCAGTAAATGCTTAATTAACTACAAAGTGCTGAGAGATAGGGTGGTTGAGACTAGTTGCATCTTAAAGACACCAGCACCCTCCTGACACTTGGATACAAATTATTCCCTTCTCTTCAGGAAGTGTTCATGTTCAAGTTATTGCAATGACACATGATGTTGAATTTTGAGTGATAGGTTTATAAAACCTCCCTTGGGAGGTATATCCATGTGCTGCACCAAAGCTGGGGGTATATCCGTGATTTGGAGCATGTCATAGTATTTAATATGGTCTGTACAATACTCAGGGCTTTGGGGACTACTGACTAACAGACATTTGTAGATTACTAGCTAAAGAAAATCCTATCAATTTATGTTTTCAAACTCAGCTGGATGGACGCAGAGCAAGTTTTATGAAATAAACAAGTGCACAGGAGGGCAGTAAATGCAGTTTGCAAAAGTGAAGTTATGCTCAATGTGGTGGAGAGAGGAGGAACCAGAGATGCCTCTGGGAACTCGAGTGTGAAACGCCTCTGGAAACCATAGCAGCTGTCTAACCTCATTTTACCCAAAGGCACCACAGAACCACAAGGGACTACATCTTTTGAAAAACTAATACATAATACTTGTGCATATTATGTGGTCCAGCACAATAATATGACATACATACAACGTATAGCGGTCAATTCAGGGTAATTGGCATTTCTGCCTCTTCAAATATTTATCATGAAAGATAGATGATAGCTCTTCTGATATTTTTCAGAATAGCTATCTTAAACCATGGTCTCTTGAGCAAGCACATCATCTTGGAAAATTTTTAGAAATACAAATTTTGGGGCCCCTTCCAGACTTACTGGAGGTAGAATGCAAAGATGTACTAATGGGAGTGCTCCAGGACCCTCTTGCATCTGAGAACCAGTCCCAAGGGCTCCCAGTGAGTGCAGCAGGCTCCTTCAAGAAAATTCAGCATCAGTTGATGGCAAAGAAAGCCCTTTTCAAGCTCCCAGTGATCTGGTTTCATGTCCATCTTGGGGATGGTTCTTTTACATTCCACATACCCGAGCAACATTGCAAAGAACTCTGTTACATGAGAAACAATCAAAACATTGTTTCTCTGAAACAAATGGTTTATAATCAAGAGATTTTAATCACTGTAGATTATTTTAATGGATTTGGCAAACAGCTTCAACTATTGCAATAGGATTATACCCACGTATGCTATTTCCAAGAAACCATAATTTTTCAGTTATAAAAATGAAGCACATCTTAACCATAAGGGGTGATTTTTACTTTTAAGATACATTGTGCATGCATTATCTCATTTGATAACGCTCCCACTTTAAACCTGGAACCTCTCAACCTTAAACTTCCAAAGTTTGTGCATAAAGAAACAAAGAACAGGAAAGTTAGATCATTTTCTTGGCCACATACCTTGATGCAGGAGAAATGCTACAGAAGATGTGCTAAAATTCAGTCTCTCTGACCGACACGTGGGCCATCGTTTCTGTTTTCCATGTTCCATGAAATATATCAGGCAGTTTCCTAAGATGTGACTTTGTAATGAAGCTGGTTCCTTTGTGAGTCTTGATTCTTTCCTCTATTTTCTATTTCTCATCACTGGTAGTAATGAACTTCATAAAAGCCTAAAACTGTGGAAATCCCACCTCAGCAATTAGATAGGGAACTCCCTGCCCCATCTCTGTTACAGGTGAGATGTAAGATACTGTAACTAAGGCAACTGTTCCCTTCTGATCCTATTGGTGGACATCTCTTTCTAGCTGTAACCGGCCAAACATCCTCTTTGCAGGAAAACTAATAGCATTTTAGCATATGGTCTTGAACCTGGGCTTCCAGATGATCTTGCATAGAGATTAATTGAAGGTGTTGATGTCATAATCCCCAGCCAGGACTTCTATGTACATATTTCAGGAGTGGTACTGAGGTGGATTAACTTTAAATGTAAAGAAAAGTACTCCAACTTCAGCAACTGCCTGTGACTAAGGAATCTGGATTGGTGCTCTTAGCTGGGTATAGTATAATGAACCTGATATTACAATTTGGCCGTCTGGAAACATAAATTCTCCAGATACAATGTTCTTAAGTGGGAGTGATATAAGCAGCCAGTTCCTTCAGGTGACCTCTTTTTCTGTGTCTTCTAGAGACTCTACGTGGAAAATGCCATTAGAGATTAGAATTGATTGATCATGCTGTAGGCGTGTCCATCCTGCAGCTGCAGGGCCCAATACATCCTGGAATGGCTATAAATGTGGCCCAACACAAAATTATAAACTACATAAAACATTATGATGAGTTGGGAGAGGTTTGAATTTAATCTCAGCTCCACACCACAAGCTTTGTAGATGACAGTTGTCATGTCACAATGTCAAAATGTTGGACTTGCCTATGTGATCACTCTTGCCCCCCTTTCGACCTTGCCCAGCAAGGGAAATGGGCCAAACACCAGAGATAAAATCACATTTTGAATTATATTTTCTCAAATATTTATTTGGAAACATGTTCAACTTTCAATATGCTTCAAGCTAGTTATAATTATAGATCTCATAACTTAGTCATAGAACAAATTTTCCTTTCAGTGTCTCCTTTTTATATTTTCGTTTGATTGACCTGGTATTGTGTGCTTGTACATTTGTGGATGTTTATTATAATACACCTGAAAGGCTTCTTTGGGTTATAAGTTACAAAGGTATAAAAATAAAATCATCTCCCTTCACACATATGTTTGCAGCTTTATAACTCTAAATTAAGATGAACTGCATTTTAAAACACTGAGAATGACCTTAACTAGGCCTCTTTTTTTGCCCAGCTTGCCCAGTTGTTTGGGCCACTACGTATATTGAAGCCAGATCAACTGTAGGCTATACAATCAACTGGAAAGTAAAAACAAAAAACCACAGACTCAAATATACCGCCACCAGTGTGTCTTAGGAGGCAGATCCTTGAAATTATAATCACAAGCCTTTTTTGAAGAATGCTCAGTAACTTCTTGAAGTTCTTCTGAAGTCTTGTAACATGTCCTATCTACCTGTATCTACCCTCTGCCTCATTAGATAGCACTTGTTTTATTTTCTGTGTTCTTATTTGTCCTGACAATCTGCTAGCCTCCCAAGGGTAGGCCTTTGTTTTATCTGTTTAATACCCTATATTTCCTGTGAGGACTGATATACAATAGGTATGCATTGTGGATGAACAGTTCTGCAAAGTATACAAAAGTTGCAGACACCATTCTTGAAAGGAAGTTATAGTGGCCCCATGGTACCCGTGCTTACTTCCCTAAAACACAAAGGGATCAACCTCGACATCACTGTGCACATCACACAGTGATTTCAAGAACTCATGGAAGCCAGTAGGTAGTTTTGGGCAGGCTACCCAACAACACACATTTTGCTTATTGAGAAATATTTCATATTATTAAAAAAAAAAACTCTCCAAAAGTGTAATCATTATTAGAAACTTAGCACATGTTTGCTTATGTACTTAAGTCCACAGAAGCATTTGAATTTCCCCCTAAATAAAAATTTACAAATTATTATTTTTTTTTATAAAAGCTTAGCCCATTAGGTCTGATGTAGGAAGGTGAAGTAGACCAGCTTTATCTAATTTTCTAAATTAAATTAAAGCCAAAGAAATACGTGGGTGATGTAAAGCAACACACGTCTGGTTTGCTTGGCTTTCCTGGGGGTTAAACTCCTCAAAAAAACTAACTGGGCCCCTGAAATTCTTCACACATTTGATTCTCAAGAGCAAGTCTCCTGGCAACCATCCCCTGTGGCAAAGAGAACCACACACACTGTAAAAGGAAGAATGCTGAAAAGAACTATCACGGGCGAGCTAGGCTTCAGTATCTGTGAGCATGAAACACAAATGGAGCCATAATGTACTGCAATACACCACAGGCTCTGTCCGCTCGCTGAAATGAGGCGAAAAGGAAGTTCGCGCTGGGGAATGAAGCTCCTTACTTCCCTTTCTCCACTCTCCCTCCCAGTCCTTTCAAATCTCCCTTGAGTCCAATTTGGGAACTCTTGCAAAGGCTAAAGTCCAGCAGCTTAACAGCTACTAAACACGATCATAAAGCGAAGATGCGTCCTGCGATTTGAGCTCTTGGCAGCATCAGGGGGATATGGCAAATGGCACAGTTCCCTCACTGGAAGGGAATAATGGAAGAGTGACGGAGGGGTTGTGGACAAACCAGACTGGGAGTTTCGGATGGCGACCGGAGGAGCATACTAACCCACGCTGGAAGCGCTATTTAGTACCTGTGAAGTCTACCATTATGCATTATTAAATTCATGTATTATTGAATCATGAATCCTTGTTCCCTGATAAGAAATGGAGATGATTTCTTAGTTTAAATTAAAGCCCTGCCTCCTTATTTGAATAAAACTGCATTACTGGCTGCCTAGCATGCTAATCAGAAAACTGCATTAAGCAGGTAAGGCCATATGAATGAAAAAATAATGAAACAAGACTTTCCAGCCAGACATTGTTCCCTTGCCTGCTTTTCATGACAGCGGATTTCCTACTCCGAGTTGATAAGACCACGGCAAATGAAGATAACAACGTGAGGGGAAATCATTCACTCTAATGGGCTCCACCTGTGCAGACTGCGGCTCATTAACATGGCTGCAGAAAAATTAGAAATCATGCGGCAATTAGTCTGTTCTAGATTATGCAGTGTGTCAACTGATACCACTCCAGAGAGCACTAGTGCTAAAATGGTTTCAGAAGATAAATCTACCTCCTATACAAACAGTTTTAATTACCTGGAAAACGGCATTGCCTATTGAGAAATCTCCACTGAGATCCTGGGCTGCTCTCCTATCGGAGTCAGATGTTGGGAAATTCCAGTGTTTATGTAATTGACTCATATAGTATTTGATGACTTGTTGAAAATGAAATTGGGTCTCTTGGTCGGGTCCCCAGTTGTTCATCAAAGGCTTCTTTTAAGGTCTCCTTCAGAGTTGGTTGAGGGAAGGTTGAGAGGGGTGGATTTTTCTTTAACTGCTCCTGGTTACTGGTATTCCTTGCTTTGGGAGCCTCAGTGCTTGTATGTGTGTGCAAATCTGAAAATGTATTTAAAATAATTTCAAATATGAAGCTCGTCACTATTAACATTTCCTTATGAATAAAATGGTAAGATTATTATAGTTTTAGATTTTCACTGAAGATACTGAGGTAAGTCCTTTTCTGTTCATGTTAGCCTCATTTACTTTCTTTAAAATCAAGGATGAATCTTGAGAAATGGTATTTGTTAAAATCCAGTTTTTGCAATTGGAAGGGATCATTTGAAGGTTTTGCTTTGATTTGCTTCTGTAGTCACACCCTTACTGGGTAAAGCAGAGGGGTCAGGGTTAAAGGTTACATTTATAGCGGAAGCAGCGGTTGAAGGGAATACTCCCAGAAAAGCTTTGGGTCTTCCATAGGAGTTACCTCTTAAGCTGTTGGTGAATATTTAGCTCCACATAGATACCTTCCAGAAAAAGAAAGTCAAAGGCCTCTTCAGGAAACGTCAGGGAAGCCCTTAACATTACCTACTAGACTTCCTTTCCAAAGCAACCTATAAAATGGATTAGAGTTGGTGAGTAGAAGTAGGAACAGGCGTGCGTTAAAAGGGGTGTGTGTACGCCCTTGAAGGGAGATGTGTGCGCCCTCGGTGACAAAGCAGGACCAATCAGGTCTTCAGGTGGAAAAGCAATCTTCTAACGTAATGGAGTTTTAGCCAGTGCAACCTCATTGGCCAAGTGAATTTTCCAAATTTGCTCTCAGGTTTAGTCCAATCCAAGCTGAAAATAGTCTCCCTAGATGGTTCGGGTGGAGCTTTAAGGTAGCAGTGTTTATTCTCTGTCCCAGAAGCATTAGTCAGCAAGGCATTCTGTAGGAAAAAGAGTTTCCTGGGGACTCAATATAGCAAGCACTACTGAAGTCCATTCCTGAGTAGCGAGACGAATCTACCTGAGATTCATTCAAGGACTGGAGATATATTACAACAGAGAAACTTGTTGGACTCTGAATTTTCCAGAATTATCTGTCAACAAAAAATCACTCCTTTCAGTAATGCAACCACCCATTCACATGCAGGTGTCTGAGAAGATAACTTTGGGTCATGCTCTGTAGCATGAGAGTGAGTTGCCTAGAACTGACTTTTCTAAGACACAAGGATATTAGAAGCACAGAAGAAATTTCACCACCTGAGTATTTGGTCCATTTCAAAGGAGGTTTTCCTTCCAATAAAAACTCATAAACAAACAGGTACACACAGACACACGGAGACATTGACACTCAGCCCAGCCACACCAGCTCTGTCAGAGCCTTACTCTGTTCTGCAGCTGAGGTTCCTTAAAGGAACCACTGAACACAGGAAATGTTTTGAATGATTGTTTTCTCTTCCAAGGCAGATACTTAATCAGTGTTATCTTAGATGCCCAGGAAAAAAAGCTCATTTGTTGTATGTAGTGGACATCTTAAGGCATTGGAACTAGAGCCCAGTGACGTCCAGCAACATTTTTAGGATAATCCACTTTCCCTGACCTTGCCTCCTCTCACTGGATTCCACCCTCACTAAAGAACAGTATGAAGTGCCATGTGATACTGAATTGGAGGACACTGGACCTTCCATCTGTGAGTGTTCTGAGAAGCCCTGTGGTCCCTTGCTCTCTTTTGATAGATGAGGACTGTATGACCCCAAGTTGTGGTGAGTGGCACACTGAGTCACAAATGGAAGAAGACTGCAGTGACCTTCACACCTACAGACTAGAGTTTATTTGGCCACTTCACTGTGAGCCGCAGGGGAAGGCCTAGGGTTCCAAACATGGCCATGACCCACTGCAGCAAAAGGAGTGTGTTGACTACTCTATTTGGGATAGGAGAGGTTTCCAGCTATGAGGTTAGTTAGAACTAGCCATGTCCACACCATGCATTCCCTATGCAAACCTGTTCTTGGCCACAGCTTATCATTTCTTGAGGGTGGGAATGTGGCTTTTCACAGTGGCTCTGACTTTTCTGGCCACAAGGCTGTAGTAGTATTGTAGTGCATTTTAGCACACCAACAGGCCTCTGCTTCTCCAGCTAATCTTTATCTTCCTTTCATCCGCCACTTCAGTGAAGACATTTGTAGTGGCCTCAAAATTTGCAAACTTTCCATCCTGCCTCTGTTTCTCTGCTGCAGACCAAGTGCCCATACTTGCATTTGTCAGCCATTAAAACTGAAAAGATCTGCAGAGTACAAAAAATGGCAGAGAGGTTGTAGCAAACAGAGTCACACCTCTGCAAAAACCTTTGGCCTAGTGAGAATTTAGAGTTAGCTGAGAGAGTTTGCAGTACGGTGATATAGGGTGTAACCCACCAGACTGATACCTTTGACTGACAGAACTCAAAGTAGGGGACAAAATTATCGTAGCAACAGTGTATGTGATGACCCGTAGCTGTAATCCCAAGAAGGCACAATCCTTTATCTTCTCCTGTAGCTCTGCTTACTCCCTGGGTGATCTCATCCTGACTTATAGCTTTGAATACCAGAAAGTGCTGACTACTTGGAAATATATGTCTCTAGCACAGACCTCGCTCCTGAACTCCAGACTTATCTATCCTGTGACCTGTTTGACATCTGTACTTGGAAGTCTAAACACATCACTGTCGTTTACTCCCTAAGTGGATCTCTGAATCTGTCCCTTCACATCCCTTTTCTATCTTAGAAAATAGAAATTCTGTTCTTCTTGTTGCTCAGTTGTCTCTTCCCCATCCCCACCTCTGATTGTGTGGGAAACCCTGTTGCTATTACCTGCCAAATACAGCCACTGTCTGACCACCTCTTTCTACCTGCTTCACAACACTCCTGGCCCAGACCCCATCACCCTTTACCTCAGTGATTGTTCACTTCCTTCCCTGACCTTGCCCTTGACCCCTACTGTCTGTGCTCACCACAGCAGCCCATATGTCATGTGAGACCTTTAGTAGGGATGCCCCTGTCCTTGAGAGGAAGAGTTCAGTGCAGTGGCCAGAAGGCTGAAGGGGCCTGTCACTCACGTTAGCTCTTTCACCATCTTGCGGTGGCTCTGCATTTTCTTTTGTGTTTGTACACACATGGGAAAGCCAGAGATGGATGCATCAGGTGTCTTGCTCAGTCTCTCTTCTCCATAATTTTTGAGACAAGATCTGTCATTGAACCTGGGGCTCACTATTTCAGATAGACTGACTGGCCAGTGAATCCCCCGAACCTGCTTATCTCCACCCCTTCCTGCCCAACACTGGAATTACAGGTATGTTCCGCCATACCCTAGATTTTTTTTTACATTGTTGCTAGAGATTCAACTCAGGTCTTTATGATTGTGTAGCCAATACTTGACCCCCTGTGCCATTTCCCCAGCCCTCCTATGAGGTCCTTGGGTTTATAGTTTAAAATATGCACACATACACTGCCTTCGGCTTTAAAACAAATCCGTTTCCTTTACCTGAATCGTCATTTCTCCAGACATCAGAATGGCCAACTCACTATCTCCCTTAAAATCTTCATTTAAATGACATGCTCTCGATGGGCCTTTCACAGAACACACTGCCTGCAACCACACGAACCTCCTTAGCCTTTCTGTGCTGTGTTCTTCTCTGTGCATTTGTGTTTTCATGAAGTTCAGATGATCAATTTTGCATTTTATGGCTCACAGTTTTAAGTTTTATCTAAAACTTTTGCCTAACTAAACCACAAAAGTTTTCCCATATTTTCTAGAAGTTTTATGCTTTTTGAGCTTACATTTAATTATATGCTCCATGTTAAGCATGTTTTACGTATGGTATGAAAAAAGAGTTGCAGTTCATTTTTTTACATATTGACAGCCAATAGCCAGAGGACTGTTTGTTAAAAGGTGATTATTTTCCCCATTACATTATTTTCACCCCTTTCTTAAGAATCAGACTAACAAGTTTGTGTCCGTTTCTGAAATTATTTGGTTGATTCTTCTAAATATTTATCCTTGCAATGTTCAAGCCATCTTTAGTACTACTTTATAGTCTGTTTTCCCCTTTCACCATTCTTGATCCTTTAGGTTTCTTTCTTTTTCACATAGTGATGTTTGCATAAATTCTTAAATGTGTACTGAAACAATTCCCGTGATTTTATGTGGGATTATCCTAAATCACAGATTGATTTAGGGGAGTTTAAATCTTCTTGATATTGGGCTTCTAACCTGTGAATGTGGCGCAACAGTGCAGTTGTTTATTCTTTAGGATTTTTCAGCCACACCTTATGATCTTTGGTCAGTAGGTTTTGCAGATATATTTCAAGTGTATCACATATTTGCTGCTATTTAAAATGATTCTTTTTAAAACTTTCAGTTCTGATCATCTGCTCTTATTATATAAATGTAAATTGACCTTTTCTGAATGAAGTTTTCATCTGCTGACTTTTGCATACTTGGTAGTTCTAGAGCATTTATATAAGTTCTTCAGGACTTCCTATATTTCTGTAATGCTTACAAATAAAGATAATTTTACTCCTTCCTCTGCAATCTGTGTTCTTTCTATGTTTTTCTTTTCTAATCATTCTAGTTAGGACCTGCAGTATATTCAACAATAACATAGAGACATGGAAAGCTGAATCACATTTTCAATCTTATAAGGAAAGCATCAAAGTTTTGCCATAAAGCTTTAAGTTAGTGTAGGTAAGGTTTTGTTTTAATTTTGGTAGATATTTCTCTCTCTTGCTTAGTAGGGGAAAGCGCACATGCTGAGACACACTAGTAGAAGTCAGAAGACAACTTATAGGAGTCCGTCCCCCTCTTTTGGGTAGGCATTTTTTAAATCGGTTTTTAGAAATTTGCCTGTGCTCCTGTTTTGCTATTTTTGCTGAGATATTTTATCATGAATGAATGTCAACTTTTGACAAGTGTTTTTTCTACATCTCTTATCATATGCTTTTGTAGTCTTCTATCTGTTGATATGATAAATTACACTGATTGAGTTTCAAACACTGAACCAGTCTCCATTCTAACAGTAACCCTGTTTTGTCATTATGTGGCACCCCACTTATGTACTGCTGAATTCAACCCACTCGTACCTCATAAAGGACTTCCTTTCCATGTTCATGAGGTATTTTGGCCTGTTGCTTACTTCAGTGTTGATAGATACACTAAAGAAACCATCTGAGACTTTTCTTTCTTCAAAATTTATAATTAGGACTTTAATTCCTTTAACAGATACAGACCTATTCAAATATGTCTCCTCCTGAATGAGTTTCCAAAATTTATTATCTTTCAAGAAGATTTTTCCATTTCTTCTAAGATGTAAAATTTATGGGCATATGTTTCTATTTTTAAAATTTCCCCTTGTCACTGACTGTCAGAAATGTTATTATAAGGAAGATCATCATAGTTTTCTTTATGTTTATTCTGAATAGAGCAAGAACATTTCTTGAACATCTTGTTTCTATGGATTCCCTCTACCTGTGTAAACACATGCTCTATATTTAATAATAGCTTTTTAAAGTCTAGCTAAGAGTTCCATCATCTCCATCGTTTCTGCATTTTGTTTCTACTAACTGACGTTCTGATTAAATGTCCTCTATTTGTGCTTCTTTCATATACTTGATAATTTTTCAAGTATATACTTTGCTGAGTTTTTATGAATGTATAAAGAAATATAGGAATCATGTCAGTTGTGAAACAGAATCTTTTTCTTACCCTCCAAATTTATCTTATCCCTCTCCGACTTCAATCTATTTCTTCAAGTTTTAACCCTGGAAGTCACTGACCTGATTTATGTAAGTGCAGCTTACATTTTAAAAGTCATACAATATGTAATCTCTGTGTCTGGCTTCCTTCATTTATCACAATGCTTTTGAAATGTACTTGTTTCATGTGTAAACTCAGTCTCTTTTTACTGAGAACCAGTCTATTGTACAGACAGACCATGCTTAGTTTATTCATTCACTATGTTGGTGAATGTTTGGATTGTTTTTACAATTAGGACTTCATGACTAAATTTCATTGAATATTTGAATGCAGGCATTTTTATATTGGCATGTTTTCATTTCTCTTGGAATATCTGCCAGGTAGATTTTTGTAAGTTTAAAAACATTGTTGGTTGCTGAGTTTTGTTAACTTTTGGGTTATTTCAAACCTATTTCTGATACGGTAATTCAAGAGAATCTTTTAATCTCGAAATAGTTTTACCTCATTATCAGAGTCATGCCCTATGGAGAATTCTGCTCAATACTGTGTATCAGAAGGCTTTTTTCACTTTGTAGCTAGATGGTGAACTATTCCCAGCTCTCTGCACTTTCAAGATTATTCTGCCTTTTATTTTCTCCTGGTTCTTCCCCAGTCTGTTTCCTTTCATACACAGAGGGGTCAACAGTCAGCCATGAACTTAAGAACTTCTCTCCCTTTCTTTCTCACTCGTCCCATAGCCTCTCTCTTCTTTCAACAAGACTAGTAAAATCTAATTGCTCTCCTCTGCCATGGAGCAGAACCTACCTCATGGAGAGCCAACAACTTTTCTCTGATCTCTCAGAGATTTCTGGCCTCTCAGACACTGGAAGCATGTGCTGCTGCCTCTCACTGTCTGAAACCCAGGTCCACATAGTCTAGTTTTACTAGTTTCCTAAAGAAACAGAGTTCTGCATGTAAAATAAGTATAAATATGATCTCAAACTTTATTAATTTTTTTCCTGCACCAGTTAAAACCATGATGCAATTTCACCCTTTAACCAACTCACATTGCACTAAAGTGTCCAGCTATGAGATGAATCTGCTAGATTACAGTGAATTATTTTTAATACATGCTTAAATATAATTGGCTGTTTTTTAAGCATTCACATATTATTTCAGAAAATGCTTTTATAATTCTCTTGTGAATCCAAGATTACAGTAATATTTAAAATGAGTTGGGTAGGTTTCTTTTCTTTCTGCCTATTTTGCAAAACATTTTGAAGATAAGAACTACCATTGTCCAAAAGTTTGGAAGAAATTTCTCTGGTGTCACCTGGGCCTGGAACAATTTTGGGAATTGTAAATCTCTAATTACTATTTTAACTTGTTTTCTGACTATTTTTCTATACATAGGTTATTTTTCTTCCTGCTTCAATTTTTGTATTTTATGATTTTCAGGAAATGCATGAATTAATGGGTCTTCTACATCTTTGAGTTTATTTAAATTTGACAAACATATTTAAAGGCATATATTTCATCGAAAAGAATACTTTAGCTATGACCTCCAAATAATATGTTATTTCATTTCTAATTAATTCACAATTTTTCCTACAATTACTTATTTTTCTAAAGGGCCTTGCAGAAGTGTTTTGTTTTCTAGAAGTATTCATGTTTAAAAAATTCCTTTTTATATTTTTTGTGGCTCATGCCTGTACTGAGTAATTAGAAGACTAAGGGAAGAGGTTTACCATGAGCTCCAGTCTGGCCTGGGCTACATAGTAACTTCTAAGCCAGGTTGGGCTACACAGTAAGTTGCAGGCCAGCCTGAGCTACAAACTGAGACCTTATCTCAAAAATAAATGAAAAACAAGTGAACGAATAACCAAATAAGTTCATTATTGATTTCACATATTTTACATCATGAACGTAACAGACAAGTCATTATGCTCATTTTTATAACCTACTGAAATCTGCATGTGTCTTAGCCTTAGATTGGTCTTTGCCGAAATTCTGTCTTGAAAGTTTTACATGGGTGTTCCAAACAGAATGTGCTTTCTCTATGCATTTTTCATAAAGATACTTAAATTAAAAAGTGTAGATAAATGAAATTGGAGTTAGCCACACTACTCCTGTTTTATGTATCTGTATCTTCAATATGTTTGAAATATCTATATCTGAGAATGAGATAAAAATCTGTAAGAGTCAGGGCTGGAGAGATGGTTCAGTGGCTAAGCACACTGGCTGCTCTTGCAGAGGACCCAGGTTTGGTTCCCAGCACCCGCATGGTGGCTAATGACTGTCCGTAACCCCCTTTCCAGGGGATCCCACGCCTCTTCTCACCTCTGAGTGCACTGCACGACATGGGTGCACTTACACACAGGAAGGCAGTACACTCATACAAAAAATAATTTAAAAATATTTTTAAAAAATATTAGCAATCTGTCGGTGCTGTTGAACCCAATTGCTTAGCCCCACCCTTATTAGTCACCAACATAAACACAGACTATCCCACACACATATACTGATGGTTTATATGCATCAGATGCATTGCAATACCTCCTTTCTAATATTGCCTTAATATTTATTTTCTCACACTACTATAATTGGAGCCTAAATCAAAGTGCCGGATCTAGCTTTACCATCACAGTAACAAATCCATCATGTGAAGATGTCACAGAAGCACACATGCTTTTTAGATTGCTGCTGTCTTCTTTGCTGTCACAGAGGCTTTCAAAATGCTTGTTGACTTGTTGCTCATGTTTTCTTCGTTCTTTGAGAATTTCCTACTGTGTATTTTGATCATATTTTCCTCCCTCCCACAACTCCTCCCAACCCTCTCTTCCCGATCCACCCATCCAGTCCCATTTGTGCTGCTCCTATGCCCTTGGGTGTGCATGTGGGTGTGGGTGTGGTAGACCTACCAGGAGCCACACCCTTGAGGAAAACTGACTTTCCTTCCCACAGCTATCCATTGCCAATAGCTCTTCTCCTAGGGGACAGACAGGACCCTGTACTCTCCTTACCTCTGCATGCTGGGAGATTGTCTGGTCTGGGCTTTCCCAGATCATGTTCATATGTGAGTTCATGTGTGTAACTGCCTTGTTATGCTCAGAAACACTGTTTCCTTGCAGTCATTCACTCTCTCTGGCTCTCACAGTGTTTCTGCTTCCTCTCCTCTGAGCCTTGGGGAGAGTGGTATGATACAGATGGCTCATTTAGGACTGAACACTCTCTAGTTTCTTATTTTCTGCTCCACTTGTGGATCTCTGTGCTAATTTCCATCCACTGCAAAAAGGGATTTCTCTGATGAGGGCTGAATGATGTATTGACTTGTGGGTATAACAGTGTTATTAGGAGTCACTTTGGTGCTATGTCTGATAAGTAGCAGAATAATAGTAGTGGGCTCTCCCCTAGGGCCCTTGACCTGTCGAGTCACGGGTTCTTGACCCTGGCAACGTTGCCAGGTATGCACTGTATCTTGTGAAACTGGATTTGAATGCAATCAGAACGTGGTCACTCCCACCACGGTATCTGTGCCACCACTGCGCCAGTGGGCACGTCTTGCCAAGCCAGTACTTCACAGGGTTCACAGCTGGGTGAACACTGACGGTTTCTCCTCCAATGGTGTGCATAGCACCTTCCAGCACTACGAACGCTAACAGTAGAGATGAGCCTTCCACATCAATACTGGCTTTCTTTCCCCTTGAATGAGTAAAGTATGTGATGTCTTCAGTACTGGGATCTTGCAATCAAGTTCCAAAGGGTAACTGAAAGCAATGGCAATAGCCAGTAATGTTTGGGGTCTATGGGCCCTCACTGGCCAACAACTCCAAAAGAAGTAATCCATTTCTGGCACCAGGCTTTGTGATTTGTTAGGCTATGGTGTCTAGTAAGGGTATCTTCATTCTGTTATAGTATAAATCCATTTAAACCACGTGTGTGTGTGTGTGTGTGTGTGTGTGTGTGTGTGTGTGTGTGTTTTACCAGGTTTCTGCAGTTCCCATATACCTGTTTCTCATGGTCCTTGGTGTTAGTCGTCCCTCCCCGTGCTCCATCCTGTGTCCCACCACCCTCCACATTTAACCATTCCTATTCATCACTCCCCTCTCTCCCTTTACACTTCTGCATTCTATATCCCCTCCTGGGAGCCTCCCTACACACAACCCCTTTCATATCCCTGGACTTCTGGAGGGATACCAAATGAAACACACATATCTAAAGATTCAAAGTTAATATCCCAGATGAGAGAAAACTTGAGAAATTTGTCTTTCTGGGTCTGGCTTACCTCACTCAAAATGGTTGTTTCTAGTACCATCCATTTACTTATGAGTTTCATAATTTCACTTTCTTAACAGAATTTGAACATTTAAAAGTATTTATGAGCCTTTTGTATTTTATCTTTTGAGAACTCTGTGCTTAGTTTCATGTCTCATTTTTTAACTGAGTTGTTCATTTTCTTTACGTTTAGTTTTTTTAGTTCTTTGTATATTCTAGATGTTAACCCTCTGTCAGAAGTGTAGTTGGAGAATATTTTTCCCATTCTGCAGGCTGCCTCTTCACGCCAATAATGCTATTCTTTGCTGTACAGCTTTTTAGTTTCATATGATCCCATTTTTCAATTGTTGGTCTTAATGTCTGTGTTACTAGGGTCCTGTTCAGAAAGTCCTTTCCTGTTCTATGAGTCCAAACATATTCCCTGCTTTCTCCTCTGCAGATCAAGGTATCCAGTCTTAAGTCAAGACACTTGATACATCTGGAATTGAGTTCTGTGCAGAGTGAAGAATAAGGACCTAGTTTCATCTTCTACATGTAGCTATACAGTTTGAAGAACACCATTTATTAAAGATGCTGCTTTTCCTACAACGTGTATCATTTGTCTCTTCATGAACAATCAGATGACTGTAGTAGTGTGGGCTCATATGAAGGTCCTCAACTCTAGTCAATTGATCAATATGTCTGTTTTTATGCCATTACCATGGCATTTTGGTTACTATAGTTCTATACTATAACTTGAAATCAGGGAAGGTAACACCTCTAGCAATTTTTTCTATTGTTCAGAATTAATTTTTCTATCCAAAGTCTTTTGTGCTTCCATATAAAACTTAGAATTTTATTTTTAATTTCTGTGAATAATTGCATTTGAATTTTTATGGGGATTGCATTGACTCTGTAGATTGCTTTCAGTAGGATGGCCATTTCACAGTATTAATCCTATCAATCCATGAGCATCTTTATACCCTTTAGTTCCTTCCACAATTTCTTTTTTCAGTGTGTTAAAGTTTTAATTGCACAAGTCCTTTATTTCCTTCATTAAATTTATTCCAAGATTTTTGGAGGCTATTGTGAATGGCATTATTTTCCTGATTTTGTTCTCAGTATGTTTGTTGTTTGTATAGGAAGGCTACTATTTTTTGTATATTGTATTCTGTTGCTTTGATAAATGTGTTTATTGACTGTAGATGTTTTCTGGTGGAGTCTTTAGGAAGTTTTATGTGCAGAATGATGTCATCTGTAAGTAAGGACAGAAAATTATAATCCAATATCTCTGATAAACATGGATGTAAAAAATCTCAATAAAATACTTGAAAACTGAATTCAAGAATATATCAAAAGATTATCCACCATGATCAATTTAGCTTTATCCAAGAAATGCAGAGATAGCTCAATACAAGAAAATCAATAGGCATAATCTACCACACAAATAGACTCAAGGACAGAATCACAGGATAATTTCATTAGGTTCAGAAAAGGCCCTTGATAAAATCCAGAATCCCTTCATGATAAAAGTCCTGGAGAATCTAGGAATGCAGAGAATATACAGAACATAGTAACATAGTAAAGACAACATACACACAGCCCATAGCCAACATCATGCTAAGTACACAAAAACATTGAAGCATTGCCACTAAAGTCAAAAATAAAACAAGAATTTCCACTCTCTTCACTCCTGTTCAGTATAGTACTTGAAATCTTAGCTAGAGCAATAAGACAGGAGAAAGAAATAAAAGGACACACAGAGGAAAAGGGAAGTCACAGGGTCCTTATTTGCAGACAATGTGATTTTAGGTAATTTTTAATTGTTTGATATATTTTCTGATTCACCTTAAGCTTTATGTAAAAAATAAAATCCTTATTTTAAATGACTATACTTTCAAAATGTAGATAAAGTATGCCAGTGAAATTGTACACAACTCCCACTCTCAATTTTGGAGTCTTTTAAATGAGGAAGTCATCTCCATCCACGTGTAAGTTGAATATGAATAGTTAAATTTGAATAAAATATTTGGTATACTACAATTATAAAGAAGTTGGAGAGATCTGTAAAATCTTAAATCTCCTTTATTTTAAGTTTTAATTTCTAATTGAAAAACAAACCCCACTGCTCTGCAAATCTCTGTTGTGCACAACGTGACTCCAGACCGCACCCTTGAAGGGACATTCCTGTACTTCGTTTTTACTGGAAACCATGACTCAGTCACTGGATTCTTCTTGACATGATAAAATGAGACAGTCTAATTCATCTCTCCAGGTACACGTGTTTTACTCTCATAACGTTGCTGAAAAAAATAGTACTTGTAACAATAATCTCTAAGCATGAAAAATAAATTATTTTAAAACTGTCTCCCCATGTTTCCTATAATATTGGTACTCTAGAAAGGAGTGTTAAATCAGGCAGAGAATTCTGTAGATACACTGCATGTATGTACCTCTGAGCATCTGTGCAGTTTGATTTGAAATCATGGAAATATAAAATAATATCAGTTCTTGCACTTGACAATTAAAAGCTGGCATAATCTGACTGCTTACTGCCAGGACAGCCTCCCTCAGGCACAGCCACATTTTGTTCCTTTGTGCCTTTGCACAGTCTCCCTGGCCTGAAATTAGTTGTTCTGCTCATTCTCCTTCAGGCAGAACCTAATCCTAATCAAGTCTCATGTTAACTAATCCGCCTATGAAAATATTTCTCCATCCTTATTATTCTTTTTACCAAATCCATGTCATATCACGTATCTCATTGAATTTAGGTACCATTATTGGGACATAAAATGTATTCCTCAAAATTATTCCCTATTACTAATTCCTAGAACAGCACGTATTTTTCGATGTATAAAGCTGGCTGAGTGAGGCATTTGGGGGTCTGGCCACCTGAAGATACAGAACATTTATAAATACTTCACTTGTAAGTTCATATCTGGTATGTCCTCAAAGAAACATTTCTTTCTTCGTCATGAAAGTATACATGGGTATAAATACTTGGTGTCTTTAAAAATAGCTGCAGTAGGCTTAAGCAGAGCAATTCGGCGCCTTTTACTGACTTACTAAGATATGCAATTTGAAGTGCAAGTGGAGCCACTGCTTAGTTTCTGCTTCTCACCACCAGAGGAGACCCTCAGAAACAGTGAGCCGTCTGAGGTATTACATTTGCACTGAGAAAACAGACTCAGCTGAGTGGTATATGTTCTCTGAGACCACCTAGAACACGCTTGAATTGAGACTGCTGACATCCGTGGCAGTGAGGCCACTGCTCCTGGCGTGGGGCCCTGTGCTAGCCCTGGGGGCCTGTGCTGGCCCTGGGGGCCCTGTGCTGGCCCTGGGGGCCCTGTGCTGGCCCTGGGGGCCTGTGCTGGCCCTGGGGGCCCTGTGCTGGCCCTGGGGGGCCTGTGCTGGCCCTTCCAGTTTCCTCCACTCTGGTGGTACCATCTTAAGGAGACCTTTTATTGAACGTTCTACAGTTTACCCGCTATGAGTGTGCTACTGATTATGTGTACAACGAAGATACTAGGGAGTGTTTGAAAGGACCATGCCTGCAGACTTCAAAAACTGCTCAGTGTTTCTGGCTTACAGTGGGGACTGAAACCCCTAGAACTAAGCCTGATGATAATAATTTCGTTATTGTTTTTGAGTCACCAAAATGTGTACAGAGAGAGAGAAAGAGATAAAGCCTTCACTAAAATGTGAGGAAATACCTTACACTAAGTTTATAGAATTCTGGTGATCTCTACATCCCAGCATTCAAATACACTCAAAATATCTATTTTCATGCTTTTTCTTTTTTTTTCTAACACTAAAATGTCAATTTTAATGGAAGCCACATCTGTATGCATTGATTGTTTCATCTTGATCTTATTAAAGTTCTGTTTGGTTACCCAGGAAGGTCTCCTAGTCTTTAAAACATTTATAAAAATGTCTATTTGGGAAGAACAGGGAGCGAGACATGGCAGACAGGAGTACAGAAAAAGAATCGCATCTTGTCTGAAGTAAAACACATTTGTTGCCAAGATTTCATTAATTCAATAAATAAAAATAGAAGTAAGCTCCAACTTCAACAAGCTCGAGTTTCCTCCTAGCTGTGAAACCACAGCACCCTGATGGCTGCTAAATGCGTCAACACATGACCTCCTCACCAGCGTAGAGAAATGATTTATGAGCTGGTCTGACCATCCTTGAATGAGGTTTTAAATACTTTACTTTCATAAGTGTAGCTCCTTCATTCAGTGGTAAATGATTGTGGGTTCTTAGAGAAAAGAGTAAATTTCTGGAAGATGGAAAAGTCTAGGCTTGGAAGCAATCTGCAAACAACTCTGTACCACCTTATGAGCTAATTACTGCCCCTAAACTGCCTAGTGGACAAGCTTTGTTTCGGAAGGTTAAGTTTCATCTCTGTTCCAAAAACTCAGAGCCAGACAGAAGAGGAAAAAGTGATGGTGTCTGTGGTGAGACCAGCAGACCTGCCTGCCAGCTGCTTGTTCAGATGGCTTTAGAAGATGTGTTATGAGGCAGGGTAATGTGTGTCATTTTTCATGACTAAAGTCAAAGGATTTAGCAAGTTGAGTCTATGGACTTGGATTTGACAGTGGAAAATACCAAATAAGGTGTGAGGTTTGCATCACACCAAATGCCTGGGCTCTCCCAACATCAGAGCCTGGAGAAGAGGGCACCATTTCTCGGATTACTGAATGCAGCTGAATTAAGAGATGGGAAATTTGGCTCACCCAACTCTAAAGTCATTTTATATGAAGGAAAAATGAATTTTTGCTATTGAAGACATCTCTCTGCTTAGGAGTTGTTTCTGGGGAGTATGCATGGTCTTTGAAAATGACAAAACAAGTAAAAATGCTGGTATGTCTTACTCTGAGAAATGGGAGGTGGCCCTTAGGGGAAGACAGTCTAATGTTTGCATTTCGGCCCTGTCTTTGTTTTGGTTCCTTGAACTGAGGCTTGTCTAACCATCTTTGCTAAGGATCCTTGTTTTTCCCTAGTGGAAATTCAAACCAGCAGAAGCCGAAGTAAAGTTTCTCGCAAACACATGGGGCACTGCTTTAGAACTTAAGGCAGACGAAAGTGAGTCTTAGGACAAAGCAGAGCCAGGAACTGGACATTGACTGTCCAAGGCTCCTGCTCTGCATGCTGTATCCACCCCCTCGACACCTGTCCGAATTCCCCAGTTCATCCAGGCCATTGATTGATGAGTATTCACAGTGTTGTCTTCAAGTCCCAAATGTTTGGCGCTCTCATTTCCTTGGTGGAATCCGTACTATAATCCAGACTCTATTAAATTTATGTGTTCTGTTTTCTTACCAAATCTTGATATTAGATTATCCTCATTTAAAAATAACAAAATTGTGGAACCCAAACAAATCAATTCCTGGTAGGTTGACCAGACTCTGAGGGATAGAACCATACCCAAGAGCAATTAGGGAACACAGATTAGACTTGACTGACCTCAAAAAGAGATAATAGTAGAGGAAATGAAATTGGACGGATGTGGTAATGTGGGGTACAGAGAGGGGAGGGGGTCTAAATACGACCAAAATACATTGTATGAAATTCTGGAATCAATAAGAAACATTTTTTAAAAAACAATGAAACTGGTGAAGAGAACTTAGTGACTGGCCTAAATTCACAGAGCAAAAGAAGGCTAGATTTGGGTTTCAAACTTGGGCAACCTGGCTCCAAAGTCCATGCCTTTAACCTTGACTACTATGCTCACTAAGAGGCTCTCATTCCCCAAAAGAAAGACCATAGTTCACATCTGCTGGACTGTACGTGCAGCTCACAATAATCAACCCCTACTGAGGGGTGGGACCACAGCAGAGCCACAAGGAACAGCATGAATTTTAGGACTGATTCTAGTGCTGGGGAGGACTGGGGAAGTGAGATCAGACAGAAACCTCAAATCCTCCATATCATTTAATCAAGTGCTCTGAAATCATGTGACAGCACATGAGGATGGGATTGAAGACCATTTACAGTTGTGATGCAGAGAGGATGTCCTTGAGTATGACTGTTTTCACAGAGGCAATTGCATATGTGAATGACTTTTACTTTTTTTTTCCAAGAATTCTCTAGAGATGAAGATGTTAAATTCCTCACATGGCAACTCAGCCAGGTTCTAGAAGTCTGAGAGTCCTCTCAGTCTAACCAAACCCTTTTATAGCAGCTGAAACTGATTTCTTTTTCTTGCTTTCAGGGTAAACTGCTTTACACAAAGGAGCACACGAGGGTGTTCCTAAGCAATTCTGTTCTTTGGCTGAATGTCACACACACTTAATTAGAAAATGTTATCAAAGGGCTAATAACAAAGACATAAAAATTCCTGGAATTGTATGTCTGGAAATAGTTTCATTAATTTGTCGGAGTGTGCATGCTTGCATGCAAGTGTGTGTGTGTAAGCATTACATGTATGAGAAAACATTAGCTCCGTGATGGAAATGATGGGAAAGACAAAACTGCCAATGAAGAAATAGATGTTTCAGGTCCTCACCCTATAAATGCCCTAATGCAACAAGGCGCTGGACCAGAAGGAAATTCTGGTGCAATCAACACTTTCCTAATGAAAAATTCCTTTGAATGTGTATAATACTCATCCCTGGCAAATAGCTTAAGTAAAAAAGAAAAATCAAACAAGATTCGCTCATTTGATTCTTAATTATCCAGAGACATTTTCGACTCACACTCCATCTGGCTCTCTGCTGCTGAAAATGGTCTCCCTTTTTACAGTACTCAACTTTAAAGTTTTTATTATTATTGTTACTATTATTGTGTGTATTCATGATATGTTGGGGGGGTATTGCTTCCACAGAACGCATGTGGATGTCAAAGAACAACTTTATGAAAGTGGATCTCTCTTTCTACCTTTACAGGGGTTCTGGGGGTTGAATTCAGGTCACTAGGCTTACATGACAAGTTCCTTTACCCACTGAACCACTTTGCTGGCCCCTTCAAATTTTTTGAGTATTACTCTCCTCTTTTCTACTGTAGCCAAATAAGCTAGTGCTTTGTTCTATTCCCTCTCTCTCTCTCTCTCTCTCTCTCTCATACACACACACACACACACACACACACACACATACACACACACACGTTTTCTCTGCCCCCTTCCTATTTGTCTTATACTCTTGGTTTGGCTCTATTTCATACCAGGCCCAGTCTGAAACAATGAACCACCATTTGCACTTAGACCTTTTTCACTCCCGGGAAACAGCAATGGAGTTGGTCTCCATCAATGGCATCTGCATCTTGTCTCCTTACTATGGTTTCTTATCACCTCTTCAAAACAGTAGAAACCGCAACTCGTTGGTCCTCATCTTAACTACAAAGCTTAATTTCACAGCATGTCTCTGCCTGTGACTATGTGACTGGGTGACTTGCTATTCTTTTCAGTTACTGTTGAGACTCCATCTGACGTCTGAGTGATACTTACAAAAGATGGTTCAAAAAGATATTTTATGTATGAAACTCCAACATACTTGAGGTTAAAAAAAATCTTCATCCAGGGATAATCCCAAGAAGAGCAAAATTTTGATTACATGTCCATTATACCCCATACTTCTAGGATTAGAACCTATTTTATTTGCACAAAATCCTTGGTCAAGTATCCCAGACACCAGTTCAGAATGCTTTCACCCAAGATAGTTGCTTATGTCAACAACATGAATACATGATTGATTCATTCCCCAGGTACTTACTGAGTACCTGTGCCAGCCATTGGGTGACTCTTTAGTATCTCTGTATTCCTTCTTGTATGTTCTAGGGATTTGATGAAAATGTTGGCCAGAACTGGGGACAAGACTCTGAGGAGAACTGGGCAAGAGGCTGCAGCCCGTCTTTGATGGAGCAGACTCAATGGTCCTGACCAGTAGCTGTTTAACCCACAGATACCCTTACTGCTCCATGATGTTACTTGTTCCTTTCGGATGTCTCCATCTCCAGCACCTTCACCTCCAGCTTTCCTATTAGTCGATATCTCTTCCCCAACACATTTTTCTTCTGCTTTTCTGCCACTCCTGGATGCCCATGGCTCTCACTGACTCAGTCCTTCACACTGGTAAGGAAAGCTGATTGAAGCATCCAGTCTAAACATCCTCCCCTTCCAAGAACATTTTCATAAAGCACCAGGATTAAAGGAGGCAACATTCAGTTCCTCTTGATGAACTGCCATTCACTGAATTATGGGTGTCTTTTGCTTTGGCTGGGGATAGAAGAGTTAAATAGTATGTTTTAGCTAAAGGAAGCCTCCCTGAGGAAATTCAAAGCATTTTAAAAAATCCTTTCTGCCTGCTTCCAAGCCTGAAAGAAAGTCTCAGTGTCCTCAAACGAGGGACTAGAACTCACATAATGTGGGTTGTCTACAAATGTGACTCCTTGGATTTGACTTAAACCCTAATCTATCTCTAGCCCAGAGTTCTTTGTGATCAGCAGAGAAGCCCCTTTCTTTAAGATAATTTCTTTACAACCTCGTAGATTTATTGTGATGACCTTGTCTTGCCCTTCCTGTTGCCAGATGCCATGTACAGAATACTGTGTGGGGACTTTTCTGGGTAACTGATGCCATTTTGTGTATGTGGATGGTGGCTTTGTAAACACCTTCTGGGGAAGGACTTTGCAAGCCAAAGTGGCTATCATTTCAGCCATCTGTGAAGTAGTAAGCGTCAAGCCAGGATGAGAACTGGAAGTCTTGGGCTTCTGTCCCTGCTGCTCTAAGGGTGGCTTCCTTTGTGTCTTGATCTGCTGTTCATCAAGGATTGGATTATTCCAAATGATTTTTTTAATGACGTATTTATGTGTAACTTTGCCCATTTCTGTGCAGTGTCTGCTGAGGCCAACAGACTCCCTAGAACTGGTGTTACAAGAGGTTGTAAGTCACCTGATATAGACGAGTGCTGGGAAACCTGGGAAACAAACTCAGATTCTCTGCAAAAGCAGCAAGTGCTGCTGCCACTGAGCCGTATCCCCAGCCCCACTAAAAATATTAGTTCTTTTTTTTTTTTTTTGATTTGGTTTGGTTTTGGTTTTTTTGAGACAGGGTCTCCCTGTAGCTCCAGCTGCCTTTGAACTCCTATATAGACCAAGAAGGCTTGACTTTCACAGAGAGAGTCCTGCAGGCCTCTGCCTCCTGAGTGCTGGGATTAAAGGTATGTGCCACCGCCCCCGGCCCCACTAATTTTTAAAATATTTGTATTTATTTTTATTTCTAATTACAGGTTTATGGAGAGAGTATGTACACGTGGTTTTGGGTGCCAGGGGTATCAGCTCTCCTGGAACTGGAATTATAAGAAGCTGTGAGCTTCCCCACTTATGTGCAGATCAAACTGTAGTGCTCAGGAAGAGCAGGAAATGCTCTTAACTACTAAGCCGTCTCTCCAGCCCCTATGCAAACTATTACATTTTCCTTTTTTAAAAATGTTGTTTTTATTACGTTTATTTATTTGTATGTTGGGGGGCACATATATCACAGTGTACTTATGAAGGTCAGAGGACAACTCGAAGGTGTCAGTTCTCTCCTACCACCATCAGGTACAGTGGTGAAATGGAAACGTTGTAAGGAACAGGGCCCGGCTCTAGGATGAATCAGTGAGAGACATCAAGCCAAAGCTGGAACACAGTGCAGACTCGAACAACACATGACTTTCCAGGGAGTTCATGAGTGTCAAGTTCTTAGAAGTTTTGTGGGTAGTGTCTAATATGTGGTGCTGCTAGATTGAAGGCAGGGCACAGTGGGGTACCGGGTAGCCTGGGGAGGACACACCCACACAAAATGAATTGGTGGCCATGAATCTGAGGTCTCACATCACCTCTAGAATTATAGCAAATATTTTTTTCTGAGAGCAGTCAACTCAACTGTAGTCTGACAAGAACTTTCCACCTTAGGAGGTTCATTCATTCATTCCCAATGAATCTCTCCATCTGATGATTCCCAGGGTCTCCAAAGGGCTAGGGACTAACAGGATGAATAGACCATCTGAATCATAACCAGGCCTCAAGCACTGACCCCAAAGTTGGTTCTGAAACTAAACTGAAATGCTTGCCTGTGGCCACAGTGGTCCCCAACTGCCTCTGCAACTGTGTAGTCCCTGGAAGCTGAAGAGAGTAACATAACACAAGACTGGTCTTCAGACTAGGGAACAGCAGGCAAGAAAAGGAGACTCCTCAATAAGCCACGTTAACATTTTAATAGAGTTAAAGCTGTGGTCCTCTTTGAAACTGCCTTATTCATAATCGGCCAGTTGTCATTGGACATAGCTACACTCCCTGGCGTCTTATTAGAAGGAGCTTTTGAACCCCTCCCCCAAGGATCCATAGTAAATTCCTAACAGATGATGTCATAACAGGCCGTTATGATCCCTACCATGTAGATACCATTAAAGCAATGTGTGTGCCTTTTGATACTGAAACATCTAACTTTATTGTGAAATCTGCTATAAAACCTGCTATGATGTGTTTAATAATATTAAAGCATTTATTCTTTAATAGTGAAGTCATGCTGCCCCTGTGAAGCTGGTTACTCTAGGCCACAAATGAGAGTTGCCAAATCTATCAGTTTGGCCTTTAAACAGCTCTCTAAGAGATTTCTCGCTTTCTTTTTTCCTCTTCTCCATCACTTTTCTTACTTTTTTTTCTTTTGCTATGAAAAGGCAGATGTTCAAAGCTACAAGTAGCCAAAAACCAGCAACATAAGCTCAAAGGCTGAAACGTCATATTGACAAGAAGCTGATCCAATGAGAAATGTCTGCACGGTGACCAGGTCATGAAGCAAGGACCGTGTGGCTTTCAGGCATAGCTGCCATGATTCACACTCATCAGGATGATGTGCATTATGATTTTCAAGTAGTTCCCGGTATCAGCATCTTCATTTGTGGATATAAAAAAAACAGATAAACACAAGACCCATTCTTACTCCCTCACTTTCCGTTGGCTTTAGCTATGATTTCTATTGATTCTGCATTTGTCTAAGGAAATGCGGGTACGGGGTAGTGATGCTACTCTGTCTGTGTCGTCATAGTACATGTTACATTCCTAACAAATTTTTCTTAAGAATAACTATGATAAATATATATTTTTAATTTTTAATAAAAAATTACTGATATTTATTTACAGATCAATGATAAAAATAAAGCTGGGTATGATGACACACACCTTTAACCCCAGCACTCAGGAGACAAAGGCAAGGGGATCTCTGTGAGATCCAGGCCAGCCTGGTCTACATAGTGAGTTCCAAGAAAAAAAAAAAAAAGCAAAACTGTTCATCCATCCAAAAGTCATGAAATTAGATTATGGTAGGAACCATACCAGAGTGCTAAGGTTGAGATTTCATGAATGTGTTTATTTTGGAAAGAAATTAGAGCTTCTCCTAAGACTTTCTGGAATGGACACACTCTATGTGCAGTACCAGTTGCTTAACTAATTTGACAGAGTGAGATCCTCTTTTAAAATGTGAACCCTTAGAAGAGGTGAAGTCTCTAGATTATTTGTTTTCTGGATATCTTTCTTTAATTTAGGAATTTGTAGGAGATTTTCTTCAGATCAATTGCCAAATATTTTAACATTTATTAAATATTAATGTTTACCTATTAGGTATGGAAGAGCAAACCATGTCCATTTGGAGGTTTCTTTTTTAGTTCTTGAGATAAGGTCTCTAAAAGACCAGGCTGCCCTCTGAGTGAAAAAAGGGGGTGGGGAGCAGTGAAGACCATCCACCAAGACAATTCCATGGGGGACAGTAGCTTATTAAGGAGATCAAACTGCTGGGCTGCCTCCTTGGATCAGAGAGACAGTGCCTAGCAGTAGGTCAGGTAAGCTTTATAGGCAATTAGGGGGTTGGGTAACTTTCTATGACATAGGCTGGGGCAGTTTAACTTGGGATTGGTTGGTCTCCATTAAGCAGCTGGACTTGCCTGAGCTAAGCCTGGACCCACCATTTTAGAATATTGGGAACTGTGCCATCATTTTAGGAGTCTGCTGGGAACCTAGCATTCCAGCCTTTCGTCGATGATAAGGGATGATGGTGGTCTTTCTTTAGTTACTTCCTGCTGGACAGGGACATCGGCAAAGAGGGTGGCTTCAAAAGACTGAATATTGGTCAGAAGTGCAGGGTCAGGCAGGCAGGCAGTAGTAGGAGACCTGAGGAAATTCAGTTGAAAGTATCTGTTTCACTGACTGTTGGGTCATGTCACTGATTTTTCTCCTGAAAAAAATTAAAAGGCATGGAACACTCATTATTATTAGGAGGACGGAGATCAGAGGGCTGAGGAGGGGAAGGAGACGTACAGGTGAAAGTGGTCGGGCACAAATTCCAGGCAGGGAACCAGGAGAAGGCAGAAGAGGGTGAATTTTAAATGTCTAAATTAGCGTTTCTTGATGAGGGCTTCCAAAAGCTACCATCTATTGGGTTTCTCTTTATTTTCTTCTGGCTGCCATGGCTGGACTCAGGATCTGCTTTTCAAGCACTTTGATGGCTTTGAAATGGTTGGAATCACTGTGTGAGTTCCCTCTCAAATATATTCTAGACAGAGAGAAAAGAAATTTAGTCCTAATTTAATTTTTAGATAAGAACAATAGTGGATTTTCCCTCTTGGCTGCAGGTAGGCACTGCAGAGTTGATTAGGCCAAGATTTTAAGTCCTGCACCTGAGCAGCACTTTCTTATTAAGAGCAAAATCATTAGTGAGAACTTGTTTAAAAAACGACTTATATGAACTTAAGCCTAGTGTTTGGGAAGCGCAATACTTTGAACTCAAAGAAATATACCAAACATTTGAATCTTTAGTTAGACTCCCCCTCCAGGAAATCCATGGGGAGACTCTCCCACATTCATGTCGCATTTACCTGGAGACATAGTCCCTGGAATAGGACAGAAACTGTAGTTCAGTTGGCCCTCGAGTCTCTGAGTGGCGCTCTATCATCCAGTCTGGTTCCTTGCAGGAGAACTATTTCCTTTCGGACCCAAGTAGACAAAGAGTGATCTGATTAAAGCTTTATTAATTTAATAGTGGAGAGTAACACTATATCCGCCCCCTTCGGGACTGTTCTCATTGTTTTCAATGGAGAGTCACATGAGGAATTAGGTCATCCGAAGTAATGAGTAGTGATGTAGGAATCTGGGGCGTGCTAAAGATAATATGTAGAATGAATCTACATAATCATCCTGTGCTAAGGAAGAAAACTTAGAATTCAGGCATACAGCAAACTCAGTTGAAGCCTGTGAGTCTGCCTACTTGCTTAAGTATGAAGATAATTGGCAACTGATGTTTGACTTTGACACAAAGCAACAGAGTTCGACCTGGGCAAACCTAGCACTGCATCCACATAGCCTAGGCTAGTTTGCAAGTAGGAAAGCGAAGCTATTTATGAGAAGCATCCTCGCTGGATATGGAGGCTTACAGCTCTAGCCTCGGCTCTCAGGAGACTGAATGAGGCAAGATGATCACTTCAAGTCTGAGGCCTACAGACTGCCAGAGAGAGAGAGAGAGGAAGGAGAAAGGGCGGAAGCCTCTGCTCAGTGCTAGATCATTATCACCATGAAGAACAGGGACTCAACGTTAAGCAATCTTTCGCATTTTCAAGAAAAAGGAGTCACAAATGTTATTTTCCTGCAAAAATGCACCTCCCCTTGGATGTTAACAGTGAACTCATCATTAAGAAAACACGATGGAACCTCAGCAACTACCAGGACGGAGGCAAAGCCCCATGCGGTTTGTCATCTTGTCATCTGAGGCAGTATCAGGTTGACCTCAAACCCAGTCTGGCCCAAGGGTGGCATTGTTTGCTCCTCTGGCCATCATCTTTATTTGCCCTTCACTTCTTCTAATATAGCACTTAAAATCTGCCTTTCTTAATTCTGGTGTTTCAAATCCATCAGTGAACGCTCATTGACATGAGTGTAGACACACTGTCTACCCAGTGAACCCTGGTCAGACCTGAGAAAGACTTGTCTTTCCACCGGGAGCAGCTGCCATGACTGCTTTCCAAGCTCAAGGTAGCCAGTGACTTCTGATGTCCCTATTTTAAAAGATGAGTTATCTTGGCATGGGAGTGTGTGAATGAATTTTAATAAAATTCAGATATTTTGAAAGTACATGGTTATCTACCATCAGCTCTAACATCTTTGAAGCTTACAACACCTGAAACAGTCTGTGAATATGAATGTCTTTTAAAAGATAGCCTCTGTCAACATGATCAGCATGCCCGCCTGATCTCTCTCCACTCAGCCTTGCTAGGTTTCTTTCCTGAAACTCACCAACATGATCCCCTTACAACAATGTACTCCTCTAAGCTGTAATGGGTTCTATAACTTTGTCCAACTGAATCTTGAAAATATTCATCTTAATAGACTAACCTTAGCAAAAGGTAAATTCCCCATCGTACTGGGGACTCAGTGACAAGATGCCTGCAAACCACTGAACACAGCCTGCCTGTGGGTAGATATGGGTGCTCCTTCAGGGCCTTACCAAAGCCCCAGAGCTGCTTGCATGAGCGTCACTGGATACTGAATTTGGTGATCACTTAGAGTGACTATGCAGTCTGGTTTTCTTGGGACTATTTTGGTCACCACCATATTGTTTAAAAAGTAGTAATAATTATGTCCCTGTGTAAACAATAAATGAGATGGGCACAAGATTAGGAAGAAGGGTCCCTACTTTTCCTTGGCTATGATTATCTTCCCAAAGGAGTAAAATGGTTGTGGCTTCCAGAAGAAATATGGCCTTTGGCTATAACTTCAGTGTTTGTCGTCTTCTGGCAGCCAGAAGCACAGAGTGGTGCTGCTCCACAAATGTAAATGTCGTCCGCATTTTTCCAGGAAGACTTCAGAGTGATGTGGACAGATTCAGTAAAAAAAAAAAAAAATACAAGCTAAACTTGAATTTCAGATAAATAACAACGATAATGTTGGGTGTGAAAGATTCAGTTCACAGACCAGAGTCAACTGGTGTGTCAATGGCTGAGTTCCATTGTCACCCCATCCTACACATGGGCTACCCTCTGATATGCATTCCTTCTCCATACCCGCTGACAGGGCCTGGAGTCAGATTCAGGTCACCAGAGGAGACCCGGGACAGGCGGCTCCACCACCCGACTCTCCTCCTCCCAGAGTTGAAGCTCTGTCAAGTCCTGAGAGGACCATGAAGTGCTGTGGAGGAGGCCTACTCGCAGAGGGTGGTGGAGAGGACTGGGCCTCTCCGTGAAAGGAAGAGCATACCACGTCGGGTGGGGATCAGATCAGCCACGTCAGAGGGAACAGATCCATGCCTGGAACCCACAGGCCTTTGCAGTTTTAGAAGCCACTAAAAGAGAAGGCAGAAGCCCTTGGAGAAGAGACTTGAGACTGTGCTTCTTTCCCAGTGGAGCCCATCCTGACCATATGAGCAGTGCTCTTCACTCTCACACACCGAGACACTTGTGGCCTGAGAGGTCTGGGCATGGAGCTCTGTGCCATCGCCTGCTGATCTCAACTGTATACGGGATTCCAAGTACACAGCTATCCGGGTGGAACCCACGTGGGAACACACGCACACACACACGCGTGCGCACACACACACGCACACACACACACACACGCAGCCATGCACAGGCACACACATGCACATGGAATGTACTGCATACCCTGGATAAATTGAAACAGGAGGACACAAGAAAGAACAGAAAAGGAAATCTTAGTGAATGAACTAGATGGTTTATTTTGATGAAACGAGCATTCGAAGTTTGAAAGGCTGTGGCCAGAAGGACTGGGACTGCTGCTTGTCTTGGCTCCTGACCCAGATGGACATGCACTTTGTCTTCTCCAACCCAGAAAGTGAACAGAGAACGATCTGAACAGGGAGCGAACCAACTCCAGCTGCAGCCACCCTCCTGCCTTGAGGTCTCATGCAGTCACTTCTCAGACACCAGGCCGGCTTCGACTCTCTGGCTTTCTCCATGGTGCCCTGTGCTGCTCTGAGAGCTCCCCTGGTATTCATTTGTGGAAAATGCCAGCCCACAGCTCCCGTGGGCTCTAGGTCCACTCTGTATAAGCCTTCTTCCACGTTTTCAGCCTGGTTCAGGACCTGGCCACCCCACAAGCTGTCCACAGTGTTGCCTACAGAACCTCTCCTTTTGGCACTGAAGGGGACAGCTGCTAAAAGGACACTGGAGCAGATGGCAGCTGGATTCCATGACTGTGGCATTTCTGTTTACCCGGACAGGAGAGTTTTAGCATGTTTTAAAAAATACCCTTATCCTAATTATAAGGCCTGCTTTTTATTGCAGATGCTCAAGCCTCATGGCTTTCACCTTTGAGGACGGTCACTGGGTGGGAATTCCGTCCTGGACGCGCTTCAGGTCCTGTGGTAACCGTCTCAGTGCTTGCCAGCTTCCCTCCCGGGAAGAGGACAGCAATGCTAACACAGTAGCAAAACCGCTGATTGCAAACAAGTTACTAATAGGGAAGCTGCCTTGTAGAGGCCACAGAGAGAAGGGGGAAGACAGCAAGTGCTAGCATGCAGGCTCACCCGGCCTGGACCAATGGGTTTTCAGGAATGTCCTGCTTGTCTCAAAATGTCACCATACTTAATCAGCTTGGAACTCACTCATTAATCACACATCCTGGGTGGATGCTTGATATCTGGAAGTCAGTGAATGCAAATAGTAAATGCGGGTGCATTTGCTCCATGGTGTGAATGTAGAGAATCTTGCAGGATTCCGCTTCCTTTATTATTTTTGACATACTACAAAATGTGTGATTTATTGACCTGTTGGATGCATGCCAGCTGTAACTATTTAGCTGTGAAAAGAAAGTCAATAAACGTGTGAATGGAAGCAAACCTGCCTCAGTCCAGCTAGAGCTTCAGAAAAGACCAGGTCAGAGCAGCTGGGCAATGGGCAGTGTGGATCAAATGTGGTCCTAGAAGCATGGTGTGACCAAGTTCAAGAACTCGGAGGAAGTGGCAGGAAGGAAAAGAATTGAGGAAACGAAGTCGTTCGTTTTCCCATAGAGCAGATGGAGGCAGCTTGGAGCAAGCCTATAACTGCAGCTTTGATTTGGAAATAAAAATCACATTGCAGACGCTTGATCAAAACCTTTACACAGCCTCTGTCCAACTAAGGATTCTTAGTAATGGACATAACTGCAGTTGGTAGTGCTGGGTTTGATGGGTTTGGTGGTGACAGAGAGGTGGCCACTGGCCAAACTGATGCATCTTGCTTGACATGTAGGGTAGTTCTGAAAAGCCAGAAGTAATTCCTCCTAGTGTCCATAAATCAGAAAAACTGCAGGAGCTTTAAAATCGTATCCATCCTTAGCTGAGATTAGGTTTCCATCAGCTGAGTGCCGCTCTGAGACATATGCTGACGGCTTTCAGGCGATGCTGGGGCTTCACTCCGCAGGAGAATGTCTGCCTCCCAGACCATAGTATTTCAGATTTCAGACAATAGTATTTTGCAGATGAGGTAATTTTTTTGAATGGAGAGTGCTTTTCACATTTGAGTTTTCCAAATAAGGAAGAAGTAACTATCACCAGCTGTCTCCAGACACTTGAGTTGCTATAACAAAATACCATGAACCAGTGCTATGGGTATAGCTAAGAAGGTCCTCTTAAATGCTGAGACAATGCAGGAACCATGCCCTGGAGCCTCCAGAGCTATGAGCTAAATAAACCTCTTTTCTTTATAATGATATTCAACTTCACGGATGTCATTACCATAATGAAAAGCTAAAACAAGGAGGCAGCTCATAAACTGCATAACTTTATTTCTCACAGCTTTAGAGACTGTGAAATCTAAAATCAACATGCTGGCAGATCTGGTGCCTGACGAGGGCTTGTTGCTCAGAGATGGTGTCTTTGCTTGTGTCCTTTCATGGTAGAAGAAACAGAAAAAGCTCTCTGGGCCTCTTCCATAAGGACACTAAGTCCATCTAACCACCTCTTTGTACTCTACCACTTGAGATTAGCTTTAAAATGTCAATTTGGAGGATACACACATTCAGACAATAGCACAGGCTAACAACATTATTTCATGAAGTTAAAGATCCACTAATGCCTTGGAAAGAGCTGAAAACAAACAACACAGAAACAAAAGCCCTGAGGGGCTGAAGAGACAACTCAGCGGTAAGAGTGATTCCTGCTCTTGAGGCAGTACTGGCTCTGTTCCCCGCACCCATGCCTATCAGCTGGCTCACAACCACCTGTAACTCAGTGTCAAGGAATTTTACTTTGCCCTCTTCTGGCCGTCATGAGCACCTGCATTCATGTGCACACAGAAACATACAGAAACAGACACACACATAGATAAACAGACACATACAGAAACAGACACACATGCACACACAGAGATAAAAATAAATCTTAAAAAAGGGAAGCATCCACCTTTATGGAAACTCCCATACTAGCCACTCTGCTCATAGTAACGTTATACACGGCACCCCAAGATTGAAACAACCTGCTGATGGTTCAATGGAAAGACTACGGCAATGGAAAGACTACATGCACACTGCAGTACGGCTCAGCCCAGTCTCTCGAATAGGAACCACAGATGCCCAAACACTGTGTGAGTTCATGAACTAAAAGTGTCTAGAGTAGTCACATTCAAAGACACAGAAAAAATACTTTGGTTGCCAAAGACGGTATCAATGGCACAGAGTGTCGGTCGGGGAAGATGACAGAGTTTGGAGCTACATGGTGGTGAGCCTCAAATATCAGCCCTCTGTTAAAATTTTATTTTGCAGTTGTGTCGAACTTTCTGAGGAAGGCTTCAACCTTTATCTTTTTAATCTCTGTGTCTGTTTACGTGAATGTGAAGGTCAGAGGACAACGGTAGGCACTGGGCCTTGTCTTGGGCCTTTTTTGCTGCTACAAATGCCCAGATTACCTGGCTCACTTAAGAAATCTGTCACCATAGAGGTGCTGGGATCACAGATACACCTATTGCATTTGGCTTCATATGGGTTCTAGGAATCAGAACTTAGGTCCTCACTGTATGTGGCAAGCATTTTACCTACTGGACTGTATCCCCTGCCTAAGCCTCTATCCTTTGGTCCTCCTGCCTCAGCCTGGAGAATGGCTGAGGTTATAAGCACGTGCCATGGCCCCTGGATGCATGCTGGCTTTTGAGGCACTAGTCGGAATGGCATCATTCTGTGACTTAGAGAGGGGGAACAGGACCTGGTAGGGAGGCCCAATTAGCCAAATCCAGCTAGAGAATCTCTCATGGCCTCCAGAAGGCTGCAGCACCTCAGCCGGCTATGGTGATCGAGTTGTAGTTCTAAGTGGTTAAGAAAGAAAAAAATCAACTCTGCCTTCTAGAGAAATGACACAATCCTCTCAGACACAGACATAGCCCTGGCTGGAGGCCAAGTTATACACAAAAGTGCTTAATACAGGGGCTAGGGAGGCAGCTCAATGGGTAAGGTGCTTACTGTGCAAGCATCAGGACCTGAGTTCAGATTCCAGAACCCATGTAAAGCTGGGTATGGCTGTAATCCCAGGGCTTCCATGGTAAGATGGGAAGCAGAGACAGGAGAAGTCTGGTATACACAGCAGCAAACAACAAAGAGACCCTGTCTCAAACAAAGTGGAGGTAAGACTAACAGTCAAGGCTGCCCTCTGAGCATCACACATGTAGTGCACATGCCCACTCACAGGAATGCACACACACATATTCTTGCATCACACACAGGGATTTACCAAAAACAGTGCTTGGTACTTTTTATGAGCAGCAATGTCAGGAGGCTCATGCCCCAAGTTTCTGATAATCCTTGGGACTGGCTGTCACATCTATCTGTGACAGAGAGGAACAGCAAGTCAATGACACACACACACAGCCACACAATGAAGAAGAAAAGTGCTCACAGAGGTTAAGAGCAAAGCAATTCAACTCCTTCAGGAAACTATGCACAGACAAGATGTTCTCTGGGGCAGAATGACTTGGTGACAGATTACACAGAGGCCAGGGGGATCTTTGCTACGGTGGCTCTGCTTAAAAAGACACATGCCTGTTCCAAGTCTGCATGTATGGAAATACACATATATTAGATGGAGGATTTATAATGATTAGTTAGTAAGGTTTAAAATTCAGAATAATCTGTTCTGAGTGGTGCAGACACTAGGCAGCCATGTCTGCCATTTGTAATTGTGGAACGTTAATACTGCATCAAGGAGGTTTGTGAGCAGTAACACAGCAGAGCCAGAGTACCATCACGGATGCGCCTTACTCTCCACATTTGTTTCTTTTGCCAGAGACACATGCTTAATTTGCCTTCATAGACTTTTGCAATGTGTCTTTTAAATGGAAAAATCCTATTCATGCATTCCAATTTTATCAAGTAGCAAAACACCTGGGCTGTGAGCCAGAATGTCCATGTTCATCGCTATATTCCATGCCCCAGTATCACAGGGCTAGAGAATAATAATACTTTTCTCAAATGCTATTGGATCTGTAACTCAGGTGGTAGGTTGATTCACTTAGCCACTTTCTTTAAAGCAATAATTATCAGCATCTCATCTTAGGAATCATCATATATAGTGGTAATCAATGGCAATGAATGACCTTTTAGTCCAATAAGTGTTTGTTAAGTACCTACTATGTGTAGCAGCCTATAATTTCTTACCTCTGTCTAGCACTTCTGACTGAGAGACGTCATATCCACTACCAATAGGAACAGATTGACAGAATCTTGTGAAGAAACTGACACAGGGGAGAAAAATGCCTTGCTCAGGGTCATGAGTATACCAGTGCGCTCTCCATTGTATGCATGCACACGTAGAGGTCACAGGTCGACAGCGGATGTCTTCCTCAACTGCTTTCCACGTCACCTTCTTAAAGATGAGACAGGTGTCTTTTTAAATTGTTATTTCAGCACTTACTTTTTAACTGACTTTTTGCGGTTTTCATGTATTATAATTTGATGGTATTTGGATTGCCTCCCTAGCCCCATCTTCCTTTATTGCCCCCACCCAATTTAATACACTAAACATATGCCATATATATATATGTATAAATATATATGTATGCAACATATATTGCCTATAGAATCTCATTTGTATCCCCAAATGTCCTTCAGTGGGGTTCATCCACTGGAGCCTGGTTAACCTACCAAGCATCACATCCTTGAAAAACACTGTCTGCAGAGAGACCTCCTGTGGGTAGCCACAATTTCTTTTGGAGGGGCTGTCTTCTTACCTGCACCTTCACATTTTTGCTGGGATTATGCTGGTTAGAGCTTGCATGGATCACATTGTCTTTGTTGCTGTGAGTTCATATGAGTAGCCCACCAGCTGTCTTACTGAATCTGGAGTTTTCCATTTCAGGTAAACTAGCTGATCAGCAAGCCCCTGAATGCATTGTCTCTGCCACACCCCATCCCTGGTTCTGGGATTACAGGCTTCAGCCACCACACCTGGATTTTTACTTGGGTATTAGAGATCTATTCTAAGATCCTCATATTTATGCAGCAAGCGCTTTACCACTGAACCATCTCCCCAGCCCTCTGCCCAGGATCTTGAAGACGATGCGCAGTACATACGATCACAAATCATCCAGGCTCTGTCGAATCCACCCCGCCCTTCTCCACGCTGTCCTGCTCTGCCTTCCTCACTGTCGTCATTCACTCTTGACGCTTCCATTCAGTTATCTTATTTCATTCTCTGAAAATTTTGTACCGATAACATTTGGACTATTTATAGTTTCACTTGGCAACACAGCATGACTCAGGTCTTAGAGCGACTACCACTGTGCGCCAGCAGCTCTTTACTCTCCATACCACCAACACTAGCTTGCATGCAGGTTCCTCCAGGTGGAGGAAGGGAAGAGGATGCTGGCACTTGATGAGTGTGGCAGTGCAGTGTGCGGGAAGTCCCATGGCTCTGCCCTGTGCAGACATTGAGCCACCACAGCCATCAAACAGGAACAGTCATGTCTTTTATCGCCCCCTCAGAAGGGTGAGGTCAGCGAGGTCAAATAACAATGGGATGTGAAGATAAAGTATGGATTAAGGTAAATACTGACAAGTCTTTTCAGAGTCCTTACTAACATCAAGGGACTGTTTATAGGGATGTAGATAAACTTCCAGTAACTATCCTGGGTCCAAGCATTTGGATGCATCTCCCATCAGTGAATCCAGGCACTATCATTCTGCATGTCTGTGGGATGGAATAAAGGAGGACATTTCGGACACCTGATGTGTTCATAACATAAACTTACACTGTATTCTCTAAGGCCTGTTGTCTATTCTGTTTTGTAAATTCAGGCAGCAGAGTTAGGCAAGGTTCCTCCATGTCCAGTATTTACAGAAAAACATAAATATCTAGACTGATCACTTAATGTGGACCTTAGTAAAAAGTAGAGAATACAGTTATTTAAAATATATAATAATCTAGCACTATGCACCTACCAGAATGGCCAAAACCTGATATACTAACAATACCAAATGCTGACAAGGCTGTGGAACAACAGGAACCTTCATCCGCTGCCAGCAGGAACACAAAGGTACTGCTGTTGAAAGACGGTTTGATGGCTTCTGACAAGGTTAAACAGACCCTTACCATATAATATGCTAATTATACTTGATTCTTACCCAGAAGAGTTGAAAATATCTAAACAAACAACACATAGATGTTTACAGAAGCTTTATTTATAACTGCAGAAACTTGAGAGCAACGGAGACATCTTCTGTTGACGAAGAAACTCTGTAACAGCCAGAAAGTGGATTCACTGTGGAAAAGTTCACTTTTCAAGTCATGAAAAGACACAAAAGGGAGTTAAGGGTTATCACTAGAGTGAAATAAGGCAGTCTGAAAGGATGTATTCTGTATGATTCTAACTCTATGACATGCTTGATTGAAATTATGAAGCTCTGCAGGCAGCAAAAATAAAAACACTTGCCAAAGCCAGGTGGTGGGGAGACGAATAGATGATACTCAGAGGACACAGAGGGTATTAAGAGTCTGTCTGACAAGATAACGGTGCATACTGAAATACCCAGCATCCATGGACCCTAAGGTAATCTGTGGACTTCAGGTGGTTATCATGTGCCTAGTAAATGCACTGATCTGAAGAGGAGGTTGACGATATGGACGGCTGTGCTTCTGTGGAGGTGAAGGACTTAGGGGAGGTCTCTGTACCTTTCCCCTTCCCACTCAACCTAAAACTAACTAATATGAGAATAATTAAATAATACTCAGTGATTTTAAAAATTAGATAAAGTACATCTAAAATTATGTATACCAAAACTATATGAATAATATACATAATGAATTAAAAAGGATCTAATCTTTGCCTCCTTCTTACTGAGGGACCCATAGATAACTTCATATGATTGGGACTAAGAGATGATCTGTTAGCTTTTTCATACCCAAGTCTTCTTGTTTCAAGCCTTCTGCACTGAGATGAGCAATGTTCACAAGTCTCTTAATAATCACAGTAAAAAGAGTGAGTGAGCTGTACTTGTATTATTTATGGTTGATTTCTTTTCATTTATTTGTAGTACTGGGGTCATCATGCTAGGCAAGTGCTCTATAGCTCACTGAGCTAGAACCCTGCCCATATCTCAAGAACAAAGCTTTATCAGTTTGCATCCACAAGAAGCTCTGCTTTCTTCCAACAAACTGCAAATGAACAGGGGTAGCTTTGCTCCCTAAGGAAAACGGCAGTCTGACAGCTTAGCTCTGCACCCCGCCGGTCCCAGCCTCTCATCTGCCTTCTCACTTCCTTACCCACTGTCCTCTCTGCTCCGCAGTATAGGGAGGAGCGTTTCAAGACTCTTATGGAAAGATGTTTTTGCCACTGGAAGTAGCAGCTGAGAAAGTTCCCCCACGCACGTCGCCACACCTCACAGCACCAGTAACTCGCATTGCTACCGCATGGGGCAGACACGTAACTATCTAATAATCTCTTATTCAGTAGATACATGAGGTTCTGTTCTGTACCTCAGGACAGAACTGCACCCCAAGGAGGAAGCTCTTTGAAGCCCCGGAGTTTCCTTGGACTTAGAAACACAGAAAATGCTGGCCAAGATGTTTCCTCTCTAATTTTCTCTCTTCTTTTCATATAGCTTAATTTGGAAAACACATTCCCACTGTCCCAGAGACTCAAACTGATGAGATTTGTCTCGGCATTTGATTATGAGCAGGCTAATGACCTGCAGTGTCCTGTGCTTGTCTTAGTGAGTGTCCACCAGTAATAGGACTGGTTTTCCTTTGCTCAAGCTTTGCTCGATAACTCATCCTTTATGCTCATTTACGAACAAAGGATTCTTTGGAGAAGAAAAGTCCTTAAAATAGTTACCATGATTCTTAACCCAAAGAAACCCTAGTCCATCAAAGTGCTTTCTTCTTACAGCGCACATCTATGGTAAAACCAGTAGTGGAACTGTGACAATATTCTACTGAATAAGAGGAGACCAAATAATCATGTTCCTGGAATATTTATGAATAGAAATCTCTCTCAGAAATCAAGATTCTGTTAGCTGACTTTGGGGTCTGATATTTAAGATTATATGACTTTAGGAAAGGCAGCCATGAACAGGTCTCTGTGCTTCTGATTTGTCTCTTCAAGAACAAAATGAGCAGTGATGTGATGAGTACACACCATTGGCTCTATCTTTCCTTAAGCTAGCTTCTTTTATTGTCTTAGAGATGGACAGCAGAATGTCAGCCTGGCACTTTTCTGTTGGCCCTTCTGGTTTGCTTCTCTGTTGCTGTGATAAAACCAAATGCAGCGTGGGCAGGAAAGGGTTTCTTTCACTTTACAGTACAGCCTATTGTCCAGGAAAGCCAAGGCAGAACTGGAGGCAGGAACAGACCATGGAGGGAAACTGCTTCCTGGCTTGCTTCCCTTGGCTTTCCCAGTCACTCTCCTTATACAGCCCAAGCCTTCCTGCCCAGGGATGGCACTGCCCACAGTAGTCTGGGCCATCCTCCATCAATTACCAGTCAAGAAAATACCTCAGAGACATGGCCACAGGCCAATCTGATGGAGGAAATTCCTCAACAGCACAATGGCTTTGGGATTCTTGTGTTCTTAGGGGCAGATGCCCTAGACTCAGGAAAACTAGAAACTGCTTGGAAGGGGATTATGAGAAAGGCAATGGTGGCCCTTGGAGGACCATCTCAGAGAGTAGAAGACATGGGTGAGACTATAGTAAAAGGACTTTAAGATGGCCCAGTATCTGATGCAAATCAGATCATCATGCACAGTTTCAGCACATCTCACCATTTCAGAGAGTCAAGGGATCAGAAAAATCCTTTGTCGAGCTGTATTAGGCAGACACAGAGCATGAATTCAACTCTTTTTGTAAGGAAGTTGGCTGGAAAGTAATTTCCTCTGGAGAAAAGGGGTTGGTGCTTCAGATAGACCAGAGACCGGGTAACTGTATGAGTAGCTTTTCTGTGAACGCCTGAGATCGCCACCCACCCCCCTGACTCAATAGTGCCTCCTCTTTCATGCCAAAAAAGCATCCCAGTTTGGTGGATGGATGCTGTAATAACCTTAGTTGTATGATATTTGGATATTACTCTCCAAAAGGAATGTGTGCACTAATGTTGCACAGGGAAGACCAGGCAAAGTGTGTTTGTGTAAAGACAGTTATGGGTGAGCTATGAGGTAGCACACAGGCTAAAAAATACAAAAGAGAAATCTTTCCTAGCCAACTACATGGACCCTCACATATGAAGCCCTAAGGGACTATGTGCCAGATGTTTCTAAGACAGAATTCTCAAATCTCAATTCCCTTCAGTTTATAACAAAAAACTAGGTGGATTCTAATCCTAGGATTAACAGAAGAGTCATTCATTGCTTCCTGCCTGTAACTGAAGAACAATAAAACTCTAAAACAATGAGAGGGACTGGAAACACAGGGGAGCTATGCAGCAGTGGATTCCACTGCTTGCTACGGGCCCTGATTTCCTGTCTGTTGCTGTGTTAAAACACCCTGACCCAAAGCCGCTTACAGGAGGAAGGGTTCGCTTAACTTGCAATCCAAGTTTGGGTGAATCATGTGTCAGGGAAGTCAAGGCAGGAGCTCAAGCAGCTGGTCCATCCCACCCACAGTCAAGAGCACACCCTGGCCTCTTCCTGCTGTGTGTGCTCACCCAGCTCTCTTCACTCTCATATATCCAGGGCCCAGCCCATGAGATGCTGCTGCCTACATTCAGGGCAAGTGTTTCCACCTGCATAATAAGCAGTTCCCCACAGCTGTGCCCACAGGCCAACCTGATCTACATAATTCCTCATTATAACTCTTTCCCAGGTGATTTTACATGGTGTCAAGTTGCCAGTTAAGACTAACCAGCATACTCCCCAAATCCACATCTTGTCATATGCAAGTGACTTCAAGCCAAATCAATGAAAGAAATGCCACTTGGTACCGTGTACAATCACTCCTCCAGAACTCCTAACAGTGCATAGATAAAGGTCTGTAGCAGACTTTTCTTTTACACCCTTGAGTGCCTATCTGAAGATGACTGATAACAGCTAATGTCTACTTTTTTCAAAAAAGCGCTTTGAGTTGATACATTGCAATTTTTGTTGTCAAGACACAAGTTGTCTATATTTACTGGTGGTTCTACTTATTTTAGTAACCAATTAGCATTATTAGCAGAAAGATCTAACTTTGATTTTAAAATAAAATAGAACTTTTATGTAAGACTGAGTCTGAATACAAGATTCAAAGCAGGGACCGGTGAATGTCTTATAGCAAGAAATTAAAATTGGATACAATGAAGTTTTAAGAAGTTTTATTAACTTAAGATTAAACAGACACAAAGTATTCAATTAAAATGATTTCAGAGGTTTTAAAACTATCATGTTCTATGATTAATATAGTAAATGTATGTTTGATTGAAATATTAAGCAGAAGGGAAATAAATAACAGAGTTTAAAAATATATATTCTCATTAGTAATGCAGGACTGAAGTAAAAAGTCCAGTAAAAAATATGGCTTGCTTCTAGGGGATGAATAATATTATTTACGGAACTCTTTTGAACAAGTCAGGATGTTCTCATTTGCATGTGGAGCCTGATATGTGAATTATGCCCAGGACTCCAAATCATTGCTCTCTAAACTGGAGCCCAGGAACACGCCTTATGCTCTCACGTGCTTTCTCCTGCTAATTTCTCTCACTTTCTTCACCATGTAACAGGGACTTTCAGGTAGGGTAGGACCTCTGGATGAAAAAAAGCCTGCCTTTCTATCATGTGAAAGAAACTGGATAAAAAGCAAAAGAATTGGTCAACGTGATAGTTCCAATGTCTTTTAAAAATGCTTATTTGGATGATATAATCCATTAATTTACTTAGAGTTTTTCTTTGAAGTCAAAGTCAATGCCAATTTAAATGAAAACAGCTAATATGGGTAAGGATTAAGTCAGTAAAATCAGTGGCCTTGTTCAGGAGGGGAGAGGAGGCAGAAGCACTGGTCAGGTTTTAACTGTCACTTGTGAATAGGCCATTGTGGGTGGGTCTCCATCTCCAACACTGCTGTTGTGCTCCAGTCATGCCAGAGAATAGAGGACGATTGAACAGGACCTCAGGTGGGTCAGAGTGTGGCAGAAGGAGTTCCCTCCTGGGAGACTACATTGGTGGGTAGTTCGGTTATTAGAGCCAATGCAAGGATTTATATAGGGAGGCCTTCCTGACCTTTACAGAAGGCGGGAAAGTTAGAGGTGGGGTTTTGAGGTAAAGGCAGGAAGGTTGTAGGGCTGATGTGGAAGTTCAGGAACGAGGAAACGAAACCTAAAAACCTGGTTCTGGTCTGGGGTGGGGGAAAGGAAGATTTATATCTACAGTAGCTTCCTGGGGCCAGGATATCACATCAGGCAGAGCAGGTCAGACACCTGCCATCCTTTTAGGGTATCAGGAGTTGCTTGCCTTGCTCAATACCCAGATCCCCACATCTCCCCCTTTTTTTATATATATAATGCGGAGGTATACAAGGGCCCAATAAAGGGAGGAGCCAGGCCATGAGGGGATTGGCAAACCAGAGGGGATAATGCATTTTAAGTTCATTCTTGAGCTTATGAAAGGTATATGTGAGAGAATTTTATAGTCTCTCAGTTAGCTATTTGTTCTCTAACATTCTTCTTTTGAAGAGGTAACCCTAAAATCTTTTAGGAATTAGGTAAGAGCCCCCAAATACCTTGGATTTGGCCTTTGATATAGAGTAGGCTGCTGAAGGATACAAGGACAGTTTTTGGTCTTTTGGGGTCTTTTTACTCTAAACTGTCTAGACAAATTCTACCTCCTATTCTCGTCACACCACCCTCTGAAGAGGTCACCCTAATTGCCAATAGGCAATTGGGGCTCTGACCACTCTGGCTTCTTCAAGGCTGAATAGGGTCGTAGATTGTGGCAATAGGGGTACCCCTTCAGTGAGTCTATCTAAAAGACCCCTGAATTGCATAACTGTTAGCTGTAGTGGGAAAAGAAAGTCCTTGACTAGTCCCTGGAAGCTAAAATTAAAATAGTCATAACAGGGAAGAGTTCAAATGTCCAATTCAAAGTCCATTAGAATTTCTTGCTTAAGGACTTTCAAAGGCTTCCATCTTTGGGTTCCTCTTTGCCAAGGCTGAACTTGAGAGTCTTGAAATCATGATTTGTTTTCAGGCACCTTGATAGCTGGAGTGGCTAGAATCAGGGTGAGTTTCCTCCCAAATGGCTTCTAGACAGGGAGAGGAAAGAAATCATTTAATTTTGGGGTTAGAACAATGATGGGCTTGCCTTTCTTGGCCACAGGTATGCACTGCAGTGTTGAGGTAGGCCAAGAATTGAAGTCTTACATCTGAGTGGCATTTTCTTATTAAGAACAAAATCATTAGTGAGAAATTGTGTAAATAACATCTTATATAAACTTAAACTTAATGTCTGGGAAGTGTAATTCCTTATAGTCTTAAAGAAGCATACTAATCATTTTAATTTTTTGGTTATACTTTCCTTTTGGGTGTTTAAGATCATATAATTTGGCCCAAATAAACGAACTTAATTTTATTTTTAAGGTCAGTTGAGTATCTGTTCCTCAGGGGGATCACATGGGCTTGAGAGGAGCCCCTGGCTCCATAGGCCTTTGTTTTACCAGTTCCATCTATGTGAAGATAAGTCAGAAGGTCTTGCTAGACCATAGCTTCACTTGGAAGCAAATCAAGGAAACGTTTTCCTGTGCTGACCCTCTTCTTTGCAGACTGGAGACTGGTTCAAGTCCTTCTAGTGGGTCTCCATGACCTCCCTGAACAAGAAGACACATCACAATTATAGGACATTTCAAGAGATGCCCCATAGTCCCCTGGAACTTAGTTGACCTTGGAGGGCAAGAGACAAAAAATTGTTCCTTTAAGTCCCTCTGACCAGATTAGAGGCCATTAAATATGGTGGTTAGACACCCAAGAAGGTTAGTTCCACCAATACTGAACTATTAATTACAATATGTTATGTAGCTAAAGCTTGGACAAGAGCCAAACATTTTTAAATATGCCTTGACTAGACATATATTTTGTTCCTTAAAATATTTGACTGAACTATTACTTTAGAAACTTTAAGACTATCTATACATTATTTATCTAATGCTTTCTATATTATAACATATAAACTCAGATCTTTAATCACATGTATAGACTTCCTTATACAAAAAACCCTTTTAATAAAATATATTTTTTTCACCTTTTCATTTTCTTTTCTTAAGATCATGAGGCCTAAAAACATTAAGAAAATTCTCTTCCTAGGTGTACTAAGCCATGTTTATCCCCTTTCTAAGGCTCTAGTATCAAACCAATGTTTGATCATATTAAAGGTCACCATGAGGAATGAATGATTTTACTCATACAGATGGGTGAGGTATTACTAACAGGTATGTAGATAACCTGAGAGCAGATGCACTGTAAAATCTTTAGCATGGATGTTGATTTTTCTATAACTTCATGGATCAAGTCCTTTCTTTTAGCCTTTCCCAAATTTCCTCCCCAAATGCAGGAGACCATTTGTGATTAGGGCAAAATTACATACAGCTGGCTGGGAAGAGTAGCTGGATACTCAGGTGGGGGTCCAGCTTATTCCTCCTTCAGTGGCAGAATACAACCATTAGCAAACCCAACTCTGATGAACTTCTGTAAGTAGGCACAGCTGAAGTCACGAGTATGGCAGTTACTCGACTCAGGAATGCTGTGCAGCATCATCTTAATAAAGAACATGGAATGTAAATTACACACATAAGATAATGTACATTGTACTTTATAAGTTTTTAGTAAAACCTTATAGAAAACATAAAAATCATTGAAATCCTTTTTAATTTATCTATTTTAGTGAGTTGGTCTGCCAAAACCTTGCTTTAGGTCTTGAGAATGTAGCTACTAGATAGAGAGAAGCAATTGGTACATAGTAAAACATTATCAACTTGAGTTTAGAATTTCCAGCATAAATCACTAACTGAGGAAATTTTTTACAGAGGGTGCTGTCTATCTATCTATACATTTGCATTAGTCTGTGTTAGTCACCTTTATTGTTGTGAGAAAATAGAGAATTTTATGAGTTACTTTTGTTATAGACATTTTAAATCATAAAATGAATAATCATAACCTTGTTGAAATTAGTTTATCCCTTAGTTAATCTCAGTAGCACAGTGACTTTTCTCTGAGGCTGTATTGTTCTCCTTTTCTCTTGTCACAGAGTCAGGGGGCCAGCCTGAAACTGGACAAAAGTCATTGCACAGGACACTTGGTTAAGTTTAATCACTACTAGCATAAATGAAAACACCTGTTCTTCTTATAACTTGTATACATTTATCTAGGCAGGAGAGTCTTTTTTCTTTCATTCTGTGTAGGACATTGTAAGTGAAAAGCAGTGATGCTCAGGACATGGAAAAGCAAGCTTGAAGCAACTAAACATCAGAGAGGGAAGTATTCTGTTTTAGAAAAACAGGCTTTGGATCACAATGCAAAAAGGCAGGAATTAAAACCAGTGAAGGCTGCATCTTACACCTTCCACCCAAGCCATCCATTCCTCTTTACCTCCCATTGCTGTAGCTGTTTCCTGGTAGCAGCTTATCTCGTGTAAAGTTTGGTACTGGAGTACTGCAAGTTCACATGAGCTTCCTAGTCACAAAACATGAGCTCACTTTGTACCTAGTTAGTCTTAGAGGCCTATGGCTAAAAAAAAACTTTTAAAGTTCCCTTTAGAAACTGACAAATTCATTATGCAAACGATGTAAGATTTTAAATAGCTACATTTAGAAATCAGTAAATATATCATATAAAGATGTTAAAATCCAAAATAATTTACAAATATCAGAATTTAATAGTTCCTTGTAAAAACCATTGTAAGACATGTAAAAAGAGTCATTTTAAAAACCAGTAAATACCATACTAACAGTTAAAATTTAAAATACTTTTCATTAGAAACAGACCAAAATGATATTAAAATGTTGATATTGTCTCTTTTTAATTTGACATAGAAATGTATTGACCTTGTTACAAAAGCCCTTGTGAGAATCTCGTGCTTTTCGATGATCCCATCAAGAATGTAAAATGAAAACCAAAACAAAAACATAGATTGTAATAGGATTAGGACATGTGATTAAATGCCTGCAGTCCAGGGAATTCCCAGATTATCATGATCTCCTGGAGTTCTATAGAACCAGTAAATTCCTGGGTGTAGCCATTTTGGATTATGCCATGTGGCTGGATTAAGATGGTGGCAAGGTTAAGTAGGTCAACGCCATTTTGAAAATTTTTGTCCAAGGTGGCAGTCGGGCCATGTGACTGTCACCATATTGATGAAGATATGGAGACTAGACCACATGGTTTCCTCTCTCCTAGTAAGGGCACTGACCATGATCATGAACAAGCACACAGTATATAATAGAAACCTCCTTTTTACTTTTAAAAGGCACCCAGTTAAATGTTCTATACAGCATGGTATATGACTCTCCTGTTCATGAAAACTTAAAATGCTTAGCTCTAGTTAGAAGAGCAATTGTCTTGGGACCATGGTGACTGAGTCCAGAGTTCAGGCCTCTAATGGCTCTTTTCCCCTATCCATGAAGAGAACCACGGTGGAGAAAAAGTCTAAGGAAAGAAATAACTTTTAAAACCTTTTTTTCTCTGTAGAGAGATAATTATATTTTCAGATAACAAACTAGATAAAGGCATTTAGAAAAGTTGGTCACTATACATTTAAAAGTAGTGACATTTTGACATTTTTGGATTCACTCTGGCCTACGACAAAGCAATCACAACACTTAAGACAAAACCAAAACAGACACAAAGGCAAAACTTACAGCCAATACATGGGGAATTGAACAGACATGACAGGAGTCTGTGATAACGGAGGGGTCTCTGATAATGGAGAATCTATGCAGGGAGGTCAAACGTTGTATGGAGGGGATGTGTACAGGTTCTACCAGGTCACATGGAAATGGAAAAAGAACCAATGCAAAGAGGAAGTAGCACACACAGAGTCGGGATTGCCATAAAATACACACAAGCAAGTGCAAAACTTGTTAATACATGTGAAACTTCACTAGGAAACTGATGCGATTTTATATGCAATTAGACATGTAGAGTGTAAATGGGTCTACATGACTGGACAAGTATAGAGCTGGTAGGATGCAGATGAGGATGGAAAGGTCAACTACAGGTCATTCTACAGAGTTTTGAGGATCATATTACAGTTTCGGTTTTTCTTAAGAGACAGTGGAAGGTCACTGAGGGATTTAAAACAGAATGACATGCTCAGAATTGAGAAAATCACCAGGCCAGATAGATCCTGTTTAAAAAGGGAAATCCCCAGCTGCTGGGCATCCCGCCAGAAGAAAGCCCTTAGCTGTCACATCCCTGCGGAGCTACCAAAGCTATGTTCCTTTCTGGCTCATATCCTGTTCATCAGGGGGTACAAAGATCTGGAGTACCTCTTCCACCTTTGGGTAACCCCAAGGGGTCATCCCAGCTTTAGAAAGCTCCCAGTGTTGGCAGAGACTTTGTTCAAGGTTACACCAAGCTCAGCTTCTCCCTCCTCCAGGCTTCCTTTTCTTTTCATAGTCACACTCCATAAGAGATTTCTGCATGATAATCTCCATCGAGACCCTGCTTCCAAGGACATCTAACTGGGGACTGTCTGGAGGGAGCGTGAGTGATCTAGATGGAAGAGTTGGAGGTGGCCGCTGTAGGGACAGGCTCTGTAGCAGTAAACCCCACCTCAGAGACAGAGCGAGGATAGGAGAGTGACCTGTGGAGGGCTGGCCGATTTGGGAGACACATGGAAAGTGAGTAGATTTGGTGATAAATGGGTCTGTGGAAGAGGGAGGATGAGCACTGTGGTGGTTTGAATGAGAAATGTCCCTGCAGGCTTAATTATTTGAACACTTATTTGAACACGTGGTCCCCAGATGGTGGTGCTGTGGGGGAGGTTTAGAGGTATGGCCTTGCTGGAGGAAGTAAGTCCCTGGGGGCGGGGCTTTGAAAGTCTAAAGCCCCTGCCAACTTGCAGTTTTCTGTCTGTGCTTCATGCTTATGATGGAAGATGTGAGTGCTCAGCCATCTGCTCCTGCCACCAGGCCAGCCACATGCTGCCATGTCTCCCTGCCATGATGGACTCTTATCTCACTGGAACTGTTAGCCAAAATAAACTCTTTTTTCCTCCGCAAGTCACCTTGGTCATGGCGTTTTATCACAGCAGTGGAATAGCAACGAGTACAAAGATGGCACACTGGCTCCTTGCTCTGAGAAGATAGCAAAGGCTTCAATTCAGCATGAGGGAAAACTCAGTTTCTACTTGGCTCTTACTGAGTTCTCACATCCAAGTGTAATTAGGAAGAAGAGCATTAGCTATGGAATCTGAATCATGGGAGCTTGTGTCTAGACTTAAAGGGAGCCATGAATGTGGACAATCTCATCTAGAAGGAGAAGGACTTATATTGGTACCTAGAAATACATCTCAGTGTTCTCCCCAGTTCTGACACTCTGTCTTTCCACACCTTTCAGAGCTCTAGAGACAGAGTTTATAACTTAACCATTTTTGTTTTTATGCAAAAGTGACCCACGGTCTCCACATTCCAAACTGGATTCTATGGAAACCCTCTGCTTCCATAGCCTTATTGATACATAGCATTTTATATAACACTCACGCACGTGTGCACACACACACACCCCACTTACAAGATGCACATACATGTGTAGCAGATGTAAATGGTGGTTCAGAGGGAGTTGGTAGAGCATAAAATGAGCATAATTTTAAATTCAACATTAGACACTCTCATTCAGATTTGCTTTGCCTGATGTGGCATTCTCACAGATTCTTCACCCCACAAACACTCAGATTCTTACCCACCTCTCTACTCCTCCACACCTCTCTACCCAACTCATTTTTCCTTCCTCTGAGAAATAAAATACACATTTCTGTTAGTCTCCCATACAGATCATTCTAAGGATCTTTTTTTAAAAGCTGTGTTCCTATTGAAGCAGTTCTCAGAGTCTGGGCTCTATGAAAAATCTACTTCTCCAAACAATGGTAGCTCCCTGCGAGCAGATTGTACTGATGGCTGATATGATCGCACTATGACAAAACCTTAACCCTCTTGTGGTCTTTGTTATTGTTTCACGAATTACAACTTTAAGCTACTTTCAGCCATTAATAATTTGGCTTAAACCAGTTAATCAGATGAGTTGAAAAGAACAGGAACCAAGAACACAGGGGGCAACATTCTGCTGGAGGAGAGAAGACAGTGGAGGAGGGAGTTTCTGGAGGTAGAGGGATGGGGATCAGACAAAATTCCACAGGAAGAAGAGGAAGCAAGAGGTGTGGGAAGGAGACAGAACCCACTGTGGGGACAGGGGCGGGGGCCGGGGGGGGGGAGAACCCACTGCAAAGGGTGGGAGAACACAGAAGGGAAGGAAATGTGTCTGGTGCGGGACCTAGCTTTAGGTTTTGACAGAGCAGAGTTGAATTCTCTCACGGAGCACACATTCAAGATACTTGGGGGCTTCTCTGCTGATGTGGAGATAACGACTGAGGAAATCTCACTCCCCCTGCATGAACCTCGGCTGTTCAGGGAGACTGCTTTGGCTCTGCCTGCCTTGGTGAGGGGAGCCCAGATGATGAAGGCTGGAATGTAACTGATTACTGAGGCTATAAACTGTGTGACTCTAATGATGCACCAATTAGAGTACAGGGGGCTGAATAAGAGGGTGGAGGCCACTTTTTGTTATTTTCTGGAGCCTGCTTTGGAATTTTCCCATCCTTCTCTCTATATAACAATAGGCATTAGCATTTTCATCTGTCTTGAAAGTTAAAGCAAGATGTGGGGAATTCAATTGCCGAAGAGCAGAGTTCTCTAATTGCACTCTTCAGAGACTTTCAGTTCTTTTGGAAAATCTGCATTGACAAAGGGCTTAACTTAATTATAGGTGATGTTTCATTTCCAGGAATGGCCTGCTTTCCAGTCCACACCCCACCCTGGTGTATCTGCTCTGCTAGGGAAGCTTTCACTGGTTTCAGGGACTCAGAGCACAAAGGCAGGATGCTGAGTAGTGAGGACAGACAGGCCTTGTGCCACAGTTTTTAGTCATATGTCAATCTGTGGAACAACCACAGAAAGCAAACTGCTTTGAAGCAATTGAAGGATCAAGATTTCCTCAAAAGACCAGGAGTGGGATCTAAAACGTTGATTAGATAGATTGTTTTCATTACCAAACATGGTGTCTAGTTAGATCTCACCCGTCTTCTGAGTCAGTACTACTTCAGTTCACCTGCCACCTCTCCAAACCCAAAAACATATAGATGAGGCAGCAGCTTGGACCAAACCCAAATAAGACTCACACCCTAACTGATGTCAACCTCGTACCTCACAACTATTGCCAACTATGACTTGAGGAAGCCTTATCTTCTGAGCACTGGGTGACTTTGTTCTGATTCTGAGGCTTTCCACAGATAGCCGCCTTTCACTGTAACCCGACAGATCACGTTCCCTTCAGGTTTTGCTGACACACAGGTCTCACACTCAAGCATAGAAACTAGAAGGTAAAACAATGCTCACAAAATTTGCCAGGCCTTTGCTCGTGAAACCATGCCAACGACTCAGTGACCAGAAAACTGAAGTCCATTGTCTTCGTGAAGTTTTTCTTAGTCACTCAGAAGATAACCTGACATGAGACCAGAAAATGACTTGGACAAAGGGGGAGTGTGACCCAGCCTAGACTTGGGTTCCTACCTGTGACCCGTTGATGTATTCAACTTGACCATTGACTACAACGTCAGGAGGGCTTTAATTTTATGGAGGAACTGGCATGATGCTGGATGGAGATCAATACCCACAATCTAAATCCTGTATGGGTGTGTTGTCAGCTGAAGTTTGATGTCTGTTTCTCTTCTTGGACTGATTTCCTTTCTGCAATCAGTATGATGAAAAAGAAAATAATGCTTATAAATGAAGTCAGCATATAATACGGGCTGAGCCAGAGGAAGTTGGCAGCTACAGAAACTCTGTTTTCACTTTACATTAAATGGCATTAATTATACTGCTATGTAACTAAGTATAACCACACAGTCACAGTATAATATTCTGTTCTCCTGTCAAGCGTGTTTAGGTGCAAATGTTTGGCAGTGAGATGGGAAGGCCAGATCCTATTGGCCATGTCCCAATTTGGACTGTATCATGTAGGCCAAGACCTCATTTTAGAATGGCTAGAGGTTATCAAATGCCTTCTCCTAGTCAAGAAGAGAAGCAAAACCTGGTAGTCCAGAGACCACTGAGTCAATACCATTTCTCCTGCAGCCCAAGGAGTTGAGTGTATTAAATATGCCTGAAACGTTTTACCGTGGGCCTAAGGACTGGCTTTGAAAACAATATCACTGCCAAGTTCAGATGTTTCCATTAATTTTTGAAGTACTGAAGACTTGTGTAGGCTCTAACAGGAACAGTCTGGTCATTGCTGCACTTGTGACTGAGGTGACTTGCTTCAGGGGCTCTCAGCACATTCAAGGGTGATGCCCTTCAGCCACCAAAATACTGTGGCAAGAGAGAAAGAGCCATGCTCAATCAAGGTTTCTTCCCACTTTCGGCCAGCTAACCAGCCTGGAGGTCCGGGACAAGATAAACCCGTAGGCTTTAAATCTTCCATATTCATAAAGTAGCAGTCACAGCTTAGCTTATGACTCTAGGCAGAGAAGTAAGGCCCAACTTGGGCTCTTCTCAGCTCAAAGATCTGGGCTTCAATACACATTTCTTATATTCACAAGAATCCTGAGGACAGAAACCTTCATTTCCAGTACTTGGGACATTCACATTGAATTGAAAAAATTGTGAAAGTGGGCTGGAAAGACAGCTCAGCACTGAGGGCACTGGCTGGATGACCCAGGTTCCGTTCCAAATGGAGGCCAAGGACTGTCTGTAACTCTGGTTCCGGAGGATCCAATGCCCTCTTCTGGGATCCTTGGGCATTTCATGCACCTAGTACACCTACATACATGTAGGCACATAAAACAAAATAAATAACTTTTAAAATATTGTCAGATAAAAATTATTATAACACTCAAAACAAATATACACATATATTTGTTGCATTAACCCATAATGCAGCTAACCAATCAAAAGTTTTTAGTTTGGTTTAGCTCTTCTGAGAAACAATGCTATTCAAGAAGCTCATGAAGCTTTAGAAGCCATGAGGAAAAAGAAAGACCATAAAGACACTCCCTCCAAAGGCCTGAGGAGCCTGAGGACAGGAACGGGTGTACGCCCATTCCCAGAAAGTAAGGCTGTGCGGGTTAGTAGTGACATAATCTGTCACCTTCCAGACTGAGTATCTTGGTACCTGGACAGACATGCCAGGTGAGCGGATACTGAAATCCAGCCTAGTTTACACTAAGTCATGAACTCACTTGTTAGACAAATCGTTCCCTGTGGAGTATTTTACTAAGCCACTCATCCTGGGAACTGGATCTGCCCAGGGGAAATGTTTTGCTAATTTCTCAGGTCAGGGGTGATATGCTAAGCATTTGCCCCTCCCCACAGCCATTCACTCTTTTCCTCCATTCTGTGTAGAACCCCAGATGGTGGCCTTGAATACTGCATTTGAGCCCCTGTTATCTCTGGCTTCCAGTTGTATTTGACCAACTAGAGACAGCAGAAGCTGAGAAAGGTGAAGAGAACTGGGCAGGCTGTTTATCCCCCTCACAGCCCTCCTCCCTGTGGTCCCGCAGGCTCTCTCACCCACCGCTGCACTGCAATTCTGGCAGGGGCTATGGTTCTGCTGGGCAGCTTCTCCTCAGGGATGGTCAGTGATACTGTCCCACAGCCCTGGGTTCCTTCAGGCTAGGGAATAATGATTTTCACTGGGTGTTGGGCTATAGCTTCAGAATCAACTTTTTCTGGCCAAATTCTACAAATGGTCTTTTTCTTCAGTTCTGTTCAATTTAGTCTTGTGACTGCCATCCCTTCTTGCTGGGACACTGACACATATGAAGAATCTTTTCCTAATCTGCACAGATGAACCTTGTAAGGCAGCAGAGACCCTGAGTTCAGGTGTCACTTTGAAATTCAGAGCAAATATTTGTCATGTCATGGAGGGGGCTCAGAATTCACGCTGACTCACTAATAAAATCATGATTGTGTACAAAGGCTGCCCTGAGCCACTGTTCTCAGGGCTCTGTGGCTACCCACTGCTTCCCTGCTCTGAACTGTCTCCTTACTTTTCTCCTCATATTCCTTTTTATCTGAAGTCATTTCCTCTCTTTCTAGAGACCATATATGATTTAGATCTAAAATAAGATCATGTACACTGAAGTCAGCCTGATACAGATTAGATGGCAGCTCTGCCATTTACTGATTTACTGTATAATTGAATTATTGGTCCCCAAACCTCATTCTTTTATAGTGAGGGTACAATCACACCCTTGTTATGACCTCATGGTAAGTAGCATGAATTTCCTTTCTCCCTGACTTTAAGGTGAGCCAGGTGGCTTGTTTGGGCCAATCAGATATTATCACACATGGCATAAGGAAAAATGTTTGCACAGTTGGGCTTGTCCATTTTTGCTGCCTCGGTACCTCATGGAAGGAGCATGTGCTACTTAACTGGAGTCCTTTCAACTTCAGCCCCAGAACCAGTCATGGAACAGACTGCAGGCCCCAGATCCCACAGGTACAGGGAGGATGTCATAAGTTTGCAGCTAGAGCTGAGGACACAGAGCCTGGAGACCAGCCTAGGCCAGCTGCCTGAGAGCCAACCTTAGACCCATGATGCTAAGAATAAATGATTCTTTGGGGAGTCACTGAGTTGCTGTAGTTTGCTACTCAGCCTTGTAGCCAGCCCTTAGAACCATGCTGCTGAGGATAAATGATCCTCATGCAGGCCACTGAATTTGGTATTTGTTACTGAGCATTGTTGTGTCATCAAATAACCAACATGTTACCTAAATAAAGTTGGAAAAATATTTTAGCTTCCCAAACTTCTGTTTTCTTCTCTGCAAAATGGTAGTAACTGTAATAATACTTTAAGGGACACTAAAAAATTAAACGAGAGCTGTTGTGGTCTGCATAGTACTTGATACAAAAGAAGTGTTGGAGAAATGGTGGCTAGCTTTCTTAGCTGGCTACCGCTGGGAATACCGCATGGGCCTCGCTGTTTGCTCAGCTCAGTTATGGCACATGAAGCATCTGATGAGCACAAGAGCCCTGCGATGACTGTCTCTGAACTTCCATCCTGATTGTCTGCTTAATTAATTTGCTTTCATATCTTTTTACCTACTGTTTTTTAAAACCTATTCTGTGCAAGATATGTAATCTAGATTTTTCTCCCCTTCAATCCATGAGGCTCCAGGGGTAGAGAACAGCAATTATTGAACATATATGGCTTGCCAAACTCTGTTAGTCATGTCTCATGTCATTTATATTCAATAACTATTTTATGAATTGCTGCCATTCCACTAAGACACCCATGTCCCAGGGCCACTAGATGGTAGGTCTCAGATTCAAAGACGTGTAGCTTTGCTATGAAGCACCATGAACCCAGAAATGTGTTAGAAATAGCCCAGTAATTATCATCTAAGGCTCTAACATGAGGAAAACTGCTTTGCAAGTATGAGAAGAAGATGGGTATGACTTCCAGCAGGAGCTTATTCAATACCATTAAAGACAGTTGTGAGGCCCTAGGATCTGAGGGAGAGTATAATCAACCCTTGCTTGTGGGGAACCAGATTGTAATAATTGAACCAAACCTTCATAATGAATACTTTAGCATAGTCTGGAAAACAATAAAGCTATCAGCTTTAAGTTTAGCTAAAGCTTCCTTGATCCTTATATGAGCCACTGAGTTGCTGTAGTGTGGTAGTCAACATTATAACCAACCTGCAGACCCAGGCTGGTAAGTATAAATGATCCTTATGCAAGCCACTGAATTTGGTGTAATCTGTTGCTGGACATTGTTGTCTCATTAAATGTTAATGACCTAAACAAACTTGGAAAAAATATTCTAGTTTCCCAAAGCTTTTATTTTCTTCTCTACAAAATGGTAGTAATTGTAATAATAGTAATATTTGTAATTATATACAAAATATATAAATCTATTATATGTAACAGAATAATAATTTTAAAGAAAGAATAGAAATTACATTGTGAGGAATGATCCAAGTTAATTGATCAAAGTGTTAAGGGGAAGGTCATCTAAGCACAGAGTCTGCACAAACAGAAGTTCCACCTGTGTAGTCAGATGAGGTTCATCATCTGTGCACATGTAGTTGTGTTATTGTCCCTAGGCTGAGGACAAAAGCTTTGCTTCCTTTCCAACCCTACCTACATACCCTGCTCATCACAGAGCTGAGGCTCTGGGAAGAACTCAGTAAATGCCTCTCTATCTGTTGGTTGAATGAACACCTCCTCCTCTCCCCTGGGATAAAGAGGAAACACTTGAAACTATGTCTCCTTGATTTCGCAGCCAATGTCTGCTGCACAGAAGGCAGAGTCAATGTCTTCAAGCCGCAGAGCTCAGTACTGGTGTGACCGGGAGTGAACTCCAGGCTCGCTGGCACTCTGCTGTACTCACACACTATTTCTCAAGATTGAGCAGTCATGATGTGTGAGGTCTCCCAACAGGAGACAATGTCAGCATGTCAGCATGATACCTGAAGGACATGATGGCCCTACATTAACTTCAGCAAGAGCAAAGCAGAAACACAGGGAAAACCCTTCAGTGTGTCCCTTCTGTGAATACATCCAGGGATCCCAGTCATCCACGCAATAGAAATGGTCTATCATTGCACTTGAGATTTTGCTCACATTCTAGCTTGCAATTGTGCTTTGTTCTTGTCACTGATCCTCTAACTGCTGAGATCTGCTCACAGGAGATGAGTCAGTAAGTGAATCCCACTGCCAAGCAAAACTAAAATCCTTATCAGCTGTAAAACAGTAATTCAATTTGCCCTCAAATAACATCTTAGGAGTGGCTTATGTTATATATCAAAAATATCTGAGCAGGACACTGTTGAGAAGCTTACATGAAATCTGCATCTAATTTGCAGTCCTGTAACTATTTTCTACTGGGGTTTATTCTTTGACTAAAGTGCAAGCACCTCACACAAGAGACAATCAATGGTTAATCTTCTATAAAAGTTCTTGGATATATTCCTTGCAAATGCTAACTATGAAGAAGAAAATGTTACAGAGTTTCTTAGGAAATCAATACTTTATTATGCAATAATTACATCTGCAAGTTTAATGTTCTCCATGAGCCCCAGCAGAATGAAAGAGGCCACTGGGTGAGACGGTGCAAATGGTCCTCTCCTGACCTGGAGAATTTTCTAGAATTTGAGAGCTAATAAAGAGCTGAGATGTCATTAAAATATTTTCACAAGTACAACATTTATTATGGAAAGCAAATTGCAAGAACATCTGTCTGGTTGACACTTTGGCCCAAAGTTGTATCCAAACCTGGTAATGGTTATAATTGAAACCGTGGCTTTTCTCCCAACATGTTTGATTTTTTCCTTACCTCATGGAGCAATTTATTTCTCAAAGCAATGGCAGTTAACTTTTGCTTTCCTAAACCTTCCATGGCAAAAACCCACACTGTTCCAAATTCTTACCAAGAAATAGTGGACGGAGAGAAGATGGGGGAGGAGCCCTTAAGGAGACAGAAGGGAGTTCAAAGCTCACTAAGAATTTCTGGGTCACTGTCTCATTGAAATGCCTCTTGGCAAGCCTTGGATTTAAGCCTCTTCTGACCTCACAGGCAGTTCTTATTCTGTACCCAGCCATGTGTGAAAACCCTCGGCATTGAACATGGACCCCTCCCCCAACAAAAACCCAGCCAACTCCACTTAAGGCGCTCAGGCTGGGGAACTGTACCATAGCAAAACACCCCAAACAGTTGTTTTTCCATTATGATCCCCAGTCTGGCATTTATTATCATTTTTTATTGCACACTCTTAAAGGCAATGGTCCATTTTACTTAGATCATTAATTTGCAAAAATCATGAGCTATGAGCAGCAGAGCTGTTTTTATGGGCCGTGCTACACCTCTCCAGGACCCCAAAGGAAATGAGGTGTGGGTCTCACATACTATAGCAAAAGGCCCTGGGACCAGAAGATCTATATTCTTCCACAAATAGAAAAGACCAGAGTACTTTCCAAGGAATAATACAAGTAAATCAATAGAGAGATGCACAAAGAATTGGTAGTGTATGAATAATTAAGTGGATAAATAATTGATGGAATTCTGGCCAGTAAGGGGATATCCAAAAAGATCCCAGAATATAATCTGCAGATCTTGAGTGCACTGCACTAGTCACTAACTAGCTTAACAACTAGTGCTGTGGAACCTCTCTGAATGTACCTCATCTTTGCTTCCATAAAATGGCAATAATAATAATAAATAGTAATAATACCTACTTGATAAGGTTAGCAGGGATCATCAGTCCAGAGTCCAATCATGGGCTGCAATGTCAAAGTACCTGAGTTCAAATTCACACTTTTCTCCAAGGCTTAGTGTATGAATTTAGGCATGTTCTTTCTACACCTGCTTTCTCATCTTTCAAATAAAGATGATACTAACACGCTAGTGAGGTTGGAGGTGATCGACAAATACCTGTGCGATACTTCTGAGACTACTTGTCCATAAGCCAGATACCATAATAATGTCTCCAATGATGTGATATGATGCTAAATACATGGCAGTGTTAGCTATTATTATTATTAGTGCTAATATTATAAGATCTTAGTGACGATCAGGAGTCAAGTCTAGCCAACTTGAAGAGTGTTAAGAAGAGTCTACAGAAAAATCCAATATTCAGGCTTAATTGCTACAAAGCAACCATTAGAAACAACCAATTGCACTCCAAGACTGTTGGGCGAACCTAACTCCGTTGTCCCCAGGCACTGGCCACTGGTCACCGGTGCTCAGGGAGCACTTCCCCACTCAAAAGGGACCACTGCTCTTACATTATCTCTCCTCGTATTTCTTCAAGTCAGAGACGAAGTGGTTCCAGTCAGTAGAATCAAATTCAGCCAATTTAACAACATTCTAACTACAAGGGAGTTTGACATTGTTCTTTTTACCTTTCCAACCAGTAAATCTGAAAAATATATATATATATAAAGAAAACTTGGAGTGGGTATTAATGCAACCAGTAATGTCTCCTACAAGGATTATTAAGAAAATATAGTTAAAATGGACCTAACAGATATCTACAGAACATTCCACCCAAACACCAAAAAATACATTCTTCTCAACACCCGTGGACACTTCTCTAAAATAGATCACATATTAAGACACAAAACTAGTCTCAAAAATTACAAGAGAATTGAAACATTATGTATTCTATCTGACCACAATGAGATAAAGCTAGAACAGGAGATACTACAGAAAATACACAAACCAACGGAGCTTGAACAACACACTATTGAATGATGAGTGTGTCGTTGCCAGAAACCGAGAAAGAAATGAAAATTTCCTAGAATTGAATGAAAATGAAAACACAATATGCCAAAATCTATAGGATACAATGAAAGGATTTCCAAAATGGAATTTTAAAGCTCCAAGTGCTGTATTAAAAATCACAGAGATCTCAAATAAACAAACTGATAATGAAATCTAAGGACTTGGAAAAATAAGAACAAACCACCCCAAAAGGAGCAGATGGAGAAAAATAACAAAGATCCTGGTAGAAATTAATGAAATATAAATAAAAATAATAAATATAATCAATGAAATAAAGCTGGTTCTTTAAAAACAAAATTAACAAGGCTTTAGTCAAATTAACCAAAAGAAAGAGAAAGAAACCCAAATTAATAAAATTAGAGAAGAAAAGGGAGACATTACAACAGACACTGAGGAAATTTAGAAAATCATGAGTACATATTTAAAAATTTATATTCCACTAAAATTAGAAAATCTTAAGAAAAAGATGAATTTTTAGATGCACATGACCTACTGAAGATGAAAATAACAAATCTACAGCTACCAGTGATATAGAGCAGTAATTAAAAATTTCCCAACTAAAAGAAGTCAAGGGCTAGACAGATTCATCACAAATTCTACCAGACCTTCAAAGAACTCCTGTCAATACTTCTCAAATTATCCTATGAAACAAAAGAGGAAAGAACATTTCCAAACTCTTTTTATCAGTGTTACACTGATACCAAAATGATATTTTTTTAAAAACCAAAATTATAGGCCAATCTCCCTGATAAGCACAGATGCAAATCTTCTCACTAAAACACTTGCAAACCATATTCAAGAACACAAAAGATCACTCACTATGATCAAGTTGACTTCATTCCAGGGATGCAAGGATGGTTCAGCCTAAATAATTAACATAATTCACTATGTGAGTGGACTCAAAATGGGCAAAAATCACTCCTGATCATTTCAATTGGTGTGGAAAAGGCCTCTGACAAAATCTAACATCCTATAATGATAAAATCCTTGTCAAGACTAGAAATGAAGAAGTGAATATCTCAACATAATAAAGGTTATCAAACAGTAGCCACCATCTTGTCAAATGAAGAAAAGCTCAAATCATTCCTAGTAAGGTTAGGAATGAGACAAGGGTGTCCACTCTCATCGCTCCTGTTCAATATGATGTTTGAAGTCCTGGCTAGAGCAACAAGACAGGAGAAGGCAATAAAAGGATTACAAATAGAAAGGAAAGAAGCCAAAGTCCCTACTGATAGCATGATTATGTACATGAGGAACCCCAAAGCTCCCACCAAGAAACTCTGAGAGCTGATAAACCAGGGAAACAATGCCATTAACAACAGCCTCAAACAATCAAATACACACTTTGGAAAAAACCTAACCAAGGAAGTGAAAGACCTATACAGGGCAACTTTAAAACACTGAAGAAACTGAGAGGACACCAGAAAATGGAGAGACCACTTATGAAAATGGATTGGTAGATTAATATTGTGAAAATGGTCATCTTATCAAAAACAATAGACAGATTTAATGAAATCCCCATCAAAATCGCAGCATAATACTTCACAGAAATTGATAAGACAATCTTAAAATTCATGGAAGCACAAAAGGCCCCAGATAGCCAAAATCATCCTGAACCATAAAAATCACTGCTGGAGGTTATCGCCATTCCTCACTTCAAGTCATATAACAGAGGCATAGTAGTAAAAACAGCAGGGTACAGACACAAAAGCAGACACCGTGATGAGGAGCATAGGACCGAGGACACAGAGGTAAGTCCACATACCTACAGCCCACTGGACACTTGACATGGATGTCAAAAACACTCATTGTAGGAAAGACAGCATCTTTAACAAATGGTGCTGGGAAAACTGTCTATGCGTAGAAGAATGAGACTCGGCCCTTCTTTCTCACCCTACATACAAATCAATTCCAAATAGATCAAGTATGTCAATATTAGCCCCTCAAACTCTGAAACTTCTAAAACAGAGTCTTGAGTACACTTCAAGATACAGGCCCAGGTAAGAACTTTCTGAAAAGGACTTGAATCCCCAGGAAATATGACCAACAGTCAACATGTGGGGCCTAATGACATTTAAAAGTTTTGTTAACTGACTGCAGATATATAACACACATGGATATACATCTGACAGAAGATTCATGTCTAGAATATACACAGAACTCAAAAAAACTAAACACCGAGAAAAAAAAGTAGGCTATGGAACTACACAAAGTGTTCTCAGAAGAAGAAAGATAAGTGGCTTAGAAGAGGCTGGAGAGGTGACTCAGCAGTTAGGAGTACTGACTGCTCTTGAAGAGGACCCAGGTTCGATTCTCAGCACCCACATTGCTAACAACCGTCCATAACTCCAGTTCCAGTGAATCCAGCACCCTCCATTGACCTCTGCAAGCATTACATGGGTATACTTACACACATGTAGGTATAACATTCATACACATAAAATAAAATATTTTAAAAATATATTTGTATTCATCATCCTTATCCATCAGGAATCGCAAATGAAATTCATTTGAGATTTCATCTCTTAGCCAAGTCAGAATGGTTAAATTGAGGAAAATAAATTACAAATGCTGATAAGGACGTATATAATAGAGACCCCTCACTATTCTGGTTTGATTCACATTGCTGTGATCAACATCATTACTAAAGGCAGCTTGGCTAAGAAAGAGTTTGTTTCATCTTACTCTTCCAAGTGAAGGAAGTCAGGCAGGAACTGAAGCACAGAGCATGGAGGAACGACACTTACTGGCTCAGTCCTTCGGACTGCGTTCAGCCTGTTCTCTTATACAACCTAGGATCCTCTGTCCAGGGATGGCACTGCCCGAGATGAGCTGGACCCTCCCACATCAAGTAGCAGTTAAGAAGATGCCTTGCAACATGGCCACAGACCAACGTGATTAACAAATGCCTCAACTGAAGTTCCTCTTCCCAGGGGAGTGAAGTTGACAACCGAAGCTCTCCAGCACACTCACATGCTGCTGATGGGGCTGCAAACTGGAACAGTCACTGTGGAAATTAGTGTGATGCTCCTCAAAAAAAAGGGCTAAAAATAAAAAATAAAAACAGACTTAACATGTGGCCCATCTAGGTCACTCCTGAGCTTTTCCTCACAGGCCTCTCTCCTGCTATAGTGACACATGCTCGTTCACGTTCTGCTCTGCCCACAGCGATTGGACCTGGGAACAGCCTAAATGTCCATCAATTGTGTGTTCCCCAGATAGTCAACAACTCTCTGCTATAGGACTAATTTATGGGCTAATTTCCTAGATGGGAGACTGAGTCATCAAGAGATGAGCCCAGAAGCCCCTCACCAGGCTACACTAGAATCTCTGTGGAAACTTGTAAAACTACCAGTTCCTTTACAAATTCCATAGCCTGTAAAACCAAAATACCTACAAGTGGGCCTTGCAGTCTTCTTCAAAAACTCATCTAGCTGATCCGCAGTCACTCCCTTGGGAGCTCCTGGAGCGTATTCTGGAATCCTGGACTCCCTAAACAACATCACTTGGAAATGTGAATGCCCAGTCCAGACCTCAATCTTACTGAGCAGGATCCAGCTCTAGCAAGCACTACAGACAACCTGGTACATATCATGGCTTACAAAATGAAGAAAGTTTTCCCTCTAGAGTTTTTATAAGGAACAAACGAGTTGAAATTAACAGAAAACTAAAAACAGTGTCTCTTACACAGTATGAGAGCGTGCACAGAAATCAAGATCCCGGCTGAGCACTAGCTGTGAAGGGAGTGAGAGCGGCAGAGTCCCAAGCATGAAATTCTCGGATTAAAGCATCCCCCAACCAAACTCCGTGTAGGTCAGCGTGGAGGCTTCAATCTAAGCAGTAAGGCCAACAGCCCCGCTTGCTTTTGGTAAATGACGGTGGGAGCGCGAGAGAACACCTGAACAAGCAGCCCAAGCTTCTGACAATGCCCTCGCTTCTAGGGGCCTCCACCTATACTGAGAAAAATCACTAGAATAGGTTAGTTGGCCTCAGGCAAGTTTCTCAACCCCTCTGGGCCCTTGTTCCCTTACTCAAACAATTAGGGTAGTAATAATGACCTGACTTCCTCCATGGAATTGTTATGAGAATCAAGTGGAGCTATTAGCTGTCATTATAGTTTTAAAAGTGAAAAGGCTTAGGCAGGTGTTCAGAGTTATTATCATTTCTCCTAATCTAAGTGGTTTTTGACATTGCATTAGCACATCCCAGCCTGGATCTCTAAAACAGCTCAGCATGAGAGACTGAGGAAAGAAAGGGCTCTGTCTTCCAGAGACTGGTACTGCAGACTTGCCTGAACTCCAGAGCCACAGAAACCCGCCTTCAGCATGTGATGGACTGGGCTCAGGCACTTACCTGAGGTAGCTGTTCATTTGTTATGGGTATGGGCAAGTGTATGGAAAGCTTCTGATTCCATTTTAGAAATATTAAAAGCAATGACAGCTGCAAAGGAAAGTCTGGCCTGTAAATATCTAGCTAGAAACCTTTAAAAACATCAGCCCAAATCCAGAAGTCAGAATCTTTTGACTGGGGCTGGCTATGTGACTATTCCTCAGACAAAGAAGGTAGGACAAGTCCAGAGAGGGCAGATGCTGCCAGAAATAACTGCTCTCTCTGTAAAAATGTTGGTGAGCACCTTGCTACTGACAGCCTTGGGCAACAAAGAGCTTCCTTCCCTGCATGAGTCTCCCCTTAGGGAGACGGCCATGCTCTGTACTTCCCTCCTGTTCCTTAATCTGCCCCTCAAGCCAGTGCTGGACACCAGCTTTTCTGCTTTACCTGCACCTGACCAGACACTGATCTTTCTAATCAGATGACTGGGGCTGCAGAGGGCTCAGGGAACATCTGATCTGCAGAAGCACAGCTGCCTTCTTCCCAGGCCTACGGGTGTTTTGTTCCACCGTCACTTGAAGGCCATACCTGGCCTGTGGCCCCTCACTAAAGCATGTGATGTACACCTTTCTATACTGGGCCTCTGGCAAACTCCTAGAATGAGCCTCAGCTGGGCAAGAACATTGCCTTCTGGGAAGAATAGGTCCTACCACTAAACACCAGCCTGCACAATAAAGCACATCAGGTCTCAGTGGCCTTTGCTTCTTAGTGACTAAACAGAAGTCTCGTTTCCAAAGGAAGTCAGGCCCTTTGTCTGTGTTTTCAATGTGAGTGATATTTGTAACTTGCTTCCCTGAAATTTTTCGGCAGTCTCATTTGACCGGACTTATTCACCCAGTGGAAATACCTTTCAGTGCCTGAAACACATTAAATATCTAGAATTGTAGCAGTCCATGAGGGGCTGATATGACATCAGGCCCTGCCCAGCTCCTACTGCCCCTTCTAAAACCACCCCTGCCACACGTGCAAGCTCAGCATCATGGAAGGCAGTCCTCACCTTATGAAAGTAGAATTCTAACTGGAGACTTTGCTGCTCACAATCCACTTTCTTCTACCCAACTTTGGATCCAGTGTTCTGAAGGTTAGACATTTTGCTTGTTTTTAAAGCCAGGCCCCTCTTGGTCTCGGTCACTACATTAACAAACGGGGTCTCTGCTTTTGTCCTCGTGTCCAGACTTTGGCCCAAGCTGTCCCCGCCCCCTCCGTACTGCCTTCCTCTGAGGGTCTTCACTTCCTCTCAAGGGAGGTCCTAGTCCTGAGCCTTAGTCTGAGGCCCAGATCTTAGTTGCTAACAGGTGTCCCTAGATTGTGTTGCCTCCCGACACCTGACTCCTTCCATAATGGTCACCGGCTCTGCCTCCTTCTTCTTTGGATGCAGTATTTTACTCATCAACCTGGAAATCTCAGCACCTGACCCATTCAAGTACGCAGGCCAGGATTCAGTCAGCTGCTCTATCTGCTGCAGTATGATGGGGGCCACACAAGTGTGACAGGTCACGGACTGGAGTAACTCTCTCCCGGATAATCACCAGTATTCTAAGGCACTGGTATGGTGAAAGGTGGGCCCTGACAAACTTTTGGTGGAATTATTTAAAGTAGGGTTTGTCTTCTGATCAGAAGCTCTTGAAACTGAAGAGAGAACGCTATTGCCTGGTGTTGGCTACTTTTCTCATTGTTGTGACAGAATACTGACAGAACAACTTAAAGAAGAATTTCCACCCATCACAGCAGGGAAGGTATTTCAGAGTGGCTCAGTCTGTGGCAGCAGGTCTTTACATGGTGGCAGACTAGGAAGGAGAAAGCAGGCAGAATCAGGACCAGGTACAACCTTCAGATGCTTACCCTAGTGACCTGCTTCCAATAGTCAGGCCCCACCTTCTAACAGCTCCATAGTCTTAAAACTGCCACAAGCTGGAGAGCAAGCATTGAACACATGAGCCTATGGGAACACTTCAGATTGGAGCCATAAATAATGCCTGTATACCAAAAGGAGCCCTTAAATCCGCATTACACAGAAGAGAATGGCCAGAATTAAGGGTAGAAATTGTGCTGCTCAAGCCCTGTAATGGTCAGTGTTAAGTGCCAACTTGTCTGGGTTAAGAGGTGCTCACAAAGCTGGTAAACATTATTTCTGGGTATGTCTTTGAAGGTGTTTCAGGAAGAGACCAATACTTGAATTTGGTATAATATTAGATGAAGTGTAGATCTGCCCTCACCATTCCAGTCCTGGGAGAATACAAAGACAGAGGAGGACAAGCTTGGCCTCTCCCTTCTGGAACTGGTAGATTATAGCTTCTCCTGGTCTCAGACTGAAGATCCCAGAAAGGGAGATCAGGAGGACCAGGCCACTCAGTGCAGTCCTGCTGGTGTTCTAGGCTACTGTGCGTCCGGTCCCAGCCTGAGGAAAGCTAGGCTCTTCTGCTCTTCTGGCCAGAGAAAGTTCTTCTTAAGTATTCAGGGTGAGCCATGGGTCTAGAAGTAAGAAGTAGCTACATTACAGTGCCAAGACCCCGGGGAAGGACTACTCAGCCTCTAGATGTTCCAAACTGGCCAAATCTATTAACTGGCCAATGACTGTACTCTATGAAAGAGGACAGTGTGACTCAGAGGTGAACAGGGCTTATAAAGCATCCTGATAGACCAGGTGGTTTATCAAGATTACACAGGCATGATATATTTGTTCCTGCAGTAGGTATGACATATTTGTTCCTATAGCAGGCAGGCAAGTATCTACAGAAGCCAGTTAAGCAGTAAGCAAGCCAGATAAGCATTAGGCAAAATAAGCATTAAATAAGTAGTTATAAAAGCTATAAAATATTAACTGACACCTTCCAGATTCTATGGAAGTATTTTTATGTGGTTAATTCTTCCTGGAACAGCCCTGTGGCTAAACTTTCCTAAAACTGCCTGCAACCGTCAGGGACAGCTCATCCAGGTAGCAGTCTTATACAAAGGTGGAGGAACTAAGGCCATAGTAGCTGAGTGTAAAAACGATGGGGCTGCTGTCTACTGTCTGTGCCCAGGTTCCGTGGGAGTTCCCAAAGCAGAGAGGCACCCGATAAAATGCACAGCATGCCTCTAAATTTGAATTCTAGAGCCACCAATGCACATTTCTAAATGTAAGTGCATCCCATAGATGTTTAAGACAGTTACACTTAAAAATCATGAAGCTGATTGGAAATTGAAGTCTCGCGGAGCACACTGTGTTTATGTGTACGGGTTTTGGTAATCTTAAACACAATTCAGTTCTCCCCACCCCTGCAGCCATTCGATGATGTGTTCAGCACAGAAAAGAGAACTGTGGTCTGTGAAGGTGCCAGGTCATGAACATTGCTAGTGCCAAGGTCACACAGCTATGGAATTTGTTAGCCTTCCTTTCTTCCCTTCACCACTCCTTTCTTCAGCCAGACATTTTCATCCCTGACCACTTCTCCCACAGAAAACTGGGCTCGCTGATCTTCCTTGAGTTAAACTCCATTGTAATTCACTCCAGTGGGGCCATGTGTACTTGTTTGTTTTTTTGGTTCTTAGCACAAGGACTCCTCTGCCTCTACTTCCCACCATTCTTGCTGTTCTTGTCCTCCACACATGCATCCCATGGCACAAAGTTTTGTTTTCTTATAGCCAGCAAATTATGAATGTGTAAGTGTACAAAATATTTTTCAAAGGACGCTTGGAAATCAACAAGGCTCGTCCTACCCCTGACTTAGAAAAGTGAAGGGACTCAGCTGAGCCCGTGGCCCACAAGTGTAGAGCACAGCACACAGCTCTGATTCACTAATTCACTTCAGAATTCTATCATTTACCAGTACTACGCACAAGAGTGGACACATGCAGTAAGTCTCAGAAAACATGTAAGTGAGCTAATGAGAAAATGAACCCAGTACCTAGTGACCTGAATTACCAATTATATATGGCACTCCACCCCTGAACTAGCAAGTGTAAGCAATGAAGTCCCTCTGTTGTTCCAGAAGAGATGTTTCCTTATCAAAGGGATATGTGGCAGGCGTGCCACTGTCCTCCACAGGTTGAGGCTGGGTGGGTCTGACCTGAGTTGTACACTAACATAAAGCAACTTCCAAAGTAGGACAAAAGCTACCAGAAACTGCCGCCTGTGCATCCATAAAACCACAAAAGAAGAAGAAATCGAAATATTTTTAGCTGGATAGATGATCTTTAACAAGGTAATAACAGCTCCAATCCCTTGATCTCACTCACATCTATAAGGCACATCAAGATCGTTACTAGGAGAATAAACACTGTTTCATAGAGCCAGGTGTTTTCTCAGCAGAGACACAGTCCACTTACTTTCCTTCTCTAATTTGTCTGCCTTCTTGCCCAACAGAGTTTTTTAGGTTGTTTTTCTTTTAATTTATGGAGTGCAATATCATGATTCCACATACACATAATACAGTGTGTGATGATCAGATCAGGGTAGTTAACATTTCCATCTCATTAAACATTTTTAAAACTTTTATTCATATGTAATAACTGTACATATTTATGGGGTGTAATGTGATAATTTGATACAAGTATATAATATGTATTGGTCAAATCAGAGTAATTAATGTTTGATTCTTTAGCATTACTTTGTGTCTGAGCCTTTAAGCTCCTCTCTTTTAGGTGTTCATAGAATATCTAACAGGTCTTTGTGAGGTACAGTTCCTCTTTCACTCTGCTAAAGGCCAAAGAACTTACTTGTGCTTTGATGTCCCTTACCCAGCCCCAAACTATTTCTCCTTCCCAGACCCTTCTCTGCCTCTAGTAAACACTACAATGAATTCCAGCTGACGTTTTTGTAAACTATGGAGTCAACCACGATGCCTATCTACAGATGAGTGGATGAGGAAATGTGGGGGGATTCATGAGGAAACCTTATTCTCCCATAGAAGACAATGATGTGCTCTCATTGCAGAAGCATGGATAAAACTGGAAGTCATTATGTTAAGTGAAATAAATCAGGCACAGAAAGACAAACACTGAATGTTCTCACTTATTGATGGATGCTAGTGTTCTTTCCGTGTCTCTCTTGGATGCTGGTCCTCAGTGTGGGTCTTGTAGCAACATCACCTGGGAACTTGTCATATCTGTGGATTCTTGGGCCACACAGTACTCAGCTGAATATGTGCTGTTAGGGAGTAGACCCAGGAATCTGTGTCTTGCAAACCAGCTAGGTGTCTCCAAGCCACATTCGGGCCTGGCAGCACTGTGCTGGTCTGATGCTTCCCAAACACGATACATACACCGCACACTAAGCCACCCCTGGTTCTTAGTAAAATTGCAGGCCCCGCCTCATACTTGCTAAATCAAACCATTGGAGTGGACATGGAGAACTTTTTCATGGATGATTATGAAGATGTATGCAGGTGTGTGTGTGCGTGTGTGTGTGTGTGTGTGTGTGTGTATGTGTGTGTGCCATTGAACTTCTTTGTGGGGTAGGGCAGAGAATAATCTTATTCTTCATAAACTATCCATCTTTTTTCCCTGAGACATAGTCTCTACTGACCTAGAACTTGCTGCATAGCTAGTCTGACTGGCTAGCCAACCCCAGGGATCAGTCTGTCTATGTCTCCCCAGTACTAAGCATGGGATTTGATGACTAGGATGTGATATTCTCTCTCTCTCTCTCTCTCTCTGATCAGATTATTCTCTTTCAGTAATTCATTGTTGAAACACCTTTCCTTTTTTTCCTGTCTATTTATCCATCTTTTCCAGAATGATGTGGTATAGTCGTGATATGGTCAAGTTAGGTGAGATTCCTGTCTAAGATTCCTTCACCCAATTACATACATGCACGACCAGCATGAGAAAAAGTCTAGTACGGGCTGCGATGCAGCTAGTTTGGTGGACGACCTCTACCATGAAGAAAATGGAGAACTTAAGACCTGATATGGATACTTAGTCCATTTCCCTTTAAAACTGTATTGAAGTCTGAAGTCTGTAAGGTCAGCTGCTGTGTCAGGACAGGTCAATCAAGGACAGATGTGAGGAAAAGATCCTGCACACATCTAGTCCATGGTGATATGTCTACATTTCTCCTAAGGAAAAACATCAAAACAAAACACCTACTATAGAGCTCCAACTCATAAAACCTCCATGGAGCCAGCTATGAAACGGACTCCTGTGAGAGCAGAAGGGGCTTCTTTGTGGCTTTTTACACATCATTTATGGATGACATTCCAAACGGCAGTAAGCTTTCACCATACTGCAACACCCTTCATTATTTGGGTTCAATTTCCCTTATCCTTCATAAAAGAAAGTCATATAATGAGTGACTGAGAGTCTCCATAGAACAGTAGCACAGACCCAGAGGTCCGTCCCCTTGTGATGTTCTTCTACAGTCCAGCCCAGTACCTGGAACTTAACTGCGTTCACATTTTGGCAGTCTCTGAAGGGCTTGACTTGTCCATGAAAAATAGAAGACGGAAACTGTGCCACCCTGGAAAAGAAGGAGCCTCAGACTCCCCATGACTCTGGGGTAATCTGCCATGAGCCTTCACACTGGGACTGAGGGATGGCAGCTTAATGGCTTTGGTGATGGCAGCAGCCCTGAGAGTCAATGTGAGCATTCGTCCAGTGTAGACAGCCAGTGTGGAACACTGGTCTGAGCAGTTTAGTTTTACAGAAATCCTTTAAGTCTTTAAGAAGACCTGCTTTACAGGTGAACATAAAACCTTGAGAAAGGCAGGGGCATATAGGCATGGCCCCAACATGTTACTGGCGGTCCTTCCATTCATCGTACCTCACCCCTTCACCCTTTGGGGGTCCAGGTCTCTAGACAAGACATTGCATAGCAAGAGAACAAAGTCGGGGGGGGGGGTCACTGCAGAATGACAGCTGTCACTTCCCCACGGGGTTCGGGGAGGTGTCACAACTGTGCTCTTGACCCCCACCCCGACCCAAGAGCCCTCTCAGACTGGTGTGAGAGGTATCTGGGTGCCAAGGCTGCAGAGAGGTGAACAAGAGCCTCCTCCCCTGGAGCTGTGCTCTCCCTTCCCAGCCCTGTCTATCACTTCCTCCCTTCTCCACGCTGCGCACATCCCGGGTTAGCCACGAAGGGCTTGACCTTTACAGATTTTGTCGTTTTAGATTGGAAACAGCTCCACATGATTGTGACGGGTTACTATTCTCCTGCTCCTGCAAGAGGCACCGTCTTCATTTCTACTGGTCACCCCACCCTCACCCTCTGAGAGTGGATGCAACTGTCCTCTGATAACACAGCCAAGCACAGAATGTGGGGACCCAGGACATTGATCTGACCACTTAATTTTTGGTTTCTTTTCATGTTCCCTGTTCTCTCTTTATGCATCACTTCAAACCCTCCGTGTACAAGAGAAAGAAGGTTTGGAGTTCCTTTCAGCAGTTATTGTTGTTTTTCCCTGGAAGAGATCCACTGCCCAGCTGTCAGTATTTTCTTGAACTCCTTCCTGCCCTGGACAGTGGCCGACGGGTGTGCCCGGGGGCACCTAAAGTGAAGGAGCAGCAGGCTGTGGGTGGGTCTGAGACCTCAGGAGTCTTCTCTGCTGCCTGCCTCCGCCTCCTCTTCTCTACGTGAAAACCCATTGGCTCACTTTACTAGGCTCTTTCTGGTGATTTGGGGGGTTTTATCTTGTTTGTTTTTGTTTTGAGCTTTTTGGTTGTGGGATGTATATATTTATTTTAAAGCAAACTTCTGAGCATTCAATTGCTTAGAATGCGAAGCCGCTGTCACAGCAAGGGAAGGTAGGAACTTGCTTACAATTCACCCTTGAAATAATTTTACTCTTTTCTCTTTTGCAAAACTAAAAGCTGAAATAGGCAAGTATATGCAAGGAAGTGAAAGCTTAGTAGCTATGTTCAATCAGAAATATTTGTTTCTGGGGGTTCTACAAGTGATTTGTGCCATCCCTAAGCATGACCCATTGCCACTTGCCCCCCTCCCCCCGAGAGCCAGAGCCAGATCTGGTTACATGCTGGGTTGGCTTTAGTGTGTTCATATTCTCTCCCCTGGAGTCCCTGTGATGCTCTCTCCTGGGATGCCTGGCCCAGCCTGCAGCATAGATTGTGTGCAGGAGGGGAAGAGTGAAGAGCCAGGTGGGCACACATGACGACACCAGGAGTCCACACCCACTCAGACCTGGGGAAGAGCCTCCTAGAGGACTGGGCCCTGGCTTTTGTGGGCAAGAACATCTGGCTCAGAAAAGAGGGGAAGGTCTCCGTGTGTGTTCGTTAAAGGACTTAGCTCTTTATCTACCCAACCCAATTTGAGAGGAGGATAGCTTGGTAGCTTTCAATTCGATATTACTTTGTGCAGTGTAGAGAAGGGTGGTGGACCTGGGACTTGGGAATATAAATGAATCATTAAATGAATAATAATAGAAAACAGTCATAAAAGCAGGACAGGTTGGAATTGCTTTGTTTTATCCCTGCAGACACAACCTCCATACAACAGGGTGCTCCTGCTTGGAATTTGCCTTAATTTAAATATCAGAATTGTCTGTAGATGAAATACTAAAGGATACAGTTTAACAGTTCCCCTTGAAAGGTCTGAGAACCTCCATGGGAGGGGTACACCTTGTGCCAGGGATCACCGCGCCAGAGGCTAGCTCTGCACCTCCAGGGCCTCTGACTCCCACCCTTGTCATCTCAGGCAGCACGTTGAGGAGCCAGTGCGAGCCTCACTAGAAGCCTGGACAGCACATCTGCTTTTCTGGGAAACACCCTTGCGCACAAATGGCAACCTAAAAGTTGTTCTGACTGACCACTGCGGTCTTCGCTCCCTCTCCTCTTCCTCTGCTTGCAGCCCGCTTCTCGTCGCTAAAGTCACCATGGAGAACCTCACACCTTTCTTTCCGAGTTTCCTAATTGTTTAGCAATTCTACTCTTGAAAATGCCTAGGAGTGGTGAAAAACTCTCCCTAAGTCAAGAAGACACATCACGACCTGTGTCCCAGCCTTGACACAGGCTTGGCAGCAAGTTGCTACACCAGGAGGTCACAATCAGGAACACAGAAACACATTACATTTTAATAATCACCTACCTTTTCGATAGCTTTGAGCTTTCAAATGTCATCTTCAGTTATAAGGGACAAAAATCAACCTGCAAGCCCTCTCCCTTCCCACTCAGCAGAAAGAAAAGCAGACAACTCAACTGGTGATGATTGTTAAGAGGAAACAACCAATAAACGTGAGCCACATGCTAGAAGCAACTCAACCAAATCAAGCTCATCAGCTGCCCAGTATGGACTGTATTTTATTCTAAATCAGATGCCCATTAATGGGGACCACTCTTTGAATTATCATTTTATTTACACTGGAGAAATGCAGGACACATTGCGTGGCCAGTGACTGACGCTGCTCCTGGCCCCTCATTGTGGGCCTTCCCTTCTGTGGCCTCCTGAAATTTCATGCTAATGGAAAATACCCCAGCCAGATGCTCACCAGTAACAAGTCAAAATGGCACTGGAAAGTAAGCAGTTTTCTTTGGTCTAAAAAAAAACAAAAGAGCACATGGGTGACAGGCAAAAAGTAAAAAGTCCCCAGACATGCCAGAGAGCACAGCTCCCCTGAGCGCTTCCACACCCACTCAAGAGGACACCCAAGGAGGCACTCACTCCATGCGGTCATCCTTCTAGTACATCAGCCGTGGACATGCCTATCCCCGTCACAGGTTCGTCCCTCCGGCCGCCCTCCATGCAGATCAGCTCATACTGGGTGTGACACAAAGAAACTTTTGCGTTCTGAGAGTTGCTCTATCTTTGTAAAATGTTAATCATGATTTGCTACATTTATAATTATAATTAATACCATCTTTAGTTTGAAGAACAAAAACAAATCAAGTCCCACCCCCCCACACACTCATTCAAGCCCTGCCATGACCTAAGGCGGACACCAAATCAAGTGAAGAAGGCCTCCCACCCATGGGCTCCACGACTCACCTCCTTTTCTAGGGTCCTCTCAGCTGTGTACAAAGTTCAGCATTGCAGGTGCTGGTCACCTGCGACCACTCTCACCTCTGGAGAGTATTTCCCATCTGGAAGGCTGTTGGGAAATCAGGCTTAATGGCTCCTGGTAAGTTGGGTTTTGGTTTATGCTTGTTTGTTTGTTTTTGAGGTAACAGAGACACTGGAGGCATGTTAGTTGGTTTTCTGTTACTACAGTGAACTGAGTCAATCACCTTATAAGGAGGATTTGGGCTTATGGTCTTGGAGATCTGAGTCTGGTCTCTTGGCCCTGTCACTTTGGGCCTGTGGCAGCACAGTACATCATGACCAATGCTTATGACAAAGAACAGATGCTTGTCACCTACTAGCTGGATATAAAGGGAAAAACAGAAAAGGCCCTTTAAGGATATAACCACAATGATCTAACTGCCTTCCACTAAGGCCCACCTCTTATGGGTCCCACCACTTCTCAATAACACCATAGACAGGATAACAAGCCTTCAACACAGGGGCCTTTTGTGGATCTAAACCATTGCAGTCCTGATCTCAGAGGCGGCTGTATTTGATGGTTTGCATTTTTTGTGGAGTTGTAAAGTAGAAAACGGACCCAGAAACCCCTGGCAACTCTGCTCACAGAACACCTCCAGCCTGCCAAGCACCTATTACCTGCCCCCTGGGAGACTAGAGTTTTCAGGGTTTTGAATCACCTCTCTTAATCTTGTTAGATTTTTATAGCATTTTCCAGTTCATGAAATGTTAAACATAATTATCTCATGTTACCCTGACATCAATTTCATGAAGTTGTTATTATTAGCATCCTTCCAGATGAGGAAACATATTTAAAATCGTTGCCGTTTTCAAAAATAAGTGATTCTTTCCACAGCAGCGTGACTTCCACAGAGATATTTCGGATCACTGGCTAGCTGGTCCCTCCTCCCTCACCTTCCAGCTCCCTTCCTCATTTCCCTCCTGATTGTGGTAATGAGCCTTTCTGAGAAATGGGTCTTTTTTAACTTTGTGTGCAAGTGTGTGAGCGTGTGTTTGTGTGTGCATGCGCGTATGCATGTATGCAACCCTGATCCAATCAGAGAAAGCCCTTCAAATCTGAAAAAAGAAATGTCAGACAGAAAGATAAAAATAAGTGAGGAAGGAGAAATGTTTCAGAACTAAAGGATCTGGGAAGCAATCCACACGCAGATGGGTTTGGTGTTCTCTAAACACCAAATGCTGCTTTTGTGCTTGGCTTTCTTGTTGCTATTTCCTGGTCATTTTGAACTGACTTATCAAATTGAATAGATTCCTTGATACATATGTTGGTATTTTAAGTCCTAGTGGGAACAAGGTCTCCCATTTGTTTTGAGTTTCACTCTTAAGAAATGTTTATAAAAATCTTACTGAGAGAAAGCTCAAAGTCAAAACCCACCATGACTTTGGTCTTCACTCATTTCAGGGAAGGACGCCAAGCACCAGATTTCTTATTAAGAATGGCTCCAACTGGCTCCATTCTCTCCAGGAAAGCTTCTTGAGAGTCTCCAAGATGCCATCAGGCAAACTGCTGGCAATGTATGTTCTAGAAGAAGCTGGAGAGATGACTCAGTGGTTAAGAGAAGTGGCTGCTCTTGCAGAGGACTTGAGTTCTATTCCCAGCACCCACATGGAGGCTAACAATCATCCTAACTCCAGCTCCAGGGGATCTGACGGCCTCTTCTGACCCCTGAGAGCAATGAGTGACAAGGATGCATTTATGAACATACAAGCAATACACTTATACACATAAAAATTTTAAGAATAATAAATTAAATATTTTTTAAAATTATATGTTCTAGAAGTAGGATACTGAGACTTGGGGTGCAAGAGCATTCAACAAATAACATCCTTCCTCATCAAAGTCCTGAATCAAGCAACACAGTATCACTGGGTCACAGACTGGGGTGAGCTTTATGTTTGTAGTGGGAATGTGACCTCAGGGAGGTCGGGGAGGGTAAGTGTGGACGGTAACCTGCTGCATTTTCTGTTTGTTGTTTTGTTTTTGTCTTTTGCTCATTTGTTTTGAAATGAGCAGGGTCTCAGTATGTTGTCCAGAGTGGCCTCAAATCAGCTATGGAACTCCAGGCTGGCCTTGAATTCACATTCCAGCCTCAGCCCACCCCCACTTCGCTTAGATTGCAGGTGTGCACCTCTATACCCAACTGTGCACACTCTCTTGTCTCTCTTCAATATAGATATGGAAGTTTCAGTCTTCAAGACACCTTCATCCACACAATGTCTGGGATTGGTCCAGGGAGAGAGGCAAGAGAAATTGAAAAGACAAAAATGCCTGCGGCCACAGGTGCTGAGCATGCCTCCTCTGTGGGAGAAAACCCTTCGATCTTTGTGGTTTTCGTGTCCTCAGCCTTCAAAGGTGGGGGTGAGATGGAGGGATGGTTGTGATCCCATCTAGCTATGAAATTCTACAGGTTAGTCCAAGGGGTGACCCTGATGAGGCCCAGAATAAGTTGTGCTTTCTCTTTCAAGGCATTAGCCCTCTGCTAGGTTCATGGTGAAAGATCACACTCCTGAGACTCAACAGTCATCTCCCAAGTGATGGTGATCCTGGGGTGACTCAATACCCATCTGTCCTCACCCACTAGGGAAAGCACTTAGGTCAGTGGGAGCATCTGAGACCAGAAAGAGCACTTTGTCATCACCACTCGGCTGGTTGTCTGGGCCTGTCTGTCTGCTACTGATTTCAGCCCAGTGTCACAGACATTATTAAGTTCATGTTGCCATACAGGGATGATCATTTCACAAGCCAGGGATTGGGGTTCTGAATTCCAGCCTCAGTTCAGCACTAATAATCCCTGGGACTGTGGGACTCTTTCCTCATGGACAAAGTGGTGCCATGTGCAGTTGTCATTCTCATAACCCTTCTTTTACAAGCTTCCATGGACTGTCATGTACGACATGGAGAGAAATGGAGCCCTGGGGTTCAAATGAGAGAAGAGTCTCAGACCCACCCCACTCCCTTTCTTCTGGATATTGTCCTTTCCTAAGCATGGGGGACCAGGAGATCTCTGCATGACTTGCTTGAGAAGAACTCTCAGTGCTAAGCTGAGCTTTGGAGCAAGGTTAGGTTCTGATTCCATCTCCACCTGACAACCCACCCAAATTTCTGAAGAAACATTAAAGAAAACTGAAGAGTGTATCCGAAAACATGGGCTAATTATCATTGGAGTTAGAAAATAGCAATTATAAACTATGCTTGAGTTCTCTTTTCGAGACTAAATTTTATCTCAACAGGGAAAGAGTGGAACATTAAGGGTCAGCACTATTAAACACATAATTTACTTAAAAGTATGTTTTTGTCAGTGCTGTATGATTCTGTGATGTACAGTCCGACAGAACAGGACTTCGCCATGAGTTAAGTGGAGGAGTGGGGTCCTCACCTGACAGGGTCTTTCTGACAGGCAGCAGGAGGATCTGGGCCTTTGGGAGGGCAGGGCCCATCTGCTGGTCACCCAGCCTCTCATATATCTCCTCTGCTCACGTTAATTCTTTTGAAGGTGATGGAGATTCTTTCTGTGGAAGATATATGCAGCTCTATGGCTGGAAGTGAGGTCCTAATTATCTGCTGCTGACAACCTTTCAGGGCCCATTATAAGAGAAACGTCTGCACCAGGCCTTTGGAGCCCTATATCCCAGCTCCAGGGAGTTTGAGGGAGCAACAAGGAGTGATTCCAGGAGCCTGATTTATCAGGGAAGATTAGAGGAGTTACATCCATAGTGTGATGGAGCGGTGGCAGAGGGGGAGGGGGCTAATGCTTGACAAAGGGCAGAAGAAAGGGAAGAGATTTATGTGGCGCGGTGTGAGAGGAGCAATCAGAGGCGTGGAATGAAATGAAGACGGGAAGGAAAGTCCTGAGTGAACAGGGAAACTTCCTGCACTGATTTATTAGACAGATGAGCAAATCTTCTAAATGAAGCTTCATCCTCTCCCGAGGAAGAGTAGACCTACATAAATGTGTCATGGCTGTTTTTCTCTATCACTGTGAACAGTTGTGTTATCTATCTTGACTTCCCATCTTTTTCTCAAAGGGTATTCTTAAAAGTCAGAATCAACCCTTTTCTGAGATCACCATAGGGCTCTGGAAGGCTTTTAAAGGGCAAGGGATGCCAGAGAACATTTCAAAATCCCACAGAAGTCCTAGAGGCATATGAATTTTGGGGAGAATTTCGCTGCTTCTGAATGCCTCAGACGCTCCCAACTGCCTCTGTGAGGCCCATTCCATTCCAGCTTTGGCTAACACCCTGCAAGCGCCTCAGTCCTGCCACCTCTCCTGCCCCAGGGCCTCCAGCTGCCTCTGAGAGGCCCACATGGAGCTGCCCAGATGCAGTTCAGAAGTAGTGAGCTGATGCATAGTGAGGCATTTAACCCCCGAGAGACTGTGAGAGCTGAGAGAACTCTGTCCCCTGAATGGGACATGACATGGCCCCTGCCATCTTGAATCTGAGCAACTGTGATTACCTACTGGAGATTCTCCCAAGATTGGGCCCCAGGGCCTGATGGTTAACACTGTCAGCTTCACAAAATCTAGAATCAGCTAGGAGACACATCTCTCATGTGTCTGAGCAATTATTTAGATTAGGGTGATTGAGGTAGAAGACCCACCTGAAATGCAGGCAGCAACATTCCATGGCTGGGGTCCTGGACTGAGTGAAGAGCTGAGAAGGAGCATTCATCTCCCTCTACTTCCCACTGAACACAGCGCGACCAGATGCCTCATGCTCCCTCGGTTGACTTCCTCACTGTGATGCGCCTGTACTCAAACTGTAAGCAGAAATAAACCTTCTTCCCTTAAGTTGTCAGATATTTTTGCCACAGCAACAAAGAAGGTAACTAACACCAAGGGGGTCATCCGACCTTCACCTGAGCTCGCAGCCATCTCCCCATTCCTACTCTAGCTGCATGTTGGGTTAAGTGTGTAGAAGGCAGAAGGATGGCTGTGGTTGGGACTTCAGTCATATGTAAGCCCTCATCCACGCACCCATAGTAACCCCAGTGAATTCATAGGTCCATCAAGCTGATGCGCATCTGCCATGTCCTTTCAGGGGTAAGCAGGTGTTTCTGTGTATCTCCCCAAGAGAGGGTATGTGATAGATGGGAAGTGATAAATGTGTTCGGTTTCTTTCTTGTCCACTTAAATGGTTTGTATGGCTTCCTGAGGGCCGGTGCTGTAAGAGCAAGCAGCTAGTCAGATCTACCGGTGGCTGACAGCGTAAAGGATGGCCTCCCTCTTCCCTGTCTCACTCTCCTTCCTCCTAGGATCTTACTCCTAAGATCGCATTTCCTGAAGAACAATAGCAAGAAAACCTTTGCTTCAAGTCTGCTGTCTAAGGGAACACAGGCTAAAGAATGGCCAGGGCAAGTTGTCCAATTAGTAACATCAAGTTCTTTGATCCTTTGGCCTGGGCACCTGGACCAGACGTGTATTCTTGACTTTACACAGACGTGTTTCTTTCCAACCTCAGCCCCTCCAGGGCAGACCTTCTGGTTGCCCACATTAAAATCCTTACATTTGGGGGACTTTTGGAAGCTCCATCTGACATTTCAGGATCTCTGCTGGCTTACCCACCGGCAGAAAGCTGGCAAGCTGCAGGACTTGAGCCCAGCCACGTCGGCATTTCCTTTCCTATCCCCATAGAGGCTGGGGCAGAAGACAAGCCAGACACCCCAGAGAACAATGATCAAGCCCTTGAAAGTAGGCTGAGGCCAGGCCCAGCCTGTTGCCTTTCTGTCCAGCTGTGGTCTCCCAACCAGGATTCCTTTGATCCTGCTCTTTGTGTTAAAGCCATTGTAATTCCAGGCAAGCATTGCTAAGTTCAGAATCGAAAATGATGCCAGCAAAGGCAATCCTTAGCAGTGAAAGAAGAACTCTGGAATTCTACATTACTCGTATGTGCGGAGAGCTTTTTAAAGTTTTTGTTTTCTTGCTTTGTTTTGTTTTGAGTGTGTTTTAAGTTCAACTGCTTTTATGTCTCTATCCCACCCCCATACAAAATTCTTTAGTAACCCATTATGGGTTAGTGAATTCCCAAACCGTTCAAAAATACTTTAAAGTTCTTTTGGGACATAGCCAGATACTTAATATTGTATTACATTTTATAGTTGTCACTTAATCAAGCTATTTAATATTATAGTACATTTTAAAACTGTCACTTAATCACATTTTCTTGACCCTTTTATGGGAATTAAAGATCACTGTAGATAAAAAATGGCATGCTTTAGTTTAAATAGATTCAGTATGTCCAGTTTGACAGTTACTTCTGAGACATTAAAAGAATTTTCTGTGATTAATGTGACCCACACACGTTAAATGGTGTAATGTTCCCTCTCTCCAGCCATTAGCGGAAGCAGCATCAGACAGAAGGAGCCAGAATGTGGCCAACTGTATGTAAAGCTGGGTGACGGGGTGGGGGGTGGGGGGCATGGACGGAAAGATAATATAGAGCCAGACCGGTGAGATAAGAGGGAGATTTCTCCTGATTTAATATTTGCTTTCTCTGGGCATCTTAAGAGTGAAGCCGGAGAAACAGAAAGGTCAGACCCTGGTAATGGAGTAGGTGCCAGCCCAGCGGCATATGCACTCTGTAGGGAGTACTCTGTACAAGGGAGGGGTGCATCTCGGGCAAGTGAGTGCAGTTATTTGGTGCTTATTATAAATGATTGATGAGCATTGCTTCTAAATTTAGAAAAGCTCTCTAAATGGACATTTATTCACAAGGGGGGGAAAAAGCTGCACTGAAAGGTCTGTCCCTGGGACGGTTTTGTTTACGGCACTGGAACAGCTCTGGGCAATTAATCCAGAATTGCGTCACTGAAAGATTTTATATTCTTAAGTGTTCACTCATGTAGTTAAAGTAAATTATGTCCTTCTCCAAACATGTTTCGAAGAATCATACTGGGTTTTAAAAACCTTGGTCCCTAAATCCTACTTGTTTGTTTAATTAATCTGAAAATAACTGCTCCTTCTTTGTTTCTTAATCACAGATCAGATACACTGTATTTGTTAGCAGCTGCGGATGAAAGCACGTCCCAGTGTGTTTTTCTTGATTGTTTAATAAGAGCTGAATAATACCCTATTTAATCTATCAAGTAGGACCTTACAATAACATTGATCTTTTGTTTGACAGCAAATTTGTTTGATAACAGAATAGGATATAATGTAACCAAATCAGTGTCAGAAATGCATTTTAGAGGATCCATTTAAAAACACTGGTGCACATGCCAGGCACTGAGCACAGGGCAAGGAAACCAGGCACAGCAAGACACGCAGGAGAGGCCAGGAAGAAAAAACAGCCCTGTAAAGCCCCTGACCTTGACCAGAAAGTGCAAGAACTTCAGCATGGGCTCCAAGCCCTACGAGTACGGCCACTCCGCTCAGGTCTGAAGAGACAGGCCAGTGGCCCCCAGACAGAGGCCTAATCATTCTTCTTTTGTTCCTTCAAATGCTGGCCAGATCCTGCCATTATTTAACGATCCTCCCTCCAGCCACTGCACACCAACATGACACTACTCTTCCTATCCCAGCATCCTTGTCCTCTACCCAAACCTGTACATGACACTTTCTCTCAGCATCCTTAAATCAGGGGAAGAATGGGGAGAGTTCAGATGACTATGCAAGACCTGATCTTTCTGGACTTTGGGGAGAGTGCAAGTGTCAGCCCTGGTTTTATTTGCGTGTCTGTGGCTGTATTATGGGTTCCCTTCCCTTCGGGAGGTGACAAAGTCAGACAGTGGGAAAAGAGGGCCGCAAACAAAAAAATCCTCTGTTTTGAATAATATATCTTGTCTCCAAACGGTTCATAACACACACACACACACACACACACACACACACACACACACACACACCTGCACACATCTCACATGTATCTTGGAAAAAGAATTGCTGAGATCAACCAGTTGTATGCAAAGTAGGGCAATTGCTTAAATAAATTGAACTTTCTTTGTCCAAAATGATTTATGTGCAGGCACTGCTGTGTTCAGTGTGCAGATCGTCTGCAGACAGAAGGGACTGGAGCACAAGCCTCTGAGCAGCCAAAGGCATGCAGAGTCTCTCCTGCCCTACTGCTTGTGGAAGTGTATTTGAATAGACCCCTAAGCAAACAAATCAACACTGGAGACACCCAACGTCTGCAGGAGCTTTCCGTCAGTTTTATACTGACCTACAAACCTCCCCTTCAGATGAAGGTGGGATGAGAAATCACAAAGATAAGCTCAGTCTTCTAATGGTGAATATAAACTGAGAAAGCAAAGGACAGCATTTTCAAGTTTTCCCAGTCAACCCAAATGCTGTGGGAAAGGTTCTCTGCTAACCAGAGTTCAAGAGAAACTTAATTATTGTTACATTATTAAAAGCATTTGCATGGGAAGGGAACCCCAAATTTCCTTGGCACTCATGTTAAACCTCCATCTCCTCACAGGGTGGCCTCCAGCCGGTCTTCTTCGTCCTCTGCTTCTTACCTGCCAGTCCCCCCAGCTCCTACTGGTACAGTTCTGTCCCTGGCTTCCCATTTACTGCCCTTTTCTTTATCCATTTGTTCTCTACCTAATCTCCTCCTTTGCATTAATGAAATCCTTTGTAGTTTCAAATCTTCCAGTGGAGTCCTTTGTGACTGCTGTTTTTCTACCTGATAGGTCTTTTCTTAAAAAACCCATGAAAATTATTAATACCTCTCTCCTTTCTGGCAGGGTACCACAGGCCTTAAAACATTCTATTATATTTCTGATCTGAAATGGCTTTCTTTTGACCCAGAAGTATTGGCAAATTACAGACCCCAAAGTCAATCTTTTATGGAGGTCTGAGAGCAAGTGGTAGCCTTTCAAGCGCTTAACCATGGAGTCATAATCTTTATGACAAATAGCCTTTTGCTTTGCAGTTACGGCTAGTTTACTATGCATATGGCTAAGTGAGGACCACTTAAAGTGGTCAGGGACTTTGTCCCAAGCCCCTTCCCAGGTGTCACATCACTCCTTTTTACTGGTCTTATTAGAGGGGCAGGATTAGCCCCACAGATCACCCCAGCTTCCAACCAGCTGCCAGGCAGTAAAGCATAGGAACCAGGGTGGTCGATCCAAAGACATCAGCTTGTCACTCTTGATGATCATTCATCTGTGGCAGAAATGGCCCACAGTGCCTCCGAGATCGATGTGGAGACCACTGCTCTTCAACATTATTGCCACTAATTATTAAGATGAATGCGGTGATTAATGGAAGCGATGCTTTTTCACTCTATGCAAATGGCGAGCTCATGCATATACATGGCGGAGGGGGCTCACCAACCTGTGCCCGGAACTTACTGCTCAGCCCTCTGATTCAGCTGTCACTGTGACCCAGGTGCAAAGACTTACAGTGATTTAAAAAGAAATGCTAAAAATGAATTGTTGATAGCAGCCTCAGGCAGCTTTTTGGAAATTCCCTTCCACGAGGGCTGTGCTTTGATTAGGGAAAGCTCAATCAAGGCAATAACCAGGGTTATTAAGGATGCTGCATTAGCCCGTGGTCCTCTGAATTATGGTTTCTGGAGGAAAGCAGTCATGAGGAAGGGGGAAATGCAACTTCTGCAGAGATGATGTGGCAAACTGGGCTGAGCCCTTGGAATCTGAGTCTTCACTTTGGTAAAAATGAGAGGGCGCAATTGAATTGCAGAAAGTGCCTTTGTGTTAGCACCTTTCCCGTTGCTGTGACGAATACCTAACCAAAGTAATGTAAGAAAAGAAGCATTTATGTTGGCTCACAGTTTGAAGGACCATAGCAGGGAAGGCCTGACAATGAGAGCAGCTTAAGCTATGGCAGTTGATCAAATTGGCATCTGTATGGAGGAAGAGGAGGAGGAGGAGGAGGGGAGGAGGAGGGGGAGGGGGAGGAGGGGGGGGAGGAGGAGGAGGAGGAGGAGGAAGAGGAGGAGGGGGGGGAGGAGGAGGAGGAGGAGGGAGGGGGAGAAGGAGGAAGAGGAGGGGGGGAAGGAGGAGGAGGGGGGGAGGAGAGGGGGAGAAGGAGGGGGGAGAAGGAGGAAGAGGAGGAGGGGGGGAGGGGGAGGAGGAGAAGAAGGAGGAGGGGGGGGAGGAGGAGGAGGAGGAGGAGAGTCTGTGCCTGTGCTATGTTCACTTTCTTGTTTGTATTCACTCATGGGATGGTGCTACCCACATCAGAGATGTGTTTTCCCATCTCAGTTAACCTTCTCTCAAAACACATTCCCGATGATTAGAGATACTCTTCTAGGTGCCTCTAAGTCCTATAGGCTGACAATCAGGGTTAACTATCACACAGGGAGTGGTGGTGCACCCCTTTACTTTCAGCACACAGGAGGCAGAGTTAGGTGGATCTCTGTGAGATTCAGGTCAGCCTGCTCTACATAGGGAGTTCCAGGTCAACTGGGGTTACAGGGAAACCCTGTCTCAAAAACAGCAACAGCGGGAACAGCAGAATTCCACCTATTTTCACCTTGACACCCAAACACATCATGTCTGAATCATAATCATTCACCCTTAGTCCCTAAAGTGTCATATTCATTTCATAATGCAAAGTGCATTTAATCCTTCTCTAAAAGTTTCCAAAATCTTAACCATTTCAAAATTGTAAGTTCAGCATCTCTTCTGAGTCTCAGTCTCTTAACTGAGCTCTTGTAAAATTTAAAAAAAAAAAAATGCAAGTTACATTCTTCCAATACACAGTGGCACAAAGTAAACATTCCCATTCCAAACTAAAGAATGAGAATGAGAGGAAAGATCAAACAAAAGCAAGCCCAAAGCAAGGAAGAATTAGACCCAAGCGAGAACGAAATGCATCAGGGCTGACAGCAAACTCTGTCGCTCCATATTGGGTTTGTGCTAGAAACATCTGGGCTCCAAAAGGCTGGAGCAGACCTCGCTCTCCAGCTCTGCAGCTTGGGGCTCACAGACTCTCTCTCTTGGGCTCCACACACATTCCAGTCAATGAATGCACCACATCCTGGAGTCTCCCACAGCATTAGATCATCCATGGCTTCACCTTCCCAGTTTCATCCAGTGATCTCTTAGGCCTTCTTTCATAGACTCCAATGCTGCCACACACTGGCTGGCCTGAGCAGCTTTCAGGAACCTTCGCGTGAGTCTCCATGATCACCCTGCAAACTCTTGTGTTTCGCATGCCTCCAAAATAAGCACCAGGTTGACAATGCTTCCAAGTTCTGCTGCAGCTTGGGATGTAGTGTGGCTCCCTTCTACTGTAGATGTAGTAGCTTCTGTTCATCTTGGCAGATGAAGCTAGAAAACTGCTCTGGATAATCGTTCTCCCACAGGGGCTCCTTTCATGAACACTCAGAGCCTCTCCTTTGCATTTCTTAAAAGTTTTTTAATCGAATTTTTGTGAATTTCATACAATATATTTTATTATATTTAGACCCACTACTATCTACATCCCACTCAGTACCCTCTGCCTGATTTCATGCTATCTATCTATCTATCTATCTATCATCTATCTATCTAATCTTGCTTATCTAGTCAAACTTGTGTCCCCAAATGTCCAAATGTCTTTCAGTATGGGTCTCTCCACTGAAACCTGTTTAACCTACCCAGAGTTAAGCTTCCCTTAAAGAAGCTCTCAGTCACTGATACAGCTTCTCATCTAGGGTTGGGGATTCCTTTCCACTTCTCCACCTCTCTGCTGGGATTTTGTCTGATTTGAGCTTATGTGGGACTTGTGCATGCTGTCACAAATGCTGTGAGTTTATATGAGTAACTGACCCACTGTCTAGAAACCTGTTTCTCTGTGGTCATCCACCACCTCTGGTTCTTATAATCTTTTTGCCTTCTGTTCTGTAATGATCCCTGAGCCTTGGGAGGCAGAAGTTTGATGCAGGTGTCCTATTCAGGGATGTTGGTCAGTTGTGGGGCTCTGTGTTAATCACCAGCATGAGGAAGCTTTTCTGGTGAAAGTCAAGAGATACATTAACATATGTGTAACAGTAAGTCATTAGGAGTTGGTTTAATAATATGTGTATTTAGCAGAGTAACATTAGTCGGTGCTCTTCTATGGCCTGCGACCTGTGGAGCCACAGGTTCCTAGGCTTGATGTCAGTGTCAGTTACGGACTCTGTCTTGTGAAGTGGACCTCAAATCCAATCATAGTAGTTGGTTACTCCCATAACATTAATGCTACCTTTGCACCAGTGGACATATCTTTACAAGCTAGTTGCTAGTGTATCAGGACTCACACCTGGGCAAGGTTGATAAGGACCTCTTTCTTCTGGTAGCCCACATATCACCTTCTGGCGCTGCGAATGCTGAATGCTCTGCTGGTTTGAAATCTCCTGTGTCAAACGAATTAGCCGTTACCTTTGAATTCGGCCTCACTCAGATTCTCAGGATATGGACAGAATGCAGCCAGATTTTCTGCCAGAACGTAACATTATGGACTTCTAGTCCAGTTCCTAAGAGACTCCTTGTTGCCCTCTGAAACCCCATGAGTAACCTCCACTGTCCGCATTTCTTTCAGTCTTCTGAATTTCACCAAGATGGCCCATTAAGTTCTATTTATAGCTTTCTAAGGTTCTTCTAGCCTGCAGCTCTAAACTTGTCTACATTCTTCCCTCAAACCAGTTCCTAAACCTTCAGAAACACATGGTTAGATTTTTCACGGTAATGGCCCCACTTCTTGGTACCAGTTTTCTGTGTTAGTGACCTTTCTCATTGCTGCAACAAAATACCTGACAAAGCATCTTAAAGAAGAAGGAAGAGCTTATTTAGGCTCACAGTTTGAGGGTGCAGTCCATCATAACAGGGAAAGCACGGCCATAGGAGAAGGTCTGGTCGGGTGGCAGGAGCATGAGGTAGACAGTCCCATTACAGCAGCAGTCAGGAAGCAGGCAGAGGAACGCTGGCGTCCCACTCTCATTTTCCTCCTTGTTTGGTGAGGGACCCCAGACCATGGGAAGGGGCCATATACATTCAGAGCAAGTCTTCTCATATCAGCTAAACGTCTCTGAAAACACCTCAGACATACTAAGGGTTTTCTCCTACCTGTGTCTTAATCCTATCAAGTTGTCAGTCAAGCTTAATCACCATAGTACTCTAACCTTAAGATAATAGACTCCGTTAAGCCACCTAGGAAGTGGAATATGAGCTTGTCTTCCACAAAAGGGAATTCTTTCTGACATAGCAATCCTTACTGCAACACATCTTTATGATTTGCAGTATTTTATAAGTATAAATTCCATTCATTCATCAAATATTTCATGACTATAACACAAAACTCCCTCTTTTTCCCTACATGAGTACTTTACATTTATAAAACTAATCATAGCATATTTTGCTAACTTGTTTAAATGTATAAAATGAAAGTTCTCCTTGGAGACTGGAGTTGTGACTTATTCTTTTGTATACTCAGGGGCTGAGACCTAGTAGGTCCTTGGTAAACATTTGCTAAATTATTAAGTTAGGTATTAAGAGAAAACTATTGAAGGATTTATACAATCTATGTATAGGCCAAAACTATATTTATAAAAATAGTCAATTAGCTACCAATATATCACAATGAAAGAAGCAAACAGCTGTAGCTACTCACAGCCACTGAGATATGATTACTATAGAAAGAGGTGGAGACAGTAAACTTTAGCAAGGATTTTAAAACATGACCGGGAACTTTTTGGCAAGATGTCCTGGTGCTGGAAGGAACTAGGGTGCGAGGCCTCTAGCCTTCAGGCTCTACACCAAACAGACGGCATCTGTCTCGGTCCGTTCTCTATTGTTATAGCTGGAGACTTAGAAGAATGAAGTTTGGTTTAGCATGAAGTTCTGGAAGCTGGGTGGCACGTTGCTCAGCATGGTGAGAGACTTCTCTAATTCATCTCCTGCAGTCTCTCAAAACAGTCCACCAGGCGGGACGGTAAATGCACCCACGGGAGGATACTTCACTTCAAACCATAACACCATTCAAAACAGAGGTACACATATTATTTCTTAAAGATACTATTAGCAAAATTACATTCGTCCTTTGCTACCTATCCTAGACCTCAACCCCAGAGTTCCCCTTACCACCCACCCTAAATTCTCCCTCAGGTTGACTGAGTCTGCATGGATTACGATCACATCTTCCTGGTTCCTGGTATCACCTGAAAGCCCAATGCGGCAGGCAATCACAGTATTCACTATGACACTACTTGTGCTGACATTCCCTGTGGCTGATGGCTTGGCCAACATCACTCTCCCCAGTGGACATTTAGAGAACTGAGTCACAACCACAAGGCCCAAGAAGCCATTTTCGCTTCCTTCTGTTGATCCAGAGCTGAAATTTCTGGGTCCTCAGTTATGATCCTGGGCTCTAGGAATTGAGTCCTTTTCTTCTAAAGGAATGTCACAGTTCAAGGTCAGGTGTCAGTGAGAGTCATGTAATCAAGTCCAAATCTGAACCCTGCCTCAGCCCTTCTTGCCTCTGGAGAAGCCGTCAGTGCTCTCACCTGCCAGATGTAGAATAATAAAGTCTGTAGAGTTTCTAGAAGCTTCTACAGAGTGAGGGAAATGGGGTAGAGAAAGTTCCTGATACATGGATAGCTCCAGATGAATGAATATATTCTTTGTATTTGTACTTGCTGGCTTAAGGAACACAGGTGAGGACTCATCACCCTTAAAGCCTTAAAGAATCAAAGAATACCCAGATTTCCTACAGGCAGGACCCTCCATTTCTGTGTGGTCACCACAGTTGATGTTGTTCTTATATTAAAACTGCTTTCTTTTTGTCAACACTTTGTTCTGACTTGGGGTTTCTAGCAGGACAGCCTAATTGAAAAGATCAATATAAACGTTATTAGCATACACTGTGAGAAAGCTTGCATTTCAGATGCCAACATCCCACACACTGCCACCTCCCCGCACTATTTACCTCCCACTGCCTAGATCCCAGGAAATGCTGGCTAACCAGTGAGGGTTTCTCATTAGAACACAGAGCCCACTGCTAGCTGAAGAGGAATGGAAATCATTCACTGTCATAGTTGCTGTGATGGACAAAATGAGATATGGGCTAGATTTCAGTCAGCTTCAGTTACTGCAGATGTCTAGCCTCTCAGTGGACACTGAGGCCCCATTATTACTCTACATAGTGCAAACAGCAGCTTAGCCCAAGCTCCATTGTCTACATACATTAGGATGCATTTTCCACTATTTAAAGGTAGCTTTTAAGAAGTATTTGTGAATATGATGGATGCCTCTCAAAGGACCGCCTGCGTTCTTCCTGTAGGCAAACCCCCTGCTGGCCACATCTGCATTTGTCATGAGAAATCGGGCTCCCACCAGCCTCTCCAGCCCATTTCAATTCCTGTTACAGTCAAAGCTTCTCAAAAGACCAAGTCTCCCAGGACTCTGCTCAAGAATTCAAGCAAGTCCTCAGGCTCTTGCTTGGCTCTACTCCTAGTAGCCTGACTTTAACATCTTACTAAACCTGGCCACCCCAAGTGATGTTTGACAATTGTCTTCTCTCTAGTGGTTTCTGGATTAAGGCATGGAAAAATAATTGTCTTCCTTTTTCCTTCTTCATAAAATAAAATGAGTGTGAGGCCCAAATGTAAACGCACTGCTTCTTCAAAGGGTCAGTCCAAATCACCTACAGTTTGCTGCCTGTGAAGGAGACCTTCAGTCCTCCACCTAAACGCAGGCCTGGCCAGAGGCTCAGCAGACTGGTCAGGGTGTTGCTGCTGGCCCTTCCCTGTTCCCTTTATTGTAGAGCAGGGTCTCTCCAAGTAGAGAGGGGAGGAGCCCAAGGTCCAACCATCCCATCCTTCCTTCCTTTTCCTTCTTATCCCCCCCAACTTTTTTGGTGGGGGGATGGGGCAGGGAGCTTGGATTTATTAAATATCACAATAGGTTTACAAAAAGTTCATACATTTAAATTGTGCTGTTCACACAGATGATGTTTTTATTTGTTTGTTTGTTTTTGTTTTTTGTTTTTTAGTTTGGGGTTTTTACTGAGGTCTAAGGCATTCAGGTAGGACCTCAGTCCTCTGATGTAGCTCTGTGGTATGTGTGTAACTTTAGTTGAAAGCTGAGCCCTGTGGAAAGATAAAGTCAATAAAATGGCTCTCCTGCCTCAGTTTCCTCCTCTCTCTGAGCATGGTGGTACAGGCCTTTAATCCCGGTACTGGGGAGCCAGAGGCAGGCAATTCTCTGTGAGATCAGGGCCAACCTGGTCAAGTTCCAGGTCAGCTGGAGCTACAGGGAGATCCTGTCTCAAACACTCTTCCAAACAAAAGAAAGAAAAAACTATTCTCAGAGCACTCAATTGCCAGCAGAGTGCATAGGACCAGGACTGAAGAGGAATGCTGCAGAAATGTCTGAGACAAGAGCTCAAGCTGCAGGACCCCAGAGGCAGCCTGCAGCTGGTGAGTGCGGTCGAGCTGAGCTGAGCCCCAGCCTTTGTCTACATACAGAGACAACTCTGCACTGCACAGATCCTTCTTTACCAGGCCATATGACTTGTATTTTAATAGATGATCACTGGACCAAAAGCGAAATGAATTGTCAAACACATGAAGCAGTTCAACGTGTCTTCCTATTTAGCAGGTTATTTTATAAAGGCATGGGAGCGCTAAGTGCGCCATCAAAATCACAGAAGCACCCGGAGCCAGCGGCAGCCTCCTGAACGCAGCAGTAGCTCTGCCGCATCCACATCACAACTCGCACCCTTCTCTATTTTGGGAGAACCATATTTGGCTGGATGATAGATGATCAAGGAAGAGGGAGGACAGGAGCCCATAAAAGGTTTCTTTCGGCCCTAGGGAGAATATGTTACAAGGTAAACAGAAGTAGTGGCCAAGCAATCCAACTCTGCAGTCACAGAGACTTAGGTCAAGGAAAGGGCTCGTTAGGATTAGAGGAAAGATGGGCACAGAGAGTTCCTAGGAGCCTGGGCACAGGGGAGTGCACACCTTTAATCCCAGCATTCAGGAGGCAGAGGCAGGCAGATCTCTGTGAGATGAAGGCCGGCCTGGGTCTGCATAGCAAGTTCCAGGCAAGCTGGGGCTACAGGGAGACCCTGTCTCAAAAAACAAAACAAAATTAAATTAAATAAATAAATAAAAAGAGCTCCAATGAGTAGGAGTTAATGACGGAGGCAACATAATGAAGTGAGTACCCAGCCCAGGAGAAATACAGTGAGAACCTGAAACTTCCGGTTTCATCGGTTTCAGGCAAGTCCCCAGGCTCTTGCTTGGCACCACCCTGCTAGCCTTTGTGAGGAGCAACAGCAAGCCAAGAAATCTGGGAGGTGCCTGTTTTCTGGGAGGCGGTTCCTGTCTCACTGGGGACACTGTCAGGGTAGCCTGGATCTGCCCTTTATAGGATGTAGCTCAGCCCAGGGCTCAAAACAACATTCTCTAGTTGCAATAGAGAAATTTTTCCTCAACATAGTCTGTGACCACATTCATGATATTATATAAAAATTAAGAATTTTCTGCTGACGCTCCCCCCACCAAAGAAGTTGATCTTTATGTCCTTTCTGACTCTAAATTTGGTATCTTTGAAATTCTAGTGCTCATTCTGATCTATGATAAGGAGAAGATTGGGCAGGAGGTGTTTGTGAACAGCATAAAAATTAAAACAGCACTGGGCTCCTGCATGCTAACCACATAATCAGAACAACCTAAGAATGAGGCAAAGCACATCTTACAAGTCTACACAGATGTGCAGGGATATGTAAACTACCTTATTTCCAGAAGCTAAAAAAAATCTCATTTGAAAAACTGTGTTTCCTGCCTTTCCTTCGCTCTCTCTAAGCGTCGACTCCAGTCTTCTCGCCCAGTGCAGCATTCCTCCCAACATTTCTTTCCTGTGTGGCCCCTCCCTTTCTGTCGTGACCATTTTGCACTTGAAAAAGTTAGTTTCTTTTCTTAACTGGGGGTCTTGTTTAATTCTAAGAAGGAATGTTTTAATTTCCCCATGATTTTTTGGTGGGCGGGGAGGGTGACAACTGTAACAAGAATCCTAAAGGTACTTGAGGAACTTGGTGTTTTGGGTACTCAGAAAAAATGTCTCAATTTTGTGTCCAGATAGATATGCACAGCACAAGGAGCCCATGGCACACCCGCAGCACACAGGAAGAGTGAGGGAATTCGAGCACACAGAGCCTGGCATCTGTTCATCCCATTAGAAGTATCAAGGACACCTGTTTCCATCCTTGTTCTTTCCAGCAGTTACCAAAGGTGGCAGGGAGCTGCTGGGAACTGCCTCCTTGGCCTTCTCAAAAGATTTCCTCCCTCCCTCTTTCCCTTCCTTCCTCCCTCCCTTCCTTCCTTCCTTCCTTCCTTCCTTCCTTCCTTCCTTCCTTCCTTCCTTCCTTCCTTCCTTCCTCCGTCCTTCTTTCTGACAGGGCCTCACTTGCATCCTAGGCTGACCCTAAATTCATAATCCTCTTGCCTCAGCTTCCTGAGTGCTGGGATTTCAGGTCTGAACCACCACACACAATTCTTAAGATTCTTCATAATCTAGAAGTTAGGCTTTTCCTTGATGAAATTTTTGGACATAAACTGAAACCTATAAACAAAGTAAGGCTTTTGGATTACCTATGCCTTGTGCTCACCCTTGATAGAGAAATAGAAATGAGAGTACATTTCTCACAGTAAATGATCTCTCAGAGATAATTATCCATGGTCAGTCATTTTAAGAATTCTTAAAATATTAAAAGTAGATATACTATATGACCCAGCTCTACCAGACATGGGCATATACCCAAAGGATTTGATATCCTGCTGCTGAGATCACAGCCATGTTCATTACTGCTCTTTTCACAACAGCTAGAAAATGGGAGCAACTGAAATATCCTTCAAGTGATGACTGGGAGATGAAAGTGCAGCACATTTACACAATGGAGTTCTGTTCAACTGTAAAAAAAAAAATGAAGTCATAAACTTTTCAAGGAAATGGATGGAACTGGAAAGCTAAATTATACTGAGGTAACTCAGACCCGGAAAGACAAATGTCACATGGTCTCTCTTATTTGTGGATCCTAGCTCCAAATCCTTGGATGTGAGTATCTAACCCAAAGTAACCACAAAAGCCAGAAAAGTAGAAAGGGACCAGTCTATGGAGGGAGGGAAAAGGAGCCGGAGAGGGGGACAGCAGGAAACCGGTGCTATCAAGGGGAAATGGGAAAGTTCGGGGTACTTTAACTGGGGAGGGAGAGTCGTGTAGAGGGAGAGAGAGGACGGAGAGTTAAATAGCACTAAGGATGTCCGAAAACACCTTAGGAAGACATACTATTTGATAAGCATACTTAAAAAATACATATATGATATATCATATGCACACATGTGTAGCTAAAGACTATCTAACAAAATTCCCAGTACCCAAAAGACGCCCCCAAACAATGCAAGCCATTGCCATAGGCCTGGGTTTCCTTCCGGAACTTGAAGGTAAGACCCTATTGCTGAAGACACCACATACTTTAGACACAGGATTTGTAGATATCAACCTGAAAGCCTCCTCCTTGAAGACTAGCTCTCACAGTATTAGAAGGATCTATGTAAGTTGCCAAGTGAGAAAAATAATCAACAGTCCTACCTATATGTAATTCTACAAACCACAATGTAAAATATCCCTAATGAGACAGTAGGCATTTTTATCTTGGGGGTAACCAACAGCTGTCTAATTGAACTTATGGCCCACTCAAAAAGAAGGAATTCATGCCTTGCACTGCAAACTTAGTAAGTACCTATGACTGGAGAGGTCACGACCCTGGAGGAGAATATACTAGTTCCACTTTCCTAAGCCAATATAACTTCTGATTGTATTCCAAGTACGTACCCTCATATCCACGAACAGTGTTGCTTTCACCACTCATCACAAAGTTTCTTTATACAATAGATGGGGATTATTACAGAGTTCCATAACTAGCAAAATGCTGGGGTCCCCAGGCCCAGCTGACACATCTATAATGCAGCCTACACTTAAGGCTCAGGGAACATCATGGAAAAGGGGGCAGAAAAATTGTAAGAGCCAGAGGACCAGGACACCTCCTGCTAGACAGCATCTTCTAGGCACGATAAGGAGCAGTTTCCTGCTCCTCAGCTATGCCTAGCATCTTTTTACCTCTGAGTAAGATATGGGTCCCATATCTATCCTGACTCAAAGTTTTGAGGTGCTAAATATCTCTTTTCAAAAGTCATTATCACCAATGTCATATTACAAGCATGGACCCACAGGTGAGTACTTGTCATTTAGAATACACAGCATTGCCCTTCTCTGGTGTCCTGGCTCTAGTAAGCTGGCAGTCAGCCTGCAGACATGATCGGGCAGACAGAGGCAGGAGGATTGCAAGATAGCTGCCGGCCTGGGCTATATAGTGAGATGGTGTCTGTGTGTCTCTGTCTGTCTGTGTGTCTGTGTGTATGACAGAAAGAGACAGAGAGAGAGAGAGATCTCAGTAGGGAGCAGAAGCTAAAGAGCAGCAATGTAACTCAACTCAATGTTTAGGTGTGCCAACCAGTTTTTGAGAACAAGATCTGTTCCCTTAACCAGTTTACTTCTAGACAATACATAAATAAATCAGCAAGCTAAAAAACTTAGTGTGTTCAGATGTTCTATACAGCAGACAGTAAACCAAGGTGATTGAGAGTGATCTGAGAGAATCTGAGGATAGGACATTTGAGCAGAGCACTGTACTAGAGACAAAGCGGGAGTGTGTGCCAGGCTGTGGGAAAGAACCTTTTAAGGAAAACAAAAGGAGAAAAGGCTGAGGAAGCTGAGAGTTTTTATGCATGTGAGTTCCACAAAGAAGGTCTGTTGTACGCTGGCTGCCACGAGTTAGAGAAAACAGCCAGCTTGTAGTTTGAGTTCATCTCAGAGGAAATCAGCCTTAGGGAGATACAACGCCCCTGTGGCCACCTATAGATAAACTCAGTCCTTAATCTTTGTAACTAAGGAATTCTCACAGGAATGTCCTGGGGTCCTCCAAAAGGACTCACCTTGTTCTCACCGGAGCTGAGCCAAGAAAGAAGCACTGAGGGCGCCAGGGTTCTAGCACTTCCCTGGTTCAAAGCCCCTGCCCCCTCTTAGTGCCACCTTTCTGGTATGCAGACAACTTCCTGATGGGCTTTGAAGGTTAGAGATAGTGCCTCTTTGCTAATTACCAGATTGCTGTATAGATGTATCTGCATTCCTGATTCCCCAAAGACTATAAGTATGCCCTGAAACAATAAAGCATGCGGCTTGTGGCTTCCAGCCTGCCTGTAGAGCCCAGGTCCGTCAATCCTCATGTCTCTGTCTTGTGTGGCTGCCCTTGTATGTCTGTCCTGTGTGTCTGACCGGCCTGAAGAGAGACATTTCCCAGGTCCGTCTGTCCTACGTGTTTGTCTTTGTGTGTTCTGTGTGTGTGTCTGTTTGCCCCCACTCATTCCAGGTCTCCAGAGTCTCATGTCCACGCTGCCCGCTGGACGGGACAAAGGTCAAAGCGGCTGAGCAGAGTGAAGAAGGTAAGGCTTGAGGAGGGGGCGATGAGGTCATGAGCTAGGTGGGGTTTGCACACAGCAGCGCGGAGGGTCAGCTTCTCTGACATCCTTCTGCTATAGAACGTCCAGCTCAGAATCAATGAACATATTTCCAACGCACAGCTGGAACTGCATGAAAGTACAGCAGATCCACATGGGCAAAAAGCTGCCAGCGAACTGAAGCCAGGTGTTGAGCTAACGAAGAAGCTGGGTCTGCCTTGCAGAAAACACTATTTGGAGTGTCGTGCCTGCTCTGGGGGTAAGGTCACGTGGAAGAACACGAGACACGTGTGCACACACACACAATGGGAAGTTCACGGAGCACCCACGTCTGGGGAAGCAGAAGGCAGCCAGAATGGAACTTGCATTTCTTGACTGCAATTCCAGTTGTGGGAAAGAACGGAAGGCTGGGGAGGGAGTCGGGATATGTGTCCTACTGGATGGAGGGAAACATCAAGCTGAGAAATTAAATAAAAATGTCCCGTGTCTACCCCACTGGTTCACTGTGGGGGGAAATTTGGCTTTCTAGAGAAATGCACCTTCTATTTCAGATTTACTTCAGAACAACAGGAACTTTTGATTCAAAATGACTAAATCACTCCGTGAAGCGAACTTTTGTAAGAAATGCCAGTAAGAACATTTGGGTTTCCAAGAACTGTAAATGAAGAACTTTCAAGATTTAAAATATAAAATACTACATATTTAAGTAAGCTAAATATAGAAAAGCAAATACAAGCAGAGAACAAGCATTTCAAATAATCAAATTTGGGTTAAAAAAGCAAGGAAACTCTAGAAATGAAAATGATTAACACTGAAAACAATGGATGGTTTCCATTGACAAGTGGCTGAAAATTTCAAATAGCCTTAGATTCACAGAAAACAACCAAGGAAGAGGAAACCATCCCACAATTAAAGAGTCTAGGAAAGAGGCGGTTTGTGGAACTTAATTGAATTAAAGTTAAATTTTTTCATATTAAAATATGTTAAGAAAGACTTTCACCATGAGTAAAAATATTAATTATAATATTAAATTATTCTCAAATAAAGTTATTGTAAAGATATAAATAGTAAGGTGTTAAAAACTAGTATATACACACATACATATCACATACATTCACACATACATATACATATACACACCACACATACATTCACACATATACCACACACACACACACACACACACACAGTCATACAAACACATCCACACTTGGGGGGCAGTGGCAGATTGTAAGCTTCAGGAATCAAGCAAGGAGGGCAAGGGGATCTGTGTTTTTTATGGATGCCCCGTCTCTGTCTGAAAGGCAGACAGCAGACAGCAAGGTAGAATCTAACAGAATTTTACTCCTCAACAGGTTTATATATTTTTGTCTGTCAAGGTTCTACATAGTCATTTGTAGGAACTGGAGAGATGGATCAGTTGTTAAGAGCACTGGTTGCTGTTGCAGAAGACCTGGGTTCAATTCCCAGCACTTACATGGTGACGAACAACATCCCTAATTCCAGTTCCACCCTCTTCTGACCTCTGGCGGCTACTGCATGACGTTACCTACCTTCATGCATACAATACACATAAAGTAAAAATAATAAATAAAATATTTTTAAAGGAGTCATTTGTAAAAATGCATTTCACTTCCAGTAAGCTTGAATACATTTTAGTTCCATAACTTTAAGAAAATTTGGGGGGGGGGGCGGTTTGAGACAGGTTCCCAGTAGCCCCAGCTGTCCTGGAATTTGCCATGTAGACCAGGCTGGCCTCAATCTAACAGAAATCTGCCTTGATCTGCCTCCTGAGTGTTAGGATTAAAGGTGTGGACAACCACACCTGACTCTTAAGATTTTTTAAATTATTAATTATATAAATGTTATAATCCTCCTCTTATACCCAATAAGTTTAATCAGTCCTATTCAAAATATATTTTTAAGAGATGCCAGGTACCACTTACCCTGGATCTTGGGGAAAAGAAACTAAGGGCTTTAGGGGGTTAACTACTGTCTGACTGGAGTGGTTTAAGTTAATGACGTACAAGTGTTTGTTTCTAATAGTGTGACACCCAGATGAAATGCCTTAAGGTAAGATTCTTGCTGTGGTGTCTGGCAGCCAAGTTGATGTCTAGGTCACAGTCCTTCCTGCCTTGTTCTCACGTCTAAGATCCCAGGATTCCAAAGATACACCATTTAAAAAGAAGTCTTTATTTTATTAGCAAACAATATATAAATTAGTATATAACAGATCACATTCTAATTTAGTGTAAGAATTTATGTTCAAGTCTAAATTTTCCTTCACATTAGAAATGAAAGAAATGTGTGGGCCCATTCATACAAATACAGTCACTTTTAGAATTAAAAATGGCATGTGCATTTCATAACCTATTTTACTGTCTGCCTCCTGAGAACTGGTAACAGTTAGAAGAATACCAAAGGAAAACAGATTTTTTCTTTAATTTACCTATTGCAGGTTGGGCAATCACTCTATAACCAAGCTAAATTCTAGGTCTTAAAACCAGAAGTTTTTGACTAAGATGAACTCATACTTCCAATATCTCATTAGAAACAGCATCTCTGAGGCACAGTTAGGACACTCTTTACTGAGAGGGGATCACCTCCCAAATGAAAGGCTTGCTCGACCTACAGATCAGCTGATCTTGCCAAGCTTTGAGAGGTCTATGATACCTTCCTCATCAGGCAGTGATCTCTTCTGCCTTACCTTGTCCAAAACACACACAATAGCATCGTACCTGTTTGTGGTTGCATGGCCATTGTGAAGTTACTGCACTCCTCATTGGTTCCCAAACTTTGCTTCATGTTAGAATCATTTGAGGAGAAAACTTGTGTCAAAATCTCGGGGTGCAGACCCTAGAACAGATATTTTCAAAGTTTTTCTAAATGAATTCAATGTAGAGCCAACTTTTTGTGAAAGTCTTAATGAACAAACTTAAACTTTGACCCCAACACCAACAACACACACAAGCCACACACAGACTGGCAAACAGGCTGGATGGAGATAGACACACAGGTCTACAGACAGATAGACACATGCATACTGCAAAAAGTGAAGGGAACTGAGCAAGTACCAGATATCCACAACTGAGGCGACCGTGGAGGCACATTCTCCAGACCACTCACTTCATACATATTCAGACAATAGTCATGTGTCACAGTTTACGTTGTGACCAAGTAGGTGTAATTTTTTTCATGTAATTGTCACAGAACAATATGTTAAAATATGAAGAAACATGTGTCTGAGACCTTGAAAACCACAGTATTGTCAGAAGGTAAGTATTCCTATGCCTCTTTACCCATTACATCACAATTTTGACTTAAATTTTGCATTTAGACTTCATGGCCTTGCTGTTCACTGTGATTTGAGGTCCTAGGAGCCCATCACTCGGAGGCCACTGTCAGAGTCTGCTTGGAACAGCCCCCAGGTGACTGTTGAAAAGGGAAGGCGTCTGGACAACATGAAGCTGATATGGATATCTGGTACTGGTCAGGTAAAACATGGCTGACACTGGGCATCTGAGAGGCTTTAAATGAGCACAGAAGGCTGACACCAATTGTTGAGGGACCCCAAAATAAAAGTGATGTAATCTGTTACATAACTATTTTTGACAGAATGCCACTTTTGGGTGAATCTGTATAAATATGGTCTTGAGGTCAAAGCCTTAACCTTGTCCAGCCTGTATGCGTGTCTGTAGACCTGTGTCTACCTCCATGCAGCCTGTGTGCCATTCTGTGTGTGGCCTGTGTGTGTTGGTATGTGCCTGGGTGCCTACCAGTGGCTGCCTACCTAGCAGCTTGTGTGCTGGTAAATAAAGTATGTCTTGTCTGTCCACAGCCCCTCACAGTCTGTTCAGGAGGCCGCGCTCTGTTGACCCTCCTCCTTTCCTGGAGTTGGAGCTTGGGCCTCACAGTCACTCGCCTGTATATTAGCTCGAGAGGCTTTGTTTTAAGGCACTACAGGGAGAAATATAGAGGACAAAATACAACTAGATATTAAAATTTAACAGCTCAAGATTTAGCTGTCCTGTAAACAGACTCTTTAAAGCAGTGTTTGTGTTTTGCTGCTCCAAAAGTAATTTTCCTGTGGTTCCCTCTTCTGTCTCTCACCTGCTATTAATAAGATAGTGAGCTTGGGGAAGGACCACGTGGAGCCAGTCACTGGCCGCTATGTTCCAGGGTCTTTACTTTGTATGTTTCTCCTTCTGTAACTTTGGTTTTAGGAACATGTATCATCATAGTTCCTTTGTGGTTATAATTCATGTGCTCCATGTGCTTGGCTTATGACTCATGATGTCTCCATTGCAATGGACTATGATTCCATAAGCTGAAATTTAAGGTGAAGGATATGCAACAAGCAGCTGATATTCCCAAGCCATCAACACTCCTATGTTCATGTAAACACACTAGTAAATAGGAAAACATGAACATTAAACATTATACACAAATTCACACACATGTACACTGGGAAAGGGGGAGAAAGAGTTTGAGGTCATCATGATTCAAAAGTGAAAATGGGAATTGGGTGTAGTGGCACATGCCTTTAATTTGAGCACCCAGGAGGCAGAGGTAGGCAAGATCTCTCTGTATGTTCAAGGCCAGCCTGGTCTACATAGCACGTTCCAGGCTAGTGGAGGCTACAGGGAAACCCTGTATTAAAAAGGTCAAAAAGAAATTGCAAATAGTCTTTGATGTTTCATGATAACTTACAGAGCTTCGGAAACAAGGGGATGCTCTATCGCCTGACCCTCGACATCATACATTTTGCTTTCTCCAGGTACTACAGCATTTCAGCCCCAAGCAAATGTTGGAACAAATGCTGCACATTGACCTCTCCAGTGACTAAAATGTATGCGGGTGCCTGCACGTTTACACCTTCTTATAAGGAACACAAATATCCACACATTTTGTTCAAATCAACAAATATTCTTCAGATACCTACTACGTGAAATACACTGTAGTGCTCATCAGAGAGCACGCAGATGAGTCATAAAATACCCATTGATGCCTCACAGTACATCACATTATAATGATGACTGTCACATTTAATTAGATCCTCTGAACTTCAAAAGAACATGGTCCATTCTTGAGCATACACTCAAAGGGCTACACATCCTATCGTAGAGATACCTGCTCATTCATGTTCATTGCTGCCCTATTCACAGTAGCCAGGAAGTGGAAGTAGCATAGATCTACATCAACTGATGAATGGATAATGAAAGTATAGTACATTTGTACAATGGAATATTAATATTAAGAAAAACAAATTATGAAATTCTCAGGGAAATGGATGGAACAAGAAACAACCAACCTAAATTAAGTAACTCAGACCCAGAAAGACAAAGATCACATACGTGTTCTCTCACAAGTGGATGCTAACTTTCAATCTTTAGATAGGTGTGTTTCAGTTGGAAAGTCCTTACAGATGAAGACACTGATGAGGTGCCATGGGGTTGGTTCACTGGAGGGGATCTAGAACACACGACAGATGGAATGGGTTTAGTGGGGTGGGGAACAGGAGGGCAGGTCAGAAGAGGGAGGGAGAGGAGGATAACCAACACTAAAGGCCTTTGAAAGAGTCATGTGAAAACCTACTATAGAAGCTTCTCTTAATATATACATAACAATGTACGAAGAGCTGAAAGACAATTAGCCTACAACTAGCAAATAAAAGTCCCATCCCAGGAATGGGCTCCTTCTTTTGGAGTTGTTGGCCCATAGATCCTCAGACAATACTGGCTACTGATGTTGCACTTGGTTACCCACCAGAACTGGATAGTAGCACCCTATTGCTGAAGATACTACATATCTGAGTTGCAGAACAAACAAAGAGAAATCAAGCTAGTACTGACTTTGAAGGTAGATCTCTGCTGCCAGCTTTTCTCATATGAGAAAATGCCAAGCATGCTACTGACAGAGAAAGGTAATCAACCTTGCCAAGCTGAGAACTCTACAAAAAATAATGAAACTGCCTTGGCAAAATATGTCTAACAGAGCAATAGTGGTATGAACATTTGAGAATAACCAATTACCTACTAACTGGATTTAAGACCGACTTCACGATGGGGAGGGCCATTCCTGATGCTGTTATCAGAGCAAGAACCTGTGCCTATGTTGGGGTCCCTCTGCTTAGGGCTGGCCTGAGAAGGCCTCAGAGTCTCCACTGAGAGGGGGTGAGAGGAGCGGCATCAAAACACAGACCCCGGGAGCTGGGTGGACGCATGCAGAGGGCGAGCCACAGAAAACTCAGTTTATTCAAGGAAATGCAAAGAGTTTTATGATTTTGGTTAGCCAATCGCCCTATGGGGTGGTTCCCAACTGCGGCCACTAGTATTCCATCTCTTAGGCAGGTTATCAAGTCCCAGAGTGGAAGCTGGGGTCCCACCTGGCCAGAGCAGAATGCCACATCCACAGAAGTCATTCCCTTATTCCTCATGGCAGGTGGCCTGATTAAGCCCACACTGAATTACGCCATACATATCCTCCTTTTTGTTTTTATTAATTGAATGACCCTGGGAGGCATGATTCTTTGCCAAGCCATTGTTGACACCAGGCCCCTAGGGATCACCTCAGGTGATGGTGCCTGTCTTAGGTTGCCCCATTTGGCAGGGCTTTACTCATCATTGACTACCCATCAGCCTGGTAAAATAACCTAATGGTGATGCTTGTCGCTCAGGAGGGTGATCAGGATGGCATGGGAGGTTCATGAAGGAAGGCTCCTGTGGCATGCGTGAGGGTCCTTGTTGAAGAATGTTTTTGTGCCCTGTAGAAGACTCAGGAAGAAGTGAGAATAGTTAAGTATTGCAAAGAAGGTGGTGTTATTAAGTGGCCAGTTAAAGGGGATTGTCCTGTATTGCTGTTATCCAGGTTTGAAAGGAATATTTGGTATTTGGGGGGAGGTCTGAGGTCTGAGAAGCTCTGCTTTGATGCAGTGCTTTCCAAAGGCAACAAAAGGTCAGCAGCGCTATCAAGAAGGCCACAGGAAAAACGCCCCAGATTACCAGGTTGAGGAGCCAAAAAAAATGCTGAGATCCTAATAAGCAGTTGTTGCCCAAAGCAATGGAGGGTGGGTGGTTGGTAGGGCGTGCCCAGGGTGGGCAACATGGTTGAAGCTCCGTCCAAGGGATAAGAAAAGCCTGAGCCTTTAAGGGCTGCTCCAACTCTCCAGCCCACATTGGGGGAGGGGTGGGTGTTGTTTTATCCTTTTGTTTCACTTTCAAGTCGTGCTGCAGAAGAGCCTTAAGAGCCTGAAATTGTGGCCCTTCTGGGCATCGGTGAAGAGATTGCTCATTAGGACAGAGTGGCATTTGACAAGGGGGGGGTGTCCCCTGGAACTAAAGGCCCATGAAATGGAAACTGAGAAACCCACAATGGTCACTATACAAACCAAAATGCCTAATACTAATATTGGGGCCAGCTGAGACAGACAGACAGAATGTTGAGGAGCCAAATGTCTTGTGCTTAGTGGAGGACTTCTGTGGATCTTTACATCATGGCTGTTTGCCCACATGGTGTCTCCAGAAGAGCTTGGCCAATAGACTTGCCTCAGTTCCAAAATTTGGGGTGGGGGGGGTCAGGCCCTCATGAGATTTCACCCAGACAAACCAAGAGGGGAGGGGCCAGCACAGGCTTTGGGACCATGTGGCAAGGTGTGCTTTCCTATGGGGTAGAGAGACAAACACCGGAAAGGCGAGAAGGAAGGGGTTGCCCGCTCACCCTCGGGGCCTACTCACTGACAACCAGGGTGGGTGTTTCTCACCAATGCTAGGGGTGGTTAGAGTCCCTGTTCAGACACCAGATGTTGGGGTCCCTCTGCTGGGAGCCAGCCCGAGGGGGATGCAGCGTCTCCATCAAGAGGGGGTGAGAGGTTCAGAGTCAAAACACAGACCCCAGGAGCTGGGTGGACGCATGCAGAGGGCGAGCAGCAGCAAACTCAGTTTATTCAAGGAAGTGCAAAGGGTTTTATGATTTTGGTTAGTCAATCGTCCTATGGGGTGGTTCTCAACTGCGGCGACTAGTGTTCTGTCTCTTAGGCAGGTCATCCAGGTATGGAGCGGAAGCTGTGTCACACCTGGCCAGAGCGGAGCACCTCGCCTACAGAAGCCATTCCCTTATTCCTCATGGCAGGTGGCCTAGCTAAGACCTACACTGAATTACGCCATACATGCCTAGACTAGTCACAGATCAGACAGGAGAACCTAGTACTATCATTCTACTAAACACACATAATAGTAGACTGACTCAAGGTGACTTATTATTATATGCGTAGATTAGTGCATTTCTCAACTCTCATTAGAAAACGTTCTTTCTACAACAATTAGCAGTTGACACAGAGACCCACAACTGGTCAATATGCAGAAAATAAGAGACCGAGGAGTGTTTGGCCCTAAACTGGATACTTATATCACACACTCTCCTTCCAAGGCTCAAGGATCAGAACAGAAGAGGGGTAGAAAGATTATAGGAGCTAGAGGTGGTTGATGAATACTAGGAAACTGTGCTGTCTGGATACCACAGACTGGTTGTACACATGAACCCACAGCACTTATGACAGTCTGCACAAGACTTGTGCAGACTCAAGACAAACAGAGGCCCAGCATGGATGGAGAGGTAGGCAGGAAGCCCCAGCCCCAGCCCCAGCTGAGAATCTATTGGCTAGTGATGGATGCTGAGAAAGAGAAAGTTAGTTTCCTTACTGATGTGATGATTCACAGCATGGACCCATAACCAGGAGCACCTAGAAGGCATGGATTGCACTTGATAGGTCTTTTTAAAAAATTAAAAATTAGGTTAGCCATATACTGCTGCACCCATCCCTCTGCTCTGGGACCATCTCCAGTCCAGCTGCTCCAGACCTCAGGCTATCTCTGCTAGCTAGTAAGAACCAGCTCTTCCTATTTCCATCAGCTCTCCTCAGACCTCAGCCTCATCTCAGGCTAGTGGAGAGGGCCTGACTAGCCAGGACAAGTGCAACTTTCACCCCTGATGAAAGAAGCTTCGTTGTGCCACAGATGGAGGCTACTACAGAGTTCCAAAACTGGTTAAACATGGAGAATAAGTGTGCATGAGACACATAATCCTAAGAATCACAGCTTCAATGCAGCCCGTAGAGGCCATAGGATGAATGCATGTCTCAATTCTCATCAGAAGTTTCCTTACGCAGCAGATGGTGATTAGCACAAAACCTCACAATTGGCCAATGTGCAGAGACAAGAAGCCACAGAGTGTATCCCTGAATAGGACATGTATTTCAACCTTCTGCTTCCCAAGGCTCGTTGTAGAAGAGGAGGCAGAAAGACTTTAAGAGCCAGAGGGGTGGACGGCCATGAGACAACAGAGTCTCCCTGACAGCTGGTCAGTCACTCACATGAATTCACAGCAGTAGTGACAGCATTCACAAGTTCTTTGCAAGATCAAATCAGACAAAATCCCAGTCTAGACATGGGGAGCTGGGTAAGAAGTTCCAACCCAGCCTAAAGAACTTTTGACAAGTGATATCTGCTGGGAAGGAGCGAGGCAGTGTCTCATGGGACAGGACTCTTGGTGGGCCCAGTGGATTGAAGGACCTCTGGGGACACAAATAGGACTCTACAGGTCTATACTTTAAATTGGGCAATGGGCGGTGGGGTGCAGATAGAGGAAGGTGTCTAAATACCATCAAACTACATTACATGAAAATCACAAAACTCAGTAAAACAGGAAAGGGAGCAGGAATGGCAGATATGAAGTCAGTGAAAGTGAGTGATGGGGAGGGCTGGAGAGAGGTAGGGGTTCAAATATCATCAAAATACACGGCATGAAATTCTAGAATCAATAAAAATTTATTAAAAAAAAAACAGGAATGTGGTCCCCTCAGTGCTGCTGTGAAAGCCACATGTGTGTCCCACCTATGAATCCTGAACTCTGACCTATGGGTAACTTCCCCATAGTCCCACCCCAAGGTCAGTCCATGACGCCTCCCTCCACACCACTCTCAGGACCACATGTGTGGCTTCTTGAAACCCCCAACCCCAGGTAGACATCCCCAGACCCCTTTCCCTACCAGATAGCCACTCCAAAGCCTACGCATCCTGCCCGCCACCAACCACTGTCACTCATAGATAGTTCATCCAGCCTAAAACTAAACAGAGAAAACTTGAATCAAATAACATCATTAATCAAAATGAACATGACGTCTACAGAACATTCCACACAAACACTAAAGAATATGTTTGCTTCTCAGCAGTCATAGAACTTTTTCCAAAATCAACCACATATTAGGACACAAAGCAAGTCTCATAAATATAGAAAAATGGGAATTGTGTCCTGCATTTTCTCCAACCACAGGAATAAAGCTGGATATCAACAGTAACAGAAAGTACAGAAACTCATAGAAATTAAGCAACACAATATAAGTGAAAGTTGGGTCAAGAGAGAAATTAAAAAGGAAAAAATTTTAAATTACTAGAACTGCATAAAAATGAAAGCAAGCATACCAAAACCTAGAGACACAATGAAAGAAGTCCACGAGGAAAGTTTGCAGCAGTAAGTGACTACATTAGAAAATTAGAGATATCATATGAAGGCCTTGGAAAACCAGAAAAAACAACATCTAAAAAGAGGAGATGGCAAGATATAATCAAAATCAGGGCTAAAACTAATGGACTAGAAATAGTTTTTTAAATACAAAGAATTAATGAAACAAAGACTTGATTCTTTAAAAAGAGGAACAAGATTGGCAAACCTTTAGTGTTGTTTAACAGAGAGAGAGAGAGAACACCCAGATTAATAAAATCAGAGATAAAAAGGGAAACATTACAACAGACACTGAGGAAATTCAGAGAATCATAACAAAAACTTATATTCCACTAAACTGGAAAAATCTAAAAGACATGGATAAATCTCTAGATATATATAGTCTACCAAGGTTAAAGCAAGATGAAATAAATAATTTAAACAAATCCATAACAACCAATGAAGTAGAAGCAGTAATTAAAACTGAAAGAAGCCCAGGACCAGTTGTTATAGTGCAGAATTTTACCATATCTTCAAAGAACAATACCAATTCCCCTCAAATTATTTGGTGAAATAAAAAAGGAAGGAACACTTCCAAATTCTCTTAGGGAAGTGAATATTACCCTGATACCAAAACAGACAGATTATAGGCTAATCTCTCTGATGAACGTAAATGAAAAAATTCTTAATAAAATGCTGGCAATAAAACTCAAGCCCACATTAAAAGGCCATCTATCATCATCAAGTTGGCTTCATCCCAGAGATACAGGGATGGTTCAATATACATATATCCATAAATGTAATCTACAACATAAATAGACTCGGGGACAGAAACCACATGACCATCTAATTAGATGCAGAAAAGGCTTTTGTCAAAGCCTAACATCCCTTTACAATCTATAGTAATGAAAAGAGCATGTACTGGCACAAAAGCAGATACACTGACTCACGGAAGATAATCGAGGACCTAGATTTAAGTTCACACACTTTCAGCTATCTGATTTTTTTTTTAAAGGGCCAAAGGTACCCACTGGAGAAAGGACAGCATCTTAAACAAATAACGCTGGTCAAACTGCATATGTGCAGGAGTGAATCCAGATACCTATCTCTAATCCTGCACAAAACTCAACTCCAAATGGATTAAGCACTTCATCATAAGACCTGGTACCCTAAATTGATAGACTAGAAAGAAAGAAATACAATTTACAGACACAGGAAGAGAATTTCTGAACTGACCCTAATACCATAGACATTAAAACCAACAAATAGAACCTCATAACATTAAAAAGCTTCTGTACAACAAAAAACGAAGTACAAATACCGTAGACATTAAAACTAACTATTGACAAATAAAACCTCATAACACTAAAAAGCTTCTGTACAACAAAGAACACCATCAATCAAATGAAGAGGTAGCCTACAGAGTAGGAAAAATCTTTACCAGCTATCTACCCAGCATAGGGTTAGTATCTAGAATATACAAAGAACTCAGAAAACTACATTTCAAAGCAACAAAAAGAAACAAAACAGAGAGTTCTCAAATGAAATGCAAATGTCTGAGAAATATTTTTTTAAATATTCAACACCTTTAGCCATCAGGGAAATGCAAATTAAAGCTACTTCGAGATATCATCTTACCCCATGCAGGGTGGCTAAGATCAAAAACACAAATGATGACAAATGATGGCAAGGATGTGGAGAGGAGGACACTTCTCACTGCTGGTGGGGGTGGAAGTGGTGCAGCTGCCGTGGGAATCAGTTTCAAGGCTAATCAAAATGCTACAAATGACCTGGCTATACCCCTTTTGGGCATACATTCAAAGGACTCTATATCCTACCACAGGGACAAATACTCATCCATGTTCACCGCAGATCTATGTACAATATCAGGAAAGGGAAATGTCTATAACCTGATGAATAAATAATGAAAATATGGTGCATTTGCATTGCAATATCATTCAGCTATTCAGAAAAATGAAAATCTGAAATTTGTAGGTACATGGATGGAGCTAGAAACAATCATCATGACTGAGGTAACCCAGACCCAGAGAGACAAGCACCATATATATGAATTCTAACTCCGAAGCTTTAGATAATTGGAAAATTCATAGAGGTCTGGGGATCTTCACTTCAGGGGATATAGAATTCAGTGATATGATAGAGTAATAAGGGATAAACAGGGTAGTGTATTATAGGCAAGGTAGAGAGGTATGGGAAGGGATGACTAATACTAAGGATTGTTTGTAAAGGTTATATAAAAATCTATTACTATAGAGATTCCTTAAAAATATACATATACACATATAAAAGAGTTTAAATGGACATACCCTATAATGGGAAGAGAAGGCCACTACCAGATACCATAGGATAGCAATCATCCAAGGTGTGTTGCCAAGGTTCTGAGGCTTCTTCCTGCACTGAATTACAGAACTTATAGTCAAACTCTTATCCTCCAGTGACTGAAAAGAAAACCATCCTTTTGGAATCAGATCAATTCAAAGAGAAAGATCTGCAAATACTCATATCAGACCTTCCCCCTGAAATGGGCCCAATGACTCCACAGTGAAACTCAATGTGAGCAAGCTATATCCTCACAGCCAGAATTTCTATCATCTGCTTAGTTCCCCAATCTTAGATATGGGTAGATTAGGACAAAATTACTAGATATCTAAGGAAAACTCATAATATGAAAGTTGCACATGAACACACACATATACACAACACACAAACACACACTACATTAGCTCACCATGACTGACGAATACTTGATATAAATCAACTTAAAAGAAAGGAAGGTTGACTTTGGCCCATAGCTTTAGAAGTTTCAGTTCATGGTCATGTGGCCTTGTTGCTTTGGCCTTGTGACAGCACAGTGCGTCATTGTGGGAGTACAGGGAACAGGAGGTTGTGACACCTTATCGTGCCTAGGAAACTATGAGATAAAGAAAGGAATTGAGTTCCAAAAATCTCATTCAAAGCCATGGCCCAGTGACCTGGTCTTCCTCACACCTAACGCCTCTCCTAAAGGTTCTCTCTCCCAGTAGCACTACCAGCTGGAGACCAGGCCTTCAACATGTGACCCTTCATCAACATGTGACCCTTCATCAACATGTGACCCTTCAAGAGACCTTGGCGCTGAAATTATAGCATTTTTTCCTGACCTAGAAAAGGTGCCCCTTTGTCACTTTTACTATAAATATGACTAAAGGTAACCAGTAATAACCATGCCACAGTTTGAATGTTATGTTGTCTTAAAATTTACTCCACCAAGTTAATTAGACTATTGCTTTCAAATTCTGCCCCACTCAAATATTTAAGACACGAGTAAAGTATCGCTAAATGCTAAATTCATTGCTAGAATGTAGTCCAGATGTCCTCTAATCTAATTCTCAACAGAATCCTTATTCTTAACTGAAACCTCATAAGTAGTCTTTACTGTCCACCTCTCGAAGGGCATCCTGATCTTTTGATCTCCGAGTAGAATGGCCCATTAAACTTTGTTTATAGAATTCTTGGGCTTCTGTAGCCTGTATCTCCAAATGTTTCCCATACTCTTCCCTTAAAGCACTTCTAAAACCTAAGAACCATATGGTTAGGTTTATCACAGAAGCAGCCTTACTCTTTGTATCAGTTTTCTTTATTAGTTACTCTCCTCATTACTATAACAAAATACCTGACAGAAACAACTTAAGGGAAGTAGAGTTGGTTTTGGCTCAAGATTCAGAGCTCAGCTCATTATCAGGGAGGTTTCATAGCAGGAGCACGAGGTAGACACTTGTTCATGTTATGGAAGCAGAAGCAGTTCAGAACCAAAAGCAGGTGTAACCTTCAAAGGCCAGCCCTACCAACTCACTTCATTCAGTCTATCTTCTTCTGGGATTTACATCAGACAGGAGAGTATATTCTTTCCTTACACAGCTATGAGTCTGTGTCTCTACAAATGAACAACAACTGTTCTCATGGAAAAGAGGAAGGAGCAAGCGAGTGGTTAACCACTAAGGACGTATGAAAAAGCCACATGGAACCCATTCCTTTGTAAGCTACTTGAAGATATATAATTTTAAAAATAAGAATCTGAATGGAAGTACCCGACATGGGTAGATTAATGATGCTCACAGATTGTTAAACAAAAATCCTAGTGCAAGGTATGGGATGCCTTCCTATTAGTTGTTGGTCAGGGAGGCCCCTAAACAACATGGACTAATGTTATCACTCTAAGCTGCCCACTAGAACTACATGTCAACACCCTATTTATTGAAGATACTATACTCTCTAGTTACAGACCAGAGAAATCAAAATGGAACTGAGCTGGACACTTCCTCCTGCTGGCTACCTTTTATAGTGCCAAAAGGTGCTACGCAAGGTGACAGGGAGAGAGATGTCATCAGTGGTCTTAACTAGTGGTCTTAACTCAGCTGTTACAATTTTGGAATTGCCAGGAAAGATGTGCTCACTGGTGAAATTGTAGCATAACTGTTAGAGGCATAACCAACCACTTTCTCATTGAACTTCAAATCCACTCCACAAAAAGGAATTCTTGCCTGGTACTCTAAATCAGGTTAAAGGCACATGACTAGGAAGGACCCCAGGCATGAGAGAAGAGCCTACTACTGCTGTTTTGTTAAATGAACATTTTTTCAAATTGCCGTCTAAATATTTATGTGTATACCAATAGATTAGTGATGCTCTTAACCCTGGTAAGAGAAACTTCTTTTTGCAGTGAAATTAGTTAATGCAGAGACTAAACAGGTTAAAGTGCTGAGAATATGCTCAGCTATAAATGGAGCATCTATATCACATACCCCCCCCCCCACATAGCCAAAGGTTTAGAAAACATCACTGAAGACAGGGTAGGAAAAATGTAGGAGCCAGAGGACAGGGGAGGAACGCTGTGCAATGCGTTCTGGACACAACGTAGCCATTGCACTAACAAACTCACAACATCCATGGCTACCTGCCCAAGACCTGCACAGATGGGGTCCATCAACATTGCATCATTGGCTGGGGAGAACTCAGGAGGCCCCACTCTTAGTTTCAGAGTTATTGTTGGTTAATGTCTCCTGGTATAGGTAAAGTAATTTTCCTTCAGTGTTGAGGCACAGATAAGTTACCCTAGTAAAAAAACTCCTCACCCACAGTCATGTAAACAATCTTATTTCAACTCTCAGGTCTGTCAGACACAAAGATAATGAAAACAGGAGGGGAACTCACCAGCAAGAAGAAGGGTTCAAAGGGAAGGGGAGGGAAAACAAGAGGTGGCGAGGGGTAAAGATGATCAAAGTATCACATACACATGAGTGGAACTGTCAGACTAAGAATGTTTTCAAAATAGTTGTTCTTATTGAAAAACATAACATCTATGGGACATTTACTGTACATCAGGTATGTAGTAAGCGGTCTACATAATTCTATCAACTGGTCCTCAGCTCTGTGAAGTAAAGGCTATTATTATCAGCTTTTCAGAGGTGCAAATGAGAATCCAACCAGCTGGGAAATATAGGATTCATATTAGGCAGGGTTCTCCAAAAACCGGTTTCTCAAACAGGAGGTCACACAACCCCACATGGATCATGTAACTGAATGTGGGGTGTGAACAGTCTGGCAACAGTAAAGGGTTTATGAACGCTCAACAGTCAAAAATTCAAAAACCACACATATAGTAAAGCCAAGCTGTTTCTGGCAGGGCTCACCTACATTGCAAGATATAACTTCACTGCAGCTTTGATTCTGACCACGCAGAATGTGCACACCACACACTGCAGTGGACGCTGCCTGAAACAGGTCAAGCTCAAGTCAAACAGGTCAAACTTATGACTTGCTCTTCTAAGGAACATAAGAGTTTAATAATTCATCAGCATGTATCTAATTATACTATCTATAGATTATATTATGTTAAAATGTTTGCTTTTTAAAACTGCCATTTGAGTTGTTGACTTTCATTTTTTAAAAATCATTAAATGAATTTTGGCTAAAATTTCTAACAACTCCTACAATGTCCCAAAACATATCTCTGCCACTTTCTTCTACATATTTATATAAAACATGTTCTTCGCACTAATGACTATAAAATCAAGTATGAATTAATTCTGGAAAACATTGAAGATGTTCTGTGTCCTACAATATTAGATATTCTGCCAAGATTTAATTCTTTACGTAAAAATAACACATCTATCTATCTCACTAGTATGCAAATTTAATTTTATCCTTAATAATGGCACATACCAAATAATTGCTTTAAAATAAATTTCTTATGATTTGTCAGCAGTAAATGCTTAATTTAAATATCAAATAGCAAACTGATAAATATCAAATAGGTATCTATTTACCCATGTTTGCATAAAAATTTCTCAGGATAAAAAGGGTCACAAGGGACTGGGGAGATGGTTCCATTGGTAAAGTCCTTGCCATGCAAGCATGAGGACCTGAGTTTGGATCCCCAGGCCCCATGTAAAAGCTGGGCATGTTGGCTGAATGGCTGGAGTGTTGGACACATCATTGTGAGGACCCTGGTTTGATTCCCAGCACTCAGGTAGTGGTTAACAACTGTCTATATCCCCAGTTCCAGGGGACCCAATGCTCTCCTCTTACCTCCATGGGCATTGTACAACATAGGTGCACTTACATACATGCAGGCAATACACTCATACACACAACATAAAAACAATATATAAAATATTTTTTAAAAGACAAAAACATGAGCCTGTTGGGGACATTGCATATTCAAACTGTAAAACAGACAGACACAAAGCCAAGACAATAATTGGGAATCAAGAAAACAGCAGTCAAGATAGGGAAATAGCAGGGATTCTATGAATTTCTAAGGAATAGTAGGAAGCAGAAATCATTTTCATAGGAAAAGCCTTGGGAGGCAAATTTGTAGGTGGAGAATGAGACTTCTCATCCATGTGGCTCTGGGGTACACCCAAAATGAGATGCCTCAAGAATCCAAAGCCAGATAAAACACAGAATTTACAGTTTTAAATTTGAATTTCAAATAAGCAAGGAATACTTTATTAGCATAAGCATAGCCCAAGGATTGTGTAGATCTTACTTATACCATGAAACTCTTTTGTTTCTTGCTATTGGTTTCTTTGTTTTGGTTTGGTTTTTGTCTGAAATTCAAACTAAGCTGGGCATGATGGACTTAACCATTTGCTGAATCTGGGACATCTACCCTAGGCAAAACCAGTGAGTGGCCTGTGAACAACATATTAGCTTTATTTTGTGTAGTGCAGAAGAAGCATCAGTAGCCGTCTCCCATTTCAGGTGCTCCGTGGGTGGACTGAGATGCTAGTGCGGCTGTGGGATCTTGCAGTCCCAAAGTGCAGAGTGACCAAAGCCAGCACCTGGAAGATAGACTTAGTGGTGAGGTCCTGAAGTAAGCCTTCTAAGCTTTAACTCCATTTCCTGAAATCTCAAAGTTATGGCTTAATTGTAACCCCAGGGGTGGGATCAGGGGAATCCCTTCTTTGACCATTGGTCACAGGTATTTAGATATATATCTTGTCTTTGGCCAAATAGAAGGATCCAGAAACTAGCTCTACTGGAAAGCAGTGTAAGTGGTAAGAATGTGTGCAAGGATGAGGATCTGAGTTCAAATTTCTAGTACCCATGTATATAAAAAATCAGGCATGGCCATGTGCTCACCTATAAACCCAGCACTGTGTGAGGCAGAGGCAGGTGGGGTGCTGTGGCCTGCGCTGCCAGGCTGGCTCCAGGTTAGTAAGACGTCCTGTTTCAAAGGAATAAAGGACAAGACACTTAATGTCTTTTTGTCTCCATTCATGTAAGGACATATGCATATCTCTCTCTCTCTCTCTCTCTCTCTCTTTCTCTCTCTGTCTCTCTTTCTCTCTCTCTATGAGGGAGAGGAGAGAGCCAATCAAAACCTTGTCCAAAAGCCAGATGATGTAAGAAAAAAATTAGGTAGCTTCTATTTTAAAGAAAAAAAAAATCACTAACTGCCTTTAATCTCACATTGGGAGGCAGAGGCAGGTGGATCTCTATAAAACAAGTCCACCCTGATCTACTTGGTGAGTTCCAGGTGGGAGAGGCTTAGGGAGGCCCTGTCGATAAAAAAACACTGTTATGGTTTAAATATGAAGTTATTTTCCAAAAATTCATGTTAAGGTTTGATTCCCAATGTGGCAAAGGGCTGGGGTCAGTGCGGAGAATGGATCACAAGGGCACTCACTGACTTCAGCAACTGATTAATCCACTGATGAGTTCACATCTGAAGAGAGTGTTAGGAGGAGGTTGGACTTAACTAGAGGAAATGGGTCCCCAGGGTATGTTTTGGAAGAGTATATATTTGTCCTAATCTCTCTCTCTTTCTCTCTCTCTCTCTCTAACTGGCCACCATGAGATAAGCAAATCCTTTCACCATATGCTGCTCATCATGATATTCTACCTCACTGTAATGGAACCAGTGACCATGAACTGGATCCATGAGTCAAAATAACTCCTCTTCCTTTGAGCTGATTTGTCACAGTGATGAAAAATGATTAACAGCATTTATACAGTTTTCTTCTAGGTAGTGGGAACAAAATAAAACACTCCTTCTTCTTCCTCTTCCTCTTCCTCCTTCTCTTCTTCATTCTGGTGATACATCATCTGAGTACTTTAATAAGCACATACATAGATTTCTTCCAGGGACATCTTGATATCTAAGCTTCAGCGTTAAGAAAAAAATGAAACTTCCAGCCTAGGCAATTCCACCAGGAACCACGAGTGGATGTAGAAGGCTTCCAGGGCCATCTTTTTCCATTTTTACCAAGATAAGAAATGTTTGGAATTCAGGGAATCTCTGATTTCTTTATTGTTTACTTCTTTGCTCTGACATTCACTTGCCCTTCTACATGGATGTTCATAGCGTACAAAGGGGTGTGCACACACACATGTGTGCCTGTGCATGCATTTGGGATGAATGGATTCAGTTCACTATGTCTTGTAATATGGTGTCATCTTCCTTTGAGCCTCAAGTCTTTTGTCTTTCAAATATCTTAACACTAACTTCTTAGATGATTGCTTTTGATATGTCCACTTGGCTAGGTTATAACACCTGGGTTTTGATCCAACAACAGTCTAGATGTTGCTGTGGAAATATTGCTTTAAACGAGGTGAGCATTTACATGGGTAGACTGCATAAAGCAGGTCCGTAACGTGAGCCAGGTACGTCAAATGAATTGGAGGTCTTCATAAAAGAAGACTGTAATTCTCCAAGGAAGAGGGAATTCTGGAAGCAGACTGCCTTGGACTGACTCCTGCACCGCCAGCTCAGCCCTTCATTTCCAGACTGCTAGTCTACTCTGAAGTCTTCACTGCTACTTTACCTTCAGAATATCAGATTTGCCAGCCCCTAAAACTGTGTGAGCCACTCCTTGAAACAGTAAAATAAATAAATAAAATAGAAGTCTATGTTCTCCCCTTTCCTTTGCCCTCCTCCTCCTCTTCCTCCTCGCTTTTTCAGGATTATTTCAGGAAGAATATGAAGTGCACACCCACTCTGAGCCTTGACCGCAGGTGCACAGGAGCCAGTGGTCCCCGCCCCCACTCCCTTCAGCAAAGATGAATTCAATTGCAAGTATGCCTCCCTCCCCCACCCCAGCAGTCTGGAGCTGGGGTTTCTGTATCTCACTTGGGACAGAGTTTACTTGAAAAGCTCCTCTCACTAGATGTGTGAAATTTTTGCACAGCTGTAGGCTTTCAAGGAGCCTCAGTATGAGGAAAAGGAACAGCAGGCTGGATCCTAAGCTCTCCAGAAATTTCAGAAATATGAATCAAAATTCAGCTCCATGCTGAGCTGAGAACCCTGAGCAATGAAGATGGAGCAAGGTTTGGAGATGAATAGGAGTCTGTGAACAAACCTTGGTGAATGATGTCATTTCCACCCAGATGGCATGAAATGGTTTGGCTGGACTTGAAGGGGTCACCAAATCACATACACCCAGGGTGTGTTAGAATCGTGAGGTTAGCCCAAATAGTCACATTTTACTTTCTCATGCATGGTTATCAAAGTGATGCAGACCCTCAACACCATAATCCATTATCAAAAACTGAAAGCAGCTGGCTGAATTTTTAAACTTTCTACACAGAGAACTGCATCTGGTCCCAGTTTGCTGCAAAGAAATCCCCAGGAAAGACGGCCCCAGGAACAGCCTGGCTCCCCAGCTAAAGTCTCATCATGCTGCTCTCAAGGCTTCATTCATGCTAAAGAATTTGCAGTGCCTGCCCCCAGCTGGGGAGCCACCACAAGGCAAAGTCTGCAGTCCTACCAGTTCACTCCAGGCTGGAAATTAGCAAAAGCAACTCTGGTCTCAAAGAAATCTCTAGATAGATCATGTGTTTGAAGAAAAAAAATCATTTGTAATGGATAGTTTCAGAACTAATATTTCAGGATTGTGCAAAGTTGAACTATTGACTAACTTTCCATTCATTTCAGAGTCAGGACTTAGCCATAATTTATCTCTTTGATTCCACTGACCATCAGCAGTTGTGGCAATTTCTGCCTGACCATGGAGACCAGTTAAATGATGATGTCCATAACCCCCTCCTTGACTCCCTTCCAGCCAGTTTCAGCAATCTCTCCAGGTACTTCCTGTCTCCCCAGCCCCACTGTCTGGCACTTACTTCAGACAAGTCAATATGTTTAAATTATATCTGAACTCAAGGTAATTAATCATAAAGCTTTATGCTTTGTCATGTGTTTCTTTTTTTTTTTTTTTTTTAACTTCTGGTTGGCATTCCACTGAATCACAATTAAAAAAGAAAAGCTACCTGAAATGCATGGCGAATATGCCTTATCCTCTGAGGCTGGACACCTTTCTGGACAGCAACACATAAGGAGGGTCAGGACAGCATTTGGGGAAACGTTAAGTCGATCAAAGGAAAGACTCCGTGAGCTGGCTGGGACTCAGCGCACAGAAACAATCTAATTTGAATGCACAAAAATCAGGTGATGAGTTGCTTTTTTAATGCATTTTGCAAATGTGGCTGGGGTTTTGAAGCTAGCTGCATAATTATGTCATGCACTATATTGAACATGTTACTGAAAATTGGCAGGTGATTCTGGTCTCCTCCAGTTTTAATGGTGGCCTTATATCACATGACCTTAGTATTGAGTTTCCTGGTTCCTATCTGGTCCAAGCCTAGTGCCCACAGTTTATAATGAGTCCTGACTCTCCTCAAAGCATATAGGTGGTCAGGTTCCAACTCCCAGTGCAAAATTCCCCATCTAGGAAATGAGGTAGAATAACTGTCTGCTATGGTCTGTTTCTACTCACAGAGTAGTTCTGACATCAAATGCTTGGGGGAGCTGGGTACCCACATCAACCATTTCTCTAGCATTGGCTCGAATTTCACAATTTAATTCAGTTCAATTCTGCTGCCTTCTACTGGGGTCAGTGACAGATGATATGTTTAAAGGCTCAGTCCCACAAGATGGCCTCCACTGCAGAGACCACTTGCAAGACCCAGGCCTCTTGTGCGTCTGCCCAACTAACTGTAAACACAGTGGTTCTCATGACTGAACGTCTCATCGAAATCAGAAACACAGTTAACTTATTTACATTTCCCGTTTTGCTTTTTGTTTGCTTTTAAATAAAGACACAACCATGAACAGCCAGTAGAATAAATGTTCAGATGACAGAACTTCCGTGTGCTCTCCGAGCTCGCTGCTGTCTCTTCCTCCAATGTGTTCCCTGGCCCAACTTTGGGTGCTCCCTTTGTTTATACTTTCCCTGTAGCGCCCATGTGTAAACACTACTGATAAACTATTTGTTAGTGGTGATTTGTTCAGTCTCCTTTGGGATCAGGAATGGGGTTAAAAGTCCAAACCCTCTGATCACACTTTGGCTCCTCTCTCAGCCAGCCCCCATTTGGAAGCTTTGTAGGGGTCTACTAAGAGATATCTCATGAACACAATCACAGGTGGGGTTGAAAGAAGGTATTACAAATCACATAAGACAGTTTTCTCACCCCAATCATTCAGAAAATCCCAGGTTTTAGAAGTTTTCTGCCAGTAACCAGAGATGACGACCAAATAAATGTTTCTCATTGTATGACAGTTGTCACACCATTCAAGACAGTTCATGCAGGCAATGCACTCATACATATAAAATAAAAATAATAAAGAAAATATTTTAGAAACAGACCATAAATACCCCAACCTGATATCAATGCCTGTTTTGCTAGGTTCAGTATCTCTATGATTCTTGTTGACCTGAGATTGACATTCTAATGTACATAAAATAAAACAATTTGTCTAGTGTCAAAAACAGATATTTTATTATTTTCTTAATATTTTACTTATTTTTATTTTATGTGCATGAGTGTATTGCCTGCATGCAAATGCACCCATGTCATGCAGTACCCACGGAGGGTCAGAAGACAGTGTTAGATCCCCTGGAACTGGAGTTATAGATGGTTGTTAGTCGCCATGTGGGTCCTCTGCAAGGGCAGACAATGCTTTCAACTGCTGAGCCATCTCTCCCATCTCCATGCTTTGTTTTCAAGCTTACAGTTTAATTTTTTGTTCCACACCTTAGATTCACTCAGTTTTGCTTTCCAGTGTTCTCATTTGGAAGAAATGCTCTTCTTCTCTTCTCGTGTTCTTTATTTCTGTCTGATATCATGTTCTTATCTCCATCTCCTGTTCTCTGTTCTTTAGTTTAACTTTGCCTCTCCTTTATTTCCCCTTTCCCAACTTCCTTCCTTTATTTCATTCATTTACTATTTACATATTTGACCTAAGTAAGTTAAACTTCATAGATGCTCTGCATCGGTTTTGGCATTTTCTATTTGTGATAACTGGTGATATATTGATGGGCTTTGGTCAATGTTAAGAATGTGTCTATATCTTATATTGTCTGGTATGCTGCTGTTATGGAGGTTAGAGTTCTCCTCTCTGAGCAGTATTGCTGAGTAAGTTCTCAAGAGCAGGCTGCTCAATAAGATTTCCAAGTAAAACAAAAGAGAAATCAAACTAACAGAACCCAAACCTCAGCACAGAAACACAAGAAACATGGAAAACCAAGGCAACATGACTCCATCAAATGATCGCCAAGATACTGAAATAGGTAAAATTCAGAGATACCAAAATAGGTAAAATGCCCAATGAGTATTTCAGAAGTTTACTAGTTAAAGTATTGATGAGCCCACAGAGGATGCAAACAAGCAGATGAATTTCATCCAGGTCCTGGAGAGGAATGTTAGCAATCCAGATGAAAAAGTCAGTTAACTGGATGAGAAAATCTGCAACACCAGCAAAAAAGCCAGCAATGTGGAAGAAAAACAAGCGGGGAAGTGGAGGTCTTGAAAGAAAGTGAACAGAAATGTTAGAGATGAAAGACTCAAAGGATAAAATTAAAACACACCAAAAAGCATCACCAATAGACTTGATCAAGCAAGGAAAAAATACCAGAGATGGAGGACACACTAAAGAGACACTGTTCAAACATCAATAAAGGAAAACATAAATGGGTGTGACCACAATGTCCAAGAACTATAGAATAGGCTGAAGACATCACACCTACAAATTCACAGAATAGAAGAAGATGATGAGGCATGGAGAATCTATTCATAGAAATGATGGCTAAAAGTTCCCTAAGCTTGAGAACACAAGAGGCGTTTAAAATCTCAAATAGACACACCAGAGAAGAGTGTCTCAAGACTATAAAAGACCACATAACCATAAGACATCGTATGGTTAAGATGTCACTAATACAAAGTAAAGCATCAACATACAAAACAGCATCAAAAGCTGTAAGGGAAAAGGAGCAACTCACAGAAACAGACCATGAGAATACTATCAGATCGCTCATCAAATACCCTCAAAGCTAGGAGAGTTTATTTCAGGCTCTGAACTGTCAACCAAGATTGTTATATCCAGTAAAGACATCTTTTATCTTTTTGTTTTGTTTGTAAAGATTTGTTTTTATTTTCTGTGCATGAGTGTTTTACTTGCATAGATGTATGTGCACCATATGAATGCCTAGGACCGCTGAGGCCAGAAGAGAGCAACCATATGCATGGAATTGAAGTTACAGATGATTGCAAGTTGCCACATGGGTGCAGGGAATTGAACTCAAGTCCTCTGCAAAAGCAGTAAACTCTCTTAACTGCTGAAGCCATCCCTCCAGCCCCAATGTTACCTGTTTTAAATTGACAGAGAAATTAGGACATCTCAAGACAAACAGCTCATGGACACCAAGCCAGCAGACCTGCAGAAGATATGCACAGAGAAGGAGTGAAGACAGGTTCAATCATCGAAGTACAGCGAAGAATAAACTTCATGGGAGGAAAAAGTGAGCAAAGAAACAAAACCCTGGGAAGTAAGCCATTTCCAGCACACTAAACCAGCAAACACCTGGTACTAAGAGGAAAAAAAAGAGAACAACGAATCAACCAACCAGAGAAACAGCCAACAAAATTACAGGAATTAGTAAGTATATCTTAATAATAACCTTAAATGTAAATGACCAGACTAGCTGGCTGTGTCAGGGAGATCATAAAGGGTGACTTCAGTATCCTACTGACATCTTTTCTTAGGTCATCCAAATTGAAAATCAACAAAAGAACCTTACAGTTAAACTATACCATATACCAAAAATAGATATCTACAGATATAGTATACACATTCTCTTCCATGGAACATTCTCTATAATTGACACAGTCTACGCCATAAAGCAAATCTTATATATCGAAGAATAGAATAACTTCTCATATCTTATTAGAACACAGTGGAATAAAGCTAGAAATCAATAGCAAAAGAAAATACACAAATATTTGGAGACTGACTGACCAACACATTTTTGAGTGATCAGTCAGTCATTGAAGATATTGGGGACATTGTCACCCTGACCAGAGAACTATACAGCAGAAAAAGAGAATTACAGATCAATTTCCTTGATGAACATGGATTCTCAATAAAATATTTGCAAACAAAATCCAAAGACATTAAGATCATACACCATGATAAACTGGTTTATCCCAGGAGTACAAGGTACATGTCCCAGCACATGCAAGTCATTAATTGTACCACAATTCCTAAATAGACTTAAGGATAGAATTCACATGGTCATCTCAACAGATGAAAACAAGAGATTTTGATTAAGTTCAACATCCCTTCATAATCCCTGAAGAAACTAGATATAAAAGGAACATACCTCAATATAATATGGGCTTTGTATGTTATACTAAATGTATGTCATACTAAATGCAGAAAAAACTATAAGCATTTCCTCTATAATGAAACGAGACAAGAACGTCAACTCTCTCTGCTCTTATTATACAAAACTCAGTCTTAGCTAGAGCAACAAGATGAGGAGGAATGAAAAGGAATACAAATAGGAAAGGAAGAAGTCAGAGTAACTCTGTTTGCAGAGGACATGATCCTAGACCTTAAAAGCCCTAAAGACCACCAGAAAACCCTCAGACCTGATCATACACCCTCATCAAACTGGCAGAATACAAAAATCACAGCCTTTCTATATGCTTTCTCACTGAGAAAGAAATTGGGGGAAATTATCATTCACAACACTTTAAAAAGTACCCAGGAATAAACCTAAGCAAAGGGGTTAAAAAAACCTCTGCAAATGAAAAAAGAAATTGAAGACTGTAGACTATGTAATGAGCTACAGTGCTCACAGACTGAAAGAACTAACATTGTGACATGGCTATACTACCCAAAGAAATCTGAAGATTCAGTGCAATTCCATCAAAATTCTGATTACATTCTACACAGAACAAGAATAAAATCATCCTAAATTCATAGAGATGCACAAAAGACCACCAAAGCCAAAGCATTTCTGAGTAGAAAGAGCAATGCAGGAGTTATCACAGTATTGATCTCAAGTTATATTATAGAACCAGAGCAACAAAACAGACATGTTGACCAGATAACAGAATGGAGGGTCCAGAAGTGCAGAAACATAACAGCCACAGCTACCTAACTTCTGGCAAACACATCAAAAACACATACTGAAAAAATGACAAACTCTTCCGAAAATGGTGTGAGAATAGGACTCTCACACGTGGGAGAACGAGACTGTTTCATAGTTCCAAAAATCAACTGCCTAAAACCCAACTCAAACTGCACCGAAGACCATAATGTAAGACCTGAAACACTGAAACTGCAAGGAGAAAACACACATAAAACACTTCGAGACACAGACACAGGCAAAGGCTTTCTGAAAGCGACCCCAATAGCGCAATAAATAATCCCAAGAATTGACAGGTGTAAGGAAATGTGAGAACGTGGCATTGCAGAACGTGGGCAAGCATGGGGACCGTTAGGACAAGTGAGGCAAGCCGATCCGGGAACATGAACATGGCGTGACTTCCTCAGATCTTTAATCTCAGTTTTATATTTATATGGTGTATGCGGAGGTCATGAAACCACAAAAGGGGGCAAGAGAAGCAAGTAGGAGATCGTAAGGGAGTGGAGTGCAGGAAGGGCGATGGGATTCATGGAGCGGTAAAGCACAAGAGATGAACTTGGCAGAGGAAAGGAACCGGCACAGGGCAGGGTGGGCGGGGCAGGTGGAAAAGGAGAGCCGTGGGGAGGGGTGAGAAAAGGTGTTGTGCATCCATGTGTGAAGTGATACAGAAGTCATCATTTTGCATGCCACCCTTAAAATTTAATTTTAAAATGTAAAAATAAATTTTCAAATATTTAAGAATTTTACCATCATGTCAGCAAATTCTCACTGCATCTAATTTTGAAGTAAAGTTTATAGGAAACACAGCTATGTCTCTTAGTCTACCTGTTTGTTAATGCTTCTGTCGCACTCCTACGGCAGAACCGAACCGAGTGCTTACAGCAGAGCCAGTATAGCCAGGAAACCTCAACCATTTACTACCTACTGCCTTTAAAGGAAACCTGCCAGCCTCTGGTTTAACACAGCTGGGACAGCAGCTAAGCTCACAGCTGCCAGCTCTCAGCATAGATGCCAACAGAACAAACAAGCTGTGACCTACTGTTCAAACACTGACTCTCCGCAAGAAGAGGCTCCTGATGCTTCCTTATCCGACAGTAGCCTTGTTTTTCCATTATCTCTTGGACGGAGCAGGAAACGCGTTTTAAAAATTCCACCTAGAAAAAGAAGACAGTTTTTCAAAGATTATAGATTTAAAGGAGCAAAGAAGCTTTCTAGATCGAGCTGTCCAATGAAGGTCAGATTGTATCAATGTTGAGCAATACTTTAGAATTGAATTTCTAATTTCGGCTTTAATAGCCACATATTTCTAGTGGATTGTCCAGTTCTAAATCATTAATTCCTGTCTTCTCTTGGTTGGTATATCAACCACTAAAATCCTGTTTAAAGATATAAGATTTCGTATTCACAAATAAATAAGGGTCTCCAGAATATTTATAGAGAAGCATCTGAAAACATTTGCATAAATAACAGGAAATGCTTCTTAGCAGCACAGAAAGTGTAGCTTTTAATGAAACAGTGAAATCTGGAGGGCAAAGGGTTCTGTCAGAACTTAAATGTGGGCAACACTTTCAACTTCTGGGAGCCTTTGGTCCCTACGGGTGTGATCCCATCTGAACTTAAGCCTTTAACTCAATTCACAAACAAGTTCTTTCTAATTATTCATCAGCGCTAAACATTTAGATTTACTACCCACCTTTTCTTTTTTGGCTAACATCATATGTCCTCATTAAACTTTGTTTTTCTTATTAACTTAAATGTTGTTCTTCCTCGTGTGGTGTGTGTGTGTGTGTGTGTGTGTGTGTGTGTGTGTGTGTGTGTGTGTGTGTGTGTTTAATATTTAACATTGACTATCACCCTAGTAAACCACTTCAAATAATGTCTAGGTTTGAATAGACAACTCATTTCTCTTTTTCTCAACTGAGTGTGAAAGAAACAGACTGGGAACTCCTAACATACCCACTCATGACTAACTCAAAGAATATGAGGAGCGACAGTTGAGCTGCCAACTTTCTCTGTCCCAGACTCATATGTCTTTCAGATTAACAAGATATGGGCCACAGTTCTCCAGCTAGACATCTGGGCTGTACAGCTGCCACAAAGACCCCATGCGGCTGGGAGTGTCAGCTTAAATCTGAGCAAAGTCAAGGAAAGGAGAAATGGCAGGATTCTGTGTGGTACCTGAGCCTCCTACATGACCCCCTTCCCTGAACTTTTGTCAGCTCTCAAGTGATACATATATAATATACACTAGAGCCGTAGCTACGTCACAAAAAACCAGACTGCCATAGTTAGAAGTAGATGACCAAAAGTGGTCCATGTAGCATCAACGAAGTTCCATGGCTATATTCAAGTTTAAGAACAATTTTTTCTCTTTGGACTTTAAAAGCTCAGAAAGGAAAGATGACTGTGTTTGTTACACCTGATAACTCTTTCTTACGCAGGGACACTAACAAGACATACTTAGAATTCAGGGATGATGTTTCTCAAACTTATATTAACAATTTACAGCATTTTCTTTCCAAGCTGATTAGAACTTCTCAGGAGCAGGTTATGAATTTAAGTTTCAAAATAATGGGAAAATCCCATATCATCTCCATATCAACACAGAGAGGTTTTTCCCAACCACTTCAGTTAGAAATCTGAAAGACAGTGTCTATACCCATCATTCATGATCAGAGTCAGAGAGAAGCCATGGCTTTTGGACCCCTAAGACTGCTTTACTTCCACATCAGGTTGGAATTCTTGTCTTAATTTTGATGGTAACTGCAGAGTCAAAATCATCAGTCCATTCAGATTCCAAGAATAAACACGATGCTTCTGTGATGCATACGGTTTCGGACTGTGACTTTTTCTACATTTGCCACAGCAGTGCACATTTCTAGAACTATTATGGCTGGAATTCTGGGTTAAACTGATCAGTCATGGTCTCCTCTGTCCCTGTAATCAGGGTAACCAATACTCTTGTGCTTCTGCCAACTGGGCTACTGTATAGATCAACCATGGATGATAAGATTGGCTGAGTTGTGATTGGAATGGTCTTCAGTGGGCTAAGTGACCACATACAAAAGGCCTTGCAAGTTTTATCAGGCCAGGGATTCCTGTGGAATCTCAAGTGTTTGCAAGCTGAGGGTGGTCTTCCTGGACTCCCACAAGGGATCCTTCAGCAAGGCAACTATGGTAAAAGAAAGAGTACTGGAATCCACAAGTCTCAACCTCTTGTATCTCAGATTTTTTATTTGTAAAACAGGTATCTAAAAAGGTACTTTATGTATAGCTTTAGGAATCAAAAGAAATAATATAAATATATCCACAAAGTAATGAGCAATTAAAAAGTGTCAACTATAAAATTTAAAAGTGCTTTCATTTTCTTGAAAGAACTAAATGATGTTGACCAAAAAATAATACCTGAGGCTGGAAGGATGGCTCGTTGGTTAAGAGCAAGGCCTGTTCTTGCAGAGGATGCTGACTCAATTCCCAGCATCCACATGGCAGCTAACAATCATCCTTAACTCCATTTCCAGGGGAATACAACACCCTCTTCTGATTTCTGCAGGCATTGCATGACACAAATTTACTTACATTCATGCAGGCAATACACTCATACACATAAAATAAAAATAACAATAAAAAAATAATACCCAATCCAAATGTTTGTTTTTCTCTTAACTTCTGAGTCATCTCTCCAGCTCCTTATTCCAAATGTTTTTAATACCTCTGTTCTTTGGGAGTGTAATTTCCTATTTTTAACCATGTCTAAAGCCATACAATCAACTTCATATTAGGTGATCCATCTTAAAGAATGTATTGAAAGGCAGTCTTAATCATGAAGGCAGGGAATAGGCTTTTCTTGCTGCTGTTGAAGTAACTCCATTTTTTCACAAAGGATCAGTGATGTCACATTTACTTTAGAAATTAACCTGCAGCTAACAGGCGAAATCTCCAGATGAGCACTCAGCTTGCAATCCATTGTATCGTTACAGTCAGCATCTGGTTCACTTGCCCCTGTATTATGGGTTGAATTGTCTAAGCCTCTTAAATTTGTAAACTGAAGCTCTACTCCCCAGTACCTCAGAACATGAACTTATTTGGAGGCACTGTGTTTGTACAGGTTCTCAATTTAAAGCAAAGTCACTAGGGTGGACTCATCCACTATGATTGGCATCCTTGTAAACAGATGAGATTTGGAGGCAGGCACAGAGGAAGAACCTGTCGGAAGACGAAGGTAGAGATGTAGGTGATGCATGCAAGACTGTCAGCAAACCACCGGAACCTGAGAAGGGGCATCCCCAGAAGGAAGCAAGCCTGTGGACATCTTGATCTTAGACTTCTATCCTCCAGGAGTGAAGAGAATAAATCTGTCCTTTTGGCTACTTGGTTTGCAATGCTTTGTTACAACAGCCCTTACAAATACAGGAAAGCAAGGCAAAACAAAACGTAGAAGGCCTAGCCGCTAGCAGAGCACCGTGTCCTCCCACAGAGAGGGAAAGGAGGCAAAGCAAAGAACAGATATTCCTCAGTGTCATCACTCTGCACCAAAGGTTTGACACTGACATTTCATCCTGTTAAAGCCCCGTGAAGCAGCTATCACCACCATTTTACACATGAAGAAACTAAAGCTCAGGGAATTTAAGTAACTTTTCCTAGATGTTGCAATAGGAAACCTGATCTGGTCCTCAAAACCCATGCTTTCCTGACTTCCTCTCAGGCCACCTGGGCTTACGACGGCATCTCACACCATCTCCTGACATTGCAGAGTTTCTAGAGCCTTGTATGGGTTCTGGATGAAGTTCTTATCCTTATATTCACACTACCTGAAAGCCAGACCAAGACATAAAAGAAAAGGCAGTACCTATATTTTACAGCCTTTGGTTTTGAGCCTTTTCTACTCCACTAAATTGTAATCCTAACTTCTCTCTTGAAGAAAGAAAGATTCAGTAGTTTCTAGGTTCCTCAGAGTTGGAGATACAGAACGTGAGTTGTCACCGTGATGGGAGAATGTCTAAGCCATGTGATAAGAGTCACTTCAGTTTCTGATAGGCCAGAGTGGCATCATAACATCGGGTGATCGTGTACGTGAAGTGCAGCGTGTGTCAGAAATCACCATCTCCTTACAGAATTCAAGCACGTTCTGTGCCAACCATCCAGAGCAGCATGTGCTGTTCCTGTCCTCTGTGTCTGAGAGCTGGAAGAGCTGCACTTATTGGCTTTGTTTCTCATATACACAAGAGTGACTGTGGAGACTCGGCAGTTGATGGGGCAAATGTAAAGCATGACAACTCTTCTCTACCATTGGCAATTTTTACAGCTTAGATTGCAGGGTGGACATATATTGTTTTTAGAAAGAAAAACTAAGAGAAATAAAATAGGTGTCTGTCCTGAACTCCAGCTTTAACTTTCGAAGTGTTCCACTGCTGCTGTGTAGACCATGAGACAGGGGGATAAACTGGTTAAGAATTGTGGACTTTGGGGTCAAAACTTGATTCAAATCCAGCTCTTTTGCATTGTCTTCAGGAGAAAAATAAAACACATATTCTCATCAAATATAATTGCTTTCACCTTAAAAATGCTTGGGGTACCCAAGAAGGGTTCTTTATTCAACTCTGTAAGACTAGCAACAAGACTAATCTGAATGGCATGGTCTATGAAAGCGGCAGGACATGCAATAATGCTCAAAACAACAGCTCCTACGACGATGAGGTCACAGGCTGCTACTTGGTCTCCTCCTGGGTCCGAGCATGGTGGAAGGCCATCCTCCCTGCACAGTGTACTCTGACTGTAACTGAGGCTACCCATTCCTTGCTGACCTAAGCCACACTCACTATTGTATACTACATTTGAGGCACAATGGTAAATGAATTCAGGCGTCTATAATCTTTGCTCTGTAGAAGTTGTAGAGCAGTGCTTATTATGCAAGTTGGAACCTGTGTTAGATTTCCATTGCTCTAACAAATAACTGAGCTAAATCAACTAACGGAAGAAAGATTTATTCTGGCTCACTGGTCAGCAGCTTTTAGTTTCTGGTTGCTTTGCCCTATTGCCTTTGGATTTGTGGCCAGAGGAAACAGTTCACCTCATAGCATCTAGGCAACAAAAAGAAAAAGAGGCCAAAGTCCCAATATCTCCTTCAAGCCACAACCTCAATGGCCCCGTTCCACTAGGCCATACCACCTAAAGTCTACATCACCTCCTGATAGCACTCCAGGCTGGTGAACAAGTCTTTAACACATGGATCCTTGGGAGACACTTCTCTGAACTGTAGTAGAACCCCATTAAGATGAACTGCAATGTACAAGCTGAAGGTAGACCGGCCTGTATAGCACAACCAGCAGCTGCAGTCTGCCCTTGACTAGGTCAAGTCATTCAGAAATGCTTCCTCCCTGTGGACCCTGTAATCTCTTGCCAATCTAGAAGGAGGAGAGGCAATCATCAGCCCTTTCAAGGGTGTTTTCAGAGGTTTTAATACAAAAGTCTGAGCTCCCACAGCCCAAATAAGGTAGGCTCGGCCACTCAACCTAATAGAATATTTAAAAACAAAAATAATGGTGAAAATTAGAAAAGGGAGATTTATTCAATACTCCCACAGTGGGAAGAAGAAAAATAAAGAGACCCAGTGACCTCTAGGTCCATCTTAGGGATAGCACCGCATTTGGCTCAAATAGAGGATAAGCAGGTGCAGAATCAAGCCATCGTGCTCCAGGTGTGTCTTGCCTGTCACTGTCCCACTATCAGCTCAGCTGCGGTTCTGCTGCTGATAACTGTTAAATTGTTCATCTGTTCATCGCAGAGGTAGCGTTGCCTTCATGGATAATCATCTCCAACTGACTGGCTGGGGGCTGGGCTGGGAGGAGGACACCTGTCCTACATAGGTTTCTCTCCTCTTGAAATCCAAGGTGACTCCAGAGTAAAGAATAAGGGTGATAACTTCTCTGTGCCTTCAGCCAAAGTATAGGCTCAAAATGAAGGCACGAGTGCCAGCTTTCCTCCAGCTTTTAGTTGACTTGTGGGCCCAAATGAGGATTCGATGCTTTCCAGCCAAAACAGCTTCTAAGCACTCATTTCTGAAGCAAGATGCTGGCAAAGTTGGACAGTGGAGTTCATATCTCAGAACTAGAGAGGCTTGGTGGCACTCTCCCTTGCCTAAGTAATTGAAACCTTCAAGCTCACCCTTACACATGCTTCCAGTCATGAGTAGATGTTTCTAACCCCACTACACAAGGCCTTGTCCAGGGTCCCTAACGCTTCAGTCTAGACTGCAGACTGCCTCCCTGGGCAGGTGCCCCCACACAGAGGGAAGGAGGTATCTACCACACACTCTGTGATGTGGCACCACTCAGAGATCCAGCAACAGAAAGAAAGCAGTGACCACACAAATGGAATGGAATGACGGTTTCTAAACTGTAGTGGGTGAAAAAGACTTCAGTGATCGCTTATTTGAAATATAAGTTTTCTTACCTGCTTATGACATATCTGGCCCTGTGCTAGGGACTGAAAACAAAGGCAAGCAAAATGACGTGTCCTGCATCCCAGGAGACTATCAGAAGTAAGGTGAACACATACAGTGTGAGGAAAGGAAAAAGTGACTTGTGTTATTTGTTTTGATTTTCCAAGTAGAGGCTGCTGAGTGGTATTCAGAGTAAGAACCCAATAAATGTACAAATAGATGGTGGGAAGTTACTCATATATATTGAATGTTTGCTAGGCACCAGGCTTTATTCTAAGTACATGAATATATTAATTCACTCACGTAATATATTTAATGAATTAGTACACATAGTTAAATATATTTGAATCATTCACTTAGGAAATAAAAACAGTAGATGAATGATGTGCACTTACCCCAAAGTAGCCGGTAAGTATTTGAACCTGTACAGGAATGGAAAAGAATCAGCAAGAACTCAGATGAGCTTTGGCTTAGGCCTGGAGGCCTACACAGACATGGGAAGAACATGGAGTTTGCAGCTGCCCTGTGAAGCTGAGCTCAAGTCCTGACTCCCCCTCACAGTGTCCACCTCAAAGGGCTACCGTGAGGTTACAGCAGGTGTCATATGAGGAAGTGCTCTAGCCTGGGAGACACCCTCACAAGAGGCACGGTGGAGAGCCAGCAGAGCTCAGTGGGAAGCTAACTCGGACTCATAATCCCTCATTCTAATCCGGGATCCATTAACCAGCTGAACTATGTAAACAAAGGGATTAATTGTGATGTTGGGTGAAGATGCCTCAGTGCAGAGCTACTATTGTGGAATGGGACGGAAGAGCAAACTCTTGGGAATGAGTCACCAAAAGCTTTCTAAGAGTCTCTGGATCATCTGCTGAACTACTTCAAGTGAAGCACATACTCCCAGGCCCCTCCCCTTGTGGGAGCCCAAGACTACTCCACAGGGTGTGGGAATCATGCAGCTGACTGATCACTTAGGGGTGGACAGAAACAAGTCACACCTGTGCTTGGGTTCCTGGAGTCACCTATAGCTGAGAGCAGGATTGATTCCTCACAAGCACAAGCGAGGGCAGGTGGGATAGTCCTTTCTCCTTCTCAGAACAGTGTGGCTGGCTGTAGGACTAGGGAGAGCTTGGGGGATCCTCTAGAAGAACCAACTAGCAGTTTCACAATAATGCCGAAACTGAGAGACAAAATTAGCAAAATGGTCCAGCTTGGTCGGTGCGGATGTAGGGAGTGTGGGCTCAGGGAGATGAAGGCTCAGATGGACAGCATTCTGTCACTTTGGAGTAAGCCCTTACTTTCTTGTCCTTGGCTTACTGAAAAATGAGACAGGTTTCATGTATATTATTTCCATTTTGTTTAAAGTAATCAATAAACCCTCATATGCACTGCATGAGTTAGTTAAGTGTGCTGGCCCTTGACTTTGAGAGCTTGTATGTTCCAAGGGAACTGGGGTGCAACTGTGTTTGGGTTTGAAATCAACTCATTAAGACCCTGGTTCAGGAAGAGTTAATTGATATCAAGAACAATCCTTTTAGACACTAAGCTGCTTTTGAAACCAGACTTGATAACACAAGAATTTTAAGTTCAGAGTTTTTAAACTCTAAACCTGCTCGGCCTTTGCAGTAAACAACAACAAGAACAAAAAGTGCCACTTTAAAAATGTAAATCTACACAAGTAGTCTGTGATTTTGATCCACACATCTAGATTTATGATTCCTTAGGGTAAATGTCAGTGAACTTATAACAAACTAGGAAATATGTGTAGCAAGTGATTTACAATAGAAAATCATGATAGGGCCATTTCAGGGAGTTTTAGAAAGCTGTTTTTCTTCATTATTTTTCTCTACCTTTGAACCCAGGTCTTAGAGTCCCAGTCAAGTAGGGACACATGAGAACCAAGCACTTGTGGCCAGTGTCACGAACTAGCTGAGGCTGGCTCACAAGCTGTGCAAGCTGAAATTAAAACCCAGAGAACTGCAGAAGCTCCGAGGCAGTATGGCCGCCCCTTGCTCCTTTGTCACTGCCCAGGCGCACCTTACTATGCATTTTATCTGATCAACTGACATTTTAAAGAGAGGAGACCTCATCAAAACAATGCGGTGACAATTTTGTCTCCTGCGGCCTTCATAAAAACATAGCTTTGTATTTGGTCCCCACCCAGGTCAAGATATTTCACTGATTTGCTAGTCATTAAAAAGATATTTTTATACCCAGCCTGTAGTACTATGCTCTTCAATGATGACGATAGTTCCTAATAGGATTCCAGATATAGAGCTGAAGGCTATGAACCTGAACTGCAATTATAATTGCAAGGCTTAAATAATCCCACAAAAGTAGTACCACATAGTTAAACTGCTTGTGGTCTTTGGTCTTGTTCCAGATCTCCTAAAGATCTTCACAGGTTTGCAGGTGGAAAGTTGCTTTCCCTCTACTGTCATCATTCTAATTGGGAGGTGCAGAGATAAAGGGGGCATGATATTGTGTAGTTGAGAGGTCAGACCCCAGTGGGGGCATTTCTAATGGGCTTGAGTCACCTGCTGAGTAAAACACTCTGTGAGGGGCTGGACTCTACCTGTTTGCTTTGTACTCCTAAAACTCCGAGGAGGTGAGAGAAGAAATAACTTTGCTCTGAATTTTTGCAAGAAGCAGAGGGATGACTCACACACCGCACCAGGCACCAGAGTCCCCTGTAGGACTCCTTCCGATTCACAGTGTCAAACCCCACGCTTGGAGTTTCTGATTCAGGAGAACTGGGATGATCTGAGAATTTTCCCTCCTAAAAATTCCCAGCTTGCAATGGTCCAATGACTGCATTTACATATTTACATACTCATGAGGAAAGCACATGGTTTCTGTTGCCTAGGACACAGTTACATTGTGACCCACAGGATTTTAAATGTTAGGCCCCATTAGATGTCATTCAAGGTGGGCTAGTCTGTCCAAAGCTGAAGTTAGAGTGTGTTGAAAGACAGCAACCCATTAGATGAAGCTCTGCCTTGATGGAGAGTTCCTTGCTTAGACAGAGTGGCCTGTCAGCTCATCTGGAAATGAAAGACATCAGTCGTGAAATTCAGTAGTGGTGGGTGCAGGAGATGGGGAGAGGTCTCCTCTCATTACAGAGTACAAAAACAAAAAAAATGCAGTAATAGTTGAAAATGGTTCAAGGTTTTTCCTGTGACCATGAATTTCATCCTCAGCTCTTATTTATGTATACCTCAGTCACTTAACTTTTACAAATAGATCCAAAATGGGATGTTCAAACTGAGTTTCAGTTGTCTTCACATACAAACAGGCAAAGTTTTACTTAAAACTCATAGGACAGCAATAGATGTGTGGAAATTGCTGGATGTTTTCTTGGAAAAAAAAATTGGCTTTTAACCCCAGCTCTCAGGAGACAGAGACAGGAGGGTCTCTGTGAGAACAAAGCCAGCCTGGACTATACAGTGAGTTCTAGGTCACCTCAGCCAAATGAATGAGTTCAGGGTTCAGGAAAAGAGCTTGTCTCAAAAAGTAAAGTGTAGATCTGGTGGTACACCCAGGAGGCAGAGGCAGGGAATTCTCTGTGAGATCAAGGCCAGCCTGGTCTACATAGCGAGTTCTAGGCCAGCTGGAGACCTTGTCTCCAAAAATCAGAAAAGAAAGAGAAAGAAAGAAAGAAGGAAGGAAGGAAGGAAGGAAGGAAGGAAGGAAGGAAGGAAGGAAGGAAGGAAGGAAGGAGAAAGAAAGAAAGAAAGAAAGAAAGAAAGAAAGAAAGAAAGAAAGAAAAGAAAGAGTAGAGCAATCAAGGAAGACACCTAAAGTCTCCTACCTCTGGTCTCTACACATATACACATAAGAATGCACATACACATACACCACACTCACACATGCACACATTTTTTTAAATGTTTAAAGATGGCAATATAAGCCAAAGATACTGTCAGAACATCATTCAGCTTCTGATACCATGAAACCTCTGCCCAGGCAGTTTTCTATGGGCCTTCTGCTGATTTCATGAAGTTTACAGTGAGGAATCTTAGGGAAGGGTTTGAGGTGATACTGTCAGTCCTGATCACTCTCCCTCAGTAATTATTCCTGTTTTTGTCTCAAGGAAGATGAGAACATGGGCTAAAGCTGGTGGACAGAGAAAGCCAAACTCCACCAATCTATAAAACAGAAAATGTGGAGTATTGTTTAAAGATTTCAAAAGGACATTACAATGTTAACTTACAATCTCTTAAGAGATTAGCATCAGCCTCAAATAAAGGAAGAAAATGTAACTGATTGTTTGGGACTTGTTTTCTTGTAATATGAATGAAATATTCTAGCATTTTCAAATAAAGGAAAACTACTGGGGGACATGTAAAGGAGATAGATGGAGCTGGTTGGTGATGGTAATGATATTAGACATTTGCTCAGGACAGACTTCAGCCTTCACAACAGCTCCTTTAGGAAGCACAGGCCTGGAGAGATCCTGTAACAAGTCCGAGGTCACCCCATATGTCCTTGATAGGTGTTTGAGCTGACCACCAGTGTCTTATTCTAAATAAAGCCCAAGAACTTGTGGATGAAATAGGCTTGTGTTGTCACAAAGTTTGAGTTTAGGGAGATAGACAATACGCCAGGAATGCACACCAGTTACACAGGCCAATATGAAGGAGCAAGGTGCATAGAGCTTTGGGAGAAAGGCACAGGGTGGGGCTCATTTGGATTATTTGTCAGAGCAAACTGCAGAAGACTTGAATTAAAAGGAGCCAGATGCAAATATCTAGGAATGGAGTGGTGCAGAGCGTCTACCCATGGGAGTCCAAGATAGGAGTGAGCACCCTGTGTTCAAGGGGTTGGGAAGCAGGCGGGAGAGACAAAGAGGGACCACAGCCAAGAGTGAGCACCCGAAGTACAAGAGAAAGCTGCGGAGGGTTGTGGGCAGGGGATGCTATGATGGAGTTGACTCCTTCCTACTGATACTCTAGAGGCTAATGGATAAACAGACTATGTGCATTCATTAAATAGAATATGTTACAGTGGCAGAAAAGAGCCATGTCTATATTTCTATGGATAAAACCCAAGAACAATATGTTAGAGTTCTCTAGAGGACCAGAACCAGCAAAATACATATATATATATATATATATATATATATATATATATATATATATGAAGGGATTTATCGGACTGACTTACAGATCAGAGCCTGGACACACTGAAGAGGTCGAGGACATGGCAGCTACTTATTCAAGATGAAGATCCCAGGAGAACCAATGGTATCAAGCCCACACTGGAAGCCTGAGGAGGCTGGAGTCCATCAGCTGATGATGACAAACATGCACACCTGCACAAGAAAAGGCCCACCCGTGCTCAGGGGCCTTCATCCAGCCTCTTTACAATCCTGCCTGTCGGAAGATATTGCCCACATTCCAGACCAGTCACTCCTCCCTCACCCATCATTGCCCCACATCTTCTGGAAATAATAATTGCCCGTCCTCTCTGGAAACAACCTGCAGACATACAGAAGTGTGTTTCACCAGTCTTAGACATCTCTTAGTCTAGTTGACAACCAAAGCCAACCATTACACATGATGTAGATTAGAAGTCCAAGCTCCACAAGAGCATAGACAGTCTCTGTCCTTTAAAGTTCAAAAGCAGATTCAACTAAACTGTACAATTTGGAGTCACTATAATCTCTTTTTAAAAAGACATCTTTCCTGAATACATCCATGCATACAAGTGCACAAAATCAAGGTGACAACTCAGAACGTTAGAGAGCGTGCGCTCCCAGAAGAAGGGGCTAGAAAAGGAGGGCAGAGAGGGGAGGCCTTTGAGCCTCATTAGAACTTTCCATTTTCTTTTCAATGCCCACGTTAGTTTTCCTGTGGTGGCCGTAACAAATCTCTGTACCTCACTGTCTTGAAACAACAGCTGTTCTCTCACCATTCTGGAGCCTGAGAGTCTGACATCAGTTTCATGGACTGAGAGCGAGGTGTTGGTGAGGCTGCGTGTCCGAGAACTGGTTCCTCGCCTCTTCCAGTTCTTACGGCTCCCACCATGCTCGGCTGCCCCAACACTCTGCTCTCTCTGGGCTCACATTGTGCGTGTGCGCTCTCTCTCTCTCTCTCTCTCTCTCATTCCTTTGCCTCTATAAGAACATACTCATGACATGTTAGGCCACCCAGACAATCTTGGATCTATCTTCTCCCCAACACAAGATCATAATCATATCTGCGAAATAAGGTTTATTTATTGGTCCAAGTTTAGAACAGGGCTAACTTAACTCCATTTAAGTTCATTAAAGAGAACACCACGTTGTTGATGGATGGATGAGGGCAGTGCCCCACTGCAGACCAGACTGACCCAATGCCAGGTGGGGTCACAGCAGCACAGAAGTGCCCTTTGGCCCGCACAGCTTCCCATGCCATGCAGAAGAGTCGCCTTCGTCTTCACCTGGCTGCTGGGTCTGCCAGGAGGTGCCATGTGCTGAGTCAGACAATGGGAGCGAGAGACAGCTTAGAAGAAAAGGAGGAACTTCCGCTCCATCACCCTTACACCAAATATATTTTCATCCTTTGCAAAAATGACCAAGATCAGAGAGGAGAGCTCTCCTTTTGTCCTACATTTATTTATTTACGTATTTACTACTTTGTGTGTGTGTGCCACAGTGCACATGTAAGGGTCAGAGGACGACTTACAGAAGCCTCTTCTCTCCTTTCACCTTATGGGTTTCAGGGTTTGAGCTCACGTTGCCAGGCTTGGTGGCAAGTGTTTACCCACTGAGTCATCTCACTGGCTCAAGGTCTTTATATATGTTTTATTATTTTACATCATTTAGAGTTTTGATACTTGAATCACTTCTCGTTCCGAGCTGTCGATGTCTGCGATCACAATGTCAGGTTGATGGTTTTCAGAGCACCTGGAAAACGATGATTTGAGTGACACCAAGTGGGGTTTGAGGGTTGGATGGAACCAGAAGCTTGGGCTCCTGATTATTGCCACTTGCTTTCTTCCTGCCAACCGAAGATCCTATGTTACAGCTTCCATCTGTGCACAAAATTATACAAAAGTCATACTGTATACACCTGTTCTGATTTGAATGAGACATGGTCCCCATGGCCTTATGTGTTTGAACACTTGATCCCCAGCTGGTGGTGCTGTTTAGAGAGATTGTGGGACCACGCATAGGTAAGGCCTCACTGGTGGAGATGGTCCTGCTTCCAGGGCTGCTAGTAGCTGGAGCATCAAGCATGGAGTGGATAGTTTGCATATATTTACTGGATGGATGGATGGATGGATGGATGGATGGATGGATGGATGGTGAATGAAGCGGTAGAGAAACAAATATCTTGAGGGTAATTAGAACTGACCAAAGTTCAACTTCTCACCATCTCGAGCACAGGTCTCATCAAGTACTTATTTATAAAAGGCCATGAGCTGGAGCAGGTGAAGAGATGGTCTGCTCAGCACGCTGATTTCTTGTTGACCAGATCTGGTTAGTGAGGGCTGTTCTGTGGAATGTAGGACCCTACTCTGACATTTATGCAGACAAGGCTTAACCTACATCAGGTTCATGCATTGCCCTCTCCTGTATTTCTGGACAGGGCGGAGTGTGTGCCTGCGGTGACTAAGCCACTAGACTCTTCTTAGTGAAGGAAGAGGAAGCAGATTACCACACCCACCAGGCCTCTCCTTAGCCCAGAGCAGAAGCTTCATCCAAGCCTGCCCTGATTTGGGCAGGACCCCAATAAGTGAAGAGGTCATACCCAACCTGGAGAGTCACCTCCAAGTGATGGACATCTCAGTCATGCCAAACATCGGATGGGGGCTTGGAAATTAAGTAAAATAATAAAGCTCACTCCCAGACATGCAAACCTGGCATTGCAGTGCAAAAAGGTGATTGATTACTCACTGCATCTGGCTCTGTAGTGCCCCTGCGACATCTAACTCTTTGTAGATAATTCATTTTTCCAAACTCAGTGGTTTCTTCAGTCTACATAGTCATAAAATATAATCATGGCAGAATGACAGGTGCCTGTGATTTTCAGGTCTCACACGTTCCCTTTCCAGCAGTTATTTTTTCCCCTGATTCATGAACCATGTTCTCAGCCAGGCAAGGCATACATACCTGCAATTCTAGAACTTGGGAGGCAGAGGCAGGAAAATTAGGTCCATCCTGGGCTACTTAGCAAGTTCAGGCCAGCCTGAGGTACACAGTAAGTTCCTGTCTCAGAGGCCTCAGGTCTCAATTATTAGGCTTCATTTCTTTTAGAATTAGCTTCAAAACCTAAATACCCAAAAGTGACAAAGTTAAAAAAGAGGAGAAGGTGGTTGAAAAAAGCATTAGTCACAGGGCTCTGTTTGTTGAGGGCAAAAGTTGGGCACCCGAGAAAGGCTGGAAGTGGGAGGCCAGGTGCTACTGCCGGACTGGAAACTGGGCTGCACAGAGGCCCCTATGCAAACTACACAAAGCCCTGCCTTGGGTGGCTGAGAAGTTGCCTTTGTCAGCCCCATTGCTGCCTGAAGATAGGCCTGAACTGATATTTTGTGTGGAGATTCTCATTGTCAGAGGGGAGAAGGACCCACTGACCCCAGTCATCTCGTGGTCATCACATGATAATGGGCTGGGACAGATGCTACTCACAAATTCTACCCAAATAATTCAGAGACATTGGAACGCACTAAATTAATCGTGCTATATAGTGTTCTGTGTACATTTTTTTGTATTCCTGATGTCTCCGGAATAAAATGTGGCAAACTTACCAATGGAAATACTTCCTCCTCAAATCTTGGTCCAGGTCACACACTGGTTCAGTTGGTATTGACCACAAATATTAAAACCAGAAACAGCAAACTAATCCTTGAACCAATCCCCAAACAAATGGGCACTCAGCTCAGTGTATAAATGTTCAGGTAACAGACAACCACCCATTTTTTCTCTCTAAAGTCAACTTGAATTCTGTGAGTCAGCAATTAAAGAGTCAAAAGAGAGAGCAATTCCACTGGTCCAAGAAAGGCTAATCTAACTCAAGGTTATTTTTTCTTCTTAGCCCCTAAAAGAGATACAGTGTGATGATGTAAATATAAGATCTACAGATATACAACATTTACATTTCAAGTAAAAGCCTAGGCACAGTTTAAAGAACTAAATAGAATATAGTAAAAAAAAAAAAAAAATCGCAAAACCAAAAAGAGCTCTCTGAGTCACTTGTCCATTTTAGTGGCACAGGAGATACCCTACATGTTCTCAGCATGTGGAAGCCACCAAGCACTCCTACACAACCTTTATTTCACAGTTTCAACTACTAAAAGAACTTTATTCATCACCCCAAATAAAAAACTAGTAGGCACATTTTAAGTATGCTGCCACCAAGTGGCAATCCTGTTACAGTCCCGGATCCCAATTCAGAGCTCTGGCTTCCTTGCCACTCAGTAGATCCCACCCATCATCTTGGTTTTACCGACTTCTTAGTCCTGTTTACCCATTTGACACCAAAACAGCAACAGGAACAGTCTCTGAATCATATATTTCCTTGTCCTACAGTAAAAATTCCTTAAGAATAAAAATTCTTAGAAACAGAATTGCCTTCTCTATGTATAAGACATAAATATTTATATTTAATGACCTCAACAGTGATGGTTTCATCATTAGATCAACTTCAAGTTGGTTAGTAAGGAACAAATAAGCCCCTTTCCACTGGTTTTCAGCTGTTTTGAATTGCCTTGTCAGAACTGCTAAGCCTGCCAATAGTTTCTTCAAAAGCTTCCAAGCTCCCTCAGATTCAAGTAGCTTTCTGGGCTGTGCTACCATTCCCAAATTCCCTTACTGTCTCCACCAGATATTCCAGGCACCTTATTCAAGCTGGAGGAAATTCCAGTGCTCAGTGTTTCTTCTTCCTTGCTATTCATGAACATCGGAGAGGATCGAACCTCCTCTTTAGACTGCTCTTCGAGAACAGCAAGGAGAAGCCTCCTTTTCTAGATCTTTAATTCTAGATCTCTTCAATCACAATCACCTACTTTTCTAGTAATCACCCTTTGCCTCAGCCTTTCCAAGCCCGGATCAGTATTGCCAATAGAGCATCTGGCAGAATTTGAGCTAATGTCTACATGATTTTAACCAGCTACAGAAAGTGCTTGACCACCCTTGGAAGATGCTTGGATCTCAGCTTTGTAAAACTTAATCTTCAGAATCATTTTATGGAGGCCTCTATATCCCTGACATGAAGTAAGTACCTTCAGCATGCAAGTTTTTCACTTACAATATTATTTCATGATGAGGAGTTTTAAAAGCTTGTGTGGAATATTTTATAGGCCCTCCAGCTCAAAACAACTACATGAAAAGAAGCATGAATGATTTAAAAAGTATAATTTGTAAGTGTCACCAGAAGTTCCAGTCTTCTAATAGAAAATGCTTCTGTTCTCTTCTTTTGCTTTCTGCCCCCTCTCTCTGCTCCTCCCTCTCCTCCAACCTCTCCTTCCCCTTCCTCTGTCTCACCCACTCTCGGTCCTCAGCTTGGCCCAGACTTTTCTGCAGAACTCAGCACTCAGCCTCCTTCCAGACACACTCCCAGGATACAAAGCAGATCACACTTAGCATCTCCGTGGTAGCTTTCTGTCACTTTATAAAGTCAACTTAGAGAAAGAAAGGTTTTACTTGGGCTCATGTTTCAGAGGTTTTTGTCCATGGACATTGGTTCCATTGTCTTTGGCATGTGGTGGCTTGGTACATCATGGTGTAAAATTTCTGCCTGTTGCGAGCAGTTCTAACCAGCCCCATTAACAGTCCTGCTTCATGAGAAAACATGTATATGTGACAGAGTATCACTTTGAGAAGAATAAAGTTTGACACATCCCACATGTTTAAAGTATGTATGTATTTGGTATATTTACTCTCTTTGCCTCATTGCTGTTGCTAAAATGCCTTCCCTAGGGGAGAGGTAAACACTATTTACCCCTCCTCCTAAGGTCCCAATGATGAACAAGATATGATTACATAAGGTTCACTCTGGGGAGCAAATGAGTTTGTTAGGGTTACTTACAGAGCACTGGGTGAGGGGTCACAGCAGGACTGTAGGTGACCTTAAAGCAGCCACACCTTGCATGGGTGATGACTCCCCCTTGGCTGTAGATGGAGCCCTTCCCCTAGTCCTTTCCCATCTACATTCTGTAGTCCCTCCCTGAGGCCATAGGCAGTTAGGGCAAAATTATGTAGAACTGGTTGGGAGGCACTGCTAAATCCTCCGGTGAGTGCCCCATGACCTCCTACCGCTCCTTCTATGAGGGAGTGTCACGAGTCAAAAAGCCCAGATGGGATGATCTTTTATAAGTAGGCATAGCTGAACTTATGGGGATGGTGGCAGCTTGGCTCAGAGGCTAATCCTGTAAAACAAAATCCTTGCTGTTTCCATGTATCTAGCCATCCAGATTACTTCTGACAAAAACTCAGCTTCTCAGGAGATTTCTGCCTATAAAATTAGGGGACTTAACTAATCGAACCATCAAGCATCTTCCAGCTTAAAATTAGCAGATGCCATCCTTTACAAAGAAATTTAAATACTATCTAGCTAAGAATAACAGTATAGGCAGAACCAAAACACTCTGTGTACAGTATGTCACTTGTCCCCCACAACATTATTAGGCATGTCCTTTTGTGACTCAGGAAGCTGAGGCCCAGGGAGACTAAAGAACTAACTCAAGATTATCCAGCTTTCAAGTGACAGAGACATGATATGAGTTCAGGTGGGCTTTCCATGGGCATAATCATCTACGAGGAGTAACTCTGCAAAGGTAGACTCATGGTCACATTCTTGTAGGGGACTCAGAGTCACCTCCAGGAAAAGCCATCAGGTCATTCAGCAGGTTCTTACTGCTTAGAGACCACTATGTCCGTATATAAATTTATATCCAAACAGAAATATTAGAGGAAATGAAATTGCTTTAACAGATATATCAGCTGTCTGCCTGCTTGAAAGGAAATTAACACATTATAATAGAAATGGCATAAATGTTATTATCATAATATTAAGCATAAAAGTGGCCATTAAAATATTTACATTTTTATTTTCAGAAGTTCATTTTTGTGATTTCATTTCTCTTCACTTGTATTTTATTGTCTTATAAAATATATTATTCTGCTGGGTGTCGTGGTACACACTTTTAATCTCAGTACTCAGGAGGCAGGTGGATCCCTGTGAAATTGATGGCAGCCTGGTTTACACATCAAGTTCTAGACCTGCTGGAGCTACAGGGAAACCTTGTCTCACAAAAACAAACAACTAAGCAAACACACAGATCCATCTAATTATAATTATGTTTTATATATAAAATTCTGTATTCTGCTGCTGGCTTCAAAGCTCTGGAGATATTTAAGGTCTGAGTCTGTTATCTGCTACTCTGCTGACTTGCTAGTGATATATCTTGTTTCTTCATATAAATATGATTATTATCAAAGAATTTTTAAACTATGAAGAACTAATTACTCTCAGAACCTTACTAATGAAAGATCTTTATGCCCAGTAGGAAAACAGAGTCTACAAATAATAATCTTTGTTCTGTCCATGAATGGAAACATTATCAATACTAGAAAGCTTTGAATGTTTCATCAGGTAGAAAGTTTTCAGGTCACTAGGTTGATAATAATTTGATCTTAAAGCCTCAAAACAGGGGGCCACTAATCTTCAAGAGAGATTTTACCTCTGTTAGCTCAGCTCCACGGCATGAGCGCTTCCTTGGGGCCCTGTGAGCGAACAGAAGTGTTGCTGGCTTTGACTGTCACTGCTCCGTTGTACCGGCACTATCCGTGTAGACCTCCAGCTTCCTGGAGGCTTTTCTGGTCAATTCTCTACTTTGATTGTGTCATGACATTTGCCTCCCAAAGATCACGAGACCTCAAAATTTGAGGCTTAATCTTCCCAGAAAAATACTCTTGTAGCGGCACTTGGTTTCATTTTCCTCTTGTCTCCCTGTTTTACCCAGTCCTAAGCAGAACTATTCTTTCTACCTTCCTGAAAGTCTATGGGAAAATTACAGAGATTTCTTAAAATTTTAACATACATATTCAGTAAAGAGTCATTTTAAGTACCTTGACCACTACTTCACCACCCAGACAAGTTATTTCATTTCATTATGAAACACAGTTGATATATATATATATATGGGGGGGGTATGTATATACAGAGAGAGAAAATGGATAAAGTACTGGAAATAGTACTAAATTTTCAGGTTAAAGAGTGACTTCACTTAATATAATTCTTAACATTGATTGTCAACTTAATGGGATCTAGAATCATCTGGAGACAAATCTCTGGGCATGTCTGTGAGGGAACTTCCAGACTGGGTTAACTGAGGTGGGACAACTCACCCTAAATGTGGGATCCAACTAAATTAAAAGAAGTGAGCTGAGCATCATAGCCCATCTCTCTGTGCTTCCTGACTGTGCCTGTAATGTGACCGGCAGCCTCGAGCTCCTGGCACAGACTTCCCTGCCATGCTGGGTTTTGTGTGTTTGAGTTTGCATGGATCTTGAGCATGCTGAAACGATTGTTGTAGGTTCATATGAGCAGGGTTCCAAGAACTTGTGGGATTCTATTTCCATATGGTCACACCTCCTCACTGACTCTTACAATCTTTCTGTCCCCTCTTCCGCAATGGTCCCTGAGCCCTGGGTGAGGAAGACTTAATGTAAGAATCCTGTCCAGGGACCCATACTCTGCAGATTCCTTATCTCCACGATTTAGTCATTTGTGACTTTTTGAGTTACTGGCCCTTTTGTTGCATGAGGAGCTTCATTAATGAGAGTTGACAGATTGATTAGTCACTTCTTTACCCCTTGTTCTGTATTGTGTGAGCCTTGGGTGTAGAGGCTGCATTGTAGATGAACTATTTAGGCATGGGTAATTCACAGACAATATCTGTGTGTGAACAGCTTTTGTATTCTGTGTTAGTCTCTGTCTGGGTGCAAAAGAAGCTTCTTTGATGAGTGGTGCCTGGGATACTTGCTGTATATATAAGGATACATATTTTGCATTTACACATATATAGGCTAAGGTAACTTCTTACTAAATGAGACCCTGGGGAACAGGACAGCAGACCCCAATCTTTGCTTAAGCAATAGTGGCAACTGATTAGTGTTGGGTAAGGATGAACTAGTCTTCCTAAAGCAAGGGACTCTGGGTAGGCTGACTAGACCTCAGTGGATGAACCTGTGCTGAGGTCATTTGGGGACACTAACTTGACACAAATAAACCTTAACACAGATGGAAGAATGTATGGATTCCAGTTGGGGGCCATATGGGGGTGCCAGTGGGGAATGGACGCAAAGATGATTAAGGCTGATTGAGACGTTCTGTATGAAACACACAATGATTCAATAATTTTTTTTAATTCAGTCTCTTTTAAAAGTCTTTCAGCTGTAGGCCCCTGTAAAAGTCAAAACAAGTTAAATACTATTTTATCACAAAAGGAAAGAATTGGGCACACCTAAGCAAAACCTAAGTCCAGCAAAGCATCTCCAGATTGGACATCTGGGATTCACTCACAATCCTCTGGGCTCCAAAGGGTTTTGGCAGCTCCACTTCTCCAGCTCTGCCATCCACAGCACACACAGCTTGTCCCACAGGCCCAGGTTGGCTCCATTCCACACCTACTGCTGCCCTCGGTGGTCATCCTATGGGCTGGCATCTCCAAAAAGCTAGGGTCTCAACTGAAACTGAGGCTCTTCTGGCCTCTCAGGGTGCAAAACCTCAGATTCTCTCCATGACCCCTGCAATTCTGGGGATCTTCACTGAAACTGAGGCTGCACTCCTGGTCTCTGGGTGCCGAGCCTCAGCTGTGATCCTGTCATGCTTTCAACACTTGAACCATTCAGGAGACTCTTACATGTTACAAAGTCCTGCTACCAGCTTGACTGGAAGCTTGAAGCTTGGGCCTCCCCTGAAACACAGCTTCTGTGTGCTGACCCTGAAGAAATACCTCCCGGAAGATTTCGCCTCAGTGATGCTGTTCTCTTGTTACAGCTGATTTTTTAGCAACAGCTAATCAGCATCAATTGTCCCAATAAAGCAAAGGTTTCACTTCAGTGGTTCTGGTCTCTTCTTAATCACAGCTGATTGTTCAGCCCTACCCAACCAGAAACCACAGATTCTCAATTCACATTATCACATCAATAGTCCTGAAAGTCTCTACTTCCCTTTGAAGCTTCACAAGCTGGGCCTCCACCATCCATAACTCTTTTTAGCATCACTGCTCCAAGCTCCACAGAAACAAACTCCAAGTTCTCAATGTTTTTTTCAGCCCAAAGTTCCAAACAGGTCCACAATCTTCCCCATAGCACCAAGATCAAGTCTGTCACAGCAATACCCCCAAGATCCTGGTTCCAATTTCTATTCTAGTTTGCCTTCAACTGCTGTGACAAAAAAACTCTGACCAAAATCAGCTTGGGGAGGAAAGGGTTTAAGCACAGCCCATCATCAAGGCAAGCCAAGGCAGGAACTCAGGGCAGGATCCTGGAGGAAGGAAAACAGGCCAGGGCCAAGTTGAAGACCGGACAATGTGTCAAGGGTAAGATTCCAGGAAGAAGGCCTTGAGAGGACATTGCATAAAGCTAGGAAGGTGAAGCCAAGTTTTAATGGCAACCCCAGGACGCTGGAGGTCCAGGACTGCAGTCATCTACCAAGAAAGCTACATGGGTGGAGTGGAGCCTCAAGAGAGAGGTTGTGTGTGTTTTCAGGCAGCAAAGCTAGAGAGGTGGAGTTACCTGTCTGCAAGTGTTCCTCTATTGCTGTCATAAACACTGAGGGAAGTTGGGGAAAAAACTCAGGCAGAACAGGAAGTGGGAGGCAGGAGCTGAAGCAGAGATGGTGGCTTGTGCCTGACTTGCTCTCTTATACAACCCAGGACCACCTGCCCAGGGGTGACACCCTTTTGGAATAAGAATGTTGTTTGGCAGCATTATATGTTGTAAACATGTAATTTTTTTTATTATACAGGCACTCATGGTTAAGAGATTGCCCGAGTCTCATAATAGATTCTGTACTTATATTTTTGGATAACATTGGAAGTGTTTTAACACCTCTTAATTATGGGGAAATTCTTTAATAATAGGGACCTTTGAAGTTGGACTGTATTAATTATAATGATCATCAGCTTTATAGAGACAAGACTTAAAAGTGATGTGCTTTGGTGTTGAGCTCAAGAAAGGTGTGTATCAGTTAATTTTTGGTGCTGTGGGGACACACCATGACCGCGGCCACTGCAGTCACAGGATTTCTCCGTGGCTGTATTTGTGTTACTTCCTCCAGGCTCCTGCTTTGAGTTTCTGCCTTGGCTTCCATGAGTGATGAGTTTTAACTGGGATGTAGAAGCCAAATAAACCGTTTCTTCCCAAATTGGTATTGGTCAGAATGTTTTATCTCAGCAATATGAAGCAAACTAGGACAGATGTTGGGACCAGAGAGTGGGCTGTTGCTGTGAAGAACCTGATCCAGTCAGTTTTTTGAGGAATATGGAAGATTTTGGAGTTTGAACTAGAAAATCAGTTGAATGCTGCAAGAAAATCTTAAAAGGGAAGTTCTAGTAAGAACCTGGAAGAAAGGAGAGCTGAAAGCAAAGTAATCCCACAGAGAAACAAGGACTTAAAGAGCAACTGGAATATTTTGGCAAATAATCTGTCTGCTTTCTGTTGCCTAGAAGTTGCCTAATACCAAATTAAAAAGTGATAGACAAATTGCTCTGGTAGAGGAAATTTTAAGACAATCTAATGTTGAATCTGTGTCGTGGTTATTAATAGTAAATATTATCTATGGGGGGAGTGGGGCAAAAAGAAATATAAAATATGTTTGAAAAGGAAAAGAAGTCTAAGAATTTTAAGAAATAGCCAAGGCATGTTCTGGAAGAGCCTCCCATTGTTAAGGAGATTAGTGCCATTGAGGAGGGGTCTCCAGATTTGCACTTGAACTTTGGAAAGAGTGCCCTCAGGATAAGACCTCACCCAGTTAAACTCCCAATTTGTGAAAGGAAAAAGCCCAAGGAGTTTTCTGCTACTAGACAACCACAGCATATAAAAGCTGTTGGTAACATGGATAAATGCAGAGGAGTCCTGAGAGAACGTCCTGAGAGGTCAGTGCGTGAAGCTGGGAAAGTGAAGCCTGGTGTGCAGTGGAGACTCCAAGATGCTGGAGATGCCAGAGCCACGAGACATCTGCCAAGGAGGACTGCAAAGAAGGAGTAGTACCAGCCCAAGGGAGAGATGTACATTGTAGGTATCAAAGCTGGAAGGGCTGAGTCATCTAAGCACCTCGGAACTAAAATCCCAGACCTCACAAATTCACCTACAGCATTTATTTCATCACCCATGAGGAGAGAGAAAGGTGAGGAACAGGACAGGTGGAGAGTCATAGCGGATCTCAGACTCTTAATCTTCTGAGCTCTCCACCCCTCTAACCAGGGACAGCGGTCTGAATGTGATCAAAACACATTACAGGAAATTCTCAATGAATTAATTAAAACATTTAAGAAATTTTCAGTCCTTTCTCCCTTACCACTTCCCTTCATGAAGATTGGAAGGAACCAGGACTCATTTTCTGAACCTTCATTAAACTTAAGAGTGACTTTATGTCCAGGGCTAGACTCCCTACAATGCCCAGAAACTTGCTGGGCAGAAGAGCAAAACGTCCTTAATGCCTTCATTGTTCTGATCAAAAGGAACACATGTGCCTAGCATACATTCTCCACCTTGACTCCCAACCACCTTGAACAACAATATGTATCTGGAAGACTGGTCCAGGCCCCTGGACCACCAGCTAACTAGATTTCAAAGATGTCAATCTTGACATCACAGAGCTTCTGAATAAACTTCATCATCTATTTTTGACCTTGTTATGTGAGGTAGCTAAACTTGTTTGTGTAAGCCGCCCAAATCCAGCTTTCTGTTGGATACAACTGAGCCCAGTCCTAAATTACAGGAGGAGATCCCATTCTCTATTGCTCAATCTCCAGAAGTGATGGCAATATATTAAATCGATTTGTGTAAAGGTGATTTCAGTTTTACTTACCAAATGCTGAATTTACCTGATAAGAAATTTGGCCAGTGAATTCCTTGAAGGTATGGCACCCTAAAATTAACCACATTCTGACACTGTCCTGCCTGTGGAAACACTCATGATGTGAGTGGCAGATGGGGCTTTCCTTGAAGGATTTCCTTGAAAGTTTCCTTCCTGAATTGCTCCTTCACAGAATTACACAACTTAGACTAAGGACAGAGAGATGAAAATTATACCATTTCCAACCCACTATCCCTTCCCAACCTCGGGCAACTGTTTCAGGCAACTTTCAGACAGCCTGACAAAGAGCTAGCTAGTCTGGTGTCTTCCTCAACAGCTTCATCTTCCCATTCATCTCCAGGCACTGTTAGCACGTGATGCCTCACCTCCGCATAGCTAGCATTGACTGTCCTCTCCAGCAAGGCATCCTCATGACTGCAAGCCCTAAATCTCTGTAAGAAGAGAAAGGAGCAAGCACACAAAGCTCCTCTCCTGGAGAAGAGCCACAGTATCCGGCAGTGGGTAGCTCCCTGCAGGTCTACCCACAGCAGCCCTGGGTGAGTGGGCGCTCTCCCACTGCGGCCCTGGGTGAGTGGGCGCTCTCCCACTGCGGCCCTGGGTGAGCCCTGATTCGGCCTACCAGTACCTCCCTTCTTACTAGTTCTTTCTCTCAGACTCTTCATTCTACACTAAAGCAGAAGCTTCCTGACATCGATCCAAATTACCCAAATCTCTTTCTCATGTTTACCGTCCCTTTACTGGGGTTTCTATCAGGATTTGTAGTCATTCAAACTCCATTGCAAAATAATGTATACTATCTGAGAATACTTGGGAATTACCTGGGAAGCTCTTAAAAATATAGTTCCTTAGAATCTTCTTCAAGAAAACTTGATTCTTTAGCTAAGGGACAAGGATTGAGGCCTTGCCTTTTCACAAATATAAAATATGATTTTTTTTGTCTTTTTTTTGAGCTGAGGACTGAACCCTTGGCCCACTACAGTCAACTCACGGTGTCCTCACCTTGTCCTCCCTCACCTTACCTCAGCATTGGGCACTCTGGCCTACACCATGTTGCATTTAGTCTCCCTTGCAACTGCATCCTTACTCGTTGGTCCTTGGACCATAAACAGAAGTGAGTCAGAGTCCTTCAGGGAAGTGCTTTTCTTAAGTCAAGGCATTCTGGCTCCTGATAATTTGTCCATAAGATCCATAAGATACAAGATGAAGCAGAGACAACTGCTTCTGAAAAGAATTCTGCAAATGAATTCCCACCACTTTCACTCCTATCTCCTACCACAATTCTTTGCTAAATCCTTCACTGATCTCTATGAGGTCCATGACAGCAAGGACTGTCCACAATCTGTGCCTAACTTTCACATGGATCTTTGCATCACCTTGAGTTTGATGAGTGTTCTATTCAGATGATTGATGTCTGATTGAGCAGTGCAAAGCATGGTCTCTGTTACTAGCTAGAACACGCCTACTATGCCTGTTTGCTACAGATTCTGAAATATCTGCTAATTGTAGTTATTTCACAAGCGGGTATAGTGCCACTGGCCAAAGTAAAAACTAGTAAGAGATGGCACATATACATATATATTGAAAAGAGAGATGGTCTCTCATTTTTCCTGGAGCACACAATCAAGGGTACATGCCTATCCTAAACATCACATACTTTGGAAAATCCAGGATCATGTCCTGGGCATCATCATCACAGACACGAATAACCAACATTAGTGGAAGTTTTAAGTTCTTTCAAGGTCTGCTCCAACAGTCTTAAATGTTGAAGTTACTTTGACTGTTACATTAAAGTAGGTGCCATCTAGCAAAAAATAATTGTGTGTCACTGGGGTCACTCCTAGCAGTTAGAACATGATCACAGCCCACATAGTGTAACAAGTCTAACTAACACTGCCTGAAAGCTTTGTACATGGACTAAAGGATATAGCTTAAGACTTGAAGAACTATACACTGACTGTAGGTGTCCTCATTCCAGAGGCATTGAGAATGTGGATGTGCTGCATTTGGGATTATGAATGCTGAATTCTAGGAAGTTGTGTGAACCTAATTCGCAGGATCTGAAAGAGACCTGCTAATTAAAATTTTCAGAAAGGTGTCCTGATCCTTATTCAGAAACTGCTCATTTAGTTCAGATACAAACCACTGACCTCAGATGGGGTCACCCATCACTCATTTGCTTCCATCCAAATCAGCATCACCTCTGAACAACTTAGACATAGAGAGTAACTGAACTCCCTCATAACTAGAGTCATATAAACAATTAACTTCTCATGGGGCTGGAATCACATGGACAGAACTGTTTATTCTGGGGAAAAACTTACTAGTAGTGACTTTTTAAAAGAAAAGAAGTTCTTGAAAAGTCAGTGAAATAGTGAAAGAAAAGAGACAGAGAGAGAAAGGAAAAGGGAGAAAGGAGCTATGGGAGAGATTAAAATTAACATCAGGATTAGAGATGAAATAAATAGAACTAATTTCACCAATGTGGATAATTTTACACTGTGCAATTCAGTAAGGTGCTGAATAGAATACAGAATTGGAGGGAGGATGAATTTGTCTGCTTGAGTGAAGATGTCCATCTTCTCTGACCCTTGGACACACGCATGCCTAGTTCTCAGGCTTTCAAACTCACACTGAGCTTCACCAACAGCTTTCCTGTGTCTCTAGCTTGCAGACAGCAGACTGTGAGATATCTCAGCCCCTGTAACTTTGTGAGTCAATTCCTATAATCACTCTGTTCCTACATGTATCTCTCCATCTCCCATCAGCTCAGTTTCTCCAGAGAACACTGTCTTATACTGATGGTGACCACTGCTCTTCCAGAGGTTGGACAGCCTCATTCTGCTCTTGGCTCTGCCATACATTAATCATGTGACCTTCATCTTGTCCAATGACCTCCTTAGTATAGAATTTTTCTGTGAAATGAAAGCCTTTGAGTAGGTAATGTGCTAAAAACTAGAAATACATAGATTCTTCTGTGGGCTATTTCCCTTCTGAAGATGTTAAACAAAATTATGGTAGAGGAAAGCCATGAAAGAACATTGGTGTCTCTGTGAAGCTTCAATTAAAGACATTTTTGATGGCTTTCCTTATATACTCAGCCCCGGGTTCTGTCCAAAGGGTAAAGCCTAGACAGCATTTCCAAAGTGTGGCCCCCATCCGCCATCTTCTGCTAAGCCTTGGGTCTGTCCCCCTGCCACACACATACTTACTCTTGGCTAGTAACTGCTAAAAAGTTCATATACCTTCATCCAACCTCCATACCCTCACCCCACCTCCCAGTTCCCTCCTGGAGAGCTGGAACTTCTGCAGAACAGGTTTGGCAAAGTTCCTGGGTGGGGAAGTTTCAACACTAAACAGCTTACAGAAATCACTCAATCTTAGTTTTAGATGTGAGTAAGAACACATGAGAAAAGGACATGATTTGGACTGAATTTCAAGACAGGCACGAACATCATTCTTCCTCCGTGATGAGAAAGGGGTGAAGTCAGAATGCCTTTGGGAGGGAGGGCAAGTGCGCACCTCCAAAGCTGAGTCTGAGCAAAGCCTGTACAAGGTGTCCACCCAGAAAGTCAACTCCTCTAACCTGCTTCCCAAACAAGTTCAAAGCCTGAGTTCAAGGTCACTCTGTAAAAAAAGTGTTCAAAGTATAAATGGGTCATAATTAATAACAACAAAAACTAACCAATGTATCTTGGTATTTTTGCTGTTTAGTTTTGCTAAGTCAATACTTTAATTTTAGCAGATTTATAAGCTAACCTAAATGCCCCCCTCCCTATATGTGGCTTCACGCTCATTTACCCAAGAAAAATAAAGACCCTGAAATGCTGAGCGGAAGTCCATGGCCACACCCAGTTTACGGTGACAGAAGTGAAAAGGTTGATGCCTTCTTACAATGCCTAAGTCCCAAGATGGCTTAAAGTCATGATGGAAGCCTCCCACAAGAATTAGTGTTGGTTTATTTCTCCCAGGGATTAGCCTAAGTCAATCTTTCTCAAGTTTGAGTGTACACCACAGTCTCTTGGAAAGCCCTACCCAAGGCTTCTCTCTGACTCAGCCCACGTAGAGGGGACCAGAGTGCCTTTCAAGTGCCATCAATGTTGATGTGAATCTGGGATTGGCCTGGATCGTATCTTGGGGTCTGAATTTGGGGACCAGTAGGCTGCTTCCATCCAATTTCTTCTACCCAGCTCTACTGGATAGCTTCAGTCCACTTGACACACCTGGGCATCTCAGCTGAGGAATTTCCCTCATTGGATTGGCCTGAGGGGCATTTTCTTGACATTGAGTGATACGGGAGGGACCGGTCCACTGAGCACGGTGGAGCCCCTGGTTCAGGTGGTCTTGGGTTATATAAGAAAGCGGGTTGAGCACAAGCCAGGCGAGCGAGTCAGTAAACAGCGTTCCTCCATGGTCTGTGCCTTGGATCTTGCTCTGAGTTCCTGCTTTGGCTTCCTTCCCTCCATGATGACCTGTGAGCCGCTAGTGAAATCAATCCTTTCCTCCTCAAGTTGGTTTTGGTCAGTGGTTTTATCTCAGCAATGGAGATGCAAACTAGAACACCAGCTTTCCAAACAAGTTGAGGAATGTGGTTTCAATCTATGGCAAGAGAAAGCTGAACTGATTTACTAAGAATTCAGTTCAGTCACATGAGCAAAGACTGGGAAACAATGCGAGTTATCTGTTTTTCACAACTCACACAAGCAGGCTTTGTCTCACCCTATACTAAACTCAAAACTCGGGACCATTTCTGTCATTTCTATCATAGGAATAACACAAAGTGCCTGTGAATCCCACTGTGTCTCCCTACCTTTCTTCTTTCCTTACAGAATCAAGACAAGAATTCAAAAACAAACTGAATAAAAGCTGGCACTCATGTCAAGTCTATTTATTCTGAAGGCTGCTTCTGTTTCTCTGGAGTTTTCTCTAATAAAAGGAGTAGGGGGCCCATCTTGGAAATCTCTCCAGCATCCTTTACAGTGGCAACTTGAGGCTCAAGATTCTAGCCCACCCTGCCATTGAGTAGGACTTTAGGGTCTGGCCAGCACAAAGACTGACACAACCATGAAAGTCAGGGAATCATCCATCTCCCTGTCAATGGCAGGCATCACTCTGCGGCTTCAAGCCCTATACACACACATCATTTTGCATGATTTATGGCCCTAATTAGATCCCGGTGGCAGTATCCCATCAGCTAACAATGCATATCCTAATCACCTTTTCCTCATACAAATGATTTCCTTAACTTTGCATGCATAACTTAGCAGCTTTTATTTTAAAAACTCTGGTTAGCAGCTTTCCTGTGGTAACCAGTAGGGGTGCTATGATAAGAATCTAATTTGCTGTAAAAATGACTCATTTGTCAAATAAGCATTAAAATAATTGTTCCCCTTTTGACTGTTACCCTGCTGTTTCCAGTCATTTTCTAAAACTAAATTATTTACTCATTTGAAAGTTCAGCTGTGCATATTTTAATTGATATTCCCTCATAGGACTCATATTGTTAATGACAATAATTAACCTGAAAAGGCTGCTAAATAATTATGCTGGAAAGATATGAAGTATTTGCACAGAAAGTAAAATCAGCACTTGAAAAACTATCAAAATGTAAAACTTTCATATTTTATGGCAAAGCACAGCAATCGCTCATAATCAAATTAAAGAGAGAAAGGGAAAATGTAGATTATATGATTTGATGCAGAATACTTTATGTTTTCAATATAGAAAGGGAGTCTAGCTAACAAGATTACTCCGTCATCTCCATAAGCTCCCAATATTACTATTCTAGCTGGCAATGTAAATTGTTCTCCAGCACTTAGCATGGCTGGGAGCTGGGGTGAGCTAGCTCTTGTAAGAACACCTAACGCGTCTTCATCTTCATCGTCTATTGAGTCAACATCCTCTGTGATGAGCTCGGCCCGCTTCACAGAGACCTAGCAGAGGTATCCCTGCCTAACAGGCTGCACCTCTTTCCTGGGAAGTGCAGCTGTCTTTCAACTGCTGAGAAGGTCTCACTAGACACGATAACTCATTCTCCCGGACCCAGTAAGAACAGAATTCTGGAAAAGGAGCCCGTGTCTCCACAACTCGACAGGCAAAGATCAATCCGCAGTCTTCCTAGCAGAGCAGCCTACTGGACTTCTGGTACCTAGACTCCACAATATAACCCACGGGCGGGACCGGAGATCACTTCACACCAGACTGCTACACTTGCAGAAGTTCTGAAATGGCGTTAGGAGCTGGCTACGTGTGTTCCCCAGATGCTTTCAATTAAAGCAAGAGGCCCCTTTGACAAAGCACAAAAGTGCTAGAACTTCAATTCAGATTTCCATTGGTGTGTTGGTAAAGGTCTTCTATATGTCAAGAACAACCACTGGATGTCACAGCATGCCCCCGTCACCACTCAGTTCACTCTATTTTTTTTTAACTTGTAGGTGATACCTCTGTTAGCATAAAAATGTCATAATAAAATAATGAAAGCACTTTGTATTTATATCAGTTTCTCTTTGCTCACAGGTGCAAAGACTAATGCTAATGGCAAGCAGAAGAATAACTTATGAGTAAATGACCATGCCCCACTTCCACGCCTATCTCCTATGAACACGGAATGTGTGGGGTACGTGGTGAGTACAGTCCTGGTTATCTTTGTCATCAACAAAATTGCAATGTGCATTAAAAAGCAAGATTTTATGTTAACCAATATTACATTTTCCTTCTTCAATAGTCATTCCTTAGATAAACATTTATTTACCTCGCAGTATAGGAGTAGCAATGGCAAAAACAGTGGCCAACAGGACAGACTGACACTTTGCAAGTTGCTCACATTCTGACAGGTCAACCAGAGGGAACACAAGTGAGTCCATTGCAAGACACTGCAGTGAGAGCATTTTGAAATCATTCTTATCTCCAGATCTTCAGATATGATGCAAAGGCATCACCGGGCTCAAAAAGATAGATACTCCTGAATGAGAGAGTTCCCTGCCCTGTTTTGACTAGAGCTACTGCTACAAAGCTAGGTAGACAGGTAAGCGGATTCACAAATAAGCCCTGAGTGAAGCCATTCATCTGCTTAGCCTGCCATATTCCTTATATCATCTTAAGCAGGAGTCAAAGGCTATTATTATAAGATTAATGCACAACTCAGAGGAAAAGGAAGAGAGAGCAAGGAAGAGGCAATCACTAACCACTAAGCAAGGGAAGGTGGAATTTAGGGTCAGCGTATGAAGGGCAGGTAAAATAAGACTGTAACAAAGTAACAGCCGCCAGAGTAGATCAAGAACCCTCACTTGGGAGTTCAGCTTGGAACACATGATAAATGATGGACCAAGGAGTTGAGTCATTCAGGTGGTGATTTAAAATGGACCAAGCTGAGCAGGGAAGAAAAGAAACCAAAGTGTAGAAGGGCTAGAGGACACTAAGTGCCCTGAATGACAAGGACCTTGCAGCGCAGGAGCCTGAGAAGGCAGGTAAGACGGCAGATGTCCTCATCAGGAAAGCCACAGTTGGTGTCAGCAAGGTCTCCAGGACAGCCACTGAGCAGAAGCTAAAATCAGCAGCTGAGGGGATAAAGGAGCTGAATGGCCAGAGTGACTATCCTGTGGATGATGTGTTAGCCCTGGATGAGAAAACTGAATAAAAGGTCAATGTTTCGCTGAAAGAAGGGACCAAATGGGAGAAGGAAGGAGAGGGACCACAGTAAAGTATCTTTGGTGCAGATGAAGGCCTGTGCTCAGGGGAGAGCCAGGTTTTTAACTGAACTAGAAAATGGATGGCAAATTAGACACTGAGAGTACATACAAAGGAATTCACCATCAAAGCAAATTCTATGAGATCAAATGGAAATGTGTGCAAGGCAGGGAGCTTGTATTCGGCAAGTAATTCTGAGTGCTTCCCAAGGATCACACAGTGTGGAGGGTGTTGCGGATGTACAAATGGAGAAGACGGAGCGGTTCCCCAAGGCACTCTTCCACCATTCACTATAAGCTATGTTGGAGTCCTGCTGAGTAATCTCCTGATGACGTCATGGTGAAAGAAAGAAAAGACAAGACAAGACAAGAAAGAAGAAAGACTGTTGGGATACTGTCAAGAGGAGAGTGTGGTCACTGTCAATTTCAGGAGTCAAGATGTGACATGGGGAAGACCCTGGCTTCAAGGGTCTCCTAGCATGGTTCCAGCACAACCCAAGCAGTAAAGCAGCATACCTGCTGGCATAGCGCAGTACAAGAGCAAATGGAAGGGGACCCACTGGTTCCAAACTTCTGTCTTCACCACTCGTGTCTTAGGGATGGAATCCTGAACAGCACAGGCCCGCAGTCTCACCATCGCAGGGTCGGCCGAGCCCAGCATGTGGCACTGTCTCCATCTGAGGGAGGAGGCTGCTTTGATTTCTGGTCACGGTGCATATAGCCCAGGATTGGGTACCCATCAGATGTGCAGTAAGTGTTGAGGTGAAGTAAACTGAGCCTTTAAATATTTAACAGTGGACCAAGTAGCTTCACATTAATTGTCAACCAAATTTTAAAAAACATTACAAAGCCAAAATTTATGGAGCGCTGCTTTCTTGAACGCTCTCTGCCAGGTATAATCACATTTATTTCTTTGACTTTACATAGGAGAACAGCAAGGTTTGAAAGTTAGAGGACTTACCAAACCCTGAGACGTTTCTGCCATAAAAGCTGGGCAGGAGTGTATCAGTCACTCTTCTGTTTCATGTGATAAAGCACCATGACCAGGGCAACATAGAGAAGGAAGAATTTATTTGGCTTATGGTTCCAGAGATATAAGAGTCCATCAGGCCAAGGGAGGAAGGACAGCAGAGGCAGCTGCAGCAGAGAGATGAGTGCTCACATCTTCAAACACATACAGGAAACAGCGAGATGGATGTGGTGCCATGCTATGACCTCTCAAAGCCCATCCCCAGTGACATGCTTCCTCCAGCAAGGCCATACTTCCTAAGCCTCCCCAAACAGTGCTATCAGCTGGGGACAAAGTACTCAAATACTTGGAGCCTATCAGGGACATTTCTCATTCAAAATACCACAAGGAGGAAGTTAATTTCTTGGTCAGTGACTATGAGGAAGCTGAAAGGTGATGATAAAGTAATATTGCTATAATCATATTTGATAAGATGATGATAATATATTAAATATTTTAAGATGTTTATCTTATGTGTGTATGTGTATGATTGAGAGTATGTATGCATACCAAGTATGTGCAGGGGCCTGTGGAGCCCAGAAGACGATATCAGATGCCCTGGAAATGGAATTACAAGTAGGTACAAACCGCCATGTGGGTGCGGGTAACTGAACCTGGGTCCTCTACAAAAGCAGCAAGTGCTCTTGACCACTGAGCCGTCAATCCAACTCCATGTATTAATAGTGATAATAATCATTTCCTTCCCCCTTTTTGGTGACAGGTTTTGTCTTCACAATCTTCAACAGAAAACAAAAAACAGTAGCAAGGCTAGAGAGATGGCTTAGCACTTAAAAACATTTGCAGGTTCTTCCAGAGGACCTGGGTTCACTTCCTAGTACCTGCATGACATTACTTTTACTTTTCTGTTGCTGTGATGGAAACACTGACCAAAGGAGTTCATAAAAGGAAGAGTTTATTTAGCTTAAAGGGCCAAGGGGAGGCATGGCAGCAGAGGTGGCCGGAGTAGACACAGAAGCTAGGCACTCACATCTTCAAGCAGTCACAGGAAGCAGAGATTGACCGTCAAGGCTTAAGACCTCTCTAAATCCACCTCCAGTGACGTGCTTCCTCCAGCATGGCCACACTTTCTAAGACTCCCAAACCAGTGCCACCTACTGGGGACAGCATGTCCAAATACTTAGAGCCTACAGGGACACAGCAGCCAACAACCATCAATAACTCCAGGTCCGGGGGATACAACACTCTCTTCTGGCCTCATGTGGTGCACTTACATACATGTAGGCAAAACACTCATATGCATAAAATAAAAATAATAAGTTAAAAAAAGTTTTAAAGAGAAAAACAGTAGGAACCCTACCATTAATCCATTTTGTACATGAAGTTAAAATACAGAGAAGTTGATTAATTTGCCTAAGGTTAGTCCAGAGAGAGAGAGAGAGCGAATTCTTGCTCTAAGCTTAGGTCAGAATTCTATCTTCTATCCTGTTTGGCTTTGTAAATCGGCTCCTACAGGTTTTTGCCTGAATCTTCAACCCTAAGTATTCTGAAATTTGCAGTCCAAAAGGATTTGGGCAGTTTTGTGTTATGAATACAACTAAACTTCCTATCCACTATTCTCTATTACTTCGGCGAAAAACAAGGAACTGAACAGACAAAACAGAAAGAAGGAAGAGGAGAGGAAGAGGAGGGAGAGGGGGTGGGAGAAAGGAAGGGAACGGGGAGGGAGGGAGGGACGCAGGGAGGGAGGTAACGTTCACTCAGCAGTATTTAGAGAGTGCCCACCATGAGCCGGTCACTATTCCAGACACTGAGGACAAGGAAGGGCAAACTCGTGACCATTTGGAAGCATCTAGTTCAGCTACTTGCTGTCCTCAGTGGTCCCTAATCTCACCTCAGGCACTCCCCCGTTGATCCCCACGCAGAACCATTCCCGCCTCTGCAAAGGCACTTGGACCCCAGTCCCAGAGGAGAGGCAGATCACCTTGGAATCAGTGCACAGGCAGAGGTGCACGGGGGCTGGACTTTTATAAGACTCAGAAAATTGTCCCCTTGTGGCTGTTTGGGAGAACTCGCAGCCGTTTCCCCACTGGTCAGAGGGAAGGATGCACAGAGAACTGAAGGAAGCGGATGGCACCAAGCTCCACAAAACCAGGGCTGAATCCCACATGCTCTGGAGGTGCACTGCTCTGCCAAACCTCAGCTTAATATGGACCGTGCGAGGAATCCAAGAGCCACGGGAGATGGAACGTTTCCACCCCGGTCATCAGAAAAGATTATTTCCTTTTAAAGGGCTTTTGCAATGTCGCCTGCCCCCCGCTCCCTCGGCAGCGCTTCTGGCTGCCAAGCCTATTTTTATGGTTTGTCTCCAAAACAAGTGCAAAATAGTGCTGGCCTCAGATGAGTCCTCCCTTTGGCCACTGGAACACCATCTGCAAGCTGAAGGGGACAGTAAACACTGCAGGTTAAGTAATTCATTACTAATATTTTCCTTAAGCTCTGAAACTTTTTAAACAAACAACAACAACAATTGTCTCATAATAACCTTCCAGAGGTTAACAGCCAGCAGGTGGTCCAGCTCAGTTGAAATACAACCCAGACAGCTGTTGGATTATAAACTGTTGGTTCTTGTGGTGATCTGGGGAAAACTTCTTGCCGAAAAAGGGTCTTCTCTTAAAAATCCCTAATGAAACAACACATAAATGTCAAAATGACGAAAATAAGGAAGTGTGTCATAGACTAAGCATTTTAATGTCCTTTCTGGCTTCCTCCAGAGTGTACTCTGGACCTAGCCACATTTAATGGCACAGATTCTGAAAGAGGCAGTGCACAGCATGAATTTTTATGACCCAAATAAAACTTGAAGAGAGTCACTTTCTCTGCCACAGTCAGTGTCCTCAGCAGATGTGTGGTAGGCTCAGGTTTCAAACCAGCCACCCCGGCCAATGTTTTACCTGGACCCAGAGGCATACAGTGCAATGCCCGGATGTAAGGAAAGTCAGAGATATGTAGCATTATCCTGTCTGACTCAGAGCCATTAAGATATGTGTAGGGATTCCCTAGGGAAGCCTCTGCAAAGCTAGAGAACATTCTGAACACCGATAAAATGGATGGAGAACAGGGGATGAAAAGTTTCTAATCAAAACCTTACAGTAACACCACACAGCCCCACAGAATGATGGCTGTTTTCCTCAATGAATGATGAAATGAGACAAAAGAAAATCACTCCTAAGTCAGTATTTAATTACTGGTGTATTATATTGCAATCAAAACCGTTTCTGAAAGCTCATAAAACAAAAAAATGTTAAACCTTTTTATATGGAAATCAAGTGGTGAAACACAAAAGGCTGGGGACTGCAAAGGGAAGCAGTTGAAATGGCAGTCACCTATTTTTAAAATATAAATAAGGAATAAAAATGAAAAGAATTTCACAAATCCTACTTCAGTTGTATAAATTATCAGGAAGGTGAGATTTTAGAGCTTGAGGAAAGATAGCTTGAGATTTGGCCTGTGTTTGATGGAGTCTTCTCATCTGATCACGTAAGCAAGAGCTAGCAACCAATTCAATCCCCAAACAGGGTAGGCAGGAAAGACAAGGAGGTGCCCACTGTGCCAAGTAGGACCTGGGCACCCAGTGTTCCAGCAAAGCCAGGGATGGACAGTAATGTTCCTGAAACAGACTTTATTCAGAAAAAGTGCTACAATGTTGAAAAGGAGCCCCCCAATATAGAGCTGGGTCACATCCACCAAGAAGGAAAAGTGGGAATTCATAACTCAGAAGTGGGAGGAAGGGAGTAGCTCATAGACTGCAAATTACCAAGAAGAAACACCATAGGAATAATCATAAGCCAGACCAAGGTGCTCAGAGATCACTTAAGGAATATCAGACAATGAAGAACTTGACCAGATATCAAGGACAATCAGATATCAAGTATAGAGGGTCTGGCCAACCAAAACCAGCAGAATTCTGGCAACAGCTAAAAACATACACAAACACAAAACTCTAAAGTCAATACCCAGTTGACAAAAAGATTAGGATGAAGCTAACTAAACTTAGGCTCAGGAGATGACCTTTTCAGACCTTGCAAAGAGAGGGGAGTAGAGCCATGAGAGGCAGTACAGAGCTTAGAGAGAAGCTTTGAGGCTTTTACACTACACCAGCTCTGGATCCTGTCATTTCTTGAATTCTGGAGGGTTCTTCTGGTCTGAATAGGAAAAGTCCCTCACTGCTTTGAATGCTTGGCTCCCAGATGATGGTATCATTTGGGGAGCAGGTGGAAACTTCAAGAAGTGGGACCTAGCTGAAGAAGCTGTGCCTTTGAAGGTTTTACCTATTTCCCCATCTTTTCTTTCTCCTCCTCCTCCCTTTCTTCCTCTCTCGTCTCTCTCAGCTCTGCCATGAGGTTGAGAGCTTTCCTATATGCTCCCACCACCATGACCGTGGGCCCAGAATCACCAAAGCCAAGGATTATGCATAGAAACTTCTGAGACCACGAGGCAAAATAAGTTCTTGCTTCCTTAGCTTGTTTCCATCAGGCATTTTGTCATAGCAATAAGGAAAGCTAACTAACAGAAGGATCAATATTCAGTATACACTCTGCTAGGCAATGTGGAGCTGTAGAAGTTAAGATAAGTCGTAACTCCTCCAGCTCTCAACCTCCAAAGAAGGGAAAGGACCAAACAATCGACTGGAAAATTAAAGCACAAAAGCCTGAAGGCTGTCCTCCCATATCACTGCCACGTTTGTCCGAGTTGTGCTTATTTTTTCCTTAGGGAATATCTAGGAATGTTGTGTGTGAGAGGAAGGGTAAGCGTGGATGGAGAACTGAGCGGCAGTTTCACTGTGAAGGCTAACTCAAGAGGCCAGTGAGCTTGAAAAGCACTTCACTACAGACCTCCGACATTGTTCCCATTTCTTCTGAATTCCAAACATAATGAATCGCTATATGCATTTCATTTTAGAGAATTAACCCTCTTTTGTTTCAGACACAGTTATCTAGATTTCTCTTTGAAGGTATTGTCTATTCTAGTAATAAGTTTCCTCAGATGTGATGTGAATGCAGCCATAGACCATTTCTAGAGATTACGCCCAGCGATCTCCTTCTTACACCTACACATGTAATGTGAAGGTGAGGCCGTTGGTCCTCAGTGGTCTGCAAAGTGACATTTGTCTTTCGGGCATTGCTTCTTAGCACCTCCCTGAAGGAGGCTGGGGGGTTCCAGGGTTCTCTTCTCATTTCTTCTTTTGGTTTTGGCTTTGACATGTCTTTGTCATTCTCCTGTCGCCTAGCTTTGTCTACCATTTGACTTAACTTCAGTTCCACCAGGCCCAGGTTAACAGTCATAATTCTTATAGTTATAAGACTTTAAAGAAAGTTTTGCCACTGATTCATATAATCCTGTTGTGTTAGCTAGATAACGCTACAATAACAAAGTGCCAAAGACTGAGCGAGCATCTTCAGCCACAGAAACTTACTTCTCATAGCTCTGCAGCCTAGAGGTCTGTGACCAATGTGTCTGTACAGTTGCCTGAACTCTCTTCTTGATTTGGAGATATGGTAGCTACCTCTTCTCTCATCTCTCACAAGATATCTGACAGGAGCAGCTAAAGGAAGAATTGCCTTGTTCTGGCCCATAGGGTCTAACAGTCCATCATGGCAGAGATATGGCAGCAGCTGCGGAAGACAATCTGTGGTACTAGGAGCACAGTTTGCTCACACCTCTTCAGATAAGGATGCAGGGAACTCGTTTGGAAGCAGGACTGGGAATAACCTTCAAATTTGTTCCTGGTGACCCTTGTCCACCAGCAAACCGTCTGCCCCAAAGGTTGCACAACCTCCCAAAACAGGACCACCAGTTGGGGGCCAAGTATTCAAGCACATTAACCCATAGGGGACATTCCAAATTGAAATCATAGTGTAAGTAGGAATCCTCTCTCTGTCATCACAGGATCTTCTCTAGGCATCAGTGTCCTAATCTCTCCTTTATAAAGCTACCATTCACAGTAGCTTTTTAAAGCCTCATTTTCAAATACAGTCATATTCTGTATTAAGAATTTCACTGTGGATTGGAATGAGAGGGTACAATTCAGTCCGTAACAGAACCTAAATCACTAAAATTCTCTGGCCATCTGATCATCCATTTCTGTCTGTATGGAGAGAGAGTCTTAAGGGATGTCCTAGATATTTAATAATTCAGTAAGAACAAGGGTTGAGAAAGTGGCATCCCTGTGGCCTGCTCCCCTGAAATACCAATGGAAGTTCCCAGTTTGTCTCCAGGCCTGATGTCATCATCAAGTAAAACATGAAAATTCCCACTTGATAACAGTGCATTAAGAGTCTAAACAACTAAGTGATTTCGCTTAACACCTTTTAGCCAGTTGAAAGAGAAGACTTACAATGCAGTGTTTTATCTAAAAACAGGTCAAAATAAGCTAGCATATCATCCATTAGGCTAAAAATCACAATTTAGCATTTGTTTCTCATAAGAGTAACCTTAAATGTGACCATTTCCACAGAAGCACTGGCTTACTGAGGGTGGAGAGGAGAGGGGAGGGGGGAGGGGGAGAAGGAAGGGGAGAGGAGGGGAGGTAAATGAGACACTGATGAGTGATGGTTTTTATCTGGGCAGAGCCTGCTTCACTGTTTCTGTACAGTGGGTTTGGTAGAGTCTTTGGTAGAGTCCACTGCTTTATGCAGTGCCCCAGCCCGCTGTTCCACATTCCGATTGTAAACTTGAATAGCTATGAAAGAGACTGTGTGGTCCACAAAAACCAAAATATTTACAACCTAATGTAGGTTCTGCTCAGTCATTTTTAAATTTTATCTTCTTTACTACCTGAAATATTCCTAGGAAGAGAAACTTCTTCTCACTATTTCATTATTTGTCCTATCTTCTGTATCCACAGAACAATCAGCCACATGTTCGACTGTTTCTCTCTACTCACTAGTTTTCTCCAAACATAAAACTAAGGTATTATTTTGTTTGTCCTGCTTTACAGCATTATTATGAATATTTTACATCCATTGCATGCAATCTCATCAATGCTCCAAAAGCTCCCCCTTTTCTATGTAGAAGCTTACTTATCTCCTGAGTCCTTTTGTGATCACCTTCGTACAGTCTAGAGTTCTGCTACTAGATTCTTCAGCCCACCTTGTATATTGCTTTTCCCACACATGAAATAACCTGCTTTTCTAAGAAACTGTGGTCCCTTGGTGGGAAATGGTCTTTAACAAACAAATAAAACTTGAGACATATTAATATAATGTGGTCATTATTGTTATGCCTTTTTGAAAATAGAATTTTAAAACATTCCCTTTTTTTGAATAATGGAAAGTATGCACGTACACTGCTTCTTCTAATTCAAAGTTCAGGACCCAATCTTGTTGGTCTTTCATTATTATTTGATCCTTTAAGAAAAGATTTGATTTATGTATGTGTGTATATGTGTCTGACTGAGTGCGTATGAGCTCCTGCATAACCCTCTGCACATAGAGGCCAGAAGGAGGCATGTGATCCCTCAGACCTGCAGTTACAGGTGTTGGGGGATGTCTAGCTTATTAAGTACATGATGGAATCTGAACCCTGGTTTTCATGCCCATGGAGCAAGTGCTCCTAACCGCCAGGCCATTTTTATTGTTTTTTAACTCTTTCTGAAAATCTCAAGTCTAACCAAATCAAAATAAATACTTGGACACACCCTATTCACACACATAAGGACCTCCGTGGTCCCTCACAGGGGGTAGACCATGTTCAAAGTACATTACATACACTTGTATGAAATGCTCTTAATGAACCCAGTACAATGAATATACCCCAATTAAAAAAAAAAAAACCTCTATTACAGAGCTAAGCTAATATTTTTGATGAAACAAGATATTTTGACATGACTGTTTCAAAACAAATCAAATTGTTGAAGCATTGTTTTCTAGTACTAAGGAATATTTGCAACAGAAACCACAATCCCCACCATCTCTGAGCTACACCCCACATTGGGTGAGGCTCAGAAATGAGGTGTGTCCATTGTATACATTATTTTAGAAAATCATTTATAAGGAGGAAGTACCGCACTCTTTCATTTTGGTTTCTTCACAAACTGAAAATTACCCTGAGAGGAGTAACAATTAAAGGCGTTCCTCGTCGTTTACCATTTAGTATTTACGGGCTCTCCTAGGAACAAAGGGAAGAGTTTGAATCAGCCTCCAGCGAAGAGAAGGGGAGTCAAAGAAGAACATGACAGAAAAGAATCAAAACTGAAAGTCCCTGACTGCAAAAAAAAAGAACATTTCCTTCATCCCACTGTTCCTAAGAGTGTCTTAGTCTGTCTGCCAAAGCAAGAGTCATTTCATGGTAGTCTACATCTTTAAGCTTCCGTCAGATGGCCAAGCTGCCTATGAGAGGCACGGTTTCTCCCCTCGAGGTGAATCTCCTGCAGCCTCTTTCCTACCACTTTGCTCTCTCTTCCCCCTATGTCCTGAGCCAAGGGTTGGCAAACCATGGCCAAACCAGCTGCCATTTTTGTGCATAAAGTTCTACTGGACAGTAACCAACCCAGTCACTTAAACACTGTCGGGAGGTTCTGCACTTCTGACACTTGAGTAGTCAGAAAGAAGCTTTGGACCACAGTGCCAAAGGTATTTATTATCTGACTTTTCACAGGAAAATATTGCCAACATCTACTCTAAACTATGAGTTGACCCTAGCTTCAGTGTCTCAGACGGTGGCTTGGCCTTTCTGAACTTGAAAGATAACCCATAATTTAAACTTGCCAATGAGAACAGACCATCTAAACAAGGCATAATGTTGGTTGTAGAAAATTCAAATTCTAAGCTAAATTCAAGATCAATGTCTGCTAGGAATGTTCTAAAGTCGTAGGCATAGGAGTTTTAGGACTCCATCAACAGTTGAATGGGTAAAAAAATGGTCTGTATACATAAGGAAGTTTTAGTCATAAAGAATTAAATTATGTTGTTGTAGAAAAATGGGAGGAACTGAAGATCATCATATTAAGCAAATTAAGCCAGACTCAGAAAGATGAATATTGTCTATTTTCTCTCACATGTGGAATCTATAATGTATTAGATACAGTAGTATCACCTAATAATACATCTAATACATACACAGTAGCAGTGAGGATATGTATAAATATGTATAGATATAAAACATACAAATATATGGACAAATATGTGATATACACACATATTATAGATAAATATAGATAATATATGTGACATACATGAAAAAACTAGAAAGAGGAATTGCTTAAGAAAAAGAAGGGAGCTAGCAGGACTGGGAAATGAGGTGAAGAGGGTCCATGTCCGTGACAGGGTGAAAACTTCTCAGTGAAGCTCATCTCACTGAGCCAAGTGTAGTGGCCCCCACCCACAACCCTAGCACTCAAGAGGCAGAAGCAAGCGGACTACCATATAATTGAGGCCAGCCTAGGCTACACAGTGAGTTTTAGGGCAGCTTGGGTTACAGTGTCCAAAAGCAAAAGAGAGAGAGACAGAGACAGAGAGGCCATCAATTTGTTCAAGAATAAACATTAACACTTTTTTAAAGAATATAACCACAAAATCCAAATACTTAAACTAAGGCCAATAGTGACTATTATTGCATGCTTTTGATGTACCAGGCTTCATAGATAATTATTATCTTCTTTAATTCTTTTTAAATTTTAATTTATTTATATATTTTTATGTGTAAGAGTGTTTTGCCTGCATATGTATGAAAGTGCATCACATGTGTGCAATGCCTATGGAGGCTAGAAGAGGAATGTAACCTCTGTAACCAGAGTTGCACATAATTGTTAGTTGTCATGTGGATGCTGGGAACCGAACCCAGGACCTCTGCAAGGATGACTGAACCATCTCTCCAGCTCCACCTTCTTTGATTCTTCTATCACTCCAGGGTGTTGGGTATTATGGTTATCCGTATTTTATATCTAACAAAAGAGAATTAGAAACTTGTTCAAGTTGGTACCACTAGAAGCAGTGAGACTGGACATACACTCAAGCCTTCTCAGCAAAGCCAGGGCTTTAAGATCATAGGCTAATGCTGCTCTATGACGGGGCATTGGCACTGTCCACAGCCAAGAGTCTGGCATCTGAGGGGCTTCCCAGAAAAGTCTGACTAATTGATCGGGGTTCAGACTACCCAGGAAGAGTCTCTCACCAAAACCACCAAAACTACAAGATGATTTCTTCAACTAAAGACACTGCCAGTTAAATGGAGCAGCCTACACAAAGATGTCTGTCTTTTTTTCCACTCAGGCCCACTAAAATGATGATGAACGGATAAAAAGCATGTAAGTTCTCAAGAAAAAAAGAATTCAAGAAGCAAGCTTCGGTAGATAAAATCTTTATACCTTTTTAGAAGGGAAAAAAATTCAGGAAATGGTGACTGATCTGAGTAGGGAAAGTCCCTGCAGAAGGACACACCACCAGGAAGAGGTTGATGACACCTGCCGAATCTGAGAACTAAAAGTCCTGGACATGGATCAAGGCAGGTGTGAGGATCAGGTCTAAATACAAATTGTAGAGGGCAGTAAAGATTGGAATATAAGTCTCTTTCCTCACACCACACAGCCCTTTGGGAAAGGGAATAAACTGGAGAGCCTTAAGACAGCAAAAGAAAGGAAAATCATGAAATGTAAAGACTGGAAGATGAAGAAGGATTTGTCAGCCTAGCAGCTCGGCTGCCGTGGTTGTCCTGCCCCTGAACTTCTGCAGCAAAATCTACGCCTCACCCAGTTGTTCTACCCCCAGGCGCTTTACTGAAGACACGGATCAGCCAAGCTGCACTGTGCTGCTGGCACGTGGTGCATCACTCGACGAAGACGCCATGCTCCTCTGTCTGGTGATTCCCTGAAGCTCACCAGCTGATGAGCACAAAGCTGGCAAGAAAGTTCGCTTTTAAATAAGGATAGATATTTAAAGACTAATTTGAGGGAAACCTCCACAATAAGAGATAAAAAAGACTCAACACATAAAAAGGATCCAGATGAAATATTGTAGGAATATTAAAAATATGAACTACGTTTAACATTCTCAGAAAGACGAGGGAACAATACAGTCACAAAATAAAAGCAAGCTCTCCTAGAGGAGGAGCAGAGACTAAGAAATGGTTTTTAAAAACTAAAATTATGATAGACAAATCTTTTAAAAAAACAATAGTCTGGGGAAATAAAATCATGCAGGCCTCTTAAAAGAAGCTAAAAAAAGGTAGAAACAAGAAATAGAAAAGAAACAAAGAGGCACAGAGAATCAATCTGGCTATCCCAACATCTAATTTATGCAAATCCCATAAAAGTCAAACTTTTAAATGGCGAGATGGAAATTACAAATAATATAACCAAATCGAACTAACTGAAATCATAGATCTTCATCCTGACCACCTCAGATAAACAGGAGCATCAAAGATGATTTTGAAGAGATGTTTTTGCTTTGGTAGCACACATGCTAAAGCGGGTACAAGCTACACACATCATTTGAATTTCAGTGAGACTAGAAAGAAAATTCTTAAGTGTTTGCATGCATGTATGTGTGGCATATGTGTGTGTTCCCGTAGATGTGTGTGCATGTGTATATGGAAGTCAGAGGTTGACATCATGATGATGTCTTTCTCAGTTGCTCTTGGCCTTATTTTTTGAGACAGGATCTATCACTGAACAAGCTCATAAATTCAACTAGGCTGTCCTGCCAGAGTTCCAGGGATGCTGCTCTCTCTGCTTCAACACCACTGAGATACAGATGTGTATGCACACAGCTTTTATGTGGGTGCCGGGGTGGAAACTCGGGTCCTTAGGCTTGGACCACCAGTGAGGACTTTACTGACTATCTTCCCAGACCCTCAAAGTGAAACTTATTGTGAGTATACTGTGCAAAGGTACAACAGGTGTAGTTTAGGACTACTCGGGAGTGCTAACATGCTGAATTACAATGGATTCATGGTTCCCAAAAGAACACAGCCTGTTGCCACAGCTCTTGATTGCCTACCAGAACTTGAAGGAAGATCCTATTGCTGAAGACAGGACATACTTCAAACACAGGACTGGAAACGATGAAACTGGAACTGACCTGGAAGCCTCCTCCCTGAAGACTAGCTCTCATAGTTTTAGAGAAAATCAATCAGTGGCTCAACCTTAGCTTTAAAGCCTGCTGACCACAACAACGATTACACAGCAGTGACACTTTTATCTTGGGGGTAATCAACAGCTATCTAACTGGACTTAGAAGCTTCTCATTTAGAGGCAACTCATGTGTGGCACTGTAAACACAGCCAAATAGACGTAGTTGAAGAGGTCAAAGAGTCTAGAGAAAACCTTACATCTGTTACGTCTCTAGATAAACTTATTTCTTCCTGTGTGCTAAATATGTATCTTTATGTTTACAGACTAGTGTACTAGTCACCACTCATCAAAGAAACTTCTTTTTGTAACAGATGGACACTATTACAGAATTCTACAACTGGTCACACACAGAGAATAAGTGTCTGTGAGATGCCCAGCCCTAAGTTACACATCTATAATGGAATCTGTATGCCTAAGGCTCATGGAACATAGTGGAACATGGGGTAGAGAGAAAACTAATGCATCTCTCAAATCTCACCAGCAAAGCTTCCTCCTGCAATAGACGGCATGTACACAGAAGACCACAACTGGCCAAATGTAAAGAATAAGAAACTGCAGAATTTTTGTCCTGGATAGGACTCCTATATTAAACCTCACCCACCTGGGGCTCAGGGACGATTGTGGAATAGGGGGCAGAAAGATTATAAGAGCTGGGGGTTATACATGACCATAAGAAACAGACTCCTCTAGGCTTTAGGAACTTGCTCAGATGAACTTACAGCTATGGTGACAACATGCACAAGAGCCATGCAAACTGCATTAGACAAAAAACCAGCAAAGAACTGGAGAAATTGGCAGGAGGCCCCAATCTTAGCTGAGACCTACTGGCAGCTGATCACTGCTGGGTGAAGAAAGAGTCAATCTTCTTTAAGGCAGGAATGCTAGATAGGCTGATCAGGCTCTATGGAATGAACTCGCATTGAGGGACATCTGGGTACACAAACTTGACTCAGTAGGCCTTAATATATATGACAGAATGCACGAACTCCTTGGATGGGCTGTGGAGGAGTGCAGGTAGTGAGAGGGGATCTAAATACGATTAAGATGTATGAAATTCGAAAAAAATCAATAAAAATATACACTGTAAAAAAGCTATTAGGGAGTGGTGACTCTCAACCCAGCATTCTTCGCCCAGTCAAATTAAAGATTAAACTGAAGTTGACAGAGGGAAGACTCCAGTGAGGCACAGGCTCATGCCCTGCTTGCATCTTAATAGTTCCCTGAGCCCCTTCTTAAGAAGTAAATGCAATAACTCTGCAAGGATGAAGAGTAAGCCATGAATGAAAAATATTTAAAGAGAGCTGAGAAGCAAAAGGTCCAACCCAAACTGACAGCAAAGGGTGTCTGCTCAGGGGTCCTCCAAGAACTTTCTGTTCATTTTCAAATGGAATTCATTAAATAATAGAACTCGTGGTAGAATGTTCTTTGAAGGCACCAGACACTGTATGCATAGAGAAGGCTTTTGACTAGACATGAGCAAAAATATTATATACACATCACTTTGGGGTCCAAACATCAAAGTGCTGGTTCAGTGCTTCCCAAAGTGCTTTTCTTTCTGGCCTAGAGACCAAGTAGCCTTAAGGAAATGATTCTTCGAGGAGCATAGTGGTGCATGCCTTTAATCCCAGCAATTAGGAGGCAGAGGCAGGTGAATCTCGGTGAGATCGAGGCCAGCCTGGTCTTCATAGTGAATTCCAGTCCAGCTGTAGCTACAGGGAGATGCTGTCTCAAGAAAAGACCCCACAAAAATGATTCTTCTAGCATTTAGAACCCTGGGTGACTGCAGTAAACAGCCCCTTCCCAGTCATGACTGCCACCTCTGAGTGGACACAATATGAACAGGACATAAAAACCCCTGTCATGTTGAGATGTTGCCTGTCAATCAGCAAAACCTAGTACAGCTGGACAAGCATGTACATGTAGAAGCCCATGTACAAGAACAGGAAAATGATGGCAAGAATCATAGTACACTACTGAGTCTCTTATAGTACTGTGAACACTGTCATAGTGAAAATTCTGACTCTGGTGCTTAATTAAAAGTTTGACATGGGGCTGGAGAGATGGCTCAGTGGTTAAAAGCACTTGCTACTTTTGCAGAGGACCTGGGTAGCACCTAACAGCTCATAACCACCTGTAACTCTAGTTCCAAGAGATCTGACACCCCCTCCTGGCTTCCACAGGTACCAGGCATACTCATGATATACATATATATATATATATGCAGACAAAGTATTCACGCACATTTAAAAAATTGGTAAGACTATATTGACAGGTTGGAAAGAGAAGGAAAAAAATGATGGTAATTTAAAAGAGTTACATCACTATAATAGAAATAAGCCAACAGATATTGTCTAACATGGATTTAAAATTGTAGTAGTTAAGGGCCTAGAGAGATGACTCAGCAGTTAAGAGCACTGGCTTCTTGCAGAGAACTCAGGTTCAAGTCCCCGCACCAACATACTAGCTATCAACCATCTGTAACTCCAGAGTTCCAAGGGATCCACTGCCCTCTTCTGGTTTCTCCCAATCATAGTATGCACATACTGCACTTATATACATGCAGGCAAAACTACTCACACACATAAAAAAGAATAAATATTAATTAAATTAATTTAAAATATAAATAAATCAAAATTATAATGGTTATGCATATTATCTTAGAACGTGGGAATGAAGATGGATGAGCACTCAGAGAGGCTTTTCTGTGGGTGATGGGGGTGGGTGGTGACGAGACGGGAGTGGGGGGGCGGGGGGCGATGATGAGACGGGAGAGAGGAGCGGGTCTCGTTTTACATGTGTCAGTTTAAGCATGCAACTCTGAGATCAAAATAAATCATAACAGTAACTCTAAATACCAGCTTGATAAACATTTCTTTTTTTATGAGAATTGAACAGAGGGTTTCTGGCCGTTTTGCTGAACTCATGCCGTGGAAGGTAAAGCTGTGTGCACTCCCACCCACTGTGTGTCTGGAAACCTCTCCCTGACTGCTTTAGTAGCCTCAAGGCCTGGGGGGCTGAAGTCAAAGCTAAGTAAGCAAAGTATTCAGGATCCCCTGAGAGTGTGACAGAGTCACTACATCTGACTCACCTGAAAAGTCAATCATTTTTAGAATCCCAAGCCTGGGATTACTATTAGGGAGAAGACACGAGAAGTCACACACTTTTCTTCATGAATTAGTACACCCAGTCCCTGAAATGAATTCGTGGTTCAAAACTTCCCATTTTATTTATAAGTTTACCATAAGTCAATACAAGGACAGTCGAGTTACGGATTCAAAAAGCCCTGTCCTTTCAGCCCTTTCTGGGCAGAGATTAGCCTAAGATGCAAGCAGCCGGGTATAGTTCGAAAGATTACAAGAACATTCTGCCTTCCCGAGCTGCCCCCTGGGCTGGGCTGGGTTGTTCTGAGAGAAGCTTTGAGAATATTTACCGTGTGGGGATGGCAAGGCTCAACAAGTCACCCAAATAAATGACTAGACATACTTCAAGAGTTATAGATTGTTGGGATGAGAGTTAATTTTTTCCTTAATAATAACTGAAAATAGAAATAACAGCTAGTGCCCAGGCATTAGAGGCCCTAAGTACTTTATGTGCTTCATATGAAAGTAAATAACTGGAATTCCATTTCACAAATAGGAAACTGAGGCAGCAAGAGGTCAAGGATTCAACCCAAATTTGCCAAAGTTGCCAGTTGCAGAGGCACAGTTTAAAGGCAGTTTTCTGGCTGCTGTTCTAGACTCTTGTTAGCCAGGCTGCAGTATCTGGAGTCAGATTCATTTTCTCAAACTCCGCATGAACATTCTGTACTAGATAGCAGGGACTGCTTTACAAAGACGCAGTTGCTTCTGACAATTCACAAAGCATGGATGTGTGTGAAACAATCATCCCCGGCTGCATAGGTCTACTATTTATATGAAGCTATTTAACTTAATTACAAATAATTTAGGCTACAGATGGGAGCAAAGCAACATTAAGGATCTTGATTTTGAAGCCGTTCTAAAATAGCTTTTAAAATCTAGGAGGCAAATTGTCTTTCCAAATGGAAATGAATGTGTGATGCAGTGAAGTCTTAAAGTTATTAGCATCTTTTGCTGAGCCCTCATCTATTTCCTTTGTCATTTAGGCAATGTACAGTCTTTAATTTCAGCTCTGTGATCAAAGAGATGAAATGCAAGAAGCTTACTATTCAAATCATGGCTGTACTTGGTGTGAGGAATGACAGCTTCTCACCTGTGACAAGGGCCACCACATTCTCTTAATGGTTTCAAGCAGAAGCTGGCCCAAGTACTACAGGAGGGGTCTGAACACACACACGCGCGCGCGCACGTACATGCACACGCACCTACACACAGACACATATGCACATACACATGAACATGCACATGGCTTACGAGAGAGGCACAGCCTCTCGTCCCCACTCCACTGTACCTGTGAGGCTCCACGGCTGAAGGCAGAGCCAGGAAACATGTTTTTAGGGATTCAGAGTATCATGTTTCATAATTTGATTTAAATCAATTATCCCATCCCTCTCTGGAACAGGCACAAGCTCCAAAAATACAAAATGTAAATGGAACCAGCTGGCGCCTTTGGCCAGGATGGATTTCAGGCAGTGTAATCAGTGTCCTTTCGCAGTGCATTATTGTTGAGGGCCTGAGATTGTGTGAAACACTCTCAGGGTCCAGGGAGGGACTACAAAGGTAACCAGTTAGGGAAGGGGAGAAATAGAAGCAGCTAATCTTCTCTGCCCTGGCTTGCCTTTGACCTAAACTCTTAAAAAGAAGTAATTCATTCCTCGAGGGAATACCAGGACACTCGAGTCTTTATTGGCAGCCTTCAAACACAGCCCTTAATGTATGGATATTTACTAAACCACATAATCACCCTGCGTTATCCCATTACAGGGCTCAGCCTTGTGGAGCTCTGCAGCCCTGGGTGTGAAGATCAATTGTGAGAGGTTTGCATGTGCTTATGAAGGAGGGCATGAGCACACCCAGCAATCACACATGTCATTTAGGCCCCAACACGCTGCTCAACAAATGGATCCCATGCATAGGATTTGGCATCCTTCCATTGAAATCCTTCCCTTTAATTGATTTAAAATGATAATTCGATTAAAATAATTATTCTGATCAAACTTCCTATCTTTTTGGCAGGTTCCGTGGAAGCCTCTGCCCCCAATGTTATTTTAGTATTTTCTTTATTTGTTTTCTCACCCGGCTGGCTCTGGCTCTCTAAATCTTTGGAAAAGTTTATGTCATTGGGAAATCACTGCACCCTTCTGGAGTTTTCCGCTCAAGAGAAGGGAATGAGGAAAGTAAAATATCCTGGACAAATGTTATGCTTTGAACTGTAGCCAGCGGGAACCAAGGAGTAACTGGACGTGGTGCCTGGCCAGTTACCACCCATTAGCAGACGCTGCAGGCTTCCAGGTGGCTCGGTGGGCGGAGCTGTGGGGTGAGAGTGAGTGATGTTCTCCTCCTCTCACTCTTGTTTCTTTTTTCCCCTCATCTTCCGTTCCATGGCTTTTGTTCTCCTGATGTGAATAGAGTTCATGTCAGATCCAAGAAATCGTCCTCTAACTTCTCATTTTTAAATATCATCATAACAGTCATTGTAGCAGTTACTCCGTTCTTCCACGCAGCCGTGCTGGGAGGGAGGTAGGACAGGCAGAGAGAAGGACGAAGCAGCAGAGGGATGCGCAGCCTCAGCAGCACTGCTAGTCCTGGAGGGTCAGCCGTCTTTCAGTTGGAGTACTATACAGCAATATGAGTAAGTGAGAAACTAATTGCTCCTATGTCTTAGTTTTTAGAATATCTAAAAGATACCAGTATAGGGTGGTGGTGCACACCAGCAGCCAGAAGGCAGAAGCAGGTGGATATCTGTGAAATTGAGGCCAGCCTGGTCTACATAACCCCAGCTGGGCCCACAGGGGGACCTTGTGTCAAATAAAAAGGTATAGCTTATATTATGATCATTTTTTGCCATTAAAAAGGTTTCTGTCAGTCTTGAAAAAAGGCAAACTCTGTGTGCATGTCTGTCTGGGGGATGTTAGCTTACCTGACTAATGCCTGGGAACCCAGATGTGACCTCTTCCACCCCTTGACAGGCTTGTAAGCAGGCTAAAAAGACCTGACACAAACAACGCAGGCCCTTTTCTGCTGCTGCTCTGGGATGAGCACTAGACCAGGAGCCTGGATACTTAATTCACCAGCTCAGACGCTGATTAACGGTAAGACCTGAAAATCCTTTGTGTCTTTCTGGGATTCAGTGTGACTACCAGACCATATGAGCTTTAAAATTAAATTCAGACTCTAGTGTCTACAATTAGCCACAAGAGTCCTAATTTTTGAGACTGTAATATTAATCCCATTTGAATTGTGTCTCTAAAAGAAAATTAGGGTTTCAGCAGGCAACAGGCTGGGCTTGATTATCCCTTCCTGTCAGAAATTCAAACCACTTGATTCAAAGGAATGCCTGTTTATCAGCATAAATGCAATTCAAAAAGAAATGCCCTAGAGTAATAATAAGGATGCTTTAACATAGCATACATCTACCCATTTTACAGAAGGCAAGATGCACACCTGAAGACAGATCATGAGTATCTCCTTACATACCTAGAGACAAAGAAAGAAAGTGAAAAACAGGAAAGGAAAGAATCCAAGCAGAAAGTTAAGAGGAGCCCGTGTCTGGTCCTCAGGCTGCTGTGATCGCACTTCTCCCCGGGTGCTACCTGGGTGAGATCACCTCTAGATTTGCAATAATAACTGGTGGTGGGGGCAGGCGGAGGGCAGACCAGTGAGATAGTTCCACGGCGAAAGGCACCTGACTCCAAGCCTGATGATCTGAGTTTCATACCCTGGGACGCACATGGTAGAGACAGTGAGAGCTGACTCCTACAGAGCAGTCCTCTGAGCTCCACATGTGTGCATGGCACATCATGCGTACATATGAACACAAAATTTTTTTTTAAATTAAAAATTTTAAAGAACTATGTGGAAAAACCTGAGGGTCTGTGGGAAAGAATGGTCGTTAGATATCATTGAAAAGGAAACGAGGTCAACAGAAAGTTTCTTCCCAAACCAATTTTTTTGCTACCAAAACAAATCCTTTTTGCACAAACATCTTGTCCATTGCAATTGTATAAGACTCACAAATTGAAATAATTTCTATGTATAGGAAAACAAGTTGTATGTGTATATATAGAAGCCAGACCAAATTCGAGTACAACGAAACTGATGCCTTTAAAAACAGCACTATTATTTGCTTTTAAATGTCATTTTAAATATATAGAAAGATGAAAAATAGAAAAAAATAAAGGTCTCATAGGAAATTAACTACACCCCTTTTCATGTGAAAGTCCACCTAGAGACTTGCTGGTGGTATAGGGGGCGTTTGACCACTGGTCCACCACATCTGAGGGCAACCTTGGAGCAGGCAAAGTATGCAGGGTCCTGAGTGGCCCTCACTCGGTTGTTCTGAAGACAGGCCCAGGAATATTCACTTAAACGAACCTATGCCCCTTCCGACAATACACAGCCTCTCGAGCAGATCCTCAGAACCTCTGCCCTGGGTGAACTCCCCTGACAACTCTGACTTATTGGAGATCCACTCAACAGAATGTCTCAGCTCAGCCTCTAATGCAATTAGAGAGGAGTAAGCACTAGGCCAAGGGCAAGGGCTAAGAGCCTGAACTGTATTCTCATGTCAGCCCCTGCACAGTTAGATGACTTCATCTCCCCTATACAATGGGCTGATAAGTACAATTACTATTAATGGAGATGAGCATCATAGCACAACAGAGTCTTCTTTTCTAAACAAAGATTAGCAGCAGGTATTACAATTATTGCAGCCTGGTGTTGCGGTCCTCTCTCTCATCCTGGAATTTTTCCACCTGCTATGTGTTGGGATAAAACATTCAACTCAGTTAAATGTAAATAATATTTTCCAAATATTTATTCTGGGTCAAAGAAGAACCCCGAGCAAGGAATGAAGAGAATGAATTCATGTGTAACTCACAGAATTCATGCTTTCTTAAAATGAATTTCATTCCAGTCGGAAGTTATATGAACTGCGTAGAAAACTTAAGCGAGCGTTTGACGTGGGAGGTCTTCGGGGGGAAGTGAAGTGCTAGGCAGTCTCACGCAGTCATGAGCTGAGCTCCTAGGAAGGAAGTGAGTTCTGAATATGACTTGGGCTGCTTCGACACTGTCTACAGCCATGGAAGAAAACTGCAGTGCATCTCTCTTTAACTAGAGAGTTCTCTCTCCTGCTTTATGGTCCAAAATTAACCTGGTGGCAACTGTGAGCACACAAACCACAGGCACCATCCGTCACTCTGTTCATTCCTTTCACCAGTGACAGTACTTTCCACAGCATGGAAGTACGAGGAAGCCCCACTGTTCTCAGAGTTTGCACGAAAACCATTCAGGCCATCACAGACTTTATGATGTCTCAGTGAGCTTGGATTGAGAAATTAATGAAAGTTCAGTCTCCTTTGTGTTTCTCCTTGGGGATCAGCTCACCATATCCAGTGGAACAAATGACTGGAGAGACAGCAGTGCTGTGGCTCTGCATACAGATTCTGTGGCCTGACTGCATGTTGTAAGCTTGGGTCTCAGTAAACCATAAATCTCTGCCAGACAATTTGGAAAACATTTCTAGGCCTCTATCTGTAAAATGGGTGCTGATATGGTTTGGATTTTGAGTGTTGCCTAAAGTCCACGTGCTAAAGGCTTAGTCCCCAGGAGTGGCCACTACTTCAGCAAGTGGGACCTACTGGAAGGAAGTTAGGTCACTGGGTTCCTGTCTTTGAGGAGAATACTGATCCTGACCTCTTCTCACCTTTGCTTCCTGGCTGTGGTGAAGTGAGCAGCCTCCTCGGCCATCACACTTCCAACCACGGTTCTCTGTTTCACAACACACCAGCATGGAAAGTGACTGAAATCTCTGAATCACTAATCCTAAATGAATCTTTTCTTCTTTTACTTGATTATCTTACATATTTTCTCAGTCATGGAAAGCTAGCTGACACAGGTATAGCATGTTAAGCAAAACATAAAGGAACACCCTGCAAGCTCCATCTGGATATTCTGTATTAAGAAAGTATGTCCCTCATGACAGTTGTCAGATGCTTGGGAACAGGAAAGTCAAAGCCCCACAATTCCATCACAGCTGGTCATTCCCTATCAAGAGAATCTAGTGCATGCTAAACACTCAGTATGGATGTGTGTGTGGTCTTGCATGGGTGCGAGCTCCGCCTTGAGGCAAACCTGTGTTCTTTCTGGCTTGAAGTCCATTATCTCCAGGGACACAGATGACAGGTGAGTACTTTTTCCACAGTGCTCTAAGTCCTTGATGGTCACTCTGCACTGACGACAGGTCATTTCCTTCTGGACTACTCCATTCTTCAGTACTGTCCCAGTCTTGTAACTCAGGACCTTCCCTTCTTCTCTGTTACGCTGCCCAGGAAGTTCCAAACAGAATAAGCATGTGCCATCTAAGCTTCTTCCCTAGTGCTCAGTTCTGACAAGGCACATGCCAACAGATTCCTCTTACGATTTCTATTATCTTAATCTAGTGTATCTAAGGCTCTCAGATAGAAAGGAGCCTATGTTCAAGACTGAGAAAAGAGATGGAAAATGGGCCTCTTTCCCATGTCAATAAAAGTCAACAGAGGTAAAAGGTCTGTTGGGAAGATTCTGAGGATATGTCTAAGTTCCACAAGAAAATGTGCTTTAATCAAATAATAGTGAGTGCCACCAGTTCAGGGCTGCTGAAGTTTTTGACATTTGCAAAATATCCGTCGTAGATCATTCTGTCAGTCTGTCCACTAACCTGGCCCTGTCTTATACTCTGATCTAGAGAATGTGGTGCTCAGGTAAAATTGTTTTAACTATGTCCACCCCCATTGATCATTTTTAGGATTAAGGAGCTCAACACAGTCCCAGTCAGCCCTAAATATTGGGGGGAGGGGGTGGTCTAAGCTATTATGAGCTGGTCAGGGTTCAGTCCCAGATTAGCCATCTAGTAACCCAGCAAAAACCTAGGGGAAGGAGACCCAGGACAGGTGGAGGGTTATGTGGGGAGGCAGAAACCAAGAAGTTTGAGAACTTTTCCCAAAATATACACACTGAGCAGGTAGGTGCTCCGTACAGCCTGGATAGGCATTGTAGGCCACGAGGGCTCAGAGTGATGGTGAGAGAGGCAACTTGGGGTGCCGCAAAAACACACTAAGCTCAGCAAGACTGGGTTGGGGGTTTTCAATGTATACACTGTCTCTTACATGGATTTGGACATAACTGAGCATAAGGGACAAGTTTAACTTTTGAAAGAGCATATGAGACCCTAGAGAAAGACAAAGACATACCCAGTCACCAGCAAAGTGAGAAGGAACAGTGTCTGCTGGTCACTACAGATAACCCTAGGACGTAGCAGGCCTGCACTTAATGTTTCTGAACACAATGTCTCCTCCCTTTTAGGGTTTACAGGTCCTTAATGACTATAGCTTAACTTTTTGAAGGCTAGTCACATATTCATAGCTTTAAAACATCTTACAATCAGTAGCATTTCACAGTCTAATAAATTATTCGTTCTTAGTAGAACATAAAATACTGACTTATAGTATACTTATATATGATTTCCTATGATATACGCGGAAGGTGTTAAAAAACACAAGATGTACAAGAGTCCTTTGAGTGTACCAACATAGCCCTGCAAGACTCTGTCTTGAGTCTATCAAGTGTCTGTAGGTCTCAGGATTCCAAGGCACAAGGATTATGCCTATGTGGCTATGTGAAAAAAAAAATACATTTAGCCCTATTTATTCTAATATGCCTTTAAATATTTTAAAGGGGTCTCCCTTCCATGCTGGGGTCTCTCTGCCCATTTGGAAGAGAGCCCACGTGCTCAAGTCCCCAAACACATCAGACAGACTTTAAAGCTTAGGCGCTTTCTATGCAGCCCTCTGTTCCTGTTAGACCAGGCAGCTGCCACAGACCAGGAAGGGCAAGCTTTCAGAGTGTCGCTTACACCCCAGAGGCTCTGTGCCACCCACGGTCTTCCCTCCTAGCCTCTCACGTGCATCAGAACAACATGAATATGAAATCACCCAGACGCTCCTGGTTTCTCCAGGCCTTCAGTCCAGCTTTTGCCACCTGGTGCGGAACGCTGCAGAACTGAGCTCTGGGATTATAGAATTAGTTGCTATTGGTGCCTTGTCAACCGTCATCCAATCCCACGCAAAGGCAGAACATGCAGCCATGTGCCTGCCACATGTAGAATGCTGTGCAGCCACCTTGGAGAGAAGGAACCACTCCCCCAGGGAACTGCTTACAGTCCAGACGTTTGACTTGGGGATCTCAATCATCCGATTCTACTTGGAGAAGAAAAGGGACAAAAACTAAAAATTGAAGGAGGAAAGCAGAGAAGATAACACTGATATTCCCTCCCCAAAACTCACAGGGCAGGGAGGAGGGCGCATGCTCTGAAAGTGGCAATGTCAAGAACACAGCCTTGAGGGGGTGATGCTTTTGCTACTATTATAAATACATGGATAAAAACATCAAAAGTGTAGAACAAGAGACACTAAGAGGCAAACACAGGAAGCTGGGAGGGCAGGAGAAGGCTCTTCTGCCCATAAATAATAATGCCACTTGGCAACCATGACGCTTCTTAGAGAAAACTGGGTTTAGTCAGGAGCCCAGAGATGGAGATGAAGAAGAACATTCACGACTGATCATTCAGGCTTTTGGCTCAGCCTCGAGGAGTTTGTGTCCAGCTAAGAAGAAAATTCTTATCCGCTGTGTTAACTAAAAGTGCATGCATGAATGTGTGCCTGACTTCCAGCGAGATTGCACCCCTTCCCTCCTCTCTCTCTCTCTCCTCTCTCTCTGTCTCTCTCTCTCCCAGCATGTCAATTGATAAGACCTCACAGAAGGAGGATGACACCTTCCCCAGCTCCTAGCTTTCCATGAAAATTCCCTCTACATTTGCCCCTGTCTACATCGTATTAAGACACACGCTGAGTTATCAAAGGCACCTGCAGCAATGAAGTAATCTTTGAACTAAGACTTTAGCATAACTGACAGGTCCAGTAGCTCCCCATGGACCTGGCTAAGACATGCAAAGGAACCCGAGTACCATTGTCCAAAATTATCTGGAATAAATTGCCAAAATTCCTCACTTGTGGCATAGGAGCACGTCTTTTTTCCTCTGAGGACTGTGTGAGAGGCAAACACATCTTTCCCCGTCTGAGCTACTCCTTTGAGATTTGAAGTGGGAAGAATACGGTATTCTAATCAAAAGGAATATTTTTCTTCCCAGGTTGAAAAGCTTAAGTAGCAATCATTTCTTACACATGCACAGAATTTGACAGAGTTCCGTTTTCTCCACTCTGCACATTCGACACTCACACGTTCTAAAGCCTGTTTTAAAATGTGATATGCATTTTCTACCACCTGAACACCACTGAACAAAAAGACTCCAGTAGCCGGAGTAGCACTCAGGGCCTCAGGTGCCTCCCCTTGCCCACTCTTCCCTCTGCCCCCACCGCAGCCCCGGGTGGGGGTCTGCCTCTGCCAGGCTTCCTCCCCGAGGCTCCGCACACGGTGTCGGTGTCTGCTCGTCTGCTTATCACCATCAGGTGACGTGATGCAGCTGTTCCCCTCTCTTCTTTCTTTCTTCTTCCTCCCTCCCTGCACTGCAGGAAGCTGACCCAATGGTGCTCACTCACTGCAGAGACGCCTGCTTGGCACCCCTCGCCAGCCGCGTCAGTGATCGCAGGGCTCCTCCTCGGCCTGTGCGGACAGAGCCTCCCCAAAGCCCTCTTGGTGCGCTACCTCGCTTGTCCCGATTCTGCCGGCCGAGGAGCAATTTGATGCCAAACTCAGTCATCAACTTCAAAATGAAAGGACTTGTGTCTGCAGAGAATTCCTTACAAATTTTAATTCTTACATGCTAACCTTCTACCCTCCACCCCTGCAGGAGGACGTTAAAACTGAAAGAGATCTATGACAGCTATCCTTGCGCCACATTTTGCCATCTAGCCCAGTCACATCTCCCATCCGCCATTCTCACTTATATATTACCTGACACTGGTATCTATTGCCTAAATGTGTTTTCAACTTTTTCAAACTTCACAATGAACTAACCTTACCAACCCCAAACTAGCTGTTTCCTGGTGACCACACCTTGGTTTGGTGCCATCTTGCTTCTTCTCCTTCCTCACACTCTCCCCCACTCGTCTGTCGCCCAAGTGTCACCACTGCCGGCCCAGCTCAAACCGCCGTGCACTCTTACTGGAGCGTCCCCCACAGCTTTCAGAGTGGCCGCCCTGCTTCCGGCCTTCCCCACCTCCATTGAACGAGGCCTGGAGGGAAGAGTCCAGACTCTGGGTAGAACTGACATGTTTATGTTTGTTTCCTTCTTCCTCCAAACACATCTTTTCCCACTTTCTCATAGGTCAAACCAAAGTTCCTTTGGTTGCTGAGATATTACAAGTCATATTCTTCCCTGTCTTTGAAATATTGCATAAGACATTCTGGAGATTGTCTGAAAAATCTCTTCCATTGTGTTGGTCTAAATGACAAGCTTGTATTCACCAGGATATCAACTTAGAAATTACCGCACCCAAATCCTTGCACAGAGCAGGCCTCGCTTCACACAGCCCTCCCTTCAGAGGCCTTCCTTGCTCAGGCACACCTTACCACCATCACTCCCCATCTTCCTGCTCCAAGCAACTTTTCTTCTCCCACACATCTCTTCCTCTGAACTTGTGTTATCATTTCCTTATTTGTTATGCCTTCCCCAGACACCTTACCGTCACCCTCAGACTGAGCACCTGAGAACAGGGACTTTGCCTTTCACTGCCGCTGTCACTGACAAATCCTTACCACCGGTAGCACGGCTCAATGCCCGAGCATTGCCAGCATTTTACTTGTTTTGCTTAGAATAGTGGGTTCATAAGTAGTACCAGCCTAAGGAAAGGAAGGAGAGTTTTAACACCAAGAGTGAAACCTTGGGGGGACTGGAGAGATGGCTCAGCCATTGAGAGCACTGGAAATGAAAGATTTCCAGCACCCACGTGGCAGCTAACAGCCTCCCAGGACTCCAGTTCCAGGGAATCCCACACCCTCTTCTGGCCTCCAAGGGCATTGCACAACACTGGCACACATACATGCACGCAATACATTCATACACAGAAAATAAAGATAATAATAAAAAAGTTAAAACTTGGAAGTTGATACTGTTTTTCACCTTCATTTATTTATGTAAGTAGTTATTTTATTTCTGAGACAGGTATGTGTTCTGTATCTCAGGATGGCTTTGAGGTCATGTTCTCCTGCCTCAGTCTCCAGAGTGTTGGGATTGCAGATGCGCATCAGCATGCCTGGTGCCCTTTCTTTCAAAATTGCCACAACTTCTTTATTGTCTCTTTTTGCCCCGTCCTTCTCGTCTTAGCCATTGAGGACAACTGCCCAGAAAAGTGATCAGCCAATCATCCAACTCCACACAGACTCTAGCAGCGCGATGAGGAAAGGCCCTGACGTGCCCAGAGCACAGCAGCCTTCCTCACTGACTCCTTCAGCTTAGATGCCTGTGTCAGATCACCAGCTTCTAGTAGAAATGCCAGAATCTGCCCGCAGCCTGCCCTGTGCTTCTCTTGAGAACAGAGACAGGAAAGGTTCCACTTGATTCCAAAAGTGATTCCAGTTTTTAAAAACCCAGGTTCATTCAAGAGGATTCTCTGGAATCAACTTTAGTTTTTAGATTTGTCTCCTTTTTCCTTTTTCTCAGCTCCATCCATCAAAAATCATCAGAATGGCATTTGGTAGACTAGATCTTGTTTACTGGCTTTTAGCATATTCATTGCAACTTGATTCATAGAACACTGTAGCGAGTCCAGACTATCAAAAAGACTATTCAAGAACATTTCTTCTTCCTGTGCGTTAGCAAGTGATAAGATCATTTGTGCATCCCATTTTACTGCTTGTTAAGTTCACTTAACATTCAATTACACACATATTTCTGTCACAAAATGTTGCAGGACATCATTTTGAAGGCTACATAGTTTCATGCTGTGAATAAGCAATGAATAATCTCCATTCCACACATGACATTGAAGACTTGGGTTGTGAGACATAGGTCATTCCACATGGTAATAGAAATGACTGTATAAGGAACATTACTGTACAAAAGTCATTGTGCATACAGTAATTCTTCTGTATGGGCTTCACCTTCTCTGCAAATTTACCAGGTTTTATTGTCTGGATATTAGCATGTGTTTTTTCCACATCCATTTCCAATTTTAATAACCAATTTGTCATGTAATAAGCAATTATTTGTTGCTTTTAATCAAGTGTACTTATTGATAAGTAACAATTTTCCATGTATTTACTGACTTGGGTTTCCTCTTTTAAAAAGTATGGCACTTTTATTGTTTAAGGCTAGGAGTAGATCTATCTTTATAAATGTCTTATTTTACTGATCTTAGATTTTCATTATTTTTGGATAGCCTTTATTTAGTAAACTTAATGCATTGTGTACTATTCTTTTCTTTTATGTAACCTGCTTTTCTATGCCTTCAATATCTTCTCCAACAAAAGACAAATTTTTAAAAAACACCATTATTTTCTTCTAGTATTTTTATTGATTCATTTTCCTAATATTTAAATATTATATGTCATACAGAACTCAATTTTGTTGAGTTGAAAGGTAGAAAATCTGATTGTTGCTCCATATGGCTAGTCATTTGTTTCCTCTCTTCTGTGATTTACGTATCATACTCTGTCTTATACAATATCATATATGTATATATATTTGAATTTATCTTGGGATAGTTTATCGTCTTAATTAGAAAGAACTGACATGTTAACAGCTAAATCTTCTTATTCAGTAACAAAGAACCTTCATTTATATATAAGGTTTTCTTCTTTCATTAAGATATTAATGATTCTTAATAAAGATTTGTTGTTTGGATGTAAGTTTTCATTCAGTTCAGTTTATACGAACACATTCCATGCGTGCAGTTGGTGGTAGTAATGGCTAGTCTCTCCACTGTATTTTTACTGGGTTGTTGCTACTGTGGAGACTGTTAGAGACACTGGAAGGTGCTGCCTGGCTCCTCCCTGGAGGCTTAGGCAGCCATTCTTCACATTCTGGGTATTGATGGATAGACTGATGTCCAGTCTGTCTCAGGAACTTCCTCTAGCAGAGGAGAGATGTCTTGCCCAAAGCTTCACTTCTCCCCCAGTACCTCATAGCCCGTGAGTGGTAGGTTGGAAGTTGGGAGTGCCAAGATCCAAACCCCTTGCTTCAAGGTGTGTGCATGCTAAGAGACCATTCCTGCTCATACATTGCAGTTCCACATCTCCCTCTACTTCCCCAAATGTTCTGATCCTGAGAACATCCCCTGTGTTTCCCACGTGGCCATTTCCGTCTCAGAGTCTGGTTCCCAGAGAACGAGCCATAAAGCAATTGTTGCCAAAAGTGATCTGAGGATGAAAACTGAACTTAACTGCAGTTTTGAAACTGGATCACTGACTGACCAGCTGGCAGAGAGGACTACATCCTTAGTGGTGGTGACTCAGTGAAAACCACTGTGTGCTGTAGCCATGCAATTGTTGAAACTTTCCATCAGAACAGCCATTGCATTCCTAGAAAAGAAGCACCAGCAGATGAAGAAGCTTAAGTGTTATTACTTAGGAGCAAGTCATAATTACAAGAAAAATGAAATCCAGTGGCTTGCTGAATGGCAGGATAAGGGAAGAAAGACAAGAACAGGCGAAGGGTAGTTAATCACTAATTGAAGGTTAAGTGTGGAAATCAGAGGACCTCCTCGGCAGCATATAAAGAGCCTCTGATCTCCGGGGGGAGGAGGAGAAACAGGATCAAGCTCAAGACTTATAATTAAGAGTTGCAAAGCTCAAGAGAAAGTGGAATCGCCAGTCTTCAGGAGTCTGCTCTGCCAGGGTCAAGGCTCTGATTGTGAAGGAACAGCTTGAGACTTGAGATGGGTCTTTGGGGTAAATGCACTTAAAAACCTTTACTCCAGAACTGTCTGAACTCTTGTGGTCTGCAGTAGTAGCCCACTACTCCCTGTTAGTGCCTGTCTCTCCCTTGCTTGAAATGATGAAAAGACCTGGATACAACATAAAGCCTCTCTGAAGTTCTATACTGACTCACTAGCCAAGGAAGAACAGCTAGAGTGATCTCAGTCTAACACACAATCAATTTACAATACTATTGGCTGATAATGTGCTGGGCTAGTAAAAAGAGGATAAATGTATGTTCCCAAGACGCTGTAAGACCTTGCCAAGTTATTCTGATGAAGCTGGGACTCAATCTTCAAGGTGATGGGACAAGAGTGAGTCCAGAAGATGAAGTCAGGTTAGGGAGAGTTTGTTGTTCTGGGAACACGGTCCTGTAAGGAGTTTATATCCTGAGAAGAAGTCATCCTGGAATGTAACTAGGATTGCTTCTGGAAAATATGACAAGGTCCCACTCTAAGGTAAGTAGAAGCACCAAAGTTGCTATTTCAGATAGTATACTGGACAGGGTTTTCAAAGCTCAGGGAGGAAGCCGGCAGGCTGTAGCCGATATACTACATAGGGCAAGAAAGCGTGCCTAGTGGCAATGCTTTGCGGCAGGGCCAGAGGACATCTGGTTTACCAGGGCAATAAGACAACAAGGGAGGGGCTGGTGAGAGAGGTGTAAACCAGGGTTCGGGGATGGAGACGCTATTATATTACTTGTCTTACCAGTCAAATGGAATTGAGCACACTGGTAGTAATGGTCAGAAGCAAGGAGGGCCCTATCATAGTCTGTTTGGGTTGTTATTACAAAAATGGCCTAGACGGGCAACTTAAACAGCAAATACTTATTCTCACCATTATAAAGAAAGAAAGGTGTCAGATGAGACTGTGTCTGGTAGGGTCCACTTCCTAGCTCACAGGCAGCTTTTTTTTTTCTCTCTCTCTCTGTATCCACAGGTAATAAATAGAAGGAGGTGAAGGCACTAACCTCAGTCATGGGACTGATATCATGACCTCTTGAAGACCCCATCTCCCATTAGCATCTCTTTAAGCATTAAGATTTCAACATGTGAATTTTAAAGAGGCACAAACATACCATTCAATGCAAGCAAGATGGCTGTAAGGAGTCGCAAGATTGCGTAGCCAGGTATGAACTCATGAGGAGCTAGATGGTTAACAGGCAAACCAGGGGCATAATAAATGGGTAGCCAGTGGAAGTAGCACTCAGTCCAAACAATCAAGGAAATCTTGAATGGTCGTCAGGAAACTGAAAGTAAATACCATAATAAAAAGTGAGGCCCTATGTCCAGTTTCAGAACCTGAGCCACTGTTTCTTTCAGCTCAGACATCACTTACTGAGGGAGAGACTAGGATGCAAAAGGCAGGACCCTGTGACACCAAGACCAATATATATAATCATAATTTTGACAGTCTCTCTCTCTCTCCAAAGGACCTGTGGTAAGAGTGAGGAAAGGCTGTAAACCACCTCTTTTAGGACTGTTGAACACAGAGGCTGACCTGATACCTGGACACCTAAGTATCCTCATGTTTTTCCCCAAAACCATACTGCTAAATAAAAAACTCAGTGCCAAGTATGGGATACCTTCCCTTGATTTGTTGGTCAGAGGTGTCCTGGAGACCACTCCAAACAATAGAGGCTTTTGTCATTGCTCTGGGTTGCCCACCAGAACTTAATGGTAAGACCCTATTGTTAAAGACATTGCACACTTTGTCACAGGACATGGAGAAATCAAGCTGATACTGATCTGGAAGCTTCCTCCCTGATGGCTAGCTTTCCCAATCGTAGAAGGTGCTATGAAGACTGCTAGAGGAGAAAGGCTATCAGCAGTGCTACCCAGCTCTCCCTTGTGAGCTACAGCAACAACCAGCCTGGCAAGATGTGCCCACATCTGTAACAATGGCATGAAAGTTATAAGGGATAGGATAGCCAACCACCTTCCGATTAGATTTAAAATCCACTTCACAGGAAGAAACTCGTGCCTAGCACTACACATCTGGCCAGGAATCTGTGTCTAAGAAGCTCATAGGCCCTAGGGGTGATCCTACTACTATTTTGTTAAATGTATATGGTACCAAATTGTCTTTGAAATACCTGTCTCTATGCTCATAGATGAGTTCAGGCTTCAGTCCTCATCAGAGAAGCATTTCTGTAGAGTGGGCATCAGTTAACACAAAGACCATAGCTGGTTAAAGTGCAGAGAGTAGCATCTGTGGAGTGTTCAGCAATCAGCAGGATGTCTGTCTATATCACATACCCTCCCTCTAAGGCTCAAGGAGCATCACCGTAGAGGGCAGAAAGATTATAAGAGACAGAGGTTGGAGAGGACTGGGGTGATACTGACAGTTGATGGTTGTAAAGGGAGGATGACTCCATTTTCTCCAGATGCATGTCCCTGGTAGGCTGATCATGCTTTAATGGGCAGCCTCACACCCAAGCATATATGGCAGGATTAACTGGATTCAGCGGGTTGTTTTTTAAGAAATCATTTATTTTTAAAGACTTCATTGTGAAGTCTGTTTCTTTCAGGTGTGGTCATTCCCATAATGTTTCTATTTAATTCATCAATTTCTCCCTTCCAAAAACTAGACAGACCCCAGAAGATAACAGCAGATGACACCAAATTCAGCTCCAGCTGCAGCTTTGCCCCGTGTGACACCTTATCTGGAGTAAATGAGCATGTTTTCAAGTACGTGGTGCTTCCACTAAGCTGGTAAAGGTGGTATTTTCTAACCTCATCAGAAAGAAGTATCTGAGACAGTTCTTTTTCACTTTGGAACAAAAATATATTGACCATCTTGCCCTGGGCTTTGTTAACATTCCTAACATCTGTCATGCTGCAATTTTAAAGAATTGCAACCTACTGAATATTTTCCTAAATGTCCAGTATAGTAATGGAGTCCTGTTTATAGGACAGGATGAACAGGAAACAGCAAGTGTCTGGAGGCTTTTGTAGTGCATGCCTCCTGCGTGTCTGGTATAGGAAATAAGGCCCATGAAGATTCAGGGACCTGCAATAGCCCTGAAATGTTTAGAGACTCAAGATGCTAGAAAAACCTTCCAAAGCAAAGAACACATTGCAAAGCCCCACACCTCTCCTCAAGGACAGGGACACACAAGGCCACTAGCCCAGGTTCCAACAACGGCAAATTGTACTGGAAAGACCACCTAACCTTCCTGTTGGGTGACGTGATCTGCTACTAGTTTTCAGTGAGCCTAGAAAAGAGCTCTGCAAGCGGAGCACAAGTAAGACAGCACCAGATCTGTCACTTGGTCCATATTACCTGAAAAACCCTCTCAGTAAAGGTAGAGAAGATATCCTGTAGACTTGCGAACACTCACAATTCTGAACGTTGAGAACAAAGTCATGTCATCTGTGGTGGAGAAGTGGTATCTTTGGAAAAGAGCTCTAATCTGGCATTGCCTCCTAGTACTACCATCAAATGAGTCCAAACTCCAGACATCCAATTTATGTGTGACCATAACAGCTTATCAAAAACAAGCTTTTATCAAATCTACCAAGTGTTAAAGTCAGACAAGCCCAACAGCAATTCAGAGTGTCTACACCAAGGGAGACCAGAAAGAAAGGAGTACAGACACGGTGCCCCAGACCCCTGCTCCCGCTGTGCCACGCCAGTGCCTCATCCTCTCCTTGCTCCAGAAGTCAGACTGTGTATGAAGACGAAGCCATCAGGTAGTGAGACGACTTGTCCCGTGGGTGACAGCCACCCTCTTCCACCCTATGTGCAAGAAAAGACCACAAAGACAAACGGAGAGAGCTGAGCATGACAGCAGCAGAGACGAATCTATCGTCGCTGCTAGCAACATCAAACCTACCAGCAAGAGAGACCAAGGCTTTCTGAAATGCCCCCTTCCTCAAGGACACCAGCCAATGATTACAGCGTACCCTTTCTGCACTAGAAGAGGGTGATTCATCTTGGTTAACACATTTTGTGGGCTTGCCATCCTTAGCAGCAGGCCTCAGCCTCGTTATCTCAAGGCAGAATGTTCTGCTGCCCTAGAGCCCACAAGCACAATGAGCACAATGCTACATCGAGGTTCCCACTCGATAGCAAAAGAAGTGCTTCAGTGGGTAGAAGGCAGTTAAGAACGCTAGTCCTGTTAGACATATAGCACCATCCTGAAGCTGTTGGCCAGGAAGGGCAATGAGGCCTTTTGAACCCACAACTGGAGTACCAGTACGGCAAGGACATTCAGAATGTTTTACATTCTCCAGGAGGAACATGTCATAAATTGAAGATCATCATATGGATCTGAGTCTCACAGAGTACACAGGTTTAGGAAAAATGACTGCAACAAGAATGGCACCAATTACTAACATCACAGACACTCAGTTGTGGAAATCTGTATTTTCTGACCTTAAAACTCTAAACTGCATATTTACAGACAATGGGTCTCAGAAAGAACTCCCTCAGTGACACAGCAAGAAACCCACTAAACTATAAGCTATTACTTCCATTTGTTCACATAAAGATCCTCATGCCAAGGAACCAGTAGGCAAAGGGATAGTGTCCTTAGAGTAACTGACTCAACACTCAGGAGGTACTGGGTCAGAAAAGAGTGATGGAGATAGTATGATCCACTGGATCACTTTTGGTATAGCCCTGCCCAATCTTGGTAGTAACTGGGCAAGTGTACAGCCTGACTGGAGAATGGAATGATGACTGAGGGCTCTGGATGTGGGTCTCTGTTATCCCGGCAGGGAATCTGCACCTGCCAGAAGGATTTCTGGACAAGAGTAAAGAGAATCTGAGACAGATGATGGAGGACAAAGATGGTATCAGTTTCAGTTTTGCAACTACCAAAGCAAGACATACTTTATTTTATTGAAATCTTTTGATTAATTGATTGATTGGCTGGTTGGTTAGTTTCACTTTGATGTTTTTGAAGATTATACTTTATTTTTATTTCTTGAACCAAAGTTCTGTTTGTCTATTTTAATCCTGATATTAATGAAAATGTTTATAATCATAGTTGTTTTATTTAACTTTCTCATAGCCCATCAGCCTTTATACATAGTATTTTCATTTCATATAGGTCTATATGGTCTAGAGTTCTAATGTTCTACTTGAACTAAAGTTGAGGAGTACTCACTTTCATCCTTTTGTTAAGCCAGGCATGGGAGGAGCCGGAGGGTGAGGGCTCTGTGCCACCCCCAGCTCTGAAGTGAGTTGAAGGCCAGCTTTGCCTATGTGAGACCTTATTTCACAGAAAGCAATTCTTTAACATTTTACTGTGTGTGGTTTGGAAATGGAGACCTTTTCCCAACTGTTCATGTGGATAAGCTGACACTCTTACTTTCCCCAGCCAAACATCTGACCTAACGACCCATTTCTAAACAGAAACAATTCCTTAGGTCTCTTCCACACTCTTAACAACTTCTTTACCAATAATTAAACAATAGTAATAATAATAAGTCCATAGCACACAGGAGAAACCATCCTCTGACTCGCTCTTATATTCCCAGTCACATTGCCAAGTTCAGGCCTCTACTCGGACTGCTTCACCGAACTGTTACAACACATAAACTCCTCCTAAGCGGTCAGTGTTTTCTGTCCTTGTCCTTTCATTCATGAGCACAATGAGCGTGCCTCTGAGCCTGAGCTGCCTGCTGAAGCCCACTCTGCTCCTGGCAATCCTTTTCTCTAGACACAACCTCCAAACCACACCCAACACCGAGTGGCTCTGTGCTTCACACTGCTCTTGGTGCCTGCAGAAACAGGGTAGCTTCTAAAGAGCACCCTGCCACTGATCTTATGATCAGCCTTCCCACACTGCATTGTCTTTCCCTCAATAGCCGATTTTTGCCTGAAGAAGGACATGTACGGTTCAGGCCACTTTGTACCCTGGCTTGGTCTCCAGTCGCTTCCTCCCTCCCAGAGGTTCACACAGTTTCTTTTATTCTCCGGAGAGCGCAGAACAACAAGCTTTCCCGCCATGTTCTGCTTCCTTCTTCTTCCCTTGTGCCTCTTGTTCTTCCAATTGTTTGCCAGGTCCCAGCTCCAGAACATTCTATCCTCAGAGACCCAAAGTGAATGACTACTAGCTCCCTCTTATTGCCACAACAAAAGACTGGTGAGAAAATATTAGGGATATAGCTAAATTCCTGCAGTTATACTTTTAATCCCCTTATTAAAAGAACAAGTTGAGTCCAGTCCAGGCCCCTGACAGGAGACAGCTGCCGGGAATTTAATACAAGACAGGCCACCATGGTGCTCCCAAACAAGATTCCTGGAAGGAGCACTCAGAGCCAAGCTGATACCACAACTAGATGTCCAGATTATAGCACAGAAGCAGAAGCGATGGCCACACGGGCCGGACTGGAACAGGAGCAAGCTGGGTAAAGCTGAGTGCCAAACACATTGAGGACTGCTTCCTTGCCGATGAGTGAGCATGTGGTCACGGAAACTGGACTCGAGTGTCGGCATGAAAATACCTACACCTTCTTGTTCATACGTGTTTTTTCATTTGTGCCTGAGTCTGCATACCGTATACCTGCCCAGTGTTTCCCCAGTCTTCTCCGCTTACCTGTGTCTTCTATGTTTGCTACTGTACAGGGCCTCATTATTTTCCACTCACATTCTCAGTCATTTTCTTGGATAGTCTTATCTTAATATTACTGTTCCTTCATAGGTGGAGCTTATTTCTTATCTTTACAAGAATAGGGGGAAATATGTGGAGATGTGGCTTCTGTCTTACAGATGAGGAAAAAGAGACCATAAGAGATTATATGAGCTATAATTCAGGTCTGCTGACTTCTCCGGTTATAGTAGAGTATATTTATATTGATTCATGTTGAAATATGAAGGACTGTCTTCATCTGCCAGTTGTACATGGAAGCAGTACATGATGGCACAGGCATGAAGCCTTCACCCTCACAAACAAGGCGTGTGTTCTGCAGTCACATGTCTTCAGCTACTGCAGTCCCTTCACTCTCAGACGGCCGCCCCTAGTTCTGACTGTTCTGCCTTTGACTAGCAACACGTCTCAATCCTAAAACCCAGAGCTGCTTTCATCGCTTAAGTCTAAATATTTAACATGTCAAGTTCTATAAATCTTAAAGATGAGAAATAGTTACTAGGTTCCAGAGAAGCCCTGCATTCAGCAAGGTGGACTCAAAATCCCTCTCATAGTACTTAGGTAAGTTCCACAGTGCTGTGTAACTGGTAACTATTCCATTTAAAAAAGGAATAAATTGTTTCTTAACACAAAAATGTAAAAAAAGAGAGAGAGAGAGAGAGAGAGACAGAAAGAGAGAGAGAGACAATGCAGGTTTTTGTGTTGTCTTTTCTTGCTTTTCAGTAACATTTTCTGGCTACTCCCACACACAGCCTAACCATTTTAGCAAAGCTACCCTATAAATGAAGAGCGCTGTGTCCTTCCACACATCAGGGTGTCTGAAGGGAGCACTTCCTAGTTATATAGGCTATTTGGGTCCTTGCTGTCTCAGTACTGGTCCTGTCCTCAGGCATACAAGAATTACTTCTAGATGACAGATAATGCTCAGGGTTTTCAACTACACCTTCAGACAAAAGCCCACACTCTTGACAGTTCATTTAAGGGGTCTCAGCTCTGAAAGTTTCTTAGAAGAATCCATTCTAGCCAGTTCGCCTGAACCATTGGTCCTAGGATCACCTACTAATGTTACATCAGGGGGAAACAACTCAATGAAGTGTTTATCCAAAAAAATGCTCAGACATAAAAGGCCTACCCTCCAGCAGTCATTGAACAATGGAGCAGATCAGGATGGAGATGCTGGGAACTGTGCTACAGGAAGCCAGAGGGGCACAGTGTTCATGGCAGCTCCCACAGACACAAACACATGCGTATACACATGTTCACGTGGGGGATGCAGACTCCCATACAATCCATTCTCTGCCCCGCTCTTTGTCCATGACACTTCTCGATGCCATGTTCTACACATTGCTTTCGAGATGGAGGAAACCATATTGCCTAGAGGGCAGAAGTGACAAATTCCCCACAAAAAGGCTGTAATATTCTCCTAGGTCCTCTTATCTGGCCATTGAACTCTGACCTACTGAACCCAATCTCAGTCTAACATTTCTAAAACACAGTGTTCCAGACAGTAATGCAAACAAGCTCCACTTTGGAGTACTAAAACAGAAGCAGTATATAGTAAGATAGTGACAAGACAGAGAAAGAAACGATCGACTCTCCCTGAGGTGGCTGAACAGAACGCCGAGGAAGTAATAAGCCAACAGAGGGAAGAATGCGCAGCACATTTGAAAAACTTGCAGCTAGTGGGTACCGTGGCTAGAGAGGAACTGAGGAAACCCAGATTTTCAAAGGTCTTGGGTGGCTGGCTCATGGGCTAGAACTTGTCTCCCTGATCATGAAAGATTTTAATGAGAAAAGTAGTGTGAACTCCATAAAGGTAGATGGGAATCTAGTCTGTTCCATCCATCTATGTGGATTTGGTGCTTTGCACACAGAAGGCACTCAACGATATTAGAGTTGAACTAATGTGTTAGCTGTGTGCTTGAGAACAATCACTCTGGCACAAGATTAATGGCAGGGAAACAAACCGAAGTCAAGGCCATCCTGAGTGACGGTGGGTGAGAGAAAAGAGCACAGTTTGAGAGTGAGCATGCTGACAGACAATCACATTTGGAAAACACACTAATGGGCACATAGCTGGGCATTTTGATGGAAAACTCTGTGTTATGGTAGTCAAGTATAGGTATCCATTAGGCGTCTGGATGTTGGACACCAAGTGACCTCTGTCTTGCCCTTCTGCATCTTGTGACTCAGTGCAAAACATCCTGACACCTGTTGACACCAATTATGCTAGGCTGGAGTCTCTTGAGTGCCTCTTATTGTCTAGCAAACAAGCCCCCCTACCTGTAGCTGCCTTGGGCTACACATGGCCTCAGCTCCTGGTTCTTCCTGTGATTTGTATCCTAGCAACCTTAGTCCATGCCCCACTTAGCCCCTGCCTCATTTCCTAATGTCTTTTTCCTGATATTCATAACCTTATGGTAGGCCTTTGTCTCTGTTAATCACCATATTCCTGTATGGGTGCCTGACTCCTCCAAGTTATATATACCACCTAAAAGAATAAAGATTTGCCGATTTGATCAGGAGACTGTCTTGTCGGCCCTCCTCTGTGTTCCCTCTTGTCTCTTTCACCCCAGGTTTCTGAGGACTCGTTCTCTACTGAGGCCAGCGGGCTGCGGCATCTGGAAAGATATGGGCTCGATATTTACATTTGGAGAGCTCAGAGTATGTGGGTGGAGAAGACTTTCAAGCCCAGAGCAGACTCTAGGAACTGAGATCAGGGGAGCAGACTAAGCATCTAAAGAGTGTGGGATTGGGACACTTAAAGGAGCAGAGATTCCCTTTTTAGATGATGTATGATGGAAAACACTTTTATTCCAATTCATAAAATGTCTGCATGAAATGGCCCAAGATATTCATTGCAGGTACACATTGAGGGAATAATAAATTTTGTAAGAGAGACTGTTCTGACCTTCAAGGACCGCAAGCTATTGAAGGGTTTGGATGTCAATAGACATAATATACAGCATCTTATTTCCCAGCAACAGTGCATAATGACCATGGGTTGATTACAAATTATCTGAATTAATAGAAGAAATAAACAAATACAAGCAATGAATTTGCTTTTTCTTTCTTTCTTTCTTTCTTTTTTTTTTTTTTTTTGCCTTTAAACATGTGTGGCTCTTTCAGGATGTGAAATCCAGAGCCTTGGGAGCATCACTAAGGTTTATATTTCTGGAACGTGGCCACTGCCCAAAGGACTATTTACCCAAAGAAGCTTAAGAGCAGTCTGAAGTAAGGTCAAGAGGACCCAAAGAGTCACAGCTAGAGGAGCAGCACCAGACAAGTCAGCCAGAAATGATGCTTGAAGTAAGGCCACCCACAGAAAATTGAGCCACGTAGCCACACTTTAGACCCTGGGAAAGGGGCAGACAGGCTGGGACATAGAATGTACAAGTGGCTTGGAGCAAGGCTTCAGAAGGAAAGCAGAAGGGACCAAGATGGGTTGACTGTGGAGACAGACTCAAAGCTCAGGAACGTGCCCAGCAGCTTAAGGATCTGCAGGCTTGGATCAAAGGACGGCCTGAAATGTATCTGCATCTGCAGTTCCAGGTACAGAGAGGCTCACAGACCAAGCCAGGAGCTAACTCTTCTTGAGAGTCTCTGCCTCCTGTTTCCCCCCAGGAGTCTCAAATTCATCTGGGGGTATCACTGAGCTTGATGAGGGTAGTCTATTTCTCTTTGTCTCCTAGGCTGTAATCACTCTTAAAGATTAGGTGTTAGTGACACATTTGTAAATGTCTAACGGGTTGTAAAGTGATAGACATTACTCAATCATTAGATAGGGAAATGAAGGGTTGACTCGACCACAGAGGCTAGAAAGCCAAGGTCACTGGGAAACGTTTCTTACTGAGGGCTGTGGGAGACTTCCCCGTCTTTTCTTTTCATTTACCTTTAATTTTTTCTCCTTGCAGGTTAAAGCTGACTCCACATCCTAAGGGACCAACACAAGCCATCAAGTTAAATGATGTCCCTGATAGCTCTGTGGATCAATAGTCATATAGACCTATTTCTCATCTAAGCTCTGTCAGGGCCCAAATTATACACTGTACATGAAAACCACCTCCTAGATTTACTGCTCTTGCACCTCCAGCCATGGCAGGTGGCTTATTGCTCTGCCTTTATTTCTTTTAAGCCTTAACTAAGCCTTTGCTAGTGATTTCTCACCATTTCCAGAAGCAGAACAGCAATTAGCCAAGTTGTCCTGCCTTCCACAAAACAGTAATGATTTTCTTGATTCCCAAAGAAATTCTTTAATTTCTGTTCTCTCACCGAGAAATCTTTAAGTGAAAAAGATTTGCATTGGCAAGGAGATTATGATAGTATGAAGAATCAGGCAAGAATGTGGCCGTTGACAGTATAGAGTTTTGGATGTCTCAGGAGTAATTCCATAGGATTGGCACCATTTGCATCTGGGGAGTACCTGGTGCACTGAGCATACTGGATCCGAGCATCCGGTGCTGGATAGTGTCCTCACCCCTCTGCTTCCTCTCTCTCTAAAATGGGATTTTTCCATGTCTTTGCATTAGCTAATGGAGAGGATATTAACCTAAATCAAATTGATCGCATACAAACATTTAATACTCTTGGGAGTGGGAAGGTGTCCTATAAATTCTAGGTTCTATTATTATTTCATTTTTCCATGGCTCAGATTGATCTGGTCTCATGAATCACTTTATAACAAAGTGAACATGAGCTATATTGAACTCTTTTTGAGCTTCCCAATCTCCCAATTGTGTCAGATGTCAAGAATTATAGCCTTCTGAATTAAAGTGTGAAGCACAGGTTTAAGATACAGAAACTGACTTTTTTCTGTGGTTAAGAGACAATATCATATAGTTTTCTAATCAGTATCAGGGAATGGGGGCTCATAGGGGTCAGCTTGGTTGCCAGATTCATGAAAACTGACTCCCATGAACTGTAGTTCTCAAATTTGTCACAGACTAACCCATCTTGCTTATCGTCCTATGTAAACTATGTTCTTAAGGCACTTCTGTTTATTCAGTCACAATAATAACTGATACTTTAATCACTCAGAATTAATAAAGGAGACCTTATAGTCTGTTGGTCCAGATGCAGTTTCAACTTGCTATTGCTCTTGTTTTTCTTGTTATGCTTTATCTCTTGCTCTACCAACCCAGATAAAACCTGTCTTCTGGCTTTGGCTGTGTATAATAAGAAAAAGTCATATACACCTCAATTTCAAACGTAATCCTGATTAGTTACTATTATTTTATGTGTCATGCCATTCTGAGGTTTTATACTTTGTTGTGACCTGTCATTCTTAGCTCATCTTAAGCAACATTTATTTAGCTAACTGAAAACATTTTGATACTTCTCTAAACTCAACTCAGCTATAAAATAGTAGGGACACGGCCAACCATGCTTTTATATTTCCGGGTTCGGTTATGTGCACAGGTCAACTTTTAAATGTTTGGATTTAATTAGCATTTAATTGCAATCTGTACAGGAAAACAAATTGCAGAATTGAGTCACCTGCCTGTAAGACAGAAGGATTCTCACCAGTGCTGCTCACAGAGAGTCACAAGATTTCACCTTCCCAGAACTCTCCAGAACTCCCTGAAGGCTGTGTGGCATCATTTGGCCATTTCTGCACTTTCCACAGAAGGTCAGTACACAGAGATGGGTCACATTTTGTTGTTTCATATGTGAAAAAGTCTATTAATAAAAATAACATTAATTGTTTTATTCTATTTCTAGATGACTAGCCCTTTGGAAACACTGGTATCTTAGATGTTGAGTTTCCCCATTCTCCCTCTGAATGCAAAACATTTCAGTTTTCTGACCATGGCTAACCCATCTGAAGGAAATCTCCTGTATCTTCTGGATTCACTTTTGTTCACTGGTAACTCACACCAGTTGAACGTCCTCTCTGTTTCTTATTCTGCTAACAGCCATAGCACTGTGCTTTTGAAGCAGGAAAATGTTTCAAAGTTACTCATGCAAACAAAATGGCTTATGAAGTAATATTGGTCCCGAGGTCTGGTCTTAAACTAAAGTAAGTGCTGTTTAGTTTGGACCTTTATGGATTCAGTCCACAAGAAGAATTATAATAAAACAGAAAAGTGTTCCTGAAACACTCACAGCTTCGGGAACATAGCCTTTAATTTGAAGGTGCTTTCCCAAGATGAAAGCTATAATCATGGTTCATCCCATTTGGCAACCAAACAAAGATCTAGAGGATTTATAAATTGGCAGATGCTTTAATAAGTATAAGAAATCAAATTTGCATCCCTTTCTGTGACTAAGTGACATGTCTCATCTCCTATTCTGACTTTGGAGCCTTATTAACAGCCAATTTGCAATTGGCCTGATGACCCAAATCACTCATAACCATAATGGGAAGTGTTCCACAGGACAGCTGCAGATCCCATCAGCACCCAGGACATACAGATTTGGCAAGCTGGGAAGGTAACCTGACCTGGGCACGTCACCACCTAATTTCCCAAGGTTGATACAGCTGGTTTGACAAACTAGGAATATGTGACCTTTCTCATCACTCTGAAAACATTCCACTACAGCAGCTTGATCAACTTTTTGGAACTGGGAAAAAGCAAAATCCATGGGTGCTTATGGGCATCTAGAAGGGATTCATAGACAGCCGTGCTGGGGAAGTAAATTCCAAAAAGAATGTGTACTTAGCCCACTGGGTCAGGTAGGATTTGTAGATGTGGATGCCAGTCCTTATGCTGACATGTGGATAGCTATATAATAATCCGTCATCTCATGGACACCCTTGCAAGCATTATGTAAGGGTGAGAGCTATCAGTCATTCTCCTGTTATGAGAGAACTCTGAATGCTAAGAATCACATCTCTTATTCTCCTCTCCTTTGGAACAGAGTAATGTTGCATTCCTAGAAATGTGCATCTGCTTAAGAAATGCCAGTCTCCAGGGACAAAGCTGTGTGCAAGGGCTTGTTAGCACGCCCCTCTGGTTGCATATGTAAAGCCAACCTCTCAGCTTCCATCTGACTGACTATACTGATGGTCTTTTCATTCTGAATTCTGACAAGGAAAGGCCCATTATTTATTGGCCTTCTTCAACTCTCAATGTCTTTCTTAGATATCCATATAATCAAGGTAAGATTACTTTTTAGGAAAAACATATCCAAAATCACTTTGGCTTGAAAAAATAAACCTAAAGACCAATTCAAGGTAGTTTTCCCAGTTGGGTAAAGCAATGGCTTGGAGTCTTATCCAGTATCAAGTTCTTTTATTTTCAACATGCAGCTTCGAAAGTTTCCATGCAAATCAGTGTGATTCTAGCAAGTGAACAGAAGGAAGCTTGGGAGTTACAGGAAGGAGGGTTTTATGAACCAGGGCTGGAAACAATGTATACCACCACTCTTCAAATCCCTTTGGTTAAAACACAGTTTTGGATATCAAAGAAACTGAAATGACCCATATATTGAGGAAGAGGAAGGAATGGGTTTAATGAGCACCTAGTGATCTCTGCTACAGTAGCAACCGAACGAGTGCAGAGATTCCTCGAGAATGAATGTATGTGAGTCTGCCAAACAGTCTCCCCTAACAGCAAATTTTATCATCAAACAACTTGCTGAATGGCACCGAGCCCTGCTAAAGGCAAACCTCGGGACTTGCATCATCTGATATAGTCATGCTCTTTGACCTAAGTAATTGTTTTGGCACCATGCCTCCAGCATTGAGCAGCTCAGGAACCTGGAACTCGGTTCTCTTCCCAGACTCATTAGCTCTGTCCCCAGCCACTCACTTCACCCCCATCCTCGTTGTTGCTTAGGGCTTGCTCACTAAGACTGAAGCTTATGGCCATGGAAGCTAACAACTCAGACAATTTATGGCCTGAATCTCTGGATTCAGCTTTGGTGGCAGCCCACGTAGCAACTGAGGTTTTCTATCTTTAAACAGAAGGAACTGAAACACATGCTATGGAAAAATATAGTGTGAGATGACTTACAAAACTATTCACTTGGCCAGATTTTGAATCATAAAATGACATTCTGCATATATCTTCTGATTTTAGTTTAATCAAAGCCTTATAAGAACCCAGAGAATATTGCCATTCCCATTTTAAAGATGAAAGAAATGAGACTTTGTGAAACACATCCTAGGAACATAAGATTGTGGGACATAGACTGATGACTCCTAAAGTTAAGCCATGGACAAAGCATCATGTGTAATTAGCAGTAATCAAGGCTTCAATAAAACAAGAGTGAATTCCATTCACAGTTTAGGGCTGATATCTGTGATTGCTGTTCTAGTTCTAGGCTGCCCATATTTTTCCCTAAAGAAATAACTATTCAAGAGTGGTATGACAGATCCAGATATCCAGGCCCCATCATGTGTGAATAACCACAGAAATAATCCCAAATGGTTTTGATCAGTTTCTCTGTCGTTGAATGATTTGAGACGCTGGTTGCTACTTCTTTGTCTAAATTATTACCCATGACCTGATTTTTCTGACAGTGTAAGGTAAATCTCAGTCCAAATGTCTGCCAATGATTTGTGGGTGGCAGGTAAGTCTATTAGCTGGTTCTATTTAACACAATTTCAAATTTCATTGTCTTTCAGTAAAAGGCAGCTGTTTCCAAATGTCACAAATCAGATTTTATGTGGCTGATGTGCTGATACAGGAAACATCTTTCGGTACTGCATGTGTTGTTGGGGGCTTTGTGGACTAGACTGTTTGCAAGCCAGAACCTGTGCTTTCTAGTAAAATGTCATTTGGGTTTCTTCAGTGACTTCCTCTTCGGACAGGATGATAGGGTTACTGTTCGATGGTTTCTCAGCCCCAGCCACAATGCTGTGACCACTAAATAACAAGAGCTCTGCCGACGTTTGCCAGCAACTCAGCGACACATCGTATCCAAGGAGCACTCTCAGGCAGACCTAATTGGAGCCAAATCCAAGAACACTGTGTTTGGTTTTCCTGGAATTACTTATCTTAATTTTAAATCCCAAATTTCCTTCTATTTCTGTAATGTTTTGAGTGCTGCCTTAATTTTTGTGTGCATTTGTCAATTACACCCATCAACTTATCTTCAGTAAGTCACTCAGTGTTAAGGTACTAATTAATTGAGTTATTTTATTGTTTAGTCTGTGAGATCTGTGATTATTTTTATACCACATAAGCCTTCCCAGGCTTTTGGTGACTTTGCCAAATGTCTGTCCTTCGTTTCACTAGATTTCACTCTGCTCACCCATTTACTATGATGATATGGGTTAAGTCATTTTTCTATTGTTTCAATAATCCAATAGGAAATTCTTTATAAGTAATATTTTAGACCTGACATTTGGCTACTGGGGTAATGCATACTATTGCAATAGCCCAAATAATGCAGAGTAGCAAATCGGACAGCAGAATGTTTTTATTAGGTCACAGAATGAAAACTTCAAGGCCAAACAGTTGCTGGGTGCATGATCTAAGACCTACCAGCTTTTTAAATCTTTGTCCCTTTTATTTTCAAGCAGTACAATGTTCTCTACCCTCTTCAGCGCCTCCATTCACTGTACCTACTTATGAGCAATCACACCTGAAAGCACAGCCTTCTCCACTTCAGTAAGGCTTCTCTTCACAGTGACCAGTTTCAGAGTCACCACATTTCATCCCCTTGGCCTGACACAGGTCAAGATATTGGGGAATAAGGCTACCGTGTCGGGCCTCACATCGGTGCCTCGGTTATCAGTGGAGAGTCTTTAAATAATGGTGCACTTTCTGGGTCTTCCTCTAGCATATTCTCAGTAGTCATCGTAGTAAGTGACTGAGTAGGTCACCCAGAACGCTTTGTACAGTCACAGCTCACTGGGTCCCAGCACTCCTTGTATCTCCGGTTCCAGACCACCAGGCCCAGCCAGCCACTTGCACCTCTTTTCAGCATGTGCAGGCATTCCCGAATGAAAGGACCATCAGTCTGCCCATGGACTCACCTCTACCTCTCCTTCCCCTAGAAAAGTGACTATTGGCCCGAGGACAAGCTGCAGACGCCTTTATGGGGTATGAGAACCTTACAAAGCAGCGGTACACATGACAAGGACACTGAGCTGGGTTTTGAGAGGCTTGTAATTAGTATAATTACCTCATTTTGATTGCTGAGGTTAACAACATGGGCAGTACCCAAGTATATTATCATCATCAATTGATGAGTTAGAGATTTTAAAATCTGATTATATGACAAGTGTTCAGCCATATCACCCTCTATATTGCTGTTGGGGAATAGGTAATGTTTTACTTCTTGAGGTGCTTAAAGCATTTTGTCCACGAACTTAGACCAGGTATGAATAAACCTCAAGAAATTAACGTTCCAAGTACTTTGCTGTAAGGAGCATTTGCATGAATGCTTGTTTTAAAAATGTCATCCAAAACAACCAGAAGCTTATCATTCAGTTTATCTGGAGTATGTCAGCAGAGTTTAAAACAGCATTGTCAATTAGATTGCTCTTCCTAATGTCAAGGCCCAGGAAGCAGTAGTAAACAAGTGGTTCTCAACTGAGGCCTTCTAGCAATGTCAAAATGTAGCCAAACTTTGAAAATGTTCTTGGCCGTCCCCACTTACAGATGGTAAACTAGCATCCAGTGATAAAGAGTAGGGATATTACTAAACATCTGACACTGTGTAGTCAATACCTCAACCCCCCAAGAATTCTTTGACTCAAAAGATACAGTAATGGCAAAGTTGAGAGCCTGGGTGTGATGACCAGCATTGTCAGTTTGACAGAATCTTGGCTCCATGGAAGATGAGCATGGACCGTGGAGTACTATTTTGATCACACTGATTGGTACGGGAAGACCCATCTCAACTGTGGATGAGACTGATCCCTCAGCAGGGAATCCCAGACTGTGTAAAATGGGTAGAGGGGCTGAGCAGCAGAAGTCACGGCTCTCCTCTTCTGACTGTGGACACAGCATGGCCAGCTGTTCCAAGCTCCCTACCCTGACTTTCATGATACCATGAACTGCCTTGAACTGTGAGCAGAGAAAGTTGCTTTGCTTGGGGTATATTATTGCAGGCACAGGAAAAGAATGCAAGACAGTAGATGCTGCCAAAAAGAAGACTTTACAAGTGTTAAGAGAAGTTACAAAAAATACTCCACACATATAAAAACATAAATCTCTCAGTCATTCAAAAATATTCAACAAGGACTTCAAAAATGTCAAAATAGGGGCTAGGTGTGGTGATGCACACTTTTAATACCAGCACACAGGGGAGGCAGAGGCAGGCAGATCTCTGAGAGTTTGAGGCCAACTTGATCAACATGGTGAGTTACAGGCCAGCCAGGGCTACATAGTGACACCTGTCAAAAAATATTTTCAAAACAGTAAGCTTTATTTATTAGAACATCCTAAAAAATTGAAAGATTCACCTTACTTTTTCAATTAAACTTTTTAGCTGTGTTGTTTAAAACCTCCTAATATTGGGGTTTAAGATTAAAATCAACACCATACATTTTTTTCCTCCTATCTAAGGTTCTTCTTTCATAAGGAAAGATAAGATTTTTTTACCTAGTCATACCACACATACAAGAATTTCCTAAGGGATCATGTGAGCTAATAGGTACAACTTTCTCTCAAGGTGGCCATTACTGATACTTAAAACACACAGTCCTCCTCAAGGGGTCAGATACAGAGTGAGTAGCCTCAAACCACACATGAACGCATGGTTTAAGTTGTAAAATTAGTCATTGTGAGTCATTTCAAATTTTTTTCTTTGGACTAAAAGTTTGTTTATGGACTATGACACAAATAAAAAATTTTTTAATTAAATTTAATTCCTCACTAACTAAAATGCAAGTGCTCCTTGAGGTGGTGGACTTCTATTCATTCAGATCTTCCCACGAAGTAGTTACAAAAGATTGCTGGGTTTCTTTCAGCTATTCCAAACAATTGTGGAAAAGGTGAAGAGATGGGCCCACAATCATCTCATCTTCACCAATGAAGGCATTTGCCAAGGAGACCCAGAAACCCCAGACTCTGGACTTCAACTCACTGACCAAGGGAATGAGCCAGAAGTGTGTCTCTGTGAGGACTGATGTGGGAATATGTGTCCTTCATTAGAACAGGGGCACTGATCCAGGCCCAACACAGATCTCTAGTCCTCAGAAGTCTGCAGAATCCTTGTAGGTAGACTGGGAAGGCTGCAGTGGCCTCCTTTCTCCGTACCTTACTCTAGCTTTCACTCCACTGTTCAAGGGGTGAGTGGAGGGATGGGATGACCTCTTCCGCAGTGAAAAGAGGGCACCTCTTATCTTTGGCCCCCTGAAGGTCAGAATATCTACTGACAGCAGAGGCAATACATAGGAGAGAAGCAGGCCTTCTTCCAGCACAGCCAATCTGCACACAGTCCCAGCCGTCCTGTCCAGGCCCTAGGGAGGGAGCTGTGTCAGAAGACTGAGGTGGTTGCAATGAATTTGCCCCATTCTAGAACAAGGCTCCACCTCTTAGAAAATAGTGCTCCATGAATGCCCTCAAGTCTGATGCGGAGCCAAACGCCTCCATCTTGGAGGTAAGGCCAAAGGTGGGAACGTGGTGAGTTTTACTGAGACATCGTCAACTACAGTTATTACTGGAGAGGAAGGGCAGAAAGGTGTATGGTGGGCCATGGGGCTAGAGGAGAAGGGAGAGATGGAGGGTGGGCCATGGGGCTAGGGGAGAAGGGAGAGGTGGAGGGTGGGCCATGGGGCTAGAGGAGAATCAGGAGGTGGAGGGTGGGCCATGGGGCTAGAGGAGAAGGGAGAGGTGGAGGGTGGGCCATAGGACTGGAGGAGAAGGCGGGGAGGGGAATTTTCAAAAAACTAGTTTTATTTGAAAATGTCATAATTAAACCTAATACTGATTATTCTAATTTAAACATTTTTAAATTTTAGAAAGTATTAAAAATAAAAAAAAATAATAGGAAGCTAGGTACGGTGGGACACAACTGTAGTCCCAGCACTTAGGAGGTAGAAGCAAGAAGATTGCAAGTTCCAGGCAAGCCTGGTCTACATGGCAAATTCCATAATAACCGGGACTGCATTGTAAGACCCTTGTCTCAGAAAACCAAATCCAAACCAAACAAAACCAAAAGCACAAATAGGCCAGAGATACAACACAGCCACCAGGAGGCACTATGAGTAAACGACAGGATGAGCAGCGAGGAGATGCACAGAAAGTGGCCATGAGAGAGCCCAGCACCTGTCTTCAAAGTCCTGCTTCAACCAGCCCTGACACGCAAAAGTCTTTGTGCATCAGTGTCTGTTTGAAGGTTGATACTCCTGTTCTCTAGGAATGGCCCTTCATCAACCAGCTTTCTTTCAGAGATGTCCACCCAAAGACTTTAGACCATGCACTAGCTGTACAGCTTGTTGCCCTGGGCAATGTAAACCATGTTCTTTCCATCCATGCAGATCAGAGGTTTCTGAGAAGATCTGACGTTAATTCTGAAGACTGTCTGCTAGTAGATAGTTTGAACGAACTGACTACGTTTGAAAATATTTGAAGCCGTCACTTGAGATTAATGGTAGGGTGGGCAGACCCCAGTTCAATCTGTGTGTAAGCTAATGAGAGAGGGACATCCACATTTACTCGGTGTTTTTCACATTGCCATGATAGGCAAGGTGTAATACACGGTGTAATACTAGGGACCCTAATTATTGAGCTCAACATTCTTACTACCAACAATTTGTTCCAAGCCACTGTTGTTTGGTGCCAGATTTGTAAACAAGCTTGTTGGACAGATCAGAGACTCAAAAGGTGCTCTCTGTGAAAGAAGAAAGGGGCCATGAAGGGCACAGAGTGACTGACAGGAATGTGAGTCTGGCTTAGAGAAGTCCCCTAGAATCTGCCCGCTAACCTCTGCATTCCTGGGAATTTTCGGCTTGTAGTAGCATCATTGGACAAATGGATCTTTCCAGCATACTTTTGGAAGAAGATAGTCTTAAAGAAAAGGTAAGTCAGAATTAAACCAGGAAGCACAGAACTGCTGCATTACGGTGGGAAAAAAAGTTTTTGGAATGTCAAGAGTTTGGTGAGGACAGTAGCTCAGGAGGAGGTCTCGGAGGTAAATCTACAGCTGAGTGTGAGGAACAGAGGCCAGGCCAGCTGCCACTCACGGAAAGTAACTTCAGCTTTTATATCGTCCCTTCAAATTAGGGTCCGTCCTGAGGATGTGTCCAAAGGACTGAAGATGCACATCTGTGGCTCCCACTGAATGTGGCAGCTGGCCCACCAGCTGTGCAAGGAACTGCCCACCCAGCAGAGTTCGCCTCTGCATTTCAGAGCTTGCTTTGTGTCTCAGCCCTGCCCAGGACTGCCCAGTCCCCACACTTCTTCCTCTTTCCCCTTTATGTGCTGGCTTCCCTGTGGGGCTGACTTGACAACAGCTAAGTTCTAGCTTCTTGATATGTTTCATTTGGAGTTTCCCATTTGAAAGCGTTCAGGAGCCTCACCTCGTGTTACTATTCTGATTAAGTGACTCACACTTAGCCTCGCTCCTAAGTTTCACGTATGAAAGATCACTGTTGGGTTCCTCATATGTATAATGGGTCCAGAGCTCTCCAGAGAGAGCTTATTTAAGATAATAAAAATAACTCTCATTACAATTGATAAAAGAAAAAAATGAAGCTCCCTATGCAGAATCTAAATAAGTCTTCAGTGTATTAAAAATCCAGGAGAGGGACTGACTGAAGACCGGGTCTATTCGGACCCAGGAGGGGCTGGGGAGCATGTGGCACCAATGACAGCAAGCCTGAGATACTTCCAGCAAGCTTTCCCACCCATGTGATAAAGAACCACATTCTTGAAGCCAAGAGGACGTGCTGACAACCATTCCCTAATACACTGCTCCTTCCGTGAGATGTCACACTTGGGAAAGCATCTCTGTTACACTCGGTACTTATTTACACTTAAGCTTCCCTCAGCGTCCGGCATTTCTCTAAACAAGAAGAGTTTGAAATGAGGTAGGCCATGGCTTGGATCCAATCTCTACGGCATTCTTTTTGTGATTCTGTCGAAATTACTTCTTTGAACCTGTCTACACTTGGAAATTAGGATTATACGTTAGTTTTTGTGGTATCACAAGTAATCTCAAAATCTCAGCGTCTAAAATAATCATTCTTCTGTTCACAGACTAGCCAGTAGTTGTAGGTCTTCTGAGACAGGCGGGGCTGTGTTTGGTTCCAGTGAGCAGGTAGGTCATATCTTTCCTTGTTCTCCATGGGCCAACAGCCTAGAGGACATGCCTCCTATGACAAGCCACCGGAGCAAAGGAGCAGACTGCGCAGACATACCTAAGAACCAATTATGTCTCCTAAGAGCCCATTGACCAAAAAGTCACATTCCCAGATCTCAAGTCAAACAGGAAGGAAGGACCCCCATCACCATGAAGCCCTTGTAAGCCACAGAAGGAGTGAACAACTGAGATCCAAACTGTCAGAATCATTGTCCTCTAAGGACTTAATGAGATCAAAATATGCAAAACCCCGTAACAAGGTAGGAGCCAAAGAAATGGCAGCTGTTCTTGTGTATTCACAAATAGTTTTCCCGTATCATTGCCTATCTATACAAAAGTTTTTTTAAAGGGGACAGTGGATATTATTATTATCCTTTAATGGTTTTTACTAAATATAATTACTAAAATATAGCCCCAGGCCTATGATTCCTAACTTTGAGAAACTCTGATGATGAAAGAAAGCCAGATAGATACCAGGAGGTTCTGCAGAAGCTCATGGCTAGAGAACTCGCCCACAAACACCAAACTCCTGTTCTGAGCAGATTTCTTCAATGGGTCTAGCCTTGTTGAATATGTCAAAGGTCTCCAAATAGCCCTGTGTCCCCACCTTAATTACAGATCATTAGTCCCTCTAAACATGATTGTCTGGCAACATAGAGCTAATGTGAGATCCGGTACAGTGTATGGTGACTGCTGTCTACCTTCTTTACAGTCTTGTCTCTTTCCACCCACTTCCTGTAGGGAAGAATCTTTCAGTGTGGTTGTGGAGGGGGGGTGCTTTATCTCTTGTTGTTATCTCTTTCTGCTGGGTCCACAGCCACCCTTCCGGCTCTGCCTCATATACACACCCTTCTGCCTTCTGCTCATCCTTCATAGGAATCTAAAACCCACAGTATCTAAACCTTAGGGCACTATAGACCGTCATGTTAGCAGGAACCTGAGAGAGCAGGAATCTCGAGCACCACAGGAGCTGAGTCTTTGTACGTGGAGTGACATTCCTAGTTGAAAGTGCACTCTCACTTTTCAGATGGATGAGTGTGTGCTCTATTAACTCTTCAGGTCTCCTTCTTGGGAATTATAAAGTGGAATTCAAAACACCTGGCTTGAAACCGAACTGATAGGATCTTATAAGCTCCATTACTTAAGAGAAAATATTTATTGAGTGCTTGTAGGGGCCAGAACTAAAGATGGAAGACAAGGTCACTTCCCTCAGGGTTTATAGGGTGGTACCAGGCAAAGACTGTGTGGTGGTTGGAATGACCACCATGTATTTGAACACGTGGTCCCTATCTGATGGTTCCGCTTGCAGAGGTTACAGAGCCTTTCGGACGTGGACCCTTGCTGGAGGAAGCAGGTCACAAGGCTTTGAGAGTTTCTAGCACCATCTCACCTCACTCTTTGCCTTCTTTGTGCAGTTCAGATGTGAGCTCTCAGCTTCCTGCCCTGTCCACCTGCACCAGGCCTCTCCTGCCATCGAGGACTCAAATCAACTCTGTCTCCCTTAAGTTGCCTTTGGTCATGGTGGTTTATTTAGCACAGTAACAGAACAGTAACTAATATAGAGTGGAACTCAGTAACAGATGACTTGTTATTGTTTACATGGACCTGGTAATTACATGTGCGATGCTTAACAGGAGGTAGAGCCCTAAAACTCATCTACAGACACAACAATTCTCAGATCCTTAGCAACAGGCCAGAGGCCACCTTTGATATGGGGACATCTTGGGTTCCTATGAGGTAATGGCACGGAAGCTGTGGGAAACTGGAGGCAACAGTTATTCACCTTCTAGAACAGAAGTATATCAACATTTCAACAACTGGTATAAGACCAACAGTGATGAAATTGTGTTTCAAACAATTAATATACATCTACGTTTTAAAGTCACAGCAGACGTTGATAAAGCATTCAGGGAGAAAAGAGATACTATAACAAGGGGAGAATACTGTCTAGTGTGTGCTGTTCTACCAGCCTGTGGCACCGGAAACCTTATCCAAGTGAAACCGACACTCTTGCTCTAGCTTTGAAATGCATTTCAGTATGGGGAGTCATCCTGCTTCACACCCTCTCTGATCACCACATGAGGAGAATTGAATGACTCCAGTAAGCTGACTGATCAGATGTCAAGAACTCCAGGTCATCGGGTTTGCATGCTCCACCCTCTCGGAAGTCTCCTGAGGACCATTCCCTTGGAGATGACTGAAGTTTCCCTGACACGTAGGGAGTCTCGGAGTGTGGGGACAAACACAGAAAATCTATTAAAGACCAAGAGAAGGCTTCTTTGTCACATCCATTCCAATCCCAGAAAAACAATGACTAGAGACAGCCTCCGCCTCAGCCAGGTACATCTGCTCAACAGCATTCACCCACCTCTGAAGACTGAGGCGTGAGGTAAACGAGGCAACATCTCAGCAAGCTAAGAGCTGTCTGGTTAATGAACATGCAAAGATTAGAAAGCGCTCGTGCTTGATGGAGAAGATTCTTGGAATAGTCACAACAAATATTGCCATATTCTTACCTAATTCTGGTTTAAGACTGTGACAAGTCAGAGTTTATAGAAAGTATCTGGTCCAGGTAATCCAGAAAACTAAAAGCCAGAGGTACAGTACCCTATGCTAACTGAGGACTCCTGGTTCTCAACCTCGAGGCAGGTTACATCATGCTAACATTTCTGTCTGCCAGCTGTGGAAAACACATGTACAACCAAAGGAAGACACAGAGGAGTGACCAAGGCGTCACAAGACAGGCGTTCTTGGAAAAGATTTGTGATAAAATATTCTCCAAAGAGTATACAAACACAGACGTTTAAAACCAATTTTCTAGTTGCCAAGGCAACAGAAGAACAGAGAGAAATAATGAAGAAATCTCTGAAAAAGTTCTATAAGCAAAGCACATTGACACTGAGGGTGAGGCCCTCTCACCTGGGCGTTGTCAGCCAGAGGAAGACACCTGGGACCAAGACAAATCCCTCTGGTCCCAGAAACCTAGGCTGCCCACACCCATGGAAGTGCTAAGCCAGAAAAGGGTTCAGTAGCAGGCGTTTCAGGCCAGCGTGATCTGAGCACTAATTCTATCCACATGTGTCTAGGAGATTTGTTAAGGGAGACGCAGTCCAGGGGCCAACTACAGAGTTCATTTTAATAGCACTGAGGTTTGTGTGCATGTCTAATCATGAGATCAGCAAATTACATGCCTGCTCCGTGGACCATATGACCTTTGTGGGATGGTGGAACAATTGAGTGCATTTGGGAGAAACACTCAGAACGGAAAATTTGCTGAGCAGAAAGCCAAGTTATGAGGCTCTTGCTCGGGGCAGATGAGCCTCAGTAATGAGGACTATGTTACTGAGCATCTCCTAAGCCTGGGGCACTGAGCTAGGCACTGTGGGAGAATTAATCCCCTCCCCTGCCAAGGCACTGTAGAGGAAACTGCACAGCTCCTTTAATGAATGGACAGCCCCCAATGGAGACTGTAAATGCTGCCGTCAAAGGCGAACAAGAGTTTGCCAAGGGGAAGTGAATTGGAAAAGAATCTCCTTTCACTCCAGCCTGGCTGTCCATCTCCAGATCCTCAGTACCCATGAAATAAAATAGATTCTTGGGCATCTAAAAACCCAATTAATGCCTAATATCAATCACTTACATTAATACCAATCACTTAAACAGGCAGAAGATTAACAGGGTCGCTGGTGAGTAAAGAAAGGACGACCAAAGTTATACTTCCTCCCTTGCTCTCTCATAGCTCTGATGACCATATCCTTTCCATAACATTATCTCCACACATGAATATGTTCTACACACACACACACACACACACCAGAATTACTAATCTATGGTGGCAAAAGTGCTTGGGCAAGGACGGGTCCTAAAAATTTGGTAATAGGCTACTCTGAAAGATATTGGAAATGCCAGGATGTAAATAAGAGTCCACTGTCCAGGTAAAGCTTGTTCTGAATTACAGAAAGGAAATGTTAGAAAATATTTTCTCAGAAAGATCCTCGGTGAACTAAAGCATATTCTCAAATGCAGGAACCTTTCCTTCCTGTGGAGGTTTGAATGAGAATGTCCTCCAGAGGTGCCAATTATTTGGACATTTTGTCCCAGTTGGTGGCTCTGTATTGGAAGGTCTTAGAAGGTGTGGCCTTGCTGGAGGAAGCACGTCACTGGGGGTGGGCTTAGAGAGTTCCTAAGCCTTATGGACTTTCAGTCCCTCTCTGCTTCCTGTGCCTGCTTCAAAGTGTGAGTGCCCAGTTTTCTATCCAGCCACCTCTGCTGCCAAGACTCCCCATCATGATGGACTCTGATCCTTCTGGAACTGTAAGCTAAATAAACTCTTCCTTTTATAAACTGCTTTGGTCAGTGTTTCTATCACAGCAAAAGAAAAGTACCTAGTACACTCCCCTTACTCCAGACTTCCCGGGGAGACAAGCTTTGCTAAGGACTTATTCCAGAGACTCAAAGAAGCAGGTTCTCTAGACTCTGAGCTCTACAAAAGCATGGGTTGCATTTCCAGTGTCTTTGTCCATCAGCACATAGTAGGTCTCCCCAAATGCCTATTACTGTGACAGACCTGCTCACTCCACATGCTTTCACAAAGAGGCGTTCAACTCCCCAGTGCATACCTCTGCCTCTTACCTGAGATTAAACAAAGCTTGGGAAACAGTCACTCCGGCCTTTTGCTGGTGGTAGGGAGTCACTTACAGAAATGAGCCTGAGAGCTGAAACAAAGCGCTACAGCCCACCTATCATGCCGTCCACCAACCCATCCATTCAGGATAGTTAGCAAACACTGACAGGCCAGGTACCAGGACACAGCCCACCCATGGTCTTTTGGATCTCCAGTCACTCCTACTTTTGGACTATTAGCAACTAAAATCACCTGCCATGTGCTAGAGTAGATCCTAAACACTTTCACGAATATGCTGTAGCAGATGCTAACTATGATCTCGAAAATCTAATAGCCCGGTGGAGTAGCTGTAAAAACCTACAGCAAAAGAAAGCCAGACATACCAAGCAGAATGTGGAGATACTGAGTAAGAGGAAAGTCATTAAATGCCTTGGTTTGCAGAGAATGAAATCTGTTGCTCCTCTTACTGTGGCCGGTTCATGGATCCTAGCCAGAGTGTGTCTTCAGAGACAGAAGAATTTACAATATTGGTGGGGACCATGCTGAACAGAAATGGGAAGAAAAGAGAAACTGGCATTGATGGGCGTGGTGATGGGCCTCGTCAGCCATCACCACATACAATTCTGTCAGCTCCTCTTTTGTTATAAACATTCCTATCTGTCTCGGGCTGTTCAAGCCTTCTTCCCTGGTGAGGAAATCTCGGCTGTCTGACCTCATGAGAGATGCAGCCTCAAGCAGGCTTTCCATGTGTAGCAAATAACTGCCAGGGGAATTGACCTTGTAGAACCCAATAATGGGCGGTGGTGTGTCCCCGGGTAGCACATCCTAACAGCAATGTCCTTTGATGTGATTTTAATCAAGATTCTGGCTGCTCTTGTTTCCCTGATTTCTGTCCCTTACGTGATGTCCTTCCAATGAATTCCTTTTCTGCTTATGTCAATCAGAGTCAGTTTAAGCTGTTCATTACTGAGAATACTACTAACTGATTGATGACCTGTAATGTGGCCATGATTTTCTGCGTGTTCTACATATGGAAACTCTGCTCGGGAAAGCTAAGTACACTTCTGATGAGTGAAGGTCGTTTCCCTGTGGATTTAATGATAAAGGATCTGTACTAGTGAAGCTCTGGGAAGTAGAAAGCTCTGTTCTCCAAAGACAGCTCAAGTCTCCGCCCCCACTCAGCCCTCGTGCCCAGTTCTCAGTCACGAAGATTCGCTCTCAGGAGTTCCTTCCGCTGGGATGGCCTTATCCAGGCGTAATACCCAAACCACAAATCCAGCAGAAAGGGGGAAATGTTTTCCCCACAAGGCTTCAGCTTGAGTCTTTGCAAACCATCCCCCAGTGTCCAGGGATAGAGCATATTTTTGTTCAAGCCTGGCTCATGCATGCCGTAAAAAGTCTGTGGTGCAGTCAACATCACTCAAACATTTTAGATAGAAGTTAGTAGAGTAATAGTTTCCAAGGAGAGAACCAGATGATCTTCATTAGAAACAAGTAAATGGATTTTAGGAGGCAAAACCAACAAACGTCTACTAGCAGCTCCTGCCTCATATCAGCAGACCTCCCCCCTCTCAGTCCCTTCCACATGGCAGTGAGTCGTCTCTCCAAGTCTGACTCCCACCCACCAGCCACAAAGCCTCTCTTCTTCCCAACCCAAAGTTTCTTTCAAGTTATTTTGTGTAGTGTATACTGTACATGCTAGAATTCTAAAACCATCTCATCTATGAGCTTATGAATTTTAAATCAAGGCAACAAGGATTTCTAGGTCCATGGGCACAGCTCTATGTTGAGAGAAGAAGTTCAGAGATGAGAGGTGCCTGACCACAGCTCAGCATGGCTTTCCCATGGGATCATATCATAGGAATGGCCAGCTACTCTGAGTCTAAGTCAGTATGTACCTTGTGACAGAGATGAACTGGGACACAGATGCCAGAGCACAGAGCAAAGTGGTAAGTATGCTCAAGGAGAGTGCTAAAGGTCAGAGCTAGAAAGTCATGCCCATTGAGTTTGCAGGGGGAGAAAGCCCTGAGGAAGGGATATATTCATCTGGAGTTTGCAGCCAAAGGATTAGAGATGTGTGGGGAATGTTAGACTTCAGAGAGGCAGAACCTAGGTTAAAGCTGGAGATGACAGAGGGATTAAGAAAAATGCCAGACACGCAGGGAGGGCGCGGCACTCATTCTACAGAGGAAGCCAGATAGAGGACAGTTTGACCTCTGTGGAAGCCAGTCCTTCAATGTGGCTGTTTGGCTCTAGACTTGTTATGATATGAAATGTCCCATAAGTTCATACTTTGACTACTTGGCCCCCAGCTGATGGTGTTCTGTTAGGGGTTCGGGAACTTAGCAGACAGGCATCACTAGAGGAAATAGCTCTCTGGGGGCGGAGGGGCACATTGGAGCTATATTGTCCCTTCTTCTTGTCTCACCATTTCCTGGACCACACCATGAGAACTGTTTCACCATTCCTTCTCCGGGATGATAGACTGAACTGTCTGAAACCAGGAGCCAAAGTAAGCCTTTTTTCCCTTAAGTTGATTCTGATAATTTAGTCACACCAACAGAAAACTAATATATATGCCCTCCTACTCCACTCCCAAGAATTTTCCTAGCATGAAGGCTGTGCCCAGTCTGTGGTCTCTGCTTCAAATTTCAGAACATCAGTATTTACAAAACTCTAGGAGGTAGGTATGCCCTGGGCTGGGTGTTGTACTTTAAATAGGTAGAAAGCACATAATTTTCATCCTGAGAAAACTTACTGACGCTCAGCTGAGCTCTTTAAAGGGAATGACAATGGTATTGATTCTGTAATAGAAATGTATGTAAGGTAACCACAGGGACTCAGAAGAGGTGCAGTTGACACAGAGCCCGAACACCATCGGGTGAACGGAGGGTGAGCAATGGGGAAGCTGAGCCTGGCTCCCCACAGATCAGGACACAATGAAAAAGAAGACACAAAAGAAGTTAAATAGTGACTCAAAACTCAGCCCACACTATAATCTGCCGTTTCTTCTCAGAACATACCTCTGTATTCCTCAAACTTAGCATGAGACCTTCTGCCTAGGGGAGGCTCCGCCAGTATCTGTGAACTAAACCCATGAACCCTGTTTTAGATTTGGAAAAGAATGTGGACCAGCAAGACCAGAGGACACTGCTTCCTAAATATTATCACAGCCTTTAACTTCTCATTATGACTCTCTTGGCAGTTTAATTAGTAATTGCTATGGGAAGAAGAGCAGAGTGATAATTAATAGCTATTGGCCAGCACCATTGCTGAGGTATGAATTCAATTATGAAATGAACAAAGCACACTAAGAAAAGACCATGAGTTCCCATTGCAAGGAAAGCCTTAGTACTAGGGACTCTGAGCAGATACTGGGAAGGTGTTCACCAAACATGAAGATAAGAAATGATAAACCTGAGGATTTATCAGCAAACGATTCCTTCACAATAATCTGTACTTTCCAAATGGGTGAACAGTAACACTGAGTTCCTTTTCCTCTGGAGCAGGAAGCAGCACGGCGTACAGACAAAGCAGACAAGAAGCAAAGTACCTCTTGGGGTGCCAGGGACTCCCAGTGCTTCTGAGATCTCTAAGACCCCCCCAAGGCTTTGATCATGCATTGAGTCCTCCTATACAACACAGCAAAATCGTATTGTCAGAAAGATGACAACTAGAGGGGTGTTCATACATATTAAACCTTAAAAGCACTTGTTTAGATGGTTGAGTAACGAATGACTCCATTGATCTCTTGGTTAACCTGCTGTACTCGTTAGCTTTCATCATCACTGTGGAAAATGTCTGACAGAAGCAACTTAGGGGAGGAAAGATTTTCATTTGGCTCACAATTTCAGTGGGATCATTCTGTGGTCAGTCGGCTCTGTGCTTCTGGGCCTGTGTGAGACAGAGCATCATGGTAGCAGGAGTATGTGGAGGAGGGGGTCTTCAACTCATGATGGACAGGGAGCACAGGAACGGAAAGAGAGCAGGGACCAGACATAACCCCTACTGACTGACTTGCTCCAACTAGACCCCACCTCCTGAAGTTTCTGCCACTTCCAAAACTAGCACCACCATCTGGGAGCCAAATAGCTGTCAACTCACGCCAGGGAGCAGTGTGCAGGAACGGTAACATGCTGCTCCAATACACAATTCTCCACCCTTTGGAGACCCAAGGAATGCTTTCTTTCAAGGACAGAACTCCATGCCCGCACATGAATTCAAAGTACCTTTGTTGAGTTCCGTGGGACTTGAACCCCCGTCACTTCAACCCGACGCCTTGCCCTGGGACTTGAACCCAATGGCACCAGGGCTTCGGGACTCGAACCCTCAATGGCCGTCTGCTCCGGGACGCAAGCCCAAAGGCAGGGCCAAGAAGACCAACGCCAGATGCAAAAGCAAGAGGTCTTTATTAAAGCACTTGTACAAGCGGGCGCCCTGCTTCGGGATACAGAAGCACGCCTGCTTACAGTGGCCTGTCTACTTTTAAAGCTAAAAACTGCAGGCGGAGAATTCCAGAGCCATTGTTACTTTCTGAGAACTTACAGTTTCGGGGGAAACAAAGCAAAGCGGGTGGGGTGGAAACAGTTTACAAAGCAAAGCGGGTGGGGTGGTAACAGTTTACAGCTTACAGCAATAGGTTACAGGTGATCCAGGTGATCTTATCACAAGATTTCTCAAGCGTGCTCTTATACATTCTATGGTTTTAGAAGTTTCCCATTGTCTTAGGCAGTTTCATGTCTCAAGCAGTTTCACTTCCTTAAGGGGGCACACAGTACATTTCCACAGTATTTTAAACTTCATTTTATTTCTCACCTTTCCCTGCCTTTCCATGGAACCATCAAAGCTTACTCCCTCCATTACAGACCCAAGTTACTAGTCACTCTTTCATCCTGCATAGGAAGCACAATGCAGATTGAACATCCCGTCCTTCTGCTGAGGCATTAGTTCTCAGGGTCAGAATGTTAGCACCTCAGGAGGTGTCAGAGCAGTGCATGAGAACTGCATTCTGAATCCAGAATTCAAGAGCCTGACCCCTGGCCCCAGCCCACAGTCAGTGCTTACACTATTTGACCCTTGACCCTTTGTTTTCCAAGGCCAGGAATAATGACACAGGTCTTACTTGGCAAATATATTCCACACTATAAAGACTTGAATATTTCTCCAGCTACTTTTTTGGACAAAAAGAAACTTCATTTGTGGAGCTTGGGATTTTTCTTTTATTTCTCTAAAGCAAACCCTAAGTTACTAGATTGAAACTCTAACAGACTAACTCCCAACATTCCTAGATCAAACCTACCTTCATACCGCAATGGTTGTCCTTTCCTGTTCTACTCACATTACAGAGACAAGCAGAGACACAGAGAGCGGCGGAGACAAGACACTTCAGGGACTTACTCCCTCCACCAGGCCCCACCTCCTAGTTTCCAGAACTTTCCAAATTAGCAGTTGTAACCAAGGTTTTGATGCATGAGCATGAGCTTTGGGGGCCGGGGGTGGGGCAACTCATATCCAAACCATAGCACATAGTCTCTAATAAGACAGAAGAGCATCTCGCAGCACTGGGGTATGTGTTTCCAAAAGCAGTGCTGGTATCTGCCTAGAGCAGAATCAGACGCAAGCATCCAGTTACCACCCATTCTACAGGAACCTGATATTGGAGTGAAGGCAGGCTGAGTACAGACCAGCTCACACTTAACACACAGATTAAAAACAACTTAAATTGCTTGCTCTCAACCTGCACACCTCTCTTAGTGTAATAAAGAAATGCCTTTAAAATTCCTACTAATACTATTACTGTCAATAAGAGGCCAGAGACAATGGGTAGGACTTACAGAAGTTTAAGAGACCTTGGGTAGGTCATTTAAATAACATGCGCATACATGTGATACTATACAACACTGGTTTAAGGCCAAATAGCCATAGGAAATAGGAAAACAAATAAATGAGTATGACTGTGTTCCAATAAAACTTTATTTATAAAACAGGCAGATAATCAACCTGGTATAGTTTGGTACCCTTCATTACCAAGCATGGTCTCCTCTAGATGAGAAAGAATCTTCTGCTGAAGCAGGGGCTTCAATAAGGGCCATTAATTTGGTGCTTTACACATTCCTCACGTTTACAGAGTCCCTTTTATCAATGACAAACACCTTCAGCTGTAGGGAACAGAAAACAACTCAATGATTTAAACAATAGGGGCTTATCCCCCCAGCTGACCTCCCCCTGCCCCAAGTGACTAGGCATTGCAGCTAGGCCATCACTATGGCTGAGCTTGCATTCCTTGTCCTGTCTGAGGCCCAAGCCCTTTCCCCCTGCATTCTCAGTGTGATGGCTGATACTCCACCGGACACAGCATTTGAGTCTGAGAGGAAGTCAAAGAAAACATCTTCAAAGTCAAAGACTTCAAAGGGAAAGACAGGATGGGCCCAAGAATTTTTTTCCTTTTTTATCAGAAAAGCATAACCGCTTCCAGGAGCAGCTATAATGCAGCTAATGAAATGATTCTCTCTCACACTGGCACATGGGTAGGCACCCATTATTGGAAGGAGGTTCACTTTTATTAGGTCAGTTTCCAGAACAGAGCAAGAGAAAGGGTGTTGGGGTGTCAGTGGCAGAAAACTGCACCCTCAGCACCTTATAGTCGGGGCGCTGTGCTGGTGATAAGAAATGCATGTGCCATTCTCCTCTTCCCAGGACAAGCCCAGATGGGGCAGATGCTCAGGTAGATGTCCATCATGGCTCTACAGTACTGATGAGATGAGAAGGCTGTGTAAGCTGCCTGTTAAGGAAAACCTTGACAACTACTGGACTGGCATTTTATTTCTATCAATGATTTCCAGGTATCTACTAGCCAATGTTCCTACTACCAAAATCTGTGACTTGCTCCTTGACCCAAGGAAATACAACAGGGGTTTGGCTGTTTGTAACCATGTCAAACTGCCATGAAGGTACAAAGTGTAAAGGAGACAACCAAGACCCTGCGGAGAGCTCTTATGAACAGCTAGAAGGAGGCTGTCCTGGTATTGGCAATGTCTGAGTTGGCTAACCTGTTATATTTTTAATACAAAGCCGCACTGCCATTTCAACAGACACAGTGGCCGTCACCGTGGTTTCTGGTCTTGTCCTGGGAAGAGGAGAATGGCACATGCCGATAAGCCACCATCTCATAGTTTAACTTGTTTAATTTGCAGACATTGCCTTTCTGTGAACATTCTATGAGTCCAGGCTCAGAGGCAGCCTTTAAAATAGTGGAGGGGTTCTTTGGGTGGGAAAAGACAAAGTCATTAAACTAAGAGTAGGGTCGTTCTGGAGCCTGGGAGAATGGGGGGAGATGCCACTGAGCGACCTGCCCATGAAATGCCAGCGCACCTCAACTGCACTTTTATTTTCAGCGCACTAAAAATAACACCTGTGGTCATGAGAGTTTTACAATTCCACTGTAAAATGTGGGTAATCACAATTCTATACAAATCCTTCTATATAAATCCTGTTTTGAATAATACGTTTTATTTTCAAAGCAAGCTCATTACTATCATCTTACCTAATTTGCATGGTGAGTGTTGTGGAGCAGGCAGACCTCCCTGCTCATATTAAAGGGGAATCCTACACAGGTTTGCCTGAGATCTGACAGATTCTTCCTGTGTCCTTGAACTCTACACCAATGGATTCTCTATTATTTTTTTTTTTGCAAAATTCAGAAAATTGATTCTCTCATTTTCAAGATCACATCTCATCTTCATACCAATTTCTTACTGCTTTATGTAGCCCTTTGAAATAGTTACTAGGTGCTGACCTTGTAATTTGCCTGCCACACACCTGTTTTCCTTTCCATTCTCTGCAAGGATGGGAGGCTGATCTGATTCCTCCAGCTCTAGATGACCACAGGCAGGCCCTCCCGACAAGAACACACTCGCACACGTTTACGCAGAGAAACAAGTTGAGCTGTCTACTCTTAGGGTTCCAAACCCTCACACCATATAAACTCTCCCTTCTTGGGGGGGGGGGGTAACGAGGGTTTCATGTCTCCAAGTAACAGCTCAGTAGAAAAAATACAAAGGTGAAGGAGAAAGCAATACCTATTAAGTAAAAAGAGGAGGCAAGCCAGGTTTAGGGATCTGGGTCACACCTCAGAGGCCTGCTGGGCCGAGGGGACTCCCGAGAGAGCGCTTCCGTGAGGCTTTACTGGAGTGGCTTTCCCGGGCCGCAGTCCCCTCCAGGATTTCTCTGCCCTTTTTATTTTCCAGCTCAGGGCCTTGCTGGTGCTGAGCACATCCTGGCCCTGGCCTTTTGTTTCCATGTGCAGCCATCTAGCCTAAGCAAGCTAGCTCTTTGCATACTAAAACTCAATTTGTTTAAGGACAAACAGTTGGAGGCTAGCTTCTCAGGGGCCAGAGTGACTGATCACAAGAGGGCCCGTGGGCCTTGGGGACTGCCAGTTTGGCAAGTCCCTGTGGCCCAGGACAGAGAGGCAGGAGCTGCTGGCTGTCAGGATTCCAAAAGGCATTACCCCGAGCTCTAAGGTGGAGCTGTTTACCGATACTGTGATCTCTCCCCAGATGCAGTTGCTACCGCAGCTAATTAAGAGAACAATTAAGACTAAGGTAATCAGTCAAGTACACAGACCTCAGTCATCTTCCCAGCTCTCAGATGCTGCTCTGCTCCCAGAGGGCTGAGCTGTATTCAGTCATTCAGAAAATGACAGGAAGAAGCTATTAAATATCTGAAAACCATAAAAACGCAATCATACTGTCTTTAGCTGAGCCACCCACCAGAGACCAATGCCCGGCAACTTTAGAAATTTGGCTGTCCTCTGGAATTCACACACTCACAAACAAGATTAATCAAAAACATCTCAAATCAAAATTTAATTATAAGGTGGGGATGGGAAAGGTTGAACTGGTCATTCCTCTTCGTTTTTGCTTTGTTTTGTTTTGTTTATGATGGATCGATACCCCTGGTCTCACCAAATGCAGGGCACAGTCCACAAGGTGTCTTTAGAAAGGAAGTAACAGATTAAATATTGAACTAAACAATTTAATCTTCTCCAGGAAGAATGTTCAGATATTCATAAAGGTAAATCCTTCTGGGGGAGCAGTCTCCATGTGCTGTTACAGAGCCTCAGTGGGAAGAGCTCCTAAAACAGTGCACAAACCACTAAGACAACACTCCTCTAAGCAACAGAGTAGATGGAGTCAAAAGAGAAAGCTGCATATACGTGCATCTTAATCATTCCATATTTAATTTATTAAATCACTACAGAACACCCCAGGGCTGCTCCTGTGGAATACTGGCTCCATAGAGACAGCTTCTCTTTTTGAACCTTCTCACAAGAGAAACTGAATTTTGTGACCTACAGCTAAGAAGTGAGGCTGAACACCTTTGAAACATCATGATCAAAACATTTTTCTAAGCATCTACTATGCACCTTGCTAGAGATACTGAAGGAATACACAAATAGAGTTGAGATATCCAAGAATGGACTTAGAAGGCGGACCTAGGTTCAGATTCTACTATCTACATAATGGCTCCCTGACTTCAGACAAGTAGCTGAATAACTGTCTCCTACTCTGTTGTATGAAGCTAATACTTTGCTTATCTCTGGAAGCTGCTCCTGATTTAAGAAATAACGTTTGTAAAGTCCTTTAAACGGGACTCAACACACAGTGAGTATTCAATACAGTGATGATGATGACGACAGTGACGATTGTGGTGATGGTAGTGATGATGGAGGTAGTGGTGGTGATGGTGGAGGAGGTGGTGATGGTGATGGTGGAGGTGGTGGTGGTGGTGATGATGAAGGTGGTGGTGGTGGTGGTGGTGATGGTGGAGGTGGTGGTGATGGTGATGGTGGAGGTGGTGGTGATGATGGAGGTGGTGGTGATGATGGAGGTGGTGGTGATGATGGAGGTGGTGGTGATGGTGATGGTGGAGGTGGTGGTGGAGGTGGTGGTGATGATGGTGGTGGTGATGGTGAAGGTGGTGGTGGTGGTGGTGGTGTTGGTGGTGGGGGTGGTGGAGGTGGTGGTGATGATGGAGGTGGTGGTGGTGGTGATGATGAAGGTGGTGGTGATGATGGAGGTGGTGGTGGTGGTGATGATGAAGGTGGTGGTGGTGGTGGTGGAGGTGGTGGTGGAGGTGGTGGTGATGATGGAGGTGGTGGTGGTGGTGATGATGAAGGTGGTGGTGGTGGTGGTGGTGATGATGGAGGTGGTGGTGATGATGGAGGTGGTGATGATGGTGGTGGTGGAGGTGGTGGTGGTGGTGGTGGTGATGGAGGTGGTGATGGAGGTGGTGGTGATGGTAGAGGTGGTGGTGGTGATGATGGTGGTGATGGAGGTGGTGGTGGTGGTGATGATGGTGGTGGTGGAGGTGGTGGTGGTGGTGGTGATGGAGGTACTGATGATGATGGAGGTGGTGGTGGTGATGGAGGTGGTGGTGGTGATGGTGGAGGTAGTGGTGATGATGGTGGGGGGTGGTAGTGATGATGATAGTGATAGTGATAGTGATTATGGTGATGATAATGCTGGCTTCTAATAGCTGCCATTTGGAGGTGGCTTGCCAAGTTGTGATTCCTATGCACAATCTTACTAAGTATCCACTGCAACTTAAAGCAGTTAATAAGACTATTATTAATATGGTCATTTCACAGATGAAGAATCAAAACTTAGGAGGCAAGCCCTCTCATGACACTGACAGGAAGTACCAAGTGATCCAGGACTAAATTCACAAAGGTCCTCAATTTAGACACTCACATTTATCTCCAAATGAGATAACATCACAGACAGAAATCAACTGGTAGGAAGTAAATAGTTTAGCCTTTTCCTCTGACATCTTTCATGTACCACAAATAAGCATGTTTCTCTAAAAAGACATCCTATGGCTAGTGGGATCCTCTTACATTGCAATAAGGGTTTAAGATATACAAAACACTTGCTCCATATCAGTGTTTAAAATATACTATGATTTTTGGCCTTTTTGTGTAATATAGCAAAGTTCTCCTGATGAAGAGAGAAGTTCTCCCGATGAAGATGTCCTGACTTTCTATTTATGAGTAGCTGACACTGAATGCAGAATTGGGAGGGCTGCATGGTGGGTGCTGCATGGAGCTTCCACAGACAGCTGTGACAGCTGCAGGGAACCCAAAGGCAGAGGTAAGCTAATTAGGAAGATACACGTGTAAAATAGTTACTACCTTTATTTTATGTTATTTAATTATAAATTTATATAGTTTAATTTTAAATGCTTGTGATTAGAAACTACCTTACAAAAAAATCTAATAGTGGGCTCCTGTGAGCAAACAGGGGCAGTTGTAGCAAATTGCTGAGCCCACCACAGATTCCTCATGTGTGCAAACATGAGTCTTTCAGTAACTGCATGTCCTGATCCAGTGATGCTAATGGCAAGAGTCTTCATCGTTACACATGCTCAAAATCATATGGTCAGCAGAGTTACTCAGCTATCTCAGAATAGGCGTCCCATACCCCATTCAAGTGGATTCACCATAAAACTTGCCAATGCATGTGTCCACACTTCTGTGTCCACAATCCTGTGCTGTCTACTAAAGACCACTGTTAGGGATGGCTCAGAATGAAAAATGCCTACATCCATACGTAGCTGGCAGAATAGCTGGGCTTCTTGTCCGCTCCTGCCAAACACAGTTCAGTATCAGCAATGAGCTGGTGAGCTCCAGGTGCCTATTATGGGCTATTTCTTCCTCATGCAGAGGCTGCTCCTAATCTATAGTATGTCCAACGTGCAGAGCCTGAACGAACAAAGTCCAGTCAGATCAGGATTTCATTTCAGGGTTCCTTTTGTACATTACTAGATGAGCACGTGCACATGTGTGTGTGCATGCAAACACAGACACTCACACTCATGTTTTAAGCTCACTTTAAACTAAAGATGATTCTATTTTTTTGAGATATGTAATTCCTGCAGGATGATATGCTGTCTTCCTTTCTTGATATAAAATGAGCGACAAAAATGTACATTCTCTTAAGAACTAGTTTGCACACCAGGCTACATTACTGCTATGATACTTCAGTGAATCCATGTAACTATTAAAATTTTTAAGCTACTGCTTCAAATATCTTTCCAGCCAAAACACTATTGTTGAAAAGGAATTTGTCCAATTATTATTGCTTTTCCTTTCCTTGGAGATAAGAAAACATCCAGTCCCAAATCAATTGCTCAGATTCCACTGTGGCAAGGGGAAGAAAGTTCAGAGCCTTTTCATTAATACTCCAAATCTGAGAAATGCCCACGATGGACAAAATTGTAAGAAATAAAGGGGGAGAATGAGGGGGCAATAGCTTTCAGGCCCTGAATTTTCCCTGAGTAATTCAAAATGATTTTATAATGAATTTTTCCAGGCCATTAGTCCAAAATGTTGTCTGACACCTATGAGTATTTTTAAAAGGAAAAAGAAATTAAACAGGAAACAGCCACTGAATTTAGAAAGATAGCTGTGCCTTTGTACAGCAGTCTTTTCATCTCTGCCTGCATTGTGCATAGATTCTTTTGAATAGCAGAAGAACCACTAGCTCCTACTTGGAGGTGCAATCTTCCTAGAAAAGATTTTCATACAAAAAAAGAAAACCAATCTCTCAACTCAAATAGGATCAACTGGACACCAAAGTTCTTAAAGAATCATCTCTACCGACCATTCAAAGAAATGTTAAATGAAAAGAGCAGAAAAGGCTCTTCAGAGGGGCAGCAGGGCACCTTCCTAGAGGGGCAGGATTGGTTCGTTTATATTTTAAATGGGTGTCAAGAGAAGCTGAAGTGGCAACTGGAATCTTTCAATAATTTTTGAATGCCAGAGAAATGGAAGGAAGTGTTCCTACAGGTTTGTATTTATTTCCTTCCTTCTAAAACATACACAAAATCCCCTTGCTTTCAGAAGCCATCATTTTGAAAACTACATTTCCAGTCTTCCAGTCTCAAATTCACCAACTCAGAGATATACCATATAAATCCAGACTGACTATAGAGGCCAACTAGTTATTATGTAGACATTATTTCGCTATTAGTCTACCATAAAGCATTTGAAACTGTCCAGTTGTTTTGGAGAGTTATTTAACTGAATGCAACATTTAGAAATCCAAATAATTTAGAAGAAGCATCTATAATTTTGACAAAGTAATAATTCACATTGGAGAATATTGCTTTGAGATTGTTGGAAAATAATTTGGTAATCCCAACACTCAGGAGGCAAGATCTCTGTGAGTTCAAAGCCAGCCTGGTGTACATAGTGAGTTACAGGTCATCTGAGGCTACAAGAAGACCCTATCTCGAAAAAAAGAAAGAGAAAGAGAGAGAGAGAGAGAGAGAGAGAGAGAGAGAGAGAGAGAGAAGAAAGGAAGGAAGGAAGGAAGGAAAATGGTTTGGTTCAAAATTTGTTTTAATTGACCTCAAGGTTAAGTTCATGGAAGTTTCTAGGAAAGGGAGGGAGGAAGGGAAAGAACAGAAAGAACAAAACAGAACAAAGTAATCTTTAAGTAGAAGTAAGTTCTAGTTTCAAAGGTCTAAGGAAAAACTGGGAATCAGTATCATTAGTGTTCATTCTCAGTCAGTATTTGGTAGGCACATCCATCCTGTACATTTTTAAAGTATTTTGTTTATTATTTTTATTTTATGTGTCTGAGTGTATTGCCTGCATGTAGGTAGTACACCTGTGTCGTGCAGTGCTCATAGAGGTCAGAAGAGGGCGTCAGATCCCCTGGAACTCGAGTTACAGAGACATGTTAGCCACCATGTAGGTGCTGGGAACTGTGCCTGGGTCCTTGGCCACCGAGACATCGCTCCAGTTCCCCCATTCTATGTATTTTTAAACATAGTAAATAAACAGTAGTAATAGTTACATATGTTCAGAGAGGGGTATGCTAGTTTAACTTTGTCCAGTTTTACATGTCAAAATTCCCAAGTTTCTTATCATGGTTAAAGCATGTTTACATAGGAAAAAAAATCACAGAGAATTTGAGAATTGGCCCAGGGATTTGAATGAGGATGAAGTACCAAGTTGTTTTTCAAATCACACCTAAATTATGATCGAGAGTAATTGCAAAATTGTGTTAATCAAAGTTGTCTTTACCAAGAACTGGTGTCTTGTGCTTAACAGTTCTCCTATTTAGGTCAGTGCAACCACTTCACCTTCGCTTTCGGGAGCCAGGTGTGGAACCAGACTCCTCTCCTCTGTGCTCTCGTCTGCTCCCACACCTTCACTCCATTATTCATTTATTCATTTGTTATTTAGAGTCATTCTTCTGGCTCCACTTTTCTTCTCCATTTCCACCTGTGTAGTCATGACTCAGGTGTCAAGACAACCTCACGTGGTGTCGGTACCTCCACCACATCAAACCTGAGGACACACCTTTATGTCATCCAAATCCAAAAGCCCTGTTGTCCTCAAATCTCTCTTTTGCAGAATCTATAAGGGTCTCTACTCTAGGTCCCTCTCCTGACTTCAGGTCACTCCAGCCTCCCCAGCTACCAGAGACAAGACTGGGTCTCTCCCAATGGCCATTTTCTTCCAGTGAAGTCCCATGCGTTTCTAGGCACAACCTAAGACCAGACCAGTCTTTCCAGCCTCTGTCACAACCACGTGTGCTTCAGGAACAAGGTTCTGGTTGGTATGCCATGAACAAGAGCTGCACGTGTAGCCTCCAGGCCGCACTCCGGAAGGATGGGGAATGAACTGGTTCCACTTTTGTCCTGCACATTGTCTGGAACGAAATGTGATACTTCACCTGGGCCAGCCACATCACACACAGAATGGAAACACAGATGGAGAGCAGTAGAGCCGCCACCAGCCCTGCTAGCTGTCTGCTTCAGATGATTAGACAGGGAGACGCTCACACCTCATCGAACCCACTTCAGAGCTGTGCCTTTGTAACAGCAATCCAACCCACGTGCTAACTCTTCACCAAAAAATAAGATATCCTCAGTTGTGTTATAAAATTCTTCAGGACTCGTTTTTCTAAATCTGTTTTTCCATCTCGAAAACTGTGGAAGATACCAGTACCTAGACTTCTTTGAAACTCAAATTAACATATTGTTTTGATGCTCAACTCAACAAATAACAATAATATGGCAATATCCTCACCATTCTGAACCACTTTGTTAAACTCCAAAAAAAAAAAAAGAAACCACATTTCAACATTTCATTTCAAATACTTTACTTTTCATAAGGAATCCCTAAGCACCACATTCTGTCTTGGCTAGTGGTCTGGTATGCAGCTAGACTCAGAGACATCTGAGCTGCTCATCAGAGTTCTACAGGCACAGATAGGTGCAGAATGAATGACATCATAGACCACTCTCTTTTCCACTGTCCCGAGGAACCAAAAATTCAATGTGGAAATGTAAACACACATCCAGTCACAAAACCATCAAATATATTTGGTGTTTGAACACTATATTTGCTAATATATATCCTCCCTTCTCATAGCCTCTGAGGCCAAGGCACCCGCTACCACAGAAAACTAGATTGAGCTGACGACCCACATCATGGAGGCCCCGATGCCTTCACTACTGAACCACAGATTTCATGCAAATTGTCAGTTTCAAGAAGATACTTATTTGCAGATCAGGTTTTTCAAAGCTCAAAATGGACAGAGCTATAAGTCTTCCTTTCTTCCTCCAGTTTCTCTTAAACCCCAAGTCTCTGGTTCTTGATGAGGTGTGCCTGGGAGCAGTCAATGCACTTTGTCTTAAACTATGCGAGTTTAACTAGCTTTCTCATCTAGCAGTCCTGTGTTTGTAATCAGCCTCACCTGAAATAAAGCAAATCAGTTACACTCATTTTCACCATCTATGTAAATATAACAGAAATAAAGACTCAGAGCATGTTCAGCACCACAGAAAGCGCCCTCATTCCTGCTCCAGGCACTTCTCACCCCCGTGGCAACTGTGCCCTCAGACAACCACTTCTAACTCTTCACTGGAAACTGCAGTTGTGTCTTCTAGCATTTCGGGAGATGTCAGATGCGTTCCCCTTGGCAGAATATTTGGGAGAATAATCCATGCTGCAGCCCATGGTTTTCTGTCTGTTGCTGAGTAGTTTCTGTGGCTATGGCTCTACCAGGATTTATTCATGCATTCCCTCATTGATGGGCATTTGATTGGTTTGAGCTTAGTATGAACAAAATCACCATGAAGATTTATTTATATGTGAACATGTTTTAGTTTCTCTTTGTTAAATATAAGTAGAATTTAGAGGTCACAATTTAAGAACACATTTACTTTTGTAAGAAAATACTTACACTCTTGCTCTACAATCTCCCAGGACTTAGTGTTGCGGCTCGTTTGGATTTCAGTTACTCTTGTGGACCTGTAGTGACATCTCATGAGTTTGTAGCTCTCTGATTATCAATGATGCTGATTTTCTGTTCAAGTCCTAAGTAATCATTTGTATATCATCTTTGAGAGGGGTCTGTGAGACTGCTTTGCCTTTAATATAAATGTTTCTCATATTAATACTTTTTTACATATTTTTACTTTACCTACTCAGCCATCTTACTGGCCTACTTTCTTTTTATATTGTATGCTCCTATCATCAAGTTATAATTTTATAAGTTATGGGTACAAATACTTTCCCAGTTGTGTGAACTTTACTTCCTTCCAAAGGCTGTTCCTATTCTTGTTGTAGTTCTTGGTCAATTTCTAAAGACATAAAAGCTCCCTGTGAATAGAGGTGCATTGTACCCATCTGTATTTCTTCTCAACATACCGTATGGGCCCAGAAAAGCCATTAATACATGACTAACTACTGTCTTCTGAACCAAAGAGAGCCCAGAACTGAAGAGACTGCCTGCCAAGATTCCATTTGGATATGCTGACTAGCACAACTTAGACAAGCTCAGCCCATCACAGAATTGTACATTCTAGGATTTGCTTCCAGTATGGAAGTCCTAAATAGTAATATTACCCAATGGTTATATATTTATACTATGATTTTAAAAGCTGCAGATGAGTCTGTTGGTGAAGGCTCATTATCAGTTGCTCAAGAGACAATGCCAAGTTATGGTGTTCCCATGCCATACTGCAATTACATGAATAAAACAGACTGACTCTTAATTTAGTTTTTAAGAGTAGCCCAAACTTGGGGGACACCTGTTCCCCCAAGATGCCTATTAGAATTGTATCATTGAACTGTGTTCTGGAAATTTGACCCTGAGCCAGGCTTCACCCATAATTTTATTCAAAACTTTTCTCCAGCTTCAATTATACAAGCTAGAACCCACCTTTACCTATTAGATAATCTTGCATTTTCATCCCTAGTTCTAGACTATCTCAACAAACAATGTCAAGCATTCTTTCTGGTCTTCATGTTTTCAGTGAAGACAGGCACATCGCCTTTCAGCATTTTGAATACGTGAATTCTCAAGCACATCCACATTCGTTCATTATTTTGGGGTGGAACAGCAAATTGAGGTTCTGTAGAAACAAGACCAAGTGCTCCTGTCACAAGAGCACATGGTTCAGTAAGTTTGGCAAGGCTAATTAAAGTCATTAGTCCAGATTCTGTCTGTTTTAGGAAAGTCATTCCTGCACCAAACCAAAGCCTGCTTGGGTTACAGAGCAAATTCAAAGACAACTCAGCAAGACCAGTTCTCAAATATAAAAGTGAAAAAGGACTGGGATATTATCTGTCGACCCATCTTCTGGATATACAGACAAAGAAGATGAGTGCACAACCTTTAGAAGATATCTGCCACCCACACTTGTTGGAGGATTTTTCACAATAACTAATATCTGGAAATAATGGAAATAAACTAAGTGTCTGTCAGCATTTAGACAGCAAAATGTGATGCATGTAGGTGCATGCTCATGTGCATGTATGAATATTATGCAGCCTTGAAAAAGAGCTATGGTCATCTGTCGCCACATATATGGATCTGGGGGATATTAGTGAAATAAATCAAACCCAGAAAAGAAAATATTTAAAAATCTCCTTTATATGTGAATAGTTAAGACTGTGAATTAAACCCAGATCCTTCCATATGCTAGACAATCATTCTGCTGAACTACATCCTTATCCCCTTATTATTGTGAGTGTAGATATATGTGTATGTGTATGCGTGTGTGCATGTGTAGGTATGTACACATTTGTGTACAGGCATGTGGAGATGAGATGTCAATGTTAGATGTCTTTCTTAGTCTATTTCCACCTTACTTTTTGTGATAGGGTCTCTCACTGATCCCAGAACTCATCAATTCAGTTCAGCTAAGCTGACTGGCCAACAAGCCCCAGGACTCTCCTGACTCTACCTCCCCAGCACTGGAATTATGGAAGTATGTTGCAGCTCCTGAGCTTTTTTTCTTTTTTTTTTAACATGGGTGCCACAAATTGAACTCAGGTCCTCAAGCACTTTACCATCTGAGCCCTCTCCCCAGTAAGTTAGTCCTTTAAAAGAAAAAGAAATTAGACATACTTGGAGCATTGCCTGTCAACCCAGAACTGGGAGTCAGAGGCAGAAGGACTGCCTTAAGGCCAGCCTGGTCTACATAAGGAGTATCAGAGGCAGGAGGACTGCCTTAAGGCCAGCCTGGTCTACATAAGGAGTAACCCTATCCAGGGTTACATAGGGAGAAAAAAGAGGTCAAGTACACAGATAGAGAAATAATGGTCACCGCTGGGAAATAAAGGAGAAGGACTGGGAAGATGTTGCCAAAAGATGCAAAGTATCAGGTATAAGCTAAACAGGTTCAGAGAGCTAATACACAACCTCAAGACTGAAGTCGGTAACACTGCATGGGCTGCTGGAGAGACGGCCCAGCAGTTAAGAGCACTGGCTCTTCCGGCAGAGGACCCAGGTTTGGTTTCCAGCACTCACGTGGGAGTTAGCAACCATCTGTCCTCCACTTCCAGGGGAATTCAATGCCTTCTTCTGACAGTCGCGGGCATTACACAACATGGATGCACTTACATACATGCAAGCAATACATTCACATAAAATAGAAACAAGAAGTAAAATATCTTTTAAAAACTGTACCACGAATTTTTATTAAATAAGCAGTCTTTAGCAATTCTTATCACAAAAGGTAACTAAAATGATGGACAGGTTAATCTACTTCACTATGGTAACCATTTTCCACTCTTTGTATCCTATAGCAACATGTTGCAAGCCTTAAGTATATACAATAACATTAACTTATAGGAAAAAAAAGTTGGAAATGGATCTCAGGTAGAGGACTTACCTTGCATGTTTGAAGCTCTAGGTTCAAGCTCCATTACCATAAAATAACAAATAAAACAAGCTTCCAAGTCACATGTTAAGCAGGATCTAGCCAACAAAATGACCCATTAGTGCCATTACCGCTCCTACAAACAGAGGAACCTAAATCTAGAAAGGTTCGTTTCGTGGGCGAGGGAAACATTCAGACATTATCAGTGTCAGGCACTATTAATAGCAGACAGCAACTCGCACCCCTGATCTGCAGGAGGATGGACGGACGAGGACTGGCTGTTTGAGCCATGAAGAAAACTGTCACCCCACAGACACCAGTGGGGAAAGGCCCTGGCTTCTCTCTCCTACTGCTCTGGGGTCCACTCTCATTGTTCAGGTTGACTTGGAAGCCAAAGAGCAGGGAAGTCTGGGAAAGGTAGTTTCCTACATTACAGAGCACTGGAAGGGAAGGCAGAGAGTGGGTCTGCGGGCTATCCTCCACACATGATGTCTGCGGGCTATCCTCCACACATGATGTCTGCGGGCTATCCTCCACACATGATGTCTGCGGGCTATCCTCCTCACATGATGTCTGCGGGCTATCCTCCTCACATGATGTCTGCGGGCTATCCTCCTCACATGATGTCTGCGGGCTATCCTCCTCACATGATGTCTGCGGGCTATCCTCCACACATGATGTCTGCGGGCTATCCTCCTCACATGATGTCTGCGGGCTATCCTCCTCACATGATGTCTGCGGGCTATCCTCCACACATGATGTCTGCGGGCTATCCTCCTCACATGATGTCTGCGGGCTATCCTCCACACATGATGTCCCCTGCGGAAAATCGCAGACTCCCAAGACCACCACTGGTTTATTCAGAGTCCTACTGCCAGGAGTGGTGGGGCCACAGTTTAATTAGTAACCAGTTCCGGGCATTTTTTCTGTAGACTGTGACTTCTTAAAAAAGAGAACAGAGAAGGAAAACGAAACTGCACCCGCTTGCCTAGGGCACTGGATCTGTCTCCTAACTCACCGTTCCCCTTACCAGAACATCTGGCAATCCTATTCCGTGTCACTTTCTGCACACGGCTCTCACAGCACAGGCAACAGGGCGCAACACTTGTTTGTGGCGGGTCTCCCTTCTCAGATTGGCAGACAGCGGTACTCCCTCACCCATAGCTAAGAGACCAGTACAATGTCTGATCAGCTACAAGGGCTCCAGTGATTGAAAAGAGATGGAACACAGAACCGAACTGAAGATATGTTCCACCAAATAGCTGCAGTATTCAAAATCAGAGCTGTTAGTTTGTCTTTAAGTCTCTGAAGACTGTAAGATGTACCAGTTCAGAGGTTAGAGTCCTTGGGAGATGGAGTTTGTGTCTTGACATCTGGTGCCTTAGGTGCCCCAGGATGATGATCACCCAGTCTGTGGGGGCTGGACTCTTGCCTTTCCATTTACTGTTATATGGGCAAGAAAGATAAACACAAGTGAACAGTCACTCAGGCCAGGAATCCATTCAGACACTGCTCTAAAAAATAATTGGACAACAAAGGCTGGACTTTAGCACTTTCTTTACTCCGTCACCAAGGGGCTTTCATAGGCCCACAATTTCAAAAGCAAGGTTCTTGGACTACTAGCTAATCAGAAAATTTCACTGCAGATGATATTTCATTATCATTTTTGACTTTCCAACAGGTTTCATAAAATAGTGCTTAAAGCTTTGCAAGAAAGCAGTAATCACCAGAAAGACCAATCAGGGGGCTAAGCTTTTTTGACCACTTAGGTTCAGAATCATTATTCAAATTATTATAGGTAGCTGTCATCTAAGGGGCGTGGTGGTTATAGGCCAGCTTCAAAAGGAACACCACTGGGAAAATAAAGGAAGCTTGTTCCCTAAATGAGATCTCATTTCTCTGTACAAGGTGCAGACAGATGCCTTTAATTAGCATGAGCAGCAGTCACTGATCACAAAATCCTGTGTCTTTCTACTTTCACCGTGAATCACAACACAGTCAGCATTAACTGATTCAACATAACTCAGCATTAACACATCTAGAGAGGAAGAAGTTAAAGGCCCTGACTTGTTTCTCGGGGTAGGACTCAGAGAATGACAGTAGCTACTTGAAAACAGCTCTTATTACCATGGAGGGATAGAGGATTAAGCTTGGTGTCCTAATTGTTCTCAAACACTTCAGCTAATATAAAAAGCTTTGAATATATGACAGAGTCATGAAAGAGTAGATGAGAAATGCTGGAGTGGAAGGGAACAAAGAGACACCACGTTTGCTAAGGGCAGAAGCTCACAAGATTCGTGTTAGAACCCAATGCTCTATGGGATGGTGCTAAGGGGTGGGGCATTTGGGAAGTGATGAAATTATGAGGGCTCTCCCCTCCTAAGTGGGACTAGTGTTGTGGCAGGAACACCCCCAAAATAAAGAAAAAGGAATGCAACCTGGTCTGTGCCTGAGCGCACACACAGTTCTGCCTGTCATGACCTGGTAGCATGGGACACCCGATCAGGACATATGTGTACCATACAGGGGAGACAAAGACACTGAACTGTAAAGGGGAACTCACCCAGGGTCTCCAAGGCCGGACCTTCCTTTGTTCAGGACTCTGCTTTTAAGAACCTTTCTTGGAGTCAGGTGCTAATATGAATAAATTGCTTCCTGGGGAAAAGAAACTTTCTCTGCACATCGACCTGCAGTACCCTCCACTGAAAAAATGTTCTGCTGGACCCCCTCCCGCTTTCCACCATGTAATGAGCAGCACAAAGACCTCAGCTTTGAAGAAAAAGGCAAGGGCTCGTCAGAACCTGAATCTGGGCCTGGAGAGATGGCTCCACAGTTATGAGCACTGGATACTCTTGCAGAGAACCCAGGTTCAGTTCCCAGCACAGCATGGTGGCTAGCAACCCTCCATAACTCTAGTTCTAGGGGATCTGATGCCCTCTTCTGACCTCTGCAGCATTGCCTGACACAGGTGCACTGACATACAAGCAGGCAGAACTTAAGGGCTGGAGAGATGGCTCCGCAGTTAAGAGCACTGGCTGCTCTTGCAGAGGACACAGGTTTGGTTCTCAGCACCCACGTGGCAGCTAACAACTGCCTATAACTCCAGTGCCAGGGGCTCTAATGTTCTCTTCTGACCTCTGTGGGCATTTCATGAAGTAGGTGCACTTACATACATGCAGACAATACACCCACACACATAAAATAAAAATAATAAAATATTTAATATTTTATTTAAATAAATTTAAATAAAAGTAACCATAAATAAAATCTAAAACTTTTATTTTTAATATAAGGAATAAACAAGGAATACTGACTATTCTGGTAATTTTACTTCTTGGATAATAGCAAATCAAATATTTCTTTCTAGTTTCCAACCTTCCAAAAAGGAAGATGTGAGTCCATCACACAACACAGACTCTAGAGTGCTATGGGTAGAGTAGCTGTGGGTAGAAAGACATGGTTTTCAGGTCAATCTAGAATCTGAGATCTGGGGCTCAGTGGTTGAAGTATTTGTGGTACAAGTGTGAAGATCAGAACTTGAACCCCCCAAACCCACATAAATGTCAGGTGGGCATCGCATTGGCCTGCAATTCTAGCCCTGGAAGGAGGAGATAGGGATCCCCAGAGCAATCTGGCTTGCAAGATTAGATGTCTCTGGAAGCTCTGGCTTTGATTAAAATGCCTCAATAAATAAGGTGGAAGAACTGACCAAGGACAGTTCCCGACATCTCCTTCAGGACTTCACATGCAAGTTCACACACACGTGTACACACACATAAAAACATGTATATGCATACATTCAAAAAATGGGAAAAGAAAGAGAAATTTTAAAGGAGAATCTTCTGCCATTGAACTTGGAATGATGGCCTCACCTGCTCCCAGAGGAATTTAGCCAGGCCTGAAGAACTCCTGTAACTTCTTACCTTTGCTGATCAATGCAAACTCCAGCCATCAGGGCTTCATCTCAAAATGAAGCCAAAATACTCCTTAACTCATTGGTATCTGTATATACACATACTTTCAGTGTGCATGAAACTACAAGTGTATGTTTACCTTCCTTTCCTAGAATACCAGAGGCTAACTCGCTTATTTCCAAGATAAACAGAAAGGAAGCATTTAGACTTTCAATTTAGAGGGAAGACTGAAATTTAATCACAGAGGCATTCAGGTTCGGGCAGGAAACAGTGATCCATTTGAGAAGAAGAAATGACTTCCCCCTCACATGGGTGAGAGTTAAAGAAGCTAGAAAGGGATAGTGCAGGGAGTGTGGAAGGCTGTTTCTACCCTGACCTAAAACCCCAGGGGAAGGCAATGTCATTGGAACCTGGAGAGCTGAGAGTACTTAAGGACCACTTGCAGACTATCCACTAAGAAAGCCAGGAAACCAAGTACTCTGGCCTCCTGTTCCTCCACTCTTTGATTCTTTGCTGGAGAGTTCCTGTGATGATTAATTTTCATTGTCAGCTTGAGAAGGTTTGTAATGACCGTGGAAACACACTCGTAGATATGTCTGTGAGGGCTTTTCTAGTTCGCTTAATTAAGGAGGGAAGACCCATTCTAAACATGGACAGCACCATGCCGTGAGCTGAGATGAGGTCCTAGACTGTATGACAAAGAGACAGAGAACTGAGAGCAGTCTCTCCCGGACTCTCTGCCTGCTGACTGGATGCTTCACGCTCATGGTGCCTTTACCACCGTGATGGACTATAGCCTTTCAAATGGTAAGCCAGAAGAAATCCTTTCTCCTTTAAGTTTCTTTTGTCTGGTATTTTGTCACAGCAATGAGAAAAGCAGTACTCTCCCAGGGACCAAATCTAACTAGAACCAGCATGGGCTCACTGCCGCACGCACAGAGAGCAGCTTCTGAACTAGAGAGAGAGGAGTGGTGGGGGGAGCCTGAGGGACGCTGGTGCGCGGCAGGCTCATGTCCTGCCTGCCTCGTCTGAAATTCCATTACCACTGCATCTGTAATCTCTTCACTGCCCAACAGCAGAGTTTTTCTGAATCTACATGACCAAGTGTGATGCTCAGAATGAGAACTTTAAATATTTAGCCCCAGTCAGTGGTGCTGGTTTTGGAGGTTTAGGAGCCACAGCCTTGCTGGAGGAAGCACATCACTGTGATGAACTTTAAGAATTTATGTCATTTCTGTTTCCATTTTGTGTCTCTCTGCTTCTTGTGAGTGCTTAAAGACGTGAGCACTAAGCTTTCTGATGGGACGCCTCTTTCCACGTCACCTCTGCCATGAACGATTCCCATCCCCTCTCAAACTGTAAGCCCAATAAACTCTTCCTTCTGTAAGTTGCCTTGGTCACAGTGGCCTCAGCAACAGAAAGGACCTAATATACCAAGAAATTTTGTATTTTATAAACCCTTTGATAGGGATGTGGCTATATACTGACAACATGCTGTCACCTCCAAGAGAAAGGACATTGTCCACCAAGCAGCTCAGACTAGCAAGAAGCAACAGCTACTATATGCTTTCAGCAACAGGGTAGACATAGAGCGGTCTATACCCAGATTTCCAAAGAGGCTTCAAATAATAGCCTTCTTCCCCCTGGAAGTCTGTCCTTTATACTCCCTTGAGCTGTGAAAGCTTTTAAAGAAGTCAACAGCAAAGACAGCTCACTGAAGACCAAGAGGAGGAGCAGGGAAGAGAGCGGAGGAAACGCCATTCACTAGAAAAGGCACCTGTGCTGATAACTGCAGACTTCCATTACTGAAGATCCAACAGAGTTCAAACTGACTTTTCTTCATCACTTTTAGATCTTTAGTTATATGTAATACAATATCCAAGGCATCCAGGAGAGAAAGAAGTCGATTCCATGAGCTGAATTTATCATCTGGAGGAAACCGATGAAATGAGCTGAGGCTGAGAGAGAAGACTGGGAGGAGCAGCCTTGTGTTGCAGAAGGAGCAAGCAAAGTCTCACCTTTGGAGGAGTGAGGCCCGGGGTGTGTCTGACGAGTTGGTCCTATGATAGGACTGGGTTCCCAGCATTTATGGAGCAAGTCCATGCACTAAATATGCCCTCTTCAATAACTTAGATACCAAAAAGTCATTTCTTTGACATCAAGTTTGAATGTCTATGAGAATTTACCATCCAGTTTAGTAGGGCTTCTCCTCCTCATACCTTCCCCAGCACATAGATGGCTCAGCCTATAACATTAGTACTAGAGTGTGTGTGTGTATGTGTATGTGTGTGTGTGTGTGTACACGTTACTTTTATCATTTCACAACAGAAACTGTATTACTCATCAGTCACTCTTCATTAATTCAGTCAGTCAGTGAATACTTGACGAGCACCTACTACGTGTCGGGTCCTGCTGTAAATGCTAACTATGCAGCATAAAAAGTCCTTGCTCTCTTGGTCCTTATGTTCTATTACAGAGCCTTAGTAATAAAAGCAGCATGACACTGCCTCAAAAACAGCAGGCCAACGGGACAAAAGAGAAAACCTGGGCATGAGTTACAGCCACGTGATATTTGACAAAGATGCCAATAACGCCCGCTGAAGGAAAGACAACACCTTTGACAAATGGTGCTAGGAAAACTGCGTCTCCACACACAGAAGAATGAAATCAGACCCGTGTCTATTGCCTTGTACAAATAAAATCCAAATGGATCAAAGCTATGTGAAACCTGAAATTCCAAAGATGTTAGAAGAATACATGGGCAACACCCTGCAAGACAGGTGTAGGAAAGGACTTCCTAAAACAGACTTCATTCACTCAGGAATTATGGTCAGTAATTGACAAATGGGACCTAAACCACTTCTACAGAGAAAAGGAAGCAATCATGTGAAGGCGAAGCCCACAGAGTGGGAAAGAATCTTTGCTAGCTACACATTTGACAGAAGATCAATTTCCAGAATATATTAGGAACTCAAAAAACAAAAACTTAAGAAAACACATGCCCCAGTTTTAAAAATGGGCTATAGATTTGAACCGAGTTCTCAAATAAGAAATAAAAATGATCAAGAAATACCTTAAAAACTAACTAGAACCTCAGCAATTCAACATCCTCAGCAATTAGGGAAATGCTAATCAAAACTATTTTAAGATTCCATCTTACCCCAGTCAGACTAGCTAAGATCAAGAGAACAACTGATACCAAATGCTGGAGAGGATGCAAGGAAGGGGAATCCTCACTCACTGATGGTGGGTTTGCAAACTGGACAAGCCTTTATGGAAACTAGTGTGGAGAACTCGTACAAAAACTAAAAATAGATCTACCATACAATTCAGCTCTACCCCTTGGCAAGCACTCAAAGGACTCGATTTCCTACTGCAAAGATACTTTCTCAGCCATGTGCATTGCTGCTCTATCGACAATAGCTAAGAAGCGAAAATAACCTCAAGGACCCTCAATCTATGAATGGTTAATAAAAATGCGAGACATTTACACTACGGAGTTCTACTCAGCAGTAAAGAAAAACAAACTCATGAAATTTGCAGGTAAATGGGCGGAACTTAAAACTGTCATAGTTGAAGTAACCCAGACAGAAAAACAAGTGGCACATGTTCTCTCTCATTTGTGGAACCGAGCTTTGGTAATTAGTGGTGCATACATACTGAGGTCGTGGCAGGAGAAAGGAAAATGAAAATAGCCAAAGGGGCAAAGGGATAGAAGGAGCTTCAGAGAGGGGGGTAGCGGGAAACAGAAGCCGTCAAGCGGGACGTGGGGAGGGTTGCTTTAAATGGAGAGACAGGAGGGAGGGCTGTACATGGCAGAGAGGGGAAAAGAAATAAAAATACCTAAATGGTGTGGAGAACCAAAGGGAAATGTAGTGTTTAATAAGCTACTGAAAAATACACATATAGTATAAATCTGAGTGTATGTGCACTGAAGGCTACGTAACAAAGAACACGGTGCCAGCAGGGACCTTCCTCTGAGCTGTTGGGCAGGGTAGCCCAGAGACTCCCAAAATAACACAGGCTACTGCCACAGACCCTGATTGCCCCCCAGAGCTTGAAGGTCAGATTTTATTGCTGAAGACAGGACACACTTTAGACAAACAACTTAGAACAATAGAGCTGTAACTGACCAGAATGGCTCCTCCCTGAAGACCAGCTCTCATAGTATAAGAGGATACTATTCAAGCTGCCAAAGGAGAAAACCAATCAATGATCCTACCAGCTATAAGACTACAAACCATAACAATGACTGGTCCAGAAAATAATCTTTAGGGGTGTGGTAGCAGCACATTTCTCCTGGGAGTAATTAACAGCTATCTAATCGGATTTAAGCCTTGCTCAATGGGAGGGAACTCACGTGAGGTACTATAAACAGAAAAATACGCATGGCTGGAGATGGCATAGACCCTAAAGAAAAACATACTTTTGTCACATCCATAGACCAGAGTAATTTTGTACTAAATACATATCATTATATTTACAGACAAGTATACTCCTTACCACTCATCAAAGGAGCTTCTTTTTACAGCAAATGGGGACTATTACAAAGTTCCACAACTGCAGAGAACAAGTGCCTGCGAGGTGCCCACCCTGAGGGACATATTTACAAGTCCACCTCTACAGCTAGGGCTCAAGAGAACAGAAGAGGTGGGCAGAAAGCACGTAAGAGCCAGAGGGACAAGACACTTGTTGCTAGATAATGCATTCTAGACTTGATAGGGAAGCTGCACCCATGAAATCTCCACAGTGTGGGAGTCTAAAGACATCTGCATAATGGCAAAATCAATTGACATGACAAGGTGGATGGAGGGAATGTCATGCGGGTCTCACCTCAAGATGAAGAGCTACAGGCGGTCAGTGGATGCTGAGGAGAAAAGAGTCTGTTTTCTCCAGGTAACAGCTCCCTGAGAGATGATTTAATCCCAAATAGCAGCCCTAAACACAGACACACACGAGAACCACTTAATGGACTAGTACATTACATACATACACAAGTGTGTGTGTGTATAATTATATGCAACAACAATAATCAAATAAGGGGACAAGAAATTGAGAGTGAGTGGTGGAGCGTAATTCCCGTACCCCTGAACGCAAGCATCCCTTGACAAGCTATGGAACAGAAGGCAGTAGAAGGACAGGAGTGTGGTCTTGGGCTCTGGGGGAATTCAGGTGCATATCATGAGGACACTCAAGTAACCATATGCATAGACACATCTGGCAAGAAACTGAGGCCTTTGACCAATAGCCACATGAGAGAACCATTTTAGAGGCTGTACCCCCAGGTTCTCAGATGTCTGTGCCTTAGTTTACATCATGATTATAATCTCCAGAGCCAACCAGCTAAATCATTCCCAAACTTCTAACTCATAGAAACTTCATTTTCCAAAATAAGAAATGTTGGTTTTAGCCACTAAGCTCTTAGATAATTTGTTATGTAGCAGTACAAACACAAAGATCTGGCGCATTTCCCTGGGACTCTAAGGCAAGACACCAAGCCTCAGACTCTCTCTTCTATCAGTTTATGAAACCCAAAATCTAGCTCTGGGCCAGCACAGCCCAAGACACATCTACTACATTTAAAAACAAAGGGAAACATATTTGGAACTATCTATTGTGTCAAAAATAGAAAAATACCACTTGCTCCTCCTATCCTGTTGGAGGTATTCGTAATCACACTGTTCTTACAACGTTTTATATTTTTATACAATAGTAAAAATGACTATTAATAGATTTCTGCCAGATGTGTAACAAAGCACTCTGATATCAGGTTGTATCATGACTGGAAGAGATAAATATAAGAAATTCAACCCAGAGTGACAGATATCCATCTCCATGGCAGACTTTCAGTACTCTTGATTTAAGCACATTATGTGTTGGTAAGTAGACTCTGCCACTGTGAATCACCCGTCCTAACAAGCTCGCGAGGCCCAACTGGTGCACCTCTGGCAGCTAAGAAGGCAAGAGGACACAAACAGGCTGTTCTCTTTGGAACCGAGAGATGTTATTCTCCAGCTTAAACTTCGTTCCCTCATCACATCTGCTTCCCAAAATATCAAAAATATTGAAAATCAGGAACTGTCAAAGGCAAATCAACTCAGATGGTGCCTATTCCGAGACTAGCATGCCAATAGTGTTTATACCCTCCCTACGCCACATATTCTAATTACCTCTGATTATATATTTAAGGAAACTTTCATGCACTGTAAACACTGCAAAAATATATCCCTTCAGGTTCCTGTTTCCTCCATCTGGCAGACACTGGGAGCCTCCAGTCAGCTAAAGTCCTTGACTAAAGACCTTACCTTCAGCTAAGGGACCGGGAATAAATAATAACAATTACTCATGGGCAATGGCTTATTTCTCTTTTATGGCCCACCTCACCATTCTCTATAAAACCAAAACCTAAGAGAGGTATTCTGACAGTAAAGTGAAAATACGGATGGTACCTCACTAGCAAACATGGCCACCGCACAAACCAACTCTGGGCCAATAGTTCAAAGCAGCTTCTAAAGGGGAAAAAACTGTAGCCAAAGAAATACAGTGCACAGGGCCTGACCCCTGTGTGGCCTGTGGAGAGAGCTGAGAGTTTGATGGTTTGTTTCCTCTCTCCTCCCTCGGGTAGCTTTCCGGAGAGACTTAGGGGAATTCGCACAGCTCAGATCCTCATCTATTTTTCTCTATGTTTCTGTCACTGTTGTTCTAGAGTCAAGTGGTTTAAATTCCCACTGGCAAACTCAGACTCTTCCAGTTTGGGTTTTTATTCCCAGACCAAGCTTTAGAATCGCCCAGCAAACAAACAGCAGCATTTTTAGAGGACTTTTCCCAGAAGGGAGTTCCTGATGAAAGCTAGAGCCATTGGGGTGACTCTGGGATCTCAGGGTTGTGACAAAAAGGCAAAACAGCTTCAGAGGAATGTTGTATTTCCATGCATAGATAGACATACTTTTCGAACAGATCAGTTAGAGAAGTGATTGTCATTTTTCTAATAATTAAATGATGCGTATGATATAGCCTGGCAGTGAAGTTAGCATTTCAAAAGCACAATAAAAATCAGGAAACTGACAAGATGTTTTTAATTTGCACTCAGAGAAGAGTGAATTATGAAATCATGGGTTCTTATGTGCTTACATTTATTCCTTTATTAAGCATTTTTATAGACCAGACACTGTGCTGGGTGGTAAGTGAGCATGGTTCAATAAAAATATTATTATTATTATTACTATTAATGGTAAATCCATGAAATTTAAAGTCTAGAGATAAAAACAGAACTTGAGGGAGACAGAGAGAGAGAGAGGTGGTGTGTGTGTGTGTGTGTGTGTGTGTGTGAGAGAGAGAGAGAGAGAGACAGAGGAAAAACAGACGTTAGTAGGTAGAAATATTTATACTAAAATGGTTTGTGACCAAGTCAGAGAGCTTCTCTGAGGGAAGGATGATTGAACTGAATTCTAAATAAAGAATGTGTGGGTTATCTGAGGATAGGACATATTACATGTAGGAAGAGGCATATACAAAGAGCTTATGGCAGATAACAGAATGACATGTTCAAGAAACTAAAAGAAGACCATTGCCAAGATTAAGACAAAGCTTCATATCAAAGAGAGCTGCCAAGGTGAACACAGACAGGACCTTCTAGATCACATATACAAAAGAATGATCTCTTACCCTAATGAAAATAGGAAGCCATGGGAAGGTGTACTGTCAGCTTGACACAAACAAAAGTCACCTGGGGAGAGAGAACTTCAATGGACTAGCCTGTGGGCCTGTCTGTGGGGGCATTTTCTTAATCTTTAATTGATGTAAGAGGACCCAGCCCATTGTGGGCGGTATCATCCCTGGGTAGGTGAGTACACACACAGCTACAGACACAGATACATACAGAGAGACAGACAGACAGACACACACACACACACAGTGACAATTAGTTTTAATTGTCAACTTGACACAATGTAGAGTCATCTGAGAGGGGAATCTCAGTGAAGGACTGTCTAGAGTAGGCTGACCTATGGATATGTCTGTGGACAGTTATCTTAATTATGGGGAGTGTAAGCTGCATTACTCCTATGTGGTGGAACAGATTGCCGCAGTGTTGGTCCCTGCACTAGATGTGTCCTCGGGAATCTAAGGCACCTGCATACTCTTCTACTTGCTCATTTGCTGGAGTGCAGGTGCCCAGTAGATAAATAGTGATAAACATAGATGGAGTCTTTCCAAAAAGATATGACAGAATTAAGAGAGCAGGTGTCAAGATCTTTACAAACAAGTGTTTTTACTGCTGGAAAAGAAAGTAGTTAGGACAGCAGGATGGGGAGAAAGTGAAAACATGGCAGCAACAGTGAAGTTGGGATGCCCAGCTAAGAGCGGGGCCGTGCTGCCCACAGAATGGGGATACAGCACAGCGTGTAGCGGAGGTGAGCTGATGCCAAGGGGAAAAGGGAGAACTCTGGGCCGCACTCCAGGCTGACAGCAGAGCATCACGCGCTTCACCTGGCCAGCTCTCAGCTCATTACCTGTACATTCTTATGCCCAAGGACTCTTCACTCTTGCTCTGTTTTGTGTTACATCACCCCTTCTGTGTCTCACTTGGGAGCATGTAGGGCCTACCAAAGGGAGGAGTGGATAGGAAGAAAAGAGAGCTACTTCCTACTAGGTGCCCATTAAGATGCAGATCATTGCTCATCTTCACAGGGAGCTTCCCTCACCATCCTTCTCTTCCTTACCGGGGTTAAAAAATATTCCTTGTGCCTCAAACAATTCAGGAGATTTCTCATTCATGCCCTGTGACTTCCAAACAAAGGCACATGGGTCAATTTCCCCAGTAGATAGACACAGAGAGATTTGAAGGTAGTGCCATGTTCATGTTCCTTTCTAGGAACAATGGGTAGATAGTCACCAACATCTGTTTAATAAATAAATAGACAAAGAGGTAGATAAATAGTAAGTCAATAATAAATAAATAAATACAGGCACATAACAGAAGCCTGGCTCCAGTGCTATAATAGCACATACCACACAAACTCTCAGATCACTAGGTCACCTATAGGGACTAGGAATCATAATAGTACATACTCCACCCTGCAAAACCCTCAGAGTGTTAGACAGAGCTATTGTGACTAACCCTAACTCTTCCCACAAACATGCGCACAAGCAGTCACCTCTAAGCACTTTGAGTCCCTTAGTGTAAACTATCTATAAACACAGATTTTTTTTTTATTAATTGCTGTTTGCCCAGTTCTTTAAGATTCTGGGGGCAGCAACTCTAAGAACAGTCAAGGCACTGTTTGGTTCTACAGAAAGTCTCCTTATTTGATTCTCTGGAAACAGGCGCCTCGTCTACTCAAAGTTAGACTCCTAATTGCCAAATCATTACTTCTGGTCATGAATATTTATTGTTAAAACTAATGAGGTGCCACCAAAATAATATTTTTACAATTTTGAACTTTCTGAGAAATTCCTCCTCGGAAGTTATAAACAGGATCTTTGAGAAAGAAGGTGCCTCTTGACTTGTCCAGGTGGCCAGTCCAGCTCCATGAAGAAAGGAAAACGGAGCTGAGAGAAGCTGCCTATCTTCTTCTTTCGAGACCTGAAGGGAACCCCCTGGAAGGGCAGAGTCACCAGGAAATCCCTCCCTTGGCTTGGAGTGCTGGCTTGCCTCTATATCTTACCTAAGATGAGGACCCAAGTCAGCTACCCTCTGCCAGGCAGTACTTCTGTCTAGTCTACCTCCCCAGGCTACCCCTTGCCAGGCAGTACTTCTGTCTAGTCTACCTCCCCAGGCTTGCCCCACAGCGTCCTGTCATGAAGGCAAGGAAAAGTCTCAGCAGAACCCAGAAACGTACGTCTTGCTTCTCAGCCTGGAGACAGAAATATGGCACATTCTAGTGATCTCTTAAAACCCTCTCACTGGAAGTGAGTACAAAGCCCCAACCCTACCTGAGGACGATCGGCAACTAAGGACAGCTGGGAAGGGGAGAGTCAGTAACCTTTAAGGGTGAGGTAGGTTGACCTGGCTCTCGTGGATGAACCCACATGGAAGGGCATTTGAGAACACAGACCTGACTCTCTAGATCTTATACTATATATATGTACTCACTATATATGTACTCTCTCTATATATATGTGGAGAAAAGGGTGCAGATATGTGAGTGGATCTAAATATGATCAAAATTAACTATATGGCATTCACTAAAATTCAATTAAATTATTTTATTGAATCATTGCATATTTCATATACAATATCTTAATCAACCTTAATCATGTTTATACCCCCCCGCCACTGGCACACCCCTTAGCTCCCCAACTAGAAACCTTACAGTCTTTCGTCTGTGTTGAGATCTATTGTGTCACGTTAGTATCCCCAAATATTCCTCAGTACAAGTTCATTCACTGAGGTTTAGTCAACCATTCCAGAGTCCCACCCTTTAGGAAGATTAGCTCATTCTTAACCAACAGTAATCAGTTGTCAATATTCCTATAGCAAAGACTGGGGTCTGCTGTCGATTCCCCAGGTCCATGCTGGGTTTCTGTCTGCTTGAGTTTGCGTGGGTCTTGAGCATGCTGAAAACAGTGCTGTAGGTTCATGAGCAGGTTCCTGGAGCTTGTAGGATTCTGTTTCCATATGCTCACACCTCCTCCCTGGCTCTTACAATCTTTCCAACCCCTCTTCCTCAATGGTCCCGGAATCTTGGGTGAGTGAAACTTAATATAGGAGTCCTGTCCAGGGATCTACACTCTACAAATTCCTAATCTCCGTTCTTTAGCCATTTGTGATCTTTTGTGCTCCTGGCCCTCTGTTGCATCAGGGAGCTTCATTAATGAGAGCTGAGAGATTCATTAGTGTCCTCTTTACCCCTTGCTCTTTGCGGCATGAGGCTTGGGTGGAAAGGTTGCATTGTAGGTGTGCTGCTTAGGCATGGGAAATTCACAGTGTGTGTGTGTGTGACCAGTTGTACTCTATAGTAGTTTCTGTCTGATGCAAAAGAAATTTTTTTGATGAGTGGTGACTGGTATACTTGACTATAAATATAAGGATACAATTTTGCACTTAGTAAGAAGTTAAATTAGTCTAGGGATGTGACAGCCTTGGGGATTTCTCTAAGATCTATGACCTCTTCAGCCATGTGTATTTGGCTGTCATTATAGGACCACACATAAGTGTCCTCCTTTTGAATGAGCTGTAAGACCAGTTAAGTAGCCATTGATTTGCCCCAAGTTAAAACTGCTGCTACTGAACCAGTGTCAAATGCTGTGCTGACCATTGATGTGGTTATTTGATCAAAAGGCTGATGGTGGGTCATCGATTGATGTACTCCTTTGGCTGCTTGCATAATGTTCTCCAGAGTTATGAGAGCTAGCATTCAGGGGAACTGAGTTCCAGGTTGGTTCCAGCTCCATTGCTCCAAATCTGGTCTCTGAAGTATGTCCTGTTTTCAGTAATAGGATCTTACCTTCCAGTTCTGGGAGGCAATCAAGGACTATGGCAATAGCCTGTATAATTTTGGGAGTCTCTTGGACCACCCTGGCCAATAACTCAAAGATAGGTTTCTCCTGTCTAGCACTGTTTCTTGTTATGTAGCTTTCAGCTGTGCACATGGACTCATGTCGAGATGTTGTACTTGGAATTTGTCAGTAGGTTTTTAGACTAATATGATTCCCCCTGGTGTTTTATACTAGCTAGGCATTCTCTCTCTCTCTCTCTCTCTCTCCCTCTCTCGCTCTCTTCTCCCCACCATCTAACCCTCCCCCTCCCTCTACACCTTCCCCATGTACAGTGTCCCCATTTCCCCATGTCTCCACGGCCCCACCTCTCTTGAGCTCCTTCTTTCTTTGATATCCATAGTTCCTTGTGTAACTCTCCCTCCACCCTTCCATTTAAATATCCCCCTGTTATTTAGTCCCCCCTTTGAAATATTTGTCTCCTTGTTATTCTTCTCTCTCAGGGTCTTTTGTTACCTTTACCTCCCTGGTTCCTTCCCAATTTTCCCAGTTCCTGCAGGTAAATCAGGATACATGTTTGAGTCTTTAATTATACTCCAAGGATCTATGGGTCTATTTTTGTGCCAATACCATGCTGTTTTTATGAGAGTAGCTCTGTAATATAGTTTGGTATGCTAATCCCCTCTGCATTGCTCTTTGTGCTCAGGGTTGCTCTGGCCATCCCACGTTTTTGAGATTCCATATGAATGTTATGATGTTTTTTTCCTATTTCTGTGAAGAATGCCATGGGGATTTTGATTGGGATTGCATTGAATCTATACTTTTGGTAGGATGGTCATTTTCACAATTTCAATTCTTCTGATCTATGAGTGTGGGAGGTCCTTCCATCTTCTGGTGTCCTCATCAATCTCTTTCTTTAAAGATCTAGAATTTTCAGTATAAAGAATGTCTTTGACCAGGTTTATTTTGACATATTTTTGAGGTTATTGTGAATAGGAGTGTCTCTTGTACTTTTTTTCCATTGCTTGTTATTGGTATATAAAAAGGCTGCTGATTTTTGCAGATTCATTTTGTAACCTGCATTTTACTCAAAGTGGTAATCATTTCTAGTAGTTTTCTGGTGAAATTTTTGGCATCTGCTAGGCATAATATCATGTCATCTGCAAAGAGGAATAATTTGGCCTCTTCTTTTCCAATGAGTGCTCTTTAACTTCCTTCTCTTGTCTTATTGCTCTAGCAAGAGTTTCAAGCACAGTATGAAAAAAGAGTAGATATAGTGGACAACCTTGTCTGATTCCTGATTTTAGGGGAATGCTTCCATTTTTGGAAGCATGTTGGATGTGAGTTTTTTGTATATAACTTTAATTATGTTGAGGTATGTTCCATCCAGTCCAATTTCCTCTAGGACTTTTAACATAATTGCATGTTGAGTTTTGTCAAAAGCCTTTTCTTCATCTATTGAGATGAACATGTGATTTTTGTCTTTAAGTCCACTTAAATCCTTTATGACATTTATTGACTTATGTACATTGAAACACCCCTGCATCTCTAGAATAAAGGTGACTTGATCATGGTAGATTATCTTTTTGATGTGTTTCTAAATGTAGTTTGTAAGTATTTTCTTGAGAATTTTTGCATCTATGTTCATTAAGGATAGGGATCTTTAGTTTTCTTTTTTGTTGAATCTTTACCTGGTCAGGAGGTTTTATATTACTGTTTGAATTTCCTTACACGGAATGAGTCTGTTTAAGCTGTTGATCCCTTCTTGGTTTAGCTTTGGTGACTCCCATGATTTTAAATATGCATCCATTTCGTCAAGGTTTTTAAATCTAATAGCACATAGGTTTCTACAGTATTCCTTTATAATGTTCTGAATCTTTTTGTTGTCTGTTGTGATTTTTCCCTTTTCATCTCTGATTTTGTTGATTTGGAGTTGCTCTTTCTTTCTTATAGTTAGCTAGGCCAAAGGTCTATCTTGTTTATACTTTCAAAGAACCAGCTCTTGGATTCATTGATTCTTTGTGTTATTTTCTTTATTTCTAGTTCATTAATTTCTGCTCTGATTTTTGTTATTTCTTCTTGTCTTCTGGTTTTGGGTTTCATTTGTTTTTGTCTTTCAAGATTTTTAAATTGCAATGTTAAATCATTTATCTGTGGTCCTCCTGATTTTTTAATGTAGGCACTTAAAGCTATAAACTTCCCTTTTAGGACTGCTTCAACTGTGTCTCAGAGGTTTTGTTGGGTTGTATTGTCTTTTTCTTTGAATTCCAGGAATACTTTTATTTCTTTCTTAATTTCTCTTTTAATCCATTCATCATTCAGGAGTGTCTTGTTTTAGTCTCCATGAATTTGTGAAGGACTTCTTCTGGTGTTGGTTTTAGGTATTATTGCATTGTGATCTGTTAGAATGCATGGAATTATTTCAGTTATTTTGTATTTGTTGATGTTTGTTTTGTGCCCCAGTATATGGTTAATTTAGGAGAAAGTTCCATGGGGTGGTGAATAAAATGTATATTCTTTGGTGCTTGGGTAGAACATTCAGTAGATGACTGTTAGATCCATTTGATATATGGTATTGTTTAATTCAGATGTCTCTCTATTTATTCTCTAGGAAGTTGACCTGTCTAATAGAGACAGTGGGGTACTGAAGTCCCCTACTGTTAGTGAGTTGGGATTAATCTGTGTCTTAGAATCTTGTAGTACTGATTTTATGAAGTTGGGTGCACCAGAGTTTGGTGCATATATGTTCATGATTATAAGAATTTCTTGCTTAACGGTTCCTTTGATTAGAATGAAGTGACCTTGTTTATCTCTTCTGATTAGTTTTAGTTTGAAATCTATTTTATCAGATATTAGAATGGCAACTTCTGCTTGTTTCTTAGTGTGATTTGCTTGAAATATTTTTTTTCTATCCTTTTTCCTTAAGGTAGTGCATGTCCTTGAAGATAAAATGGATTTCTTACAAACAACAAAAGATGGAATTTGTTTCTTGATCCATTCAACTAGCCTGTGTCTTTTGACAGGGGAGTTTGGTCCATTTATATTTAAAGTGATTATTGAAAGATGTGTATTGGTTCCCATCATTTTAATTTCTGTTTGCATTCTTGGTCTAACTTTGTGGTCCCCAGCTACACCTTCATTTAGTTTCTTTCTGTTGACCCTTGAGTATAATCATTCTTTTCTTCAGTTCTTTGTATTGTTTCAAGTATTCTCTTAAGGGCTTGTTTTCTGGACATGAATTCTTTCAGTCAGTTCATACCATGGAAGATTTTTCTTTCTCCTTCAACTATAATTGACACTTTTGCTGGATAAACTATTCTAGGTTGGCATCTATGGTCATTTAGAACCAGGAATACTTTGGTCCAGGTCTTCTGGATTCCACAGTTTGCATTGTGTTGAAAAGTCAGCTGTAATTCTGATGGATTTTCCTTAGTATGTGACTTGTTGTTTTTCTTTTGCAGCTTTCGATATTCTCATTGTTCTGTACACTTAGTGTTTTTACTATATGTGGTGGAGAGTTTCTTTTCTGGTCCTTTCTATTTGGTGTTCTACATGCTTCTTGTATTTGTATGAGCATATCTTTCCTTAATTTGGGGAGATTTTCTTCTACAATCAGGTTGAAGATCTGGTCAATATCAGTATCCTGAGATTCTTCCTTATGCTTATGATGTATAAATTTGGTCTTTTCATGGTGTCCCACAATTCCTGCATATTCTATTCCTGTTTGTTTTTATTTTAATTTTTCATAATCTTTGCTTAAGTGCTCCAAATCTTCAACTTTATCATTCAGTCTTGATATTCTGTTTTCCAATTCATTCATTCTATTGGTGAGGTTTTCTCCGTCATTTCAAGTTGACTTACTGAGCTTTTTACTTCCTTCTTCATTTCAACCTGAGTTTTCTTCAATATTTCTCTTTTTGTGAATTCAAACAAAAGTTTATCCCCATCTTCTTTTAGTTTTTTCATTTGTTTGTTTTTGTATTCTTTAAATTCATTAAATTCTTTGATCGTGTTTATGACTGTTCTTTTAAACTCTGTGTCCTGGGTTATCTCTATGGGGGTTCTCATTGTAGAAGTCTTCTGTAGGACTGGTGATGTTTGGTGGGGGCATATTATTTGGGTTTTTCTTTGTTGTTGTTGTTATGATTGATCTTGGCATGTAGATTTCTTTTGTTCTTTATGATTCTGATGTGAGACTCAAGTCTTCCTTGACTGAGCTGAAATCTGATTCTGTTTGTATACTTAATGTGATTTGGTTGCTTTTATTGGATATGAAAAGCTGGTTGGTCAAGGCTTCAAGGCTCTCTTTTGATTTTATATTTGTGGGACCAGACGGCTCTAGTCCAGCTGTTCAGGAGCTCCCTCAGAGGCACAAACTAGACAAGATCAGATGCTCTCAGGCTCTCGCTTAAGGTCTGGGCCCCTCTAGCCAGCAGGCACAGCACAATTTAGGAAGATTGTTAGGCAAAGATTGAATTCAGACTTTCTCAGGTAGTCTGTAAAGGTCTAGAACCCTACTAACAGGCACAGAATCCTTGCACTGCAGCTGTAGGAGGGGCCACAGAAGGGATGGCTGTAATTTGGATAGGTCACAGTCAGGCAGATGTAAGAGGGGAGTCCAGAGATCTGGGGGACTAAGAGGAAAAGTGTGCCTGTGCCCAAGACTAGAAGGAGAACGGGATGTGGGGTGGAGAGTCTGGCACTGTTGAGGCAGCAGGGGGTGGAGACGCAGAAGGCATGATCAGATTTACCAGGGAAAAGGCTGGTCTCTAGAATCCAAGGCAAGTTGGGGGTGGGAACAGCCTATGAAGGCTTAACAAACGAGACTGAAAAATTGAGCTGGTCTGAATAAGGGAATCAGAACACAGCGGGTGGGTCTGGACTAAGAGGGTGGTCCAGAGATCTGGGTGCCAAGAGCAAGAGTGGGTCTGTGCCCAGGGCCAGAAGGAGAACAGGATGTGGGGTAGAGGAGAACAGATTGCTCCAGTGGCAGCGGAGGAGGAAGGCAGAAGGCTGAATCAGACTTAGCAGGGAAGAAGGCCTCCCACAGGAATCCAAGGCAGGCTGGGGTACACAGCCAGGCGGGATGGCTGATCTAGGGTGAACAGAGAGAAGTTGGGGTGGGGACAGCCTGTGAAGCCTCCAACAAACCAGACAGAAAAATTGAGCTTGTTTGAGTACCAGGAATCCAGGGTGGGCCTGGACCAAGAGGGTGGTCCAGAGATCTGTGGTGCTAAGAGGAAGAGTGGGCCTGTGCCCAGGGCTAGAAGGAAAACAGGATGTGGGCTCAATTAAAAATTTTTAAACCTCCCACAAGGGAAGGGCAGAGGAGGGAGTATAGGGCAGAAAAGTAACAGTAAAGGTCACTAGAAAAAGCCATATAGGAACCTACAACTATAGAAGCTTCTTAAAATATAAATGTATACATCATAAGAGGAGATTAAAAGGGGTTATCCTATAACAGGGGAGATAATGTCCATTTTAGACATCATAGGCTAATGAAAAAAAAAAACCTTAATGCCAGGAATGGACTCTGTCTCTAGAAACTGTGGTGCAGGGGTCCCACAGACCCTCCAACAATACCGACCGTTGCCCCTGTTCTTAGTACCCACCAGACCTGGATTATAAGATACTACATACATGAGCAAACAAGGAGAAATCAAGCTGGGGCTGATGTCAGAGCCTCATCTCTACTGGCTAGCTTTTACAGTGCTGGAAAGCGTTATGCATGCTACCAGAAGGAAAAATAATCATCATCCTCCCAGCTATGAATCCTGTAAACAACAACAGCACCTGGCCTGGCAAGATCTGCCCACCAGTGCAATAGTGGTACAAATACATGTTATGGGAGAAACCAACTATTCTTCATTGGATTTAAGGTCTGCTTCCTAGGGTGGAGCTCATACCTGACTTTTCTTGGTAGACTACCTCCTAACCAACCACCAGAGAAAGTAGATGCCTAGACAATGATGAAGATGACATCTCCATTTAATTCCAAAATACTTGGGACATTTTTATCAAGCAAACATGATCAAAAATTCTACTGAGCAGTATGGAAGTTCATCAAAAAACTAAAATTAGAACCATATGATCCAAAGAATTCAAAGTCTGCATGCCACGCATATATTTGCAAATCCATGTTTATAGGTACACAAGTCACAAGAGCAGACGCATATAAAGAGCCCAGATGCGCATAAACAGATGAACAGAAAATGAAGGTGGGTTTCAGGGCTGGTGGAGAGAAGACTCAGCAGAAGACCCAAGTTTGCATCTCAGAACCCTCATCAGGTGATTCACAGCCACCTATAACTCCAGCTCCAGAGGATCCAACACTTTCTTCTGACCTCCATGGACACCTGCATGCAGATACCTGTACTCACACATGACACCAAATATGCACATAATTTAAAAATAAAATAAATCTTAAAAAGCCAAGTATAAGTTAGACGTGGTAGTGCCCATCTGTAATCCAAGCACTCGGGAGGCAGGGGCAGGCAGATCTCTGTGAGATCAAGACCAGCTTGATCTACATAAAGAGTTCCAGGCCAGTTGGGGCTACAGGGAGAGCCTGTCTCAAAAAAAATCAAAGAAAAACAAACAGAAAAAACAGGAGTGTGTTGTATACACAATAGATTAGTGTTCAGCTTTAAAGATAGGATGATGTCATCTGCAGGAAAATGAGTGAAACTGGAGTTCACCATGGTACATGAAATAAACCAGACTCAGAGAGGCAGATATCATTAATGTTCTTTTGTCCATTTGCATGATCTGGATATATATATATATATATATATATATATATATATATATATATATGATGTCAAATAGAAAGGAGACTTAAAGGGGTAGAAAGGAGCCTACAAACAAAAAGACAAAATATCACCCATCTCTCCTACACAGAATCTAGAACTATATACACGAAAATAAAAGAGGAAGCATTTGGGGGACGAAGAGGAGAAGCAAGAAGGAGGGAGAGAAGGGAGAGGAGCAGGAAGGGGCAGGAAGCAGCAGGACAACAACCATCTGTGTGTCAAGAAGCCATTTTGAAACCCATTGTTCTGCACGTTAATAAAGAAATTTAAATTTTCTAAAAAATATTCTACTGAATAATTCCTAAAATTACTTTTATTGCATAGAATTGATGTTAGTATATAAGGAGGTTCTAGGTTCAACATTTGTTAAAAAAAATCAAAGGAATTTCTCCCTAGATGGAAAATTTTTATAGTAGAACCCACTGTTTAAAAGTTTGTGCCATAAAGAAAGTGTCAGTAAAAATAAAAGAAACCTGACTCAGACACATCTCAGTCTGAGTAACAGCCAAATTGTTTTCATGATGTTGGACAGAACTGGCCTCCATATGTAAGTCTTATAAAGTCCTCCGGGAACAGAAAACATGACACACAGGAGACTGCTAACTAGGCAGCTGCGTTTACTCATGCCTAGAAAGAGTTCCACTCCTAGCACCGAGGCTTACAGAGTCTTCCTGTGGCCATGTCAACCTAAGACTTTGTGCTAGACAGCCTCAGTTGTCAACTTGACACACCTAGGAAGAGGGAACCTCAACTGAGGCATTTCTTTCATCAGATTGGCCTGTGGCCATGTCTGTCAAGGATTCTTTTAATTGCTAATTGATGTGGGAGGGCTAGCCTACTGTGAATGGTGCCATTCCTGGGCAGCTGAGCCTGGGTTGTAAAGAAAGCAGGATGTGCAGAGGCCAGGGAGGCCAGCAAGCAGCATTCCTCCATGGTCTATGCTCGAATCCTGCTTCCAGGTTCCTCTCCTCAGTTCCTACTCTGGTTTCCCTCAGTGAAGAACTGTCAAATAAACCTTTTCGTCCTCAAGTTGGTTTTGGTCAGAGTGTTTAATCACAGCAGCAGAAAGCTAACTAGAAGAGGTCATAATTTAATATGTGCAGCATGAAGGGCAGGGGAGTTTCTATAAAGGAATCTGAGACAAAATAACTTGAACAATAATGAAGAGCAGTAACCTTTTAACTAGTAAAAGAAAAGCATTCCATCAATTTTCTACAAATCTCTCACCCCGTTCCTCCGTGGAGATGAGCCATTCCTATTTTAAGTAAATGACTCAGCATTCAAAGTAGTCTCAATTTCTTCTGAAATATTCACCAAGCTCCATTACAGTTTTTAAAGATGTGCTCATCCTTGGTTATTGGTCCAGGAAGACAAGAGAACAGAAATGGAGAAGATGAAACAAATCATACTTCATATTTGTATTGTCTGGGAGACTGGGAAAGCTCAAAGTTCTTGGGATAAACTAAAACCTTTCATATGTCCATTGTCTTTTAATATTCCCCCAAAACCCAACCCTTCACGTAGACTTCAGTATGAGGTGTGAGGACAACACAGCTCCTTACCATGCACTGACCTCTCTCCCACAGCTGTACTTGACAATGCATTTTCTCCTTGCGCTTGCAGCTAGTATACATACAAATCTATCAACACCACTGTCTATTGACCTCTAAGAAGCCCTGCTTTGAGGAATTGGTTTTAGCCTATGATTCTTCTTGCATTCACAGTCTGTCTCCAATAGGTCCAGTTCAGGAAATCTTAGACCTCCTTGCAAGGCTTCAGCTTCTTCATTTGTGAAAAATGTTCACTATTACCTATTGGTACAAGGCTCCTGTGAAGATTAAATGTTATACAAAATGGGACAAAGCATCTGGTACATTGCCTGGCACATAATAGGTGGTTTATAGTTATATTTCTCTTCTGAATTGAAGCATTCCCCTGGAGGAGTAAGACTCAGAAAGCCAAAGAAACTATTAAGGCACAGGAAAGTTACAAGACTCACAAGCCCTCATCAAAGGTTATGCAAGTAGAAAGCTCCAGGCACACAGCATTCCCAAGTCATCACCCGTCCGGAGTACGGCTTTTGACTGATGCAGCTGTCTGAGTCACCCGTGCTCCTGTGTATAACCTGATTAAGCTTGATAGTTCACCAAACTAGACTTGGTTTCAATAGGTTATTTTTGGTCTGAGATCACCTGGCATGATCACCCTACCTGGGTGGAAAGTCTAGGCCACAGGATTTCAATAGAGTAGTGTCTTCTTTTTCTAGCCCCTGCTTTTAACTCTGATGAATTGGGACTCCATATTGGTGATCTTTTTAGTACTGGCCTAACCCTTCCACACCTGTGAAACTCCAAAACTTCACCCCCGCTCTACTTTAATATCTCCTCAGCCATCTCCAGGGATATTGTAATAGTGGAAACTATTCAAAAAGCAAAAATCCCTTCAGTGAAGTCCTGCTTCACCACACGCCCCGCTGCTAGACAGACAGACAGAGTCTGTGTCCTGCTCGTGGCTGTCAGCCCCTTTCCCGATTACTTCGATCTTGGTTTCTCTTAAGCAACCTTCCCAGGTCCATTCCCACCACTGCCCAGGCAAATGCCAAGACAGGCATTTCAGCCGCCTCTTTCGCAAGCACCCGAGGCCCTTAATTCCTAATCTATTGAAACATCCTTTCACTCTCCAGTTCCTGGTGGCATCATCTACTTTAAGCTAAAAAAAAATAATAATAAAAACATATTAAAATTTTTGAATCCACACTGATTGAATTAGCTCCCCATCCAATACCTCTCCGTGGTTGACTCCGGCTCCTGGGATCTACTTCCCGTCCCAGTCTGCGGGCTCCCAGCAGACACTCAGGTTACTATGACAGGAGCATCTCTCTAAGAGAATCTGATCATTTAGGAGTCCCTGGTGACTTCTAATAGCTACATCTTCAACGGCTTCCCAGCTTCTGAGCCGTTGCTCACGACTTCCTTCACAGGGCGAGTGCGGTCCTTGTCAGCCTTCATGCTATACTTAATTCTCTTGTCTCTCTTCTCATTGGACCACCTTCTTCCTCCAAGCCCTAATAGCCTACTTTCTCAGAATTCTGAGCCACAGCCTTTGGCCCTCTGCCCCCGAGTCACTCTACAGTGTCTGGTAGTTCACTGTCCACAAAGACATGCTTGTGTTTCTGCTGGCCGGTCCGGTGCCCAGCGGCCCACGGCCTCCCAGTCAGGCTGCGTGCCCTGCATTCACGCTTCTGTTCTCCCTGTCCAGCCCCTTCCATTTTGTGCTGGAAGATCACTTCCCCCAGTGCCTCTCAGAAGGAAATCTTGCGCACTGTTCAAGGCTCACTCAAGTTCACATGTGTCTGGAAATCTGATGCTTTCCCTGACCCACCACCAACCATTATCTTGCTCCTCCTTGGCAAGCACAGCATTTTGTCTTTTCTTTCGTTGTTTGCTTGTTTTTGAGAAAAGGCTTCCCTAGGTAGCTCAATCTAGTCTGGAACTTGCTACATAGCCCAGGATAGCCACAAACCTCCACTCCTGCCTCAGCCTTCCAAGTGATGGAATTACAGAGATGTGCCAAAATACCCAGTGTCTTTGTTCTTTTGTAGATCGCTCGACTGAAAGCCCTCTATATGGCTTTTTGGTGTCTGTAATAATTTTAATTTTTGCTTACAGAAGTGTCCCCTGAGCTGGAGCCCCTCTTCTTCCCACTAAGGGCTGTGCCCTTTAGAACTGTCTTAAACTGTGGCTGCTGCCCTGGGCAACGTCCCCTTCCTTCTGCTTCCCTGTGCCTTGCTGTGCAGCCGAAGACTCCAGCTACTGCTGTTCCATCTCCTTTTCAGTCCAGAGCTAAGTCCTGTCTACCCTGTGCAGTCCTAATAACCATCATCTATCCTTATTGACCCCGAGCTATGTTTGAAATTCAAAACTGTGTGAATTAAACCAAGAACTCACGAAAAGTCTTTGCTCACAGCTAAAAATAATCTTAGAAAATTCCTAACTATACTTTGTCTTTCATATGCACTCTCTACTAAGCTGTTTGCGTGGCATCTTACCTTTTTACCCTTGCCATTCATGAGTAAGCTTGTTTATGTGCCTACTTTAGGCTGAAAGATCAGAGTCCTTATTCCATACACAATATGCCAGAAATGATTTGCACCACCTCATATGTTAACTGATGAAAGACAACCTCTGAGTCCCTATTTTGATGCTTTCCTCCCATTCTTTCTGACTTTAACAATCATGGAAAATTAAATGGTCAAATGGTTGCATAAGCATTTCATAGGGCTAAAATCTGAAACCTTGCAGAAATTGTTAGAAGCTTGGAGACAACACCAAAACTAACTTATCTTATGCACTTTTGTGAAAAATTCTACATTTGGCCCACAGAAGAGAGCTCAGGGATGTTAAGTAAAACTGCGACAAGCTGACATGTGCACAATGCCGTGATGCACTTGGCCCAGCATCCAGGACCTCAGTAATCCCACTTCTCATGAAACGGGCAAAACGGAAGCTCAGGGTCCCACACGTGGCAGTTCTGGGTTTGAGCAGAACTGAGACATAGCACTTCAAAGGCTTTCACATTGTATTGTTGCAACAACATAAGGACTTGAAGGTTCTTTTTCTGGGATTGTGATGGCATTTTGTGAACAATAAAACGATAAAGTGTTATGTGATTGCAATGTGTTAGAACCTTGTTTATATGGAAAATTCATTCAAATTCCAAATGACTCCAGAATGCATTTTAAAGTGTGTTTTTCTGTGAGCTCCCAGAAGGCAAGGCACATTTCTTATTTATCTTTATATCATATAATATTTTTAAATATCAATGCATGACTAAATGAATTGACATAAAAAAAAAGAAAAGTTGAAATAGCTAGTTAGAAAACTCAAAAAATGTAATCACTTGCATAGACCCTCTAAGTTACTATTTAAATCAGACTCCTCGAAGACAAGAAACAGAAGCCTATAGGTAAGAAAACAATGCTGTACATTTACATCTTCATCAGATTGGATTTCCTTGCATGCAAATCAGCAGAATCAACTTGCATGGGATTTGACACAAGTCTTTCTGCAAGGCAAAGGAAAATTATTCAGCTTCTTTGGCTCAAAAGCAAACTTGAGCTGCAGCTGGAACGAAGAGGGAGTAAAAGGCAAAAGAAACATCCACAGAATGTGCATCTCTCTTATTCGGGCTTTTCATTCACTCCCTCTCACTGGCCAGTAAGAGGGCAGGAAAATATTTAACTTGTGCCTTAAATAGGGCTGCCTGTGCCTACTATTCAGGAAGTGACTTAGCTTGAAGCTCTGTACGTCCACCACAGAGATTATGCACACACACACACACACACACACACACACACCCACACACATATGCGTGCGATTTAAACCAAAGCTGGCTCTTCTACTGAGAATTTCTTCCCTGGGACAGACATCAATGGAGCAAGGAAACTGTCTCCAGCCCTGGGCCTGTTACCAGGGCTCCCTCTTTTCAGAGCTTGCCACGGCCGTGCTCTGAGAAACATTTATCTCTGCTCCCTCTTTGTCCACTGCAGCAGAAACAAGGAACTGCAAGAGAACAGTCATCACTTGTATTTGGCAAGGGAGGCAGCAGTAGGAGCTGAGAGGGAGCCAGTACGTAAATGCCAGGGTGGGGATCTGAGCGAGGGGGGCCAGGGGCCAGGAAGCCCTGAGTGGCTCAGTGGAGGCGACTCTCAGTTATAGAGACAAGTCACTGGTGTCAAGAGAAAGGAAAGGTGGTCTACTATACATAAGAACAAACTCAAGGTCACATGCTGCCTCTCTCTGTTAGCATACAGACTGAAGATCACACAGATTCTGGAACTGAATGTCTGCAGTTCAAATCCTGCCTCTGCCACTTGTCACTTATGACTTATGCAGATTAACTTCTGAACCTCAGAGTTCCTCAGTTTCTTCATCAGCCAAACAATGGTGAGGATGGTAACTACTTAATAGGGCTGTCATGAGGCTCAAGGAGCTGATACTTGGAATGGATAAGGTAAGATCATCGGGGTCTGGCATGCGGGACGTGCAAGCTGCTATTTTTATGCTGATGACCTAGTAAGACTCACTTCGACACCCCTGACTTTCCTGCCTTATTTAGAAAAGGAAAAGCAGCTTAGCCGGCCACTCCAATCGCTGCCATGCCATTCTACCCACCCAAACGGATTGCTTACTTCACCTGAGCACAGGGTGAGGAGGCCCCTGAAGTGGATTGGAAATGGGCACTCAGTGTTATTTGGCAGAATAGAAGCAACACAAACCTCCTTCGGTGGCTATTGCTGCCCACACAGCAGACAGGCCTCAGGTCTCTACTGAGCTGGATCCTGCCCAGGGCTGAGTGTCAGAGAAGAAAGCTTTACGAAGACACATCATTCCCAAAGCATAGCTTGCCCTCCGCAAGTCAAAATGCTGATGTTCAAAGTAAAATAAGCATCTGTTGCTCTATTTTTCCTTCTGATTTGGCTTCAAAATTAATCTTTAAGTGAATAAAGTATATTAAACTGTCTTCACTGTGCCTTCTCGGCTGACCTACTCCAAGTCCAACTCATGCAGAACCTGAAGGGCAGATGGGCTCAGTGGGATGTTCTGGAAGGATCAGTGTCTAAGGAACACTGAAACATCACTAGGACACAGGGAAAAAACACTTCAGAAAAGCATTGTGTGTGACTGGGAAATTCCAGTGAACAGCAGCTCTCACGTGGGGTTCAACTGTCCCCCAGAGGTATCTGGAACTGGGAAAAGAGAGATTGGGGCAGTGAGACCTATCCAGAGAGCATGGAACATCTGGGGGACTCTGCTGGGAAAGGGAACGCAGGCAATGCCACTGTTGTGTACGGAGCCCTCAGAGAGCTGGCACTTCTCAGGAAGCTAGCCCTAGTCCCTGATGCTGTCCCCAGTACTGGATAAACTGAGCATGTCCAACAGGGCCCGAGTTGAAATCTCAGATCACAGCCACAAACTTCTACCAGGCTCCAGCCCCTCATCGCTTGCTCCCTGACCCCATGGAATATGAATGGCACAGTGCTACTACTGAGAATGGTCAGAGGGTGGAACTCTCTCCCACATGGAGTGCCAGTTCATTCCCACAACAAGCCCTGATAAGATAGCCATTTACTCCACATCTTCAGAAGACCATGAAACAAGTGTCAAGGAACAGGAGGTAGCTAAGATCAGTCTCACACACACACACACAGACATACACACACACACACAAACACACACACACACCCTAGGCTCTAGATCCCAGACCACTGCTGTGGTTTTACTGTGAACTATCCCACACAGGCTCATGTGTTTGATGAACTGGTTCTTAGCTGATGGTGCCACTTTGGGAATCTGTGGAACTTTTGGGACCTGAAGTCTGAGCAGGGAATGTGGGCCACCGGGGAGTAATCTGAGTGGCCGCAGCCCAGGCCCCCTTCCACCTGATCTGATCTTGCTGCCTGCCTCTCTAGATGCAGGAAAATGTGATGCTGCTGAACTGCAAGCCCCTGAACCAGCCAGCCAGCCCCAGCCGCCATGCCTTCCACACCCTGGTGGACTGTCCTAGAATCATGAGCCAGAACAAATCTTTCTTACGTTGCTTTGTTAGGTTTTTGGTTACAAGAAAAGCAGCTAATATACCTGCTGTCCCTGCTGAGCCTGAACACAATAGGGAGTTTCTCAAAGAACCTTCCTCTAGGGTCCCCAGGAAGAGTGGATGGATATGAATGTGCATGTGCCCTGGACAGAATGTGCACATGTGTCTGCCGAGGGTGTACATGTGTGCCTGTGTCCAAACCACCATAAATCACAAGGTACAAACTGGGCTGCCCATAAAATGAGCACTACCCCCATCTCCAGGAACCATTCAAGACAGTTTGAGAACCACACTCAGGAAGGACTCAAAGGAACCACTTCCCCAGGAACAGAATCACCTTCGCTTGGTAAGCAACTGGCGGCTTCGGCAACTGGAAGCTGGGAAGCGACCATTCCTGGAAAAGATCTTCTCCACTGTGTCTGTTCTCTGAAGTGCATTTCTCAGACTCCATTATTTCATCACACTCCCCTCAGGACCCTGCCCTTAGCTGACTTCCAATGAGCAATATAATTCACCATTCTGTTTCAATTTTAGAGTGCCAGCATAGTTTCAGGATTGTCGCCCTTTGGGGATGAGCAGCTGGAGGAGTAGGAAAAGAAAAAGAGAAACCCCAAAAAGGAATCTAGAATAATCAAGTAGAGAAAGGACAGGAATCAAGAAGAGAAAGAAAAGGAAAAGAGAAAAAGATGTCAAAAGGAAAAAAGAGATTGACCGAGAGGAAGGAATTTCTAGAAACAGGAGAGCTGTGATGCCCGAGGTATCACTCACATGCCAACTTCCCTTGGGTGGAACGTGGGCTGGGAGCCAGCAAGCCCGCAAACTTGATGGCCTCAGCCTGCTTCCAGTAGGTTTCTTTGACTAAACCCACTCCTGGTGTCTGAGCCATGAGAGCTGGGGTGGGTCTCAGGACCAGAGCCCTCCAGAGGAACAAGAACCCGTCCAGCCGGCAGTCCTGTGTAGCGGGAGGAGAGATCTCGGGCTTTAGCCATTCTGACATTAGAACAAGCTCCACAAATAGCCCACTCCCCCCAGAAGTGTGCCCCACCGTGATCAGCAAAGCAAAATTGAGACCTTTCAAAAGCTGCAGATCAACTTGGTCTGGAAATAAATAACGGCTTCTTGAGAAAAATTTTTTCTCACTGTGGAAAACCCTTAAGTCAACAATTGCATTTCAGTCTTCTGCTGTTCCAACGAGGCGTTCCAAACAATGGTACCCAAATATGTATCCCTAAACCAAGAGATACAGAGATCATGCTATACCAGGTAAGACAACGTGGTTCCCCAAACAAAATGAACAAAACGTGCTGTATGCCTGCCCTTAACTGGATAGCAGAGCATTTCCTCCCCTTGTTTACAGCTGACCAGGACCCTCTCAAATGTTCTGATCAGTAAATATTGAAAGATTTTAAAAGCTTCTCTTTGAAAGTACAACCTCATGCTGATTTGTACATGTCTACAAGGGCAAGGATGGGAAAAATACCACTTCTGAGTGATTCAACCTCACAATTAATAATTGAGACTCTTTTTCTCTTTCTCCCCTGCCTTCTTTTCCCTCTCTGAATGAGAACACACTCTTCAGCTTGTTAAGCTCAGCTCGCTCCCACTGATAACTCACCAGAGATCATAATTTATGGACAATTGAAGCTGCAGAAACATCTCTTAGAAGGAATAGAGCAAATCCATAGCAACAATTCTTCAGGGGAATATTAATCCCTGGCTTTATGTAGTGCTAAGTGTACAGTAGTAATCAGAACTTGAGTAGAAACTGCTAATCATTGAGGGAGAAGGCTGTATAAAGAATTCATAATGGAATTAGCCTGCGGCAAACAAAGACAGACAAAATTAAATCAGCCATCAAATTGCACCAAGGAATTTTAATTTACAGGTTAATGTAGGATTATGTAACTAATCACGGCTAACATTTTCAATGAACAACCAATAAAATCCTACTCTTTTTTTCCTTCTAATCTTACTAATGGTATTCCAATAACATGCTTTTATTACTCTGTAATATGCTAGAAATGATTCTCAAGAAAATCTAAGTCTTTCCAATTGTCAGAAACAGGGGAGAAACACAATTTTGAAATAATCCATCATAAGTGTGGCTCTAGGAAGATCTGCTCCTCAGCTCAGTCCAGACCCAATAATATCTGGGTAAGTTTGCATAGAATAGCTTTACATAACCATATAGTCCTAAAAGTATATGTATGTTTTTCATGCAGTGCAGGAAGCTAAACTGGGACAAAAGAGACTAAATTAAATATGTGAAACTAATTTAGAGCACAAAGCATAGCAGCTAATTCTAAATAAAACCACAGCCATAGATTTATATGTCAATGTTGCAGGCATATCCAATGACACACACACCAAGGACTGCACTAACGGGGTTTCCATGGTTTATAAATGTGAACATCATAAAAAGAAATAAGGTTTCTAGAATAAAAAGCTGATTAGCATTCCCCAGGGAAGGGGGGCCAGAGTCTTGTATGCTCCCCAGTTATATTTTGATATCAACCAATGCGTGGCAAAGACCAAAAAAGCCCTCTATACAATTTGAAAAATTATATGAAACCCACTGCTTCATAAATATAAATATCTAAACAGACAGCATAACTCCTTGCACATTGGCAAGGAGAAACTCCAAAATTATACTGTACGCTTAAAAAGACATCAGTTTAATCAAAAAGATCTTTTTCCAACATATGGCAGAAGGAAAATTATTATAAATGGAGTAAAAAGTATGTTCCTAAGCTTTACTTCACGAGGGAAGAATGCTGGGGAGAACGGCGGCGGCATGCTTCCTGCATATGTTTTCCTTGTCGAGAACAATGTGGGAAAGTCTCATTTTCCTTTAATCTAAATGTTCATTTTATGGAAGCAGCAACATTCGGCCCAGTTATTAGCAAAGGAGTTTTGTTGCTTTATAAAGTCTAATTTTAAGATGCTCACTTCCAAAAAAACATTATGGTGTCAATTGCAGTACCCTTCAGCAATCCTGTAATAACTTTATTCAACCATTTCTAATTATAATTATATTTTCAATTCCTTTTAGCTATAGAAACTCTTTATCAATCAGAGCACAAGACAGAAAATTACTTTATTACAGCTACAGCTCGTTAGGCTGAGTGCTCTTAATGAAGCAGCCTCATAATCAGATGAAAATCATGCTGGAGAAAACTTGCATCATTAGTCTGGGCCTTAATTACCAAGAAATATAGTCACTAACAATGATATTCCATTTCATGATATGGTGCATGCACCTTCTACACTAGTTGCAATTAATAATTCCACCGACTGCTACAGAATCTTCCTATTTATTCATAACAATGGAGGGGGGAAATTCTAAATTTAATTGAGCGCTTCACATTCTGCTCTTTCTCCCTCTCTCTTGCGTTCAGATTAAAATGTCACAAGGCTAATATTCTATCTTACAATAATTCATCATTTTAATTACATATTTTATGTATGTGAAATGTCTTCTTCAGCTTTATAGTGTAGGTTGACATTTTGGGGGATGCATCTAGGGAAATGGGTGGCCTCTCATTGAAGGTGGCTTCTGCCACCCAGGACCACATCAAAAAAAAGAAAGAAAAGGAAAAGAAATCACTGTCATCAACCCATCAACTTTATCCACGTTGGAAAAAGCTGCTTCAAGATCAGGGCCCTCTGCTGAAATTAACAACAGTTAACTTTGGCATCTTCTGATAGGCTTTGGACGATGCCAGAGTGGACAAGGCTGTGTCACTGGTCTCTTTGTTAAGCGTGATTAATCACAGACAGAGTCAGCAACTTCTCTTTGTGAAAGCCTGCTTTCTTCTGCCCTGTTTCATTTCACCCTTTCCCTGCCTTTCAGAAAGATTTTCAGAACTCCTGAGAAATGCCTATGAAGGAGCTTGGGCCCCTAGGCTCAGCATGGTGCACACCTTGGGAGCCCAGCGAAATGCACACCTGAATTCTGGTATGTTCCACAGGCTGGCTTCAGCCAACAACACCAAGCCCTGGTACCTCTGCTGCTTGTTTTCACACACAAATTGGGTTTTGGGTACGAGGCAAAGAGTGCTCTAGAGGGCAAAGGACAGTGGGCTTGGCAGAGACAAATGAGATCCCCACTTGACCTCTGACCCCAGGGATGCCTAGTGCTGAACTTCCTGTCAGGCACTGCTTTTCCACAGAATAGTTGCCAGACAGCTGATCTGATTAATCTGGGCTGCACTTCCCCCAGTCATCTGCCTTCTGAGCACCAAGAGCTTTGACAAATGAAATTGACAGAAGAGAATGACTCGGAAAAACCCACAACCCACAAGAGGAAGAACTGGCTGGGATCTAAGAGAATGCTCGCTTTATACACCCTTAGCATCCAGCTCCTACACCATGGGTGTGAAGAGTCCCTACCGCAGGATCACTGGCTTCACGTTGATTCTGTTAAGTGGTTACACAGTTCTGAAGCCACCCATGCAGAAGGAGACTGTGTCCTCCACCCAAGTTTAAACACCGAATAAACAGTTGAATAAAGTAATAAAGTGAAGGCCTCCACAGAAGCTCCAGATATTAACCAGCTTGGAGGCGGGGATAAACGGACTACACCATTAGAGGCCCTAACTCCTCACAGCACGACTGGAGGTTAAAGGAAGCAGGGCCGCTCGGTGTCATTGTTCCCACAGACCGAACGGGGAAGTGGGTGCTGGGAGAGGAGAGTCTGAGAGAGCCAGAAAGAGATAAGCAGAGCAGGAGGATGGGGTCCACCTAGAGAAGAGTGTTAGGTGGACAAGAGGAGGCTGACCTGGGCCAAGGAGGAAAACTTCAGGAAATAGCAGGAAATGAAAAGCAGCCCCAGAAGACAGCCTAAAGGAGCAATAATCAGAACCACACAGAAACATGTCCATAGGAAAAATGCTTGGCATTCTGCACAGCACAATGGTTTGCAAAACAACTGGAAATGTGTGCTGATCCCCAAGGACAACTGGATCTCAAAGCCCAGCCTGGTATCCTCAGAAGCAGCTGCTGGCAAGTTAAGAAGAGTTGAAAGGGAATGGCTGGGCCCCATGGCCTCCTGCTCAGATGGTCAGGAAAGCATCGGCTTTCTTGCTGCCCAGCACTTCTTGATGATGTCTCCTGACACCACTCTGCATACACACAGAAGCTACTACAGGTATTTTCAGCTGACAGTTGCTGCCCACAGACACATCCACTATAGAGGGCTAGACCTTTGAGGCTATAGCGTGCATTTTGATGTCGGCAGCCTGGCAGTGTCCACATTCAGTTTTTCAATAGGAAAGTGACATAGCACATGTGAGGAGAATGGAGCAGCTCCACCCTGGCGGTCTCTCAGGCTAGCAGCCTCATTTCCCTTCCTCCATCCAGTAGCTGCAGTGTGAGATCTTCCTGGACCCACCCATACAAGCTGGGTGACCTTAGCCGGGTGACAGCTTCTCTGTGGCTCAGGTCCCGCATACCTGGATAAGGACAACAATAGCATCCACTTTAGAGGGCTGTGGCTAAGAGATGAGGAGGTAGTAGAAGTGCTCATACAAGACCCAGTCCTCAGTTGGGCACTTGCCTTTGCTTTAATCCCCAGCACCACAGAAAACAGTCAAGTTCTGTCCCCTGGTGGCTTTCAGTCTTACTGAGCCACAGCAATCAAACCTGTACAGCCGCACCACTGGAAAGAAATCGGCTCATCATTGGCACCATCCTGGAGATAAATCGGCTCAAGAATTTCAAACAGTGGTTTCCAAACCCTATGGCACATTGAGATCATCTTGCCCAAGTTCCTTCACTCTGAACCAACTAGATCAGGATCTTTCAGGTAGTAGTATCAAAGTTCTGTTGCCTGATGCAGTGTACTACCCGGGCTGAGACCCACTGGGCCTGAGTCTTGAGGCCTGTTCATCATATTTAAAACATGGATATGCTGCCTCAAAGTACTGCATGTTGGTAAGTGTCAAAGTCCTTATCTGGGTCTCCCAGAGGGCCATGGGAATCTTGTAACTCCACCTACTGATATGAAGGCTTGGAGCGTTTATGTCCCATCAACGAAAGCTACAGCCTTGGCAGTGGAGTGTGCCTGTTAGCTCTTGGTCTGGCTGGTGGAATGGTCCATTTCCAATACACAGAGCAAACTGCATGTAGCCAAATGCTTCCACAGAACAGGCACCTGTGACCCGCAGAAACTTCTAGCTAGGGCCAGGGCATGCGTATTTCACCCATGAGCAGCAAGGTCAGGCATGCCTCCCTGTGAGAGCAATCTACTCACAACCTGCTTAGAACGGCAAGCCACAGGGAGAGAAAAAAGCCTGCCCCCTAGGACTCAGGGTGAGGACCAGCCTGATGGGACAGACACACTCAAACTAAATCCTTAGCTTTCTTGATGACTTTGGCAGCTGTTTGACACTTGCATTTGCAGGATCTTGGAACACTGAAAATTTCAACTACTTAGATTCCTCAAACCTAAAAAAAAAAAAAAATCTGCCAGGTGCTCCAAAGACAATCCCCTACTTATCTTATTTATTTGCTTTAAATATTTAAGAGATTTCCGCCACAAAAGACCTTGGAGGCCAAGCACAAAATGATAGAAAAACCACAATTCTAAAAAAAAGAGAAAAAAAGAGCCCGGAGAAAACCATCAGTCATTCCACCACCTATTTTTCTTTGGCGGGAAGGGATTTGCTCTGGCCATGGGGGTTACTGAGAATGTAAAAGGACACAGCTCCACTACAGAGCACAGGTGAGCACCGCCAGTCCGCCAGTCCAAGCAAGGCCTGGGAGAGCAGGGGAAGGGGCTCCTTCCCCACAGGTGGGACAGCCAGCCACCACCTGCTTTCTGGCTTCCAGGAGCCTTTTCATTCCACAGAGGGATTGTGGGAGGGAGTCAAGCAAAGAAGATAAAACTATCAACAGTGGATGGGAAATAGAGATGATTCATTTATACCTTAAGCTGTGGAAGGGAACTTAAAAATAAAAACCAGCACACCAAGGAACTTGCAATCAAACACAGAAAGACAAATGCAATGGTCCATGCACACAGCCCCAGGCCAGTCAAGTGCATACAAATGGAAAGTACCACTGTGTTGTCAGGGACTGGGATTGGAAAATGGGAAGTTGATTACTGAAAAGGGAGTTACAGGGTTTCTACTGGAGACGAGAAGAAAGTTCTGGAGATGGATAGTGTTAATAGCTATACAACCATATACATGTACTTAATGCCACTGAACAGAGAAAATATGGTTACAATGGCAAATATTATGTTGTGTATATTTTACCATAATAAAAAAAAATCAGCCACAAAAGAACACTTATCTTGAGACTAAAATGAAATTGTTTAATATTTAATAGTGTTTTACTTCGGTGAACCTTTTGAAAAGCATTAAAAATCCAAAAATCTGCATTTTAAAACCTTTTCTCAAAATACCGATGGGTTTCGAAAGGAGACTTCATTAGGAGTACAGGGCTAAGACTTCTTTCTGACCTGACTGACCTGGGTGACCTCAGGCATGCCATCGTGCCTCTCAAAACTGGAACATTGCTTGTTATTTCTTTGCTGAACTCGTGACACCTTGTGTGTAAACTTCCTTCCATTCCTGAGTGAGGTCAGTAGTTTCCAACAGAGGATGGTGCACCCGTCTTCCTCTGCCAAGACATTTGGAAACATTTGGACCCATTTCTAGTTGACACACTGAAAGACAGGTGCTGTTGGAATTGGTGGAAGAGGGCAGGAATGTCCTACACAGACTGCAGTGCACAGGATGTCCCTCCCAAAGTGGCAGTGGCATTTATATCATTAAAAATTCTACAAAAAAAGGCTAGGCAGATTGCTCAGTGGATAAAGCACTTGCTGTGCTGTGCAAGCCTCAAGACCTGAGTTCAGATCCCCAGAACTGACTGAAAAGCCAGATACAGTAGCGCATGAGCCTGTAATCCCAGCATGCCCCAATCAGATATGAGAGAGTCCCTGCAGGCTCCCAGGACAGCTAGCCTGGCACGTGCAGCAGTGAGCAAGCAGACTGTCTCCAACAAGGTGGAACGAGGACTAGTACCCAAGGCTGTCCTCCAACCTCCACATGCACAACAGGCTCACGCGTTCACACAGGTTCCCCAGAAATTATAAAGTAGGCTTTTTCATTCTGGCTCTATAAAGTTCAGAGGTTAAATAACTTCTCTGGATTACCAGCAAGGAAGTGGAAAAAATCAAGACTAAGTCTCAGACCTCTGGGTGCAAAGCCCAAGTCTCTCCCAAAATGAGGGCGTGAACACAATGAATAAAGGACTGCCCGGCTCTGTGGGAAGCCCAGGAAGGGCAGACTCAAGAGCCTGACCAGAGTCTGCCTCTGAGGAGCGTTCTGGGCACTCCGAGTTCACAGGCAACACTCTTGGGAGCCGCCTACCCTCCATGGAGTGGAGACAGTGAGGTCAGCAGTCAGGACCTGCCTGTCTACCACACTGTCTAGCCTCAGGGAATCTCTTGGGAGAGCATGGCTACCAGACCCCAGAGTGGCTCATTGCAGAGCTGACCTGTGAGGCTGCAGGGCTGTGTACACAGGAACTGTAGGCCAAGGCTGGCTTCCTAGAGAGGAGCCTCCGCCAGCTGCGGCACCCTCTTAGGTCCCCTCTTGCGAGAGAAGATGGAGATAGGAGACATGGAGAACTCACCCTGACGGACTGCTACCGCTTGTAGGATGGCTGCCTCCAGTCCCTTTGCAAAGGCACTCAGCAGCAGAACCACTGGCAAGACAGAGCTTTGAAACCAGCAACTTCCCCTTTTCAAAAGCAGAATAAAGGGGGGGGGGGAGAGAGAGAGAGAAATTGCTTCACACTGCTAAGGTTTCCAAAGACCTGCAAGAGGCACCAGCTGTCACGCTGAGGTTTGACTAGGGGAGGTCTGTGTCTAAAACCTGGCTGCTGGGCTCCGAGCTGTGACAACCCCTCTCTTGCTCCACTAGCCCCCTTAGAAATAAGGGTCCACCTCAGAGGCGCAGCAGATCAGAAAGCTGGGTGGAGTCATTAGGGCTGCATCTGTCAACCACTTCTACCAAAATGGCTTAAGGATGTTGAATTCCCTCAATCTTTTTCCTTGCTTTCAGATTGTTCAGGAACCAGAAGACAGCTCAGAAGCAAAGTCCTATGGTATGTTACACTACAGACACCAAACCAGAGCAGAGGGGTTGGAAAGCACCTCACCCTGCAGTGACCACCCTTCTAGGGTCAGCTGACAGAAGCTGAGATGGATCAGAACTGCTGCCGCATGCAGGGGCCTCCAAGTTTAGCTCTGGTTCTGGGGTCACCCCCAAGGCACCCATGCTGATGGTAATTGAGCAGAGGATAAGATGTATTCAAGAATGCATATTTGATTTATTGTTTTTACTAGCTGTATCTCAGACTTATGTGGACCACAGCAGTTTTCCAGCATTATTCTATCCCAAGCTTCAATCCAGGACACGTGTTTGCTCATTCCTCATTATCTTCTCTCTGTCTTCTTTTGCTTTTGAAGAATTTGGCACTTCTGAGTGCTGGCTCAGCATCCTGCAGAAAGGCTTTCAATTTAGGTTTTACTGATGTTCTCATGAACATATGTAACCCTGACTGGCCCTGAACTCATGATCCTCCTGAGTGATGGGAAAGACAGGATTCTAGGTTTGAGGGAAGAATTCTGCATAGATGCTTGCTCAGCCCATCATCTCAAGACATAGATGGTACTTGTCTACATGGAAGCCCTGGAGATGGCTGAGAGAATTCTCGCTCTGCTCTCCCCTCTATAATTTGCTCAAGGCAGCCCCACCCTCTCCACATGGTTGCGAGGATCAGGGCGACAGACAGGACACAGGACAGCTGAGTGCACGCACCTTCCTTGCTCTTGTCCGGTCTGTGCAGTCAGGCGCGCAGTCTGGTGCCCTCGGTGCCCACTTGCCCAGGCTGACGTTGCTGCTGCCCTTCCCTTTTTCTTTCTCTGCTGTAGATCTTTCTGCATCGTTTCTCCTGGGTCTCTGATCATTCATCTGGTCCACAAGGTCTTCCCTGCCTCGCCTACATTCTTGACCAGATTTCAACCTTTCCCCTGTGACAGTGATTGTCATGGCTGTCAGCAGTACCTGACAGTATAGTCTGCATTTTCATCTCAGTCATTTGTCTCCTTATACTCATTTGTTTGATCCATGAAAGGCAAAGACTATCATCTGTGACATTTCTCCAACTGAACTAGTGTCTAGGACAGAACTTAATAGGCTAACCCTCAAGAGACATCTACTGAATGAAGACCAACATGGGAATCTTTTTTTTAAACTGGGCATAGTTAGTATCTGTATAATTCCTGTGCTCTGACAGATTCAAACAATGTACATCAGGCTTAGTCTATGAGTAAACTTTATGACTAAAGTTTTAACTTTGGGTAGATTTAGAGACAGTTTAGATAGGAGAAGGACTGTGTGGATAGAGAAGTGGTTTTATCTTTCCTGACACCTGCACACCTTGGGCAATGACTAGAAACAGCTGAGTAAGATTCTGAGACTAAATATGAATTCGGTAGGAAAAAGGGCTATTTGGTTGATTTTTAATGTCTGCCATGAGAAAGAAAATGGGGAGCAGTGATGTGTAAGCCATGTATGTGTATTCTACATTGTATCTATACACATGTACCTATTGCTTCTTATCCTCAGATCATCCCACTGTGATGACATCTGGTTCCAAAATTAACACAGAATGGTTGCCACTTAACTAAAAAACTCCTGAAAGTTTCCTCACATACATAAGAGGAAGAAAATTTTGTACATATAAGGACAGACAGTAAAATATTAGGTTCCGTGGACCCTACAGTGTTATCTGTGGCAACTGTTTAATTCTGTTTTTGAAGAGAGAAGCAGTCATAGACAATGTGAAGGTCAATGCCAAATGGGTGTAGCTATGTTCCAATGAAACTTCAATTGTCAAAATAAGCCTCAGGTTTACTTAGGTGAGCTGTGTTTTGTCAACCTCTGGTCTCAGTGAACTTCTCTTCAAACAATATTCACTCTGCCTTTTCCATCTCCCTTGAAAGCAGCGAGATCTCTACAAAAATAAATAATTATTATCCATCCTTCTTTCAGTCATCGGACTGCTTTTCTATAGTCCATGGAGATTATTTACATATCAACATTTTCTGGCACTTAAGAGTTATCAAAAATGTCACTAGTCACCAAATGTTTCATTAATTACTGCAAACATCTTTAGAAAGAATACCACAGTGGGTTTCCTTCACTGAGTGATTTATTTCAGATACAATTTTCTGTTTAATTAATAGGGGATTTTGATGTGATCCGCAGGGTGTGAGAACCAACAGAGCTTGCGGTTTGGCTGGAAGAGAGCTGCAAACCTGCCCGTGCCTGTTAAAGGAAAATTTTACAGCAAAAGAAAAAAGTAAGCTCGCGTTTTTCCAGTTACGAGCGTCCAGCTGATAGCTCATTAAGGGCACCAGTGAGACATCCTTAAAGCAGTGAAGAGATCAGGAGGGAGGAGCAAAATGCGCAGATTAAGGGGAGGCAACAGAACTGGGCTTCTTCAGGCCAGGCTTGAAAATAATGCCATCTCTCAGTCACCTGCATTCTGTGTGTGCCATGAGTCCTTCAAAAACTTTAAGCCAGAAAAAGGCAACAAATCAACAGTGCAATTTATTAGGCCATGCCTGGCACAGGAAAGCAAGTCAGAAGACACGGTCCCTGCACTCAAAGAGCCAAGTCTGCCTTTAAGTGGCTATGTTTGAACTTCTGGCATTCTGAAAGCATTTAATCACTTATCTAAGCAATAAAGCTTATTTTTGAGGGGTGCATTTGGAGGGAAGATGGTTGTTGTTTTCAATTACCAATAAGCAAAATGCCTCCTCCACATTTCCCAAAACACCAGGTTACATTAGTTTCAGTTTTAATATCCTGCCAAAAAGAAAAAAATCCAAATATGAAGCAAATACATCTGTCTAATATTGCTGTTCAAAATGCCACTGCATTAAATAAAATTCCATGCTGTAAAATTTTGCAAGGTGATAAAACAAAAATGATATAATAAATATAAAACATCTGTAATTTTTAACAAGACTTTTGGAAACCAATTTCATTTATATTTAAACTTGTTTTGAAGTGTTTCTAGTTTTGAAAAACATCCTAGCTACAGTATATTAGATTCCCTCAGGCAAAAGATTAAAGAGCTGATGCTTAAGTGGAGAAGGACCAGAGAGAAGAACACACTGTTGTGTGTTCCAGAAGGGACTTTGTACGAATCTTCAGCTGGCTTTCCATCATAAAAGCAAGGGTGCATGTCCTCCATCAACAGTCCTGGAAAATGATTCTCGCATATGCACAAAAATGTGTTAAAACAACATGAAGTTTCTGGCAACAATTTAAGCATGGAGACCCCCAAAATCAGAGAGTTTAGCACTGGCCCCATGTGTCTAAGCAGGCAGCTCCTAAACGGTGGAAGGACCACAAGACCACCCACTACCCTCTGCTGAGGTGGGCTTTGTAGTGAGGGGCAGAGCTCAAGTATGATGAGCCTTGCATGGCGGGCTGGAAAACTGCACATCTGAGCATTTGGGCATTGCATCCACAACAGCTCAGAAAGGTCTCAGGTTCCCTTTCAAAAACCTGAGAAGCAAAGACAATGCCATCTGAGGGGAGCGAGGGGTGGGCAACAACACACTTCTCTGTTTGCTGCGACTGGAAGCATCTGCCATCCTCTCTTGTTAGGGAGAAGAAGGCTGGAATGCCTCGACTTCCAGATGGGTACTCCACCATGGCCCACCCACCCCAAACACCATTTTACCTAACACTTATCTCATCTATCTTTTGATTAAAATCTTAGCTGTTGAGCTGCCAAATTAGGAGTGAATTCTTTGCTTCTTTCATTGCTTATAGCAGAATGGATAAACTGTATTCTGAACAGTCAAGAGAGGAAAAGCCAGTTCTGATAGTACAGAGTGTCCCGCCACAGCAGGGGTCCAGTGGGGCTGCGGCAGGAGGATCAAGCGGTCAAGGCTAGCCTGACTTATAGAGTGATTTCAAGGCTAGTCTGATCTACAGGGTAAGTTCAAGGCCAGTCTTGAATACTTAATGAGACTCTGTATCAAAATAAAAGAGAGCCAGGAATGTGGCGCAGTGGTAGAGTACTTACTTAGCATGAGCAAGGTCCTGGGATCCAATTCCAGTACTACAAAGTGAGAGAGACATAGAGAGAGACAGTGAAACAGTGAGAAAAAGAAAGAGAAAAAGAAAAAACTGTATCAAAGTCTCCTCAGAAATGGATCTTTGATACTGATTTGACATTTCTGGGTTTTTGTTACAAGGCATCGCTATGTGGCTTGGGTGAGCTTCTAACTCAGTTTCCTCCTGCCTCGCTCTCTCACGTGTAGAGATTACACAGCTGCCATTCACTATCTTTGATTGAGCCGCATTTTGTGCAGACATCGGCCAAACATTACCCCCCCGCCCCATGAAATGGCTGTCATGGGTAAGTATCACCTTCCAAATGAGGAAGATGAGCTTGAACAAGGTTAAGAAATCGCCACACCTAGAAAGTGGCAAAGCAGGAAATCAAACCGGAGCGCGCGGGTCATTTCTCAGCATTCGGCATGTAGCAATCAGCCCCACCCGGGGCCTACATGGAAAAGTCACTAACTTCAGCCGATAAGGAAGGAGACCTTGAAGAAACAAAAGTTCTATTTACTAGTTTGACTGTTTTAAGTCTGATGTGTTCCCATGGACTCATATGTTTGAACACTCATTCCACAGATGGTGGCGCCATTTGGAAAATTTGGAACATTTAGGAGGTAGAACCTCAGAGTAGAAAGTGGGTCGATGGCAGCAGCGGTGAGGTCTGGCTGCCTCATCTACTTCCTGTCTGCTCTCTGCTTCCTGACCATGGCTGCAGGGTGACTGCTGCCTCAGGCTCCTGCCTCAGGGTCTTCCACACCAGGATGGATGGTGACCCTTTCAAACAGAAATAAACCCTTCCTTTCTTACATTTCTTTTGCCAGGTTATTTTTAATCAAAGCAGTTAGACAAGTAACTAACACATCAGAATATTTGAAGAGAAATGAATATCTGATACAACGAAGGCTGGGGTTGCTGGTGGCCATTGTTCTGCTGTGTGAGTGATGGGGTAACATTAAGTCAACTAGGAAGAAGAAAGATGAAAAGGAAAGAACAGATTATTGATTGTGTTTGACGCACCTGGGAACAGGCCGTCTCTGACAGAGTTATCTAGACTTGGCTTCACCCAGTTAAGTTGCCTTTGTGCTCAGACTAATTCAAGTCATGTAACAAACACTTCAGCGTGCGGGATTTAATTCCGTTGTTAAATGCTAAGAACATTAAAGTGGATTTTTGCTTTTTGTTTCTCTTTTTCAATTTTTGATTTTGGTTTTAGTTTTGACTTTGCTTTTTTGAGACAGGATCTCACTGTATAATCTTGGTTGGACCACCAAATTGCAGAGATCTTGCCTATGGCTCCCAGATGCTGAAATTACAGGTGTGCACCACCACAAATGGCCAAGGAAAGTACTTTTGGAAAAAGAAAAAAAAAAATCCTAACTAACAAACAGAGAACCGGAGAGCAGACTGACAAGTAACTAACAAAGGCGTAGAGTCTCCAAGAGCTGTAACTTAAACCCATTTGTAGAAATTACTTAAATCGGGACTCTAGAGTGATGCCTATGTTTGGATTCGGTATGAACAGCTCCAAATCACAATACACTATTTTACCTTTTCTTGGCAGGACTGAGGGGAGCTTCTCAGAAGAGGTCATCACAAGACATCCCTCTGGCTTCATGCAAGCTCTTCCCTTAAATCACCCCCCAAAACACAGCTGCTTAACGCTTTCTTCACAAAGGAAACGGGCTGACCTCCTGAAAGCATTTGAGTGTTCAGATGGTTTTATATCATTTTTTAAGTGCTCAAAGATATTGATGCAATCTTATGAAATATTGAACAGAAAGCCTTGCGGGCAAGTCAGAAAGCATCCAACATCATTCGGTATGGTGCCCTATTCCAGCCATAGTTATAACTGGCTGAGAAGTGAGGAACTCGGCCAATGATTCTGCATTTATTTATTTACTGCTTCAGGCATCTCCATTCACCTACCTCACGTAGGTCATGCTGGTTGGGCATTGGAGTCTTTTTCTAGTTTAGCCAGGTGACTGGGGCCAGTCAGCTTCTTTCTGTTGGATCCTCTTTCCTCCCTTGAACAAATAGAATCCATGAATTATGCACAGTGCCTGTGAGGAGGCGGTGAGGTACCCAACTCAGAGCATGGAGCAACATGTCAGGAGCAGAGCAGATGTTCCAGACCCAAGGGCTTGCTTGGTTTCCGTTGCATTTGCTGACCTTAGCCAAACCAGTTGGTTATTTGGTATCAAATCAGTCCATGTCACCACACCCAAAGTGTTCTCTACCGAGTGAATTGCACCAAAATGCACCCTGCTTCAGACATTAGCAAAGCTGTACCTTGAGTCTCAGTCCCCTCACATCCCACAACCTACCAGTCTGCAAGACCTGCACATCATATTCAATAAACACCTCCGATCTGAGAGTCTCCCCCTCCTCCTCCTACGGTTGCCATCGACACAGCTGCAGCCTACTCGCGGTCTCCCTGTCTTCTCTCTCGTGGTCTCCCAGTGGCCTCCATGTGGCCACCTGAGGAAGGTTTTCTGAAGTACAGTTCAGAGCCTCCCCTCTTCCACTGTAACCCTGCACAGCCCCTTCCACAGGGGCTGACAAATTAACAGTAATTTATTGAGTACTAACTATATATAAGGCGTAGGTCTTGGTGATTTGTGCATATTAAATAATGTAATCTAAACAACTACCCTTACGTTCCCCAAATCAAGATCCAGGCCACTCAGTGTGGCAGAAGTGAGTGTGAAGCACAAGTGCTGCTCTCCCAAGACCCACCCCATCTGTCAGCTGTCTCTCATCACGTCAGCATCGTCCTCCTCCTAGTCCTCCGCGCTGAGCTACCAACCCTTTCTCAACCATGTCCTTCCCCGTCTTTCTCAAAGGTCACCCCCTTAGAAAAGCCACCTCAACCACAGTGACAAGTGAGACAGATGTGTGTGATCTCCACACCACCACCTCATCATCATCCTTTGAAGATCTTTTACTCTTTTAGCTTGAAATTTTATTGAATTTAACATTTAACATTTTATTATTTTTATTTTATGTGTATGAGTATATTGCCTGCGTGTGTTTGAGTACACCTGTGCTGTGCAGTGCCCATGGAGGTCAGAAGAGAGTGTTGGATCCCCTGGAACTGGACTTAAGATTGGTGGTAAGCTGCCATGTGGGTACTGGGACTCGAACCTGGGTCCTCTACAAGAGCAGCCAGTGCTCTTAACCACTCTCTAGCCCCTCTGTTGATTTTAAAACACAGGGAGGAGGCTAGAGATGGTTTAGTGGTTAAAAGCAATTGTTGCTCTTTAGAAGACCCCAGTTTGGTTCCCAGCTCCCATGTCAGACAGCTTATAACTGCTTATAATTCCAGTTCCAGGGGATTCAATTCCTTCTTCTAGCCTCCATAGGCAGGCACACACACACACACACACACACACACACACACACACACAGGATAAATTCACACAAATACATACACATATACACAGAAATAAAAATCTCTAAAGTGCTATGATTTATCATTTATATCAGAGAGTTCATAACTGCCCTTTCTTCTCAGTTTACATCTAACTAGAAAAAGAAGGGGAATCTGTAGAGTATTTGTGGGAAGCGCTTCTCAGAACTTGAAAATGTTCTTGCTCCTTATTGAATAAGCTACTTTCTGAAAAATTCTGAAGCCTGAAAATTAATGGAACTAAAAAATTCTCTTATACAAAAGGGCTTATTATAACTTAAAGAAATATTTATATTTCTTCAAATATTCTAGCCATTCTTTTTTGGTGATTCAGTTTCAGGGACACGTGGTGATAACATGCTACTCCATGCCAAAGAAAGCTGTTCATTGGCTTCTCTTCGGTTTCCAGCTTGCTTTCTCCAGCTGTGATATCAGATGTAATCATCTAAAGCTGTGATTTCTCATCTCAACCAAAGTTGCTCTGCAAATTTCAATGTCAAAGTTGACCTTAAAAGACTCGTGGATTAAAACTCAGAGTTGACGATCACAAAAATTAGGAGCAAGATTAATATTTCTCAAAAGTTTGGATTATAAGAAGCCCTGAGAAAAAATACTATATTTATCCCAGTCTGCAAGGCTGGTCCTCACTGCTGTATGGAAATGGCCTGAGAACTGGTTCCTCCATCAAACTGGACAGTCTGAGGGGCTTAGTTGATAAAAGTAAATTGCTACATCATTTGACCTATGACTCTAAGTAGAAGGGTCACATATAGGCCCTTGATTAATGGTTACTACACACTAACCAACCCAGAGCCACAATCTGCAGCAGCTACATATTCATCAGAGTTAGCCCTTACTGAATGATTACTAGGTACATACTGATCAAAGAGCTAATCCTATTGAATGATTACTATGTATTATGCAAGGTACAGGATAGTTTGTATACTTTATTTTATTAAACATTTGTCAGGGAGGTGGAATTTATTTATCTTAAGACAGATCAAGAGTTTGAGGCTAGCCTGGGCTACATAGAAAAATCCTGTCTCAAAAAAAAGGAAGGAAAAAGGGAAGCAAAGAGGGAGGGAACGGAGGGAGAGAGGAAAGGAGGGAGGGAGAGAGGGGGAGGGAGGGAAAGGGGGGGAGGGAGGGAAAGGGGGACGGAGGGAGGGAAATTATATTACTAAAAGTAAATGGAAAGGGAGTGCTAAGAGCCTCACCTGGAACTCAGGGAATCTAGAATAAATGTGAGTCAAAATCCCAAGAAGTCATTCAGCCAGAAAGGAAGTTGATCTACCTTACACCGTGGTCTGAGGACCAGAGAGCACTCTTGACCAGCTTCTTCACACCAAGGCCTCCTATCCTCACCCTCCTAAGCCAGAAACAAAGCTATGAAAAATCAAAACACGGCAGAATCCAGAGGCTACGCCTCACCCAGATGCTACTTAAACCAACGTCATGGTGTGTTGTGGCCTCCCACCACCGAGCTTGAGCAGTATGGCTTGAAGTCAAAGACACTAAAGGTGACGACCTAGATCTGGATAAGGAACCATTTGCTCTTCTGAGTGAGAAGAGCTGGCAGTGTTCCTAGGCCAGTCTTTCTAGTCTGCTCTTATGGAGCAAATAGCAACACATCTGCTTGCCAGCTGTGAACACACGACAAATCTGATTTTTCTACAGACTTCAGATGCCCCAACTTCTGGAATGGAGAAGAGAAAGGAGAAAAGAGAGAGGGAATAAGGAGGTGAAGGAGAAGAGGAAAGGAAAGGAGGTGGGGAGAGAGGACGGGAGGGAGGTACGAGGAGAGAGGGAAGTTTTCAAATTTGGACCCAAGAACGTCCCAAGAGTTCACTGTGGCCTGCAGATGTTTCTCCCACCTCACCTATCATCCTCATAAAGTTAACACTGTAGAAGACCAATAGACGATGTGTGTTTAGCCGAACACAGCATGACCAAAGAGTATTATCTTGCGTTTGTGAAGAACATAGAGTAGTCACCAGGTAAACCTTGTAGAAGTTCCATGTGGGTTGAAAGCTGCCTCTGCACTCTGACTGCAGCCAAGACTCTCCACTCCCAGGCCAGACAAGGTCAGAATGGTACAGATGGAAATATGGACAGCCTCCACCACCCTGCTCAACCAAGCAGATGCCATGAGGCTGGGACCAGGCATGCTCAGGAGATGCAATGCTCTGGCATATTGTAGCAGCTATCCAGAGTGATGCCATTTACATCCACCTCTATCTCTTCCCAAAAGCCCCGAGTCATGGTCTCTAAATATTATACTTAAGTCTGGTCAGAAGGTACTGTAAGAAATGTTCTAAAAGACGCTCCAGTTTCGCTCACTTCTACCAGTCCAGCCTTAGCCTAACCCTAACCCAGCCCACAAATGTATAAGAAATTCAGGCTCAACTATGTTCCCCTTTAAATTTAAAACAAAAAAACCAAAGTCAAACCCAATAATCCCTGTAGCCACCGGTTAGTGTGTCTGACAATCTGGTTTTCATTGCTGGTCTGCCCTTATGTTAGGCAAGTTACTTAACTTTTTTGTGTCTGGTAAGGAAGGGATGGTAACTGAGTCTAACTCCTTGGATTATTATAGGAATTAAATGAGTTAGTCTGGACACACAGTAACAGCAAGCATTAGTGACAGTCATAGATGATTTGAATGGTTGCCTGATTGGTCACTACACACTAACCAACCCACAGTCACAATCTGTGGTAGCTACATATTGATCAAAGAGCTAGCCTATATTGAATGATTATTAGGTACAACTCCCTTTTTAAAGAAGTGAGAAAGCTCTGCTCTTTGGTTCCTGTAGTTTACCGTCAGATGGGAAGGTTGACACCCAAATAACAGGAATGTGACATCAACCCAAACCATGGGTGGATTATGTGGCAGAGACCTATACTGAACTTCAGGGAGGGCTCCTAGGCCTGATACAGTGCAGCATATCACAGAGAAAGAGAAGAGAAAGATTGTGGGGTTACTTCCTCTAAAACATTCTTGGGAAGTGGGTCCTGTTTTTTGCAGGGAATGAGAACTGTGTGAAAAGTTTTTCTCTCAGCTACCTCTCTGGAAAAATTGCTGTTGTGGTAAAGCCACATTTAACATAGGCCTACCGCCAACAAGGGTAAGTCCCCCCTAAAATGCCTCACTACCCTCACCACTAGTCAACAGAACTGGCATTCGGTGAGAAGGGGGCAGCTCCCGTGCAAACTACATATTTGATTAGGATCTGAACCCTTTGCTGAACCATGAATTCGAAACAATTTAGGTGATACATAGAAATGTAATTTCTTTGTTCAGAAACTCCACACTGAAATGATACCCTGCAAATGTGGAGCTCTGGCAGAGGCCTGCAAAATGAGGCTCCTTCTAACTCGGCCACACTGTGTGGAGATAATCTTCAAGGAGAGGAATAAACCTATTTTAAAAACAGCTGAGTCCTTTAGATCATATACCCTAACCAATTTATGGAGATAAATGGAATTCAGTAGTAAAGAAATATTTTTTTCTGCTCCTCCAGAAAATGTAAATGCCAGCTACAAAATAGGCAGGAGAAAGAAAGAAAGAAAGAAAGAAAGAAAGAAAGAAAGAAAGAAAGAAAGAAAGAAAGAAAGAAAGGAAGGAAGGAAGGAAGGAAGGAAGGAAGGAAGGAAGGAAGGAAGGAAGGAAGAAAGAGGACAACTGAGAAATCATCCCTTGCTGCCCAGCCCATCACCCCACCTCCTTACTGACACAAAGGAGGGAGAACACCCAGAGAGGAGCCCCAGAAAAGCATTTCTGTATCAGGAGTCAGAGACGTCAACACTCCCTCCCTCCGCTTCCTCTCCCCTCCCTCGCTCTCTCCAGTGGGGAAGGACTAACAGTGGCTCTTTGGGCACTTAGTACCTACAGTTCCTCTTACAGTGAACCTTGGGCTAATCACCAGGAGTAATGAGAAAATAATGAAGAAGAAAGAACAAGAAAGAAAAAGCAAAATAACACTGTGACTGATCGCTTCTGTCCTATTAATATAAATGAATACAAAATACTTTTTAAAAAATGCATTAGGCAGATATTGGCTTATGATGAGGTCAATATCACGATTTATTTAACTCTGGGGACAATAAATCTTAATATTGACTAAAAACATAAGTCAATATGTGTACTGTTGTGTGCATTCTATTACAAAAATGAGGTTTTTAACTTTAATGGGCACTTTCACAAAGAGGAGAAATAAAAGGCCCTCAGATTACCCCCACACACACTTGGCTGGGAATGGCTCACACTCTGCCTCATGGTAATCAGGTGGTCAGATGGTCGGCTAATAATGGACTGAATTATGGTTACCAGTGTCTCACCCTTCTGTGTCCAGAATCTTTGCTGTTCTTCCCGTTCAAGGCCACTTCTTAGGACTTGGTTTGTGGAAGATAGACTGATGGAATATAGGCTGGAGCTACCAATTCCCAACCTAACCTCAGAGAGGATGTCACACTACTGTTCTCAAGACTCTGCCAGGACAATTAGATGAGTTTCCTCAAGTTAATGCTGTTCCTTCAGTGTGAACTTCCAAATGCATTCACATGCATCAGCTCAAACCCTGGGCCACTGTGAGGAGCGAAGCACTGGTGGGTCCTCAACTAAAAACAAAGCCATAAAACCCAGCTTCAGTTAGTGCCTCAAGACAGTTCGTATATGCATGGAAAAGCCTAACTGTTAATGCCCCGTGACTTGGTAATTGTTCCGCAGCACTGGGTGATGGGTACAGTCAGCAGTCACTAACGATCATTACTCTCCTACTGTTATAAATTACTCCTTCTTTAAAGAAGTTGGAGACACAAAACTTGACTGTCAGGAACTCATGCTATAATAAAGGCAGGACACCCACATGATAGGCTAAGTGCCTTTAATGTATGTCCCATGTAACCCAGACATCTGTGAAACAGTTCTCCAGCCCTTCAGTCTGAAATACTAACTTCCTCAGCACTACATCCAGAGACAGGGCTAAGTATCTGACCAGTTTCCAAGAAAGACACGCTAATTCCAAGCATTGGTAGATTTTGAAGATCAGGGTGACTTCCTGGGTTGCATGTAACATCTGTTACCTTCTCTGTTAGGCATTTTTCCTATCCCATGGCCCACTTCAGGTATACCAAAAAGGGATTTTTCTTTCTGTGCTTCTCTGACCCAGCAGCCCACTCCCCAGTCACATCCTCCTCCTTCCAAATTACTCTGAAAAGCTTCAATTTCCTTTCCCACAGAATATGAAGAAAATGTCAGTTCTGTCCCAGCTTAGAGCCTCACACTCGTGTTACCTGTCTAATTCACTTTGTCATTAGCCAATATGGTATCCTTCAGCAAACAGATTCGCCCTTTCTAGAAGTAGTTTAATTGTTTGAGAAGCGTCTTTGGTATCTTGAGCCCCACTCTAGTGACCAAAGTCTGTTTGCATAATACATACATAAAACTCTCCAGAGTGGGTTTTGTCTTTATTTAATTTTAAACATCCCTTTGCAACTATGTCCTCTGAGTGTGACATGGATGTTGTCGTCTTGAAATCAGAGTATCTGTGATTACCCAAAAGAGACTTTCACATAATTGAGTCCATTAACTTTCCCTCATGGAACATCTTCCTTATGAAAGGGATCACAAGGTCTCTCCCCTCCCTAAAGACACATACATGGTTAACAAGTGCTGGGGATGAGGCAAAGAGACTAGGTGGTGCATGACTTTCAATTTGCCTTTGCTCCTATAAGCAACCCCAATTACTCTCACTGGTTCAGGGGCTGAGGAGATCTCTCAGTGGTTAAGAGCACTGGCTGCACTTGCAGAGGACCTGAGTTCAGCTCTTAACACCCACATACCTGCTCAAAACCACTTGTAACTCCAGTTTCAGGGGATCAGACACCCTCTTCTGGACTCAGTGGGCATGGCACACATATGGTATACATATATACATGCAGACAAAACACTCATACACATAAAAGAAAATAAAGAAGTTCAGGGTCATCCTTGGCCATATAATTTGAGGCCAGCCTGGGCTACAGGAAACTGTCTCAAAAAAAAAAAAATACAAAGCCTCATTGGTTCACCAAGCTAGACTCCATGGAATCATTTCTTTGGTCTATTTATTGTTGCCCTCTCTATGACACACAGAAATAGACTCCCTAGGAAAAGGCATGTTCTAAAAAAGATACCGTTGTAAAGATGAGGAACGAACAAAAGGAGAAACTCTAGGGCCCAGTAGAGTCTTTGGAGGAAAGGCAGATGCAGTCACAATGCACACAGGAAGTCAGTGAGGAGGATTAACCAGACTAGAGGTCCACATGTTATTCTACACAGGTAGTGAGGAGATTGGAATCAGTGGGGTCGGGAAGGTCCTTTTCCACAAAGAACCAAGGGTAATTTTACTTTTAAATAAGATGTTTTTATCCTCCAGATTTTCAGAGTTTTTAATATTCTTTACATCCCATTATATTCTATATGCAAAAATTTTATGTATAAACCAGCCATCTATATTTTATGTCCCAAACATTATGCTATGTAAAGAAAGCAAACCATTTACATTTTATTCTCTTTTCTTCTTGTTTGAGAAGTACAGTGCTAGTAGATAATTTGGTAAAAATGGATTCTTCTACTTAGTCTTCAGAATTATTCTCATGTCACAAATCTATACTTATAAACACACAATAAAACTGTAACTAGGAAATCAGGCAGAGCAGGCCCACAGAGAAGGTCCACACCAGCGGCACCCTGCTCATACAGGTCTCCTGGGGGAATACTGCACAAAGGGGTTCAGAGGTCACTCCCAGCCACAGGTAAAGCTTTCTACTGTTCTACAGGTTTCTACTGAGCAGCCGCATTTCCAGCACACTCCCCCGCTCCCCTCTAAGAAGGGCTCACATGTATTTCTCTGCTGAATAAATCTGGGGCACAAACAATACCCAAGGAAAGCTGATGATAAGTGAACCAGGAATCCTGAAACAAGACCTATGCACCATATGATCTAGCTGCATCACTGCTGGATATACCCCCAAAGCAATCTAAGTCAGCTTCCCACAGAGACCCTGCACACCCATGGTTAGTGTAGCACCATACACAGGAGCCGAAACACAGAACTGGTACGGAATGCCCATCAACAGATAAATGAATAAAATGTGGTAACCACATACAATAGAGTATTATTCCGTCACAAAGAAAGGAACCATGTCATTTGCAAGAAACTTAATGAAATTAGAAATTATCATGTTGGGTAAAATAAGCTAGATTTGAAGAGACAAATAACATACTTGCTCTTATATATAGACTCTAAATTGCATATGTACATGTATATATGTGCATATGTATATGCGTATGTCATGTGAAAGCAGAGTGGGGACTATCTGAGGAGAGGAAGGGGACCCGTGAGAGGGAGGTGAGGAGTGGGAGAAGTCAGCAGAGCGCTGAATAGCTAAAGGACAATGTATGAAAAGAATATGCATTCATGTCATGATGAAACTCATTATTTTGTACAATGCTTTTAATTTTTTTAATGATCAATGTTCTGATACTTGTAATTCAACACAGATATCTGGCATTTTTCAGTTGGAGACAAAGAGCTCAATTCCTGAGCACTTTTCTAGTTAAATGATAAATATCTTTTGGCCAAGGTCATCTAAGCAAAGAGATCTTAATTTATCTGTTTACTTATTCATTCAAACATTCAATAAACATTTATGAGCACTTACTCTGTGCTATGGACTAGGAAAACAAAGTTGAATAAAGAACATTTTTCCTTCAGAATCGGGCAAACACACTGATAGTTACTTCTCAGAGCTTCAATATTTGAAAAAATCAAGGAAGGAAGGTCGCAAAAAACAACTCAAAAGGTGAATTTTAAAATATGGTTTGGGTTGGTTCTAGTGCAAGCTTATGATAAAACTAAATGCAAAATCACTTACATAAGTAAATTCATTTGCACAAAATACATGGGCCAGCCAGAAGCAGACTAAATCTCACCTTTCAGCCAGCTGCTCCTTACTACTAGGGTATCTGCCACACCACCATAAGCCATTGTTGCCAAGAACCTCAAAAGCCACTTGTTAACCTTCTTGCCCATTTGATGTTGCTTAAACAGCAGTTTATGAATCAAAGATACCATCTATCCCAAGAGCATCAAACAAGCATTTCCTGGTTCATCTCCGACCAGTCCAGACACATTCTTTCTGCCTACTGCTGATGGAAGAAGCCTGGCAAGCAGCGCCTTGTCAGGTATTAGGACAGGGTCTTTCTTGCAGTTTGCCTTTTCTTCTTCTTTCTTTCTATTTTTAGTCCACTTCATCAATTCACTGGGGGTGCAAAAGAAATTAACTCTTTTTTTTTTTTACTCTTTTTAGCCTTAAACCACTTCATTTTGTTGATATGGATAATTTAATTTGTCTGGTTGAGTTTTATACAAGTTTGACTTTTAAAATGTTTGTGTTGGATTTTTTTTCACTCCAGCATCTTAGCTGTTGCATAATGTCGTTGCACTTAAACATAGAACTGTTCGCCAACACTGCATCATTACAGTTTATGCAAGGGACTCTCAGTAATGTTTGCTGTGTCTAATTGCAGAGTTGGGATGGTATTTCTGTGTTATAGTGGACCATTTAATACCAGTATTATTCCAAGCGAAAGAAATCTACATACGCAGGGCAATTATATATTCTTATATTTAAAAACAGTCTACAAATTGGTTGATGCAAACCTAGATCATAAAAAGCAATGAGTATGATGACACGTGTTTTCCAGAACAAAAGAGGGGCTGGCCCCATCATGGGAAATGTGGGGTCCATTGAGCATGACGGGTAAAAGGAGCAATAGATAAGGACTTCTTAAACATTTTCCATCCATGACCCCTCTTTTCCCAAGAAATTTTTATGTAGTATTTGGTTTTAGGTATATAAATAAGCATATGAATCAAATATTTGCTGATGATAAACCATCAAATAATTTATTTTGAAACAACTCCTTGGTTTACATATCTTTGCAACATTTATGGTAATGAAAGAAGTAACACTAATGAAACAGATATGATAACCTAGTTTTCGAAAAGAATTCAATCTCAGCTGAATATTTGGTGCTACAGGATGCAGAATATCTTCGGTGTTTTCCAGAGTTGGTTGATATTTTGATGTTATAATCATCAGTGCTGAGAACACCTCTTCATATAAATATGTAGTACAAAATAGCGAAAGTATGTTTAGGGCCATTTTCAGAAATTGTTGGAAATTCTGCCATAATCCCAAGCCAAAATTCTTTTAATGATTTTTTTATGGAACACAAGTCAGCAACTCAAATAGCGTGCTTTAAAATCAAGCTTTCTGACCTAATGCAATCCAAAGACATACTAATTTGATGCTTACATGTTGGAGAATGATGGTAGGAAAATATTAAAAGGTTTCATTTTCCATAATTAAACCATTATGTTTCTATAAAAGCATAAAATTTTGTATGTACAATAAAAACACTGGAATTCACATATAATATAAAATCATCTCAAATCTGAGCTGTGGTATTTCAGACATTCTCCGGCACTGCACAGCAAGTCAGCAGGCACAATGCAAAACTGACACGCGATGTGTCCAGAACCAAGATGGCAGTGCAGTTGTGTGTTACAGCACAGGCACGGGCTGCCAGAAAAAGCACCTTGGACTCGTTACATATTTGATGTTGAATTCCTGTTTGGTCACTGAGTATTCAGAAGCTTTCACTGAGGCCAAATTTTTTGTGATCCCCCATAGTCAGTTACAGGACTTTATAATGTGTCTCAAGCCAGTTGGAGAAGCTGTGGTATAGAGGGAAAAGTTCAAAGCAAACTACCCACTATAGGATACTTCATGGAAACGAAGAAAACCTACAGTTTCTTAGAGCTGAGGAGCAGTTCTTTCAACCAGAGATGTTGTCCATGCAAGCAAGGCCCAAGGCCAATAAGCACATGGACTGTGTATTGCTATGAAGGTATTTGAAACAGGACAGTTATTTCATAAACTTTCCCTCTTACATATCATCTCTCAAAAACACCTAAAGACACTATAGAACCAGTAGGCCTTCAATAAAACCAATCCAAAGATCCTTTCAGCCAACCAGCTTATCACCTCCCAGAATAATAGACCTGCATGTGGCCCAAGCAACAACTTTCAGGCTCCAATTCAACCGAAACATACATTTTAGAAAAACATACATGTTAAAGTATTGTTGGTTTCTTTTATGAAAAATTATGCAGGAACTAGCTCAACTAGGAGGTATGTTTTCCCCAAATAATTAATGATAGAATAACCAAAGGCAATAGCTGCAAAGGGCCCACATTCCTTTGAGAGACTTTTTCTAATTTTTAGGCCACCATCACTGATTTTATGTCATCGCTTCTAAAATAAAAATCTCTCTTCTACACCTGTAAAACACGCATCCCGAGAGACACGCAGCCACATGACCGCTTACACATCCCCTTCCTCTCTCCCAAGACAGCATAGGGACCTGGGCCTGAGACGTAGTGAAGAAAAGCCCCTTCAGTATTCATTCTTTCTGCCTGTCTTTTCCTCTCTCATACCTTTAAAGACTTCCCTTGGAACTGATATGGAAGTCATCATTTGATGATGAATTTGCATGTCGATTGGCAGCCAGAGTAGCAGCTCTCAGATTAGAGACATTCCACTGCACACTAAAAGGCACAAAGAACAAGAAGCGCATTTCCATCTGCCCTTCCTTTCCAGTCAGTGCATTCCCAGCCGCCGCTATTGATGAGCACTTGGAACAATACCAAAATGCAGTGTAGATCAATCCTGCTGTTTACTTCGTTGAGCTAAAGGAACAAAGAAAGGAAGAAAGGCCTTAAATCCAGCCATCGCAAAGGAGCAGAATGAAGGGTGAAAAGTGGTCCGATGAGCAGTTGCACAGAATATTTGGAGACGCAGCAACCCCAGCTGAGATTAAAACCAATGATGGTTTGTACTTTGTACTGTATCTTCAAGGGATAAAATCACAACTATCAGATAGCATTGGAGGCAAACTCAAAACACTGCTGTACAGTGGAAAGGGTGCTGCTTGCCAAGGAGAGAATAAAAACTCCTTAATTGCTGAGGAGTGTTAAATATCTGATTGTGCGTGCCTCTCTCCTCCCATGGTGAGGCAATTCAACCAGGCCCTCCTTTTAACTCCACTGGCCTCTGCTACCCAACAGTTGGCTGGGGCCTGCTGTCAACAAAGCAACAGGATACCGGGTCTTACTTGGATAAATACCAGTAACTATAATTTGTGGGATTATTTATCTTTAAGCCGTTTTTAAGTTATTTCAAACAGGGAGCCCAACAACTTCATCGCTGCCAAAATAAAAGTTGGGGGTATGTTGGGGTAGAAACGGAGGAGGTGAGGCTGAAGAAGCAGAGATCACGCTTCAGTGCAAATATTTCAAGAAATAGAAGGCAGAAAAACAGGATCAGTACAGCAAGTACGCACTTCTTTCTTAATGAAAAGCAGATACACAATAAAAACCATGTGGCAGTGGTCCTGAGAAATGGAGGGGGACAGTGGTCCTGAGAAATGGAGGGAGACAGTGGTCCTGAGAAATGGAGGGCACCCTGGGTAAAGGAGAGTGGAGGCATATGTCAGCAATACATGGGCAAAAACGGCATATCTCAGTCCCCCTGAATGGGATAGCTCACATGTGGTCCAAAGCTTTTGCTTTTAGCAAAGCAGCAGTTCATGTCCACCCCACACCCGTGGCAATCAGATCTCAGGTGAGGACCCAGGAAATATCTGTGCTTAGAAAAAGTTCTGAGCTTTAGAGTCTCCTTTAGAAAATGGCCCTGATTCCTTCAGTGTCTGGTAAATGGGCTCCTCCCTTCAAACAGTGAAGGAACACATCCCTTCAAATAGTTTGTGAAGATGACCAGTTTGGGCATTGTTGCTGCTTTGTGCGTATTTATGTGCTCTCTCATCTCTTAATATCCTTGAAGACAGTCTTTGACTTGGAGGGCTGATGGAGTACTACGCCTCCAGCTTCTGGTAAGGGATATTAAAATATAGAGTACATTAATCACTGTCAATGAAACATCAGCATGTTCATTCTTCAGTTGCTCAGACCAAAGGATAGAAAAACCTCAACTGATCAGGATCTCTATCATTGAGTGACTCAGTTTCTCATTTATAAAGTAAGCATGGGAAGTCATAACACAGAATAAATATTTTCTAAAGATATTAAAAATTATCTGTACACACACACAGAGAAAAAATGCACACTACAGTTCAGGATGTGACTTGTATCCATCAGACCACAGATGTGCGCCATGCCATAACTTTGTGTTTATATAAGCTGGTAAAAGGAATATGAGAGTCAAACACAGTGTAGACAGTTTCACTATCAAATATCTAAATTTTCCAATGAATACCTTCTACCAATCACCCAAATATTTGTAAATAGTGAATCCTTTAATTTTTCATTTTTTTCAAATGTTTGAGAATCATATGAACACAATTTAAAACTCCCAAACTTCTGAAGGAGGTTTTCCTCTAAAGAAGAACTTTTAACATTAACGGGAAAGAATCACATCAAGAATCAAAGATGTTCCTTATTTGTATTGTGTGAGCCTAGAAGATACACTAGACACCATGGTGAACATTAAAGGAGACTTAATTTCAGTTGAAAGGGCTCATAATATAAATTAGGAAAACAAAGCTAAATTAAACAGACACAGCTTAAATTAGATAAACAACATCATCAGAGCTCTGATTCCTTCACAGCAGGGACGGGAGGGGAAGCTTCTCAGAAGCCCTAAAGCATCAAGAGGTCTTGGCTTCCCAGGTCAAAAGGATTTGTTAAATTTTATTGTGTACCCACCACATCCAAATTTGATCTTCGAATTTCTCTGGACGTACCTAGGAAAGAAGGCGGTAACATTGGCTTCATCAAGACAGCACAGGCCCTGAGAATGAGAATTGTACCGTTTACAGGTCTGTTTCATGAAAATGAAAACTCCCGTATTTCAGTTCGATTACAAAGTCCTAATCATCACCCAGCTAGCTTCTAAAAGTGGCATTTCCTACCTTGCTAGTTAAACTTTGTGTTCTCCCTACAAAGAACGAGCCAGGCACAAGTAGAAGTGGGCCTCAAGATGTTTTCCCTCAACTCAGAAGGGTGTGTCTGTCTACACTACAGACACCTTCTGGTGCATCTTCGCCCTGCCTTGTAGGGTTCTCTAATGATAGTTTTCTTTCTGAGCTATCAAAATCTCTGGATAAGCTTTTCTATAATAATCAAAGCATGGATGGATGGGTGACTTGTTCACAGTCATACGAGTTAGTACAGAAGCAGGACCAGGACCTCTCCAGTCCTTTCCTCTGCCTCAGCCTAAAAGCCTGCCCTCTTCTGACACTTGCCAAGAGAAACAGAATGCAGGGGAAATGTGAGCACAGGTGCAAGCTACATAAGTCACTATAAGTATTCTAGTGGCCACATTTATGACAGCTATTGTTTAACCCACTATGTCTAAGATGCCATTTCAAACTGTAATCAATATTAAAATTATTAATGAAATATTTTGCCGTAATCTTTAAAATCCCACGTGTATTTCACATTTTCAACCTCCCAGGGTTTGGGTCGGCCCCACTTCCAGGGCACAGTGGCCATAAGAAGCAGAATTACTGGCTTCTTGGGGTTTTCCTGAGTTACTTCACCAGTGAAGCCCTGCCAGACCAGCCTTGGGTCAGGAAGCGCTTTTGTAGTCACTACTGACACGAAGATACATGCACTAGCCCTATTAGGAAGTGAGAGAAAGTTTTCCAGGCAGCCTAAAACCCACAGAGACTGCCACCTCCCATGCCTCCGAACTTTGTCCCTGTCTGTAGTATTTTCAGGTACCACCACCACCCCTAAGCCTCAGGGGGCGTTGTGTGGAGAAAAGCTCATCACACGTCCTTGCAGATTATCGTTGCCAAGAAAAGTAAAGACAGCACATTTAGCATAGCAGCTAAGATCGACTGAGCGGTGAGTATGCGCCAGACATTGGGCTATGTTCAAGAGACAGAGCAGCCAGCAAACTGACAGGCTCCTCCTGGAGCTTACCTTGCAGTGAGGCTGCCTGGAGAAACAGATGCACACACAGAGACAGTTTCAGTCTGTGATGATTCCTCCAGAGGGAACAGGAAGGGTTAGGAGGAGCCAGCACGAGGCACCACTCTGTGCCACATACTGTGTCCAGGGGAGTGTTAATAATGGCAACCAACTAGGAGTGCTTAAGACATCAAGAAAGATGCCAGTTAGTTTCTGAGTATGTGTATGAGTGTGTGTGTGTGTGTGTGTGTATAAGTGTGTATGGTGTGTGTGTCTTTGTGTGGGGTATGCGTGTATGTGTCTGTGTGTATAGGTGTATATGGTATGTGCATGTTTGCTGTGTATGGTGTGTGTGTCTTTGTGGGGGGTATGTGTGTATGTGTCTGTGTGTATAGGTGTATATGGTATGTGTATGTTTGCTGTGTGTGTGTGTGTCTTTGTGTGGGGTATGTGTGTATGTGTCTGTGTGTATAGGCGTATATGGTATGTGTATGTTTGTTGTGTATGGTGTGTGTGTCTTTGTGTAGGGTATGTGTGTATGTGTCTGTGTGTATAGGTATATATGGTGTGTGTATGTTTGCTGTGTGTGTGTGTGTCTTTGTGTGGGGTATGTGTGTATGTGTCTGTGTGTATAGGTGTATATGGTGTGTGTATGTTTGCTCTGTGTGTGTGTCTTTGTGTGGGGTATGTGTGTATGTGTCTGTGTGTATAGGTGTATATGGTATGTGTATGTTTGCTGTGTGTGTGTGTGTGTGTCTTTGTGTGGGGTATGTGTCTATGTGTCTGTGTGTATAGGCGTATATGGTATGTGTATGTTTGCTGTGTGTGTGTGTCTTTGTGTGGGGTATGTGTGTATGTGTCTGTGTGTATAGGTGTATATGGTATGTGTATGTTTGCTGTGTGTGTGTGTGTGTGTCTTTGTGTGGGGTATGTGTGTATGTGTCTGTGTGTATAGGCGTATATGGTATGTGTATGTTTGCTGTGTGTGTGTGTCTTTGTGTGGGGTATGTATGTATGTGTCTGTGTGTATAGGCGTATATGGTATATGTATGTTTGCTGTGTATGGTGTGTGTGTCTTTGTGTGGGGTATATGTGTATGTGTCTGTGTGTATAGGTATATATGGTATGTGTATGTTTGCTGTGTGTGTGTGTGTGTCTTTGTGCAGGGTATGTGTGTATGTGTCTGTGTGTATAGGTATATATGGTATGTGTATGTTTGCTGTGTGTGTGTCTTTGTGTGGGGTGTGTGTATGTGTCTGTGTGTATAGGTGTATATGGTATGTGTATGTTTGCTGTGTGTGTGTGTGTCTTTGTGCAGGGTATGTGTGTATGTGTCTGTGTGTATAGGTGTATATGGTATGTGTATGTTTGCTGTGTGTGTGTGTGCATGTTGTGGGCACACATGTGTACTGGTGTACATACCTGAGTAGAAGCCAGAAGTTAAGCCAGTGTCTTCCTCAGACACTCTTAATTCTATTTACTGAATCTCTCAGTTGAACCAGAGCTCGTGGATTTGGCCAGTCTAGGCAGCCAGCTTGCTCCAGGGATTCCCACCTCTGCCTCCTAAGCACTAGGATTTCAGGCAGGCCACCATGCCTTCCCAGCTTTCATATGGGTGCTGGAGATCTGCTTTTGTGCAAGTGTTTGACCCACTGAAGCGTTTCCCCAGTTCCAGTGCCAGATTGTTTAAATCACCTCTCTTATTCTTGCAATAAGTTTGCACATTAAGCATAGCATATTAAAGTTCAGTGCTCAACGACAGAGGTGATGAAAAGGTAATACCACTAGTAAGTAGAGCAACGAGGGTCCAAGCTCAGACCAGACACCACTATTCTCCTTTTTCTCTACAGCGTGATGTCCAGTTTTAAATTATGTGGATTTTCAGATTCACAATAAGGAATAGAAATGTGCCAACCTTATGTGAGACAACAAGAGCCTTCATTAAACTCTAAACTTCAAGCCACTGAGGAAAGAAGTCTAAGAAGCCCTGAAGTGAGACTATCAGTTGAGACACCATAGGCGGTGGGAATAGTCAGTGGCGTGTGTCTCAGGCTGACTCTTGGGACTGCTTCACAGGGGTGAAGGCGTCTCTGGGGTCAAAGCCCAGTGGTCCAGAATCAATTAGCCGTGGTGGCTCCAGGTGGAAGAGGGTAGAAAGAGCATATCTGCTATATATGTGTCACCCTGCATCTGATTGAAGACCATTATATTATGGAGCTAGGCACAAGACACTGAACTTCCTAGTAAGTGGATCCATCTTGACTCCACATTTGGTTAAATGGAGTCAAAATTAACAGGCTCACCTGGCCTGGATGAGGGTATGCTGAGCATTTCTGGGCCAATCATCAGACTCAAGATCCCTAGGGAGTCCAAGAGTAAACTAAAATGCTTATGAGCTGGATTTTATCCCAAATCAAACCTGCCTAACACCTCCTCAAAACCCCAGTGAAGCAGGTTTAATAGTTAACTGTAGTGACAATTTATTTGTAGTTTGCCAGTGGTTTACTTATTACTAAACTATGCTGAAATTGTATCAAAATGTATGGTTACTCATTTCCTATTAAACATTTCCATGTATTTTAAAGCTTCAACTTAAAAGGCTTTCTTTCCAGTTATGAAATCACAAAAACATAAACAAGTACACTCAAAAGGCATTTTCTATCTAATTCTGATGCCCCTGATGGACATACCTGAAAGGTGTCCCATTACAACAGTCTGAATGTCCAAGTAGGACCTGAACATGGAACAAGCCAGGTGACCAGAGCCACTTATGCCTGCATAGAACCCTCACCAGCTAAGCCAGTGAAGGATAACCAAAGAGCAGAGGGAGAATGCACCTCAGGCACCAGCCCATGCTTAGCGCCTTCCTCCCCAGCCTCTCTAAGCCAGGAAATCTGTTGTATTATCTTTTGGGGCAGAGACCACCTCACAATCTTCTGAAACTCCTATCTCACCAACTTAAACCCTGATATTAGTGTCTTCCACAACAGTCAGTCGTGGGGGACAGGAAAATCTCTCTGTCTTCCGATCGTGGCACAGCCACAGAAAGACATAATCTTCGGATGAGAAAACTTCCTCCTCAAACAAAGGAGTATTTCTCCCTGTGCAGCAGGAGACATTTAGCCCTTTTAATACCCTCTGTTGTGGAGGGTGAGCTTCCCAGGCTCTGGTGAGGGGTAATCACACTGGGATTTGCAGGTGGGAGGGAGGGAAGCAAGAAACTAGCTGCTTGGAGTCCCTGAAGCACCCTCACGTTCAAAGTGAGCAAGGCTTCCTTACCACTGACCTCTCTGAAGCGGGCTTCCTAGTTGCGAAAAGAGGCTTGCAGAAATGATGCCCATAGCCTGAAATGCTAAAATTCCTGAGAGCTTTTAGCACCTCTTGGCCCGGCGCACAGAAGGACGATTGCCAGGCGCATGCTCTTCCAGCCTCAGCCATCTTCATTTCTCAGACAGGAAGGGAGCAAGCGGACAGACCTTCACAGCTAAAGATGGCTGCAATAAAATAAAATAAAATAAAAACAGAAGGCCCACTGTTTGGAGAACCTAGGCAACCACCAGTCCATCTGCTCAAACAACCAGGCCACTCAGAAGCCTCATTTCTAGAGCAGAATATCAGAAAAAGAATAGATGTAAAAGGTGAAAAGGACAGATGCCAACGTCCAAGGTGGGGTGTCTCTATGGAGAGGCATGTTTCCAGTTCAGTGATCTGAGCTGAAACTAGGCACAGGCATCCTAAAGAGCTTGTACAAAGCCATCTGCTCCAGCAAGCAAAGGGACACCCTGCCCTTGTCTAAGTGTGTGGGGAAAGCTTGTCAACCTCTCCACCACCTGGAACTTCTGCAGTGCCTGATGAACAGGAGGGTTCCCTTCGAACCATAAAAGGAGTGTGGATGTGAATAGGGGCCACTTCATAGTTCACCCGATACCAGATGCATTTCAAAGTGCATCTCCAATGACCATTGTTTTGGTCAGTCGGTCAGTTGCCGGGTTGTTCAGTTGTTCGATCTGTTGGTTGGTTGATTGGCTAGTTAATTTAACCCATTCTCCTTTATAACCTCTGTAACCAGATGTTAAAACCATTTACAAGAAAAAGCTAAAAAGGTACATGATCTCCCAACAAACGACAGGTTGAAGTTCATTATTTAAAAGTAAAGGGCTGTTTTGTTTATGTTTATGTTACTCAGAATAACTACATTTGGCCTCTTTGCTTGGAGAATAAAAATAAAAACAAAACAAAAGAAACTGAAGCAATCCTTCCTGGGCCCTGCAGCTCAGCAGAGATGAGACCTATGTGCCCTCGAGTCCAGACTGTTCTTCTAAAACACTAGTTTAACAGTCCTCATAAAGTGGCCAAGAAAGAACTATCTTGAACTGTAATGCACACTTTCAATACATTTCATCTCATCACTGCAGAGACAAAAGAGAAGAGGAGGAAAAAAGAACTCAACACATGGCAGACTTTTGTCCTAAAGTCACTAGGCACGGGCGGAGGAGAGGCCACGCCAGAGTGTGCTATGGCCTCCCTCCTTCCACCCGTGGCTTCACATTCTGTCAGTGCTCTTCCAATCTTCCCCTCCTTCTCCACTCCCGCCCCTCTTCCCCCCCTCCCTCTCTCTCACTTTCCCCTCCCTCCCTTCCTTCCTCTCTCCCTCTCTTTCTTTCTCTCAAAATTCTTCTTGTGGGTGCTGGAGAGGTGGCTCAGCAGTTGACAGCACTGGCTGTTTTTGCAGAGGACCTGGGTTCAATTCCTAGCACCCACATAGCAGATAACAACCATCTGACTCCACTTCCAGGGGAAACCAACTCCCTCTTCTGACCTCAACGTGCATTGCATGACACAGGTACACTTACACACATGCAGGCAATACACTCACACACATAAAATAAAAATAATAAATAAAATATTTTTAAAATTTCTTCTTGTGTCCACTGTCCTCGTTCAACTACCCGTGTTTACACTCTTACCCAGTTTCACATACAACTTTCAAAATTAGTTAATTTTTCCAAACTAAGCACTTCACAAGAACCCAGAATAATCTTAAGAATTCTACTGCATGGTGACAGAGGACTGACATTCTACTCTTGGGAGGCTGAGGCAGGGGGATCACAAGCTTATAGCCAGACCCACCTATATGGCAAGACTCTGTCTCAGAACAAAGACACATTTATTCCTCTGTGGACATTCTTGTTTTTCACACTCATAGTCTCCCCATTAGGTGTCCCAGCCCATATGACAAGGTATCCTGAGTCACTAGTTGAAAGTCGCCAACTTCCTGCCCAAGATCCCCTAGAAACTCAATCTAGGCCCCATCACCAGTCAACACAGATGGTAAGCATAAGCTAGGATCAAAGTGGCCATCAGAAAAAAATCCCATTAAACAGCCCCTGGCAGACTGAGCTAGAAACGCACGTAGACATCACACATGAAACCCATGACGCTTGGGAGGAGGGAGATCCTTAACTGACCAGCTAATTTCTAATTCAAAATCTCAGCCTCTCTCCCAACATTCATTAAAGTCAACTTGCTTTTCTCTGCTCAAATCCACCTTCACTTTAAAATAACCAGGAGGATGGAGCTAGCCCCTGTCACTGACATCAAGGCCTTCGTCTGACAGCTAGCTCACGTATCCAAAATTTCAGCACCTCAGCATTTTCTTGTTGTTGCTCCTGTAAGCATTAGAACAATCCGCACAGCTCAGAAGTCCATCTGACTCAGGCTGGCACAGCAATAGGTGGTCTCGCTAGAATGATGGGATGTCAGCACTTTTCTAGTGTGTATCAAAATATCTGACAGTCCCTGAAACATATGATCCCCATCCCCTCTGGTGGGATTGAGTAAAAGCTGCTTCTGCAGCAACAGGAACTCGACTCAGCAGCTGTACCCTCCTCCACCCAGCCATGAAGGAAGGGGCGAGCGAGGTCTGTGTATGATATCAGTGCAGGTCAGTGAGCCTGGCAAGCTGGGCTCAGCACAGGAGGCTCACCTAGACCCAGCCCTGGACCTTCCTGACTCAGGCATCTTGAAAGGGACACATGCTGGCTCAGAAAAGTCATCACCTGTAATGAGTCTCAGTGGACGGTCCCTACACAAGCAGGCCCAGAAATATTCCCCACCCTACTCTAGGCTGTCACAGGCCTGCAAGTGGCTTCCCTCATCTCCACGCATGCTAAAAAGGTCCTAGATACAATTCCCAAAATAAAATCACTCTGCTTCTCTTCAGTTTTGAACATATCTGATGTTTAGGAGTAAATTATGTGAAAGTTAAATACAGGACTAGTAAAAGTCCTTTGTGTTCCTCAAAACAATTCTATTAAATGTCTTGAGTGTTAAGACAAAAATAGACTCCCTCACTGGGAGACTTCTTCCCCTGAAGAAAGTGGACTCAGGGTTTTGAAACATCGGTTTTGTGTGTAGAGTTGAACTCCAGCACGCCACACCGCACTCACCCAGCCATCTCTTCACAGACGCATGCTCATTCTGAGGAGGAGTTGGACAATCACTGTCTGTATTCCTGCCCTGAACAGTCCTCACATGAACACTGTCTAAAGACAGATTCACTTCGTGGCCTGCCTGCAGGAAGCAGTGGCCATTTCTGGAGATGAAATTGAACTTCCATGGCAGTCACTAGACACACCAATTTTTCCATTCATTTCTTCATTCAACAAATTGGTTCAGAGTCCTAGGAATACATAGGTGACTGGACTACAGAGGTGAACAAGAATAACTGCTCTCCTCCTGTAAAGCTGGTATTAATTAACAGCAAGTGAGTAAGGTGACTGCAAATCAAAACAAATGACACGGAAAGACAACTGGAGTGGACTCTCACGGGTGGACTGGCTGTGGACAGGTGAGGCCTCTTGAGGAGGGAGCATTCAAGCTGAGCCTGAAAGGACATGAGCAGCCTCGCAATGCTGGACTTCAGGAGTTGCCTGAACAAGCACAACAGCCTTGAGGCTGCAGGAAACGTGGCAGACTTGCAGGGAATGTGGCAGGTTTACAGGGAAGGGAGTTTGGTTCTCCCTGTGTGTAGATTCACTGCAGGAAGAGTGGATGGGCTGCATCGAGGTGCATCCAGCACCCCGCCAGCCGTCTCTTCCAAAGGAAACACACCTGAGTGCAGGTGAGGGGAGTACAAAGACACCTGGAACTGGTTCCAGCTGAGGAAAGAAGGAAACTGCAACAGTGCAAGATATGGGGAAAGTTTGCTTGTGGCATACATCAGTCCTGTGCATGGAGCTTCACTGTCTTCTTGTGACACCAGGCTTGAAAATCAAAGGTTTAGGATGTAGACACTGGAGTCCCAGTGTTGGCTTCCAGAACGCGTGCACACACACACACACACACACACATACACACACACACACACACACCCCAGGCTTTCTGAGATTCAGCTTCCTGCTGACTGTTGAAGTTGCCAGTAGGCCAGAACCGAGCAGACGCATCTGCTCCAAAGCCTTGTAATCCTTGTAATCCTTTGGCTATTGACTCAAAAGCCATTTATCTAACTAATACATTATCAAATAAATAGCCTTTTCTCACAGTTTTGGCTAATAACCTCTTAAACCAGCCCACTTACCCCACAAAGACACGCTCCGTGCCCCTTGCGGCTCAAAGGAAACTGCAAAACACAAATGTGGGCCACACTGCAAAAAGATATTTTAAAATAGAGAAATTACTTTTAATAATATATTTAGGGGCTGGAGGATAGCTCATTCAGTAAAGTACTTGCCTTGCAAGCATGAAGACCAAATTCAGTCTCCAGAATCCACATAAAAAAAGCCAAGCACAGTTGTGGGCTTGTAATGCCAGCACTGGGAAGGCGGGGATAGGCAAATTCTTGGGATTTAGAGTCAGCCAGCCTGTCTGTGAGCTCCAGGCCAGCAGAGACTGTTGAAATAAAGGGTGGCCAGGGCCTAGGAAACAATATCTAAGCCAGGGCCTAGGAAACAATATCTAAGGTTGTCTTCTAGCCTCCAATTCTCACACACACACACACACACACACACACACACACATACACGCTCACATGCACACGAACATGCAAACACACAATGTTAATAACATATTTAACACAATATGCCTACCGTATTATCATTTAATCATGCAATCAATGTTTTAATAATTGCTTCAGTATTTTGAAATTTGATGAGCCACTTTGCATTCCCTTTCTAGTACTGTTTGAGACTCGGGTTGTACACCATAGTTACAGTACATCTCAACCTAAACTGACCCCAGCTCAAGTGTTTAGTAGCCAGCTGTGGTACTGACTACCATGTTGAAACCCATAGTTCCATAGAAATAATCAGATTTTTTGATATTTGGACTCCATTAAATGTTTTTAATATAATTACAAGATACACACAAGATTAACAAATGCTTTAAAACTAAGGCAATAAAGTTAAAGCCAGTCCTATTTCAGATATTGTTCTGGACCCTGGGAGTAGATAACCCCTTCGCCTCTCCCATCTAAGCTGTCGGTGAAGTGTTATTGACCTTTGCTCATCCATTTCACAAACATTCACAGAGCACCTCCATCCAGGCACCAGGTGTAGAGTGCAGACATGTACAAGCATAATTCCTGCCTACAAGATGCTGATACCCTGAGAGATCGCCTTCCCACACCCAGAATCTTTCCCTCTTCATTGAAAATTTGGGAGAAGTAGGCTCTGTTTGTGGCTGTTCTGGTAATACACAGTTAAGTATCTCAGAAAAGTTTCCCCATTAAGCCTCTGCTTCCTGTCTAGAATAGAGGTAACTGATGTGCATAACTGCAGTGTGGCCTCCGCCAAGGCCTGTGCCCCTTAGGCTTAAGTCCCATTACTCTGTGGCCTCTCCTGACAAGGTGTGAGAACACAGGAGCATGCTGAAGAGGCCCACAACCCCCAGGAGAAGGCGTGACTTTGTCCATTCCTGAGAATTCCCCTCCTGCCTTGCGTCTCTGTGGCTTTGCTTGGCTTGGCTTGGTTTTAATTACATTCAAAATTAGCAAAACAATCTCCGTGGTCTACCTAGAAGAATAATTGGCCCATTTGGTGCATCCAACTGTGTAGGGAGAGCCCTGGTTGTCACACCAGGGCTGCACACACATTCTGCTCCCAGGTAGATATGTCTAGGAAACGCAGAGAACTCTTCCAGCCCCTCATTAGCCTCATTTTGAGACAGCCCCAGAGGTGGGCCTTTAGCCACGGGCACAGCCAGCTGTCAGTTGTGTCAAGCCAGTAACATATTAGTTAGCAAGGGAGCCATCCAAACAGGGAGCCACAGATCCAAATGCCTGAAAGGTATTCTGGAAAACTGTAATTATGTCCCGCCGCTGCCAAGGGTGTCCTCTGTGGACCTACGGGGGGAAAGCAGCATCCAAGCTGCTAATGACAAACAACAAACAGGTCTTGGTTGTAACTCACCAAGACAGTCCTCAAAACTCCAGTCATGATCCATCTTCAAGTCTGTACAACTGTTCCCAGGAGACCCTGGTGACCCAGTACAGGTGCTGTGCATTCAAGAACCCTGAACAGAAGTTCTAAGGAGCAAAGGGACCAAGATAAAAAGTAAGAGGGTTAAAAAGGGAATAGTTCATTTCATTTGTTCAATTATTACGTGCTTAATTTTACTAAGTGGTCTATGGTTCTATTTTTATAAGTGAAATTTCTCTTTTCCATTTTAAAAAATGAAGTGGTTTTTCATTGGACCTCAGAATAACTTTTGCTTAGATTGATCTTTATTGAGAGTAAAACTGAATAACAGGGGCATGAAGTAACCTTAAACTTCCAAGTTGGTGGAATCACTGACTAGTGGAGCTAGGAGTTTTACGCCATCACACTATTTGGATAAAGCCAACAACTTTACCTTTGGAGTGGCCTCAGCTAATCACCGAAGCACCCATGCTTGGCATCTCCATTTGAGCCTGTTTTGCATCCTGTTTTGAGCTGGGCCCCAATAAGATTTAGGTCTGAACTGAGCAGGACTGCTGACCGAGCATGGCAGTAGACTCACAGAGCACTTAGCCTCGCCTCACAGTCATGGGCTCTGTCTACCAGAGGAAAATTGGCATGAATCCTGACCTGGAATCCCCTTCAGTTACAGGTCAACCACAGTGCTCATTTTCCAAGAATGCTGTAGCAAGTACCCATGAATTCTGTGGCTTAAAACAAGGAACAGATTTATTATCTCATAGATTCAGAGATCAGAAATCCAAAATGGGTCTGGAATGTAACTCCGTGGTAAAATAGTAGTCTAGCATATGCAAAGTCCTGGGTTCCATCCCCAGCACAGAGATGGGAGAAGAAGGGAGGGCAAGGAGAGTGGGAAGAGAGGAGGGGGGTAGGAAGGAAAGAAGCCAGAAGTCTAAAATGGATCTACAGGGCTGGAGTCCATCTAGAAACATTAGTAAGAATCTATTTCTCTGCCTTGGTACTTTCTTGAGGCCACTCACATTCCTTGGCTTATGGCCCTTTCTTGCTCTCCAAAGCAATATATATAGCATATCTCTCTTCTCTGACTTCTGCTATCATCCAAATATTTGTGTGTGACTGCAGACCCTCTGCCCCTCCTCAGGACCCCTGCAATTGCACTGAGTTCTTCCTGGTAACCTAACTCATCTTCCCACATCAGGATCCTCAATTTAATCACATCTACCGCCCTAGAAAGCAATATAGTCACACATTCTGGAGACTAGGATGTGGGCATCTTTAGGGAACACAATTTAGCTTAGCACATCTTGTCTTACAAAGAAGTCCTTGAAGAATTACACAAGTCTGTTGGTAAGTTTTAACTATAAGACCTTGATACACAGCAATAAAAACTGAGGTGGAATCATAATCAAAGTATGTCTTCGATCAATTCACTAAAATATACCAGTAAAAACCCAAAACTGAAAGATCCAGCAATCGGCCTGCAATGAGCACAGTCAAGACAGTATACAAACAACAAGAGCAGTTTTATTCTTGAGAATCAACCAGCATGCTGGGGTCTACCATTCAGAGAAATGGCGACCCTGAGACAGTGGCTCACAGGCCTTTTAAACATAGTTATGGGATTTCCAAACAGGTATTGAGAAACTCAGGCTGGGATTGGATAACGGTTAGAGCAGATGTATGGGGCAGTTAGAGATTGGTCCTTAGTCTGACTCAACAGGTCCTTAGTCCATCTGACTCAACAGGTTCGACCCTAAGAGGGGATGTTTGCCTAAGATAGGTTTCCTGTGATTAAACTGTAATTGCTGACTAGTCAAGGCCGGGGGTGGGCTGTTCTCCGAGAAAGAAAACTTTCCATGAGAAACGAAACTTTAACAAGAAGCAAAACCTAAGGCTAAGCTAAAATGAAGGATATCACAAAATGGAGTTTGTCAGATTCCTACAAAAACATGTTTTTATTTTCTGGGTGTTAATTTTTATGTCATTTGCCCTTTTCTCTAGGTCCTGTGTCCTACGTTGATTCAGTTGTAACTAAGACATAACTGAATCTCCTGATTGGGGGGCTTCAGGAAGTACGATTTTCCAGGCACCAAGGCAGCCCTGGCAACCCTGCCTGTGCCCTCTCTTTGTTCTGTTTTTATTGGGAGTTCTGTATTGATTATATACAGTGCAAGCTGCTGCTGTCACTCTAAGACACATTAGCCTGTCACCACAGGAGCTGAGTCACCAGATTTTGCAACATGACCTGACTTTCACCGTCACCCCCAAGTCAGTGACAGCGGTAAGCAGATATCATGTAACCCCCACAAGGTGCAATAGATGGCCAGTAGCAGACAGACCCAAACAGCTTCCAAAGAGACACCCACCACTGAACCTAGAAGACTGCTACAGTGTCCTCAGAGGAGGCCCTCGTTGAGCAAGATTATCACGCTATGAAAGACATGTTCAATAGGCCCCTGTAACAAGATGGCACCCCTTTTGCTTAAACCGCACCTAAATAAGTAGAAAAATACCAAAATGCCAGTGGGAGCCCAAGGGTGCGGGAGCATACCTATTTTTCACGTACCTATTTTTGTCTGTTCTTTCTGGTAGTTAAAATATTGCTTTTTCAAAAATTTTCTTTAGAGGGCTGGACCTAATGGTGCCTTCGATCCCAGCACTCAGGAGGCAGAGGCAGGCAGATCTCTGTGAGTTCACTGGCATCCTGGTCGACATAACAAGTTTCAGACCAGCTGAGGTTACAGGGAGTCCCTGCCTCACAAAAACAACAAAATTTTTTTGTATAACTATCATCCACAGAATCCATCTCAGCAACAAGCCTGACCAGATCATATGTGAACCATGAATAAATCACAGGCAATGTTACATTTGAACCTGTGTAAACATTATTAAATTTCTTAACTTTTCCTGGCAGAATACTAGGCATGTATTCAAAGGCAGATCTGGTGGTGACGCGGCTGGACAAGATATCTGTTTCCTTCGAAAGGTTAGAGGAAAGCAACGAGACACACTAGTGAAAAGATGTCAAGTAGTTCTAAAATACAAGACTGTGCGAGCACATGCCAGTGAGCTTCTGTGTGTGTGGTGGTCAAAGAGCCCTCTGAGGAGGTGGCATTTAAGCTGAGAGCAGCACACACAGAGGGAACGCGCACGAGGAAATGGGGAAGACCATTTCAGGCAGAGCAAGCAGCCAGGGCAAAGTGCTTACTGGAGACATAAATCTGATGTGTTCACCAGCAGGAGAGGCCTGTGTGACCAGGGCTTCACGTGAAAGAAGGAGTGAAAATCTTGAGGCCAGGGGCAGCAGATTAGTGCCAGCAGAGAGGTCTTACTTCAATTATTTGGAACCCATTGGAGACCTCTCACCATAAGAATGACATGCTCTGATTTCTGTTTTCAAATGATCATTATAACTTCTATGAAGGCATTAAGGGAGAAACGTATTTCGTGGCTCGCCTGTTGGTTCAAGAGGCTGCAGTGTGCAGGGAAGTGTACGTGTGTATTCTGGAGGATAAAGGTTTGAGAAGTCTCTCAGCAGAGCCTCCAGAGATGCCAATTAGTCGTGCAATAGAGAATCAAATAGCTATTGAATATATAAGGTCAGGAGCCAATGTGAGTTGGAGAGAAAAATTTTAGCACAAGCTAGGCACGATGATGCAAACCTATAATCCCAGCATTTGGGAGGTGAGTGCAGAGGGATTATGAGCTCAAGGCCCTCCTAAATTACATCACAAGACATGTCTCAAAAACCTATTGGGCAAGGGCTGAGGGTATGGTTTAGTGGTTAAAGCACTTGCTGCACCAATAAGAAGACCAGAATTAAGATCACTAGAACCACACATTTGTCAGGTGGGTGTGGTGGCCTTTAATTCCAGTCTAGATACCCAGAGCAAGCTAGCTAGTGAGATAAGCCCTATTGGTGAGCTCTGGGTTTGATTGAAAGACCCTGCCTGAAAGAACAAAGTCAAAGAGTGGTAAAGGAGTATTCCTTTCAACAGCCTCTGGCGTTCACATTCATATGAACACACTTGCATGTGCATCCATTCATACACTTGTGCCCATACACATAACATGCATATACAGACATACATACCACACACATACGCATGTGCATCCATTCATACACTTGTGCCCATACACATAACATGCATATACAGACATACATACCACACACATACGCATGATATAAAGAAAACAAATAAAATTTTAGTCTTTACCATCTTTATGTGAGACAGAAGGCTAGTATCCAGAATATACAAAGAACTATAAAAATTAAATACCAAGGAAATAAGATTCCAAATCAACAAATAAAACAAATTAGTTTTCACAAAAAATACAAATGGCTATCTTTAAAAGTGTTCAACATCTTTAATCATCAAGGAAACATAAATTAAAAATACTTTGAGACATTACTTTACCCCAGTCAGCAACCAAAAAGTAACCAAAACAGAAAATGGCACCAGGAGGGTAAGGTGTTGTTGTAAAGAACACGACCGTGTGGGTTTGGGATGAATGTGGAAGACTTTTGGAAGTCTGAATAAGAAAAGTGGTCGAATGCTGTAAGAAGAGCTTAACAGGCCCCTTTAGTAAGGAGACTGGAAGAAAGTAATGCTGACAGCAAAGAAATTCTACAGGAAAATAAAGACATACACAGCAGCTAGAATGTCTTGGGAAAGCATCTGGCAGCCATCTGCCCATAATCTTAGAAGCTTGCCTGGGGTTAAGTTGAAAAATAATGAACTAATAATTTCTTTGGCAGAGGAAATTTCAAGGCAGCTTAACACAGAATTGGTGTCGTGGTTATTAATGGTTAATCTTAGGGAGACCTGCAATGAAAAAGAGCAAGTGGGGCAGAAAGAAAGGCAAATTTTACAGTTTGAATAGAAAAGGAGCATGGGGAAGCTTGGTGTTGGAGCCGCAGTCTGTGCTGAAGCAGAGGCTCTCTTTGATAAGAAGATTAGAGCCATTAAGGAGAGACCTCTAGAGTTCCACTCAGAACAATGAAAGGAGTACCCTCAGAGCAGGACCAAACCAGTTAAGCCTCCAACTTGTGAACAGAGAAAGCCTAAGGAGGTTCCTGCTTTTAGAAAACTGCTGTGGACAAGTGGGCTGGAGAGATGGCTCAGTGGTTAAGAGCACTGGATGCTCTTGCAGAGGACTTGAATTTGATTCCCAGCACCCACATGGCAGCTGACAGCCCTCTGTAAATCCAGTTTCAGGGGAATCTGATGTCACCTTCTGGCCTCCATGGGCATTGGATGACACATATGCAGGCAATACACTCATATGCATAAAAGAGACAAAATATTTTTTTTTAAAAAAGAAAGAAAACTTTTATGGACCAAAGCTGCTGATGCAAATGAAGCTGACCAGGGTCTACCTCAGGCTGGCGGCCAAACTTGGCAGTGTGTTACTGTGGTGCTGGCTTTAGAAGCATGAAAGATACAAGAGTAAAGGAGAGCACTAAGGCTAAACAGCACATAGCAGAGGCATCCCTGCATGCCAAAAGCCCCAACAGACCAATGAGTAAAGCTGTGAAGGTGAAGTTTGGCTGACAGTGGAGATTCCAAGCTGCTGAAGATGTTAAAGCTGTGAGCCATCTGCCAAGGACAGCTGCATACAGGGAGTGGTACAAGCCCGAGAGAGACATGCATGTTATAAGCAGCAAAGCTTCGGGGGGCGGAAGTGCAGTCAGCCACAGAGCTACTGGATTTGGTGTTTGCTGGGTTCTGGTCTTGTTTTGGTCAGGTATTTCCTCCCTATGCCCTCATGTCTCCTTTCTGGAATGAAAATAGAATTCCATTATATGTTGGATGTATGCAATTTGTACTTTGATTTTACAGGGGCTTATTTGGGACTCCAGACTTTTGAATCATTTTGAGACTGGTAAAGACCATGAGGACTTTCAAAGGTGGACTAAATGCACCTTGCATTCTTAAATGGCCATGAGCTTTTGGGGGCCGGGGAGTGGAATGTAGTGGTCTGAATGAGAACATCCCCCACAGGCTCCAAATATTTGGATATTTTGTCCCCAGTTGGTGGCACTGTTTTGGGAGTCTCACAAGGTCCAACCTTCTCATTATAGATTGCAATCTGCTCAACTATAAGCCAAATAAACTCTTCCTTCTATAAGTGGCCTTAGTCATGATGTTTTATCACAGCAACAGAAAAATTAATACACCAATAATGAGAGTTCAGTTGAGGCTAGTGATTGCTAATACAAAACACAGCTCTACCTCAAAGGTTTATTCATTTATTCTAAGCCACTATAAGTGAATATGGCCTGAGTTATGTGAGTTCAGGTTACCCTAAATGACATGTTCCACCATTGAAGTAGTTACATGACATTTATAGTCATAAAGCAAAAGATGGTCATAAATCATGCATTATCAAACATATTGGTGGTACCATCAAGTGGGTGGGTTACAAAAAAGCAGGTTTTAAATGATACCTGATGACATTCTTAGCTTTTGGGTTGTTAGAAGCTAATAGACTACTAAGTTGATATGCTCCAAATGTATCTGACATTAGGTCAGATACAGAGATGGGTGACAATGGCCTCAAGATAACTTTGTCAATGAATCTGTAACATTACAACTCTATAATCACCAAAGTCTAATGAGTCAGTCAGTCTTGTGGAATCTTTAGCATCAGTGTGACTTTTTCCCTGGGAACATCAGTTCATATGATTTTAATATGAGATTAGTTGGTCTGACTATACATTTTCCCCAACATTGTTCAGTCACTCATGTGTAGACATGGAAGAGACAGTTGGATGGCATTAACAAAGGCTGGGATTTCTGATGGGGTGGGGCAATCCTGAGAGGGCAAAAGATTGATGCTGTAGACATGGAGTGATCTTGATGATGAGCTGGAGAGTCCAACCTGGGTAAGGTAGGAAGTGGGGACACCAGGACAGAAACAGACAGTGAGAAGGAAACTGTCCTGCCCTGGAGTTCTCAGTGGATATAGAATTCGTGGGGATGACAGGTTTGTGAATGTAGTCATGGAAGTCAGGAAAAAGAGGCAAAGATTTTAGAGGTGAGGTGGTAAGGCAACAAGGATCAAATACCTAAACGTCGAAACCATTGTCCCCAAGAATGGCAACAAGACTAAGGAACGCAGAGCCCGAGTGCTAAACCTGACAAACTTGGCTCATGCGCTGGATGCTTTCATTTACTCCCTCTTCTGTTATTTGCCTCTACTTTGCACAGCACAGAATATACAAACAAGCTCTCTGGCCCGCTGGCTTCTCACTGAATGAAGGTAGGACGGGGAAAAGTGATCTTGGAGTATTTATTCTGCTTGCTCCATTGTCACAGGACTGCTGGAGACCAGCCTCACCCCTTTATGGAAAAAGACTCAATTCCTGTTGCAACATACACTGAACCCACCCTGTCTGTCCTCCTCCCATCTACTCTCGCCCCTCCTGCTCCATTCTTCTGCTTGTAACAAAGAAGCGTACTGTTACCAGCCCTAGGCGCACGATGCTGGGGATTTCCCTCACCCTAATCACACTTTTGTAAATAGTCCCTTTATTAAACTCATCACAAATTATCCTAATTTGAGCAGGCCATCTGTTTCCTGCTGGGAGCCTACGGATACAGTAGATGACAGTAATATGAATACCTACCTTGCAGGGTCCATTGTAAAACTTAGAGAAAATATATGCAGGGTGAGAGGCAAAGTCTGGCAAATTACACCCAATGTAGCAGTGGCACAGGAAGGCGAGGCAGCAGTTGCCTTGGTTGTTGCTGGCATAAACCTATATACTGTATTCAGGTACAAACAGGTCATAACTAGTTATGAATTCAATGGAGTTAAGAATTTGGCTTCTGGTTACTCAGGAGCTCTCAGATCTGGTAGCTGCCAGCAAAATGAATCAAATCATTTCTGTGAACAAATATATTCAAAAAAAATAAAAAAGGGGGAATGTTTTCAAGAAAAATAATTAACCAAGTAGTTGGCTTCTGTAGTGATGTCTGGAGACAGGCTGACAGGCATAAGAGTAAATGGGAATCCATCTTGGGAAGGTGGAAGAAGTCTTTGGAGAGCCAGAGACAAGAGTCCATTGCCTCATGTCTTGCCCACGCAGGTTCCTGCACTCTGGAACTGTAGTTTACCCCCAAAGCCCAGCAGAAGAACGGCCACTTAGAATGTAAGGCTCAGGCCCAGACACAACTGTGCACTTCAGAACAACATACAGCCTGCAGCAGTCTACCACATGCTCCAGTGGCTGACTATGCCAAGAGATGGCGCCTTCCTCCAAAGACATTTCTCCGTCTCTGGATCAGGGACCAAGGCAAACACCAGCTCAAGATTTCAAGTGCAAAAACCAGATTAGAGCCTTCCTCAAGGGGAAAAAAATTAAGATGGATTTGAAGAAAAAATATTCTAAGAATAAACTCAGATCAGATTCGACTTATTTTGTACATTTGTACATTATTTTGAACAAGTTGTTACTAATGTTCATTGTAAACCAAAACATACAAGATAAAGCAAGACTGCTCCTTTTTCTGCACCCTGCTGACGGGCTATACACCCTGCTGATGGTGGGCCATATGCCTTGCCCTTTGCCTACTGGTAGAAACCAAATATGTCATGGTGCTTCAACTTGCAGCAGTCTTTAAAGCCCACAGCTCTTGGCTTGACTGACCTTTCAGGTCCTGGCTGTGTGTGCTCTCTCTGGAAGTAGAACACAGGACTCATAGGATGTTTCCTGACTGCCCAATCCTGCTCTATAGTCTACCTACTCCAGGTAACCACTCAGGACTCAGCACATTTATGTCTTTCAGCAAGATGACCCCTCAGAATAATTACACCAGATTATGATACTCTTCTCTAGCACTCTATAAAAATTCAAGATTTTTGCAATTGTTGTTTTATGATTTCTGTCTTCCTCCACTAAACAACTCCCCAAGAGCAACGAATGTGTCTGTCTTGCTCTAAACTATATCCAAGTATCTGATACATAGAAAGTCTTTGGCAAACATCAGTTGACTATGTCTGGATATACAGTATAATGGTATATATAAAGAACTATGAAAATCATTCCACTCATATAATATATTCCCATCTCTCTGTGTCTCCCTCTTCTTTTTTCTTTTTTGCCTTTCTTTTATTGTGGTACTGTTATAGCCTGAGTTCCTCCACTTTTGTATAATGCTGCTACTTTGATGAATTGTCCCGGACTCTTGCAGGAAGTTTTAGGAAAGTTTAGCCACAGGGCTGTTCCAGGAAGAATTAACCACAGAAAAATACCTCCACAGAATCTGGAAGATCTCAGTTAATGTCTTACAGCTTCTATAACAGCATTATGCTTATCTTGCCAAATGTTTATTTGTTTTGCTTAATGCTTAACTGGCTTCTGTAGCTTCTTGCCTGCCTGCTACAAGAACAAATATGTCATGCCTACTGCACGAACAAATATATCATGCCTGAGTAGTCTTGTATAACCACCCAGTCCATCAGGATGCCTTATAAATCCATTCTCTTCTGAGTCAGCATTGTGCTCTTTAGAGCCCAGCCCAGAGAGTACAGTCACTGACCAGTTAATAAATATGACTGATTTAGAACATTTGGAATCTGAGTGATCCTTCCCAGGGGTCTTGGCACCATAACAATACCAGGGACTGAACCCAGGCCTTCCACATGCTAGGCAAGCACACTGAGGAATACCCTGATCCAGTCACATTCTTTCTACATATGCATAGTTAGTTTCCCCAGCACCATTCGTTGAAGAGGATGCTGTATGCTACGGTTTGAATGTGAAATGTCCTCCATAGGTTCTTATGTTGAAGGCTTGGTTCCTAGATGCTGTTTGGAAGGTGCTAGAAACTTCAGTTGATGGGGGCTGGAAGAGGACTGTGTCCTTGGGAAACTGTGTCTCCCTTCCCCACCCCCCTACACACACGCACGCATCTCTGCTTCCCGTTCACCTTGACATGAGCTACCTTGCTTTGTATAGGCCCAAGTCTCACCTCAGGCCCACAGCAAGGAAGCTACAGACTGAAATCTCTGAAACCATGAACCAAATACACTCCTCCTGTAAGCTGTTTCTCTCTGGTATCTGTTACTGTAATGAAAAGTTTGACCTTTCATTCACTGTCTTCTCTCTAATGTGTGTGGCACCTTTGTTGAGATCTATTAGCTATAGATACAGAGGCTGGTTTCTTGATTTTTCTATTTTTTATTCCACTCTGTTTTCTTTCTTATGCCAGGACCACTCTTTTGTAGATACAGTTTGTCTTTCTTGATCGTTTTGTTTTATTTCGTTTCATTTTGTTTTGTTTTTGAGGCAAGGTTGCCCTGTAGCCCCAGCTAACCTGGAACCCACTCTGAAGACCAAGCTGATCTTGGTCTCACAGAGATTGGCCTGCCTCTGGCTCCCAGGTCCTGGGATTAAAGGAATATATCACCACACCCAACTTCGCAGTTTGTCTTGACATTATAGTTGTATGGCCACAAGGAAACGAAGTTTTCCAGGCAGCTGGGAACTTGCGCATACAAACTTACAGCAATGGTGACAGCAGCACAAGATCCATGCAAACTCAGACAAAAACTTGAAATGTCTCTTTTTCTCTGTATCTTGGCCAGTTGTGGCTTGCTGTGTTAATCACCATCTGTTGCATGAGGAAGCTTCGCTAGTGAGTGTTGAAAGATGAATTCATGTTCTCTCCACCCCGTTCCACTACGCTCCATGAGCCTTAGGCTTAGAGGTTCCACGGCAGATGTGTCAGTTAGGACTGAGCACCTCACAGGCACTTACTCTCTGTGTTTGACCATTATGGAACTCTGTAGTAGTCTCTATCTGTTGCAATAAGAAACTTTTTGATGAGTGGTGAGAGGTATACTTGTCTATAAATATAAAAATACATATTTAGCGTGCATTAAGAAAATGATTTTGTCTAAGGATGTGATAGACACAGACATGGGTTTTCCTCTTGAATCTGATCTCTCCAGTCATGTGTATTTGGTTATATTTATGGTACCACACATGAGTTCCCACCTACTGAGCAGGCTTTAAGTCCAAGTAGATAGCTATTGATTACTCCAAAGATGAAAGTGTCACTACTGCATCAATAGAGATAGTTCGTTGTGCTGGTCATTGTCGTTCTTAGACTTTACAACTGGAGTTGGACCATTGATTGATTTTTCTCCCTTGGCAACTTGGATAGTGTCCCCTGACCCTATGAGAGTTAGTCTTTTAGGGAGGAAGCTTCAAGGTCAGTTCCAACTACATTTCTCCAAGTCCTGTATCCAAAGTATATTCTGCATAGTCTTACTTCCAAGATCTGGGAGGAAATCAAAGGCTGTGGCAATAGCCTGCTTTATTGGGGTATCTCTTAGATTACCCTGACCAACCACTCAAAGGGAGGTTTCTCCTGTCTGGTACTGTTTCTTGATATATAGACTTTAATTACATACATGCACTCATATACTCATATACCTCTATGTGTATTTTTCAGTAGGCTTTTGAACTAAGACATTCCATAAGAGACTGTAGAGTGTGTGTCCATGGATAGGACTCCTCTCTTAAACTCATATTAAGCCTACCTAGAGCTAAGGGACTATTGAGAAGAGGGGCGGAAAGACTATAAGAGCAGGGGTAGGTGGATGACTGGAAGGACACAAGCATTTCCCAGGCAGTTGGGAACATGCTCATATGAACTTAAGCAATGGTGGCAGCATGCACAAGTCCCATGTACTCAAACCAGCCAAAACCTCAGCACAGAGGTGGGAAATGAGGAAGAAGTCCTGGCCTTAGCTGGCTAGGGACAGCTGTTCTTCAAGGGAGTCATGCTAGATAGGCTGGCCAGGCTCCAACATCAAGGGACATCTGGGGACACAAATTTGACTCAATATACATATAGGATAGGATGCATGAAATCCAGTGGGAGGGCTATGGAGGGTGAGCAGGCAGGGAAGAGGGTGTCTAAAGCAGATTAATAAACTGTATGAAACGCATAAAAACTCAATGAAAACATTTTGAAGAAAAATCCTTAAATGTGTTATTTTTAAACCAGAATATAAAATTTTATCTGTTTTATAATTACAGATTCTTCCCCCTTACATGTGAACTAATTTAAACAAGATAATAAAAACATTAAGATAATCTATCTGGAAAGATGTGTGGTTTCTTTTCTTAATTTTTACTAACAATTTTATTAAAATAAATTTAGTTTTTAAATATTTTGTTATTTTTATTTCATGTGTATGCGTGTTGTGCCTGCATGTGTGTAAGTGCACCCATGTCATGCAATGCCTGAGGAGGTCAGAAGAAATGGCTGAGCCATCTTTCCAGCCCCTAAAATAAATTATTGTTAAATGCAGCATGGCATATGGTAGTTGTGGTGGCATAACCAAGATTCAAAGGGACAGAAAAAAATGACAGGAAGAATCGGATTCAGGTTCAAAATGCCACTTTTACCAAAAGGCAGAAAAATAGCTTCTTACCATTGACATGAGAAAAACTAGGACGTTTTAATTATTATGAGCAAACTACACAGCATGGCTGCTGACCTGAGAATAACACCGAGCTGCCAAGCAAGGCCACATGTTGCTTGCAGTCACTGACAGCGAAGCCGGAAGCTGGCAACTCACTGGCTCTCTGAGTGTCTTTTGGGCAGAGCCCTGATGAAGGAGGGGTATAGCCAGCCGAGGAGAGGCCTGGAGCACCCTGTAAACATGAATACCTGTAGCAGGGACAATAACGCCACATGCTTAGCACTCTTGTCATGCAGATGGAAGTTTATTTAAAGGTGCTTTTAATCTAATAAAAGCAATGGCAGGTGGCTATGTCTCCTTTTATTAGAAAGCTTAATTTCTCCAAAGCAATCTCCTCCCCCTTTAAGCTCTGCACTGACACTCTCTATCAGGGTTCAGTGTCCCTAACTGAACTCACCCCTCCCATTCAGCCACTCTTAGCACAGTCTGTGCTGCACTGGGGTCAGTGTGCACCACAGCCAGGTGCATGCAGCCTTTCACGAGTCCTCGGGTGCATAGCGCTCCTCGTGCCTTTCCAGCTCAGAATTTCACCCCTCCTCAGTGCCTGCTTCCTGCCTCTCACTCCCCTGACCAGCCAGCAGCTTCTCTGGGCATCACTTATAATGGAAGATCTGGTTGCAAACCCCCTTCTCCCTGACTGAGTTTGGTGAAGGCAGGAACTTCACAGTTATTGTTTTATCCACATGCTTGGCACTCCATCTTAAGGAAAAAAAAAAAAATTCTCTGTTGCTCCTAAGCAATGCAATGACAGCATCTCTGCCTTGGAAGAATCCATTTTAATCATCTGACAGCACACAGATACCACTAAACTGTAGACCAGGCAAGCACAGAGAAAGCACAGCCTACACACAGGTACAAGATGGCCTCTTCTCTCGGCTTGCACTGGTTAGGCGCTGACCTTCTAATGACACAGACCTGAAACAGACGCGTAAATCCGATCCCCTGAAAACACAGAATGGAGACAAAATGTTTTAACACATGCTGTGAACTCTGTCATTGTTGGGTTGTTCCTTTAAAAAAATTCTGTCAGCCGTAAATCTACATTCCCCCCAAAATGAAATATGATATCCTGCTTCCTTCTAGCAGTCAGACAATCATCTCCTTGTTTACAGGAAATGATTTAGAAGAAAAAAGAATTGGTCTGACAGTCCCATAGTTTCAGAAAACGCTACCTGACAGACTGGTTCTCGCTTGCCCTGTTTCTTCTCATCCCAGTGTATGTATGCACCTACATGCACACACATGCACATGAACAAACGCATGTACATGTACGTGTGTTTTCATATGCTCACACATACATCGAAGTCTAGGTTTTAACTACATTAAGCCAGGTCTAGACCGTGCTACTAAGAGTCTGTCTTGCCCTAAGTATATTCAGCTACCTCTAAATTGTTTCTTGGCTGATTTTTGTGCACTGACTCTTTTCCAGTCCTCAATCAAGACTGGGGGAATAGAGGACCCTCAATACAGTGCAGCTCCTGTGAGTTTACAGCAGGGAGCACTCCCCCGGTGCTTTTAGTGCAGTTGGGAGATGAGGAGGCACGCTAATTCACTGATTTAACTCTGCCTTCAGGGTCTGAGACCACAGACACGCCTCCACCTGCCTCTCCCCAGCAAGAGCAGCTCTTCCTAACAGGAGGCAGCAGTTCTAACGGCTCCCACAGAATCCTTTTCGGCCAATGCTTAGCAGTGTTCACCTTGAGGTGCAGGAGATGACTGCGCGGTGGAGGGAGTATGACCCATCACTACTCATCACCCCCCGAGATGGAAAAGCCCTCGGGGTACTCAAGAGAATGAGAAACTTTCTTCTTCACCACTGATGTTATTGATTGGTCCAGTTCATAGGGAGCATCCCTTAATGTTGCGCTTTCATGTTTCTGCTTTGTTGCATGGGTGCAGAAAAGAATATTGCAAATTGATCTGTCTTTCCAGCCTTTGTTGAAAATGGACTCCTATTACTTCAGTTTCTCAGCCTGTCATCACATGGTCACATTCCAGGGCATATATAATCAGCCTGGCTAAACACTGCAGGCTGAGCTGATTAGTTTCTAACATCTCGCCTGAGTCCATTGATGGCAAGCCTGTTTGATGATCTCTGCAATAGATAGCCACTTCTGATTGTTCGCTCTTTGCCCCTCTCCCTGCAGCTGTCTATTCTAGTGCCTGTTTAAGTTGTCAGGCGTGCATTGCGTCTGTACCCCCTTTAAAGAAAACCATAACACCTTGGTGCTATGAAAGCTTAGAAAGGGGCTTTTAAGGGAAACTCGTTTCTAATATCCATTGAACAGCATTTGAGAACCAATCATATATCCATTAACCAAAGAGAGAAGACATTATCCATAACTATGATGTTACATGTGTGCTTTAGAATCTATTCATTCTTTCTGATTGAGCTTATGTGCTAATTATGATCAATGGATTTTCTCAAGAACGTAAAACTGTATCTCAGCTTTTAATTTCTCATTCTACCGTTTCCCAGAATTCTGCTATTTTAATTACTTTTTATGCCATTTACTTCTAATAGCTTAGAATAAAAGGGTCATCATCAATATATCTATTATATATAATTTTAGGCATGTTGGCCCATTTCTAATGTAACCCTAATATTAGGTTAGACAGGTTATATTTTTAGTTCTTGGGAGTCTCTTTAACAATTTCAGAAATGTATTTCATTTATCCTAAAATACCTTAGGTTGTAAGATAGGTTTGAGTCTATTTATAGAGCTGAGTTCTCAAAAATGCACATAATTTATACCCTGGCTCACTAAGAACCAAGCAGTTAGAGAGCTAATGCAGGTGCACTTGGCAGCCATTTTTTAAGGTCGCTCCAACTGATATCCACCCCACAGGAAAACGGAAGGTTATGCGCACACCAAGGTCATCCAAGGACAAATCACATATGCATTTGCTCAATGAATCACATATGTGTCCTGGCATTGCACAGCAACACACACAGTGAGAAAAAGATAGGAAGGGAAACACACCAGACACGAAATTATATGCTAAAAGTGGGTATATAATTGTACCGAATTTATCCTTTTTTGAAATGGTGCGGAAAAGAAGATGCTGTGGCGGTGGATTCAAAGAATGTAAGAGTTTAAGGATGGTTGGAACCATGTAGCCCAATCTCCCTGTGAAAGAAAAAATGGGACACATGAGGAAGAGCTGGGATGGGAGGGGCCTGGAGAGTCCTGCCCTCACCAGGCTGCCAACCTTCCAAAGTTGCCTGAGCCTCTTCCTTCTGACGCTGGCTCACTCATCTTTCTTTCCCCGTGTTTTCAATTGGAGATATTAAGTACTGGAAACTTATAGCCCCTCGGTTCAATTTGATCTCCTCGAGAGACAATCCCCTGGCTTATGGCTCAGTTCCTAAGCCTGGAAACCAACACAAAGTAAGTGTATTTTTTTTTAAGTTTGTAATCAATCTAATTAGTGATATTAGCTAATAATTTTTTAAGGAATAACGACTTAAAGAAATTACTGAAACAGCTTAGTAGCTAACTTTATTCTTTATGTAAAGTTCCATATGGTCTAGAAATAGTTAATGCAGTCTATACCATTTGTATAAGGGTATGCAGTGTATTACATATTTAAGCTATTGTCTACATGAGTTTGGTTACAGGAATTAATAAAGTATTTCTAAATAAAAAATAAATAACTATACACATATACATATTTGCATGAATTTAATACGTGATTTTTCTTTCTTTTTCTTTTTATGAAATATCTAAAACACACAAGAAAATGGAGAAGACAGCAGTGCCCACCCCCTAGCGTGAACATGCACACTCGGATGTGAACACGCACACTCGGACGTAATTGTTTTAAGTTTTACTTCAAAGTAATACAAAAAGTATAGATGAACTTGAAACTGCCTGAGTATCCACATCCAAACACATTCCTTTCTTTGACTTCTCAGTAAATATTAATATCTTGAATCTGGTGTTTATACTTTCATTACTTAATGTATATATAAATAACATTTAACACTGCTTGTTTGAAATATTGATATAAATGGTATATGCACTATGTCATACTTTAACTTGCTTTTTAAAATTTATCTGTAAGTTTTGAAACAAAATCATGTGATAACCACAACACTGCTTCCTTTTAAGGGGGTATCCTGTGTTTTCTAGAATGTAAGCACTCAGCGATTCCTCTGTTCTCTTCTTGTTGGCTATTTCGATTGTTTCCAATTCTCCTCTGATACAAGATTTGGTAAGTATTTGTACACACATGTCCTTGGGCCAACTTGCAAGCATTTCTCTATAGGACATTCTTGGTAATGGAAGTTCCAAGTAGTAAGAGGTGTATTTTCAGATTTACTGAGTATCACCAAATTATTATATTAGTGATGCCAATTTTGAAACATTGCACTCACAGCAGCACTATTCAAGAATTCACATAGGTCTTTATCAATATTTGACTTCTAATTTTGTTATCCAATAAGATAAACTTACTACCTACCATTGTCTTACTTTGTATTTTTCTAATTACTGAAGACATCAAGCATCTTTTTGCTTATTAGTCAAATATAGGATGCTCCTATTAATGTTCACATCTGTTGCCCTTTTTGTGAGATAACAGTCTTATTGATTTAGATAGATTAGGTAGATAGATGATAGATAGATAGATGATAGATAGATAGATAGATAGATAGATAGATAGATGATAGAAATGCTCAAGATCAAACCTCCAACATGCTAGGCAAGTACCCTACCACCGAGCTACATCCTCAGTTCGTATATTCTGGATAATCTTAGCAATAATGATTTGGGAGTTCTCAATAAATGGAAGACATCATTCTTAGGGCTTCAAAAATAAAAATTAATTTAATGCTCACAACAATCCCACAGCACTCTCAACCTCATTGCTTTTTTAAAAATGAAAAAATTGAGGTTGGAGAGGTTAGCCAATAAGTCTAAGATTGTGTACTAAGTGATAGACTCCTGATTCAGGCCCCAAAATCCAAACCTGGAGTGCCAGTCTTCTGCTTCTCATTGCTTCCTGCCAACTTTAGGCATTAAAAAATACATTTTTCATTCTAGAGCTTTTCAATGCATTTCTTCTGTGTGTCATTGTGCATGGACACATTTGGGTAGCCACGTATATATACTGCATATTCTATATGTGTCAAATTACCAAGTACTAACTATGTGTCCAGTGTAGTTACATGTCTAGATATCAAAGTCAAAAAGGTCATTGTGAAATATTTTTTTAATTTCATGAAAATTTGCTTATCATAAAGGGGATTTAGTTTTGCTTTCTGCAATAAAAATAACCACTTTCCTTCGCATCATTATCTCAGTGGTCTGAAATACCACCTCTATCAAGTCAGCTATCTGTATACTGTATCCTTTGTGTATATGTGGGCCTGTTCCAACATTCTGTTATATTGACCTATTTGCCCCTGTGTCAATACCACACCCTTAAGTATTCTTGATATCTGATAAGCCATGTCACCCTAACTGATTCTTTTTTTCTTTTTAATGTTTATCTTATGTGCACAAGTGTTTTGCCTGCATGTGTTTAGGTGCACCCATGCTGTGCAATGCCCCCGGAGGTCAGAACAGGGAGTTGAATTACCCTGGAACTGGAGTCACGGAGAGTTGTTAGCCACCATGTGGGTTCTGGGAATCAAACCTGGGTCTTCTACAAGAACAATCAGTGCTTTTAACCTCTGAGCCGTCTCTCCAGTCCCTTAAGTGAGTTTAAGTTATCCTTGCCAGCTGTAGGATTTTACTCTTCCTTGAAAACTTTACAACCTCATTACCAAGTTCCATTAAAAAAAAAAAAAACCCTCGTCAGGTATGGTCCTGACGCCCATGCTGGCACTCCAGAGGCAGAGAGGCAGGTGTATCTCTGTGAGCCTGAGGCAGCCAGGACTACATAGTGAGACTCTGTCTCAAAAAAATCTAACAAGTATTCCTGACAATTTTTAAAGCAATCGCATTGAAATTATAGATTAATCTGAAGAAAATTAAGGTCTTTATTATGCCTCCCAGGGACATTGTATAATGCTACATTTATTCCAGTCTTTTGTCCTTGGGCAAGATTCTCCATAAAAGTCAATTTGCTTATGCTTAGTCCTTACTGATACTGTTACTTCTAACAGGAAGCGTGTACTTATTCTGTGTTGTAACTGGTCTGTGCTGTGGCTTGATGACTACTGCAGTGGATGGCCTCCTGATTCACCTTTCACTCAACCACTATCTCTTCTGACATCTACTTAGGTTTATAGTGCTCACGTTGCCTCTGCGCTGCCTTTCAAAGAAACTACGATGCTAGCTCCAGGAGAAACCAGGACAAGATGGACACTAGAACACTGGATCTGTGCGTTGACTTCTCAGTCAACAACTTCACTCAATTTCCTAGTATTTTTTAAAACTGTTTACATGTTGTCTTGAATTTTTGATGTGGGCAGTCATGTTATCTGAAAGTAAGAACATTTTATTTCTTCCTTTTGAGGTCTTCCATCTTTTCTTTTTTGTCATATTTTCTTTCACTGTCTATAATTCAAATGCTAACATAATGCATTCTCTCGTCTCCAGCTTTGGTGGAGGGAGTTCTAGAGTTTTACCTTTACATATTAGGTTGACTGGGAGGCTTCTTGTGTGTGTCCATTTTATGTGGTTCCACACCATGTAAAAACACTTGCACACAAGTATATGTCTTATGCTGAGTATGTGGTCCCCCATTCCTTCCCTTCCTCTCCAGTCCTCCCTCCTGTGAGTGCCTTTGTTCCTCTATAGTTTCACTTTTGCTATCATGTCATTCCCACCTACACGATTATATTATCTACATAAAACCCGGGAGCCACAGGGAGAGCAACGAGCCCGGCTTAACTCACTTCCACTGCCACCCATTTTCCAAAAAATGACACAACTCTGAGGTTTCTTACATTTTGTTTATGTGAGCACACGTGCCTCTGGGTGGTGGTTCTCTCCTTTCACCATGAGGGATGGTCAGACTTCGTAGCAGGCGCCTTTATCCCTTGAGCCGTCTCGCCAGCCTGGTTTTGTTCTTTATGGTTGAAAATTACTCCATGGTGTCCACACACCACAGTTCCTTTACCAGCCCCTCTGCTGTGGGACCACTAGCGTGGATCTGTCCCTTAGCTACTGTGACTAGTGCTGCAGTGACTGGAAATGTATCTCTGTGACATGTTGTGAGCTTTTAAAAGACAGTCTTTATGAGATGGAGTCTTAGTTTTCTTAGAATTCTTATAATAAATGAAGGTTTTATTGAGTAATTTCTCTGTATCTATGGAACAGATTAAATGGTTTTTTCCTTCTCTCTGATGATTTCTTTTTATACGAAGGACAAGCCTTACCCAGATGTGATATACCACTTTTCAATGTTTCTATCAAATTTAATTTGGAACAAAAGACTCTGTATTTCCATAAAACCTGTCTACAATTCTGCTATTTTTCTTACTTATGCCCATGTTCAATGTTTGCTTACAAAACATCTGAAATGTATTCAGTAACATTTCCTCTTTATTAGCCTCTGAAATATTTGTATAAGGATCACATAGTCCTCGAACATGGGTTAAAATTTCCCCTTGGAAACTGTCTGAGTTTTGTACCTGTTAAAAAGATATTCATTACAGCTGTTGGTTTATTTAAATTTTTAAACACATTTTCATTTACATTGCTCTAGAAAATTATCCATTTTCTAACTGTACACACTACTATAAAGTTAGTCACAATATTTCTTCATTATTTTAAGTCTGTATCTACAGTAACAATTATATATATATATATATATATATATATATATATATATATATCATTCCTTTTTTATTAGCTGAGTCTTGAGTTTCTTGAGTCCTCAAATATCGTCTGAGTTTGTTGATGGTCTTGATTTCCAGCCCCGTCACTTTGTATTTGTATCTTTATTCTGTCATTCCCTTTTCCATGTCACTTATTATATTCTATTTATCTAGCTTTTGGAGTTCACCACTTACCTAACTTACTTTCTGACTTCCTGGTTGCTAATAAATATTTTTATATATTATTTTGATGTGTATGAGTGTTTTGCCTGCATGTATGTAAGTGCACTTGTGTTATGCAATGCTCTCAGAGGTCAGAAGAAGGCGTTGGACCCCTAGAACCAGAGTTACAGATGGTTGTTGGCTGCTATGTGGGTGCTAGGAATCATACCCAGGTCCTCTGCAAGAGCAGCCAGTGCTCTTAACTGCTGAGCCATGGCTCCATCCCTGGTTAATAAGGCTCTAAATTTACCTCCATGTGCAAATGGCCTACAAATGTCACACGTGGTATTTTCACCATACATCATATACATTACTAGTGCCATTACAATTGTCCTTTTCAACAATTTCATTTTTGTTGTCTTACTATATTTATATAAATCTAATTTTATTTCTTTGAAGTCAAAACTACGATCTCTATGATGTGAAACCCTCAGACTTCTGAGCTCCACCCTCCCACACCCCGTGCCCTCCTGTTTGCGGGGGTTCTCACCCGCAGGTAGGGCGGTGGAGGAGCCAGTCCAGCCGGTCTCCTGAACCCCTCTCCACTCCGGAGAAAACACCACCCCGAGCCGGGAGAATTGTCCGAGCAAGATCTCGTTTTATGGCGGCAGGCACAGTCTTATATAGGGTAGGGGGTGGGGCTAAAGTCATGGGAAGTGAAGGACCAATCATTTTTCACCACGTAGGCTGTAGCCAGGTAGAGGCCATTTTGTTATGCCTTGCTGAGTCACTCCTATGTGGAAATTAGTTTAAGTGGAGTGTCAGAGACAGGCTGCAAAACTCGAGTGAGGCTCAGAAACCTGCACCAGGCCACATGTCTGGACCCATGAGACCCAACACCTGTTCATCTCCTTTGTACCTCAGTCTTGCTTCTACTTTCATGCCATACATACATACATGCTTTTATGTTTCTGTAAAGTCTAGGATCACAAATGAGAGCAGAATGCAGTATTTGTCTAGCTGAGACTGACTCGATTCACTTAACAGGATAGCCTTCAGGTCCATCCATTTTCCTACAAATGATGTGACTTTGTTTTTTTGTCCATCCACTAATGGACACCTAGATTCGTTCCACAGTTTCTGAACGGTGCAGCCATAAACACTGATATGCAAGTCGCTCTGCACTGGGCTGACTTGGAGTTCTGTGGGCAAATACCTACAAGTGCCCAAGCTGGTCATATGGAAGATCTGATTTCAGGTTTTTGAGACCTGCACAGACTTTTTTCTTTTTCTCAAAATTTATATTGATTTCTGAGGATTTCATGCAACATGTTTTGATTATATATCTCTACTCCTGCCTTACTACCCCACCCAATTCCGCGCCTGCTATTCATTTTTAAATGTTTTATCTTTTGTCTTTGAGAATTTCATGCATACATTGTTTTTAAAGGCTTATCAAGTCTAAACTGTGTCTTCAAATGTTCATTAGCGTAGGTTCATCCCCAGAGCCTGGTCATCCCACCCAGTGGAGGTCCATCCCCAGAGCCTGGTCAGCCCACCCAGTGGAGGTCCATCCCCAGAGCCTGGTCAGCCCACCCAGTGGAGGTCCATCCCCAGAGCCTGGTCAGCCCACCCAGTGGAGGTCCATCCCCAGAGCCTGGTCAGCCCACCCAGTGGAGGTCCATCCCCAGAGCCTGGTCAGCCCACCCAGTGGAGGTCCATCCCCAGAGCCTGGTCAGCCCACCCAGTGGAGGTCCATCTCCAGAGCCTGGTCAGCCCACCCAGTGGAGGTCCATCCCCAGAGCCTGGTCAGCCCACCCAGTGGAGGTCCATCCCCAGAGCCTGGTCAGCCCACCCAGTGGAGGTCTATCCCCAGAGCCTGGTCAGCCCACCCAGCAACACATCATTGAAAGAACTGATTCTCTCCCTGTAGCTAGCAATTACCAAGAGTTCCTGAGCTCTGGTTGGGGCTTCTTCCCACCTCTCTCCCTCCATGCTGGATTGTATGTTCTACATACTGTCATAATTGCTCTGAGTTCATATGAATAACTGTCCTGCTGTCTGGAAATGGTTGTTTCCTTGTAGTCATTCACACCTCTGGCTCTTACAGACATCTACCCCTCTTTCACAATAATCCCTGAACCTTGGGAAGAAAGAATGTGATATAGGCACCCCATTTAGACACTCTGCAGTCTCTTATTCTCCTCATATTTACTAGTTGTGGGTCTCTGTGTTAATCACCAGCTGCTGTAAGAAGCAGTTTCTCTGGTGAGAGTTAAGAGATACATTACTCTTTGGTTATAACAATAATTCATTAGGAACCTTTAATACTATGTCCATTTAGCAGACTAACAGTAGTAGGTTCTCCCTTATATCCTGTGACCTGTTTAGCCAACGTTCCTAATCCTGAATACAGTGCCATGTATGAGCTCCATCTTGCAAAGCAGACCTAAATCCAAGCAGAAAGTGGCTGATTACTCCATTAACACTTGCGCACTTTGCACTAGTGGACGTACCTTGCTAGTCCAGTTGTTGTGGAGCTTGTAGAGTTCATGGCTGGCAAGGTTAATTACTTTCGCCTTCCAACACTATGAAAGCCAGCCAGTAGAAATGAAGCTTTGAGGTTAGTACCAGCTTGGTTTCTCCTTGTTTGTTCTGTGACTTCATATATCTAATGCCTTTAGCAGTAGAGTCTTACCCTCAGGTCCTGATGGGAAACCAAGATCAGCGGCAACAACAAATATCGTCTGAGGGTCTCTGAGATATCTCTGGTCGACAACTCCAAAAGAGACTTCATTGCTGTTAATGAGTGCCAGTCTGACTGAGGGAAGCTGAAATGTCCGTGTAGCTTCGATTTGTGTTTCTCTGATAACTTGTGACCTTAAACATTTTTTCGTGTGTTTATTGGCCATTTGTTCTTCATCATTTCAGAACCAGTTGCTCATTTCATTAGCTCATTTCTTGATTAGGTTGCTTGCTTTTTTGTTGTTTGTTTATTTTTTTCAAGTTTTTGTAAATTCTAGATATTAATATTCTGTCAGATGTGTAACTAGCAAAGACTTTACCCATTCTCTTCACTGGATTAACTTTTGCCTTTGATGCACAGAAGCTTTTTTATTTCTTGGTCCTGTTTATTACTTTTGCTGTACCCTGAGCAAACAAAATCCTAGTCAGAAAGCCCTTGCTTCTGCCTCTGTCCTGAAGTGTCTTCCTTTGCTTTTCCTGGAACCGTTTCAGAGTTTCAGGTCTTTGATTCATTTAAAATCGATTTTCATACAGAGTGAGAGTTGGGGATCTAATTCCATTCTAGAGTTTCACTGTGTCAATGCAGGGATGCTTTAATTACTATGGGTCTGTAGTACAACTTGAAATAGGGTATTGATACTTCTGATGCTCTTCTCTTTACTCAGAGTTGCTTTGGCTATCTGGGATCTTTGGGGCTTCCAGATGAACTTTAAGATTTTTATTTTCTATTTCTGTGAAGAATTACTTAAAAACTTGATGGAGATTGTATTGAATCTGTAGGTTATTTGGGGTAGTGTAACCATTTTTGCAATAGTAATTCTCCCAATTCATGAGCACTGGACGTTCTTCCATCTTCTAATGTCTTCTTAGTGTCTCTTTTCAGTGTTTTAAAGTTTTTATTACAGAGGTCTCTCACTTCCTTGGTTAGGTTTACTCTAAGGTTTTTTATTTTTGAGGTTATTATGAGTGGGATTATTTTACTGATTTCTTTGTCAGTATGTCTGTGATTGATAAATAGGAAGGATGCTGATTTTTGTATATTGATTGTGTATCCTGTCACTTTGCTTAAAAGGTTTAACTGTCCTAGGGGCTTCCTGGTGGAGTCTTCAGTCTCTTAAGCGCCATCTGGAAATAAGGACTCTTGGACCTCTTCCTTCTCTATCTGTAGTCCTTTTGCTTCTCTCTCTTGCACGTTGTTCTAGCTAAGACGTCAAGCACTGAGTTGAAGAAAGTGGACAGAGTGGACACCATTGTTTTTTATTTTAGTGGAAAGACTTTCAATTTTTCCCCATTTAATACAGAACATAGTCAGTTTTGGTAAACACTTCATTTGTACTTGCAATACATATTCATTTGTTGGGTATAAAGTTGTTGTTCAAATATGTTCCATTAATACCGTGTGCATAACAGATAAATATACTATATGTAGACATCTCCCACGATCATTGCAAATTTCTGAAATTTCCTGTACAGCTCTCTAATGTTCTGTGTAATCTATTTTAAATCTATTTTGTTAGATATTATAGATTCATGATTGGTCATTATGCTTCTTGGTGCATTTTTTATTATTATGCAGTATCTAAATTTGTAGTTGTTAATGTTTTCTTCTTAGTTCTACTTTGTCTGAAATTGATATTCCTATTCCAGACTTCTTTCAGATGGTCTTTCGGACGCTGTTCCCTCATCTCTCTCATCAACATTCCTGTGCAGCTTTGCTTTCAGTTTCTAACATCTGAGTTTTGATTGGTTTCTCCATAAAATTTTCTAGCAGAGTTCCATCTCCTTCAGAAACCCAATCTTAGTTTCTTGAACTATCATTTGAAACAATCATATTTAGACTTGTTTTGAACACTTACATAAAATAAACCAAATAACCAAAACAATTAACAATGCAAGAAGCATCAAGCTACCTGCTTTAAAAATACAGTGAAAAGATACAGCAATCAAAACAGCATGGTGGCAGCATAAGCACACGGAAGAGCACGTTGACAGATGGACCTGGCTCCCCGTGTGCAGCCTGTGCGAGGTCGCCAGTGTGAGGACACAGCTGCTAGTTGGCTGCTGCATTCTTCACAGTGGGGATCTGATGGAGATGTGAATAAACCAGTGACTAGATCACCTTCCCACAAAGGCAGGGAGGCAGCGGGTACTTCTACGCAGACTACGAGCTCCCGCGGACAGAGCGGACCTCTGACCTGTCATACTGCTCAGTTCACTACCTTGCTTATGGTAAATGGGCCATAAATATTTTCAAGGGTCAATACATGGATCTTCCCTATGGCAGCACGAATGGTGTCCCTGGCACACCAGCTCTGCTACGAGGAGCAGGTCGGTGCCTCCTTAGTTCTACAACATGCTGGCTCCTGCGTGTAGACTGTTTCTAAAGCATGAATGGCTGATGAGAACCATTTCATCTAAGCACAGAGGTCATCGGGCTGAAGTGGAACATTTCTCATAGAGAAACGAAAATAGAATATGCCTAACTTTATTTCCTGCTGTCTCCCAACAGTACCAAGGACCAGATGTAAGGGAATTCTAAGTGATACAATTCCTGTATCTGAAATAACATTTTTTCATACCACAGACCAAAGGACAAGGGGACAAAGAAATTGTCTTTATTGATTAATTACTTTTGGAACCAAGCCCAGCCTGAGGAAAGTGTGGTCTAGTGATGAAATGACAGGCTAACTCTTCATCCTCTCTGCCTGCCCATGAAATACACACTAGATTTCTGAGAGTTAAAGCACTTGGCTGCTTTAAACTCAGATACCCACAAAGATGAGGCATTTCGGTTGTTTCCAAAATGAATTCATACCCCCTCCTATTTAACAGATCTTTTAATTCTGTATGCATTGAATATCTATGCAGGCCAGGCACAGGAGAATTTTTTTTTTTAATTCATTCAGGGGAATAATTTATACTCAGGTAAACTGTGATGGCTAATCATTGTCAACTTGACTAGATCTAGAACTTGACTAGACCTAGGAGACAAATCTCTAGACATGTCTCTGACAGTGTTTCCAGAGGTTTAACCGGAGGGAAGACAGAATCAAAAAGAAGCGAGCTGAGCACCAGTGTCCTCTCCCTGCTTCCTGCCTGTGGAGGCAACGTGAGCAGCTGCCCCGCAGTCGCGGCCTCCTGGCCATGACAGTCTGCACCTTTCTTCCTCAAGCTACTTCTGTCAGGCCTCCTATCAGCGCATGAGACAAGCGGTTCTTACACAGACCCTGCCTCCAAAGACGCATCCCCTTCAGACCTGCCCTAGACAAGGTGCAAGATCCAGGGAGATGCAGGGCAGAATGACAAGGCTGAGTTCATGAGGAGGCTAGAAAGGCACAAAGCCTTCAAGCCCTGTAGGGAAATTTAAGATTTCTGAGACTTGGAGTTTTTTTTAATCTATTAAGTGAGGAATGTGGGCTTGGTAATTTTCCTAAAGCTTTTTCGAGTTAAAACATTAACTGGCTCCCTTCTTTACTCTTCATCACAACGGATATCCTTCTGAGGAGCATGTGTAACCTAGTGAACAGTCTCCATTATCTAGAAAGAAACTCCTTTAGAACACAGTAGGAAACTTCAGAGGGAGGCATTTGCCTCTAGGCAAAGGGAAACTTCTCTCATCCTTAAAAAAACCTTCCTCCTAGAAGTGAAGGCTGAGAACACCCAGAGCCCCCAGAAGGATGGAGAATGGGGCTCCAGGGGGTGCCATGAGGGAAAATAAATAGCACTGGGCAGGCAGAAGCACACTTTCAAATGGGAGCTTCATCACTGCTTCAGTGTCTGGACCTGAGGCCTTCAAGGAAAGCGCATCTGACAGAAATGGCATTCAAGATTGACAACTGAGTAATATACGAGCTTGATTATATGCAAATCATCACTTTCTGTTGACTTAATTGTGATCTGATGTACCATGTATAATTAACACATGTATTTAAAATAAATGTATATTTAATTGATATGCATATTTAAAAGTGAATATTTACATTTATATGTTGTCTTCTTTTTTTTATTTGAGGTGATTTTTTTTCCTACAGAAGCAAGGGGTTAGTTCTTCACCATGACCTAAGTCAAAACACAGGAACAAAGGGGCGAGAACATTCTTTCTCTGTGTGCAGTAGAGAGAGCAATGACCGAGGTCATAGACCTGCTCTGCTCATGACCTTCAGGTCTGAGACTCAGTCTCCATGGCTGTGAAAGGAAGAGGACAGCTCCCACTCATCTTCTAGTGCTACACGTTCATTATATCTCACTCTGGCTTTCAGTTTCTTCAATCAAAATGATTAGACTCTAGCCACAGGTATCTGAGTCTCTCTGATGGCCCTTGAAGATTGTACTGAGAAGTTCCAGGGAGCTGAGGAAGTAGCTGAGTGTCACTGAAGAGCTCAGGCTTGGTCCTGCTCTCAGTGGAGGCAGCAGAGAATCACTGCTGAGCCCAGGCTGGGTCCTGAGCATCACTGCTGAACTCCTGATGGGCCCGGTTCTGTGGCTTTTTAGGCTGTGGCTTGCCCTGAAAGTCTTCATTCTATAAGCAGTTTTGACTCCATTTTGAGAATGGAAGATGGCTGTGTACCTCGATGGGCCCACAAACACATCATCTGTCCAGGACCACTGACTGATAGATGAGTCATTCCTAAGAGTAGAAAGGGTGCCACCCTGTGAGTGTATCAAGTGAAATGATGTAGGCTCATATGGCATATTCAAAGCAGGGACACCAAGCCTAGAACCATGCCAGACTGAGGGAAAGGTGTAGCTCTCTTACTTGGAACTCACAGAATGGTGGACACCTACCACTGCCTTGGCATAGCCCCACCAAACTGTCCTGTGACATCCAGTGTGTGCATTAGGACCAACAGGCAAAGAGTCCCCAACTGCCCCAGGGCTTTACCCCACTCAGTCTCCACTGTTGCTGTGGCCTGTTCAACTGCTGTCTATTCATCCATTAGGACCAGGAACCGTCCTCCTGCTCTTCACAGGGTTCTGCCCCTTTGTCTCTACAGCTGACAACGTCTTCACTCTCAACCCTGACTCTTCTTCAGCCCAGCAGTAACTGCAGTGGCTGTTCAGTATCTGATCCATACACTTGTCTGCATTTCCATCAGTGCACTTCTGAAACCCCTGAAGCTCTTCTGTGAGCTCCTTAGCTTGTACTCATTCTGTAAAACGCATATATACACAGTCATCGAGCATGAGAGATTTAGACTCTGCTGCACAATTTGTGGTGTTAGAGGTAATATTAGTAATTCAGATTACTACAGCCATTATGGAAATCAGTTTGGAGGTTCCTAAAAAAATTAAAAATAGAGCTAGTATATGACCCAACTATCTCCCTCCTGGGCATCCACCCAGAGAACCGCATATCTTCTCAGAGACATTTGCACCCCATATTTATTGCTTCTCTATTTACTCTAGCAAGGAAATGGGACCAACCTAGTGTCCACCAACAAATGAATGGATAATTAAAATCTGGCACATGTATAAAATGAAATATTATTCAGCTCTGAAGAAGAATGAAATCACAAAATTTACAGGAAAATAGACCTAGAATATCTAATATTAAGTGAGGTCACCCAATCTCAGAAACTAAAAACAAAATTACGTTTTCCCTCATATGTAGAGTCTAGGCTACAATGAATACATGTGCATATGCGTGTTGTCTTGGATAGCTTTAGCTGTCAACTTGACACACCTGGTTAAAGGAAACGTCAGTTCCTCGAGGAACTATCTCCATTGAGCTGGCCTGTGGCCGCCGCCTGTGGGGCACTTCCTTGACTGTTGAGTGATGTGGGCAGTACCACCCGTGGGCAGGTTGCTCTATAGTGCATGACAAAGCAGGCTGAGCGTGGGCTAGAAGAGCAAGCCAGAAAGCAGTGCTCCTCCATAGTCTGCGCTCCAGGTTCCTGCCCAGGGTTCCTCTCTTGGCTTTCCTTGATGATGGGCTGTGCTTTAAGCAGAATAAACCCTTTCCTCCCCAAGATGATTTTGTCAGTGTTTTTATCACAGCAATAGAAAGCAACTAGAATATGTGTATATATTAAGTATTTAGAATTGAGAACAAGAAAAAGTAATTTGAAATGAAAAGGAACATAGTTGTCTTTCTTCATGGTGGGTGTGTGAATTAAACTTTCTCTGTATTAAAGCAGCAGGAACCACTTCTGCATTCCAGAAGAGTCCAATAAGTGTTGTCCCTTCTGGGCAGTGGTTGTGAGGGCTGGGCTTCCTTTTTGATCCCACTGAGCATTAGTGCGGTGGGAACTGGACAAGACTGGACACTGCACGTGTGGTTTGCATTGACCCACTTGGAAAAAAGTGATTTCTGTCTGTTGTTAATGTTTGCTGCAGGTCTGTGTCCTGTGCTTGCTTTTTATAAAAGTTGTCATTGTTGGAAATTCTCAAATAAAACTAATATAAATTTTTTAAAGGGGGTTTCAAAAAAATTAGAATAAAAGAATTTTATTCACCTCAGCCAGATTACCAAAGCAGGTGGGATTATCTGGAAAATGATGCCATTGAATTCCTCCAGCCCTTGTGAATTTATTGTTAATCAATAAATTCTGACATTGTGAAAGGATACACATGTGTTCATCTATGTCTCTGGCATAGTGCACTCATGACAATCATCCAAGCCTATAATGCTCTGAGAACAGCAGTCTTGGAAACAGACTCCATGCATAAGCATCTGTGGAACAAGAGGGATGGGTAGATAACTATAGAGGTCAGGGAGTTAGGGTGCACGGGGCGAGAGTGCACATTGTCAAGGGAAGAACTGGAGAAAGGCACGGGGTCTAATTCTAGACAGTAGCCATAGAGATTAAATCTCAGATCAAAGACTCTGAAAATCACACATAAAGTAAAATACAAACGACTAATGTACAACCCGCATGCCATTTGTCGGACAGAAGACACAGGGAAAAAAGTTAAACATTAAAGTCTCTCTCAGTCCTTCACAAGGGCTTCCGGTAGGGGTCAATGGATTTGGAAAACAGCCCTCCGCCCACGCTCTTCGCGTGCCATGCTTCTAGATATCTCAGCAGCATGATGGAAGGCAGCCCGAAGGCCCTCACGGCAGGCACTCTGAGCACTCCAACCTGGAGCAGGCTGCTCTCAGCGCTGTCCCGCCATCCCTGCCCCTACCGTTCATGTTCTGGAAAAGATAATGCATTCCTTACAGACTGCGTGTTTAAAGACTGCCCCTGACTCGGTGCTAGAATTATAAACGGGAAGAAGACTCGGTCTGCAAGGACAGTGTAATCCACTTTGGAGAAAAGGAGCCACAATCCAAATAGGTAGAGAGAGAAATTAGTGAACTCCCCAGGAGGACAGCTTAGAAATTAGGGTCTTGAAGAATGAGCAGTTTTCAGTGTTGAGTTAATGTGCCAATATGGTGTGTCTGGTGGTTATTACAGTGGCCTTCTGGACCTCAGTGCTCTGTCGGCGACTGTTCCAAATACATGAGACTTCCCGCTGCTCCTAGAGGCATGCAGGGAATGAAGTCTGCTCAGTCTACAGCAGCCCTTTCTGCACCCCACAGGTATCTGAAACAGTCCATCCTCAGCCCATGCTTTTCCTTGCTACATGTATACAATGAAGGTTGCGTTTAGTTACCGACCAGGCTACCCATGGGCCAATATCCATGTTCCAATGGAAACTGGCTTATAAATCGAAAAGACTTTGGTAACAAATTTTATTGATAACTGAAATATACATGCTACTAATCTCTCTCTGCATGTCTCTGTCCCTCTCTCTCTTTTTCTCTCTATGTGCATATTATTACATGCAGACACACATTTTACTGGCTGTTTCGATGTATGCATATCAACTGAGTAATAGTGCATTTGCAAGCAGATGGGAAATAAAGGGACATTAAAAGGTAGACTCTTATTGTTCCACAAAACATCTTAAAACTGTTCAAAGTCTCTGAGGAAAGAAAAACAAAGCCAGCTCTCGGAGGCTTTCTGTCTTCTCCTTCAGAAAATTGTAGGCATCCCAGGCAATACTCAGAAAAGTATTAAAATTTGAGCAACACTGGTTTACTTGTTTATATGCATCCCCATAGAATTTCCCACCACGTCCACAGAAGCTTCAAAGGCTCCACAGTGAGACGCGTCAGGATGTGGGGAGCTGCAGAGAAAGACACTGCTCCAGTGTTTGGAGACGCAGCCCTGGCACATGGGCTCTCAGGCATCTGGTTATCCCAGCCTGACACAGTGTCTGCGATTTCAGACTGTTTAATTAATTCTGATAATACCACATCACAGGTGCTGCAGGAAGTATGTTAATTTAAGATCACATCTTACCAATTCCCACAGGTTTCATTCCAACCTAATAAATGAAATAATCTCACTGCAAGTGCCCTGCTTACCTAATTAGGCATAGGACTACGAAGCAAGAGCACTCAGTGTACTTCAACGCCACTGGTCATCTTCAAAAGCATAACCCTGACCTGGCCATAGGCTCCTTCCCAGGCTTCTGGCATGCACAGATCAAAGCCAAACAAATAAGAGGCCACAGGCCACTTTCCTTACTTGCAACACTCTTTTTCTTCTCTTGCCCAGTTCCTTGTCTTATCTTTGTAAATGCATCTTTACCACTGGAGCCTATGAAATCTTACCCAGTTTAATTAAAGTAAGGCTTAGGTCTAATTTCATGTTAATTCACTTCATAACTACCATTAGGATTCAGGTTATTTTTAACCAAATGAGTTTTCCCCTCACCGAGGCATTAAAGGAAACAGTCTGGTTCTGTGTGGACCCATGAGTGGGATTAGACCAAGACCAGTGAAGGTGTGCCTGCCCTGTGTCCCCTGCTCACCTGCCTTCAGAAACTAGCCTCCTGCTGACCAGTGCTCCTCACCTGCCTCCACCACCAACATCCCCCTCACTCCAGCACGCCCAGTCTGAAGTGTCAGCCCTTCAGCAAGGCCCTTCCTGACCATCCAAGCAAAGAATCACCCCACCTGAAAACGGCAGCTAGCCCTCCCTACACAGCGTGAAGACTGCAGTTCCTGTGTCGTGGAAGAGCATAGACAAAGCTTGCTAACTGTAGCTGCTCTCTTGATACACCTGGGCAGATTTAAAGCCGGCCCCAGCTACCTGAGATTCTAATTCAGCTGCTTCTGAACGGGCTTTGGGCGTGTGCGAAACCTGAGCAGAGCTCTAATGCCTCCTCAAGCAGACTCAGTCAGCAAGCAGTCATTCAGTGAGGATGGTGCTCTGTTTGCAACACAGACAGGAGCACTGAGGAGCCACTGCACTGAGGAACAGTTATGTTTTGCTTCATGCTGTGAAGTACAGACCCCCGGGCCAGAACCCCTTAGGGATGAATTTATACAAATCCTGGTTCCAAACCTGAATTCCCAGTTGCCAAGGACCAGCACTGGCCTCCAGCCAAGGGGTGTTTTCCTTTGCCCCAATTTGAAGCCACTGGACTGAAGAAACTGAGGCACTGCTTAGAAAGCCAACTCCAGCCCTCGGAAGCCTAGTGAGAGAGTGACACAGAAGGGAGGAAACGCTCACCGAGCCTGGGCGGCTCCAGACTTCAGGAGCACCGCTTTCCGATCACTGCTCGCTCACTCTTCCGCCTAAACTGAATCTTCCTGCTCCTTCCTGCACACCCGAAGAAAGAACTGACAGAGGGAGTCACTTCTGTCAAGAAGGGCCCTCAGCTGTCCTCTGAGGAGGGATTTTCAGTGGCCTCACCCAGAAGACCCCTCTTGAATTGACCTTGACCTGGCCTCAAAGCAGCCCATGTCCACAGCATTTATAGGAACATCCCCTAGACTGGTCTAGCCTCAAGTTTCTGAACTCAGTTGGCTTCTCTTATTTTCCATTTTCTGAGCTTGGCTTTGAACAAAACCTCACAGGGGAAACCCAGAAAACACTGCCAGGTTTTTCTAACCCCTGCTTGAAGTAATCAAACCCCCAGCGAATGCCCCAACCCAGCCAATTCTGGCTTAGCCTCCAGCCCCAGCCTCACTAAAAAATTCATAAACCACAGAACAGCTGGGCCACATTCTGCTTTAGAGCAAAGCGTCCACTATCAGGTTTTCATCTGGCACTACTGAGGAACTAAGTGTTTATTCTTGACAGAGACTTGAAAGAGGAAACCTTACTGGCTGTCTACCCAGAGTCACACGAGGACAGATTTGATGGGAATCCCATACATATTCCAATAAGATGAAAGATATTATTCATTCCTAAAATGTCTTCAGAGACCCTATTAATGGAGAAATTCTCAGTGACAGAACCAAAAAGCATCCCACTAATACCAACATACAGTTGCATTAGGATGGATGGGGAGGAATGCTTAATAACAGACCCTCTCCCCAAATCAGGTTTCTTCTCTTTTCATCACAGAAGATAAGCACTGGCTGTGAGACGTGGTGGAGGGTTAGAGGGGTCCCCCGGAGAACATATGGGGCCAGTTAAACACTCCTTTTTCCTACCAGGAGAGATTTCACCAGGAAGTTTCCATATTTAGACAATTTCTATGGAGACATGTCCTCTTAAGCATTTCCTCAACCATGCCAGGCTTGGTAAATGATACCTTGTTATTATGCTGCCTATGTATGGGTAAGCTGTGGCTTAAATAAACATTTAAAAAAGACTTGTACTTTCTCCAAAGACTATGTCCTAAAGAAAAAGATGGAGAAGCCAAATCTCTGAAAACTTGTGTCCAATCCAAGATGGATCCCAAATCAAGATACTTTGGTTCAGGGAAACCGTTTTGCTCATATAAGGATCTGGCAGCGGTGATGGTGCTGGTGGTGGTATGTATTGTATACCTGCATGCATGATTCAAAAAAGGTAATGTTCTTGGCCAACCAGCTACCCTATTTGTACATCCACAGAGCAACAGTCACTATCACTCACAGCGGTCATCTGGAATCCTACAGGAGTCCATTGTAAAGATGATGTAATAATGTTCTGTTCGTATGCTTCATTTCTGTAAACAAATCATCCTGCAATAATATATAAAGTGACTCTAAGTTAATTCCCTTTGATTTGATTTTATTGCATATTAAAAGTCTGCCCAACTCAGCAAATATCCAGTGGGTGGACAGGAGTAAGGAAAGGAGAAAGAATGCGTGCTAGACAGTTCCGTTGTCTACTGGACATACCTGGTAGAGAGAACCTCCATGGAGGAGTTTTCTCCTGCAGATTGGCCTGTGGGCATGTCTGGACTGTTTTCTGGATTTGAGTGATGTGGGAGGGCCCAGCCCACTGGGGGTGATGCTGCCCCAGGGCAGGTAGTCTTGTATGAGAAAGCAAGCTGAGCACAGGACAGAGGAGCCGGACAGCAAGCAGCATACTTCCGAAATCTGTGCTCCAGGTTCCTGCCCTGAGCTCCTGCCCTGGCTTCCCTTGCGGATGCACTGTAAGCTGTGAGCCCAGCAAACCCTTTCCTCCCCAAGGTGGTTTTGGTCAGGGTTTTTATCATAATAATAGAAAATAACTAGGACAGAGGGAAGGGGAGGAAAGGGAAGGGAGAGAGGGAGGTGGGGGCAGCTGGTGACAGCCTAGAATTATGTCCACGCCTGCCTTTGATAAAAGACTCGGGAATTCTACTTAATTCATAGATCTGAAGTTCTAGTTCCTGTTCTCATAGTTTTAGTAACCCATATAAATTTATTATCTATTTCATAACTGCAGAAGAGCCCTAACGGAAATAAAAGGTGGAAGGGTCTAGACATGAGCTTTAAATTCAAACAAAACTAGTCTGAGTGCCATAGATAATGGTCTATACTTTTAGCAGACCCTCAGGTTTCAAAACAATGTCACATACCACCTGGAGTCTAGGAACGCTGCTTGAGAGCGACATGGCGGGTGAACACAACCATTCTCAGAGGAGGCGACAGAAGGCAAGAGAAAGGAGCTCAGTCCTCAGACTGGTGGCTGGTTTGACATGACATCAGCACCAGACCCAGGAACACTTTCATCTCAGCCAACTAACTTCTCACTCTGAGCAAGTTCTTGTATTCACCAGAGAGCACGCCCTCGGGCCGAGGATGAAAAGAGCAGCTGAGCAGGAGCGGAAGCCACAGGGCGAACCAAGGGAACGGTAAGAGTGTGGCCCAGCTCACCCTGGGCAAACCACTGCTCCTACTGGTCCCCTGCTGCTTCTCCTCTTCTGGTCAAACATCTCCCTCAAGTGTCCCCAGCTCCTCTCATGCACTCTTCCTCCTGCTAACTCTTGCAGTTTGGACCTCTTGTGGGGCTTGTCACATGGAACCTTGGCACGTCTCTCACACAGCTCTCTTGGATCTTAATTTATGCTGAATTCCCAGTTTACTTCATTGTGACTCTTCCAGAGACAGAAGGATCACCCACCAGCACAGAGCAGGTGGAAGTGGACATCAACTTCCCTGAGACGTGACTTCCATTTGGCCAGCATGAGGCCCTCTCTTTCTGACCCTTACTCTAACCTCAGTCTCTAAGGCTTAGGAAGTAGCTGAAACTTTCTTCCTGTGCTAAGAATAGACACACAATCTCACCAACCTATGGGACTCAATTCTCAGATTTTTGATTGAAGTGGAAAGGCAAAGCTCACTTTCTGCAGAGACTAACAACGGGGTCTAGGTCAGGCTGACAATGGAGAGAGCAGAGCCACGGCGTGAGCAGGTCCTGCTGGGAAGATCTGAGCCCTGGGTGTGGCAGTCCTAAACCCTGGCCTCTGAGGGTCTCTGAGACAGCGCTTCTTCTTTCCTGGTTCAGTCTTTAGAATTGGGTTCCCTTAGAATCCATTCATTTTTTTACAGGAAAATCTTTGGGGGTAACTAAAGGAAGACTGTGGAACATTCTTAGAACTGGCATACACAGCAAGCTTGCTTTTACAGGTCAATTTAAAAAGAAAAATTGGGGCTGCAGAAGTGGCTCCATGGTTAAGAGCACTGGCTGCTCTTGCAGAGGGCCCAGGTTCTATTCCCAGCAAAAACAACGATCTCCCGGAATTCTCCTTTGATATCTTTCTTTCAACAGAACTAGAGAGTCTGGATTAGTAGAGCCTGTTATAAGCATTCTTCTAAGCCTCACCAAATCTAGAGCAAATGGACCTTTCTCAGCAAGTGTTTTTTTTTTTAGATTTTTTTTTTTAATGTGTATGAGTGTATTTATTGCTTGCGTGTGTGTAAGTGCACCCGTGTCGTGCAATGCCTGTGGAGGTCAGAAGACTGTGTCAGGTCGCCTGGAACTGGAGTTATAGACGGATGGTTGTTAGCCACCATGTGGGTGCTGGAATTCAAACCTGGGTCTTCTGTAAGAACAGTTACTGCTCTTAACCACAGAGCCATCTCTCCAGTCCCAGCAGAAGGTTTCTGAATTAGCTAAATTAATGATTGATTAGAACACAATTAACTTTAATGCCAGTAAAAGGGCAGGAGAGAAATGCAACAAGCAGGTTCTGGGGCCAACTGCCTTCTAAGTATGTCCCCGAGACGAAGGCCCTGTGGAAAGCGGCTCTACTTCCAGAAAAAGTCAATTAAGTATCCGTCCATATCATGCCTCACCCAGACATACTAGATGCTGTCATTAAAATGGCTTTTGCCTTTCGTGTGAACTTCACTAGATACTTGAGTAATTTTCCAACTGCCCAACTTGCTACCAATGGATCAAAATTTTTCATACATTTGAGCTTCCATAAATGCCGCAGAATTACTCTCCAGTATTATAAGAAGTGATTCCAAAGAAGGCTGAACAAGATGCAACCTTTTCACCCTCTAACTCTATTACCACTGAGGTGAAACCTTTGTTAAAACCAGATTTATCACCCTTCTCTGTTCACATTAGCTAGTGGTCCTACAAGCACAGTTCTGCATTTGTTACCAGAGAGAAAGCATTTGCTCAGTGACTTCTCTTGGTCCTTATCTCCTTTCTCTTGAGGATCACTGGAAAATAGAGCATTGACTCCCAGTCTCTTTCTTCCTCTTCTTCCCCCTTAGAGCCTCTTGTCATATAACAAGATTGTTAAAGACAAATTGCTAACCATCCTTCTTACACACACACCTCATTAAATTGGTTGCACAATTTTCTCTCCTTTCTCCAGGGCTGCTGTAGGAATAGAGTCATTTATAATAAGGGCCACTGTCACATGTAACTGCTAGGCTCACATGAAAGAGAGCATACTCTTTGTTTTCCAAAAGGCTTTCTTTCAGGTACAAGTGATTTCTTTGTTTCCTTAGATTAATGGAAGGCATGTTTGGAGACTGTAGGTCACCTGGGGTTCATGCTTTTGTTTAATGTATTCCATTGAAATGCTGGAAACTATAGGAGACCTCTGTATGGAGCAACTTAAAGGTAATCTGTCATCACTGGCCTCATTCTCAACATTACTGAGATGCTAACATCTTACCACCTTGACTTACCTGATTAGAATCCGAGTTTCCAAAATGCTGATGGAAACCCAGGGAGAAAGCACTCACTTTGGACCTGGCACCTGCCAAGAGCTGGGGAGCCTAAAGTAAGATTTAGGGTCCTAACTAGTCTTTTAGTCATAATTTCCCCATCACGAAACAGAAACAAAAGTGCTCGCTAATCTACAAAACAAGGATCATAAAAGCACCCTAAATAATGCTTTGTGAGAAAGTACCTCGGAATGGCTAGAACAGCAAGCATAGGAAAGTCATGACCGGCATATCACTGGGCAGTCCTGAAGTTTGTCAGTCTTTAATGTACAACTTGAGGGGCTTACTCAGGATCAGGAACAGAGAAAACGGGAAGGGGAGAGATTTAGGTAACACTTGTGCTTGCTGGAAATCTCAGGGACTCGAGAATCCAGTACTGAACATTATTTGCCCTAATATTAATGCCTTCTTAGGAGTTCAGTGCCCAGTACACACAGCTGGTCATTAACTGAGCAACCAGTCAGGAAGGCCATAGAGCTGAAGAAAACAGCAGTTTGTGAGAGGGGGTAATCACAAACTCACACAAGGTGAGTGCAATGTGACTTAAGCCAAGGGACACACAACACTAAGAAGAAAACAAGAGAAGGTCAGCCTGACGAGGACCGTATGCGGCTCTGCCCTCTGACCAACATGGAAACCTTTAACATCTGTCTGAGCTCTGCTCTGGGTCTTAGCTGGTGCCTCCATGCTTGACAGCAGTTTAGGAGCCATGCTTGACTATAAGGTAAAAGGAGAGCTTACCTGACTGCCTGAATTCCAGATGCTGTCGTGCTCAGGAGCAGCCTCCCCGTTTACTACAGCTGTCCTCCTCGTGACCAGTAATGAACCCCTACCGTAGCTGTCCTCCTCATGACCAGTAATGAACCCCTGCCGTAGCTGTCCTCCTCATGACCAGTAATGAACCCCTGCCGTAGCTGTCCTCCTCATGACCAGTAATGAACCCCTGCCGTAGCTGTCCTCCTCGTGACCAGTAATGAACCCCTACCGTAGCTGTCCTCCTCGTGACCAGTAATGAACCCCTACCGTAGCTGTCCTCCTCATGACCAGTAATGAACCCCTGCCGTAGGCTTAACACAATCAAGGACTTTTGACCATGCACTGAACACCCTAGAATTTGGTCATGGCCTAGGCAGAGCCTGCATCGTTGCCCCTGTACTCATTAACTCACTAGAGTGTTGGCATGGTCCCACCACCAACTCCATGTGAGCCTCAGGAACCCAGAGCCACTCTATTCCGGCTGTAGTGTGGTGGGAAGAACAGCTGTGAGGACCAAAAGGCCAGGTCTGTCCTCAGACTTCACCATGGGATTCTCACTCATGGGCCTCTGGGAAATGCTTCTCCAAGCTTTATTTTCTTCCCATGAAAAACTAGAGTAACAGTACCTAGCAATAGCATTAGCCTCCAAATTGAGTGACCACATTTGAAAATACAGCATAAAATTCTATAATTTTTTTAAATTTTTTGAATACTAGAAAGTGGTTGTCTATGTTTTTTTTTTTTTTTTTTGGTTGTCTAGAAGCAAAAGATGCAGAATTTAGAATTCATATTTGTGGGAATCTTAGGCTGTCAATAATGATTTGGTGAATGATTAAAACCTATCTTTTTAAATAAAAACTGTGAGTCAGAGAAAATATACATTAAATTAGCTCTGTATTTCTAAGACTCTGAAAGTGACCCAATTTGTAATAAACAATTTCTTTTACACTTTTTTTTCAGTTAGTCAATCAAGTAGGTAGGTAGGTGGGAGGTGGTCTCACTCTGTAACCTAAGGCCAACCTAGAACTCATGACAATCCTCCCTCTTCAGCTTTCTAAGTGCCATCATACACAGCTTTAATAAGCCATTTCCTACTGGTAGCAGCTGTCGATCTTCTAATGCCAAACAGAACACAGCAGGGACAAGTGAAGATGTACTCAAGAGGCGGGAACGCGGGAGCGCGTGTCAGTTACTTTGTGCTGCTGTGACAAGACACGACAACCGAAGCTGACTTGTGGAAGAGTTCATTCGGGCTTAGTTCCAGAGGGAGAGTCCACACTGGAGAAGGAGGCAGCAGGTGGCGTGAGCAGGACGCCGGAGATCACGTCTTCAACCATAAACAGGAAGCAGAGAGAGCAAACTGAAGTAAACAACACTGAGAATTCTCGAATCCTGCCCTGACCGACGCTCTTCCTCCAGCAAGGCTGTACCAACACCTAAAGTTTCCAAAACCTTCCGAAACAGCACCACTGAGTGAGGACCAAGTGTTCAAATACTACCTGAGCCTATGGGGGCATTTCTTACACAAAGCACTGCAGGATAGTATACGTGGGAGACGGCTGAGAGAAAGGCTAAGGGAAGGAGGGTTCTGGCTCAACTTACCACGAGATTCTTGTGAAGATGGGCCAGGGTGATCAGATGTCACTGATGAAGTAAGTGACGGATGCCGTGGAACGTAATGAGATATGGAGCATGGTAGTTCTGGCGAAGACAATATAGCAGATTCTTGCTAACAGTGGATTATTACAAGGAAGTTCACAGATGCACCCAGGAAAAGACTAGGAAAGGCAGAGAATTTTTGTCACACCCTCTGCAAATGCCTCTCGGTGAAGCACTCCAAGACTGCAGATCAACAGTTGCTGGCTCTGCTCTGAATCCCTGGGGCCTGGGCCTAGTATCAGTTTGGAATAAATGTTCATTTAGGATAGTGTTGTACAGTTAGTGTTCGTCATTCCCCTTATTTAATTTTTTTGTTCTTACCATATCCGTGAAAAGAATCTCGTCTCATTCTTTTTTGTTTTTCACCAGGGCCCCCAAATGATACCTCAAGTACAGTACCCCTTAATGAATATTTATTACCTGTGGGGGCTGTTGGTTTTGCACTTCGTTCTATCTGTCCTCAGAAAGATCACTCTAAAGCAAAGCAACAGTAGAGGTTCGAGCCTGCACTGCTGTTGGAGCAGCAGGGCTCCAGCCCAGGTGGAGCCGCCACCTGCACGATCTTGGGGAACCGCTTAACATGTCTGTTCCTAGGCCTGCCCATAAGAGGAGAGACAGACACACAGAGGGACCTTGGACTGCTTAGTAGGAGGTAGCTACTATTAAAGGGAATTTGATGTTTGTAAGTTTCGTAACCTCTATTTGAACTAGCACTAGCAGCTGAGAACCCACAAAAATATAACAATAATTTAATTTATGATGCTTCTTCGAATGCCTGAATTAACTTTGTTTTCCCTACCTATGGACTGATGTTTAATTTCTTAAGGGTCATTAAGTATATTTTGGTTGACCTCTTGGGATTCAGAGTGAAGTAGTATAGACTTGGAATCTAGAAAAGAATTAAAGCCCTTTGACGAGAGAGAGAGAGAGAGAGAGAGAGAGAGAGAGAGAGAGAGAGAGAGAGATTTGCCTTCAATCATTCTTACTCTCCAAAACAGGGCTTGATTATTTTTAATAGAGAAAATGTTGCCTTAGACTAATTCAAAATCGATTTATTAAGATTGACAGATTATCCACTCCTTTACCATAAAAGGATGCTCTCACGTGTTCTGTAAGCTTTTCTCCAAGAAACCTGGGGTTGCAAATGCTTGCCTAGAATGCTATCAATTTAAATGATTGAAAAAAACAACACATAATAAGTGACAGATTTTTCAAATCAGATAAAGATGGGAACCAGATTATCTGTCTGGGGTGATAGATTGCAGCAATAATAAATTCACTTGAAGACACTGGATCAATTTTTAATCAAGCCAAGAATTATTATTGCAGAAAGATAAAATGACCCATGAGAAGATGCCTTAATTTTCCACCAATCAAATTATAGCCTTTCTAAATAAGATGTAATGAGATCCATGGAATATCCAGGTTACACATCCCACCTAATTACCCCTGTTCCCTGTCATGTGGTGATATACTAGTGGTAAACTGACCTCTGAATTTGCCCAGATGAAAAGGTAATTAGTTTTTCCACCAGACTGTGGTGAAAATAACAGCAGTGACACATGTCATCTCCTTCCACCAAGTCACGGTCTCTGAGGTGTTTGTTCTTAAAATATACAGGATATGACCTACTGGGTAATAAACTACACAGTCATTAAGTGAAGCTTGTGTCTGACAGAAAAACAGCCACCACCTCTAAGTTGAGGAAAAAAAAAAAAAAAAAAAGGCCTGGAGGTAAAGCAAATCAGCCTGCACTTGACATCCAACTTTATCAGCAGGGAAAGGCTCCACTCCTCCACCCTCCCCCAAGAACCACGAATCAAAAACGGGGCTTGAATCACTGACCTGACCACTGAGGCGGCTGCAGAGAGGGGAGGTCCACATGTTCCACCGCCCCACTTGTTCCCATCCACCCTTTCAGACTAACGGCCCTCCATGTGGGATCTCAGCTTCCTTTCCTCTTCCAGATCCTGCCGGTGAGAAAGAGCACCATCAAAAATAGCATCTTTGAGTGTTCTCCTGAAGGAGTCCGTTTGGGACTCCTTCAACATCCATGCATTCACTGGAGACACACACTGCTGTGAGGAGACACACACTGCTGTGAGGAGACACACACTGCTGTGAGGAGACACATCCCTGTCCTTTCTCCAGTTCTTGTCAGGAGGGTGAGGGTGTTTGTTTGGAGGCAGCATCTCACCCAGGCTAGCCTCAACTTTGCAGTCCTCCTGCCTCAACCTTCCAAATGCTTGGACTACAGATGTATGTCACCACACCCTGCTGTGTATTTTTTTAAGAATAGTATTTCATCACAAATAGATAGTATTCTTTTAAACCTAATACCTAGAGAAAATTACCAAGGGCTATAGCATCTACCTTTGATTTGTAGTAGAAATCATGTCAGAAATTAATTTTTCTGAGTTTACCCTTTCTCTGGCACTTGAAATAGATAATCACACCGTCTGGATCAAACTTTCATCAAATCACCTTGTTCTTTGTCAGGGTCATGGGACACAAACTGAGCTTTCTTTGTATCAGAATTTCTTATAATTCCCAAACATTCATTGTGTGTGTCACATCTTTCAGGTTAATCTTCAGCTGATACTAGTATGTTCCTGTAAAGACCATCAGTGGTTCAGGGTCATGATCAAGTTTCCATTGTTGATGGTAATGAGCTACTGACTTGAAGCAATATTTCTTTAAGGGACTTATTATTCAGTCCTTTGAAGAACAGAGTTTCAAGAGTGCAAGGCCACCCAGAGTTCCCATCTGACAGCTCTCAAATGAGCAGTAAACTGGTACATCGAACTTGCTATCCTTGACCAAATTGTCAGTCATTCTGCAGTTATCCCCAGACATTGAAGACCTCAACACTCACAGTCCCCAGATACATTTAATAATAACTACTATATAGCAGTCTTATTATTTTAATTATTTAATATATATGTTATGAAATGAATGTTTGTGTCTCCTCTAAATTCATGTAGGAGGACTCATCCTCAATATGAAAGTATCAGGCAATGAGGTCTTTGGAAGGTGAATGGTTCATGAAATTCATGGAGCCCCATGGTAAGATTAGTGCTTTTATAAAGAAAAGGAAGAGATGCATCTCTGCTGTGTGTGGACATAGCAAGGAGTTAGCCACCGGAAAATTTATTTTTTTTTAATGATAGTCATTTGAAAGCCAGAATGAAGGTCTTCACCATGACTCAGATCTTCTCATACCTGAATTTTGGGTTTCTCATCCTCCAGATCTATAAGCAATAAATCTTGCTTAAGCCGCATAGCCCATAGTGTTTTTACAGCAATCCAAAATAAATATGTAAATATATAATGTAATAATTGTTGTATTAATTATCTTACAGCCATGTATACCAAAATACAATGCATAAAATAATATTAACACTTTGGGATCTATTGTTGACAATTTTATATTAATTGTGTCAACTCAATATCACAAGACCTAACTCTGCTATTCTGTGTAGAGAAAAAAATCCAAGCTCATATGAGATAACTATCCTGCACAAGGTCCCACGAGCAACAATAAGCCAGGTATTCCTTCTTTACTTAACCACAAAGACATAAAGTGAGCTTTCTGTGAAATGGGTCAAGTTCATTTAAAGTCTTCAACTAACTATTCCTGGACACCAGCCGCCACCATGGAGCCCCGCTGGTGGTTCTCCACAGTTCTGTCTGGACTCTGGCTGCTCCCGTGTCCTCCAAGCACTCCACCTTTCAAATTACTGGCACAGGAACAAAGAGAGTCGCCCTCAGTTTAATGAATTCCAACAGTTCATCGCTTGGATCCCCTTCCCTGCTAATTTATTAGTTACACTCACAATGAAATTGGCTTGCCATATAAATTCTTACATTTTCTCCTTTCCTTAAAACATCAGTCCCAGTGATCATAAAGGGTGCTATGTTAAGATTTACAGTTTATTACCAGTAACACAGCTATCGCCAATTGACCATAAAAGCCAACTATTTTTAAGTAATTCAAACTGTCCATTTTTGTGAATAGAATATTTGCTTGACTGTTTCTTAGGAATATTAACATTTTCAAATACCCCTTTGCATCTTGCATTTGATCAAACCAATGACTACTGAGTTGAATGAACATTCCTCCCTTAACTTTCCCTTACACTTACTCTTAAGAATGAAAAGAGGAAACCAAGTTATATGATTTCTCTGTATTTCCTATCCAATGCAAGCAGGTAGCTCATGGATTCAACAGTAAATACTTTCTTCTATTTATATGCTACTCTTCAGAGTCTGAAAAACATTTTAAATGGTATGGCATTGCAATTCCATTGAATCTTATAGTCTAAAAAAGTTGATACAGAGATAGTACTGAACTAATGCACTGTTTTTAGTAAGTTTTCAAATTTTTCCTTTATTAAGGAAATAGTGGCAGAGCTATTGAAGTCCAATGGTGTGGAGTTCTAAAAGAAAACTGAAAGGTATCACGTGGTCATTGTAAATACAGAATTCTCTCCAAGGTAGTCAGCTCTAAAGTACTGCTACACACAAAATGAGTCATTAGAGGAAGACAAAGAGTTTATACCAAGTTCAAGACTCAAAGCTCTTCTGACACAGCCCCTGTACGAAGTCACGGCCCCTTCGCTCAGCAGTCCATAAGAAACCTCTGTTGTCTTCATAATACCCACATCTCTCCCACTGGGTGGTTGAAACAAGGAAGTTGGTGCAAAGAGTGTTTCCCGTGGGCTGCTGTGCCAGGGTAACTGCCACCTGTTCATGGAATCACTGAAATGAAAGGGAGGCACATGGCTGATACATTTTGAAGAACCTGGGCCATTCAAGTCATTTTATTAAAATTTTCTCCTCACTTCCAAGAAGGCAAGAAAAATGATGCTTAATTAAATGTTGAATGTTTATTATAGTTCAAATATTAGTTTTAGGTCAAATTTATGATGTACTAGATTTGTGCTTTTTATATTATATAGACTTTATAGTTCATTGAGATTTCTTATATAATCAATGTGTACAGTATATTCAATCCCATTTATATGACAGAGCACAATTTTATTATTTAAAATTATGATAAAGGTTTATAGCTCTTGCATCTTTGCTTTTATGATATTTTTGTCACATCCACGGTTTATTTAATGGTCAGGATTGTAATGCCCAGGTATGACATTGTTCTTATGGGAAAATGTAGCTACTTTACAATAGTTTCCAGGAATTGATTGTGGTCAAAGGCAAAGATAATTGTGCACTGAAAGAAACCACTTGTGTGTGTGTGTGTGTGTGTGTGTATGTGTGTTGTGGGTTGTGGGTTAGTATGTATGCATGTGTTTTGTGTGTGCATCTTGTGTGAAGTGCATGTGTGTGTTATGTCTGTGTGTACATGTGTTCTGTGTCTGTGTGTTGAGTATATGTTAACCCCCTTTCTCTAAGACATGTCACCAGAAGGCCTCTTCCACTATACAGCCTTTGAAAGACAACTGAACTTTTGTGAGACATTTCAGTCCATTCAGACAGGTTTTATGATAGGGCAGGAAAGACCACACAGGATTATCCACATACCCATCATACACCAAAGATAAAACCCTAGCTGCTGGCTCAGGCACCTTCCCTTCATGAGGGTAGCCAGTTCCTAGCTTCTGGACATTTTTAGCAAATGCAGAGTAAATCCATCTGCATATTCTAGGACTTAAGAAGACCAATGGCACAAAGACTCAGAAATCACCAGAAAAAAATCTACAACCCTGAAGTTCAAGTGTGTGTGACCCTGGAGTTCTCTTAATACACCCAATTCCTAAAGGATTCACATTTTATTTACAAAGGCTTCTTATCTTCTGTACATATGATTGATTCTTCTAAAAGAATTCCCTAACAAGCAATGTATATGCCTAGAAAACCCAAATAAATAGCAGTCTTTCAAATAGAAGTGGGGGGGAGGGTGCGAGTGTGTATGCAAGCGGTATCCGAGGAGGCTGGAAAAGGTCACTGGATCTCCCTGAGCTTGAGGTGACACTGAGCTGCCAGACTTGGGTTCCGGGAACAAGCCTCGGGTCCCCTGCAAGAATAGCAAGTACTCTCTAAGGGCTGAACCATCTCTCCAGCCACCACCACCATCCCCTGTTGTTCTTTTTTTTTTTTCAAGACAAGATCCCACACAGGAGCCCAAGCTATGCTGGAATTCACTATATAGCACCAAACTGGAACAGCAATCCTCCTGCCTCAGACTCTCAAGTGTTGGGATGACACCATCCCCTGCTGAAGTGGTGATTTTTAATATGACAAGTGAATAAGAAAAGCTCTAGGAGTCCTAAAAGGCTAGGGCCTCTGATAGAGAGAGAGCAGGGAGAATGTCTCACCAACCTCCAAAAGCAGTGACTTTGAAACATTAAAGCAAGATCTCGCTATGAAGTGGTAGAAATTCATTTACCACTCACCTCCCACATCCCAAGCTTCTGTATAGATATCTCCTCCTCCTTGTAACATTCCCTCTAGGAGGGAGTCCAAGAGGGAAGCCAATCAAACGTACAAGACTCAAAAGCTCAGAACGTTGCAAGACTCATTAGGCCCCTTCCCAAGGCTAGAAAATCAATAAACTATCACTGGGGAAAGGACAGCCTCTGACCATCCAAGTTGTCTGCAGGTTGTGCAGGGAGCCCGGTGATGCGGTTTCCATGCTGGGGAGGACCTTTGGTGGTACAGCTGTCTTTGAGTCAGCCATGTTCTTGTAAGTAACCCCTCACCCACATTCCTGTAAGCAACCTCAACCAATTCACTAGTTCACTAGGCTAGCCTTGCAGGGACCAAACCGCTTCTTTGGTCTATCATTGAGAAACAGACATTTGTTCATCTCCCAGTAAAAGTCACAAAACACAAGCTTAAGTGATGTCAGTTTGGTTACATTTTTGACTACTTGGGCCATGGTACATGCCTGACTAGCAGTGCTCATACCAGGAATTGTGCCAGGAAGCAAAGGAAGGGAGGAATACCACATGCTACACCGAGGTAGGGAATGAGATGTAGACTCCAGTGGTGAGCTTGTCAGGCAGGGAGAAGACAGGGGAGAAAGGCGCTGGGTTCTGCTGCTCAGGGAAATGTCGAGTCAGGATCCAGCTGCCGCCAACACAAACCACTCGAGCTGGCTTCAATTAGAAGTGATTTATTGTTAGGCATTAGGTGGCTTTAAACATCATTGTAGAGCTTCAAGGAGTGATGCTCTGCCCCCAAGGCAAAGATGTCGCCTCTGTGAGGCATGCAAGTGAGTTTGGAGCAGGGCAACATTGGCCAGTCTACTTCAATCCTGGCCTTTCAACTCATCCTCATTTCTGATCCAGCCTAGGATACACAGAACCCATGCAGTACCCTGAGTCTGAGATCCCAGGAAGTCTACTCAAACAGTCTGTTTTTCTCCAGCTTTTGCAACAAAGGAGAGAGGAACTGTGTTAAAATCACAGATGGGGATAGTCATGAGGCACACGCCTGTAATCCTGGCATTTGAAACCTGGAGCAGAAGAATCAGGAGGAACTCAAGACTAGCCTAGGCTATAATGGCCTGTCTCAAGAAACAAAATGGGAAGGTCAAAATCTAAGTCAGTAAAGGAGCAAGAAAGAGTGAGCCAAACAGACAGGATGCAAGAAGGAAAAGCTGTCTTCTTCTCCCAGGAGGTAGACTAGGCCAAAGGGGAGATGTCAAGAGAAGCACTTACTTAGAGAGCAGAGAGCCGGGCCTGCTGGAGTGTGAGGAAGACCAGTTCCTGGACAGAAGAGCTGCCAGATGCTCAGAGAGGTGGCTCATGTGCTTGTACATCTAAACAGACAACTAGAAGCTTAATGGTAAAAGTGTCCTTTAAGGAGATATTGGAGAACAATATTTTAGTCTGCTGTCCCTCGGGGTCAACAAGCTCTGTGGATGCACCAGGGCTTGGTGGGTGACTGCAGTCGCTCCCATTCTCACAGGTGCCCTTGTCTCAGGTGTCTGTCAGGAGCGGCTCAGGACTTCTCCATCAGCATGTACACCCGGCCTTCACAGGCACCCTGAGCAGAACCTCGCCAGTCTGAGTCTTTACGCAGACCTCTGATACTCCAGTATTCTCCGAGGCCAGCTCTGCTCCTGCGTTCACATCTGCTCTCTGACGATAAATACAGCAGTTTCTGTTATTCAGGCAAGTCTACCTATTTTTTTTTTGCTCCCCACTACCACAATGAGTATAGGTAAGAAAGATTTAAGAAGAAGGAAATTGGGGTTTAGTAAAGATGAAGAATCTTCTTGGGGTACATACAAGCCAGGTTCCAAGTCCACTAATGATAAGGCCAGGAGGATTCCCCACAACTCCAAGACAGAGTGTTCATCTTTAGAGCTGGATTCCATGAGCAAATGGAGAGACCCCCGAGAGCCGCCCTTGCTGAGATGAAACACGTGCTCAGAAGCCCCAGCCCAAAGCCTCCGAGAAAGAACTAAAAATCTCTGTTGCAAAGAAGCCTTTTAAAGGCATACCAGATTTTCTGGGTCATGGTGGAAGAAAACAATATAAATTATTCTGAAAACAACTTCAGAATTGAATCCAAAAACAGAAAAACTGAAAGGGAGGAAGTCTGATGCTAATTTGCAACATTTTTTCTGTGGCCATGCCCTATCCTGGGGTCTAAACCTCTGCAGTTCCTTGGGAAGTGTCAAGTGGGCATGGTTTTCAATTTAACATCAATTTTGCTTTCAGAATTTCCCCAGGCTTTCCCGAAGGTCTAGGTCATAGGTCAATAGGAACACTGCCACCCTCAACCCCACCACAGCCATTTAACATTTCTATTTCCAGAGAAACTAGAAACCTGTCTAAACAAAAAAGTGAAAATAAAGTCAAAACACACAAAGTATTATAGTAAAGAAACTGCTTTCCCATTCCAGGCCAGTCTACAGCTGTCACTGGCAGCAGTCACCCAAGCCATCTTTCTTCCCAGGCACTACCGCTAAGTCCTTGCCAGACAGTTTACTTGATAGTGCCAAAGGAAATAAACACTATCCCCACTCTACAAAGAGAAAATGGGACAGTGAGATTGTTCACTACTTCCCAATTTTAATGTGGACCCAAATGGTTGAAAGCTATGGCTAATGCAAGTTTTCATTCAATAGGTGTAGTGAAACCAAGATACAAACTCCTCAAACTTCCTGGTGATACTACTAGGCTATACTGTGAGGATCAGGGAATTCAGGAACTCGGTCACACACATTCAGGCCTTGTACCCATTATGCCACTCGATTTCCAAGTCTGTTCCCTTACCAGGAGCAGCCACAGTCCCTGGGAACTTACTAGGAATGAAATTCCAGAACCTCACGCCAGATTCACTGAAAGTTTTCGTATGTTTTGGTTATTTTTCTTACTGCTATGATTGAGTAGCTAGCAAGAAGCATCTGAAGGGAAGAACCATTTCTTTCGGCTCACAGTTTGAGGATACCGTCCATCGTGGTCGGGAAGGCACTGTCAGGAGCAGCAGTCCAGCCTGTGTCCGCAGTCAGGAAACAGAGCTGAGTGCTGGTGCTCGGCATAGTTTCTCCTGTTTATTCCATCTAGGACCCCAGTCAATGTAATGGTGGCCCCTCACTTATGGCTGGCCAATCCACCTATAATTAATGAAGTCTAGAAACTTCCATACAGACATACTCAGAGATTTGTTCATAGTGATTCTAAATCCCATCAAATTGTCAATCAAGATTAACCATTACAAGCGAGCATGGTGGCACAATGGTCTACATAGTAAGTTCCAGGCCAGCTGTGACTACAGGGAGATCCTATCTCAAAAAAAAAAAAAAAAAAAAAGATTAATCATCTCATGAGATAAGGTCCAATTATGTCTGCTTTAACAAGACTCCAGAAATTTCCATGGGATATTGAAACTTGAAGTCATAGAATTACACAATACTGAGTTTGGAGGGAGTAAGGTGTTTTTGAGTTTGTTTGTTCAGTTTGATATTTTTTTACTTATTTTCTTTCTGTTTTAAAGTCTTCCCTGCCATTTCACAAATGAGTCTTGGGATGTCTTGGGAATTTGGGCATATTGCAACCTCTCTGTGCTAATTACTGTCATTGAAGAGGTAGTGTCTTCAGAGAACGCGGAAGGGCACTGCCCCTGTGACTCAGGATGCATGGCCTTCATTGCCTCCATCCTCAGAACGACAGAACAACAGAACAGCTCCCGCAGCACATCAGAGGGAATACGAAGAGAACTTAACTGGCTTTCCAAATCAGATTTTTTTCTGTGCTCTGGGGTTATAACGTATAACTGAGCTGCTGCAGGCGTGTGCTTCACACCTAGGAAATGATTGTTCTCCCAGGCCTAAGCGCGAAACAGATTTCTATGAAGGAGCGGAAATGTTTCCCCAGAAAATTCCCCACTGTGACAGCGGCGATGATGCACGGGCTTCCAGAGCCACAGTCAGCAGCACTTCCGCAAGCAGTTCCATGCTGCCGGGAGTAAAATGTAGAGACACACACACAAGCAGGCTAAGTGCGACTCAAAAACTGGGAGATAAGCAAAATAATGGTGTTCTAGTTCTTGAGTAAAAAATAATAGTATCACATTCTGTTTAATTTACAGCCTACTGCAAGCCAGCTCCCACCCTTCCTTTGCCTGAACCCATCCACCCTCCCAAAGCTCAGCCAGTCTGCTAGACCCCAGTCAGGGTCTCTCATAAGTTGAAGGAGTGATTGGCTCTCGACGACAGCACATAGTTTTCTGCATCTGCATCAAATGCAAACCATTCTTCACAGCCCTGTGAGACAGGAGCAAAGTCGCTTGTAGCCAGTAGGTGTCCTTTGATTGTATTTTTAGAATATTCCATGAATAAAATAGAGTTGGATTACCAAAAGAAAACCAGTAACTAAACATGACAGTTTGAATACATCAGGAGAATTCCAACAGTTCATTTGGAGACGAGTTTCTCCCAGTGTCATTGGAAGTTATATGTGCTATTCTGATTCCTGATTTCCGATAACCCAAGAGTTGACTTAGGTGTTGAAAAAGACCAGAAAGCAACCATAAATCCCAGTGCTATTAAGAAAGAATGAGCCAGAACATATGCAGGAGCATGTGCACACATGGGCACACACATGCAAATGTGTACATGTTGTGGAGACCTGGAAAGGCCGCTGGAACAAAGGACACCTTCACAGCTTCTAACTGATTCATTGTTCCTCCCTCAGGCCCAGCGTTGCCTAGAGAACTCAGGCTTCCATCACTGCTAGTTTTGGATATTTCATTAATTTGCACCCACATTCCAAGAATTCTTATTCCTTTAGTTCCACTGGAGCTCAGCCCCAAAGAATTAGGTTCATATTCACACTCCCAGAAGCTCAAGCTCTTAGGGTATTTAACAAGAAGCTGCTCTGACAGTAATTGGAGTTCCGTCTCAAGGTAAATAAATGGTAAGATCATAAGAACGGACTCCAGTGGCCCTGTGCATCCTGGAAATGCTAACATCAGAAAGCAAGTTTAACACACAGCCTCAGTGGAGTTGAATTTTCTTTAAACAAACACTGTGAAGAAAGCCTCGCTTTTGTTATGTGTTATTCCCACTGAAGAGAAGATGAATATTCCGTTTCATATGTTTGTTACCAAAGCTGTTTCATTTATTTACTAGGAGACTTAACTTCCTCCTCATGCAGACGGAGCAAGTGTCATGTGACCAGCAGAGGGGAGCCAGCAGCAGCCCCTAATGCAAACTGTGCAAATGATTAAATGTGCTGTGGTATTAACACTTCAAGTGAGTCGTTTTAAAGGTGCCTGCTCTTTCTTTATTTTTCATCCACAGGGAATGGAGAGCCTGCGTTCCAGAACTGGCTCACTTCCTCTGGGACTGACTTTCTGAGCCTCAGCATCCACGACATGGTGGACAGAATAACAGCTCTATAAAGATATCTATGACCTAACTCCTGGAACCTGCAGATACGGCACACTGCATGTCAAACTTAACTCAGATTCACAGATGGAACTGAGATTGCTACTCAGCTGACGTTAAAACAGGGAGATTGTCCTGGATCATTTGACCAGTCCAGTGAAATCCCAAGGCCCTGAGGCGTGAAGGTAGGAGAGGTGTGGTAATGGAAGACACGGCAGATTTTGAAATCATGAGAGGGACTTCACCCACTGCTGCTGGCTTTGAAGATCGGGTAAAGGGCCTCAAACCAAGGAATGCCGGCCACATAGAAGATGAAAAGGCCAAGAGAACAGATTTTCTCATAGAACACTAAGAGAAGGCAGCCTGGATTTATCCCTCTGTGCTGCACGTGGACTCTGACCAAAAGACAGATAAGAAATAAATCAGGGGGACTGGAGAGATAGTTCAGTGGTTAAGAGTGTTTGTTGCTCTTGCAGAGGTTCCCGGTACAGGTGTGGGCAGTTCGTAACTGCCTGTAACTCCAGCTCCAGGGAATCCTACACCCTCTTCTGGCCTCTGCAGGCACCCACACATATGTGATATATACTCACATAAACACACATAAGCATACATGCACGTAAATAAAAATAAATCTGTTTTAGAGAGAAAGAAATCTGCATTATTGTAAGGCATTGAGTTTGGCAGCTTCTTAGAGGATAACTTGTGTGGCAGGCCTGTGTAGAGAGCTGGGGCTGTTCTGCACAGTGGGCCACGTTCGGCGCCATTCATGCCCTGTGCCCGCTACAATGCCAGTGATGCTCTCCCTGCAGCAGTGTCAAACAAAACTGTCTTCGGACTTTGCCACACGTCCCTGGGTGCCAGAATCACCCCTGATGAACCACAACCCTCAGGCTATTTTCAGAATCATATACTCTCCTATCAAGACACAAATATACATAACACTTTTAGACCAAGTTGTTTCAGTATCCCAATATTATGCCCTGCCCCCAAAAAAGCGTTTCCATTTTGAAAAAAAAAAAGCATTAAAAGAAAAAAATCTCAGGCTGGAGAGATAGCTAAGCAGTCAAGAGCATTAGCTGCTCTTGCAGAGGATCTTGATTTGATTCCTAGCATCCACATAGTGCCTAATAATTGTCCATAACTCCAGTTCCAGGTGATCTGGTGCCCTCTTCTGACTTCCACAGGCATATGTGTGCACTTACATACGTGCTGGCAATACACTCATACACATAAAATAATAATAATTAAAATAATAAATTTTAAAAAAAGAATAAAAACCTCCAAGCCATATGTGTCAGAGCATACCTGTAACCCCAGCCCTCAAGAAGCAGAGGCGGGGGCTGTCAAGTTTGAGGTCAGCTTGGACTCTATGTGGTGACACCTTGCCTCAAAAGAAAATGTTTCATTGCTCATTGCACTAGGAAAATACACATGCACAGACACACACACACACACACACACACACACTACGAAGGACAGTGGAGAGTCTGAAGGACACAGATCAGGATAAGACCTGCATAAGAAGTGAGAATAATAATAATGCTAAGGGGTTGGCAGTTTCACAAATCCCAAAAATCCAGTGAAACCATAACTTGGGAACCACTTACAAGGTACTAAAGCTACACTGGAATGGGACAGAGTAGATGAAGACTGTAGAATCCATTCTAGGTATTTGGAAGGTTCCATCAGGTTAGAAGTGATCAGACAGTGGTGAGGGAAGACACAGTGCGGGAACCAGCTCTTGGTCTCAGTCTGTTCAGTCCTAACACCCTCTCCATTAAACTGGGTGTTCACACATTTCTGAGACTAATTTTTTGTTGTTGCCTTTTGGCAGTGCTGGGGACAGGACCCACAGCCTTGCCCATGCTAGGCAAGTGCTCTACAACTGAGCTATATTCCCAGCCTCTCACACCACTTCATATGCATGTGTGAGCATGTTCATGTAGATGCATGTGTGTATGGGTGCTTGTGCTTTATATATGCATAGTCTACTTGGTGACCTTCAGGCCAGTTTGAGACCCTATCTCAAAAAACAAGGGGGATAATGCCTAAGATATGGTACCCAAAATTTACTTCTGACCTCCACACTCACCTGCACAGAAATGTACATACTCCCATAGGGACTATTACTGTTTTCGGGTCTCTTGGGGTCTCGCTCATTTCTCTAAAAATACCTCCTTAAAGCATTATTCACTAAACGGATTGCAAATCCCAAATCTGCCCAATGTAACCTCATAGGAACAGTGGTTTTGATACTAATGCTTTTTATTCATGGGGATTCAGGAAGAGGCTGCAGAGGCAAGAGGCCAGGACAGCCGGTAGCCCTTCCCACACTAGGCAGTAGCCATAACCTCATCCATAAAGGGCCATTCTGCTAATGTGGGTTCTTCTCTTCCCTGGCTCTGTGTCTCTGGCTCACTTTGCTATTGTATTAAGCACAAGAAATCAATGCCAGGTCCTTCACTTTGCAGAGACCAATGCCAGGGAATATTTCTTGTTGCATTACCTGAATTTCCCTTTTCTTAGTTGTTTTTTTTTTTTTTTTTTTGCCTTTTTGTCTTTTTCCTCCAAGAAGTAATTAGCCTCAGGGTAAAAGGACAGAAATGCAACAAAGCATCAGGAAACAGCACTTGAATTACATTTTATTGATGTCATGTTTAACAACAACCCCACAAAATGAACAGTACTTATATAAATTGGTGTATGATGAAGCTGTTTATTATCTTACACTGAGCTGAACAAACGGATGCCAAACCATTTCTAACATCCAGGCTGTAATTAGAGAGAATAAAATGCAATTTCACATTGAACAAACGCAGCTAAACTGCTGTGGGGAGGGCAGGGCCCTGGAAACCCCTATGGATGGCTAGCAGGCGAGGCTGCCACCAGGCTCAGAGCTTTCCATTGGGATGAGGAGCCACTGTTTAGGAGGAAGTTCTGCCTTCAGCATCAAAATGGCAGCAAGAGATACAGGGCCAGCGGCACCCAGCCTCAGGAAGAACTAGAACACTGCCGTATCACATTGTTCAGAGCTCTTGCCTCTGGATCTTTCAAGCTAAGCACACAGGGCCTTGGGCAGATCTTGCTGCGATAGCTTCTGTATTCATTGGGAACACAGGGAAGAGAAAGGAAAAAAGCCTGAAACAGACTGAAACATTTAAGGGTAGATTATTTGCATTTGCATTTCTGGAAAAAGATAGTTAAGAGTCAGTTCTTTGGGAGAACTTGAACAAACATTTATTTAATAGTTTGCATGTGAAAATGACCAGTCATAGCATAGCTATATATATACATATATATAAGACATGACCCTTATGTTGAAAGTAGATTGATATTTATACAAGTAATTAAGCTACAATTTGAAATTAAATTCTTGCTGTAGGAAAGGCACAGTCAAGTGCTCCTGCGGCACCCACGATGGTGAAGAAATTTAGAAAGGTTTCAGGAAAGCCAGAGTATCTGAGCTAAGCCTTTCAATCTGGCAGCAATGTTAACAGACTGAGAGGATGTGAGATGTTCCCAAGCTGGAAGCCTTGCTAGGAGTGAAGGCCCAGGGACACAGCAGGCGAAGCACAGACTACTGCCTCGGAGCCGAAGAGAAGACTGAGAAGGAAGACGGTGTTCCAGGATGTGCACCTCAGCGGGATGTGCACCTCAGCGGGATGTGCACCTCAGCGGGATGTGCACCTCAGCAGCTGAAACGGTGCCAGTACATGGCGGCCTCGTCTGTGCCCTTTGAGAACCTGGTGTTCACTCTGTAAGTAATGACCACCAGTTCCAAGGTGGTTCCCAGTGAGCCACACTCTGGCCTCATCTTTTTTCTGCTTGAGTTTGAATGCTTCCAACCTAAGATACAAGTGATGAGATGTCACTCCCCTGTATGATTACACCCTAAGAATTTTGTTTTACTTACAAGACTTTACCTACCTAGCTTACAGGAAACACTGCCTCAAAAAAAATTTTTTTTAAGACTAGATAGTCAGAAGAGAGGCTCTTTTGCTGGTTTTGAGGTAAGAAGTAAATGGCCATGTTACAAGAGGGTCAGGAAACAAGGAATAGGTGTGGCTCCGCACCCACAGAGCCTCCAACCAACATCCAGTGAGAAAAGGGGAAGAGGAATTCAACGGTTGAAGAAAAAATGTAAGCAAATCTTTCCATATCTTGTTAGTGGCTTTTCACTGTGGCAAAATGCTTAACAAAAACAACTTAAGGGAGGACAGGCTGATCTGGGCTCACATTTTGGAAGGTTTCCATCCATTCTCACCAGGGGGGAAATCAGCAACCTGTTCACTTCATAGGTGCTTGGAAGCAGAGAAGGGAGAATATGCGAAGAGGCCAGGCAGAAAGAGCCCCCAACGGCCTCCTTCTCCGATAAGGTTTTCCCTCTAACATCTCACCACCTCCCCACAACCACTCCGATTACAAATCCATCAAGAGATTAGTTCATGTATTAGGATCAAGCCATCAAGACCTAATTCTCTATAGAAATGTCTTCACAGACGCACCCAGAAGAGTGCCTCACCAACTCTTAGATGTTTCTTAATCCAGTCAACCTGACAATCAAAACATGGATACGCCCAGGCAAACCCTAGCTAAGACCACGGCACAACTAGTACCTCCAGAAAACCGAGGAAGACTTTCTGAACACTTGTCCCTCAGAAAGAGCAAGCTGTGGTGAGTTTGGTTGTTGCTTTGTTGGTTTTGGTTTTCAATACTCTTTTTGCCCTCTTTTGAATATAATATTTTACTAATTCTTTGAGACTTTCATTCATGCATACAATGTTTGTCTGTCTGTTTGTTTGTTTTTGAGACAGGGTTTCCCTAGCCCCAACTAACCTAGAACTTGCTATGTAAACCAGGCTGGTCTTAAACTCACAGAGATCCACCTGCCTCTGAAGGAATGAAGCCACCATGTCTAGCTTCATAAAATGTCTCCTGATCATATTCACCCTCACTCATCCTCTTAACTCCAGCCAGATTCTCCGCCCCCTCTCTCCTTAATATCCCACTGAGTCCAATCTGTACGGCCGATATACTCGTGGGTATGAAGCCATGTACTGGAACCTGGCTGACCCACCAGGGGACCACGCCCGTAGAGAAAACTAACGCTCCCTCCCATAGAGGCTGTCAGTTGTCAATGACTCCTCAACTAGGGGTGGGCTCTGAGGCCCTCCTTCTTCATGCTTAATGCTGACTGGTTTAGTCTTGTGCAGCTGACCACAGCTGCTGTGAGTGCGTGAGCACAATGGTCCTGTCATGGCCAGAAGACTTGTTTTGCCGAGGTTCTCCCTGACCTCTGTCAGCTTTCCACTGCTCTTCCATGGTGTGCTCTGAGCCTTGGGAAGAGACTGGGTGATTCAGATGTCCGATTTGACTGATAACTCCACAGTCACTCTCTGCAACTTCACCAGCTGTGAGTTTCTACATTAACCACCATCCACTATACAGAGAAGCTTCCCTGCTGAGGACTGGGAGCTGCACGCATTTGAAACACTGTTTCCAGGTGACCACCTTTATGGAAACTTGTTAGGTTGCACTAACACATGAGAATTAATATTGCAGAGTGCTGCCTACCAGATCAGGGAGGACCTGCAGCATCATGCTGGAGGAACTGAATCCCTTCATTAAGATTACTATTCATTGAGACCCATCATCTTCTTTGTTCTTGAGAATTACATATGTAAAATCCTCAAAAGGACACCCAGAAAAGCATAAATACCATAAGTATCAAGTGTTATTATTGTAGTTACTGTTATAATTTTTTACTGTGGAAACATTTCCTCAAGAGAAATTAAATGCTGTTCTAGTCCGAAGCTGACCTGCAAAGCAGTGCCCTGTTTGGCCTTGAGACTTTAGGAACTTCGCTAATCTGAAGAAATCTACATATAGGCTACCACTGAGCAAAGATGATGCCTTCACACAGGCTCAGTTAGCATACAGTGGCAAGGGGCCCTTAGGGAAGATCCAACATCCTAAAAGAACATTGTGCCTCTGAAAGGTGAACTGGAGAGCCCCTGAAACCCTGAGAGACAGTACATCTCAGCCCCTGCTTCTTCCTCAGCTCTGACTTCCAAACTTCGTGGCTATCCCTTTGCCAAGTTTTAAGTTGAATTGCCACAGAGTGCTGCTCAATGAGGATTGTTTCCTACGTATAAAGTTAACCCCGCCTGGCTCTTTCGAGTGATGTACAATGTCTCATATCTCCATCTGGTTCAGTGATAAGATTATATGATGCGGCATCCCAATGCTAAGCACTGCAAACCCTCTCAGGCTTTCTACATTCTAAGGACAGTAGATAAAATCCAGCAAACCAAGATCCACACCCCCCTGAACTTTGTCACTCTCATGAAACATTGCTACTTCTCAAGTCCTGTGGAAATGGTAAGTAACCAAAGGATTGCTGGAATCTTGTAAGAATCCACAGCCCAGAGTAGAAGTGATTATCAAATGTGCCTGGCCTACACTGAATGCTTCCCTCTATGTGACTAGTCCATGTAGAACAAGCAAGGTTCCCTGAATGCCTGATTCACTTTTGCTGTTTAAATTGGCAGCTATATTCCTGAGATTGCAAGGGACTCACAACTTTAGCTTTAGCTTTCTGCCTGGGAAAACTTTTAAATGGATAAATGGATGGGGAAATATAATAAATATATTAATAAATATAATAAATATAATAAACAATGTGCGACAAAAATAATGTGCATAGAATTGAGAGGAAGTGAACCTCATTCCATCTACACATTCCATTCATTTGTTCTAAAATATATACATACATATATGTATATATATGTGCATGTTCAGTGCCTTCACACAATGGGCTTGAAATTAATAATCAAATTTTCACATCATTTTTAATTAAATCCACATCTTTCCTGTCTCCCCAGCTGTTGGCTGTTGTTTTGTGGAGTACATCTGGCAGCCCTCAACATTCTCCATAGTCACACATCCTCTCGGTCCCTAGGTACACCTGCTTTCTGCAGCTGGTTCCCCAACAGGTGCAACGGAAAGCCTGGCTGATGGGCATTATAAACACCCTGCTGTTGAGCATCTGGGAGGTAGCAAAGGCCCAGTTCTAACCTCTGTGCCCCTTCCTTCAGGAGAAGCGAGAAACACCCTGTGTGAGCCATATATATTGGAGGCCCATTGGCCACTCTCCCACTCCAGGAAGAAGTGTTTCGGGTCAACTGGGTGTTAGCAGCTGAGCCACCCTCTCAGTTATTAACAAAGGTGCCCACAGAGAGCTGGGCCTTGACTGTTCCTGGTTTATCTCATCTTCCAAATCCTCAGCTAGTGGCCTGGATGCACCATCGCCATTTGCCCTAATGAGCAAGGCCTCATGGCTCCCCAGCTGCGACCATTAGTCACCTGGTTTTGATCCGGGAGCCTGCACACAGTGCCTCCGCAGAACTTCCGTACGGAAGCAGCACATTCTGTGAGAACCCCCACTGCAAGTCTTTCTGGATAGAGTGACAGAGATTTCAAAGCAAGAAAATTCCAGGATATTGTTCAGCATCTTTGGGGTTGGGTTTGAATATTGTTCCAAATCCTGGACTTTGGAAATGGATTCAGATAATTTCTCCTGTGATGATCTGAAAAATACCTCATCCTATACTGACGGCATCTATGTAATTAGTCCAGATATAAATATAGGCTTTAAAACTATGCTCCGTGGCACCCAGGTTAATGGACTTATGCAATAAAGCAATAGGCTACAATAAGAAATTTCAATACAATTAAAACCATAAAGCTAATGATGATCTGTTTCAAATGAAGCTCTAGATGGAAATAAAGCACTAAAAGTCACTTCTTCATTAAACAGTTCTGGTTCCACCCATAGAAGTTCACAGAGGGCGTTCGTCATCTAAGCATAAGCTGAACTGGGACTAAATACACACAATGACGCCGTCCTCTGCTTATCTCTGCTCTCCTGCCTTCCACCAAAGCACTACTTCCAGTCACCTGTACCAGGAAGCTCATCTTCAGAATTCTCTTGTAGTCTTTTTACCCAAACTGGCCTGAGATGTATAGGTTCTGATTCAGGATCCTTAGCAGTCATGACAGCCCCCTGCATGATTGAGAAGTTCCTACATCACTAAAGGACTCCATTCTTCCCAGGTGGTTCCTGCTACTCTGGCTGATTCTAGTCACTTCGTGAAACCACTGTTCTGTGTCACCTTCTTTAACTTAAGTAAAGACCCTCCTTCCCAGGCTTTCTCTCACTTAGAGCTTCTTGCTAATATTGCCACAAGTAGGAGGTAGAGTCTAAGGATGAATATCCTTAACCCACTAACAAAGCACTTCAGAGATATGTCCAAACAGCAAAATGGAGAAGTTTGGGGTCCTGTATTTGCATTTCCAGAGGCATTGCCTGAGGAGGAGGAAAACGATGCTATTCATCCTTAGGCCTGCTGCCCCGGTGCCTCAGAGCATTATTTTAGAACCTGTATTGATATCTAAACTAATCACATAGATGCCATCAGAAAAAGATGAGATGTTTTGCAGATCACCACAGGAGAAATTATCTGAAGGGTGTGTCTCGAAGTGTATGAGACAACTGCCCCCCTGGAGCCCCCAGCAGAGTTCACCGGCTAACAAATGAAGGTGTTTCCCTTGCATAACGTGGTGTATTGGTTACTCTTCTGTTGCTGGGATAAACACCATAACCAAGACCACTTATTTAAAAGGAAGAATTTATTTGGTTACTGTTCCAGAGTCCATTATGGATGGGGGAAGGAATGATAGCAGTGGCAGTCAGAGCAGAAACCTGAGCTCACATCTTCAAGCAGTCCAAGGAAGCAGAGCCAACTGGAAGTGGAATAAGGCTATGACCTCTCAAAGCCCACCCCCAGTGATGTGCTTCCTCCAACAGGGCACGCCTCCTAAATCCCTGAAAACTGCACCACCAGCTGGGACCAAGTATCCAAGTACTTGGAGCCTGTGGGAGACGTTTCTTATTCAAAGCTCCACACCTTTGCCATTGCAGTCTGTTACAAATATTATTTACCTCCAGTCTTGATGCGCGGCAAACAAGGCATGAAAAAAATACTGCTCGCTTTCTCCTCCCTTGTCCACACTGTGACTCAAAGACAGAAATCTGTTCTCACACTTAGGCAAGAGAGGGGTTGGGGGCAGGAAAACAAGAAAGCCAAATCGGCTTCAGTTCTATTCTTGCTATGCTGGGTCTACTGCTATGCTGAGCATCTTACCCACCTGCCCGGCCGTCCTCGGGGCCCCAAGAAGCTGACATCCACCAGCTACAAAAGGGGCACCTTGGCCCTCTGGATTCCACTTGCTTTGGCCCATGCAGGTCACTGGTGGGTGGAGGGAGGAAAGGAGCAGTGGCCACTTCTGCCCGCTTCTTCCTGAAGGTGCCTCTAAACTAGCACTCCGCACTTGCCAGGTACCTGGGATTTGCAAGACACACAAACACAGAAATGACTGCCATAAAGCAAGCAGTTTTCACACTCGCAGACCTCAGAAACAGCAAACAGGGCGTAAACCGCAAAGGTGCTAATGGGAAGCACTGGGGCCACTAGGAGGGGGAGCGTGAGGGCAGGTGTGGGCAGCGGTTACTGGGGTAGGTTTTGCTGGCAGGCAGAGCGGCAAGGTAGGCAGGTTTCTGATTGAGCGATTTGGATCAATTCAGCAGGCTCTGAGAGACAGGAGCTGGCCCAGGGCGAGTACAGCAGGGCACAGATGCACAGGGGCTGTGCTTGGAATGGTTGGCTCACATATGTAAGGAGGACTCCCTGTCTGGTTGTTTGCAATCCCTAGCAAGTAGCACTGAGAATAGGCCCTGCGGAGCGGAAGAGGCCCCACCATGTCAACATTTAGGAATAGAGATTATAATGACAGGATTATTAGTTATGTTTCCCTTGATAGGCTCCAGCTTCAGGGAACATTCTTCATGGGGTGTGGCCCCTTCCTCCTACACTACCCAGACCCCATTCCCCACCCCGCGGCCACTCTCCCTGGTCACCTACCTCTGCTGTACCTTTCTAAACAGCTTCTTCATTAAACTGTTCTCAGCCTCTTATTAAAGTGTGCCTTCCAGGATCCTTACCGAGAGTCAAAACAACACCCCCAAACAAATTCCTAATCCAATGAAAGCTGGATTTGGAAAACCTAAAAAAATGTGTTAGGTGCAAGAAATTGTATAGACACAGGATGCCAAAACATGACGGTACAAACCACAGGACCATCCCCCACTGTCTCATTCCTTGAAAAAGGTTAACTGAGGTTCAGTGTCAGGCACTGTTCTCAGAAGAAACCCATCCTGGCCCTTAGGGACAGTCTAAAAAATGCTCCCAAGGATCTCCCTACAGAAAATGCTAAAGGGGAAGATATATAGTATAGCTATATAGATATCTAGATATATAGAAACACAGAGACTGGTTGACTTAATAGCAATATCATATTATACATGCATTGTTCTGATATTTGACCGTAAATTAGAAGCCCCTATGGTCATTCAGAAACCACAGATGATCTTCAGGTAACCCATGTGTCTCAGTTTTGAATATGTTCTACTTACTGAAAACACTGCCTCAGCCAGCTCCTCCTCACTTACCACTGTCTCCTCAAACCTCAGTGTACGGAGTCACCTAGGAGTTCTGCTTGAAAGGAAGTTCCCGGGGCTAGAGAGATGGCTCAGTGGTTAAAAGTACTGGGTGCTCTTGCAGAGGATCCAGGCTCAATTCCCAGCACCCACATGGCAACTCACAACAGTCTGTAACTCCAGTTCCAGGGGATCCGATGCCCTCTTCTAACCTCCACAGGCATTGTATGACACAGGTGCACACTTATATGCATGCAGCCAATACACTTATACACATAAAAAAATAAAAATAATAAATAAAATATTTTAAAGGTAGGTTCCCAATGTGTCTGGAGTGTAAAATGCTGCTGGACTTTGAGTCACACTCTGAGTAGCAAGGTCTGCATCATAATGTACTCAATTTATTTCCTGCTGTCTGATAACTTAGATTCTGCTTAATATTTTGCTGCTATAAATAACAGTGCAAGGAACATCCTTGGGCATTCAATTTCTGAATAATTTACTTTATAATAGACTTATAAAAGAGAAATTACTGAGTCATAAAGGATGTGAACTCTTTTTCAGTTCTTAATACATGTCTCTAAATTGATTTCTGTAATGCTTTATGCCAATTTTTATTCCAAACAGCCATGTCTGCAAATGCACTTCACTGTGTGCTTACCAACAGTGGGGGACATCTTTATCTTTGCCGATCTGATTGGTGGAAATGCTTTTTCATTTCGATTGGCATTTCTGTATTAGTGAAGCTGAACTTTTTATGTTCTAAGTCATTTATACTTCTACAAATAGCCCATGTCCTTTGTTGGACAGTCTTAAATTATCCCTTTGTCAAACATTTCCAACTGGCATCTAGCATTGATTTCTCCTCCCTTTATGAGATGACGTTTCCAATTTTGTAATTGAAGGTAGGAGGGAAATAAAAGCCTTTTTAAAGATACTCAGTTTATTGCTAACTTGTAAGAACATACTCCTGCACGGGCATCAAGGAAGAACTCCTCCGCTATGGAGACGGCGATTCAACCATAAAATTGGAACTACACACTTTTTCTTTGCAATAACATTTGTGTTTCAACTTACAGCAGAAAAGAAGCAAACTCTATATTTTGTTCCTCAAGGCATAGTCGTTCGTTTGGGAGTTTTTAAAAAATTCTAAAGGAAAGGGAAAATAAAGACATTTTTTCACTTCATAGTGAAACAGCCACATAGAGGCACAAAGATGTCAGAGGCACATAGTGCTGCCGCTGTGTGTTTATGAACTGCTGTCAGGAACCCTCGGCTCAGAATTTCATAGTGTGAATGCAAAAGACAGAACTCAGGCATTCAGACCTTCTGGAACCAATGAGAACTGTGTACACTGCACTCCATTCGCTCCATTCTGCAGAATATGGTCTGCATCAAGTGCTTAGTGTGTGTCCTCTCTTTAGACCTGTCCTATATATTCCTCTAAGTACATGACTCACTTTCTGCCACTGTCTTTGTTAAGGTTAAATTACCCAAAGTCAGGATTTTAAAAACTGTTTTGGGATGCTGCAGATTGAACCCAAAGTCTGGCAAATGCTAGGTTAGCACTCTCTCATTGAGCTACAGCCCCAGCCCAAGGCTACTCCATGTACTGCAAGCAAGAATGTTGTAGAGAAAATAATCTCTTTGGAAAGCAATTTTCAATATATGTATCAAAAGTCTTCAAAATCCTTATACTTTTAAACTGGCCATTTTGCCTCTAATGATTTTTCAAAAAGGCTAAAAACAGGAGGGAGGGAGCAAGGAGAGAAGGAGGAAGTGAAAGAAAGAAAGAAGGAGAGAAACAGGAGGAGGAAGGGAAGCGAAAGAGAGGAAGAAGAGGGCAGGGCAGGGGAGGGCAGGGGAAGGGAGGGAAAGGGAGGGGAGGGCAGGGAAGGGCAGGGGAGGGGCTCTGCCTTGAGCTCCATAAAAAAAAAAATCTTTAATTTTGGCTTGAGATTAGGACAAAAGTTCTAACAATTTCTCTCAAATGCCCTAAACATTCTTCTGCCATTTGTACTGCAAATTTATTTAAGGAGGCGTTCTCAGCATTGATCTAGAACTGAAATATTATCAACTCTGAAACACGCTGAAGGTACTCTGCATCCCTCAGCATCAAATACTCCACCAAGGTTAATTCTTCGTGTGAAAACAAACACGCACATCCAGCCCATTAGTATATAAATTTGCTTTAAACTTTAATAAATAGTAAAATTATATGCATCCTAAAGAATTGTTTTTAAATTCTTTATGATTTATTATAAATAAATGTTGATTTGTAGACCTATTTGTCTATATACCTGGAATGCCATAAAAATTTCTTGACAAAAGTAGTCGCAGGTGAAAATCTTTAAGAAACCCTGGTCTAGTCTGATGTGACAGACGGGTGTCACGGAGGGCAGGTTGGACTCCTGGAGCAGAAGTCCTAAGTGCTCTTGTTCTCTCTTCTCTCCTCCTCTCCCCTCCTCTCCCCCCCCCCGCCCCCCAGTCAGAAATCCTTGGATGGTGATAAATACCGGGTGTGTGCGAAGCAGTGTGGTGCCCGTGTGCAGAGGAGAGCTGGGGAAGGAGTCAGGAGTCAGACAGAGCGGACGCATCACAGGCTCAGGATGAATCTGGCTTTTCTTAAAGGCATTGACAGGTCATTGGAGGCCCAAACAAAGGTGAGTGACATGATGAAATGTAAGGTTTTATGAGCTGCTTCTGTTGAAAAGGCAGAGTGGAACAAGGCCAGCAGTAACTCAGGTGAGGGGTGAGAGCAGTGGGTGGGTGACAGTAGTGAGACTGAAAAAACCCACGGACCCAGGAGCGCCTGGAGCGGAAGACGATGCCGGAACGCTGAGGCGCAGGCAAATCGCAGGCATTTCCTTTATTTTTACTTCTTTTCTACGATTCGCTTTTTACACTTTTCCTTTGTGATCGTACCAAATGAATAAAGCTGCTTTCCGCGCTCTCGGGGCCTGTCTCCACTAGGGACACCTTTATGCCTGACACTCTTCCAGAGATTAGCTTCCTTTCCTTACCTTCCTTTCCCTTCCTTAAAAATAAAGCATTCTAACACGCTACAATCTGAATATAGACTAATTTGGTACTTACATGCGGAGTGATAACAATGGGGAAATATTTTAAAATCTTTGTTCCTTCAATCAAATCGGCATGCTCCTGTAAAAGCAGAAAGCCGCGTACACTAAAAACACTGCAATCCGTAGCATACAACAGTCCCAGATCAAATCGGCATGCTCCTGTAAAAGCAGAAAGCCGCGTACACTGAAAACACTGCAATCCGTAGCACACAACAGTCTCAGATCAAATCGGCATGCTCCTGTAAAAGCAGAAAGCCGCGTACACTGAAAACACTGCAATCCGTAGCATACAACAGTCCCAGATCTGAGCCAAGGTGTTTCATCAGCGTTTGCTAGCCTTCCATGCTTGACGGCAGTGCATGGTGTGGCAGCATGCCTAATGCAAAGCGCAACTGCTGTGAGTTCAGAATCAATGCCGCCGAGAAGTCAATGCGGCATAGGTGGGCACTGCCTGAGACACTGCAGGTTCATTAACATTCAATTTTGAATTTTTTCATCAGTGCACTTCGAGACACCTTTTAGTGATGCCAAATTTTAATAACCTCACTTTCATATGAACATATCCACATTTTAAGAAGTAGAGTCTAGAACAAAGATGGACAGACTACAACCCTCAGGTCAAATCTGACCTGTGTTCATGAAGCTTTGAGAGAACACAGGCCCACCTACTCATTCATGTTTTGCTGTCCTCTAACTTTCCCTGGGGAGATTAGGAACCAATTATCTATTCACCCTAGATAAGGCACCAAGGACACACTAAAAAACCAATTGCACCCAAGTTCAACTTAGTCAAACAGTAACTTTATTTGGCCTGCTTGGGGGACCATGAGTGAGGCCCTCAAACGGTTACATCACTGAGAGGTCCCCCTATCATGAATGACAACCTCATGAAGGCTGCACCTTAAGAGTTCCACCTTCTGTGAACCTCTCACCCCCACACACTCCACCCCCAACCCCTCTCCCATGTACTCTGGCATCCCTAGGATCTGAGGCAGGCAGGAGTGCTGGGTGGACTCCTAGGTGAGTGACTCTTCCCTCTCTCCTAGGGAGTGTTAATAGTCCTGTTAACCATTGCACTGACCTAGCTACCCTCTGCAGTTTTACTTGTTCCTCACCACAACTATGGGGCCAAAGTTCTCTCTGCTCCATAATGCTGATGGAATGGTCATGTTAGACCCAGAGGAAAAAGCTAGACCTCAGCAACTGCCGGTGCCATCACCATGGCTGAGCTGAGTAGCTGTGACACACCCCAGAGCACAGAAAGCCAGAAAAGCTTATCATGTGGCACTTTACAAAGAAAGTTTATCAGGCCCTCCAGACTCCCAGAAGAGTTCACAAGCTCTCAGGAGCCTCCACGGCTCCTCTGTGCAGCCGTGATGTGAGGAGCACGTCTCTTTCCTCCTGCAGCTGGATTTGTGATTATATCTTCTGACCCTGCTCAATGAGGCTGCGGCAAACAACCACATAACCCAGGAGACCCAGCTGTGGGTCCAAGAGACATTTGCCTCTGAGTCAGTCGTGGCTCTTGGAAGCTGCGTCATTTGACCCACTTCACATCCAGAAGTCCCAACCCTTTCTATCATTTTCTGAAAATATTACAGCAATGTATTTTTCATTGCCCATATATCATGATGCCCCGCAGGTCCCTACTCACTGAATCTATGGTCTCTGTTGTTTCAGAAAAAAAAAAAAAGAAGTGTAACTTTAAAGTAAGAATCCTTTTTATAGCTCGTGCTTCATGGTAGATGTCACAAGTCAGCAAGAAGCTGTTGTCTTACAAGTGAGTTTTGTTAAAAGAGAAATATGTATCACTTCTATTTACAAATCATCTTTTCACATATTAAGAACAAAGCTCCAGGGACTAAGTGAAATGTTTTACTATAAGCCAGTGTACAAAGGATAGGATGTGATGTAGCAATTCCTGCTGTGCAGATGAGGAAAGAGAACTTTCCACCCATCTGCTCACCTACCAGGGGGTTGGCTCTGGAAGAAGGAAAGTGGGATGACAAAAATTCCAAACAGTGTGAAAGAGAATCCAAAACTATTTAGGCTGGTGCTTTCATTCTCCAGTCCTCCACCGTTCTATATCCGTGTGCACACACATGCATGTGGTTGAGAACAGCATCATTTGCAGAGGCGAGGCTCTAAGGAGTCAGGCTCCAGTTACTATTCCATGTTTCCCCACAGCCTACATCTTGTGTAGGGACATCTAGACTCTCCCTGATAGTCCCATGACCTTGAGGAGGAATAAGAGTGTTTGCTAAGGGGCGCCTGGCCTGTAGCAAGAGGATGCTGGGCAGGTCCCCTGGGGCTTCCTGCTGGGTCCCAAAGGCAAGAGCCTGGGTGAAAGGCGCTGCAGTCCCTGCCTGGCTCATACCCAGCCTGGCAGTTATAGGAAACAAAGACCCTTTGGCAACTGAAGCTAAACTTCAAAGAGGGGGTGATATGAGCTGAATTCAACAGGAAGTCAACACGGACCCAGGGAAGACACGTGTGTACAAAGCATCTCGTGCCCACCGTGACAGCAACTTCCAGGAAGAAAGAGCCGAGCACAGAGAGGAGTTGAGGCCGAGTTATACCCATTGCAGGTCAACACACCTGAACAAAAGGCGCTTCAGGTCAGAACGGGCCGGCTTATTTCTATGAGCAAGTGTGACTTCTCGTGGGCTTCTGTGTGAGGGGACCCGAAAGCAAGGCAGCAACTTCACACCGTGAATGCCCGTGTTTTGAGCACAATCTGAGTGTGGCTACTCAGTGTTCCCGACCTCTCAGTCTTTCCCACCCACACAAGGGTTTGGCGATCCACTTTCAACACACAGAAGCACTGACAACAAGCAAGCAGGACCCTCCACTGGAGTCTCACTACCCTGGAAGCTGGAGGGGGTCAAAGGCAGCGTCCCACCCCCACGCTCCCACAACCCAGCAGTGGGCACCGAAACAGCCCTGTTTTTTCACTCACGTTCACTGCTAGGTCGCATTTTCCAAACTGAGTGGCTCAGTGCTAAGCCCTGTGGTTTCCGACCCAACGGTGCTCCCTGCCTTCACTAGGCTGTTTCCAGGCCACGAACCATGCACCCTGGGCTGGATGGAACTTCAGGTCTCCCCGGGAGAGATAGGGCAGAGGCATGCTGCTGAGTAGTCACAGTATTCTCTGGAACTGGAATTAATTATCACTACTTGCTACTCTGTCCCTCTCAGATCTGCAAACTGTGGGTCACAGTGACTGTTTTCTTGGCCCACCACATATTGAAACCATTCCTGCATATTGATACTGAACATCTCAGCCAAATCCTTGTGAAAATTACTTACTGTGCAGCACAACAGAACCAGTTTCTAAAGTTAAACGTCTTGGGATATTTTCTCTTTTCAAGTACATACCAAAAGCAATTAAGTTCAAACTGTGGAATACAGCGTTTGCCGGTTTCCACTCTTGACACATATGTATCTGGGTTTGGAAGTTCAAAGACCTCTTAAAGGGGCAGATCTCTAGCTTTAATTTTTTCTCTGTGAGTGAACAGCCAGAGCTGCATCCTTGTTTAAATCATCTGCAAGGAAATCTGCGGTGCAAGGCTTCTACCCCAACATCTCTCATGTGGCCAAAAGAGCCAAAGAGAGCCCTCTGCAGCCCCACACTCCTCCAGAGCAAGCCTCTCGAAGACCACAACAGGGTGGAAGGCAGAAAAGTCAGCTACAGATCTCAGGGCTGGGGAAAAGTTCGCAGCCCTAGCCAAACAACTGACTCAGCCGGGTTATTGCCCACCCAGCCCTGAGGCGGGCCAGGCCTCACCTTGCCACCTGCTCCCTGTGTCTTCGCTCGGCTCTCCTCCACCCTCCCTGACTGCAGAGGCCTCTTCTCCCCTGCTTTCCTGAGGCCCCCACGGCTCTTTCCTCTTCTCCTTCCTCCTGGGAGCGCCATCGCTCCTCTCTTCTGCTGCTTCCCCCTTGAACCGGAAGGACTTTATCGTAGGATTTGACCTACTCAGTGATACATCCAGAATGTGCAGAAGAGCCCAGAAGCCTGTTGCCGTTTTCAACCCATCCCCAAATCCTAACTTTATTTCTCAACACCAATTATCAAATTATAGTTGAGTCTCATTTGTGGAATCCACATTTAGAAACCATAAACTTGCTAAAGTTTATTAGTAACCCCTGGCCAAAGCTACTCACAGTCATGGGCAGAGCCACAAAACGTCAGGCTTGCTTGGTGCCCACCCTCGCGGCAAAGCCAGCGCACGTCAGCCTTCTTCAGCTCCTTACTAGAAACAAGCGTCCTCCTTGATGTCTATTTAATACAACCTTTTTTCAAATTTTTGTGATTTTTTTTTGTTTGTGCTTTTGTGCTTTTGCTGTTTAAAATGGCCCTTGAGTTGGCGAGGATCAAAGACAGTACTGAGTGCTGAGCGATTTGTTCTGGTAAGTTGGCACACATGGTATGGCTAGATAACAACGGTTCTGTGTACATTTCATAAAGCTAGAAATAAGGATTTTGAAAGTTTTCACCACAAAGAAATGATAACTGTTTGAAGAAATAAATTTAACCTGACTTAACATCACAAAATATAGTACATATATTGAAACACGTTACTCCATTAACAGGAATAATTGTATCTAATGTATACCAGTTAAAATAATTTTAATAAAAACAAAAGCATTTTTAAAAACAAATAAACTATCATGGCTCCAAGGGTTTAGTGCCACCTGAGGTCCCAAGCTCCAGGCAGCTCCCATGTGCTCCACGGACGAGAGCTGCCTGGCTGGATCCAGTGAGCTATGGCTCTCTTGAAGAACATGCATTCAACATTAGTCAGCAATCAATACACATGAAAAGAGGTATCTTCAAACAGAAACACACAAAAGTAAGGTTATGATATCAAGCAAGATGGTTCATCAGGTAAAGGTACTTGCTGGGAAAACCAATCAAGATCAGTTTGATCCTTGGAATCCACATGGTGGAAGGGCTGTACTCTGATTACCACATGTGCATCATGATACATGTATGAGCATGTGCCCACACAATCAGTATAAAAAAAATAAAATAAAATAAGGTTATGGACTCATCAGTGACAAAATCGTGGCCAGAGGCTCACAGAAACCTGGCCCTATATTTCCCATAAGACCAATGGCTCCATATTTACCTACTCAGTATTCTCGGTGACTTCCTAGAACATAACTACCACAAATAATAAGAGTTAATTCTAATGAAGTGCAGAAATGAGTTGTATAAAATGGACAGAATCTGGACCAATGACTTTTTTTTTTTGTCTTTCTGCAAAGGTCCTCCCTATTCCAGCTGACCTAGAACTTGCTATGTAGACCCCGCTGGCCTTGAACTCATAGAGATCTACCTACCTCAGCCTCCCAAGTGCTGAGATTCAAAGAGTGCTCCACTATGCCCCACCCCCTTGGACTAATGACTTTTAATTAATCTTGTCAAACTCACTGACTTGTACTCTTGGGTCTTGTGACCGAACACCTGATTTTGTTTCTTTGGCAACCTCAGCTAAACTCCACCCAAAAGGATAATGCAGGCATGCTAAAGAATTAACGTATCAAAGTACTGAAGCTGCACACAGTGAAGACTGTGCAGGACAAATGATTTTGGGTGAATGAGACAGTCTAGTACTGGGGACGAAAAGGCAAAGTGCTCTTTTAAGATTACGGTGCCCCAACTGAAGCTAAAGAATTCATTTTGAATAAAATCAGGGGTGGGGCCTGAGTGGAGGACACATTCCAGCATGACTGTTCCATCAGCGCAGTTCCAGGAGACAGATGGTTCAAGACAGGTATGTGGAGAAACAAGCGTCCTCGGAGTGCAAGCCCACTTTTCCGATTTAAATGTAAGACTCGGACATTTTTGTTCAGGAAACTGTCAAGATGGTACTGTAACCACAATGAAGAACTCACATCAAACTGCTCAGGATTATACTAGCAGAAAAGCAAGTCTCCATCTTCCCTCTTCCACCAAGTGCGTTTACAGCGCTCTCTACCCGCTCCCTCGGACATCAGCCGCAGCCTGCGGTCCACACCGGGAGAGCACTGCGGTCCACACCGGGAGAGCACACTGCCAGGCTGCTCTCCTCCCAAGGCTCCCACCTCCCTCTTGGCTTCAGTGTTTCCGGTTTCCTCCTGAGGCCTGCAAAGCCTGCCAGAGTGCTTTGTGCCTTTGCGACTGTTGAATGAACTGTCAGTAGAAGCGCACGAGCCCCCTTTCCGTGCACACATTCCGTTTCCTCTTTCCTCCCCGTGCTCCAGGCCAGTCAAAAACATCACGGCAGGAGCGCTCACTGTCCCTCTACCTGACCTGCAGGCTTAAATACTGTGCACACACATAAATGTTTCACATCTGTTTCACAATGAAATGATGGGCAATGACCAAAAATATTCCACAAATTCATCTAGGCCACATGTTTGTGACTAGCTAATATGTGACCACAAGTGACCAGGACAACCTTCCTGAAGGTTTCTCTCTGGCCTGTCTCTTCTCACTCTGGGCGCCTCCCTTGCAGTGATATTTGCTACAGTCAGATGGGTGTTTAAATCCCAGCTCTTCTAGCAGATCTTTGGAAAAGGAACAGTTGTACTGCAAAAATAGCTATTGGGGAGTTAAAAGACAGGGCATGAACATCAGTGGCTACCACACCACAAAAGAAACAGCAACAGAACACATCATCACCACGTAAGTGCTCCTCAGAAGAAGCAATGCTAAGAGATCATGCCAGCCTTCGAGGAAGCAATGCCGAGAGACCTCGACAGCCTTCTAACTGCAATTGCATCCAAGGAAAAGCAGAGGACAGAGGGACATGTCCAACTATACCACAGAGACACAGCTAACAAATTCCAGGCTAGATACACTCTAGGTCAAATAACTGGATTTCTATAAAAGGTTGATTGTGAAAAGAAAAGAGAGAAAGGATGAAAATAATTTACAAATTCAGTGAGAATTAAATCATAACAACCAATCACTATGTGTGGGCCTTCTGTGGACTCTATTTAATAAACTGTTAAAAGTAAGATATATATGAGATAATTATAAAATTAAGTACTACTTGAACATTCCATAATATTAAGGTATTGTTAATTATTTTAAGTATAATGGCATTATAATTATCCTTAAAAGAAAACCAAGCAGCTTATTTTTTTGTAGACATATTTTTATTAATTTTTTCCTGAGCATATTGAATAACGGGTTTTGCAGACCTTATTTTACAGGGATTCATGCTAAGTATTGATGAAATGGCCCAGGGTAGGATGCTCTCCATAGTAACAGTGAAGAGGGAGAATACGGCTGGAAAAGGCTTTGCAGGTTATTTTAGGGAAGCAGAGGGCACACCTCAGGACCTCTGTCTCCTCCTCAGGACCTTCAAACTTCCCCACAATAAGAAGGTAGAAGAAGCATACCCAGAGCCTCTGCCACCTCCCAGCTGTGTGACTGCCCAGTTCCTCCGCCTCTCCGAGGTCCTTTCCTTTGCAAAATGTAGGGTTGTCAGTGTCCTGATAAGAACAGGAATTAAGGTGTATGGAACACAAAATAAAGGGTCAATTTAAAAACTCTCTCACCCAATAACTTTCAAATCTACATGTGTAGTCAGACTGCTTACCCACGACACAGAGCTCTATTTCTAAAACCTAAGACGAATTAAGACCACTGGCTGCTCTTGCAGAGGACCCAGGTTCAGTTCTCAGCACCCACATGACAGTTAACGACTGTCCATAACTCCAGTTCCAGGGAATTCGATGCCTCTTCTGGCTCTGCTCGCATTGCATGATATGGGTGCACTTACACACATGCAGACAAGATATGCATACACGTAAAATAAAAATAAACAAAATTAAAACCTAAGAAAAGTCTCCCAATGCCCAGAGACTTTAAACAGAAGTATTTACCTATTCAAAAGCTTTTCACTTTCTTCTCTGGTGAAACTTGTAGTTTTGTTTTTAATATTTCCTGCCTTGCAGGTGACTGGGTCAAGGGTGAGCCTCCAACCCAGTTCTGTTGTCTGAAACATGACAATCTGCTAGATTTTAAGGAAAAATTCACTGCTTATTTAAAAATAGGAAGGGAGACAGTCAAGGAAGAAAGAGTCCACTTCTTTTTGTGTGTGATGTCTAGAACTGCAGCAGCCATCTTGTGACCATGAGACGATATTGCCTGGGAGGCTTGGCGTAGCAGAGTAGACAGGAGTAAGGAATCTCAGAGCCATTACTGAGCAGCTGAATTCACTATTCATGGAATTCTTATTTTATTTTGTAATAGGCACCATTATTGTTTAAACCAAAAATCTCCTACATGAAATGGACTCACCAGAATCATTCAACAAACAGAACAGAACCTCATGGCAGAACCCAGTCTGCCATTTCTCCTTTCTCCACACCCACTCCTTTCTCATCCCCTGTCTGCTCCTCACAGGCGTTGGCACATTGCAGATGAGCTGAAAGAGGTCACGATGTCTGACAAAGTGAATAAAGATTTGAATACTGGAAACTAATCCATAAATGAATGCTCTACCAGCTCTTAAAAGCTAGCACTTCCAGGTCAAGACTCAGCCTTCTCCACACTCCTGGGTTGGTCTGTTTAGCACTATCTCCCACCTGCACTGTAGCCCTTGCTGGCCTCCAGCCACTCTGTTCATTGAAATCCCTGCTGTCCTCCCACCCCACCCCACCCCCATCAATCCTTCGTCCTAAAATGCAAACCAGATCATTTGTTACACTTCTTAAGCATCACTTGCAGCTCATGTTAGCACCAGCACTAATCCAGATTCCTCTCCTCCATGAACCACATCCTGTACCGCTGCATCTCCACCGAGGTCCCTCTCTCCCTAACCCTTACCACCAGAGTTCCGGCCACACAAGTCCCGGGGGGTCTTGTGCTTCACTTCCGGCCACACTCCTTCCATCAGATTTTGTCCCTCCATCAACATCTCCACGGACCAACTCCCGACCGTCCTTGTCAACTTGTCTCTACTCTTCTTGGTTCCTCTTCATTCATTCTGGTGGTTTGAAAGAGAAATGTCCCCATGGGCTCCAAGTATTTGAACACCCTATTCCCAATTGGTGGAGCTGTGTGTGGAGGTTTAGGAGGTGTGGCCCAGCTGGAGGAAGCACGTCACTAGGGCCGGCTTTGAGAGTTCACAAGCCTGCCTCCCACTTCCCACCTTGCTTCCTGCTTCCTGTACCTGTTGAAAGACCTGAGCTCTCAGCTTTCTGCTCTGGCTGCTTTGTACCATGCCTCCCAGCGGTGATGAACGCTTGTCTCCCTGGAACCGTAACCGAAATGGGAGACAGCGTCCCAGTGGGTTCTCAGTCTCATTCATAAAAGAACTTAAGAATGGGCCCAAACAGAAGCTTTAAGACAATTTTACTGGAATTTAAAGAAAATTCCTCAAGGTGTTATGCCCAGAGAACTGCTCCTCAAGAACCACCATGGAGTCCAGAGTGTATGCAAAAAACAAAGAGCCTTTATTCAAGCTTAAGCTTGGTCCCCCAGACCTCACCAACACAGTGAATCTGTCTGGGAGCCCCGAGCAGAGAGATTAGGAGTCTTTTATAAGTTTGAGATAAAGGAAGGTGGGGAATAACAGTGTTACATTCTGTTTGGTTATAGGAGCCCAGGCACCAAGCATATTTTAAATTAATTGGTTGTAATGAACTATATGCCAAAATTGGTTAATAGAGGTTTGGAGGTTTCTTATTGGTGGGTGCTGCCTTCAGGGCAAAGGAATGTGTTGATTATTATTCAAACCTTTTGCTAGTTTTTGTTTTAGCCTTATTTAATCTTGTGGCCTTGTGACTGCTTAGAAGGAACAAAGAATAAGATGGAGTTATATTTATCCATTTTCTGACATCCTATAGCCAAGCATTTTTTACAGAAGCGAAGAGAGCAGTTATTAGGTTGAAAAGGGGTTCCAGGGGTCCCACAAAGACAGGCCAGCTGGGGATCTCAGCAGCTGCCCAGAGGAGGAAAATGGAGGGAGAAGAAAAGAAGCCAAAAATTCATGCAGGTTTAGAGCCCGCATGGAGGTCAGGCACTTGGCGGACTGGCAGCCACATGCCTGGGAGAAGGAAGCTTAAAAAAAAAAGTAGAGAAATGCAAGATGCTGGGGCAACCCAAAGCATTAGAGAAAGTGTGTTTAGAAAAGGGACATGAAGAAGAAAAAAGAAATTTCTGAAGAATCCAGCAGGCAGACTTATGGAAACCTCTAAGTCTTTGCTGGGGTTCAGAAGCACTGCTCTAGGGGGTGGGACTCCAGTCAGGAAAAGTTCACTGTCTTATTAACACACTTAGTATTCTGCCCATTTAGTTAGCATAACTTAAGGTGAACTAGCTTTCCTCGAGTGGTCCTATGATCAGGTGATTGACCAGTGAAACTGGAAATGTGGGTCTTTCAAGAGATAGACTTATTATTCTATCCCAGTTAATCTTCTGGGGCTATTTGCTATCTAACACAACCTCAGTAAACTCTTCTTATAAGTTGTCTTGGTCATGGTGTATTACCACAAAAACAGAGAAGGGCTAACACTCTTCCTGGTTGGAACTCCACAACAGCTGCTGTCACATGTACTTGTCACCTGTTCAAATGCCCTTCCTTTCCACTGAAAGTCTCCACGCTTGTTCAATACACTATCTGGGACAGGATGTAAAAGAAGAAAGAAGGTGCTGGCATTCTGCCAGAGGCTAAGTCTGAAAACCTGGGAGTCATGAATTCCCAGAACACAAAGGAATGTTAGAGACCCTTGTGAAAGACTCTTACTTTAGAGATAAATAAATTGCCTCTTCTTTCATCCCTTTTCTCAATTTGACAGCAAATCTCCTTGTCCTGCCCTCCCATACAAAGCTTACCAGCAGATCCGCAAAGCTTAGCAGTTCTCCTGTGTCTCCTGAGGCAGCCCCAGTCAGACTCACACTCATCCTGGCATGGTTAAGGAACCCTCCAGGATGCTCCTCCTGGGTGGAAGAAGCAGAGGAATGAATGCTTTCAGCAAGCTGCTGACCACAAGGAAGCAGCTACTTCCTATTGGGCTCCTTTTTTTTTTTTTTTTTTTTCGGTCTTTTTGAAACAGTGTCTTCCTGTAGCCCCAGCTGGTCTGGAACTTGCTATGTAGATCAGACTGGCCTTGAACTCACAGAGATCCACCTGCTTCTCTGCCACACCTGGCTGGCCTCATATCTTCCCACACCCCTAGACATGGATGCTATGTCCAGGGTTCCTCCTGGGATCAGAAATATGACAGCATCCACCCCTGTCTCAACCTTCTGCCCAGCTCAAGACCCTACTGGACATCCTGCTCACCTGTGCTGGCATGAAAGCGAGACCTCTCCCCGGGGTACGTGATGTATTTGAATATGAAACACGCCTCAGAAGCTACTGTGTTGAGTGCTTGACCTTCAACTGACTCTTTTGGCAGACTGGAAACTTCAGGAGTGTGGCCTTGCTGGAGGAAGTAAGTCACTGGAGTGCATGACTTCACAGGTTTTATCTGGCCCCTGGTCTTGCTCTCTGCCTGCTCCAAGTTTGCCGTGCCATGAAAAGGCTCCTCTGTGCCACATGCTCAACCCTACACACAAACAAGAATGAACTGAACCCTCCAAAGCAGTGAGTCGAAATAAATTCTTCATCCTACGTTAGGCATTCTGTCACAGTGATGAGGAAACCAACTAATACAAACCAGCATGTTGGCTCGTTCCACGGGTGAGGTTGTTTGCTACCAAACCTCATGACCTGAGTTCAATCCCCAGGACCACAATAGGAGGTAAGAACTGATTTCCATAAGTTGTCCTCTGACCTCCACACACATGCATACATACATACATGTAGCTTAACATTTTTTAAACTAATATAAGATCTCCTACCATTACATCTTTCCTCCCTTCACAGATTAGACTAGTCTTCCATTTCCTTGAGTTCCCATAGCACTAACATCCGCAAGTTTAGTCTCACACTTCCTGGCTAAGTGCTCTGAGGGACTGTGTCCTCAGCAACTTGCATGCCCTAGGACTCTGTCTCCTGCCGTCTCTGCCTTTCGTTGCCTCATCTCCTTTAGGATTCATCACAAATGCCACCTGCTTAGGATCTGAAGGAAATGGAAACGGAACAAGTCTGAACTGTCTCACACAGTAAGTCCAGGGTGTAACTGTGTGATTATCTTTCTTTGAGCCTCACAGTGTTTGGGATAGTTAATGGAGGGAGGACAGTGTCTGGGTGTGGGTATGAGAGAGAGTGTGTATGTGTGTGTGTGTGTGTGCGTGTGTGTGCGCATGTGCATGTATGTGCATGTGTGCATGCGTGTATGTGCATGTGGGACTCTGTGTGGACATATGTGTAGGTGCATGGCAGTGTGTGTGACTGGGGGTGCCACACATGCACATTTGTATTCCTGGCCACCATGTTGATGTGATAATGAGTCATGTCTAACTGGTTATCAGTGGTAGCCTTAGGAAGGAAACGGTTACCAAAACAAGGCCGGAGTAGCTGACCATTTCTCACATGGTCAGTCTTGGTGACAGCCACGGGTGTTGTCGCTGTTGGACTCACTTGACTCTGAAGGTGAAAGTTCTATGTCTAGGAAATCCCTAGACACCAAGAAAACATGGGTGGCTGACTGTCTCAGCTCCTAACCTAATTTAGTACCCAGGCAATCTCCTTGTCTCCCTCTCCCGACCTTAAATCATTGTTCACCAGCACAGGCACCAGGTGCACACACCAGTTCCTCACAGCTCAAGCCACACCACACTGATCCTTCCTCACATTCCTCACAGCTGAATCACACACCACTTTTTACTATCAGTGCTTTAGATCTCAAGAGAAAGTTCAGCACACCAGAAATACATTTTTAAAAGATGTTTGAGGTACTAATGGCTAATTTTCATTGTCAGCCTGACTGGATTCAGATTCACCGTGTAAGCACAACTTGGGGTAGGTCGCTGAGGGTGTTTTCAGAAGGGTTTAACTGAGGAGAGAAGACTCACCCTGAATGCGATGGCCCCATCCCATGGACTGGGGTCCCGAACTGAAAAAAATGGAGAAACTGAGCTGAACATCGGCATTCATCGCTGTCTGCTTCCCGACAGCGTGACAGGCTGCCCCCACCTGCTGCCATCCCTTCCCCACCATGAGGTGCTGTACCAAAAACCGAAGCCAAAATGAGCCCTTTCGTCCTCTGTGTGTTTTTGACGGGCATTTTGTCATAGCAATGAACAAAATAACTCACACAAGGCACTTCAGCCAAACATAGGACAAGTGAGTAAACACACTGAGGTTCATGAGCACCTTGAAAATGGCACTGGACAGCAAGTAATTTCCACAGTCCACCACCAAGCCATATATGAACACAGCTGTGGTGGGAGTCCTCTAGAATAATATCAGGAGTCATAACTGCCTTTGAGAACTCCTTTTACTCATATAAAAATTAAGTTCCCTTCGTCTTCTTGACTCTGTCTCATTGTGATGGCTAAGAAACCACATTCTAAGCATTACCTGATCAAATTTCTTTAAGTGTTATTTATGTATCCTTTGACAATCTTATACAAATAAACAATGTATGTTGATCCCATCCACTTCTAACTCCCCTTCCCATCCCCAGACACACCCCTAACATGTCTTTCCCCGTCTTCATGTCCTCTCCTTTTGTGTGTGGGACCCACTGAGTCCAATCAGTAATGCCTAATGGAGTGCTGACTGCTCTTGTTGGCTTGATCTTGTGCAAGTCTTATGCAGGTAACCACAGCCACAGTAAGTTCACCAGTATGGTGGCAGTGTCAAGTCCAAAAGACAGCATTTCACTCGCTCCTCCCCATCTCCAGCTCTTACATTCTTTCCACCCACTCTTCAACAGTGTTCCTTGAGCTCTGGGGAGCTCGCTCCAGATGTTCCGTGTAGGACAGAGCACCCCGTCACTTATTCTCAGTACTCTGCGCAGTTCTGAATCTCTTCATAGAATACTACCTGGTGCAAAAAGAAGCATCTCTGACCAAGACTGAGAGCAGCTTAGATCTATGGGCATGAACATAAGTGTCTAGAAGGCAATTTGACAAGTTTAGCAAAATAACGATAGCAATGCTCCACCCTAGAGTCTCTGGCTTCCCCAGCTAGGGGCTTTGACTGGGTTTACAGCACTGGGCATAAATCTCCTCCTCTGGAGCAGGAAAGAGCTGTCACCTCCATAACCCGCATACACCTGGCCTGGCGTGTCGGTATTACAGTGCTTGAAGCTCACCACTAAGATCATTGATGTCTTCCCTCAGCAGCCTACATGGCACCTGTGGGTATTATAAAAACCAGTCAATAGGGAGGAAGTTCTCAAGTCATTTCCAGTTTGATATCTCTCTCTGGCTTGCAATCAAAACATGTGTCTTCAGCAATAGAACCTCACCATCTAGTTATGGTGGGCAAACAAGAGCAATGGCAATAGCCTGTGTTGTTTAGGGATCACCCTAACAATTTTTAAGGAGGTATCACATAACTGATGCTGAGATTTTCATTTAATAGCTCATGTCTTCTGGAGGAAGCATAATCCATCTTTGCAAATTACCTGTGTTCAAACTTCTTTTGTATTATATTTTTTAATTGACCTGCAAAGTAGTGGGTTTCTGTAAGGGTTTTTATATTTGTTATTACTTTGTGTGTGTGTGTGTGTGTGTGTGTGTGTGTGTGTGTGCGTGCGCACACTATAGCACTCTAGTGGAGATTAGTGACGGACAACTTACAAGAGTCAGTTCTCTCCTTCTACCATGTGGATCCTAGGCGTCAAACCTAGGTTGCCAGACTTGGGATCAGATGTCTTTATCCACTGAGCATCTTACTGGCCCATAGAGGATTCTCACACATTGTTGGTTTGGGTAACTCATTCCCACCTCCCTAAGAGTTACATGTCTCCGACCCCCATGCCCACTTAACCCTTTAACCACCCCAAACTCCCCTCCTGTACTTTGATAGCATGTGTTCAGTCACCCCTCACCCCTCAAATTCAGGTCAAATTTCTATGTGGCCCAGTTCATCCGAAAATATTGACTCAATGGGGCTCAAGGAAGAGCTTCCAGACTCCATGGTGATCCTGTGGATATTTGTGTCACTGACTTGGTTTTTCAACAGAATTTTCAATGTGGGAATTTGTTCTCCTGTGTTTCCACAAGAGAATGCAAAGCTCTTTCGGGAGTTATCAGAGCTGTCTCTGTAGCCTTCATCTAATGCCTCGTAGCCAACATCTGAAGCAACCATGTATGCCTTTCTGTGATACCTGAGGCCCTATAAAATGTATTTAACTTGGTAAAACATTTGGTTAAGATTCTGGGAGTTTCTTCTACATGGTTTGTGGCATGTGAATTATTTCAAATGGACTCAAATGACTGGATTTTTTGCTGGATTAACTAGAGGTTCAGACACCTTCTAAATCCACCATTACAAGACTCAAAATATGTGACTAACACCACCCATAAAGTTGGCAGAATCAATTATTTTTTAGCAGGACAAAAACCTTAAATTGTCCCTTCACATCGCCTGTGCCGCGAGGCGAATATCCTACAGAACTTCATAGAAATATGATGTGATCTAAGAACATCTGTAACCGTCTGGAACATATTTTTCCCAGGACTTTCCTGGGAGCTCTCTATAGATATCAGATGTTCTCCCCAGAATTTGTGACATGTCTTAGGATTCTTGAATAAACATCAGTTCTGCCTCTGTCTCAAATAGTGTCAATCTGAGTTGAAAATCTGCCAGCCTTCTTAGCATCACCACCAGCAGACTTCTTAATTAATCTGCCAATACTGTGGACAGACACATTAAAATCAGAGTGTGCAAGTGAACTGTCTACTTCTTTAGAGACTCACTTTCATTTCCAAAGATTCAAGATGCATTTCAGCAAGCGACAACCTGAAACATGCAGAGCCAAGCCCCCGTTGCTGCCTGTGTTCACTGGAGTGCTATTTGTCTCACAATAACTGACAAGGTCCTCTGCCAATGGTCTTAAGTGTATTAATCATGCAAAATAAAAATACTTCAGCACAATTTGTCCTATCTGCATGTACTTTTGATTATAAAATGGAAGGCTAGCGGTGTGATTAATAGTCCTTATTCAATGGGAAGTCTTCATCTTTTATACTAGTCTCTCTGACACAAATATTCTACAAATTACTCTGAAGTACACATTATAAAAAAGAAACTACTTAATTAATTTTGGTGGAATTACCTCAGATATGTACAAAGATATATGTACAAGGATATTTTTTCTCTCTAAGTTGTTTAGAGATTCTAGAGATTTGGAATGCTAGGCTACAGGGAATAGTTAAAAGATGTTTAGCACATCCTTACACAGAGTGTGCTCTTACTAAAATTACTGTGGTGAGGGAATGCTTACTTCACTAAAAATATTATCCACCATTAAATGAGCAAAAAAGAAAATTTAAAAACTATATCACAACATAAGATGTGTTGTTCATACTTTTTAAATTGTGAATGTCTATATTATGTGGAAATAAATATGAAAAGACATTGGCCAAATATGGCGAGCAGTTACGATAAGATTGCAAGTGCACTGTATTTTCGGGATCTTTTTTTATACCACCACTAAACTGTGACCAGTAGATTCCCAGGACACAGAGGCAGCCAGAGGACTCAGGTCAGTGACACCCGCCCCCCCCCCCCCGGCCCCAGGGCAGAATGCTCAGGAGGGACCTCCAGTGATACTGGTGTTTCAGATTCTCAACTGCCCTTTGCACAGCACTGCCTGAGGGCTTCTGATCCATCTTGCTGTGGTCCACTGGTAATTGTGTGTATATATCTGTACCTGTGTCTGTGTGTCTTGTTTCTTCCACCAGAATACAGGTTCAGCCCCAGCCTAGGCCCAGGACCTTCCAAATAGGAAGTATTGAATGTATGTTTGCTAAATAAATATGTAAGGAGATTTCCAGGTGAAGAGAAGGTGAGCTGAGACAGACCTGTAGCATCTACTGCTTCCTTCCCAAGTGATGCGAGTGTGGATTCTGTCTTCATCCACACATGGGCCAGAATCTGAGTGGGGCCTGGGAATCTGAACACTCACTAGCTTTCTAAGAGTCCAGCTCCCCAAAGCTTGAGAACCTGCCCAGGCAACTAGAGGAAAGGCAGTACATTGACTTTGTCATCAATCTATGCATTTGTACTGCTCCCAGACTCTAGGATCCCTGAGGAAGAGACCAGATCTTAAATGGAGCTGTATCCTCAGTAGAAGATAGTGGGTTCACAACTGTGTCTGATAATACTAAATTCAAGGCTTTGCGTCCAGATAAGGGAAGTTCCTAGAAAAATGGGGCAATATTTTCTAAAGGCTGTGACTCAGCATCACATTTTACCCCATAGTTCCCCAGGATGAATCCACACCTCCACTTAGAGAAAAAGAGAGCAAATTCGGGGTTGATATGACTTTGGTAAAGGAAGCTGTTTAAAGGTGCAGAGAAAATTAGAATCAAGGACGGTTTATTGAATTTCATTTTCCAAGGGATGTGAGGAAGGACCACGGTTCATTCTGTACAGAGGCCTGCATGCAACTCCCAAAGAAAGTCATGAATGCAACCGAGAAAAGAAAAACAACGGACTGCTTCCCCTTCCCTAGAGACTTTGAAGGTGGAGGCCGGGGGGGGGGGGGGGGGGGGGGGGGGTAGTCCCGGGGGGCTGCTGGCCTTCCGCTCCCACATGCTGCTGCTCCCAGCTGCACCCAGCCCGGCCTCAAGCAGCACAGTCTTATAAAAAGCATTTGGAGAGGCCACAACACTTCCTCCTCTCGCCCCAACACCAGGCCCTCCATTAAGCCGGAACTAATTCTCATGACAAGTTACAAACCGCAGGCGAAAATGATGACAATACTGACACCACGCACATGGAGACAACTTGGGGAGCCTGTGACAGAGCCCTGCCATTCAGCTGCTCTCCTGGCAATTCCCAAAGCCAGCAGGGTGGGGCAAAGGCAAAGTCTCCCCCCCGCACTGGCTCAAGGCCTTGGCAGATGGTTCTGCATAGCTGACCAGTTTTTTTCAAAGAAGTTTATTCCTTTAAACCAGGGTAAGGATGAGGGTTAGATTATTTGGAGAGGGATAAGGATTAGATTCTCAGTCAGAGGTTCTACAATCTGCATCCTAGCTTGTCATCCTAGGACATTCTGGAACATGTTAGCTCATATCTCTGAGTCATAAAGGGGGAGGAGTGGAGTGCCTTTAGTCCCAGCGCTCAGGTGGATCTCTGTGAGATGGAGGTCAGACCGGTCTACAGAGGGAATTCCAGGTTAGCTGGGGCTACATGGCCTCCCTGCCTCAAAAAAAAAAAAAAAACCTGGGAAGGAGAAGGAAAGAGGGAGGAGAATCATGTGAGGGTGATGGGGATTCAAAGCAGAGACAGGCAGTACAGGAGCGGCACCCAGACTGCACACAGCTCCCTGGAGAAGCTAGACAGTGCTTCTTTGTTACAAAGGGAGGCTATGGAGCATGGGTTTGATCAAAAGGCTAGATGGCTAGAAGATTCTACATCAGGCCCGCAGTGTCCCTGGGACCAATCTTATCATCAGCTTAATTATGAATAAAGATCATTTGACATAGTTTGTACCCAGTGGCAGAAGACATCAGACCCCTAAGCACAAATCCTTCAGGAGACTCCAGAAATGACAGAGAATTCAAAGAGAGCTCAGAAGTCCCCCAGGGAAGGCAAGAAGAGGCTGGGCACCCCAGAGTTGAGTGAATACCCTTAACAAGCGCCCACTCTCACTGCTGATGGGCACAGTCTGGGGACATGCAGTTGGGCTGAGAACAATCCAGTCAGTACCACAGGGTCAGCATAAAGCTTAAACTAGACAGAGTTCAAAAATGGTTTGTAAACTACTCAGGACAGAGGTTCCTGATTCATTTTCTTTCTCGGTATAGTCAATGGCCAGCAGCTCTTTGGAGCAGAAATGCACTTGGCAGATGGAGCTTCAGAGCCTGGTACGGCTATACCCAAAAGCATCTTTAGGAGTATTGCTCTCCAAGAACCCTCAAACTATTTCTAAGAGACTTGCATGATTCTTGCGGATATAAATCCACAGTCTTTGATAGCTAGGCTCCCTTCCTGGCTCAGTCTATGCCTGTATGCACTTCAAATCAACATCCAAAATTTAATCTTCCCTTATTCAGAAACTTCGTCATCAATATATGCATCTCTACTCTTCCCAGACTCTGGAACCCTTGAGTAGCTGTATCCTCAATAGAAGATAGTGGGTTCACAACTGTGTCTGGTTATACTGAATTAAAGTGTTAAGTATTCACTCACATAATGCTGGCTGTTACAACAAACGCTCAAATCTAAGAAGCTTAATGCAGTTTTATTTTTAGTGACCTAAAGATCCAAGTAAGGATGCTCCTGACCAGCAAGCAGTTTTGTACATGGTTGTTTAGGACCCAGGATCATTCCACTTCATTGATCTACCCTCTTCAGGAAACCCAGAGTCTGCTGGCTCGGGCTTTGTGTTAGTCAGCTTGTTGTGCTATTTAAAAATATTTGCAAGGTAGAGAGATTGCTTCAATGGTAAAGCATTTGCTATGCAGGCATGAGGACTTGACTTCAGATCCCAAGTACCCACATAAAAAGCTTGGCAAGTTGCATGCACCTGTAATCCGGGACCAGAAAAGTAGAGACAGGAAGCTCCCAGGAGCTCACTGGCCAGCTAATCTGGCCAAATGATTAAGATTCAAAGACCTCTTATTAGGTCCTTTAAAAGTTCTGCCACTTCCGCCTCCTTGGGAACCGAAGTTTGAAGGCATTTGTGATCCAAATTATAGCACTCTGAAGCAGAAATGGAGAGGATGGAGAAGAGAAGACAGAGGAGAGGGGGGAAAGGAGGGAAGGCATATCTACTTCTTAGGGTCCTTGGACCCAAAGTGGCACACCTCACTTCCAAAAATATACTATTGGCAGAATCTAGGCTCCTGCAAAGAGGTGGGTGATATCATCCTGGTGACGAAGTGACTCCCCGTGCAACTCTGTACTGAGGAAGGGAAATAGAATCTTTTTTTAAGGTTTCATTTATTGCTTTTGTTTTATGTGTATGAGTGTATTGCCTGGATGTGTGTAAATGCACCCGTGTTGTGTGATGCCCACAGAGGTCAGAAGAGGTTGTCCATTTCCCTGGAACTGGAGTTACAGATAACTGTTGTCTGCCATATGGGTGCTGGGAACTGAACCTGGGACCTGTATAAGCCATCTCTCCAACCCCCTGGGAGTAGGATCTTTGATGGAGTAAATGCCATACCATCATGGGCCCTAAGAACTAACACATAAAAGACATACAAGTGACCATGTGTCTACTAGGCCTGGGGAAAGTCTCATTTTTGTATATTTCTTTTCACTTTTGGAAGTGTCCAACTCTGCAGCAGTTATTGTGTAATGCCACATTAAAGTTATGCGAACACAAATAGCCTGGCTCTTATATCCTTTTTAAGCTAAGAGCAGACCCAAATTGCTGAGAACCTGTTCCTTCAGAATTCTCTCAGAACTTTGCCCTTGAGCAAAAGACTCACTTCTTCTTTTATTGAAATAATATATTCAGCATGAAATGGGGAACGAAAAGCCGGGCCCTTATCTTGTCAGAGAAAAGTTTTGTCCTCTCTTATCCATACTGACCTACACCAGCAAGCACACCATTAAAAGCAGCTGCTGTCAATTTAATCTCATCTACTGTCTGCAACACAAATGGGATAATTTTCTTACCTTTATTGTTTCCTACGAATATGCTCTGTCTGCAGCAGTTTTTTGAAATATACACACATGTATACTGTTCTTGGTCAAGAACAAGAAAGGGCCAGGAGGAATTAAGGCTATATTCCTTTGTAGCAAACAGGGTTCATGACTCAGTGAGCTTTTCTACATGTTAAACAAGCTGAGACTAACTTTTTCATTACAAGGTTCGGTAAAAGTCATCTGTCCAGAGCATGTCCATATTGTAAAAGCCATTCCTGCATTATTCCACTCATAAAGCATCCTAGAGCTGTTCTATAAGCTTCTCAAGGCATACCTTGTTCACCATGGGCAGTGGAGGGTGCATCTGTGAAGAAACACTTATAGCACAAGAGACAAGTTTTCAAGAATGGCGTGCTCCATTTTGCCTGACCACCCCCAACTTCCCTTGGAGTCAGTAAAATGTACTCTTCACGCTTTGAAGTTCCCTTCAGAGAAACATGGCCTTCTGGAACATACCTTCTCTGTGCTTCAGCAAAGCACTGGCCTGGGCACAAGAGCAATGTCTAAGGCTAAAGATCATGTCTTGAATTCCAACGCTTCCCAGGACAAGACCGGCATCTTGAGATGAGTCACTTTTGTTTTCTGAAAGCAAACAAAGCAAAACAGCATAATGCGACTTAAAGGAAAAGAGCCCTTTGCTGGAGCAGTGAAAGCATGAAGAGCTGGGGAGTCAGGAACAGGTGGATTGCCACTCAACTTTAAACACAAAAGCCCCCCATTCGGAGCTGCAGTTACTCGGGCAGAGATCTTCCTGGGGTTCACTTTTGCTGATGGCTTTTCTTACTGCAGGTAAGAAAGGCACAGATACTATGTTTAAAGGACTTGAGGGCAGCTTTTTCAAGAATCCGGAGAATTTCACAAGACAGAGAGAGGCAAATCTGGAAATTAGTAGAAAACAATTCCTAGAAAGCTAAATGAAGGTGATAACCTAAGAACTTTTGTTAGTACACACTTCCCTTAGTATAGTTTGAATAACTTGAATCCACATAAGAGCCTCCATTTAAAAAAAAAAATGGTCTACAACTCAATTGTACAATTCAATGCAATTTTCCTATTTCAATTAGTCCAGATGTGGAAAGGCCTTGCCAGGTAGAGAGGATTTCCTCATCAGACATCTTCTCCAGTTGAGCCTTGTGAAGACAGTAAGAAGACTATTTGATCAAATACTTAAGCATTAGCTCCATGCAAGGAAACAGTTAAATGAATGAACCTTTTGTGATTAAATTGATTTTCTAGAAAATGAAAAGAAAATTGAATCCAAGAATAAACTTTCTTAAAAATAACACTAGGTCAGTAAAGGCATTTTTCACTAGAGCTATAAAAATTAAACCAGCCAAAGGAAGAGATAAATATCTTGGCATTCTAGCACTTTCATTTATTAGGACAATCAGCACGTGTGATGGAACTGAAACTCTAAAAAGGATTACACGTGTTTTCAGGATGACGGTTTATGAAGTAAAATGGCCATCTACTCTCTCTCAAAGTCACCCAGCTGCAGAAAGACAGTCAGACTCCCGAGGTGCTCATAATGGGACATGGAGAGCAGACACCCACAGGTGCAGTACAGCTGAGCGGACACTGGCTTTCTCCCTCTCAGCCCTTGCTTGTCTCACCAATCTTTCCTTGAGTTTAAGATGCTTCATACCATCCTGCTCTTTGGGGGAGCTGGTCCAATCAGCTAACCTGGGCTCAACCACCAGGTCAGCGTGTTGTCATGTCATGATCCAGAGCCTGTGGAACACACTTACTGTGCCCAGATCCTGTTTCATTAGTCACTGCCTGCCATAAGTAGATTTAGATTCCAGAATCCTGACACAGTCTTAAAAGGTCAAGTGTCTGTTCTCAGTGACTCAGGTATCCAGGCCCCTTCTCCTCAGGCCTCACTATCTTCTGGACAGCTGGGCAGAACGGAGAGAAAGAACTCATGGAAGATGTGCAGTGAGCTTACGGACGTTCAGGACTACAGCTGGCACCCATCCTTTATACTCAGTTTGCCAGAACCCAGTGAAGCTGGGAATCATAGCTTTGCTTTATGCTCAGGAAGAATCAGAAACCTGTATGTTGGTCATTTCTACTGCCAGGGCTCTGCCCATCAAGTCAGATGGCATTGGCTATCTATAATCATATCAAACACTGACAAGGACTGGGGTGAACAGTGAGCAATACATCTCCCTTGAGTAATCTTAGTCTACAGGGAGAGAAAAACGGGTAAGTTGATGATTGTGATAGAGCGTGATAGATGCCACAGAGGCTGTCACTGAGTGCTGAAAGAACCCGGAAAAAGGCAAGTCCAAGGAAACTTCAGGAACATTTAAATGGAGTCTTGAAGGAGAATGAACACAGCTAAGATTTTCCCATCACTCTCCACTTTACCTAGTGCTGTTCTGAGTGTTTCTCATGTTTTAACTCAGTCAGGACAGTAGCTTTCAGAGAAGGGTTTGTCATCACTATACCCAGATTAGAAAACTGAGGTCCCAAAAGCTTCTCTGCCAAGTGAAAAGGCAAGAGTTGGTTTCCTGAAATGACTCTCTTCACCCTGACACTGTACTGAGAGGCAGTAGAAGTTCATTAGAGACCAAGGCTCTCTCTGCTAGGATGGCCCTATGTTGGCATGCCTATGACATGGACACAGGGTGAAGGTCTTTGTCCCTGTATCCTGCCCACCTGTACTATGCTGCTCTGGTTACCACAGACAGCAAGAGCCCAGATACCAGGCCACCACTGCAAGGCTGGAAGGGTGTCAGGACATTAGGAATCCAGGTCTGAATAGAACAACGACTTAGAATGTGAATACTAGATAACCCCACAAAGGCGGGGCTGGTAACCAAGGACATCTCAGAAGAGGACAACTGACTTGGTAAAATGCAGTAAGATCTTATTAGCATCAACACATATCCATCTATGTTGGAGTGGACACTCAGCCTGATCTTGATTTCTGGCTATTCCCTGGGACGCTTCTCAATCCATGTGCTCTAGCTTTCTTTGGGCAAGGACAGCCTCTTCTATTCATCAGTACCCTCCTCCCTCCTGGTCCCTCAAGGAAGTCTATGGTCCTCTGAGAAGTGATGCCATATGATTAGACATGGCCAGTAAAATGTATGCAGAATGATCTATGCTTCTCTGGGCATGACATCAGGAGCTGACCTCCATCCCTTCTCCTCGCCAGCTCTGGAAGCCACCTGCTGAGATGACAGCCTAACAAGAAAAAGGGAAGACTGTCCAGAGAATCACTCAACCCACACAGGACTTCATGGGACAAGAAATAAATAAGCATTTTCTGCCCCTGATGCCTGAGATGTCTGGATTTATTGATGCAGCATAACCTGGCAAGGGAATATAATGCATTAGATTGCAAGTCCTTGCCTGTCGCTGCTTTGGTTTTGGTTTTGGTTTTAACTTCACCTCACTACTTAGTCAAGATTAAATCTGCTAAAACTGATCTAGTTGCATGCACATGTGGCAACCTCTCAAGTTACTTCTTTGTGTTCTCGTTTTTAGATAAAGCTCTTAACAAAACTCCCCGACTACCACTTGGAATGACGTTGTCTAAATTTGTGTCATAATGGTCACAGAATCCAGGCTATTTCCTAACACACCCTCCTGCTCTAAGTAGAGTTCTAACAGGATGAACTTTCCACTCTGGAGGTTTGATAGCCTTCACCACCAGAAGCGACAATCAGGCCAGGAGAAAGGGTGCTAACTTCCTCTGTGTGTGTGTGTGTGTGTGTGTGTGTGTGTGTGTGTGTACCATACTAGTGGCCTGCGTAGGGGTCTGACCACTCACTATCTGAACCTCCTGGTTCACCCTGCCCCTGACACAAACACACACACACACTGACAAGAAATTAGCAAATCACACACCCAAGGAAGCTTTCTAAAGGAATCTGTCTTGCTCAAATGTGATCCCATATTATGAGAAGGCTACATTCAGGAGTATTGGGTGCAAAATTAACTAGCATTAGGGAAGAGCGTCCCTTAGTAAATTCCTTCTTCTGCAGTGCTTCCTTGCTGGAGGAGCTTTCTGCATTTATGATCCTGGCTTCAATTTGATGCTTATAATGATGTGTGTGTTGTGTGTGTGTGTTTTTGTGTGTTTCTGTGTGTGCTTCTGTGTGTATGTTTCTGTGTATGTTTGTGTGTGTTTGTGTATGTGTGTTTGTGTGTGTGTTTCTGTGTATGTTTGTGTGTGTATGTTTCTGTATGTGTGTTTCTGTGTGTTTCTGTGTATGTGTGTGTATGTTGCTGTGTGTGTGTTTATGTGTGTGCTTGTGTGTATATTTCTGTATGTGTTTTTGTGTATGTGTTTGTGTATGTTTCTGTGTGTGTGTTGTGTGTGTATGTTTCTGTATGTGTGTTTCTGTGTGTTTCTGTGTGTGTATGTTGCTGTGTGTGTGTTTGTGTGTGTGCTTGTGTGTATATTTCTGTATGTGTTTTTGTGTGTGTGTTTGTGTATGTTTCTGTGTGTGTTTGTGTGTGTGTGTGCTTGCACACGCTACATGCCACATAGCAGTCAGTTCTCTTCTTCTCCTTGGATTCCTAGGGTTGGAGTCAGGCCATGAGACTTGCATGGCAAGCACTTTTACCTGCTGAGCCATCTCCAGCCTACTAAAATGTCTTTAAACCCCTAGAATCAATTGTACAGTCAAACACCAATCATGAGCAGACAGAAAATATGATCCTAAAAGCATTGTGATCCTACAGACAGAGCAAGAGCTCAGCTGGAATCAGGCTCAAAAGTAAAGTGCAGAAATTGTATGATGGCCTAAGGGTCACGGAGCTACTTAGCTAAATGCTCTAAGGAATAACATTACTTAAAAATTATAATAACCTCCACTTCCCTAATGACATTTCATTTTTCGGGAATAAAAAAAAACTCCAGGTACAAGGGATCAATCGCTGTTACCCACGTGAGATTCCTTGAACTCATGCCTCAGCCCCGCAGTCCTCTTCACCATGCCTGCTCCTCGCCCACGCCCAGATCTTCTTTCTGGGACACTAGTGAGATATCCAGAGGTCTAAGCACAGATTCCTGTGTCACTGTTATATCTTCTAAGAATGATATTTTATAAATATTAATTATAGCATTTGCATATAATCATCTAGACATATAAATAGATGGGTATTAACAGACTCAAGTGTTTGCTCTCAACCTTTTAATATTCCTGCTTTCTTTTTCTGACCAACTTAGAATTAATCTTCCTTCACATGCTTCAACAGCAATGTATGAGTGAAACCTTGCCCAAGAGAATTGTCTTAAAACTTTACCTACACAGAATACAATTCTCTTCCTTTCAACACATGAAAGACAACCTGGCTGGGTATAAAATTCTTGAACCACAACTTTTTATGAATGAAACTCTGTAATTATGTTTTTGTACAGTAACCACAGAATGGGGTGGTTAGGGATGTTTTTCTCTTTTTTCTTTTGGCAAACTGGCATTATTTATCTAGTCCACATGGAATACATGTTGATATAATAAGAAAAAAAGGAATAGAACAAAATAAAATCAATAGGTTTGTGCTAAGACCCAACACTTTACTGGAGGCTGAGAAGCATGCCAGGAATCACTTGTCGAGGAATTTACTGCAACCATATGTTCATAAGAGTAAATGATTTTACCACACTAGTAATTTTATACTTAGCAAAATACAATATTGATACTTAGTATTATATTTTCTAAGGAAACATAGTAGTACATCTGGAAACATAAGAAGCCTTCAAATGGAAGAAGACTTCCATGATCTTTTACAAGACAAGATTCTGAAACCTAGTGGCCACAGGATCTTCTAACAAGCTGTCATTAAAATTCGCTTTAGGCTGCACAAACACATTACCTCTTTATCCAGAAGATATTAACCACAACCACGAAGAGAAAAAAAAATATGTGCAAACAGGTTACATTTGGGTGTCAGATAGAGGGTAGAGGCAGCATTGCTAAGAACAAGTCCTGTTCCACAGCCCACGTTTGAGTCTGACCACATTACTATGGTCTGTTTGATCACACTTCTGACACCAAATGCATAGGCTTTCCTCATTAATAAGCAGTTCTCCAATCCTCAGTTAGGTGAAATTCTGACCCCGTATTCAGGGTGTTAGTACCAGATCCCACAAATACAAATCTCAGTCCTACAAAACTGTCCCCATTTCAGACATTATTGACAAATCCTGGATCTCCCACACATATGACCAGCCAACATGATTGCCTCTCAAACTTGTTAATTTGCTAGAATGACTCTCAGACTTAAGGGAAATTAACTTCTATGTGCCCTTGTTTTCTCATCCGAAAAATCAGGATAAGATTATCTCCCTTGTGGCACTGTTGTAAGAATTAAATATGTTAAAATAAAACATAGCACCTGGCTCACGGGAAGTGTGAGCCCAGTGTTCAGAGGGAGCAAATGGCCCAAAATAAGAATGACATTACAGGCTTCTATTGTTGACATGTCCTTTGAAGCCTCTACAGACCGTAGAGGGGGAATCTTCCAATTCCAAGCTACCTATCCTGTGGAAAGGTGTGAGGCCGGCCATCCCTCCTGCCCCACTGCGCTGTCCCTCGTGTTGTGGAACACTGTCCTCCAGACAAGACACGGCTATCGACGTCCTGAGCTCTCCATTCAGATCACTCACATCAGACCTGCATAAGATTGACCCCACTAACATTCCCTCATGGAGGGGTGGGAGGGATCACAGGAGCTCACCAGGTAGTTCACTAGCAACACAGGAGGCAGTACATTAAGCACTGGGCCCATCCCCCACCTGAGGATGGTCAAGTGGTTAACAATTGCCGACGGGTAAGGAGACTTTTCTTCCTTAGTGTGTCTGCTCCTGAAGTAACCCCAATTAAACTCATTGATTCACCAAGCTACGCTTACTGGGATTGTGTTATTGGTCTGCCTTCAGTGTCTTATCTGGGGTTGAACAGATGTTTGTTTACATCTCTCCAGGAAAAATTAACTCAACAGTTGGTGCCTAAACAGATACCTACAGAACCAAAGATGAGTCTGGATGGAGTCTGTGCATTTCTGCTTTGGGTGATGATACATAAAATTGACACCTAGTTATCTGAGGGTAGAGCATCAGCCAGGACAATATGAATGTCTTTCCGGTGTAGCTTGGAATAGCATGCTGCAATACCAGCTGCACTGTTTGGGTGAAAACACATGTAACTAAGTGTCTTGTATCTGAAGATGAGCATTTTCCACCATAGGAAGATTCTAGGGTGGCCATCTTCCTCTCTGTGGTAGGGCAAGCCTCTTTGATAAACAGAATCTGCCATGTAAGTATGGGAATCTATCCCAAATGGCTGGCAGACTGGAGAACATACTGTAATTCCTGAAAAGAGCACAGATGGGACTGGCTCATAAATAGATCACAGCATCAGTTGTGTGACCCCTGCTCAAGAAATATGACAAACAACTGAGGCTGAGCTGCCTCTCCAGAAAGAACTCACCCCAATAAGGGATGATTACATGAGAAAAAGGCATGCAGACACTGTCCCCCACACCAGCCTCTGAACAGACAAGAAAAGACGGGGAGAGAGGATAAGATTGCGGCCTTGACTCGTCACTTTTTATAGCTGCTGGAGGCATAAGGGAAGACAACACAAACTGGACCTGAGCTAAATAGCCCCTCCTGGAATCCCCAAACTCAACCCTGTGGGAATGCCAGACAGTGAATAAGGAGATAAGCATGAGTGACAGAAGATAGGAAGTTTTGATAATTAAAGACTATTCTGTCTCTGAACTGCTTGAATTGGCAAAGACTTCTTAAGAAGAAATGAGCCTCTTCCAAGCCGGCTGGTGAGGCTCCATCTCAGTGCCATGGAAGCAGAGACACAGATAGAGCTGCATATGCCTCCCACATATGACTCAGGCAGATCCTGAGTCAGCCAAGGGAAACCAGTCCCCAGCAGACCGGCTCGTGGGAAGCATTAGTTATGCTTGGTTATTGCTAGCTGAAGTGCCCACGAGTAAGTATCAGGCACTGAAGACAATATGGAAACAACAGGCATGACTGAGAGAACTGGACGTGAGGCCTGCTCACAATGACTGAGAGAACTGGACGTGAGGCCCTGCTCACGGGCTGAATCAGACTGTGACTGAGAGAACTGGACATGAGGCCCTGCTCACAATGACTGAGAGAACTGGACGTGAGGCCCCTGCTCATGGGCTGAATCGGACTGTGACTGAGAGAACTGGACGTGAGGCCCTGCTCACGATGACTGAGAGAACTGGACGTGAGGCCTGCTCACGGACTGAATCGGACTGTGACTGAGAGAACTGGACGTGAGGCCCTGCTCACGGTGACTGAGAGAACTGGACGTGAGGCCTGCTCACGATGACTGAGAGAACTGGATGTGAGGCCCTGCTCATAGGCTGAATCAGACTGTGACTGAGAGAACTGGACGTGAGGCCCTGCTCACGGGCTGAATCGGGCTGTGTTCACAGGAAAGTCGACACAAAAGTTTACCCAGTAGAGACCTCGGGACTGGTCTGGGGCTTTGGTGTCTTTGCTGAAGCCCATGATAGGATATGATCTTTATGAGGTAGGAGAGGCTCTGGCAGATCTGAATGATTGAGACGGGCATATAAATCAGGTTCATAAAGTACTAATGCAGTCAAGAGAAAAATACAAGGCAGACAAAGAGACCTGTCTGAGTCACTGGAAAGCAAACGTGGCAAGATTGATGTTAAGCCAGAGTTCTGAGGGAAGAAATTGACCAAAAGCCAAATTCTGTGCTTGTGAGCTTCTAAAAGGCTTTAAAATCTCAACAGTAATTCATGGAAAGCAAGATGATAAAACAGTATGAAAAATACTAAGTTTGTCCCAAAGGTAGGCAGTTATCCCGTTTCCGGCCCCCGGAGACACCTGTGTATGTTTTTCTTCTGAAGGAAAGCTTGCTGGGGATGGAGATTTTCTGCCCAGCCTGCGTTCTCTCAGCAAGTGGACATGGCTGCCATTGTTTTGCCAATGGATGTGGTGTTTCTGTCAAACTGCCTTCTAAATACTTACATTCATACCTATAGATTATTGCACTATGAGCCTTGGTCAGGGATGGCAGGTAGAGCAGGGCTCATAATTGGTCAAAGTGCTGACAGTAAGTGGCTAATGAATAATCAGACATAAATGGGACATCTATATCATATCCTCTAAGTCTCAGAAAAGGGAACAGAAAGAATGTAAGAGCCAGAGGAAGGAGTGGAATGCTGTGGAATGCGATCCTTTGGGTATAACATGGATGTGATCTTCCTGAACTCTCATCATCTGTAATAACATGACCAAGACCTACACAAGACTGAGTCCATTGGAAGGGGCTTAATGGCAGTTCACTAGACACACAAGGACTTAACCTCTCACTGAGGATATATAAGCATTTAGCAGTTGCAGGAAGAGGAGGATACTTTCCTCACTGATGTAGTTGCTTATAAGCTAACATTCTGTAACTAGTCGCTCACCTATGCTTCTGTAAATAACCCCAGTTAAACCAAGCCTTACTTGGGTGGAATCATTTCTTTGGTCTGTGTTGGTACCCTATCTGGATGAGTAGATATTTGTTTGCATACCCCCAGAAAAAGTTAATATAATACCTGTTCTAACCTTCCAGACTGCTCTGCCATTGAGAAATCAACACTGGGGACCTCATTATCAGGGACCAGGTAACACTGCCCATCGTTTGTAGGGTAAATGGAGAAACTGTCCTTGAATCATTTCCTACAGAGGGTTAATGAGGTATTTCCATTGTTTGTCAGTTAAAAAAAATTTGTTTGTTCTGCCAGCTAGGAGCTGTTAACTTCCTTTCTTTCAAGAGGAAGCTGGTCCAAACCCATGACAGGGAATTCCACATGAAAATGCAACATTAATGTTTAAAGCAACTAGAATGGAATAGAGAAATAGTTTTTGTCTCTGCTAGCATCTTATTGGAGATCTAGAGTCACTCGGTTCCTGGTCTCACAATTAGTAGATTGGCTAAATTCATTTAATGAAAAGGGAGATTTTACTCTCGTATGTATCAACCCATTATAGGAAATCCAAAAATCTCAATACCTTGGGGATAATCACAGGCATAACAAAGACCTTCTAAAGAGGCAGAAACTATAAGAAGGGCACCACCGACCATCAAGGCTAGTCTGCACACACACCTTGACCTTTCTGAGCCAAGCATTCCCATCCACACGATCAAGATGTAATACCTCTCTCATCTTGTTGGGAGGATTAAGCAAAGAAATCTGTGGCCCTTAGCTCGGTGTCTTATGTGTTTAACATGGGCTTCACTATCATAGCCAGGCAGGCAAAAAGAGTGCACCAAAGGGTAAGGTCTACAGATGCTGCACATCAAGTGATAAACATAGTCACTGCGCCAGGCCAAATGCTCACCTCAAGAACTCTCTCTGTCGTAGTGTGTGCACTTCTAGGACCAGCACTTGTTTCACTGTTTGTGTGGAGTTGCTAAAGAGTGGCAGCACAACATTTTGCCCTTATGGTGAAGCACTTCTTTGTAGGCCTGGTGCCCTTTATTACTCAAAGTTCTGATCTTCAGAGAGTAAGAAGGACTGGTAAGCGTGTATGCTGAGTCCCAGCTAGCCATGGGCACCAGCTCCTGGGGGCCAGAGTGACCCCTCTTCTGCGCACATTTCACGTCCTCTGGGAAGTCTACACGTGTGCACTGCTGTAGAGCTGGTGATAACTTGGTTCCTTCCTCCTCAGACTTTAGCAGGCACCAGGATCTGTTTTTTCTCCCTGACAGACAGCTCCTCCAAAGCTGGGCTTCTTCTCAGCAAAGTACTGACAACTACACCAGAACTGAGCAAAGTGGTTGGGCAATGGCTGGAACAAGGTGTCATCTGTGAGGTGGCTGTGAGCCACCAGGCAATGGGGCCTGCACTTCAAGCTGGCTTCCCGCTGACGGGAGCCATTTGGAGTGACACTTCCTGACATCTCACACTTCCTTCCTCCCTGCATCCCTGCCCCTGTCTAATAACCCTAAAGACTTTGCAAACCAGAGAGGATAAAAATGTGGACACAGGCCAACACACTCTCATAGACAGACAATTTACAATAACTGTAAAATGATGATCCATGGACATCTCAGAAGCAAGAAGCACAGGCAGCCAAAAAATCTGATTTGAAGACCCAGAACCAACACAGAATACCGAGAAGTTCATTTACATGCTTATGAAAAAGGGGACGGAAAGGACCCACGTCACGGTTCCCACTTGACTTCTGTCAGGAGATCTTACCACCTGGAAACAACCCCTTTGCGTCTCTCTCTCTCTCTCTCTCTCTCTCTCTCTCTCTCTCTGTCTCTCTCTCTCTCTCTGTCTCTCTCTCTCTCTCTCTCTCTTTGTGTGCACCCCTCTCCTCCACCCCTCACTTATAGCCTCAGTAAGCTAAAGGTCTCCTATTTAGGAGCCCACTGTGGCCAGTGAGCCCATCGCAAGCAGAAAACCTTTCCCACAACTTGACACTATCAAGTCACAGAACAAAGGCAGGAAGCACTCCTTTCATTTAATTCACTGGGAGAGATTCTGCCTGCTCCTCATCCACTGATTTCTCACCAAAGGAACATTTGCAAGATGAAAGATTTATATTCTGTGAAATATTTCACTTGTCATCACTGGGGACTCCAGGTTCCCAGGCTGTGCCTCTGGTTCCGGGAAGACTCCCTGTGCGGCCTTCCCCACAGGCAAAGCCACACTGCTCCCAAGTGGCTTCTGTGGAGAAGCAAAAAGCCAACCATGGCTGTAGCTGGAATGCTGCCTCCCTTCAGCCTCCTGCAGACCCAGCCTAACACCCTTCCTTGCAGCCGTTATACTGGGGAGCTAAGTTCTCCCAGCTCAGGGAAGACGCTAAGTCCTAGCACAGGTTCAACCTTTCTAAATTAACCTAGAAACCTGCAGGACTGTCAACAAAAGAAACTCCAGATCCAACATGGATATCGTCACAGTGCAAAGGGTCAGGAAGCCTTAAAAAGGCAGGCTTACAAAAAATAAAAATAAAAATAACTGCAGGCTGGACACAAACATTGCTACCTGTTACACGGAACGGTCCTCGCGATCTAGTCACTTAGGAACGTGAAGAGTCACAACAAGCAAAATCCTACCGCCGGCCTCATCCTCTGTCAACAGTTAGAAGCATACCTTCCTCTGTAATTAGTGCTCTTGTAACATTGGCTGTCATTGCGCCCCACAGGTTGGACTGCCGTTTTCAGCACTAGAAGCAGTGCTCTCATGGCTTACAGTAACTCCACCTTATTAACTCTAAGTTTAAAGGAGAAGCAGGAGAAGAGTGGCTTAGACAGCAAAGCAGAGCTTCTCCCCTGATATATCCCCAGAGCCATCCTCTGCTCTTCCTTCTGAGGAAAGCTTAACACATCAAAGCTCAAGTCATACTCCAGGGAAATCAACACACTGTGTTGTGAAATTCTGCAGATATTTGAGAATTGTTGTATGATACTGGATTATTTTGTTTGTTTATTTTTCTGGTTTTTTGTTTTGTTGTTTTGAGACAGGGCCTTTCCATAGCCCCACTGCCTTGGGGCAGTGGTCACTAGGCAGACCACACTGGCCTCGATCTCATGGACAGCCGCCTGCCTCTGCCTCCCAAGCAGTAGGATGATACTAGATTCTTAATTCTAGCTGCACCTAAGACTCAACTTGTGAACACTGCCCAACCCTAGGCTCCATCCAAAACCATCTGAAACCAAATCACATAGGACTGTGCCTGGGTGCTTTGTTAACCACTGAAAGTTAAAGTTACATATTTGATTAAATGCATCCTTTTTTTTTTTTCTTTACAAAAGTATGTTCATACAAAAAGAAAAATAAAAAACAAAGACTAAAGAGTTAAAACCATATTTGGGGGCTGGAGCGATGACTCCGTGATTAAGAGCAGTAGCTGCTCTTGCAGAGGACCCAGGTCCAGTTCCCACCACAAACATGGCGGCCAACAATCATCGGTAACTCCACTTCCAGGAGATCCAATACCTTCTTCTGGTCTTTGCAGGCACCAGACACACACAGGATACATTTCCACACATGCTGGCACAACACTCATATACATAAAATATAAATAAATAAGATATTTTTAAATACATAGTTTGGACATGCAGTCTTCCAGAAATAACCAGTTGTTAATAACTTTAAGGAACATGTAAATGAGGCACGTGGTCTCACAGGTCTTCCATTCAAAGTCCCCATCACCCCCGGCCAGCAGTTCTGGGGCGCAGAGGCAGTGCCCTGCGGCACACGTGCATGCTTCTGCCACTCTCTTCATCAAAAGACGCTTTCTCACTTCATTTTGTGGGTGCCTAAAGTAGAAACATTTTCTTCATTAAACTAGATTTATGAAGTAACAATTACCTCATTTGCCCATTTTTTACATTAATCAAAGATTTATATAACTCCCCATCAGAGGTGCTGATCAGTAAAAAGCTGCCCAGTCCTAGCGCCGAATTGCAAGAATGCCATCCCAGAGTGAAGGAAAGCGATGCCTGCTGAACCTCCACAATTTATCTTAAGTAGGCTGGCTCCGTTAAAAGAAAATTTGAAATACTAAACTACGGGAAACAAATCACTGCCACTGAAAGCGTGGGGGATGTCGAGGGCGAAGGAGGCAAGATGAGTAACAAACGTCCGGGCAGCAGGTTCAACGGGGAAGCGTTAGGGATCTAGAATGCTACACTGTTAGAAATTTCACTCTGCCACTAAGTTTGCATGAGTCCTTGGGTGAATGAAGCTGACACCTCTAGACTCCATTTTGCCACTTGTAGAACGAGAGGATGGGTCTTTGGGGCGGGGGCGGGGTGTCTCCTTGTGGGCCTGCCCCGTGTGTTACAGGTATTTAGCAGCAGCCCAGGCATCCACCCGCTCACTGCTAGGACCACACCCTCTGCACTGTGATAAGCACAAGGGCTTTAAGACACTGTCAAACGTCCACACCACTGTTCCACAGTGATTCTAAAGTCCTCTTTAGTTCTGAAAATTCATAGCTCTGGTGGAAGAAGTTGAGGTGGTTTGGTGGCCAGGGAACACACATTAAATGCCAAAGAGAATGTACAGAGTTCTCTTACAACCAGGCTTTCAACCTGAGCTGGGCTTTTAATCACCCAAGGAGTTTTGCAAACTGTCAAAGTCAGGTTGAAAGGCCTGACCCATTAAATCAGAACTCCAGGGTTACAGAGTTCTCCAGCTGACTCCAGTGCCATAGTTTGGGGGTCACGGCAGGAAAGCATAATGCGAGACAGAAATAACAGTCTGTCCACTCATCATCACTCACAACTCTGCTAACACTTCATTTCAGTCAATAAGAATGGTCAAAAGTCCGCCCTGTGCTAGCACTGTGAAAAGCACCAGGAAACAGGACAACCCTCTAGCACATCCCAACCTCAGACATTAACTTACTTGCCAGAACATACGATGAGAACCTGCCTTCCTCTGGAGACTGAGAATTCGCTGTATTAATAGCAACTCAACGGCCTCAGTACAAGGCACACAAATCCCAATACTGATTTCAAGCTTTCCCTTTAATGAACTCATGTGTGCTTCCAGGAGGTCAGGGCACATGGACACCTCAGCAAAGCTTCGAAGTCAATGTCTGGGGTACCATCCTCCTCCTCAGAATCCTCTGTCTCGGCAGTTATGAACCTAAAGTGGTGCCAGCCATGGTCTCCAAACTATGACTACCAGCTACCAGCTGCATTATCCTGCCAAGAGATGAATTGATCTAATTTCTCAATTAAATGACAGCCACATTAGAAGAAAATATGGCCTCCTGAGGAAATGACGGCAGACCCTCTAGATTCATTTCTGAGTGAAATCAGTCTTCAGAGCAGGCTTTTGGAAGAGGCTTAGACACCCAGGCAGTGAGGAAGAGCCCCCAGCAACCTGACAGAACACAAACATGATACAAGCAAAGCAAAGGACCACTGTTGATCAAAGAACCCTCGACTGCCTTCCTGTGTTTCTATGCTGATTTCCTTGGGACTCTTTGCAAAGTGCTCACACTTAAGTGCTCACACTAAGAATAAATTGTGACACCAAAGTGTGCAGTCTTATTTACTGTAATTCTCATTTGTTGTTTCGAACAAGTAACAGGGACGGCCAAAATTTATTGGGCATGAACTCTGTGCCAGGTCTATGCCAAGCATCTTAGATCCATCATTTCATTTAATCTTGACAAAAATCTAATTCAATTGCTGCTGTTGTTTTATCCCTTGTTTTATAGTTGATGAAACTAAGGCTTAAAGAAGTTACATGACGACCATCATACACAGGATGAGAATTAAAACCCAGCAGTCTGATAGTAAAAGTGTAAATTCTTGAACCTTTAGGAAACACGGCCTTATGAGCCATCTGTTCATTTGTCAGATCAGGAAATTAATAACTTTGTAAAGTGTTCTTTCAATCAAAAATTTCAGAGTGCTTTTAAAGTGTGTGATATATAGACTTATGCCTGGACACGATCCAAAGGAAGAAACGGTAAGCCACTGTTCTCAGACACCCTGAGTCAGAATCACCAGGAGAGTTACTTAAATACAGGTTCCTGAGCCCCATTTCACTCATGCTGTATCAGAATTTGGGGTGCAGAAAGTAGCCAGGGCAGAAACCTGTGCTGTGAACACACTTCCTGTGCGAGGTTTGGCCTATTCTGATTTTAGAGCTGCTCCCCTGAAGCTGGCACCCCTTTACATCCACAAAGCACAACCTCATGCCTGAAATTTTTGAAGAAAAATTTTCTCTCTTTAGAATGACAATATAGAGAAACTGCAAAATTCAACCTTCAGAAGTAAGAATTTTCCAGTAAGTCACCTCCCTTAAGATCCTAGGATGTATTTTAGTGTATTCAATTTTAGACCTAAACCCACTTACCAGAATATATCATACTGTGCTCTGAGAATCTCCTTCCTCTGGAGACCAGAAATTTGCTTTATTAATATCACTTAAGCTGTTACTCAAAGCTCTGAGCAGATAGGACATATAGACAGTCTCTCTTTTGCTCTCTCTCTCTCTCTCTCTCTCTCCCTCTCTCTCTCTCTCTCTCACACACACACACACACACACACACACACATCCTTACACAAATTTGAGTAAACACTGTGTAACCAGAAAATGAAATTGCTCTCAAATAACCATTATGTCTTTTCTTATATGCTCACATTACAATAAAACTCAGAGTAAGAACCATCAGTGGAGATGGAAATTACCGACGAGGCATTCCTCCGTTAGATACGAGCCCTGGAGGGATGCGACGGCACCCTATTCCTGTCTGTGTCTCTAGCTCAGAGCACATAGTAGGCAATTAATCCAGTTTTGCACTAATGAAGAAGAAAGGAAGCTGTGCGGGAATTCGTGCGCAAATCAATTCCCCAAGGAGAAGGAGCCTCCTGCGAAGCCTCTCTGCCTGAGAAGCCTCTGGACAGGGCTATTCTTCAAACATAAAAGAACAAGAAGGGTCTCTCTTGGAATGCCTGGTTTCTCTCAATAATGCTTCCTCAAATCTCGAATCTGTGTCTCTCTGCATCAAAAGACAATCACCTAACTTCTTCAGCACACACATAAAAAACCAAAATGAGCCCTCAAATGAAAGCCAGAATATAAAGACTGAGGAAGAAAAAGAAAGATGATCAACTGTGGTTGGGAGTAAGGACAGCATACAACCACCAGGGCATGGAAAAACATCAGATTTTCATTTATAACCAAGATGGCTGGAGTTTTGCTTCATTCTGCTGTGCACGAATCTCATATTCTTTCTTAGAATGAAACATATTCATCCCCCTGCTGTGTTCTCTCTGCTCCTTGAATAGCATGAATATTCACATCATGTCTATTGGCCACAAATGTACTCACACATGCACACACATACACATGCACATGCAAGCATATACAGTCACACACAAGCACACACACATGCACACACACAAGCACACACATACACATACATGCAAACACAGGCACATACACACACACATATGCAAAATGCACACAAGTGCATCTTCTTTGTACCACCAAAGGTCAGCCTCTTGATCCCTGGGAATGTGTGTGACTGGGTAGTTCCCAAACTACTGCAAAATGAATTCTAAGGGTGATTCAACTCAGTGTCAGGGGAATCCACATGTAAGGTGCTTCTGGCCACTGGAATCTCTCTGATTTGGTGTATTCAGAGTGTCATACTTCCACATAGCTACTCAAAATTATATACACTCTGCCTTTGGAAAGACCCTAGAATTATCTGCTTCTAAATCCCTCATTGTACAGACAAGGAAGTCAAGGTCAAAGCGCAGCTGCTGTCCAAGTAGCAGAAGATGAGCCAGCACTGAGCATCCAACCCAGTTGTCCCTCTGCACCTTAGTGGGACCAATATTTTGCACTTATTAGACAGCTGACAGTCCGGCAGAAAATTCATTGAGTTTTCTCAGTCATGAGCACAGGTTTTAAATTCAGTTTGATAAATAATTATCCATTGTTGTTATAATTCCCAAAGAATGCTGGACTCCAATAACCAACTTTGTTAAACATGAGTTCTAGCACATCTTTTTGGCCAGTCTCTTTTTTAAAGCACCCTCGACTAAAGAGAATAAAATATGAAAAAGAGTCCTTAAAGACCAGAAAATCTCCATAGTAGCTGCTCCCATTGGCTCCATATCTTCACTGCATAGCTCCAACCCAGAGTAGAGCTGGAGGACTCCACCTAAGCCTAATCTCAGTTTCATGAGTCTGACAAAATTCATGTAACAATTAGATATGCCAGAGTGGGACTCCCAGGCAACTTCAGTACCACTGGTCACAGGATCGCATTTGAGTAGCAAGATTCTAATGGACCATCCACAGCGCCAAAGTAACAGCACTGTCTGTCAACACTATGCAAAGCACCCCAAGGAACCAAGAGTGAAAGACCAGTCTGTAAGTCGCAAAAGCAATACTTTTAATGACAATGGCAGAAAAGTAGTCCTGGCCAATAAGATTCAGTCACCAGCCAGTTAAGAAGGTCTCTGATATGTAGGTCCATCTTTTCTAGCTGTCAGTGTGAGCAAAGCCCACCATAGCATCATGTAATGGCAGTCCCTTACCTTGGAGGAATGAATGTAACAGAAAAGAATCTAAATCTCTGCATTAATACTGGAGAGCAAGGAATAAATAAAGCCAAAGTACCTTCAGTTATTTATAAATAACTTCAATGCCAAGTAAATGAAACAGGCAGATCTTTAATGGTGCAGCCCAGAGAGCACAGGATGAGGCCAGCCCCATCCTTTCTTTACTACACAAACCAAATCATCATGTCTAGCAACTTTGCTTCAAAAATAGGTTTTGTGCCAGAAGGACATTCGTTTCAGAAAATCAAATGGGCAACTTAATTTCAACCTCTCTGATTAAGTAGCTCCTAGCCTGTCTAGGAACACGCTTCCACATTTCCCCAGGGGAATCGAGTGGCGACATGGAGAGCGTGACCGTTTATTTGGCTTAAGGAACATATTAATTTATCTGGTTTATAGAATTTAAACATCTGACGAATGACAGTGGGGCTGATTTTATTCATCAGCTAATTGCTTTGCCACCTGGAGCTGAAGCTTTATATATGCAGCTTATAAAAGATCTGAAAAGGATCTCAATTATTCTTTAATTTGTTCCTTGAATATAAAGTAGGAAAATCTGGCTTAATCAAACATTGTCTCAATTCTACTGGGATATGTCTAGTTACCTTATAACAAGGTAAGCTTTCATTTAATCATATGATATGATAATTCCCCACTTTCAAGCCAAGTATCCTCTTAGTTACAATCAATTTTCCACTGAAAAAATAAACATTGTCTCTTTACTGAAATCCCAGTAGAGAAAAATAGCCCTTTTTAATGAAACTTGCTGCTAATACAACCACACTAGGAATTTCTGTATAGGAATCTATTAAATCCCCTAATTTGACACTGCTAGTCAATTGCAGAATAAAGCAAGCTTCATGAAAAATTCTCTATGCATATGGCCATTCTTGGCATGTGGAAAAAAATGGGAAATGAATGTGTGTGTGCACACATGCACATACATACATGCCCAGCATTGCTGGAATCTATTAAATCTCAATAAATGTTTTAATCAACTTGGAGTCTGTCATTTATGGGAGAGAGAAAACTAGCAGTCATGCAATTTCTCTAATTGCACCAAGTGAATCTGAAATACCAGCATGTTCTAGAAGGCTGCAGAAATCCCAAAACATAAAAGCAGTAACGGTTAGGCCAGTGGGATACTCCTGAACGCAATCTTGCAGCAAGCTCAAAGTTAGGCTGTAAAGCCTTTCATTAATGAGTCAGGTATTGGAGGTTTGCAGCCAAATAGCTGATCCTGATTTTACCAAATTTCTCTTTGTCATCTCTTAAATATCTCAAGAAGAGGCAAAGCTGCTGCTAAAACAAGCTAAGTCTGGGAAACCGGAGGCCAAGAATTGCCAACGGTTTCTTGAATCAAAGGAGATCACCAAACTAGTATCCCATCCAAAGAAAATGGAGGCCACTGAAGGTAGAGATAGAGGCAGATAAAATTCAGGTAAGGGGGTGCCACAGGCATCCAAACCAAACCAGAATGGAAACAGAGAGTTGGTGGTAATCAGCAGCACGAGCACTGAGACCTGGAATGAGAGGAGGAGTTAGGGGCAAAGCCAGACTTGCTGCCTCCAACGCCCCTAGAGCCAGGAGCTTAGACGCAACCTGTTCCTGAGCAGAAAGGGGGGTGAACCAAAACTTAGATGCTAGAACTGGAAGAGTCCTCAGTGATGCTAATCCACTGTACATAAAAGCAACAAGAGGCCCCAAACTGCATGTCGAATGGCTTAGATATCAGAATTAAGACTTTAGAGTTGGAATCCTGTATTTCACTAGCTATGTTTCTTTGAGCAGTTTTTATTCCCATGAAAAATAAGATAATAAAAGTGCCTGTTTCCTGAGAGTGTGTGAGATTTAAATGAGATGAGAAACAGGTCGCACTGACAGTAGTGTGTTTTTCCATCAGCAACCCTTTACACTGCTTCCCCAAATGCCCTGTTCAATCTTTTATGCTAAACATAGGTTGTCAAAAGCGAGCTAAACCCAAACACTTGCAAGAAGTCAAGTATTTCTGCCTTAAGGATAGATGCCCCTCTGACATTTCTCTGTCTTCTGTTCTTAACAGAAGTCTACTCTAGAACCTATAACTTTTGAAGTTCTCTCTCTCTCTCTTTCTCTCTCTCTCTCTCTCCCTCTCTCTCTCTACAAGTACCCAGCACATGAACAGAAACAAGTGCAAGCCCCAGGAGGGGAGGAATTAAATGGAATGTTTTCAACTGCCTCGTAGCCTTGTAGCCTTATAGCCTTGTAGCCTTGTAGCCTTATAGGTAAAAGCACCTTGGAGCATATGTAACTCGTCCAGCTATTTCTCTCCTTTCACGCAACAGAAGTTTCCTAGCTGCTAAATGCTAGATGCCTGTTAGTTACACAGGTACATCTACCCCATACACAGCTTCACTGGGAGGAAATGATGCTGTGTCCAATGATTTCCTAACCAAGCCCAAATCCCCCCTTCCAAGGATGGGAGGAGAAATGGGTAAATATGCATTTCTGTCTCTCTGAAGGCAGATGACATTGTACCATGTAGTTTTAATTGAATCGCCCTTCCTCCCCAACACACTCGTGTGCACATCTAAGTGCATGCCTGTTACACATACTACTCCACAACTCTGTTTCCCTTAGTAGTTCTCAATCTAATGGCATGCCAGCAAACAGTTTTCCAGAGGAAGGAATTGGTGGGTTGGAGGATAGAATTGGTAGGTTGAGCAAAGAAATTATTCTGATGCCCTTTTGTCTAGATTTCTTGAAAATATTTTCACTGGACTTGGGATGTAGCTCACTGACAGAGTACTTGCCTCACATGCCAAAAGCCCTGAGTTCAATCCCTGGGAACCCACCACCCCTCAAAAGAAAATATTTTCATTTATTTGCAAGTATTGTTTAACCTGGTTCCTAAGTTTGGAGTGGCTGTAGGCACGCTGCAGTGTCTGAAGAAGGAACACAACAAAGCAGCACATGCGTGCTCTCACCTCTCTGCACCAGCTTTCTCCTGTGAGGGCGCAAGACATGGATACTTGGAACAATTCCACAGCAGCTCGGAGATGTTCCTGGATATGAGCCAGCTCAAGTGGGACCAGCTGGAGGAAACATGCAAGGTGTTAGGCATAGCACAAAAAAAGCCTGAGAGTCTAGAAGATCTCGACAAGGGAATCTAAGGTCCAGGCTGTATTTTGAGTGGCTTTCAAGGGTCTGAGATGTGGGGACAGCATGCTTGGGACAAAAGCTAAGTCTAGACGGTAAGCCAAATCCAGAGTCACAGGTAGATGAAGAGGTACTTTAGGTACCACACACTAATGAGCTCAAGTTCCTATCTCCATTCTTCTCATCCAACCAGGCTAAGAATTGAATGTCTCACAGGTCAGGGAAACATGTTAGATTTTCTTCTTTGCATTTGTTGGGCTATAGTTTGGCTACTAAAAAAAAAGCCAAGGTAATAGTGATTTACCAAAGATAAAAATATTACTCACTTTGAAGTAGAGCCCTGCTCTGTAAAATCCTCAGGTCTGCTTCCTTCTTTATTCTCACACTGTCTCCTCTAGGCTGGAGCCCTTTCCACCTGTGGAAGATGCTCACCATCACGAGGCAGCATTCCAGTCCAAGAAGGGACAGCTATGCCCCTACCTTCCAGGACATAATGGAGCCCTTACATCCCCTCCAAAAAACAAAAGCTGGTTTCATGGTCATGTCTAACTGCAAGAAGTCCAAGAAATGTGGCCATTATTATAAGGGAAGCCTTGTAATTCCCAGGTGACTGGATACTGGATCACCTAGCAAGTCATGTCACCCACCAACTGACCCCTCCGCCAGCATGCACAGCTGTATAAATAAAATATGGTTTATCCACACAGTGGAGTATTAAGTACAATAAAGATATGACATAATGGATGATCCCTGAAAACAATATGCTAAGTAAAAGAAGCCAATGATAAAAGACCAGATGTTAAATGATTCCATTTATATGAAATAGTCACAACTGACAAATCTATAGGAATAAAAAGATAATTAATTCATCAGGGCTGGAGAAATGATTCAGTGGTTAAGGGCACTGGCTGTTCTTGCAGAAGACCTGGGTCCAGTGCCCAGCACCCAAATGTCGGCTAACAACTGTTGGAACTCCAGTTCCAGGGGGTCTGACGCCCTCTTCTGGCCTCTGCAGGCATTGCATGACATGAGTGCTCTTACATACATGCAAGCAAAACACTCATACACATAAAACAAAAAATTTTTAAAGCTAACTCATGATTGCCTAGGGTTGGAGGGATAGAGAGGGAAAGGGATGGTAGCCTGAAGATAAGGAGCATCTTCATGAAGTGATAAAAGTACCTTATGACGATGACATCACAGCTGTAAGTAACTAAGTCAATTACACTGCAATGAGTCTGTGAAACAAAAGCCTCCAGTGCTCACAGCTATCCCAGGTCTCAAGCATTTTCTATTTGGAGCTCACTCCACTACAAGCCTTTATGATGTGTTTATTTGACCTTCTAAGTCAAGGTCATATATCGAGTCTTCTCTGGTCTTTCAAATCCTTCATATCCAAAGTTCCCCCTATCATTTTCATAGTTTATTTTTCCCTAATTCCATAATTTTTTAGAGGATAGCTTTTTGTATCTTAGCTACAGATAACAACTCTATCTCCAAAATGGCCAAGATGAAAATGTCAAACAGATCTATTCTATTTCAAAACTTTTGCTTCAAGAGATGGGCTCAGATAAATACAGGCAAATAAACAATGTACAATATTCTCTCTTATCTTCAGTTATTTAAAGTTTTTGCATCTTATAATGTTTAGAGTATTGAATTTTGTAAATGACTGGAATGACAAATATCTAAATAGTCAATAAGGAAGCAGAAAATGAAACTGCCCTTGTTAATAGTGGATGACACACCCTCTCTGATGGTTAACCATTCCTAAAGACCACATCCATCCAGCATTATCTGACTCTCCTCAACTTCCAAACACAGTTGTCCCCCAAGCTTTCTGCTCCACGCATCTGCTTAGCAGTAAACCAAGACAGTGTATGACCATAAAATAATGCCTGGAATACCTCCTGCAGTTAAAGAGCTCTTTGTGAACTCTCCTTCCCAGACAGAAAAGAAGGGGGCCACAGTAAAGAGACAACCGAGTAAGAAGACAGAAAAGAGCCCTCCGGTTCTCTAGTTCGTATATCCTGCTCCACCCTGCCTCGCAGACACATCTCATTTCTCGTCACCAAATGTAAGTTGCCTGGAAAAATTAAGATTTTTCTTTAAAATACAAAAGAACATATGCCATCTATTGACAATGAGTAATTCCGAGTACTAACGTCCAGGTGAGTTCAGACTCCAATATAAGTGAGAAATGTTGAGATTTGTCTTGAAAACCTTCTGCTCCCTTTTTAATATTCTCTTCCCCACATACCGTCAAAGCCCACCTTCCACCAAGAATCAACTCTGTCCTATTTAGGAATTGGAACTCACTCTACAAGGATTCGCGGATTTTTTTTTTCACTTTTTATTTTGAGATCATTTTAGATTCACAAGAAATTACAAAGAAATATACAAGCAGAGGCCAGAAAGCTGACTCAGCTTTACTGCACAAATCTGACAGCCAAACTTGATTCCAGGATTTCACCGTGAAAGAACCAGGATCTCACCGTGAAAGAAGAAATCTGATTGCTGAAAATTGTCCAATACCTCCATACATGCATTGTGGCAAGCTCAAACCAGCACACATGTACACACACACACATACACACACATCGAAACAACAATTTATAGTAAAATAAATCCTAAAAACAGACAAAAATACAAAAATAAAAGAAATACCCCATCAGATCTGAGACTGCTTCACCTAGTGTCCCCCAATACCAACATCTCACAAAACTGTTGTACTACAATGTAATGAGAAAACTGAAATAATAAAAATCATAGAAGTATCAGGAGGCTGAGTCAGGAGAATCATGAGTTTAAGGTCATCATGAGCTACATATCGAGCTCCAGGCCTGCCCGAGGTATCTATCAAGACTTAGTTCAAAAAGTCAAGGCTTGGAATGTACCTCGGTGTAGTTCAGCACTTGCCTAGCATGCACGAAGCCCTGTGTTTGACTTCTACTCCGCAAAAACATTTTTAGGTAATTCACATTTCACTATTTACACACACACCTGAGTGTATCTGTGAGAGAATGTGTAGCTCGTCAGAGTTTCATCACATAATAGCTTCGTACGCCCACCAGCACCATGAAGACCAGAGCTGTCTCACCACCACGCCTCCCTGCACAGTGACATCCTTTATAGTGGGGTATTTCTTTTTGTTTTTAGGATTTATTTTATTATAAATTGTTCTTGTTTTGGTGTGTGTGTGTGTGTGTACATGTGTGCTGATTTGAGCTTACCACAATACACGTATGGAGGTATTGGACAACTTTCAGCAATCAGATTTCTTCTTTCACAGTGAGATCCTGGGATCAAGTTTGGCTGTCAGAACACACTGCCTCCTTCATCCTGAACTCTTATCCACAGGCAGCCACTCCATTTCCTGTTTTTTCATATGTGCTTTATAAATGGAATCATGCAGTATCTATCAATTGGGAGATAGATTTTTTTTTTAACTTGGCACAATTCTTTGAAGTTCATGCAAGTTACTTTCTGTGTCAATAGTTGCTTCCTTTTTTTGCTGAGTAGCATTTCATGATATGATATGCTATAGTTTAGCCATTCCGCCACTAAAGGATAAGCATGGGGTTTGCAGTTTGAGGCTATTAATGCAGAAATTATGAGCATCCTCCACAAAATTTTCAGTGAGCACAAATGTTCACATTTCTGGAATAAATGCCCAAGAGTGGAAGTGACAGACTGCATGGTGATAGGGTTCGTTTTCGTAGAAGTTCTCATGCTGCTTGCTAAGGTTCTTGTATAATCATGCATTTCCATCAACAATGTACAAGTAATCCAGTTTCTCCACTGTCCTGCCATTGGTTTTATATGCTAACTTTCAAGTTGGGTGTTCTGAGAGCTGAGTCTCCCAGTGTAATGCTGATGAACATTTTTCTAGCACTTGTTATCTATAAACCTCTTGAAAAAAAATGTTGATATCTTTTTCTCATTTTCTGATTGGATTAGGATTATTTTTAATGTTTCGAGAGTACTTTATATATACTAGATACACCTTGGTCAAGTAATTTGCAAGCTTTTCCTCCCAGTCTATAATTTGTCTTTCACAAAGCAAAGAGGTTCTTTAATGTTAATAAGTTCCAATTTAATATTTCACTTTTTATGATTTATGCTTTTAGTAGCAAGTCTAGGAACTCTGCTGATTCTGGGATCACAAAGATCACCTATTTCCTAGAAATTTTTATAGTTTCATGTTTCACATTAAAGCCCTTAAATCAGGGCATATCTGGAATAAATCTGACATGGTCCTAGACTATTGTTCTTTGTATACATTGTAAAATTTGATTAGCAAGATTTTATTGAACATTTTTGCATCAAAGTTCAAGAGAAATCTTAGTCTGTATTTTTCTTCTTAAGTGTTATCTTAGCTTGATTTAAGAACCAACACCTCATAAAATAAGTTGCGAACTGTTCCTTCATTGAGGTCCATACACAAAATGTCTCCACAGGCTCATGTGTGGAGGGTCTGGTCCTCACCTGCTGGTACCATGGAGAGGTGATTAGATAGTGAGGTACTAACCTCATAGATGGAGTAGCCCACTGATGGATGCGGAGCTGAATGGGCCAGTAGTGGAAGTGGGTCAGTGGGAATGTGCATTTAAAGGGCATATCTTGTTCTCTCTCTTTCTCTCCCTCTCTCTCCCTCTCTCACTTTCTAGTCATCCCAAGATGAGCTGCCTCCTCTGTCATAACTCCCCATTGTGATTGTATTCCGCCTCCTCTCAGGCCCAGTGTAATGAATGCAGCTGAAAGTCACTGGACTAACACCTCTAAAACCATGAGTTAAGTAAATCTCGCCTCCTTCACTTTTTAAGCATTTCAGATATTCTGTCTCAGTGATAGAACTCTAACTAAACATATGCCTCTTCATTATTCTGCCACAGATAAAACAAAATTGATTTTAATTCTTCTTTGAATTTTTGTTAAAAGTATCTAGTAAAATAAGGTCCAGCCATTTCTTTCCCAGCTATTTGATTACAACTTAAAGGGTTTTTTCTTGACTTTTTGAAATAGGGTCTTATCCATGAGCTTGCCTGGAAATCTGTACACAGACTAGGCTGGCTTTGAACGCGTAGCAATCTTTCTGCCTCTGCCTCCCAGGCGATAGGATTACAGGTGTACACTACCACGCCTGGCCACAATTTCAACTTTTAATAGTTAACAGTTTAGTAAAACCTGTTTAGTTTACCCATTCAATACTTATTGTTGTTGTTGGTATTGTTATTAGAGAGAGAGAGAGAGAGGAGAGAGAGAGAGAGAGAGAGAGAGAGAGAGAGAGAGAGAGAGAGAGAGAGATGATGAAAGAGGCCCAACCCACATGTGGAGGTCAAAGAGTAACTTTGTGGAGTCAGTTCTCTCTTTCCACCTTTACATGATTTCCAGGAATCAAACTCAAACACAGGCAACCAGGGCTGAGCAGCGAATGCCTTTCCCACTGAGCCAGCTCATCAGCCCTGTTCATTTACTCTTGACTGGATTTGGGTAACATGGCTTTGGAAGAATTGACCCATTTCTTCTAAGGTTCTAATTTTCATAAATTTCTATAACTTTTGCTATTATTCTTTTTAAGTAGCATATATTAAGTGTAGAAAATATTAGGTTTTATGACTACATTTTCATTCATATAGATAGATAAATATAGATATATAGATGTAAATAGACTTTTGTACTTCGGTCACATTTACTCCCGTCCCTTGTTTGCTTCCTGTCCCCTTCCACTGGTCCTTTCTCTTTCTCCTCTGCTGTTCTGTTTTCTTTCCTTCTTTTCTTTTCTTTTCTCTTGCTAACACGTGTCTCACTACATAGTCTCAGCCTCCAGTGTTGGGATTGTAAGCATTCCCTATGGTTCCAGTTCTATTATTCTATTGATAACTCCCAGATCTGTTTATGACATTCTTTGTTTCATTCTTGATATTGGCAAAATAAGGAATATTTCATCCCTTTCTTATCTTATTAATCACACTAAAAAATTTGCTAGTTTCAGTCATTTAAATAATTTGGTTTTTTTTTTCATTAGTTCTCCATATTATTTTCTGGTTTTCAGTGTTATTGCATTCACTTTCATTATTTCACTCCTTTCTTTGTTTCAGTTTGGTTTGGCTTTGCCTTTCTAGTTTCATGGGGAGGGAATTTACATACTGATCTGAGATCTTTTCTAATATCACATTTAGAGTTAGATTTCCTATCACCATCGCATCTTAGAAATGCAGATTTTTTCATTTTATTTGGTTCCATTTTTATCTCTTTTCATACACCCTGTTTGACCCATATTTTATTTACACCTGTATTGCTTAATTTCCAGGTGTTTGTAGATTTCTTTTCTTGTTATTGATTTCTAGATTTACCACTATGTAGTCCAAAAACACTCTGTACAATTTCAGATCTTTTCAATTTGCTCATTTGTTCTGTAAACAAAGATATATTCTGTCTAGATGAACATTCTATAGAACAGCAGCAAAGATTTTTGAACACTCAACAAGCAAAAATTAATTCAAAATCAAACACATTTGAATTTGTGTTGCATCACAAAGCCTCACTTTGGCCCTGGTTCCGAATACACACTCTGCCCACTTTGGACTGCATGCCGTCACATATGCCACATGAAACCAACAAATGCTGCTTGAACCGCCTTGCCTCAGATCTGAGATTATACACACAAATTTTTCTCATTTCATAGAAACATAATAGTTTATGGAAAACAAAGGTTTCTATACTTTCCTACCATCACTCCTCAATAGTAAGTAGATCTTTGGATTACATTGTTAGAATGTTTGAATTTTTTCAAATTGTTGCTTGAATCATTGAGTTTATTTTTTTTAATCACTAAATGAATTTTGACTTGGGATTAGAACAGAATTTATAACAATTTCTGAAATACTTTTAATTATACTTCTGCTATTTTGTACTGCATAGTCATGTGATATGGCATCCTCAGCAACAATTATAAAATCAAAATATTGATCAACTGGGAAAAACATTAAAGATGCTCTACATCCTCAAGTAGCAAAAATGGAGCCAACATTTCATTCTTTCTGTAAAAATAAGCAAACAATCCATTTCCTAAGTATGTACATTACTGTCGTCTTTAATACATGGTACCGTTATATACCAGAGAATTGTTCTTAAATACATTTCTTTATGCTTTATTGTCAATAAAGGTTTGTTTCATTTGATTATGTGTTTTATATATCTATATACCTACAGCCACATAAAAATTTCTCAGGCCAAAAGGGATCATAAGTGGAAAAAGTCTGAAGAGCCCTGATCCAAAAGGCAACCTTCTAACATAACCCAAAGACATTTGCTCCTACCCCAACAGCCTCCGCTGTCAGCAGGAGGCCAGTGGAAGGAAGTGTTGAACCCTGTATCTCCTGGATATTCTAAAGTCATCCTACACAGATCCCCTTATTTGACCATGCATCCCTTAGCCCTGTAGAGATAACCACTGAGGGATCACCAGGCAATGTAATATCTGGGGAGAGAGTTAGAAGAAGTAGCAATCTTGGAGAAAAAAGAACTTGCACCTTTAACTGAATTGGGGGATCGATTCTGGAAATCCAATATGTTTGAGAACTCTAGGCGGAATGGGTAACAACACACCAAGCACTGATCTAGGACTCTAAGAGGCCATTTGGATGTACCTTGCTATGCTTAACCAGCGTCCATCACGTTATTCAACTTTTCAACCTTTGAGAGCTCTGAAATGATGCTGATAATATTCTTAACCAACTTTCAAACTTTGATAACAACATTCTCACCTACATGACAGGAGGTCCAGTTTAACACCCCGCTCCTTTACTATAAGTTTGGCTTCAGTTGTACAAAGGGCCTGAGACCTGGCCTGGAGCTGTGCCCTCTAAGTCACAGGACAGACATGGAGGCCTTTGAGATACAACAGCTCTATGCCCTTCTTAACCACCCCAGAGTCAGGCAGTCCTAGGCCTTCACACTGCACCACCCATTGCTGTATCCTAGACAAAAAGCAAGTTCCTGGCCTCTGTGGCCTCAGAATCCCCCACAAGGCTTGTGGAAATGTGGCTGTGCAGAAAGCCTCGAGCCAGCTCCTTAATCCTTCAGACTCCACTGTAACATATGTCCAGAAAGAGATGAAGCCGAATGCCCCCATGGAAGATCACTGATTTATTTTATCACATATTTTAACTGAGTCTACCCTAAAAGAAAATGGAACCAGGGCATTTGCAAAAAAGCAGCAATCTCATGGTAAATGAAAGCCTAAGGACAGTGAATTGGACCATGGGCTCATCAAACCAAGACCCTACATAGTGATAATGTGCTGCTACAATTCAGTATGGAGCCCCAACAATAAAGCGGGACTGTAATTACTATAATGACCTCCCACTGCTATTGTGTCTTTAATTAAGTCTTTATCAGTAGGCATTTGCCACTTAAACCTAACTCACTGTAACTACGACAGCGTATCATCTACATTTTCACAAAGAATTATAGAATCATATTTCTGTCACAAAGATGAAAGGGAATATTTAGTTCAAGTGCCATTTGCAGACAAGCTGCATAAGAAAAATCAAACTGTCCTTTAGCAGCACTTTCTGACAAGTGAGACTCAGCTGAGAGATACTAAGGGGTTTTGTGGATGTGTGTTTTGGCCTCACCCCATTTCTTTTACCACAACTCCACTCCCTTTCTACATAAACCATGGGGAAAGAATGACACCAAATTAATAACACACTTGATTACAGCAAATTTCGTGAGGTAGAAAGGGGCTGAGACTCTCATCTGAAGCCGAGAGTCGCTGAAATGTCTCCCCACCCTCCCCACCCCCAGCCCCGGGAATGACCGGCCAGGTCTACAGCCCCTGCCCCCAGCCCAGGGCTCGTCCCAGTTCTGCCCAGGAAGATGTACCAGTGATGCCTTCTGCCTAAGGAGACCACATTCCAAGTTCAAGTTTCCAGTCATAATCACTTCCTTAAGTTAGCATGAATCGAGCGAGCTCTCACATAGCATTTTGGCAGAGCCCAGCTACCCGGACCAGACAGGCCTCTGTCAGGAAAGGCCAGGCCCAAGCCTCCTGGGTGTTCACAGGGAGTCGCTCCTACATGCTGACTTGTTGAGAGAAACGTGAGCATTCACGCTGGCCCTCACTTCTCGGAGGTAACTGGATCCACTTGGGATCCAGAGAAAGCCCCACCTCTCCCTGTGGCCTGTAAGCATGACCAGCACGGCCTCTCCACCGCCGCCAGGCCAAAGCACTGTACTTACGTATGTCAAAGACCCTTTGAACAGAGACATACTCCTCCAAAAGGCGTCCTCATTCCCAGTTTAAGGAGGACGTGCGCACTGTGGGTTCTCTGCTAGGGCAGGAAGGCTGAGAGGAGAAGAGGGGTTAGAGAGGTCAGAGTCATGGCCTGAACTCTCTCTGGGACATTACTGAGAAGGAACTGGGCTCCAGTGGCCGTGCGGCCCTGCGTTCCCCAGCAGGCTGCAGACCTGCGGCTTCTCTGCAGCTCTCAGGAAGTCCAGTTCCTGCTGGGGAAACCCGGTGCTGCCATCAATTTCCACCTCTTTTCAGTGTCATCTCTGGCCTCTTTCGTTTCAGTTCTAATTTCATTTTTAACAGCATAAAGCCTTTGGCTGGCTATAGCAGAGCTGAAAAATGGAGAGTCGGGAGGAAGCGCGCTTCCCGGGAGGACCTGGAGGGAAATACTATTCAATTTTCTCCCACATATTTGCACCCGCTGAGGATGTTTCAGACTTTCCCACCTTGGCAGGGACACCTACTGAGAGGTGCTATGCTTCTTAGGGGTGGCTGCTGCTGATGGCCAGCTTTCACTTCCTGCCACAGTCTTGACAAAGACTGGAAAGGGCTCCACACTTGGAGAAGAAATCCAAATTTTCCTGGGCTCTGAATTCAGTAACAATTTCAAGGCATCTGTTTCTGACTCTCCAACAAACGTAGCTCGGCTGCCTGGAATCTGTGCTGCTGATGGATGGGTGAGACTGGACGCTGGTTGGTCTTGCCTGCTGGTGGGCACAGCATCTGCCTCCAGACTGACTTCATCTTTTGAAAGGTTCTTCTCAGTAGAAGGGCGGGCCAGAATCCAGAGAGAACTCTGTCATGGCAGCCCCTGGCTCTGCATTTCCTCAGCTCGCCCCAGTGTGGGCCTCTCATGGGGGCTGCGCACAACCAGCAGTTCTCTGGACTACTGCCAAATGGAGAAGGCGGCTTTCAGTGCGCTAGGTGGGTGTTTCTGGGGATAGAAGCTCTGTGCTAGACAGGATTTCTCAGGCAGCCCAGCCCGGAATCCCAGCCTCCTCCATCGGGTCTGCGTCTGCTATCCGGGGCTTGGGATGAAGAATGTGGCTGATCCTCTCAGCTACTGCCTTTTCTTTTGATAAAGGACCTGGCCAAGTGCTGAGAGCCATAAGCCAAGATGCTTGCTACACCTCCTCCTAAAACCTGCCTGGCTTTCCTTCTGGGGACGGTTTCTAGGTTCTTCACCACACCTACCTGTCCTGGTGTTTCTCTAGGTAAATGCCAAGCACTCTCTGAAGCAGAAAAGAAACAAACCAAAATTATGACATACTTAAAAAGCACATTTTCTAGGAAAAAAATCTCTATTAGACATTCTTTTTAGCAAAACAGGCATTCTCATGTCTGAAAACATGAAGCTGAGTCCAAACACTTCATAAGTATTTGTTGAATATAAATAAATGCTCTATAAGTTTTCCCTAGAGAGAGACCTGATTCCCTCCCCTTTATCTCTGAGCACCCTGATTACATAGAAGACAATGGGAAAAAGTGAGAGATAAGAAAGTTAACATGCATTAGCACAGAAGAAACTCCTGCAGGAGCCCTGCGATACAGTTAGGGATAATGAGTTCAGAAGCCTGTTCTCAGCCTGACTGTGCACCAGACTCACCCCCTGCAGAGCTTTTAGTCATCACGCCTGTGTCCCACCCACACCAGCCTAACCTCATTGGTATAGTGATCTAGCTATTGGGATTTTTTTATAAGTGCCCCAAATGACATAACAGTACAGTCAAGCTCTTGAGACACTGGTTTGTTACTAAATGTCTGTTCCAGGATCCAAATACTGGTTACAGACTCTGAGCCTTTTGTCTACAAAGGTTAAAAGAAGGAAACACACATTGCACAATCCAGTGGACAAAAAAATCCTATGGACAAAAATCAAACAGCTTGTTTAGAAATTTAATCAACTGTGAAACAGGCCAGTAAGATTTGTCTGGAGATGCTCACAACAAAGACAAGATATGAAACAGCAGCAACTCCTATCCAGCTCAGTCAGTGCCTGCGCACTGAGCATCTACTGTGAGATCTGCTCCGCTTCAAAGGCCCCAGAGACAAAAGCATTAACAGACTTGAAGCTTTCTAATAGAAATTAACAGCCCCTGCCTGTGAGGACTCGCCCTTTGAGGAGCCCTTCATGTCCATTGTCTCAGTGAATCCTCACAACCACCTGACAAGGTATTTTATGCTGGATGGAAACTGAGGGTCAGAGAAAGTAACCACCTGGCTAATGTAGGAGCGTGGTATGTGATGGAGTCAAGTTTCAAAGAGGACTGTCTGGCTTGAATCTTTGCTCTTAGTGATTGCACTGTACTACCTCAGTGTTAAGTGTCAGAGGACTATGTGTTTAATGTTAGATGACAGCATCCCCCCAAACACCACTCAATTAAAGGAAATTCTTTAAAGAATCAGCACCACATTGTTCAGGCTGTATGAACATTACAGAGACAATTCTTAGCTGCAGCAAAGATATTCCTATGGGCATACCAGCACACTTACAGCATACAAACATAAATCTTGTTCATTGTGGTCTTTTTTTTCACAGTGTTTTACAGTGCTCGGAATCAACCCCAGGGGCTTGTGCATTCTAGACAAGTTCTTTACCCCTAAGCTACCTCCCTAGACCACTGTAGCCTTGTTTCTTATAGCAAAAGACTCAGAGCAATGCAATGGGGTGCTGGCTGAGTAAACTATATTACTCAGTGGTATAATATACAGATGTAAAAAAATGAGAACTATTTGTATGTCTGATACCATGAATTAAAAAAGCAAGACAGTCTATATAGTATGATATCTTTTGGGTAATGAAGGAAAGAAAGTAATAACATATGTTCTATGCGTGTCATTGCATAAAACACCAGAAGGAGCAGTATGACTCCTTAGACAACCATAAAAGCGGAGGAGGGCAGGGCTGGAGAGATGGCTCAGTGGTTAAGAGCGTGGGTTGCTCTTCTGGAACTGCTCTGCTGGATTCCCAGCACCAATATGGTAGCTAACAACCATCTGCAACTCCAGTTTCAGGGGATCTGATGCCCTCTTCTGACCTCTGCAGGCATTGCTCTGCAGGAGTGCATGCTTTGTGATACACTCATACACATAAATTAAAATAAAAATAAGAAATAATGTTTTTAAAAAGTGGCGGAGGGCAAGAGGGGAGGGGAGGAGAACAGGTGACTCTAAGCACATAGATTTTTTTATACTTTTAAACATGGAAAGTGTTGCTTATTCAAAAAGGAAAATAAATAATAGAAAGGTAACTGTGACCAGACTTCAGTCCCTCAGTAAGTGGTAGAACTGGAATTTGAACCCACCATCTGTCTGCTCCCAGATGTGCTCATCTGCTCGTACCTCTGCCAAAGCCAGGGAAGCACTGTCCTGTCCTGGATGTGAAGGGCCCTATTTCCTTCAGGTCTAGTCTGTTCGATTTCCCTTAAAGAATCAGGCAGCAGTAACCAATCACCTGAATGGAGAGGAATGCTCTCACAAAGACAAGTTTACATTTACAGCCCTGTGTGATCCAAGTGTTTAGAGCTCATCTGTTTAAGGTGAGTTGTGTGCTCTAAGCCCTCCTGGTAACAAATAACAATACTTGCCAAACACACATTCTACCTGTCAGCCTGGTTTATGGCTGTGCCTTGGCTTGTACTAGGGGAAGGGCTGATTCTGCCAATATGGAGCAAGGATGCTGTTCTACAATGGAGCAGAAATGCCAAACAAGATCTAGAACTTCACAGCCTCTCTGCTCTGATTCGGAATGGTATGCCTTCCAAACCAGCAACAGGAAAAGATTTGAAGGAAACAAAAGGTCATTTTCTACCTTCAGTTCCTTTTCTCAACTTTGGAATTTTCTCCAAGCTGCCCAAGATTTTTAGAAGATGGCTTTCAACATCACAGGCACAGATGGCAGAGAACCATCAACACAACAATGAGCCTTTCTCGAGGCATCAACCTCTGTCTCAGAGGCTCTGCCTAAGCTCCACTGGCCTCTCTGTGTCCCTGGAGGGCAGCCTGACCAGTGTCCTCACTCCCCTGTGCCCAGGCAGCCACATTTGTCTCACTTCCAAGAAGGTAAAGTGAACTGCCTGAGACTTCTGCTTTTCCTAGATGTGGATAGAGAAAAGGAGTTACTTTGAATAAAATTATTGTTATAAGGGGGAAGGGCACAGTGACAGTAGACTAGATTTGAAATTCAAATATGCATAGCCAGGGTCTGCTTGATACAAAATTATGAAGCGAGATTACTGCCAGCAGCCTTCCAGCCCCTCTTTCAGTCCCCAAACCCTCCTGTCTTTAACCAAGCAACATCTGCTTCAGTTCCACATCTTGACTCCCTGTATGTGTGGCCTGTGGTGCCAGGAGCACAGTGCACGTGGGAGTAAGGACAGAGTCCTTAAAGAGATTCTCCAACAGCAGTGTTTGGTGGAGAGTGACTGTGAAAGACCCTGAGGGAATCAAGGCTTCCTAGAGGTGGGGATATTTGAACCAAAGTTCAACGGTTGCATAGAAGTTAACTGAGCACTGGCTTCAAGTTCAAGGCTTAAACTGCACTTCAAATTGCCACTCGTACAAGTAGCTTTGGACCATTCCTAGAGCCGGACAGAATTACCTGTCATGTAAATTTACCATCCTCCGCCTCTTTTTTTTTCAAAACTCAGTTTTAAACTAGTACTCATAGGTTTAAATTACATTAGGTCGAGTGATTCCAACTATTAGCAGACATCAAATAGCACCATATAAGTATAAAGCCCACACCTCCCTAAACCACCCCAACCATGGGTGCTTTTATTAGGGAAGCATTCAGCACACCTTTATTCCTGCTCTACAAATGGTGGCCTATCAGACACTAAGGTGGAATACACTTAGGCAGACTCCCTGAGCGCCTTAAATCACTTTTAGACTAGGACTACATGAAGGTCAGTCTTTGCAGTATGCTCCTCCCACATGCTCCATATTTGCAGTATCAAAGCCCCCACATATCCGTTTCCCTTTTGACATCAATGGTGATCTGTGCCTGAAGCAGGACCAAAGCACCATGCAAGAAGAAGCAGAGCTTGATTGCAAGCTAGTTCCCAGCACAGGAGTTGGGAGCCTACAGCTCTCTGCTCACACTAACCCCAGCCAACTGTAATAACCAAGGCTGAGATTCCCTGGTTGCCCTTTCTGCGTCTGGCACTCTGTTGAAGAGCTTACCACATTAAACCATGTCATTCCCATAGCAACCCTATGAGGCAGGTGCTACCATTCGTCTCCTCTGCAAACCTGAGCAGTAAGTAATTTTTTCAGGGCACAATTAACAGCTAGTAAATACTGGATTCACGCTCAGGAAGTCTGGCTTCTGAGCCCATGCCCAGCTGTGTCCTAACCATTCCTCACTGTGAACGGTGTAGTCTTCAGGATCCTGTTCAGGGCTGAATTTTTGCCTCACCATTTGCTTATTTGAAAGACACTACCAAATTACCAGACCTCTTCCAGGCTTCAGGGTCCTTACTTATAATGTGGTACAGTCTTAGAATCTGCTTCAAGGCAGTAAGGGATGCTGTCCTGCACATAAAAGCAGCAGGCTTGGGGCCAAGTGGCACTTTGCAGATGTTTCTGTCATATTCTTGAAGCCTGTCTATCTCAGCCTTTATCAGTCACTAAGAGCAGTGATCAATCACTGTTTCTTTCTCCCTGGGTGCTCAACAGAGTGCCTCCCTTGCAGCACGCCCTTGAAAACTGTTTGGTTCGGCAACACTGTTGTTCTTTGCTATTTCAAATGATCAAGTAAGGGCTTCTATTTTGACACACAAGAGCTTCTTTTGTCCAGTTCTATTCCTTAACATTCATATATAAATTATCAAGTGTTTAAAGAGATCGTCCTTGAATTCTTGAATTAGAAGTTATATAACTCTTTTCTTTTCTATAGAACATGAGTGAAATTTGGCCTCCCTTCATCTCCCAAAGCTCCTTGTAGTATGATTTTCATTTAAGGAAGGCATCTCTTTCCCGCAATTGAAAGTGCAAATCTACAAAATAAACCATACCCAGGTAGGAGCGACTGGATTCTCCTTCTGTAAAAAGATACATACTTTCTTGAAATACCATTCAAATTCCACTTTCTCTTGGAGAAAAATTTAGCTATAGTGAAAATGAGGCATATTGCCATTGAACCCAGGTAATTTGTCACTCGGTACTTAATTTGCTCTTAGAAATAACTGTGATACTGATCCCTCCACAGCTTATATACATCCTACCTCCAACTCCAACAGAAGGGCACACGCTTCATGTACAACCCTCCAAGTGCTATTCCAGATATCTGTGCTATACCAAGCCCTTCCTGCTGCTGGGCCCACAAGGCCAATCTTGAGCGTCTAACAAAGATCTGCTTGATGGTGTGTTCATTCCCTACAGCTACCAAATCAAAGTATCACTAGCTGGATGGCCTAAACTATCAGTAGCTTGTACTCTTCGAATTCTAGAGGCTCTAAGTCCAAAGTCAAAGTGTTGATAGGGCCCTGCTGCCTCTGAAGGCTTTCGGGGAGAATCCTTCCTTGCCATTCCAGCATCTGGTGTTTGTCAGAACCCTTCTCATTCTTTGACTTGTAGGCAATTTCTACCTCTACTGCACATGGCCTGATTCCATGCGTTTGTGTCCAAATGCCCACTTCTTACAAGTTCATGAGTCATCTGGGATTTAGGGCCCATCATAACCCAGTGTGACTGCATCCTCAGTGATTATGGTTGCAGAGACCCTATTTCCAGTAAGTCATGTTCTCAGGTTCCCTGCAGACAGATTTGTGCAGAACACTATTCAAACGAGTAGAAGAATAGTTCAGTACATGCACAAGGACTCACAAGTTAACTTTAGGGTGGGACTTGCAAAGTTTCGGGGTTTCAGACTTCGCTAACTCCATTTTTTAATGTGTTAAGATTTCTAAATTCCACAATTGGAGAGATGTTCCTATAACTTTCAATGCCATTAGCCCGCAGTGCCCAACAGAATAAAAGCAAAAACTTTACTATTCCAGACACTATCTGTAGTGATGCCATTGATGAATCACTTCCACCTCACATCTGAGGGGTCATGAATCCTTTCTAAAGCTAAACATCTAGTAGAAAGAAGTGTGGTTCTGTTGAAGTGGAACTGGAAATCTGTGACTCTGAGGAAACAGGTGGCAAAGGAAACCCAAAGAAGCTGTGCAGAAATGGCTTCGGCATCCACAGAAACTGTCTCGAGATGCTTCAGAATGGTCAGTGCCAGAGAGAAAGAACTGAGAAGACAGAGGGAGCAGAGGATCTGTCTGCTCCACATCAGACCTCTTGAGCCCCTGCCCTGTGCTTCTGTACAGTATTTATTTTAACCCCAGATAGGAAAACTAAGGCTTCGAGGAGTCTGGTGGCTTGAGAAAGGCTGAGAAACAAGCAGTAATGCCACATTCAAGCTCTGGCACTGACATTTCTGCCAGTCTTCTGCCACATCACATAGAAGAGCAACAGAATCCCAGGTTTCTAGTCCCAATTCTGCTGGGAGCTGGTCCAGCCTGAAACTCTCTTGCTGCACATTTGAGTTTGCTTTTTTAACTTCTGGTTGGAAATTGGCAGCTGTTTCCTATTGCATTTCCAATATGCCTCTGTGTGTATCTTGGAGAGAAGGGGAAGAGAAAATATGGGTCAATATAAGCAAACTCTTAAAAGCTTATACTTTATCATTGTAATAATCATAATATATTTTACTTTACAGCCACTCATAACTGAAGCCTCTGGGCACCCTAACAAAAATAGCTAAAAGAAAAAAAGAAATTATATTAAACAAAGAAAATATGACTATAAAACCCCAATAGCCAGGAAACTAAATGAACAACATAAAACCTCCAAACAACAAAACTACAATGAAACCAAGAACGGAAAAAAAACCTTTTCACGAGCTTTACCCTGAAGAATTCCACACAGTGAGATCGCATCTGTTTAAAGCACCATAATTTATCGACATGACATCAAACCAAGAACCAGCCATTGTAAACCTTTCCCGCAGAAACTCTCAGAAACCTAACCAGGTGGTCGGGGGTGGGGGAGGCAGCACGTAGCTGGGGTAACGATGGCTTTAAAATTTTATGTTCAAATACATCCTTGTGAAGTTCTACATCTTGGTGCTAAGATGTAAAAATGAGTTCATTCCAAGAATAAGCAGAATATAAAAACAGGGCTTTTCGTGTATATGAGTGTGTACACAGGGTCTCTGTGTGTGTAGCCTGCACCCTGTCATGCAATGCCCACAGAGGCCAGAAGAGTGTATTGGATTCCCTAGGACTGGAGTTACAGAGAATTGTTAGCTACCATATGGGTGCTGGGAACTGAACCCAGGTCTTCTGTGAGAGCAGCCAGTGCTCTTAACCACTGAACCATCTCTCTAGTCCCAAAATAGGACTTTCTAGCACTAACTTTTTCTGAGCTAATTCACCCACTAAGATTTGCTGATAGCTTCTCAAACTGCTGCTAAATGCACTGTTTTCCAGAACTGATCCTTTTTAGAACCACCCAATAGAAGTCTTCAGGGAGAGAAAAGGCCCTGTTATAGTTGGGTATGGGAGGTAGGGGCAGGGGGACTCTCAAATTCAAGGCCAAACTGAGCTATATAGTGAGACCCTGCCTTTAAAATGGTGGAAGGAAAGGAGGAAGAGGAGCAAGAAAGGGAAAAGAAGGAGGAGAGGGAGCAGCAGCAGCAGCAGCAAGAGGAGGCTCAGGAGGAAGACCAGGAAGAGCAGAAGGAGAAAAAAGAGGAGGAGGAGGAAGAGGAGAAGGACGGATGACGACAAGGAGGAGCAGGAGGAGGCCTTTTATTTATGTAGCAGCCAAGCTCCAGAGGCCATCTTCACTTTCTGATACTGAAGCCATTTAAAAACTAGAATTCCCATTGGCCCATAGCACCGCCATAAACGTTCCTTCCATCTCTATGCTTATGAGAGCAATACACCAACCAGTCACTTTCACAGCCCTCCTACACGTTCCTATTGAATACAGGAAGTAGGACTTGCTGGGGAATACTCTTTAAAAAGATTTGTTAGGTTAGGACAGCCCAAGTGGATTACAAAACCACTTGTTGGAAAAGTAAAATATTAAAACCCTGAAATACATCCTGTGCCCGTGTAAAATGGGCTCACAGTGTATGAGCATCCTGGAGCACTTTCAGGGTCTGGATAGACCTGGCCCCAGGAATTAGTGCACTGTGTTAGACTATGTCGGGGAACCTAACGTGACTTCAAGAGTGAAGCCAGTGAGAGAGAGTGGCGTCAAGCCAGGAGGCCTCAGCAGCCTCACAGGAGATCTGCCTGTGTGGCAGGTCTTCCCAGACTGTGTTCCCATGCTCTCAAGACCTGAAGTCCGCCCTTAGCCCTCATCCTTCACTCGCCTGTGAAATGAAGCAATACTGCTAAATAAACCTTTCTGTGATATGGAAGGTCATCCTCAAAGGAATGACTTGGGTCTCATGGGTCAGCTAAAGCAGCAAGCTGGGAAATAATACCATCAAGATGGTAAATCTGTATTTAGAGAAATGTGAAATGACACCTTCAAGGAGACACCATCCACATTTGAAAAAACAAACCTACCTGAACAGCACAGGACAGTCTTGATAATCCCCAAAAGATCTGAAAGAACTCATGAGCCCAGGCTGATGTCTGAAGGACAAGGCTTGGCAGCGCTTGCCAGGGAGCAGCCCTTGCCAGGGAGCAGCCCTTGCCAGGGAGCAGCCCTTGCCAGGGAGCATCCCTGCACTGGGTCAGGGCAAGCTAACTGGGATTTTATAGTTTTTAACATTACAAAAGAGCATGTATTTGTGTATGCTTATGCAGGAGAAAAAACTTTTTTGTGTCTAGTAAAAACTAGCATCTAGCTTGTTTTTACTGTTGCAAATTCCCAATGATCTCCCCAGCCATCTACCTATAGGGTTGCTTCCACTGGCCAATCTAAATAGCAATCAGTGGAAACACAGGTAATTCTGACCCCATCTAGATGATAGATGGCAAATAGAATGATAATATCATTCTAGAAAAATCTATGCTGGTTAAAAAATGAAAGCCGGTCTATGAAAAGGCCAAAGCTTGAAGAACCCAGGGTTGTCCTGCAGGATAACAAAAGTCTGAGTTGCTTTTCTGAGTTTGGCTCAAAACGCCCTTGATGATGACACACTGTAAAGTGAAATTTCAGCTGGAACTAGGGAACTTCCTCACAGACAGAAGGCCTGGATGGGCCAGGCACACCAGCCAGAGAGGATGTGACCTTGCTGTCCACCAGGCAATCAGCACTTGTGGGACACATGCCTCCCCAGCACCAAACCAGTTGCTGGGTCGCTAAGACAGTAGATGGCAGGCCCTGGCACCTCTTGAATCTGGCACTGCCCAGGATCACAGTGTCAATCTAGAAGACTCCAGGGCCTGACTCAGACAGACAGCTTCCCGTCCTCATTCATTTCAATTGTTCATCTGAGCTGCTTAACTCAGGCAGAAAGAGCTACCCGGAGCTTTCCTGGAAATAAAGATATTTTCTTCTTCTGTACACCAAGGATAACATTTGCACGTAGACAGAAAACAAAATGGCGTCTGACCACCTGCGATAGCCTGCTGACAGAAGTATGCCGCTGATGGGGTCAGAATTACCTGCGTCTCCACTGGTGTGCTATTTAGATTGGCCAGTGGAAGCGACCTTAGAGGTAGATGACTGGGGAGATCATTTGGAACTCGCAATAAAATGGCTGTGATGCCTTCTTCCATGACCAACTTGTACAAATACATTCCCAACCCCACAAATCATTAGCCCATCAGCCCATTGTTAGTGAAGGGACGAATTAAAAATAGCAAGCTTCAGAGTGCAGTGCAACAGAGAGACCAACGTGGCCCTCCGTCAGCCCGTTCTGCACACATCCAGCCCCAGAGATGGAACAGGCAGGGGCACGGCCCAGACTGGCGATCTGCTCACATGCGCCACACGTCAGGCTTCACTCAACAAGGTTTATTCAAAAAGAAAAACAAATAACAGGATTTAGTCAAATTAAATAGCGGTTCACTTGGGGGGAATTCACGTTGTGATTTTTTTTCCCGGTTTGCTGGTATAATCGAATAAGTGGAGTCAGTTCCTATTCTATCTCATATGCATCTTCTTTTAAATTTCCAGTTCAGTTCATGAGGGATTCAGGGAGGTATGTTGTTTTTCAAATCAGCATTCGAGTTTAACAAATTAGTGCAGATTTGTCTGTTTCTGGCATATAGAGCCAATCCAGATCTGTTTTTAAACTTCCAACTCCCGGAGGATTGTCTTTTTTTTTTAATTTGTATGCCTTCCTAATCCCCTAATCTGTTTAGGAGGAATATCCGGATTGTCAGGCCAACACATGAGCAAACCTCAACGAAGCTGCAAGAAAAAGTATAAAACACTAGACAGATAACCATGGGAAACAGTGCTCGTCTTGTTGAGCTTGAAACGTGCCAAGTTGGAAACCGAGGGAGACGTTTGTGGTCTTCGAGGGGACATATTGTCACGGCTACATCCAGCCCACGCACACCCGGCTGCCAGTTATTCCCCAGCCACCGTTTCCTTCCTTCAGATTGATCTCCTGCTTGAGGCTGTTTCACACCCGTGACTCTGAAGCTCCCCTCGTGGCATGTTGGCTAATTAAGAGCGAAATCCATCTCTTGATGAAATAACGCTACCACTGAAAAGGAATTCTACATTTTTTTCATTCTTAATCAGGCTGGAAGGAGCAGTATTCTAACACGTGTATTAAGCATAGGAAAAAGGTCTACAGCTAGCAATTAGCGATGATGAAAAGGACAGCGATTTAAAGCATGTTGCAGTGACATTTTTATCAAATTAAACGAGTTTGCTAGGCCACCAGCTGCATATGCTTATTGTCATTTATTGTTTGGACAGCAACACATCAGCCACTGAGTATCAGGGGTGCCGAATTTAATAAGTCATTTTGACACTGGTGTGAAACAGGCAGATCAGCATTCTGAGGAATGTGTTCACACTTTGAACAGACAGGTAGACATTCTTAGCACGCGAGGTGACACCAATCAACAAGAAGAAATGATGAGAGCAGGTCAACAGGTCAGCAGCCAGGGTGGCAGAGCAGAGGCCGCCCCAGAGAGCGGAAAGACGCAAGGACACCCCGCACCCACAGAGTCCCGAGTCCCCCTTCATAGCCGCTGAAGAGACAAGCACCTCAGAAGCACTGCCAAATGCATCTATTCTAGGCACTGAGATTCTCATTTATAATTTAAAAACCTACACAGCTTCCTCATGACAGCCACAGAAAGATAGCTCGTCTATGTGCAGATTTGTGTGTATTTTTCCCCTTCGTGTTTGAACATAGTACCCGATTCAAAGAATAACAAAAATCTTCCACCTGCCGAGGGAAATAGAGTTTGACTCCGCCCTATCCACTTAATACTTTTGCTTTAAACTCATTGCCTAACCAGAGTACAGAGCGTAGCGGTACTTGGTGTAAATTTATGGTGGGTGGAGTGTATGTTGCTTTCAAAAGTCTGGCTTGAAATATGAGATTATAGAATGACATTCTGATAATCCCGGTAGTTATTTATGTCAAGGGAGAGACCTGATACCAGTGTCTTAACAGTGTGCCTGGCATCAGAGTTAAAACACACTAGATGGTTGCTTACCACTTACATCATAAAACAACACACAGGTGTAATTTACAGCCTAACAAAGGTGCCTGATAATTAACTCATGGCTTCAGAAGTTGCTAATGCCATCTAGTGGAAATGATGAATTTGATCACTGGCACATCAAAGGCAGCCTTACCCCCAGATAGTATGCCACTGAGCTGCCGAATATTCAAAGTCTAAAGTCTAATCTCAAATACATCTCAAAGAGAATTGCTATGTGCCTTCAAAAAGCAAGAGGACGATGGAAAACAAGACTTGCTCAGATCCTGGGGGAGTACCAGGCCTGGAATGAAAGACTCGGCAGCACCCTGCTCCTGCCGCATCCACGTGGGTGTTTCCTCATCAGAATCTAGACATGGAAATTTGGCATTTTTTTATTATTATTATTTTGTAAGGCTATTGGACTCAGTAACTCCTGAAGTATATTTTAATAGAAATTTTGTACTTGTTTTCATCTAAAACATAGTTAAAAGAAAGTACATGCTGCTTGTTTAAGCCTACAGGCTGCTCAATTTGAAGCAAACTCTTCCATGGTACTCTACAGTAAAATCAGAGCCAGGAGGGCTTTGGCAGTTGTGGGCTGCCCCTTAAAATGGCCACACGGCATTAGCCCTAGGCTCTGTGCTGCAGGAATTAAGATGTGTTAAACTGTGGAAACAAACAAAAGGTAGCCATATTTCATGGTATGAAAAGATGGTTAAATGTCCATATATGTCTGTCTCTTCCATTTGACCTCTCTGAGGGATTCGTCATTAGGGAAATGACATGCAAGAAATTGCTTCGCAGGGGATCAGAGAAGCCTGAATTCTGGTGTAAAGCGTCCTTTCATCTCTACCACTGTCCCCTCCCATCCAACAAAAAAGCTGGATTCAACACTAATTCCAGAGCCTTTTCAGAGCTGATGTGGCACATGCTCTAACCCAGCTCTTAGAAGCTAAGGCAGGAGGGCCGCAAGTACAAAGTCAGCCCATCTCAAAACATGTCTTAAGCTAAACTTAAAAGCCTTTTATTCTTTAAGGATCCCCTGTTTAGACTTTCAAGTCCAAAATTCAGATCTTTTGTTTCAGTGTAACTATTATATTTAAAAGACTGACTTCATTATAAATGTTTCATGTAAAATAGTTATTTAAAATGTAATTTTGGAACTGGAGAGATGACTCACTGACTAAGAGCTCTAACAGCTCTTGCAGAGAACCCAGTTTGATCCCCAACACCCACAAGACGGTCCACAGCCACGTGCAACTTTGCGCACTTACACACGTGCAGGCAATACACTCATATACATAAAATAAAAATAATAAATCCAATATTAAAATATATATAATTTTGACTGACGCAGTGATTTTACATATTGTAGGGTACTTCATTTGTGCGGCATTTCAGTACATGAACACAATGTCGGGCGATCTCACCTGGTACCTGGTGTGCCATCACTGTAGCATTTGTCATTTCTCTGTGTTGAGAACATTCAGAACTCTCTCCACCAAGAATCTGAAATAAAACTCATCTTACAAAATATTATTTTTGTTTTTATGAGTTTTTCAGTAAGCATCAGTGTTTAGACAAAATATCATCAGTTATGAAATCAACTTGTTAATAAAAGGAAAAGGCTGCAATTTAAAATAAAGCTGGGAGGCTGCAGAGATGGCTCAGTGGTGAAGAGCACTGATTGCTCTTGCAGAGGACCCAGGTTCAGATCCCAGTGCCCACATGACAGCTAACAACCCTCTGTAACTCCAGTTTCAGGAGATCTGACACCCTCTTCTGATCTTTACATTGGACAACATGGGTCCACTTAGACACATGCAGGCAATACACTCATACATGTAAAATAATATAAAAATAATAACTAATCATAAAGCTGGTGACTGAGTCAGAAAAATCATGAGTTAGACACTAACCTGAGCTACAACATGAGACTTGTCTCAAAAAAAAAAAAAAAAAAAGTTGAAAATAGATTGTATGTATTTCTTTCTAATATTCACCTATTTAAACATTTCTAGCTAAGATACATTTTATTTCAACATGTTTATAAAATAAAATACTTTTTCAGTAGAAAAATACATAGTCATGCCACAAGTTAAAACCTTTAAAAATAGAAAAAGAGAGAGGACTGGAGAGACAGTGGGCAGTCCACAACCTGTAAACTCCAGTCCATGGGATCCAGTTTCCTCTTCTGACCTCTGCAGGCATTGCACACATGTGGTATACACACAGAGAGATACATGCACATAAATGAAAGCAAATATAAAAGAAAAAGAGAACTCATCGTCATTCTAGTGCCTGAAAACTGAAAACGACTCATTTAATACCATGGTCCACCCCCTTCAACCTCGTCTTCCTATGTAATGTTTATATAACGTGTATCATATGATAGATAAAAGTATATAGATATATATTGATCTTCATAATGGCACTCATTTTTCTGCAAATAAAAAATGCAACTTATTTTTGTCAGAATTTATTTAAATAGGCATAAAGAAAATTGAAATTCCACAGAACCTCACCAGACAGAGATACTCTAATTTACTATGTTATTTCTTTAACGTTCTTTTTCTATGCATAATTTAACACAGTTAAGATTATACTACATATTCTGATTTTAAGTACAATTAACCCAAGAAGAGTCATTCACAAGTCCTAGTTGGAAGACATTATAAAGAGGATCTTAATCACAGATTATATCTGCCACTGGCATTTTATTCATTTTTCATAATTACAAAAAACTATACACTCAGGTCATTCAAAATGAGCTCTAAGAAGCAGAAAATTATTACTCAAGTTCTTTGACAATGCAAGGCTTTTATAACATTGAGTGAAACTCTGTCTCAGTGCAGGGATAGAAAACCACTCTCTGGGCTCCATACTTCTGCAAACGCAGTGGCCTTGCTCCTTGGTGTTGAAATCTTGTTCTAGATGGAAAAAAAGTGGGTTTGTGTGTGTCCCAAGTAGCAGGAGTGTCTGTCTAACCCTCAGACAAAGCAGGGCAGGTGTCCTTGAAAGAACATGGATGCTCAGGTTCACTTTTTATTTATGGAGCGGCCATAGACTCTCTGGCTTGCACTTTTCTCAGTTCTAGTGAGAACTGAGACTAGCCTGGGGTTTGTTTCTTTCCAGACTAATTTTGAGCCTGGATGCTGAAGGCCTTTCTTATTAACCAAAAGGCACAAGGCAGAGTCCAAGAGTAGACCTCTCCTCAGGCCCATCAGAACCCAAGAGTAGACCTCTCCACAGGCCCATCAGAACCCAAGAGTAGGCCTCTCCTCAGGCCCATCAGAACCCAAGAGTAGACCTCTCCTCAGGCCCATCAGAACCCAAGAGTAGACCTCTCCACAGGCCCATCAGAACCCAAGAGTAGGCCTCTCCACAGGCCCATCAGAACCCAAGAGTAGACCTCTCCACAGGCCCATCAGAACCCAAGAGTAGACCTCTCCTCAGGCCCATCAGAACCCAAGAGTAGGCCTCTCCACAGGCCCATCAGAACCCAAGAGTAGGCCTCTCCACAGGCCCATCAGAACCCAAGAGTAGACCTCTCCACAGGCCCATCAGAACCCAAGAGTAGGCCTCTCCACAGGCCCATCAGAACCCAAGAGTAGACCTCTCCACAGGCCCATCAGAACCCAAGAGTAGGCCTCTCCACAGGCCCATCAGAACCCAAGAGTAGACCTCTCCTCAGGCCCATCAGAACCCAAGAGTAGGCCTCTCCACAGGCCCATCAGAACCCAAGAGTAGACCTCTCCACAGGCCCATCAGAACCCAAGAGTAGGCCTCTCCACAGGCCCATCAGAACCCAAGAGTAGGCCTCTCCATGGGCTTATCAGTTAAGCCTTCTTTTGCCTCAGCAAACATTCTCTTCCTGTGGGCTTTGATTATAACATCTGCATTGAAATGACTCTTCCTCAACAATTTTCATATCTATCTTCACCTTTCCCTGGACTCCTCATCTCCCTTTTCTTTTCAATCTGTCTTCTCCCCCACCCCCACTCATTCTGGGAAAGTTTCATTCTCTACAACATCTGCTTTAGGGCCCAGAACTTGTGCACTGTTTCTGACTTTCCTACACTCCTTCATTCTTTGAGTCCCTCAACCCTATTGCCTTCCTTAGACAGTACAAATAAAAAATTCTTAGTTCAAAAGATGTTCTATTTTCTTTTTCTGTTTAAATTTTATTTAAATTATTCAAGGGATTAAAAATTAAAACAAAAACTGAACATATTTATGAGGACTATAAGTCTTGATGCATGTATGTATTGTATAATGTTTAAATGGTAAATCTCTATTCCTTACATCTATCATTTTCTGTGTTGAAAACATTATAAATTCTTTCTTCTAGTCCTTTTTCTTGCTTCTTAAGACAGCCTTGCTACATAGCTTGGCTGACCTTGAACTCTGGACCATCCTGAGGATTGTGATAACAGATGTATGCAACCATTCCTGGGTCCTCCTGCTCTTAAAAATGTATAATGCAGTATCGTTACCTGTGTTCACACTGCTGTGTAATAACACACCAGAACACCTCATTCCCATCTAACTGTAATTGTGTAGCCCTTGAACAACTGTCCCCTCCTCCCCACGCTTCACTCCCTATGGCCTCTGGGAGCCGCCATTCTACTCTCAGCTTCCATAAGAACAGCGTTTTGAGATTCTACACATGATTAAGACTGTTCAGTACTTTTCACTGTGTTCCTGACTTATTTCACTTAACATAATAACCTCCAGTTTCACCCAAGTTGTTGCAAATGATGGAATTTCATCCTTTCTATGTCTGAATACCATTTCATTGTATCTATGTACCACAATTACTTTTATTGTGTTGTGTTATTTTGTGTTGTTCTGATTTGTTTTCAGTGGTCTCACTGTATGACCCTAGCCTGGAACTCACTAGTCCAAGCTGGCCTTGAACTCAGAGATGCACCTGTTTCTGCTGCTCAAGTGCTGGGATTAAAGGTGTGTGCCACCACACCCAGCTCCATTTCTTTATGCATTCATTAATTAGTGAGCACTGACCTCCATCTCCTGGCTACTGTAAATAGTGTTATGATAGGCATGGGAATGCAGAAGCCTCTTCAACATATTGATCTCATTTCCTTTGATAAAGTTTTGCCTTACAAAAAGAAAGATTTGAAGATAGAGACATACAAATTATTTTTCTACGATGCACACTGTAATAGTGAATACCTGTCATTTTGTTTTGTTTGGGGGAGTGCTTGGGATGGAACTTGGGGCCTCATTCATGCAAAGCAAGTGCAGTACCACTGAACTGCACCCTGGGTCTGTAAATACCACACTCAATAAATGTTAGTATTGTGTTGATCCAGATCTTATACAAATAAAATATCACAAACTAAATAATTCATATTCATACCGTTTCTATTTGTATATGTATCAACGAATAAGTTATAACGAACAGAGGAGTTTATTAAACTCCTGTGAACAGTGTCATACTAACACAGCATCACTTTCACCTCTTTTACCTCAAGGTCATGGTCCATGGAGGAGCCATGGGTCCAAGTTCTCCCACAGCTCCGGCAGTCGGTCCTTGGACATTGAGATTTCACCCCTGATCTGGGAGGGTGTGAACATTTGCAGGATCCCACCCCTAGTCTGTGAGCACTCCAGCTGCTGCTGGAGAAAGCAGAGGTGAACTGCACACAGGATCCCTCCCAAACTGCAGATCTGTGGGTACAATATACAGTGTCATAGTTTTAAGCCACGTGGGCTTGGAGTAACTTGTCACGCAGACAAAGCAACTCGAACCGAATCTTCTCATTCCTTCTCTTGGTTCTGCACTTCCTCGTCTGCATGGCTTTAATGAATCGTTTGCAGTTTAATCCAAGAGACTAAGAGTTACTGAGTGGGCCATACCATAGAGAAAACACAATATCCCATAAAAGCCCAGCTCTAATTTTCTATAGTCACTAGATTGAAGAAGCAATTAAACTAAAACTCAAAGGTGGAGAGAAGGAAGAAATTTGCTCTCTGAGGAACTGGAGAAATGGATGGCTCAGTGACTAAGAATACAGGTGACTCTCACAAAGGATCTGGGATCGATTCGTAGCCCTACAAGACAGCTCACAGTCATCTGTAACTCCAGTTACATAAATACAGGCAAAGTATTCATACACATAATTTTTTAATTATAAAGTACTATATGCAATTGTGAGATAATCAGAGAGACACTTCAGAAGGCTTTATGGCAGGAACTGCAATCTCTTTACCTGGCCTAGGCCCACAGCCTTAGAACATCATAACAAACCTCAAGATGTCTTTAAAACCTGGCATTTTGCTTTTCTTGTGTTTTAGGGTGGTGGTGTTATTGTTTAGTGATTTTGGGTTTTGGTGTTTTGAGACAGGGTCCCATATAGTTTGGGCTGACCTTGAACTTCTGATCCTTTTGCTTTCATCTCCCAAGCTCTGGGATTAGGGATATGACCACCATACTGTATATGCCCAGTTTATATCACTGAAGATGGAGTCCAGGACTTGTGCATGCTAAGAAAGCAGTCTTCCAACTAAGCTGCATTCCCAACCCCCTTTTGTTTTGTTGTGATCGTTTAGCTTTTGCTTTTTTTATATTTCAAAAGATCTAATGTTGACTTAATCTATAATAAACTAAAGTACCATAAGACGCGGCATTCACAGTGAAATTTGCTTTTCAGAGTCAAATGAGCTAGGAGCCAAGGCCTAGCAAGGTCTGTCCCTTAACTATTGCCTGTGGCCGTGCTGTACTGTGTAAAATCTCCACGTTTCCATTGTCCCATCTGAAGAACGTGGCAGGATGGTTATACCTTTCCCCGTACTGCATACAAAGTACCGCGCTTAACACCTGGCACCTAGTAACAGTCTAGCTAACATTATCTTTATGGGAAAAAAATCCTATGGAACTCCATTTTATCCACTTGCTCTTGAAAACTAGGAGCAAGGGGGTAGTCTTGTGGCATGCGGCAAAACCCACTTCAAAGACACTGAAGTATTAGTCACAAAGAAAAAGAAGAAACAGCACGCCCTTGACATCTCACACAAGCACTAAGCCTCAAAGGCAGCAGGCTCTAAGCCAATGCTCACTTTATGTGAAACCAAAAATCCACCCCACAATATGTGCTAATTTCTTCAAACCTGGAAGCTTCCTTATGCTAGAGACCTATTTGGGGGGATATTATGAAAAGCGGAATGGACAGGATTTTGAACTGTATTGTGAGTTATCAGAGATTCTCTGCACAAAGCTGCTCAGAGATCTACAGATGGTTTTCTTTTGTATAGCTTGCAACCTATATCATTCTTTTTACCCAGTTACCCCAACTACCAAGTCACAGACAATTCTGTTTCATATGGATCACTTACCCCTGATGAACTATTTCAAAGCTATTACAAACTTATTTCATCTCATTCAAATTCTAAATTGCAGGATAACCTCTTTAAAAGTGGTAAAATTAATAAACAAAAGAGAGAGAAATAGAATAATAACAATGAATTCTTTTTTTTTTTGAAGGGCCAGAAATACCGAATTACAGATGACAAAGAGAGAGGAAAGACAATGACCAAATGACAATTGAACAAGAGAAAACACCCAAATATCAGTATCAAAGTGTTACTATTATTTATTTAGCTATTTATTTATCAGGTTTAGAAAATTTTAAAGAACAATTCATCCAGCATCCATCACATTATAGATACATCTATGTGTGGCTTGAAGGAATCCAAATTGATATCATCACTCACAAAAGGGCTTAGAGACATCAACTTCAACTTACTAGACTTAATAGCTTAAACTTAAATATTCATTGTTGCTTTTGTAGCAGAAGTGTACTACTCACAAAAATTGATTCTTCTTCTTCAAGGCATGGCTAAACTACAGTTCCCTTTCTTCAGGTATGGCACCAGAGTCACTTGTTACAAGGAGCAAAGCCCTGGCAGCCAGGGCCTTTACATGACTCTGTGGAGCAAGGATGCCTGGGAACTTGACAGGAACTCAGAAGGTACTCTTTTATTATGTCTGAAATATGTTTTATTTGTGGGGCTACTTGTTATAGCAATTAGCTTGTATATAACATGCATATATATATATACATATATATATATATATATATATATATATATATCCTTTGATTTACCAATATCTTTTACAGGTATCCACATTTAGAAGTAAAAATGACAATATAACCTGAGAATCCATCACAAAGGCTAACCTGAAAAAGTTATAATGCATCTATATCACAGAGCACTGTGTGGTTATTGAGAGCCATGTCCATGCCTGCTGACCAGGGAAGAGCATCATGATGGTTCAGGGGAAGCAACAAGCTGATATGAATGCCTGATGCAAGAAAAATAAACCTGACCCCTAAAATGGAATGTACATCTTACATATGTTTATATGGGGATGGAGAAAAATACACACAATATAAATTAAGTTTCTAACAGTTGCCTCAGGAAGTGAAAGACAGGGAAATAAGAGTTATAGAAAAGGGAGAAAAGCCATGACTAGTAGGACAGAACCATAATCTTAATATACTATTTTGTGAAAAATGTAAAATATAAAATCAAATCATAAAATATTGAATCAAATATGTAAAACTGAATATGCATATAGACAGGGATGAGAAGGTAATGTCAACTTATATAAAAGTCATTTTTGTCTTACATGCCAATATTTTAATTGCTTTTAGTAGGAGACAGGTCTTATTGCGGGAAACACGGGGGAAAGCGTTAACTAGAGAGAAAGGAGGAGGGTCACAGAATGGGAGTCAGAGAGACAAATAATGCTTAGATGGTGTGAAAAACCAGACGGAAATGTATAGTTCAAATCCTAACTGAAAAATACACAAACAAAAAATATATGAGTGTGTGTCTATGGTTGAAGGCTATATAACAGAAAGCACAGTGTTAGACAGGAGAAACCTACCTTCAAAATGTTGGTCAGGGTAGTCAAAGAGACTCCCAAAATAACACAAGCTATTGCCACAATCCTCCCAGAACTTGTTGGGTAAAGACCCTATTGCTAAAGACAGACCATTCTTCAGACACAGCAATCAAGCTGGAACTGACCTAGAAATCTCCTTATGAAGACTCTCTAAATACTAGACAAGCTGCCAAGAGAGAAAAACCAATCAATGGTCCTACTCAGCTATAAAGCCTAAAAACAACAATGACTGGCCCTGCAAACTATTGCTATTGGTGCAGTAGTGGCACTTTTAATTGGGGATAATCAACAACTGTCTAGTTGGAGTTGAAGCCTGGTCAATGGGAGGGAACTCATGTGTGGTATTGTAAACATAACCAAATACACATGGCTGGAGAGGTCATAGATCCTAGAGAACAACCTACTTTTGCCACATCCCTAGATGAACATAATTTCTTACTTTATTCTGAATATGCATCTTTATATTTACAGACCAGTGTACCTTTCATTCCTCATTAAAGAAGCTTCTTTTGCAACAGATGGAGACTATTACAGAGTTCGAGAACTGGTCAAACCCAGAGAATAAGTGTCTGTGAGATGCTTAACCCTAAGTGACACATCTTCAGTGCAGCCTCTACACATAAGACGAATGCATCTCTCAACTCTCACCAAAGAGGGTCTTTATGCAGCAGATGGTAAACACAGAAACCCACAACTGGCCAATGTGCAGGGAACATGAGGTCCCAGAGTGCTCATCCTTGAATAGGACGGCTATATCAAACCTCTGCCTCCCGAGGTTCAGGGATCATTGCATAAAAGGAGGTGGAAAAACTATAAGATCCAGAGAGGGTGGATGACCACAAGGAAACAGAGTCTTCCAGACAGGTCGTCAGTTACTCATATGAACTCACAGCCATGGTGACAGCACACACAAGTCCTATGTAAACTCAAACCAGACAAAATCCCAGCACTGACGTGGGGAAGTGGGTAAGAAACCCCATCCCAATGTAAGGAACTTTTGGCAAGTGATGACTGCTGGGAGGGGAGTGGCTGTCCCACGGGGATGGGACTCTTGGTAAGCCCAGTGAATGGACCCACACTGAAGGACTTTGAGGGCACAAATCAGACTCTAAAAACTGTAATATATATATGGCTATACTTCCATTAAGTTGGGCTGTGGCAGTGGTGGGAGGTGCAGGTGCGAAGGACACCAAAATACCATCAAACTGCAGTGTACGAAAACCACAAAAATTCAATTAAAAAATTCAATTTTAAAAAAAAGAATATGAAAAAGTAAAAAGAGCGAGCTTGGCTCCTTCCTGGCCTGGCTGTCAGTCAGCGGCTCCTTCCTGGGCCTGGCTGTCAGTCAGCGGCTCCTTCCTGGGCCTGGCTGTCAGTCAGCGGCTCCTTCCTGGGCCTGGCTGTCAGTCAGCGGCTCCTTCCTGGCCTGGCTGTCAACGCTGCAGTTAGTTTTTTCGGTTTCTTATTTGATACGTATGTGTTTTTCCTGCATGTGTGTAAGTGCATCATGTGCATGCAATGCCCACAGAGGCCAGAAGAGGATGTCCGATCCCCTGGAACTAGAGTCATCAAGGGTTGTTAGCTGCCGTGTGGTGCTGGGCACCGCTCTGCAAGAGCGGCCGGTGTTCTTAACCGCTGAGCCGTCTCTCTCCTTCAGCCCCAACTTTTTCGTTTGTTTTTTGAGACCGTATCCTTATAGGCCCAACTAGCCTGGAACTCACTATGTAGACCAGACCAGCCTTGATCTCACAGAGCTTTGCATGCTTCTGCCTTCTGAGTGCTGGTACTAAAGGAGTGTGCCACTATGCCAGGCTTAACTATTTTTTTAATGACCAACCTGGATTTGGGTACAGACACTGGTGTTAAAGTTGTAGGATTATCTTATTGGGCCCAAAGGGCCATATAGCTGCCACAGTGGTTTCTCCTAAAACAAATAAATAAATAATGCATGTTCCCATTGTTAGTCATCTCAGGGAGAGTTCAAACTTGGGATAGGAAATGAGGATTTACATAATCCTTATGCATGGCTTTAAGAAATACCTGAGGCACATTAACTTTATAAAGAGTTCTATTTAGCATGTGGCCTGAGGGCAGCCTTGCTGGTTTGGCCTGTAGTGAGTGCCTAACAGTTTTGTGGTATCACCTCAAAACAAGGAGCCACAAAGAGACCAGGGTCCCACAGTTCACCCCGAGGGACAGTCCTAATTGACCTTAAGACCCCACTCTTCCTGGTTCCACAACATCTGCTAATACCAACACTCTGAAGACTAACTTCCAACTTTTAAAAAATTGTTTTAGTTAGTGTACAAAGTAACAGCTTTCACTATATTTTCATAATCATAAATATACATCATTGTATTTACTCTAAGATGTGAGCCTTTGAGGGACACGCTTAAACTGTTTCCAAACCATAGCAGAAGAGCCAAAAGGCAAGTCTTAAACTAGAAATTTAAATTTTCATTTCCTTACAACTAACCTAGTCATCTCGTTAAAACAGAGCTTCTAATTCAGCAGACGTAAAGCAGGCCTGAGCTGCTGCTCTTCTAATTCCTGTGTGCTGCTTCCTGGTGGTCGTTCCTAAGCCACCAGCAGGAATCACCAGCACAGCCCGAGGTGCCTGTTGGGAGGTTCTTACCAAAAACATGGTAAGGACATGGGGTGGTCAAGCTGCCCCCAGTAAAACAGGAGTAAGTTGGGGTGCCGGTCTATGAAGACACTCTGAAGATGGGTCTAAGCCAGTGCCACAGCCACAAACTACAGTCCGCATGTTCTTCCCTCCAGGAGCTATAAACCTCTGAAATCCTGTTCAAAAGTATTTCCCAGTCTCTGCTGAACTGTGAGAAATTACATAGATTATTTCTGGGGGGACTGACCCATGCTGAACATGCAGCAATGGATGGTCAAGGCTGGACAATCTCCCAGGAGGTCAATGTAAGGGTCACAAATGACTCAGCAGCAGGAAGCTCCCTGACTAGGGGATCTCAGGATGAGCAGGTACTGCCAGGCATATCTGGGAGGGAGAAGAACTGAGGCCTTCTTTCTAAACAAGGAGTAGCACTCTGGCATATTAATCAGACAATAGAAAGCCTAGTCAGATGGCTTAAGCAGTAAAGGTTTATCTTCCTATAAAGCACAAAGTCTAGAGGTCAAGCTGTTTGGTACTACTTGACTCCCAGTCCAATGACACCATCATGGGCTCAGCTTTTTCCATCTTTCAGGTCTGCTCTCCTAGGCTTTGTCCTCAAATCTGTTCCTTCGTGATGACCACTAGCCATAACCACACAACGTGCCAGCTCCTACACCAATCACTATAAAGGATACTGAGACTATCTTGCTTGGCTTAAAGGTAACACCTCTGCTTGGAGTCGGGTCTGATCTCCCAAGAAGTACACAGCTGCCAAATTACCAGACAAAACTGTGGTCTGTTAGCAGGCAGCTGTCTGGACTGGTGAGACACCCTGGCTTTGTGACTGGATGCAAGGAGTGACTGAGAGGAAGGCAGACCACGGTGTCTTCCACATCTGAAAATTCTCCATAAATAGACAGAGGATACACCGTGGGGTATTTGAGAAATTCTCCTGTAGTTTATATATCAACTCTAGAAAACTCTAAAAAACACTGCTGCACAATGAATTCAACCACAAGTGGGTGCAAACCCTAACCTGATGCCTCCTGGGAAGAGAAACTATGTGTCTCCTGACAGGATCTAAACTAATGAATGAGAATCTGCCCATTTCCGCTCTAAGAAAGGTAAGAGAGAAAGGGAAAGACACAGATCCTTTTGTGAACACCTCTAGCTACACATGCGCTAAATCTCATTGGCCAGAAGTTAGTGACACGGTCAAATTACAAGGAGGACCAGGAAGCCACAGCCAGTCAGACATCAAGGCTACCTTCCGGGGAGGAGGGTCAGAGAGAGAAGGATGGGAACTCTGCCATAACCTCCTTCTTTTTTAATTTTTGGATTTATTTCTTTTTATTTTGTGTATATGAGTGTTTTGCCTGTGTATGTCAGTGCACTGCATGCATGCAATGCCCACAGAGGCCAGAAGATGGTGTTGGATCTCCTGGAACTAGAGTTATAGATGGTGGTTAGCGGCCATGTGGGCCCTGAGAGCCCACCTGGGTCCTCTGCAAGACCATCCAGTGCTCTTAACCTCTAAGCCACCTCTCCAGCCCTCACAACCCCTCCTTAATCCCCAAATCTCCACATGCATTGTAGGTGTGCGGTCCTCAGGCCACAGTACGCACGTAGATCAGAAGACAATTTAAGAGAGTCGGTTCTCTCCTACCACGAAGTGGGTTCCAGGGATGGAACTCAGTTCGTCAGGATTGGCAGCCTTCACCTACTGAGCCGTCTCACCGGCCCCAGGGCAGAGGATTCATAAGGGAGATTCCTGAAGGTGTAGGGTCCTAGTGGTGCGCCTTAACTAGGCTGACATTTTACACCCACTTCTTACCATGGCTTCAATTTGGAATGCAGACACAGCTCAGCATTTCAAAAGCTCCAGGTTGTTAGCTAGACACTCAGTGAAATTAGAATTTAGCTGCAGAAGAAGTGTCTCCTTCCCATAGCAAAGTTGTTTCCCTGTTCATCAACCTGAAGGCCATTAGCTTGAATGCAGGTCTTTCTTACAGGATTTTGCTACTTTCCAACATTAAGTAGCTAATACCACCAGCACTCTGACTTTCTTTTTTTCTTTCTTTCTTTCTTTCTTCCTTTCTTTCATTTCGACAAATATGTGGTCTGTCTTCTGAAATGCAGCTTCACCGATTGTCACTTCCATATAACAGAGATTGGCATCTTTCTAACCTATGGCACCTGTGTCCTTTCAGCCTACCTGCTGTCAAAAATTTTGCTTCATATTCCAAATCAGGAGGAATTTCTACCTGGGTAAGGGTAGAACTCAGTTGTGAACTGATCAAAGTCCTCCTCAAGGGGCTGGAGAGGTGGCTCATCAGTTCAGAGCACATATTGCTCTTGAAGAGAACTGGAGCTGAGTTCCCAGCACCCATGTTGAGTAGCTCATAATCATCTGTAACCCCAGCTCCAGGGGACCTGTCACCCTCTTCTGGTCTCCTCAAGCACATGCACTCACATGCACATACCCACACAGACATAGACAAGTACCTATAATTTTAAAAGAAGAAAACAACTCTTTTTTAAAAAGAATTAGAGTCCTCAGGACAAGAGCCATAATTGTGATCCTCCTGGGCTCCACACGGCCTCGTACTTCCTAGACCCACGGCTAGAACTTAATATATATTTGTGGCCCTGATGTTAACCTATGACCTCAGTGCTAGACTAAACTTCTGATGTACAGGGAAAACTAAGGTGACTCCAAGATGACCTTGAATGAGATCCTGGAACAAACGAAGACAATAAAAATTCTTACAATATAGTCATTATAACATGCCTGGGAAGTTTTTCAATCCATCTATGACCAAATTTTGTGGTTCAAAATATGACATCTACATTGAAATTGATTCACATTTAAGCAAATATTTGTCTCCCCAACCTAGAAAGTCTGCCGGAGAGCTGACCCTGCCAGCCTCACAGTGTAAATATGGAGTGGCATTAGAATCTGAGGAACCTGAAGCCTTCCATGTCAGTGGCACTGACCCAGCTAGTGATGTCAGAATGTTCCCCATCTCTCCCTCCTTCACCTCCCCTAACTGGACTCTGGAGGAGCAGACTTCTCCCCCACATACTCTCACCATGACCAACACCTTGAGTCATGAGAGCTGTGCTCCATTAATAAAAGTAGGATTCAGGGAGAAAAGGCAGGTGCCTGCACACCCGTCAGCCAACATTCACAAGGAACCTTATTCTGTCAGCACAGAGACGTGTTGTCCCAAAGTAGGAGTCTACAACACCAAGATCCCAAGGAGATGTTCCTCAAAATGTTCCTGACTTCCCCAGGCCCACACTTACTGTACAATTCCATCAAACAGACAGGAGCTGCTGCTGGGGAGATCCATTCCTGTGAATGGATCCTGAAGCCTGGTACCTGAAGCCAGAACACCCTCTCCATAATCTAAAAAGGAAATCAAATCATCTTAAGCCTATTCCTACATAAAAACTGGCCTTTTCCATCACCAGCTGCTTGCTTTTGTCTGAGTCAAAGACATTTTTTTAACTAGAAACAAAATGCATGCCTCAGTGAGCCCAAGCTCAGAGAGAAGTGGAAGCACTCCTCCAGATAAGCATCTAGACTATTCCAGCAGAGGAAAGCCAACACTTGAAAGGTTAGTTCAGCCAGAGATGAAGTCCCTGGTCCAGTCAGACACGAAAAGCTTGGGCACTGCTACACCTCTCTCCCCTGCACTGCGACAAGCTCAGGAAGGTAGACTGCCTTGCAGAGGGATCAATAGAAAAAGTTCCCTGACAGTAGCTATGTCCACAACTCCCCATTTAGAAGCACGTGCTTAGGGAAGGTAGGGGAGGAACGGGGGTGAATAGGATCAGAATACTTCGTATGCACGTGCAATGTAGAGAATTACTGCAGAACATTTCTTTAAAAGACGCACACATTGTGCCTTCTGTCCTGGGGAGCTCCAGCGGTGGCTAGCCTCAAGCCCCAGCCTTTGGTTTTAATCAGGGATTAAAGTCTGGAACATTAGACAAGCAGAGCATTTGACGATGACAATAATGAGTGGCCCATTAAAGGTAATTTTTTTAGGCTGATGAGCTCTCCCCAAAGAACAGCCACAGACTGTACTGAGAAATATCCGTAGGACACACTGCACTTTCTTGCTATTTATTTAACTTTATGTGGATGCCATAAAACTTCTTTATTTGCTTTCAGTTGCCCATAGGTTTGGACAAGATAAATTTTTATTTAGGTCTTTGCGCAGCTACAATCAGAAACAGGAGACTCACTTTCCAAGGCTGGGCTGATAGATGGATTAATCAAAGAAATCCCCGCCCCACTTCCCTTCCAGCAAACCACAGGGATCAACAGACGGAGTTTTTCCTTAATTAAAGAAACTCAGCAACAAGGTGATTTATCGATGATGAATCTTGCAGGCCCTTTCATTGTGTGGTCACTGTTGGCCACTGTTTGAAATTTACCAACATAAATAAAACCTCTCCATGACTAAACAAAGTTAAAGTAGCAATAAATTGAGGCTGCCATGTACTCTGGGCTAGATCTGAAGCCAACATAAATACCAGAATGCCTTGGCTGTGACACGCTTGACACGATGACATCATGCAGTCCCAGAAAGAACAGCCTCACCCAAGCCAAAGCCTCAAACCCAACACAATTCCCCTAAATGAATCAAATTGCAGCGGTCTAGACTCGCCTACATTAAGTGCTCAGTTTCTGGGTCCCTCACCCTCCTCTGTCAAGCGCTCACATTAAAAAATAATCTGTACACTGATCTAAATTTCACTTTTTCTGCATGATTAACTTTTGGCAGGAGCAAATCTCGGTTATTCTCACTTCCCAGGATTGTTTGGAAAGTTACTAAAAACTCAGGATTTAGCAGTTTAAGGTCCTGGGCTGCCATGCAGTCCTGTGGTCTATCCACCGCCACCCTCAGCCATGGCCGGGGACAGCATTAACACCACAGCAAACTGCTCACTGAGAAACAGCTCAGGGCTAGCTTCCCTCCCCCAGGTCTTGCTTTGCCCATGTCTAGCTATAATGGACGCTTTCATGAAACAAGGAAGCCAGCCCGATGTGGAGACCATCAGTCTCAGCCCTGTCCCTAGTAGGAGGCAGAGTCACGAAGAAACACTGAGAACACACTTGCAGGATGGCGAATTAAAAATGAAGACAGTCTAATAACTAATTGGTGAAATCATAAAAGCCACCATAAAAGACATTGTCCTTAAACTACTTTGCACCACGCTATATAATTTTATGCCACTTTTTATTTATGTTGCTGCATTGAAAACTGTTCTGAAAGATGAGGAGCTTGAGAGAAGAAAGAAATTGAACTTCTAAAAGGACAATAACACTCATCTACAGAGCTTAAGTTGGATTCATTTTGAAATATAGAAGGGTCAAGAAGAAAGATCCATTTTCTCCCAAAGACCTCTGAGTCCATAGTTTGCAATGAGGGGCTAGTGAGATGACTCAGTGGGTAAATGTGCTTGCCACAAAGCCTGATGACCCGAGTTCAGTCCCTGGAACCCACCCAGCGAATGAAGAAAACCAACTCCCCAAAACTGTCCTCTGACTTCCCGTGCACACTGAGGCGTACCCACAGATGCAGGTACACACACACACACACACAGACACATTCACACACACACACACACATTCACACACAAATATACACACACAGACACAGACACACACACACATTCACACACACACACACAAACATACACACACAGACACATTCACACACACTCACACACAGACACATTCACACACACTCACACACACACACAGAGACACATTCACACACATACACACACATACACACACAGACACATTCACACACAGACATACACATACACACACACAGACACACACACAAATAAATATGTGATTTCTTTCTTTCTTTTTTTTTTTTTTGCAATGCACATTTTCTTCCACCACTATTCCATCCACCACCAAGGCCCATACTTAGACCACAATCATAAAGTGAGCTCCACAGTATTCATAAAGCCGGAGTGTGAGTCAGCCTGACAGGCTCTAAGAGCACAGTTATAAGAGGAGGTTTTTACTCTGAGACACGTAAGTAAAGGAACGTGGCTCAGCACATACCAATGAACCCGTCACCCAGAGCCTGACAAACCTACAGGACTAAACGCGACATGACAAGCCGTTCTCCTTCTCAGTCTCCAGGAGATGGTTCAGATGTAGGACAAAAAGGAATAAACTATAACACAGAAAACACTCAGGTGGATTACAATCAAAAGAAATCTCCAGTTTTCTGTGCTCATGTGCTGGCTGGGAAGGGCTCCTGTTTCTGTGGTGTGCTACCTTTATTAAAATTCATCAGGCATTTATGCCAGAGCTACTCTCTCTATGCTATATTTCAATTGAAAGTTTTTAAAATAGCTTATGTTCAAATGAGTCTCCTGAAAGAAATGCAAAAACTAAGGAATGTGCATACAAAGCCACAGAAGGTGGCATCATTCTCCTGGGAAAGGGGGTCACCTCTTAAAGCTAGGGGATCACTGAACTCCGGCTAAGTTGTTTTAGAAACAACTTGCCATCTATTAACAATGAAATCCAATTCGGCCTGGCATGTTAGAAAATGAAACACACAGAGAATTCTGGGCAAGCATTGAAGACTCCTACAGATAGAGTATTATTTAGGTGGGCTCCACAGCCAAGGCCACCGTACACCAGTATGGACCAGACTAAACAAACCTGACCCACAGGCCGACCCTCCAAGGATCCCAAAAGATTGCAAACTGCGAAAAAGCAGCTCAGAGCAGACTTCGCAGCCTGGTAACGGCAGGCAAACGACACTCTGTCTCTGTCACCCAGCCAAAGGTTGGTGCTGTATATGAAAGCAATTTCCTCAAGAACTCAGAGAAAAATAGTGCTTTGCCTTTTATGTGTGTGCCTCACAATAGCAAGGGCCTTTAGCCCAGCCTCCCCCTGAACGACCACCACACCACAAACCCAGAACCTTGTTTATGCTAGGCAAGCAGCAACTAATACACACACACACACACACACACACACACACACACTGAACTCTGCTTCCAGCCTAGCTAGCCAGTTTAGAGCTGAAGCTGTGTCCAGGAGAATCTTCTGGAGCCTCCACTAGAAACTGAGTTGCACTTCCCTACGTCTGCACTTCCCCCAGCTATCCCCCACACAGGCAGCTCTGGCCTGGCACCACCCAGCCAAGGTCAGAGGTACTTGGGATTCAGTTGCTCACCCTGAAATTGTAGGCAGTGGTGAATCTGGTTTTTCCCAGACCTGTTTTTACATGTTCTCCCTACTAACCTCCCACACAGACTCAGGTCTGTCCTGGGGGCGCCTGTTAATCTCAACTGCTCTCAAGAAGAAGATGGCTGGGAAAGACGATGGGTTTGCTGGGGTGGGGGTGGGCAAGAAAGGAGAGTGAAAGGGACAGAAGCCATGGCTGTGTGCTCTGGGAGAACCAGCTCTGGGAGGATTAGTTGCAGGACCAGCCTTGGGAGGATCCGCTCTGGCAAGGACCAGCTCTGAGATGACTTGAAGTTTCTTCCGAAGTTCACAGCCTTTCACTGCTGCTTTCTTCTCTGACAGAACAGGTCAGGGCCAGAATGTTCAGGCTGCACCGTATCTGTTCCCCAGAGGCCTATGGGAAGAGAGGAAGGGTATGTGCTCTGTCCAGACTTCTGGAACGTCTTCTCTCTGGCTCAGCCAGAAGCTAGTCTCTTAGAATGACTAAGAGCATGTCCCAGCTCACAGCCCACTTCAACCGCAAACTGGATCTCAAGGAAAGGGCATAAACTATGCACTGAGGATTTAAAACCATCTCTTAAAGATTTTTATTATCCATGCTTTCAAACATAGAATTCGCCATGGCTTAGACGTGCTGGATGCTTAGATGTCCCCAGTATGGCAATGAGACCGAAGAACCTTTAAGAGGCTGGATCTCGTGGGAAGCATGGAGTCTTCACCCTCAGAAGGAATTAATGCTGTTTTTGTGGGGGCAGATTAGTTCTCTTTAACAAGGTGCTATAAAGTGAGGTTGCTCTGTGACCTTGACCCATTCAACATACACCTGATTCCCTTTCCCATGCTGTCTGAATCTTCCAGTCACCAGAATTCTGATCAAATAAACCTCTTTACTCTGTAAACTACCTAGCCTCTGGTATTTTCTTATAGCAACACAAACGGACTGACCAATCATCTTCTTCAGATGACCCCTGATCCTATGTCAGTACAAGACATTCTTTTCAACCTCTACCATAGTACATCTCTGTTATTCAGTTCAAGGAACCCTTATTTTCAGGTGGATCCTAAGCTTTGTGTCCGAAAGGGATGGCAAATGTACACCATCTGTGTTGCAAACGTGTCCATCTTAACTTTTTCTTCTTTAAAGCAATGATCCTGCTTTGACATACCAAAAGAAAGATTACACAGCTTCCAGGTAAAATCTATTCATGCTTAGCAATAGAGAGGCAGTCAACAGGATGCCTGCAGTAACAAAGTTATCCTCCTTGCCCCAGAAAGACAGGAGGAAAGTCACGGGTTCAAAGCAGACCAGGCACTGAGTAGGCCAGGCCGGAATGTGACCGAAGCCTCCGGTGGGAGGAGCCTCCAGGATCTGGAAGATTCACATTCCAGAAAGGGAAAGGAAACAGCAGGGTACTATCGCTGGAGTGGTTCCCCACTCGTTTCTGTACAGGGTTCTACCAGGAGTGAGTGAGGGGCTCCAGCAGCCTGCAACCCGGGACCCTGTACGGGATGGCGGTGGCCGCAGAGCGCCCTTCTATCTCTGTGCCGAGCGCTTTCAGTGACCCACGTGACCAGCACGGCTCTCGGCTTTCCGCTCCCACTCAGGCGGCCCTGGTTCCGGGCTCCCTGTTCTTCCTCCGTGCCTTCATCCCCACCTGGGAACTCAGTCATGCTTACTGAATGCAATGGAGACCACAGGCTGGACCTCTTAGCTGCTAATTGAAAACCTCGTACAAAGGGCAGGAAGAGACCCTAAGGAAGCAGACCGGAGCCTGAGCCCCCCTGTGGCGGCCGTACATGCTCCCCGAGTCCGCAGGAGTCCCTGACTGCACTCTGAGGAGGCACAGACACAAAACTAGTGGCCTCAAGACCCCTGCCCAACTCTGGAGCTCACTCGCCGCCTCTGTAGACAGGCTGCTTGTCTCAAGGGCTTGGTCCCACTCCGCTCTTTTGTGATCCTGGTCTCCCTGAGTCTGGACCTCGCCCCTGTAAATACGTCCAACTTCATCTACTTCGCAGGGTCATGAAGGTCAGCTGTGAAAATCTACTTAACTGTTTCCAACAATGTCCGAAACAGCAGCGTTCATGAATCTAGCACTGATTTACCACAATGAGAATTCTCCCCTTGCCTAGTTGGAGAATGCCCAAGGACGGAGAGGGAAACTGTCCTGGCCTACCATGTAGGTAAATCTAGTACCAGATATGTGGAGCCTTCGACTGGAAAAGGGACAAGCCTGGAACATGCTGAGGTGGGAGGAAGGCAGAGGGCCTGGCAGAGGGGACAGAGGAAAGGGGAGGCCTTCTCAACAGTCTGTGCCGTGGCAGGCGCACGGAGGCGCTGGGGCTGCGGCAGTGCTGTGTGGTAGTGAGGGTCAGTCCGTTTCCACCAACAGCTGGAGGCTCACCCGGCCTCCCCAGAGTCGTGGCTCCTAACCACGGCCTTGAAGCTGCTCTTTGCCTCCCAAGCCTCGGTTCTGCAACCATCTCCACACGCTCCAAACTAGAGGCTCCTTCTTGCCTTAGTGAAAAGCTCTTCCCACGGAGGTGTCCACCCAGCTGTCAGGCACCAGCCACATTCTTCTGACGCTATATTTATAGAAAATTTTATTAAAGGGGATGTCGACATGTTGGTTGTAAAAGGTCTCGGCCCACTGGCTTTCCTCAGAGCAAAGGATTCTGGACCATCGCGCCAGCTGTGTGGGGCGTCATTTTAACCCTTCCTACGAAGAGAGCTGCCTGATGATCACCACTGGTGGTGGTGCAGGTCGGGGACAGAACGTAGAGAGCACGTATCAAGCCTTGGTTTCAATCCCCAGCAATGGCGGGGAAAGGGTTAAGAGCGGCCTTGGAGATGGTTCAACGGTGTAAAGCCTGCTGCACCCGCCTGAACACCGGAATTTGCTCCTAGAATTCATGGACAGGTGGAGGGAGCGAACCAAAGTGGGGCTGGTTCTCTGACCTCCACATGTGCACACACACATCATTCACACACACAGTAATTATTTTAAGCTGAAGAGAAACACCCGTCGGTGTGTCCGTTCTTGATCAGAGAAGCTCCAGAGTCACTGGCAGTCATGTGGTAGACACCTACCTGAGGAACATGGTGCTGGCTTGTCTGGGGGTGAGGATAGTGACTAATGTCCTTTGTCTATCTACTGTGGCAGCTTTCTGTGTAGACTGGACATGTGTGTCTTCAGATGTGCTGCTGTGCCTCCAGCCATATTAAATACTTGCTCGTTGATACTATGCAACTGGTAATCGAGAGACGAGAGGGAAAGGTTACATTCCTATTTCCAGCTGTTACTCTTCTGACATCCTTTTTGTCTCATTACTCAGTGGGTTACATAAATCTGTCACTCAGATTGCTGGTGTCACCAAGAAACAACCCCAAACTGAACACTGGGTTCACACCCTTGGCGTCAAAGGCCTCCTGCCCTGTCCAGCACACACTAAGCAGCTACTGCGGCCCTGTTCTCTCCCCCTGGGAGCTGTCACCCAACAGTGACATGAGCACTGTGTCTCCCGCCAACTCCCCATTTTCCTAATTGGGGGCTGAGAAGGGAGGTAGAGAGATCTGCAAGACAGGCTCCAATTTTAAGACAAAAGCCACCCCATTAAATCTTAACAGATGTTTCTCAAGTTTAGAAGATTAAGAAAGATTTCAGCATCAAAAATCAAAGAAAATACTCCATGACCTTAAAAAGGATAAAACACAAAGCTCTAACAAACCCAAAGTCCACTTTGACAGCTGTCTCTGACGGAATTGACGAGATGCTATTGATGTTTGGATTAAACCATGCCTCTGTGATCAAGTACTCAAACATGGGATAAAAGACAAATATATTCTTTAATCCTACCCACTAATTTTGTCTAGGCCCTGCAAAGCAGTGGGTGTTGAACAAATGTTGAAAGAGGCTTGGCTTCTGTTTATTGACAAAGCTATTTTTATTTCATTAATTTGCCACATATCTTATCAGCGTTTAAACTAGAATGAGGGAACCCCAGCAAGGTACTGGCCTCAGCACAGACGGCTACAGCTTCCAAAGTCCTGAAAGGCAAAACCACAGATGACGATTCTAGAAAGTGAGGGAGATGCTACCAGAAAATAGAAAAATGTAATCAAGAAACTGGGTTCTGGCTTATTCCTCATCTTTTTTACTTTTTCTTCTTTTTTACTCAACTACAATATAACATTGGGAACTCCAATTTTCAGCCAGACGAATTTTAAAAGAAATGGAGAAAAACTTTTTTACTTACAAAGGAAAGAGTAAAGAGGCAATTAAGACATTAATTACTTTCTTTGTCTAGAGATTTTCAACCCATCAAACTTGGCCTCTTCTGCCTTCATCAAAGGTAGAGCTCACTCTACTTTACACTAAGTACCTCTTAATAAGACCCTCTTGTGTTTCAAAAGCTGCTCTATGAGGAATTTAGATGAAGATAAATTAAAATTACACTTAGCAGGCAGACCCCAGAGTCTGACAGCCACACAGCGCCCACTATCACCCAAGGTCTTCAAATGAGCCACAAGAGGAGACAGAGACACGGTAGAGAAACAGGCTCTAAGCCAACAACATGGCATCTTGAAGCTTAAGAAGCAGAAGATGTATCCAGAGAGACATCTTAGATCCACCTTAAGAGCTCTCCACAGCTAGAATGACTTCAGGGAGATCATATGCCTGTACCTCAACACTGAGCTGAGCTTGCAGAAGACACCTCTGCTAAACTGTACCTTCCAGATGACTGGGCCTCTGTTGTCTATGCAATGAGCAGGGCTCCTTCAGAAAGCTTAATGGTCTTACATGAAAAAAATAAAAATCATGAAGTGTAGCCCTCTCTTACTTTGTTTTCTCTAGAATCTCAAGTTTCCTGCTAGGGATACAAGAAAGTTCATTTCTCATGTCTTCAACCAATGCTCCCAGCAGCAGGGAGACAAAGCACACACACACACACACACACACACACACACACACACACACACAGGACAGATGCAAAGAATCCATAGGAATACACATTTTTAGGTTATTTTGGCAGTTGGATTTTTAGGTTATTTTGGCAGTTGGACTCTACTTATAAAAGTCTCTCTTTCATATCAATTTCCAAAGATTCAAGCAGGTAACACTGGAGGAACCACGATGAGATTGGACTAGAAACATGTTGACTTTGTCCTTTGATGCTCCACAATGTCGGAATCACATAAATACTCATGCAAAAACAATGGCTTTATTTGGGTGTGTTGCTATGGAATTTCAAAAACAAAACAAAGAAAATCACTGATCAGTAATTGTGACAAAACTTCTTAGCCACAGCACTGAGAATAGGATCTAATTGTTCTATAAACATTCTTTGATTTGTTTATTTCAACGTCAAATTAACTTCAACTACAAAATAGCAGAGACCGACTGGCTGTGATCTGTAGTATTGCTAAGGCTGTGTCCCAGACCTCAAGTAACTCTCTTCCTAAATAGATTTTTTAAGTGTATCTGCTATATAGCCAAAATATGTGATTATGAAGCACACAGGATTCTATGTGAATGAAAGTTTTCCTGACCGGGGTATGTGTTTGGATTCTGTGTTTGCCCCCATCTCCTTTGCCTCTTTACACAATAGGACTATTTTTTTCATAAGTTCTAGTAACTCCTGTCTAAAGAGATAAAGGATATAACAGAGAGCCTAAAATTTTTAAGTTACAAAGAAAGAAAACTTTTTAAGTTGTTGCAGAAAATCATGCTGAGACAGGAGGACAAGAATAAGAAAAATTAGTGAGATGCCCAGCCCCAAGAAACACATCTACAGGGTACCCTCTACATCAAGACTCAGGGAACATTGTGGAGGAGAGGGCAGAAAGAGTGTAAGAGTCGGAGGGTCCAAACAGCTGCTGCTAGTTAGTGCATTCTAGACATGAGAAGGAAGCCTCTCTAGTGACAGCGCCACAGTACGGAGACCTAAGAAGAGCTGCATAATGACAAAACCAGCTGACATGCCAAGGTGGATGGGAGAAGTTTCATGGTGTCCCTCTGGAAGATGAAGAGTTGCAGGCAATTAATGGATGGGGAGAGACAGAGAGAGAGAGAGAGAGAGAGAGAAAATATCAGTTTTAGGACCCAGTGAATTATAAATATGTACATTTCTAAATGTCTCTATGTATATGTAACAATAATATTCAAAGAAGAGGACAAGAAGCTGTGTGGGAAATGGGGGTACATGGGAGGAGTTTGTGGGGGACTTTGAGGGGTGGAAATAATGCAAATATAATACTCATGTATGAAGCTTAAAAAAAAGAGAGAGAGAAATGGCCAGTGTCCCTGTCATTTGTCAAAAAATATTTAGCCAGGTTTTGTGGTGCAGGCCTGTCATCCCAGCTACTCAGGAGACAGCGGCAAGAGGATCACAGGCTCTGCCTACACTGTAGAGTGAGTTCAAGGCTAGCCTGTGCAACTTAGCGAGACTCAAAATGGAAAGTTAAAAGGCTGAGGTACAGTTTAGTGGCAACGTGCATGCACACTGTTTTGTGTAAGGCTGTGAGTTATCTCCATCACCTCAAAAAGGACTCATCCTTTATTCTCAGTCTTCTTCCTCAATTTAAATTTTTATTGACTGGCTGGTAACTTCATAAAGGTATATAAGGTATTTTGAACATATAGGGCCCTCACTGCTCTCTCTTGTTCCCCACGCATGCTCTCCTGCTGAAAATCCCAAGAAGTCCTTCCACTTTCTTGTCTTTTCCCATTGTGGTGTGTGTGTATATGTGTGGTTTGTGTGGTGTGTGTGTGTGGTGTGCGGTGTGTGTGTATATGTGTGGTTTGTGGGGTGTGTGTGTGTGTGTGTGTGGTGTGTGTGTGTGGTGTGTACTGTGTGGGGGGGGGTGTGTGTGGGGTGTGTGTGTGGTGTGTACTGTGTGTGTGTGGTGTGTGTGTGTGTGTGTGGTGTGGTGTGTGTGTGTGTGTGTGTGTGTGTGTGTGTGTGTGTGTTGTGTGTGGATGATCCATTAAGTTTAATTAGGTTTCCTTGTATGAGTAGAGTGTGGAGTTATTTATTGGAGCAAAGCAACTACCCAGTGGCTCTACCTCTAAAGAAAATTATTTCCAGTCCCCCAGGACCCATTAACTGCCCACAGGTCTTCAGAAGAAGGAGGGCCTCCAAGCCCTCCCCCTCTAGAATAGGATGCTGCTGGGCCCAGTCTTTCGCAGGTCTCGCACAGGTCATCATTGTTGGTGTGATTTCATGAGTGCAACGTCTGGATCCCGTCCAGGAGACAGCTGTTCACCACACCCCTCCCCATCTTCTGGCTTTTAAATTCTTTCTACTTCTTTCAATTTAACTGTAATGTAACTTACAAATATTAGCCTGTGTATTCTTCCTAGTAACTCTACATGATGTTATTAATATCCTCATTTTCAGAAGAGGAAACTCAGGCACACAGAAACTAACAATTTAGCCAAGCTGGAACAGCTCGTAAGTAGTAGTAGAGGCTGGGCTTTCCATCTGAGCCCTGCCACTCGGGCCCATTCTATGCGGTGCTGACAACCATCCCTATCTTTGTCCAAGTTCTGGGATGAAAATACCTGTTCCCTCCCTCAGTAAGTTTCTGGCCTATAAGGCAATAACAAAGCAGCATCGTAATAAGGTTAGGAATGACATAAGTTGGGCAGATGCCAGAAGGTTCCAGGTGGACTCCCACATGGGTTCAAATGAGGCATATTGATAAGCACTGTGTGGATTTTAGGCTCTCCTGTGGATTAAAGAATACTTGGTGCCGTCCCTGACCCCTGTTCGTTAGATGTCAGTAGAGTTAGTCCTGCTGGCGTAATGACCAAAATGTCTCCTCATTCCAGTGTCTCCAGGACAGCACACATCACCCCCACTTGATAACAATGAATCTAAGGGAAGTACGTCCAGTCTGTCCTTGAGTACTGAATAGTAGTCACTAGAAAAAAGAACTGGAGAGAGTCCCAGGTGGAGAAGGCCAAAGACCCCAGAGAGAGTCACTGTCACTTTTTGGAAACTAAAAAGTCAGCATGAATGCCTCTTGGAATTGGATAGAAAGGATCAGAAGTGAGTCTAGAGAGGAAAGAACGTCTCAAAGGCTCATAATCTGCACCTGGGCCCCGCTCGGACCTGCAAACAGAGCTACTGAAGGGAGAAGGAGGACTGCATGCCAAATGACGAGCTAGAGAGCAAGACATTCTATGCATGCTGATCCTGTTCACTTTTGATTATAATTTTATTTAAAAATTAAATGTGTGACTAGGAATATAGCTCAGGGGTAGAAGTCTTGCTGGAAATGGACAAGCCCTGGGTTCAATCCTATTGCAAAAGATTGAGTAATTAATTTAAATTAAACGTGTGGTCTTTATATGTATCAATAAAAAATGATGGTCACAAGCCAGGCATGGTGGTGTACACCTTAATTCCAGCACTCAGGTAGCAGAGGCAGGCAGATCTCTGTGAAGAGCCAGCCTGGTCCACACAGCAAGTTCCAGGCTAGCTGGGGCTATAGGGAGACCCTGTCTCAATAATCAATTAATTAATTAATTAAAATGAAAAGATGGTCATACCAATAGGAAAAGGAGCAAAGCTCGTGAGCAGACAGTTTGCAAACAGGGAGCACAAATGACCAGTGGAAAGTCTGTACTTTGCTGATGATCGAAAGAGTACATCGTGTAGAATCACATCTTTCTCCTGCCATACAGGCAGACAGCTTTAGAATCACAGCCACATCATCCTTTTTTTTTTTTGGAGGCCAGGTCTCCCTGTGACCCCAGGCTGGGAGCTCACTATGTAGACCACAGGCCTTGATCTCAGAGATAATCAGTCTACCTACCTGTGCCTCAGGAGTGCTGGGATTAAAGGTGTACACCACACCCACCAACAGCTGCATCTCTTGTTGGTAGGTAGAGAAACTGCTTTCTCCCACACTGCTGTTGGGAGGCAGTATTATGCTGTCTCACTAGAGAACAATCTGGAAAAAAACACAAGTCAGACTGAGTTTGGGAGCCAGGGCGAGATGGCTCAGTCAGGAAAATGCTCACTTTGCAAGCACGAGGCACTAAGTTCCAGTCCCAGAACCCATAAAAAAGAAAAGAAAGAAAGAAAGAAAGAAAGAAAGAAAGAAAGAAAGAAAGAAAGAAAGAAAGAAAGAAAGAAAGAAAAGAAAAGAAAAGAAAAGAAAAGAAAAGAAAAGAAAGCAAGCCTGGCCTGATGGCACACACTTGTGATCCCAAAGTGGAAGGAGGCCAAGATAGCTGGCTCTCTGGAGCTCACTGGCCAGCTAGCCCAGAGCTAATGGGCAAGCTCCAGGCCAATGAAAAAATTTAATGAAAAATGTGATCAAAATTCCCATCCCCCAAAAGCAATTAGCAGTTGGTTTCTTTTGTCCTAATCCTTTTGATAGGTTATTACTGGAATCCTCTAATTCCAGAAATACAAGAATCCACATTGTGGCAAGACAGACTTTGCTCAATCAAGAGTCCTGTCACAAACCTCCATGGATTTGAACAGTGACTCACACACATCCCCTTGACCTCAAAAGATCCCATATGGCAAAATGTGATAAAGAAGCTGGAGAACCTCTCCTGGTGATCAGCAGGATCCCGTGAGCCCGCCTCTCTACACAGACTAAGACTGTCCAGAGGACAGCATTTTGTCCATTACCCCACTGTACTTTTTTAGTGAATGATATCTTTTTGTATTTCTTACTGAATTTTCGCAATTTTCATATAGCAGTTTGATAACATTTCAATTCGTTCCCCTCTCTCCTCCTCCCTCACAGCCTCCTACCCACCCATTTTAATGATTCTCATATATAATATGGCCTACAGAGTATAATTTGTGACCCCAATGTCCTTCAGTTATGACTCCATCCACTGGGCCCACCGAGAGTCCCAACCCTGTAAGGCACTGTTTTTGTCCCTCCCGGCAACCATCAATTGCTCAGAGTTCCTTAGGTTGGGTTGGGATTTCTTACCCACTTCTCCCTGTCTGGGGATTTTGTCTGGTTTCAGTTTGCATAGGACTGCATGCTGTCACCATGGCTGTGAGTCCCACTGTATTTTTGAACACTAAACTTAACAGACATAATGAGACATTAAAACAGCTGTGCCTTTGCTATTGTTTGCCGGGGAATACTTTATTAGACTCCTTTGAAAAACTGAGAAAGCTGATCATTGAATAACATAAAAATGGAAATAATTTTCATTAGAGTGAGTCACAGGCCACTCTGTGAAATGGAACTGTTATTCCAGGAACTTCTCTTGTGAGTTTACCTAAGTTTCTAATAAACTTGTATGGCATCCAGTAGTTAAGGGGGTGGAGCTTACAGACCCCTCCTCCCACCACTCAGAGCAATGAGGTCAAGTCACAGAGCAGACTCAGCCACATTCATTCCTTTAGCAAGCAGACCCCAAGCCATGTGACCCTGCCTGCAGGCCAGAAGTTCCAACCAAAGATAAACCTAACAAATAACCTATGGCAGATCAATAAGACCAAAATTCTCTGAGGAGTGGCTGGGCTCACAGTCGTTTCAGAATGGATCCTCAGCATCATCTTAAAAAGTAGACTATCAGTTTACATTCCTACACCTTATATTTCTTCTATAGTATTTCTGGCCAATTCATGTGTTTTAAATACCACTAATTTCAACTAAGAAAAATAACAAAGCTTCTAGGGTTTGTTAGCTATAAACATACTGAAGTCTACCCCTGCAGTGCAGGCTGCTTAGGAGAATCCTTCCAAACACTCAGTATCTAACCAGAAGTGTACGCTCCCTGTTAGGATGATTGTCCGTGATACAAAGGTCAAAATAGATTTACACACAAATAGCATATACACACATATACCAACCTAAGGGTACATCTGTGTGAACACACATAGAAAAGCACATGTGTGCGTTTGTAGTATCCTGTCTGTGGCCAACTGTTTTAAAACAAATTACAGTCAACAAATAGTTCCATCATATTTTTTAAATATAAGAATTTTTAAACCCATAAAAGAAACAAGTAAGTAGGAAAAGTTTAAAGAATTCATTTCATTTTTAAAGATGAATTTGAAACTTGAGTCATTTGAAATAAGCCTGAATACATTAGACACACAGGAAAATAATCCCACTATTAGTCTAATCACTCACATCTGTCAAGTGTGCCCTGATGTAAAATATACTCTTCTTTACTCCAGAGAACACCAAAGAAACAAAACTTTACATAAAATTTCAGAGGAAGAAGAAAGAATGTTGGTTCCCAGTATTGAATCTCATTCCAAAAACTGACACTCAAATCACACAGTCACTCATAAGTCAAGCAGAGGGTCTGGACAGACAAACATGTTCAAAGGACGGGTGAAGGAAAAGCATTCAGGGCTTCTGGGAAAGTCAAAGGAGAAGGAGGAGGGGCTGGATCTGGGTCTTCTGGAAGAACTCTGACCAAATGAGACGGGGAGTCCAAATGGACTTCCCGCTTTACCGAACGGGGAAGACAAACTACCCATCTCTCAGAAGACTGAGAAATAAAAAGCAGTAAGTCCTTAAACACGGAGCACACATGCAGCAACTCACCTTCAGAAGCAGGAAGCAGGTTACAAGGGTCTCGGACAGAAAGTCAGAGAGAATCCCAGCCTCAGGTCTGTCCCCACCTAATTGTGTGGTCTTGGAGGAGTCTCTTTGCTCACCTTCCTTCCTACATGTCTGAAATGGCCTCAGGAAATCTATTTTGCCTCCCCTCCTGAGAGTCAAACAAGACTGAAGGCAAGAGAGTGCACGGAAGAGTGAACCCCTTGGCAATATGAAGCTTTTTTAGCACAGATACAGTACATCATCTTAATTATAAGTATTCTTTCTCAACCACCATGTAGCTTCTGTAAACCAAACCCCAGTCCTCTTCGAGAGTAGCCAATGCTCTTAGCCACTGAGCCATTTCTCTAGCCCCAAGTTCATGTGTTATAGAAGAGAAAATGTGAGGTAGATAGATGGGAAGAAGAGGAATCAAAACCCTTTACTATGGCACAGAAAAAGGAAGTCATCCTCCTGAGGCAGTCTGGGTCAACATCCAAAAGTTCCTTCCCCTACATCCATTTGGGGAAGTGTGCTAAGACCTCATAACTGGGCTATGAATTTGCCCGCTTGGAACCCCTCATTCAAAAGACAGTGACTCCCACTGAAATTCAGGCATGAGACAAACCACCTCCCTCACTCTGGGGACTGGAGTATCCGCATCCTCCTTTACAAAGACCTAGGGGTTAATGAGGACTCCCTGGAAAAGGAGTCAGAGGAGGTGCCCCATGCCACTTGGTCCCTTGATTCTCACTCTAAGTCATATTTAAAAGTCTTCAAAGTGAACCTTTGATCAGAAAAAAAATGGCTGCTTTGGGGAGCAGTTGATGCTCACCCAAAAGGCAATCGCCTTAAGGCATTCATAGTAGAAAAGTCTGTTGGGCATTAAGTGTGACCATCATCAGTACCAGCTCAGGTCTCTGGCAAATACCAAAGGGTGAGTTGACCTTGTGGCTCTCTTAAAACAGGTGCTTGAGAAGAAAAGCCAAACCAGGTTCCAACAAAGCATCCCATTACATTGTTGCGTGAGTAACAGACCAACTTTTACTCCCAGTATGAGACCATTACTAATTATTGATGTATGCAGCAGGCATTAATTGAACCCCCACTGAGTCAGCAAAGATGAATATGACAGAGTCTCAAATATGGGGGAGGGCAAAGCCTAATAGGGCAGACAAGGCAGTAAACAGAAGATGATGACCGTGGGGGGGGGCACAGGCAGCCCCAGCTCGTCAGCTTGAGCATGGCACAAGGGTGCAGGCAAGACGCCTCAGAACAGTGCTCCTGGAATTTCTGAACGCACTCGGTCAAGGCAGATTCTAGACTAGGTCAGGGCTGAGATCTGAGACTCTGCACCCCTAACCAGTGCCCAGATGACTGCTGCTGGAGCACAGACCACACTATGGGAAGCGAAGTCCTCTGAGAACACTGTCACCAGAGCTGGATCCCGAAGAAGGAGCAAGAGAAGCCCAGGGCAAGGGGTGGGGCAGTCACATGACCTGGGTACAAAGTGCAGCGTGGAGAGTTCAGGAACAATTTCTTTGGTTTTTCTAAAACAGCGAGTGGAATGTGAGGTTGAAAAAGACCAGAGCAAAAGCACAGGACCTTGTGTGTCCTGCTATAGCATTCAGACTTTATTAAAAAGCCTGGAGGGATAGCCCAGCGGTTAAAATCACTGGCTGCTCTTGCAGAGGACACGGGTTCAATTCCCAGCACCCGCATGGTGGCTAACCACCGTCCATAACTCCAGTTCCAGGGGATCCAAGCCCTCTTCTGACCTCCACAGGCATTGCACAACTCAGGGGAAGGAAGGAAGGAGGGAGGGAGGGAGGGAGGGAGGGAGGGAGGGAGGGAGGGAGGGAAGGAGGGAGGGAGGGAGGGAGGGAGGGAGGGAAGGAAGGGAAGGAAGGAAAGGAGAAAACAGCCTCCACGATCTGCCCTGCCTCCATCCTGCGCTCTCACCACTCTCCTCCTCCGGGGCACCCCAGCGGCTCTCCACTGCCTGTGCTCCATGGTCAGGCCCTGGAGCCTGGCTGGCAAAGCCTCCTCACACTGCTCCAGCACTGTGCCTGCTTTATTCTCTTTGCACTTAGTCTCAGAGGGCCTGATGCTTTTTAATGCCATTTTATATTTCTTCTTGCTTTTCATAAAGTAGTTCATCTTTCAGAAGTACACCTATGTAGGAATTAGGTAAGAATAATAAAGGAAACCTGAGCACTTTTCTCTTAAGTTCAGAAACCCACATAACCAAGACAGCTGATGCTCCTGTGTTTCCATCCCTGAGGGCCTTTATAATCTTTGAACCCTCTTGAAGTGCAACCCCAGATAGCTCCTGAGGAAGGGAAGCACATTTTCACAGATCTTACCATAATATTTTCTATACTAAAAATCTGGGCATGTTTGCATCCACTCCAAGTACATTTTGGGAAAGTGAGAGAGAGTATTTTAAAAGCAGATTTGCTGGAATAATCTAGAACACAAAATCACTGTCGCTCTAGAGGTTAGCAGGATATCACCACAAGACAAGCTATCAACAAAAATGTATTAACTGAATTCCAGTTTTACTTTACCTAGTGATATAGCAGATTCTGGCCAATGTGAAGCTTAAAGCCATGGCACTGAGCACAGGCATCTGTGGGGATGCCCATCAGCCCCCAGAGGCGTGTGTTGTTTATTCTCTGAGGAGTAGGAGGAGATTCTTGGATTTCTGCTTATACTGAGGATGTTGTAGTGTGTGTGTGTGTGTGTGTGTGTGTGTGTGTGTGTGTGTGTGTGCGCGCATTACGTGTTACCCAGCACAACATGCCACCTAGTATAGCTGATGTAGTGTGGGGCTAAGCAGCACTGTGTTGATGACCAAAGGGGTCATCTGGCCCCTACCTGGAAAGGCCAGAGGGAAAGCAAAGTGAGAGCCTCAAACTGGGGACTCACTCATTCACCCAATGGCATCGCCAAAAGTATTTTAGGGATCTCTTCTCGTCCCACGTTCTGTCACCCATGGTCTGTCCAACAGAAGCAGCAGGCAGGACGCCCACAGGCCTCCAGCTGCCACGATGTGGCACTGAGCTGCCCACAGTTATCAGACGCACATCTTTACTGTCTTCCACAGCCCTTGCCACAAGACTCTCTGCACAAAAAGTCTGGATATGAAAGAATCAAGATGCAAGAGTTTGCAACTGGTATTCCTAATTCTGATCACAAACTCATGTTTGTTCTTGATGAGCTCAGCTACCTCACACAGAACTCATCTCCACACGTGCATCCTGCTCCAGCAAGAGAAGGAATTGCCTTCCAAGTGTGAAGCTTGGGCAGGGGCTGCCACCCCTCTGGAGCCTCACTACCTGCTGTTTGGGGTTTCTGCACCTAAGATATGGCATATGGTTTCAGTGCCCATGCCAAGGCTGATGTGATAGTTAATCTTCACGATCAATTTGACAGGATTCAGAATCAGCATGGAAACCTACCTCGAGGTGTGTCTATGAGGGGTCCCGGAAAGATCTAACTAAAGAGGAAAAGACCCACCTAAAATGTGGACAGTAACATCATATGGACTGGAGTGTCAGACTGAATAAGAAGAAAGAAGGGGCGAAGCTGGCTGGCTGAGGGCCAAATTCCTTCCGGCTTCCTGACTGTGGATGCAGTGTGTCCAGCCGCCACCACCTGTTCCCCAGCTGTACAGTGAACCAAATCAGATATTTGCCACAGGAATAAGAAATAACAGAGTAACTTACAGAAGAATTTTCAGTTTGTTTTTTTGTTGTTTTTATATTTTATTTATTATTTTATGTGTATGAGTATATGGCCTAAGTGCACCGACATCATGCAGTGCCCATGGATGTCAGAAGAGGGCAGCAGATCCCCTGGAACTGAAGTTACAAACAGTTGTTAGCTGCCATGAGGGTCCTGGGAACTGAACTGGGTCCTCTGCAAGAGCAGCCAATGCTCTTAACTGCTGAGTCATCTCTCCAGCCCAGAATTTTTAGTTCTGTGAATGACTCTCATCCAATTCTCTGGAAAACTTTGACAGAGCAAGAAATGGAAAAGATACCAGCAGAGAATGGGCCTCGGGTACCTGAAGGAGGGTGTTTTAAAAGCCTTGAGGTGCTGCAGAGATGGACTGGCATTTAAGAGTGCTCACCCCACCATCATGAGGACCAGAGCTAAGATCCCGGCACCATGTAATAAGCCAGGCAAACAAAGCAGGCCATCTTCACAAACACCTGTAACTCCAACTCAACAGAATTCGATGCTGTCTTCTGACTTCTTCATATACATAGGCTCGTGCATGCACAGGCCTGTGCTCACAAGCATGCACACCCACACAGATAGATAGATCAGTAGATGACAATAGATAGATAGATAGATCTTGTTATGCCATAAAAGGTGATGCCAGGCTGCTAGGCCAATGAAGGAAGATTTCATCAATGGTCATTTCAAGCTTGGCACTTGCCCAATGCCCTGAAATATGCCCACCATAGAGGATGCTAGTGCTGTAACGAAGACCAGAGTGGTACCTGCCCTTTACAGGAAGATTACCATGACTTAGGCTCGGCCTGAGCCCAGCCTCCTGACTTGTCATCCAAGTTCTTAACCAACGAGCAAATTTGGTGATAGAAGGCAGATTATAAATTAGACGAAAACCTCCATGGGTTCTCATGTGGTTAACCGCTTAGCCACACATCTGCCCTCTGGGTTTTGGTAAAACACTGCTCGTGCTTCCTGGAGCTGCAGGAAAGGGCAGCAGCAGTGGTCTCCTCCTGTGCCTCGTCCCATAGCTGATCTGTGGAACAATGCCCTGTTGTTTTGCTGGGTTAAACAAGAAGTAGACAAAGAAGTAGGCTCCACTTGATCTGAAAGACTCTATGACAATTTTAGGAAGAGACAGAAATCGACATCCAAAAATGTCTTCCTACCTCCTAAAGAAGGGCCATTGAAACAGACGGTAGCTGTGCTGAATTTAGGGACACACACAGTTGATAAGCTTAATATAAATAGGGGTGATCCGTTTGATAATGTGAGTTTCTCTAAATATTTCATCTTAAATAATTCTACTTCAAAATTACTGACATTAAAACTGTCAAATCCAAATCACAAGCTCTATTTCAAATATGCAAAAATATTATTTTAACATAGTGGCTTTTGCAAATAATGTCTTAGTTGTTATTGTGAATGCAATTTCATATTGGATATGAAAATGATTTCCTAGCAAATGGTTCTTGGGAAGCCCAAGGAGCCAACAAGGGTTTTCTGAGGCCTCTCTTTGCGTTAGACAAAGCTGCCTCTCCCTCTCTCTACAGGTAGTCTTCCTCTGTGTGTGACTGTAATATTTTTCTTTTACAAGGACACCAGTCCCATTGGAAAAGGACCTATACTAATGACCCCATTGTGTCTCTTTGAAGACCTTAGTCCAAATATGGTCATGTTCTAAAGTATTTGGGGTTAAGATTTTAACGTACGACTTGAGGGAACACAACTTAGCCCAGATGCATGTGTGTGTGTGTGTGTGTGTGTGTATAGATATATTTTTTAAGGTCATACTGCCTGCACCATGCTGATAAATAAGTATACTTACAACCAAATATATAGATAACTAAGCATCTTTGCCCTAATCATCACAAGACTTTCTCTAAAACTTAGGTATGATGCACTCATTGGTTGTACTTTCAATCAGTTTCACACACTTTCTTAACAGAACGGTGAGGATCTATAGATTATAATCTAGAATTCACATAAAGAATAACACATACAGTATTAGGATAATTTTCCTCAAAGGAACAGCCGCGCTTGCGCTTTAATTCTGAACATTTTAAGACATCCAGAATCACTTTCCCTAAGCAATTATGATTTTATAAAATGCTGTCAAGACATTCGCAGAGTTTTACTGCCCAGACAGAGCTCAATGCCTGGAGCTTTCAGGCGTGATTTATTATTTACTCTGGAGGGAAGTTGCTAAGCAGGATTTAGTCAGTAAGAACAGAGCCACCCTTAACAGTACGGTGCATGTTTGAGTGGGGCTGCGCAGGGCGTGGGGTTTCTCCATTCCTTAAGAGGATTTGTTCCCTACCATCAGAAAAGAGCCTGCTTGTACGATCGCTTTGGTGAAATCGGGGCACTGACAGGCATTTGACAAGTCAGTTCGTTTCCACTGTTCTGAACTTTAGCTCTGAGAAATGTTTGACAAATTGTCAGAATAAAAACGGTAAAGAACAGTCCGGAAGTCCAGCGATGGAATCGGTTGGGTACCTGTTATTTACTGAATATTTGCTTTGTTTCCCCACAGTGGCCAAGTCTTACCCTCAAACCATCTCAGAGAAGTCGGACTCTTAAGAAAAACAAACATTGATAATGCCGGTTGACCAACTTTGGCTTTCAGAACTGGTAACCAGCAATAACAGGGCCCATTGCCGGCCTACTTCCGCCCCCTAGTGTTCACAACGTGCTGTCGCGTTTTGCAAAGGGGAGGCCGGGGCCGGGGACAGTGGAGGGAGGCCGGGGCCGGGGACAGGGGAGGCCGGGGCCGGGGACAGGGGAGGCCGGGGCCGGGAACAGGGGAGGCCGGGGCCGGGGACAGTGCTGAGCTAGAAAGGCCCCCCTGCCCACCTCACACAGTGAATTAATTCCGATGGTAGAAATTCGAGCATAAGGAAGGATTTTTTTCTGGGTGCTTTGGTTTGGACGTGGGGCTGGGGATTGGAGGTGCTTTTAAAGTCTCATCAGTGCCTCTGTTTCTTTAGTGAATTCCGGCTCTGTTATCAACCAGCAGAGGAAAGAATCCGCAACGTCTTGCTTCCATATCCGGCCCCTTCCATGCCCACGCCTGGCTGCAGGTTCCGCTCCGGAAGGCCACCAGGTCCAGCCCCGCCCCTCGTCCCACAGACACGGACCAGTCGGACGCCGATCGCCCTCCCACGGCGGCTAACAAGACCCAGCTGCAGTTCGTGCTGCGGTCGGGGCCTGCGGGGCAGGTAGCCCGTCTCCACCTCAGCCTTTGACTGGGCCGGGTGCTGGAGCCCGGCGCTGGGAGCTGCACAGAGGCTCTGGCAGGGTTTCTGAGCTCTGGCCTGGGCAGCTGGGGCTCCACCCTCGCCCAGGTATTTGAAATTGGCTGCACGCGCGTGAGAGCCATCGTCCAGCCTGTGAGTCCAATCTAGACAGAACCTTGAAGAAACTGGGAAGAATGTGGAGCCCGCAAGGACAGCCTCGCATTGGAGGCCCTGCGGGGAGGCCACGCGGTTGGGCGGCCTCCAGTTCGGACGCACGTTCCCGCCACCAGCAGCCGTGGCCCAGAGTCCACGGCCTACCAGAGCTGTGGCTGGTGGCTGGTAGTCCAAGATCGGATTTCAACGTGAATTTCAAATGTGTGTCGTGTGCAATATGAAGAGACTGCTGCTCCAAACAGACTTAATTTTGAATCCCAGTTCTGCTTGATTATCCATACAACCTTCAACTTCTTAATCCTTGTCTGTTCAAACGTTAGACCCTTGGGGGGCCACCTTTGACTGACCGTACAAAGAGACCACATCCCTTGTTTATAAGTCACGAACCTCATAATCCCTTACAATTTTTATTTATAACATGTCACCTTTATAATTGTGTATTTTAGATGTGGGAAATGTCATTTAATCTCTTTTTCCTTTCCTGCACCTAAGCTCACCGAGAGCTGGGACCATGACTCTCATTCCATTTGACCTCGGGGTCAGCCATGCAGAATATTCTCAATAAAGACCGGAGAAATGAATTAATTGCACTGAGCTTTTGTCACCTCGTTTTTACAAATTAGGTAGCACTCTCTTCCTAGGTTTGATGTAAAGATAAATGATCTAGCTACAGATACAAATGGCACAGTTACATAGTTCTAGATAGAGATGATCTAGTTACAGATACAAATGGCACAGTTACATAGGTCTAGATAGAGATGACCGACAGAGAGTCATAGTCTCCCCTGTGTTTGCACAAAGTAGGTGTTCCGATCAGGACTGTTCCTTGGCACCATCTCTTGGGAGACCCACAGTAGCCAGCCCTGTTAGCCATCAGAGGTGCCACTGAGTTGTGAACTATCTGAAACAGAGAACCTGAGGCCTGAACAGCCCACAAATTCCATCATAAGTCCCTGAATAATCAAAACTAGTTGGCACGTTACAATTAATCGCCTTTTCTCTCTAGATGTCCCTTGATGGCAGGAAAAGTTATCTCCAGCTTCACTTCCCTTCCCGTCCCAGACAGAGAGCAGCCAGAGGGACTGTAAATCCATTCCTAACATTTTCAGTTGTTTGAGTTATGTTCTACCAGAATTAAGAAGGTGACTTTAAAAACAGGAAGGAGAAATAAAGGTTGCACTTCCCAGAGCACAGGTGTAAAATGAAACTGAACTTTAATGTGAGGCTGCTCTGGAGCAGAAAGTACTAAGAATATTTTTATAGAATACATGCATTATGCGTAATTCTTTTAAATCCAAGCTTCAACTTGCATGACACTGAAGCATAAGTCTACCACTTAATGACATTTATAACTCTGTAACAATACGTTTTGTATAAATTACTGCTGAGGCTTAACATTTCTGATTATGATATATAGAATAAAGTGATGTTATAAAGGCAAAGTTTGTAAGTTACGATCTGTCCTGTTGCTTTAAATAAGAGGATTTCTGGAGACAATTGCCTTGATGAATATAAACTCAAATGAACCTTGAATCTCTTCAATTATTCTTATTTAGAATTCATTTTCCTTTGAACTTTCATTTAACTCAAAGCACAATCGTTCCATTATAAATCAAATGCAAGCTTGTCTTTCCTGCAATAACAAGTATGCTTTAAATAATGAAGCAACACCTATGATCATAAAAGATAATGTTTCAATGCACCAAAATACAAAAGGTAAAGAGATTTATTATCCTAGTTCAGTGGTGAGAGTTTAATATTTTGTACAACAGACGTCTCTAGTCCAGACAACACTTCCTGTTTGACATCCTGCTGTGTTCCCTTCTTCAGAAGACTGCACTGCCTCAGTCAATGGGAGAAACCAGAGTTCAGCACAGCTTTCTCCTTCCTCAGTATCCCTGGGAGACTAATTGGTAGAAAAATCTTCCCACCGCCCTGAACTGCTTTTCCTCTGGAAAGGGCTGGGTTGTATCATTCCAATTCATCCTGAACTCTGAAGACAGTGGTTCTAGATACCTTTCCTTTCACACAGAATTATAGTTAATAGATGTGAATATACCCTGAAAAGCATGAAGTGCACTGCATCACAGTTGCTGGTTTTCACTCTGCAGTTTGCAAATATCCTTAGCCATGTATTATACAAACTACGCTATCAAAAATAATATAGAAAAGGCCCAGGAGCATCTCAAAGCCATTACACATTAAACAATGTCATAAAGAGGATCTTCTGGAACTTCTATAATGAATTCTCTCAGATGGGATTCTAAATCCACACAACTGGTGAAGTAACCAGTTCCCCATGAGATCCCTGATGCGGCATGTGTCCTCCCAGAAAACAGGACACAGAACAGGTAGGCAGAGCAGGTGGAAAGCTCTCTTCCTCGTGTCTCTTTACACACGCCATCTTCAAAGCAATGTGGCCTGTCTCCGGTGCACCCTCCAGTGTGGGATTTACATTTTTAATATTGGCATTTATGACGTGGTTCTTCTTCCTGCTTAATTGGTATCAGAGCAAAATGTTTGCCTCTCTCCTGAAATAAATCTCTTCAAGAGCCTCAATCACATATTCTTTTGTTCTAACCCTCATTGGAAACCGGCTCTATAAAGCCGCCAGACCACGCTACATAATCTTTCGCCTCTCACGTTTTTAAATCTGGGGGTTTATGCTTTAATGGCTTTGATGTGCTTACTATTCATCCTGTTACTTAAACCACGTTTTCCCCATCCAAAACCCGCCTCTCCCCCAGCCTTGCAGTCTGTGCCCTCTGAGGCTGAAAGGATTTATTTATCATCCAGAATGTTTCCATAATTTTAGAAACATATGTTTCGAAATTGCATTCCAATATCTCATACTATGTTCTTTGTCTTGCATCTGTTCTATAAAAACAAACAAAACACACATAATTATATTCCAATGGCTGCAAAGTCTACATTTTCCACAAGAGTTGGTTCTTCTACAACAGTGAGAGTCACAAGAAAAGACACTTACATACCCCTTCTGAAATCACATTCTTGTGTTAATTAGAGCTAATCACTGCTAATAGCAAACTTCTACAGCATCACTGTGTGAAACTTTAATTGACTTTCTTCCGAATTCATTTCAATTTTACAAGATAATCTCTTTATTGAAAATTAGCTATTCTTGGAAAAAAACAAAGTCTCAAGATACTGCTCAGCTTTGTATGACCACTCAGTAGCCTTTGACTCTCCTAGATGAACTCGTTTCAAAATCACCACTTTTAAAAGTCCCACTTCTCTCCCTGAAATCCCCTAAAGGGAAGACAGCAGGTGAGCACACGGTGAAGAAGATCAAAACAAAGAACAAAAAGTCAATTTACATGAGACATGGAGAAGTAATTGGCCAAAATATATTCTTTTTTAATAACTACAGACACAAATCGGCTCCTCCTGCTCAAAATTCTTATGCACCACAAACATCCTGCCTTCTTTGTCTCTCTGTTACTCTGTGTCTCCCTGTCTCTTTCTCTGTCCCTCTCTCTTTCTCACACACACAAAATACCAGATAATCATAAAAACATGATCATTCTATATTCATTGTGTATCCCTAGAATGTATGATGTCAAAGCAAGGCAGGATTTGATCGACCGTCACTGAGATATCAAAAAAGCTCCTCAAAAACTGAGGGCCGATGTTCACCCTATTAAAATTTCACTGGTGAAAGGAATTTCCTCTTCTGTGTTTCTTCCTTGTTACCATGATCCTTATAATCTCAGGATTTGAGAGTGGCTAAGAGAGGCAACTCTGGTGTCTGTACTGTTCTGCTGGTAAATATTTAACACCCAGCTCAGAAACCTAGAGAACCCTGATTCTTAATACCTGCTGAATTCCAAATTGTGAACACCTTCATCACCACCAAGTTCAAGCCAAGGTGATGTCTCTGAGTGACAAATTTGAGAATATCCATGCACAGCTGGATGGCCTCCCCCAAAACCACTGGATGCCTAGGACTCAGGAGACTTAAACATATTCTTAGACATATGGCTGTAATTTGTCATTTTCTGCCAAATAGTATGCTTCTGAATAATACTCAAGCATTCTTGTCAACCTGGGATAAAAACCATATAGTATCCTAGGTACTAGGTCCTGTGTTCATTCACAGCACAGCATAACCCATGTAACTACTGGCGATTCAGTCTCACCAGGAAGATACAGTCAAAGAAGACTCAAATCCTTTTCCAGAAGCCTCGAAAATCAGCCCTGCGATAGTCTTTAAAGCTTCATGCTAATGCTTCACCCAGAAATCTTCCCAGCTACCCCTCAGTTACTCACTCTGTTGCCAATGTTTTAGAGTGGCTAAATGGCTAAAAACACTTACTTTCTCCCGCATCTCTCTCTTCCATGTGTACATGGTTGTACACAGTAGTGCAGACAAGGGTACACATACATACACACACCTGCATCACGTTCTCCCATCCAAGTTACCCACTTTTACTTGGACACCCCAGGTTCCCGTCATATCTCCCCGTCGTGAACATGTCCCGGAGGCATGGTCCATCGCGATCTCCAGTCTGGGAAATGACGTTCTCATTCTATTGCTGGTGTGGAGATATTAGATATTAGTGTGACTTTGCAGCATCACAACAATGGCACTAGCGAACACTTACCTAGTTTTGTGTTCTTGGTTCTAAGTTCTAAGCTGATCATCTCCAGCAGAGAGTGGCTTAGATCAAGGAGCCAGGAGTCCAAGCAGGTAGAATGGCACCACAGCAAGCTGTTACCAACATGATGTCCTGTGGTTCATCAGAAAAGAAGCTACTGTGGGACTGTAGCCAAGTCAAATCTCCTGTGCCTCAGTTTCCTTATCTGTAATATAGGACTAATAATAACACCCTAATTTAAAGGGTTTGAAGGAGAATTAAATGCACTAAACTAACCGAACCTTTCAAAGTCACACTGTCTAATATCTCCACACCAGCAATACAATGAGAACGTCATTTCCCAGACTGGAGACTGCGATGGACCACGCCTCCGGGACATGTTCATGACGGTGGAGATATGACTGGAACCTGGGGAGATGAGTCAGCAAGTAAGAGTGCCCACTGCACAGGAATGAGGACACAAGTTTAGATCTCAAGAAACAAAGTTTTAAAAAACGACCAGATATGGTCACACGTACAACTGAACCCTAGCACTGATGGGAGGAAGTTAGAAAGAGGGACAGCTTGCTGGCCTCAACCTAGCTCCAGGCTCAGAGAGACCCTGTCTCAAGAGAATAGGACAGTGATAGAGCAGAGGTCTTCTTCTGGCCTCCACTCGTAGACACACATATACCAGCTCACATCATGCACACATACATACACACACACACACACACACACACACACACACACACGCCAAAAATAAAAATGAAATCCATTCTTGGCTTGTAAATAAAATAGACCATAGACAGAGTTTACCTCATAGGTCATGTAGAGCCAGGAGAATCCCATTTTAAAAGCCATGTGTTTTTAAATAAAACTCTACAGAGGGACTCAGAAAAATACATGCACCAGTTCACACAGTCAAACTCAACTTAACTTTCATTTAGCTTCCACTACTGAGCGGGAACACTCAGGGCTTGTCTTTCTGTGCCTGGCTTATTTCACTGAATATGGTGCCTTCTGGTTCCCATTTTGCCGCAAATGGTAAGATCTCCTTTATGGTGGACTGATGATCCATTGTGTATTACCACAGTCTCATTCATTTGTCCATTGATGAACACCTAGGTTGTCTGTGTATCTAGGCAGCACAGTAAACATAGACATGCAGGTACCTCTGGCACACCGATTTCATTTCTGTAGACACATATCCAAGTGGTATAACTCAATCATATGATAAAACTATTTTGACATTTCTAGTCATTCCTTTTATCAACCTGAATGATGTTTTTAAAATCTATCTATATTGCCAAATGTTCACGTTCTCTCTCCTAAATGTCACATACTATTCTATCATCTAGCTATTTAATATTTTACAGATCCAAACTCCCAAGGAAGGCTTCCAGCTTCTCACTCCAACACAATGCTCTGATGGACATCCTTGTGGGAAATGTGCTGCTGCATGTTCCCAGGGGAGGAAAGTTGGATCCTGTGGTGTATGTAATTTGGTTTGATTAAATCCTGCCAGGCCTATAGACAAGGGCCTGTCCCACCTCCAAACAATGACGCCTGAGAGTTTCTGAGACTCATATCCCAAAACTAAAGAACACTCAGTGTTCATCTGTCAAACAAAAGAGGACAAGGAGGAGGAGGAGGAGGAGGAGGAGGAGGAAGAGGAGGAGGAAAAGGAGGAGGAGGAAGAGGAGGAGGAGGAAGAGGAGGAGGAAAAGGAGGAAGAGGAGGAGGAGGAAGAGGAGGATGAGGAGGAGGGGGAGGAGGGGAGGAGGAGGAGGAAGAGAGGAGGAGCAGGAGGAGGAAAGGGAAGAGGGGGGGAAGGGGAGAAAGAGGAGGAGGAGGAGGAGTAAGGGGGAGGGGGAGGAGGAGTAGGGGGAGGAGGAGGAGGAGGAGTAAGGGGAGGAGGGGGGAGGAGGAGGAGGAGGGGGAGGAGGAGGAGGAGGAGGAGGAGGAGGAGGAGGAGGAGGCAGAATGGAAAAGGCAATAGTGCTGTAATCATAACTGAGAATAGACTTTGCCTGCAGATCCACTTTCCTTAGTAGGAATGAACACTAGTTTAAGAAGACATGGAACAGGGTTTGTTCAGCAAGGCAGAAGAAAACAGAGCTAGACAAGAAATGGGTCCGGCCTATAACCATTAGGCCTGCTGCAACAGCCCTGTGTCCACCAACTAGGCCCCATATCCAAAACATTCCAAAACCTCCCAAAAGGGCACCACCAGCTGGAGACCAAGTGTTCACAGGCAGAACAGTCTCCGTCATGCGAGCTTACTTCTATTCTATCTGGACTATCAATGTCCTTAGTATGTTAACATAACTGTAATGTTGATTTTATAAATCTCTCAAGAAGTATCCGGCAGGTTATGTTTATTAAATGTGTTTGAATTATGATGTTTCAACTTAGGGTGAGTTTATCAGAATGGAATCCCATTGTAAGCGGAATAGCATCTGTCACTGTATTAGTTAGGTTACTTTAACTCACCATTATGGCGGTATTTCGGTCGTCACAGCAGGGAAGGCATAGCAGAGCAGCTTTACAGTGGCCAGAGCACATGGCAGTGGGTCTCCACATCCAACCACCTGTGAAGCAGAGATGCCAGCTAGAATCAGGAGTGGGTACAACACTCAAAGGCTTGTCCCCAGTGACTCGCTTCCCCGCATTCCCACGGTTCCATAACTCCAAAGACAGGCCCACCAGCCGAGAGTCAAGTGTTCCAAAGACACCAGCCTGTGGGGGACATTTCACACTCAAACCATAACTATCCAAAGTCTCTTTCAACAACTGTCAAGCCATAAGATGAAGATCCAGAAGGCAGGCTTTTCACACGTGAGATATGAAGTCCCATGGGACCATAGCACCATGTTATTATAAGGAGCTGGCATTTCTAATAAGGGGACCCACAGACTACGGAAACTTTCTGAACTCTCCACTTGATGGAAAACAAAAATAATCCTCAACCTACACAGAGCACTTAAGATCTCACCTCCCATCCAGAAACCGCCTCTGAAGCTCATACTCTCATGCAAAGGAGTTGCTAAGAACAACTTAGTGACCCCTTTGACCACCCATGTGTGCTCTCAAAGATGGAGGGGGAGGAGGTGGGGGGGAGGTGACGGGCATGTGAGGAAGAATAGGGTGGAGGAAGAAGAAAGGGGGATGGTTGAGATGCACTGGGAAGCCAGAGCTACTAACGCAGCCAGGACTGTTTCTGTCAGCAAGTGCTGGTACTCACAGAGCACTTGCAGGGGAATGTCTCACTGCCTTCCAGGAACAGCCCTGAGAAGCAGATTGTCTCACCTTTGCAGACAAAGAGACTGCAGCCAAAAAAAAAGTAAAGTTTCCAATCTTCCACGACCGGACCCGCAAGAGAGAGACCTGGGACGGAAAGCCTGGCCCCTCTCCGGCACTCTCCTCTTCACTGGAGCTCATGACCTCTAAACAGCAGTTCCCAGACCAGTGACAGAGGGAGAATTCCCTACCCTACCCACCTCTGCAACCTCCCTCCTCTCCTATGCTCTTACACATACCTCCCACCTTCACAGGAAACTGCAAACCCAAGAGAAGCAACCTGACTGACTTTCTGAAGAACAGGCTGTGAAGCAGGATCTGGTGGCTCACATCTAAAATCCTAGCACATTAGAGGCTGAGGCAGAAGGATCACTGCAAGTTCAAGATCACTTTTTATTCTTTGGACAGGGCCCCTTGCTATAGCCCAGGAAAATCATCCCATCCTCTCCTGTACAGGCCTAGGAACCAGTAGATTCAGGGAAGATCACAGGGCCTTACAATGAAATCAAGCATTCGATGTGTTTGTAAGCATCACAAGGATAGAGCTTGCCAGCCACCACCACGGTAAGAGCTTCCTGTGGCTTTGAATGATAATTCATCCTCATGGCTGCACAACAGGTACGCTCTTCTTTGATATGGTTCATGTCTGTCATCATCTGGGTTGGTGAGAAAATGCTTCCAAAGAGACTGATGTTGACCTCCAAGAGAGAGAACAGATGAAGGGCCCAGGGCCACATACAGGAGACATGTTAGGAGCAAATGTGAGAGGTCTGACAAGTCTATACAGCTCGCAGGTAGTCACTGGGGGCTGGTCTTTCAGACTAACAAACAGCACCAGAAACAGAAGGACAGATGGCAGTGGAGAACAGGAGACCATACTTACCAGGAGTGATGGGAAAAGCACTGAGAAGTCCAGTTGGTGATCTGACGGCTCTGTCCTGCAGTGTGCAGGGCCCAGAATGGCTTGCATCCCCAGCACAGCTCCTGAATGTTCCCAGTCACCTCCCTCAAAGCCAGTGGGATATACAGGTATGTGCTTTTGAAGAGTCCACATGGCCCTCTCTACCAAAAAAAGAAAAGGCTTATGGAAAAGGGTCCGTAGCAGCATGAAGTCAGTGCCTGTGGGTAGTCTGAGATATCCTGCTGCACTGGACCCTCTCACGTGTCCACACTGATCACCACACAGTGCTCAGTCAGCTGATTCCAACCACAGTTCCACCTCATGTGCCAACAGAGGGCTCCCTGCTGTCCACTTGCTCGCCTGCTCCAGGGCCTGGGAACTTGCTACCATGCCAAGCTGCCACTCTGTGTCTGTTTCAAATCTAGGAACAGAAATTTCTAGGCTTTGGATCCTTAAACCATTTCAGTTCACACCAGTATATTCTGACATCCCTTGGCAGCCACACACCTGTGTCCTCTACACTCTTGCCCAACACTAGACCTTTCCTGGGGATCCACAACCCTAGTGGAACTTGTCTTCCAAAAGTTCAAGATTACTATTGGTCATAAGAAAAGTAGTATGTTTGGTCAGGTTCCATTCAGCTTTGTGGTTCTCCATGTTAAGAAATCCTGCTTAGGAGCATGACTTTAACTGGTTCTAAACTTTAATATATTTTTTATATATATGATATGTGTACATAATATATTTAAATGCAATGATTTTTGCCACTTAAACTATATGACTATATAAGATAGCAACCATAAAATTGAAATTCTGTCTTTCAAAGGGTTTTATATACTCCACTAACTGAAAGCAGCTTCCCAATAAAATGATCCTGTTTTATAAGTGAGCCTGACCCAAAATAGTAACTATAGCCTTAAGAGCTATTATCCAATCTATATACAGGATTTGGGGCATGTAAATGTCTATTAGCACAAGTAAGCATAATAATTTGATTTATAAAGTACCCCACCAGAGTCCTTGTGGCACTCAGTGATCACACCTCTCGGGTGTGATCCTAGAAGCACAATAGACCCACCCTGAAAAAGCCTTTCCAAAGCATAACCCATCCCTTCTCAGCAGGAAAGAGCACGGTCAAAGCCGAATTCCGGTGCTCACAGCCTGCGCACAGAGGAGGCGACCCCAGAGCCAGGATGTGGTAAGAGGCATTTTCTGGGCATCTTTGGCAGATTTCCTATAAATTTCTCATTTACATGTTACAAGTGAACATTTCTGGGCCCTAAACTTGTAGAATCCAAATGACAGCTTTGGCGGAAAAGTAGGAAGAAAGTTCTTGTTTCAGACAACTATTTGAGCATGGAATTCAAAAACCTTCAAAGTCAACTCCAAGGCATTCTGCCACAGCATGCACATCTGGGCCTCTTGCATGCGTGTGTGTGTGTGTGTGTGTGTGTGTGTCTGTGTGTCTGTGTGTCTGTGTGTCTCAACGTCTTAGCTACTTAAGGGAGATTTTATCACTCCAAAAGGAGAAAGATGGCTTTCAACATTATAAAAAATAATACCTTATTACTCATAGCATCAAATATTAAAGGATCTGGACATATAGATACAGAAAGGACAATAAGGAGTCAGGGGTTAAATTGAATCTTATGAAAAGTTGATGTGTAGAAAAGAAGTAACACAATCCACAGAAAATGGGATGAGAAGAAGGAATGCTGGTGGAGATGAGCACCTGGCTGACCAGAAACACAGGAAAGCACCTCAGGGATAATTCCTGCACTGCCTTCCAAACACCAAGTAAGAACTGACACAACAGGGATCACAGACATCAAGAGGTCACTTCCTCAGGCAAAGCTTTAGGCACACTCTGATACATCAAATTTTATTGTTATAGATTTATCTTGTTTCATAGTCTCTGTCCCTCTTAAAGGCAAGTGAATGAGGAATGTCAACACTTTACACTCCCTGACATCCACTATCCCTGTGCCAATGGTAGACATGACTAATCAATCTCAGCACTTTCGCCTTGTGACATAATTTCAGCTCAACACTCTAAGCACCTACTACTCAATAAGGAAAGCTGGGATATGCACAGAAAGATATTTGCCACCTTCTATTAATGTGAGAGTAATAGTGTACTTATATTTGAGTAGCAGTTGAGAATCTAACATCCATTATCCCTCTTCAGCGGCCATCCTTTTCTTAGCTTATTCTTAATGCTGAAATAGAGGATTTAAGTTCCCACAGGGATGGCTCATTCTCAAAGCCTTTCTCACATGTGGGTTTAACAGTTGGCCTTATCCTGATCTGTTAGTAACTTGAGATGGGAGAACAGGAAGGTCCCAGCAAGCCCTAAGGGTCAGGAGACGACATTGCTGAAAAGCACAGCTCCTCATAATCCATAGGCATATCATAATTTTGCAAAAAGTTAGTTCTTTCTCCTGGACAGACCAATGCAGCTATGCCAACATTACAATTACCTGAACAAAGAGTCTAACACTTCAGTTTAGCTGTTAAGAGTGGGCCCAAACTCAGAGCATGCTTGTTTCCACAGATATCTCTTGGGACTGTCTGTCTCCTGAAACTGTGCTCCAGGAGCTGTTTCTGAAATTCAGTCTTCAGAACTGTGTGCTCCACTTTGGCCCAACCCATGATTTTATTCAAAATGATTTCTCCAGCTCAATTGGGAAAGTACAAGTTTGGCTCCATCCTAATCTTAACAGACCATCTGGTCTTTTAATCCCTGGTTCTAGAAAATCTCAGTCACCCAAGGCTACATGTCTTCCCCAATCTTCACATGTGCAGTGGAAATGGGTGCACTATCTTTCAGCCCTTGGAGATGTTAATTCTCAAACATACCCACATTCATTCATTATCTTATTGAATGGAATTCCAAATTGAGGTTGCCAAGGAAATGAGATCTGGTACCCAGGTCACAAAATACAAAAGCACATGGTTTCGTTGGAGTTAATTAGTCCAGACTATGTCCATTTTATGTTCTCCCTACAGACCACGCATGCCCCCACTTCACGGGACTCTGACTGGAATTCTACAAAGAACCCTATCACAGTCAAGAACCGGCCAGTAGAACCACAGGACGTCATGAAGGATCAAGCTGGACAGAAGATCTCAGAGCTGCACTATGCCAACACCCTGAAGAGACCCTGCTCGTCAGGCTGGGGAAGAGCAGAACAGCCAGCTGGTTTTCTCAAGGTCTCCCCGGGTTGCACACACCCTGGGGGGCAAAAAAACACAAGCTGCCACTATAGTTTATCCTTTGGATTCACTTCTCAGGCCTCTCAGCTACTCCAGGATCTACAGTTCACAGCACACATGCAGCTCCATTTGAAGAAATGTTAAAAGTTAACTCCCATAAACACAGGGTTTCCATTGCAGAGACTGTGTGTTTCTGTATGTGTCCAAGGACACCCGTCTGCTCACCCTTCAACCCAATCAAATGTTGAAAGCACAACAGTCCTAAAAGTGTTTCAAAACACCAGAATTAGATAGCGTGTTGAATTTGAAGTTAACATACGGATTTTTGACTTTAAAAGGCTAGATTTTCACAACAAACACATGTTGCTATAGAGATAGCATAAGCCTATGTAAACTTCAGGCATTCATATTCATAGAAACTCCTGAAGCAAGAGCAAATGTTGACCTTAATGTTCTTGTTCTTGCCAACTTCCAAATAGGCACAAATTTGCCAAAAATAAATGGGTGTGACTAATACAAGCTTAGAACTTTTTTTTTTTTTTACCTTGAGGGCAGCATTTGTTGATAGGAGCTGGGTGTGTTAAACATACTCCCTCGTAAATCCATCTGCTTTATTTACACTTCCTGAAAGATCTGTGCGCACATTTCTTCCACAAATTGTACAACTGCTAGGAATCACGTATCACCCCATCTGTGCCCCAGTTCCCGGTTAACAGTGTTCCATTAAGCACATATTACAGGCAAAGCAGTCAAGACTTAACTCTTCTGGTCCCAGATATACCTCCAGGGCTTCAGAATTGTCAACAAGCTTTTACCCAGGTGACACCTCCAGGGTCTGCAAGCCCAGGGGAAACCCTATTACAAGCTCAGAAACACCAAATTGGTTTCTGCTACTGACCTTGTTTCTCGTGACCCCTGCCCAGCCCTCTGGGCCTCAATCCCAAATCCCTCATCTCTCCCACTCAGAGGTCAGCCTGTATGGCGACTCTTCTCGCCCGGAACCTACTCTATCCTGTGTTGGATAGCTGCTGCTAATTACTGTAGTCACACTTCTTAATTCAACAAGCGCCAGGCGGCTGACTGCCGTCTCCCCAGTGGGTAGGGTCGCCAGCTATCTCCCACAGGTCACTAAGTCGGCATTTATTTCCTGATAGGAGATGGCATTACAAGGTAGCTGTTCCAACATGAATGGTAATCAACAATAATTAAAAGTGATACACCCTTTCTGACTCATGCAATAGTGATCAAAAAAAAAAAAAAAAAAAAAAAAAATCCAAGACGGTGGTGGAAGGAGGCAAAAAAGAGAGAAAATCTGCCTGGCCGTAGCAGGTCAAGTTTTCATCTCCATTTGGAATGTCTGGAAAATAACGAGAGCCTTTGTTTCCTGCTCACTCACACAGAAGGAATGCAGTGCGCACAGAAGCACCACGCTGAAACGCAGGCAGGGAAGAGCAGTGGTTTCAGGTTTTCCACAAAAGAGGAGAAGGTTTCCTCTCCAAGTACGAACTCTTTCATGTGGCACCAAGAAGAGATGGGAGATGGAGCCTTGAATCTCTGTCCTCAGAGACCATCCTGACTAATTTAGGGGTGGTGCATGTACCAACCCTTTGTCACCCAGGGATGTCTTGACCTGAGCCCCTGGAACTGAGACTTGCTGGGCCTGATCCTGAGCGCTCCTGCTAGACCACCCAGCTCCACCGCACCTCGTCAGGGCCCCGCCATCCAGCTCCCTGCACAGGCCATGTGCCCCGGTCAAGACTCCGTGCCGTTTTGCTTCAATCATCACTGGCTCACAAGCTCTCACTGTCACACACACACACACACACACACACACACGCACGCATCCCCACTTCTGCTCCAGGTCTGCTGCCACGTCCCTCAGCACAGACAGACTACAGCGGGCCTGCGAGCGAGTGCCATGGCAAAGCAGTCCTACCAGGAGAAACCGGGAAAGAGTGGGTGGGCTCAGGGGAAAAGCCAAGCCCTGGCGTGAGCCAGGTCGTGCCCCAGCCTCTGCCTGACTCTGCAGGGGTGTCTGGAGCATGAAGTGTCTAAGCAGAGACCAGGAGCTGGCCTCTCAGTTCCACACAGCTAGCCACTTGCTACTAGACACCTCGGGGCAGAGGGAACACACCACAGTCGAAGGAGCCCCTCTGAAGAAGCCCGGCTTCCAGCCTGGAGGAGAGGGAGGTTGGGAGGTGGGTATGCCCTATTGACAGCGGTCCGGGGCACCCACAGGATCTGTAACACCCCCGGGGAAGTAAACAATGGTAATACTTTAACTTTAATTCCTTTTTTATTTTATGTGTATGAGTGTTTTGCCTGCTTGGATATAAGTGCATCACCTGTGTGCAACGCTAGAGAAGTCCAGAAGAGGACTCCTGGAGCTGGAGTTAGAGATGGTTGTTAACCACCATGTGGGTGCTGGGAAACAAACCCCATTGCTCTTAACTTTAAGACCCCAACTTTAACTTGTTTTTTTTTTGGTCTTTTTGAGACAGGGTGTCTCTGTAGCTCCAGCTGGCATAGAACTCACTGAGATCTGCCTGCCTCTGCCTTCTGAGTGCTGGGATTAAAGGTGTGTGCCACCATGCCGGGCCAACTTTAACTTTTTAAAGCAGTTCATCTGAAAATCTCAGCGAATCAGCAAAGAAAAAGTCACATCATTGATTGCTCCTCCAATCAGGAAACCCACACTGGAAAGTTTACTATTGCCCCAGACCAGGAAGAAAGTGTGTAGACACTTGTGTATAGACACCTGTATGCCTACGGAACCTTAAAGTACCACTTGATTCTCCTCCTCCCGTGACCACCATGCAACTCTTCTAGTGTAGCAAAATTGCAAGGACCTGTCTCCCATGCCCAGGGCAGCCCCTATAGTCTGACCAGCCTATACCTCCCCTTACTTCTTAGGCCATTTCAGGAAACATGGGAAAAGGAAGAGTAAGTATCACAAAGGGGCCAGCATGTGCCCATGAACTGCCAAGCATAGCCAGTGTGATGACCTAAGTTCCTCCATTTTGTATAAGGCTGCCATCTGGATGAGCTGTGATTCTGGTAGGCAGTTCCAGGAAGAGTCAATCACAGGGTTGTTCAGGAAGACTTAATCATAGGAAAATATCCCCACACAAAATTCAGAAGGTCTCAGTTAATGTCTTACAGTTTTTGTAACTGCTTGCTTAATGCTTAACTGGCTTTTCCGTAATTGCTCACCTGCTGCAGGAACAAACATGGCATACCTGTGTGATCTTGAATAACTACCCGGTCCATCAGGACGAGGGTTTTGCCTTTATAAGCACTGCTTTCCTCTGAGTGAGTACTGTGCTCGCTAAATCCTGACCCAGAGAGTGAGTTGCTGGTCAGCTAATAACATTCGGCTGATTCGGAGCATCTGAAGTCTGAGTGGTCCTTCCCAGGGGTCTTGGTGCCATAACACCAGTCCCACAGGACTTCTGGAGGCTGTGCTAAAAAGGGGTAAGAGAAATGTTTCCACAGTATGGGACAAGGAGTCGACAGCATATCCCCACCCTTGGGGGAAGATCACCTCAGAACATCCTCTCCTCTAGGTCCCTTACAAGGTCTGTCCCACTGCCTGTAAACTACTCACACACAGAATGTAAAAAATCTTTCCCAAGCAGGGCCAGGGCCCGCTGAGTTGAGACCACTAGATGGAAGTTCAATGCCTGAGCTCAGGTGTTTTCCCACACTGCCCCGGCAGGCTTCCTGCATCTGGCTGGGATGTGGCCTCTACCTAACACTTGAGCTCATTCAAGCCTCCCCCAGGAAAGGGACCAGAGTGCCAGTGAGGCAGAACGGGCTAGGATTCCCTCTTCTACTGCAAATGGGTATTGGAAATAGCCACCTCCTATGAGCAGCAAATGTCCCCAAGACACACACCAGAACCTTTGTGACTTATTTCCTAGCAGTTGGCCCATATCTGATAAAAGTTGACCAGCATTAAGAATACTACACAGTAGACCCGGGACCTGACCACCTGGAACCCTGCCCTCTGCCTGCTTACCCATCCACCCACAGGGTCAGGAAGAAGTCCTTAATCAGAACAGAACTGGAGCAGGACCGGAGATCCAGCCTTGAGCTGGGCTGCTTGTCTCCTCCCTGTTCCCTGTTTCCTCACTTGATCCTCAGCCTCCCTGAAGAAACTCTTCTCCGCTCACACAGCCAGACAAAACGCAGGAACCCACTCAACCTACAGAAGGCTGAAAATGGCTCCAAGCTAGGACTCGTCTAAAGAAATGGGGCCTGAGTGCAAAGCTAGGCCATTCGCTCTCTGTCGCCTGCCCAAACAGACTGTGCAACTTTAGGGGTTGAGGAGGGGGCCTGAGGTGGGAGGGAGCCCCTGACCCACTCTAAGAAGCTTTCCACCGGGTTCACTGACAGTGCACACTTCAGGGAGTTCTCCTTCTTTAAAACAAGGAAGCAGTACATGATACTTCTGTCCAAATTGCCCCGTCTCCACAGAGGTGGGACTGTCTTCAAGAGAAGAACTTCTCTGACAGCTGTGGATTAACGATGATAACAGTCTGCATTTGTGAGGAGCTTTTAACTTTTCAAAGTCCTTCTCCATTCATCATCCCACTTTATCCTCCTGACAGTCTGGTGATGCAGTGGGGCAGGGATTACCAGAGCCAGCCTGTAGAGTAAGCAAAGTGGATTAAATACTCAGTGGATCCGGGGGCCCAGGAAGGGATGGACTGCCTCAGAGAATCCCTCCCAACAAATTGCACCTGAAAATTCCCTTAACAAAGCAACCCTTCCATTTCACAATGCAAATAAGACTTAAGAAGCAAAATACCCTTTGCAAAAGACAGCCCATCAGCCAATATGTAGAGCCACCAGTGAGCCTTTCCAGAGAGCAACTTGTGAGGAAGGAAAGGAAACAGGACACCCAAGGGGACCGTAAGAGTGAATGAGGAAAACTTAAGTTGGCAGTGATTTAACCTGCACTCACCCCTAAGAACCAGTCACCCTATTTTACACAGAACACACAAGTCAAGACATCAACCTTTATTCATGCATTCCTTGGTTCAAGCACATTTTGGTAGTTCCCACTGCTCCAGCAACACCCTGGGCCAGCAAACAAGACACTCCCTACCCCTCAGGAACGCTCGCAGCCAGTGGGAGTAGCAAGATATTTGAAGTCCCCCATTCACTCTCCTTGATCCTTCACTGTGGGAATCAAGGATGGCCTTTTGTACACACCGGCTACTGAGAAACTTCACAGTCCAGAAGAAAAAAGGAAATTGATTTCAGAATGAATATTTTAGACACAGAGATTCTTGTTTTGAAAAAGAACTTCGGAATTCTGAAATCTTGGTTTTCATATCAACAACTGACTTGGAAGTTGCAGAGCATAAAACGTGTCATAAATGATAGACAAGCAGAGGCAGACCACACAACAGCGAGGCTGACTTCTCCTCAGAGTAGGATCGTCCCAGCAACTGTTCAGAGCAGTGCCTGGTGATGTAATCGTGCAGGCACAATGTTCCGGGGTAAGGTAGACAGGCCCTGGTATGCAGCTCCAGCTTGATCACAAGCCACCTTCTCACAGAGATAGTGATAGAGACCCTTCTCTCCACACAGAGTACATTGTGATTTGGGTCTCTACAAATGATGCTTTTTCTGTTACTTTTGTATTTATTTTTCCAAAGTGCACTGACATAACCAATTTCAAATTCAATAAGATTTGTGATAGACTATTTTTCAGATCAGTAACTTTTAAAAAAAAATATATTGTAATAAATTCAATCAGCATAGCAAACAATCTTGTGATTGAAAAAGGAACCACACAGGGTTGGTGAGATGGCTCAGAGGTTAAGAGCACTTGCTGTTCTTGAGGAGGAACTGAGTTCTGTTCCCAGCACCCACATGGACACTCACAACTTCTATGTCTCCAGTTCCATGGGATCCGACACCCTCCTCTGGCTTCTCTGGGTAGCAGACATTTACATGGTGCACATACATTCATTCAGGCAAATACTCATACCTGTAAAATAAAAATAAATAAAAATTTTAAAGAAAAAAATTGAGAAGTGGGGAGATAGCTTGGCAAAATGCCTACAGTGCAAGCACGAAGACCTGAGTTTGGTTCCCCAGCACCGTCACAGACGTGGGGCCCAGCAGCTCATACCGATAACGTTAGTGATGGTAGAGCTGAGCCAGGGGACCCTCAGAGCTCACTGGTCAGCCAGGCTGGCCAACTGTTAAGTTCCAGGTATAGTAAGAGACTTGTCTCAAAAAGAAGATGGAGAGCAATAGAAAAGGACCCTTGATGTCAACCTCTGGCTTCCATACGCTTATGTGTGCACACGGTGAAAATGTAACATATACTACATTTTTTACATTACAGTCCAACAATGTTAAGGGCACTCACCTTGAATGAGACAGGCTTCCAGAACTTTTCTTCCTGTAGAACTGACGAGGAGAGTACAGAGTGCAGCATGCAGAAGGAAGGAAGCAGCCCCTCTAGCAGAGTGCAGCATGCAGAAGGAAGGAAGCAGCCCCTCTAGCAGCTCCACAGCTCTCTGCAATCATCCTCCTGCTGTCTCCATAAATGTGACATTAATTATCTTATGTAAGTGGACCATACAGATTTGGGGCTTTTTGTTTGCTTGGCCTCGGTTTTGTTTGGTTGACAAGGGGGATATGGTGCATGTGTCTTGTACGCACACACTTATGTGCAGGAGTCTCCTGTGCACACACACAGGCTACAGGAAGTCACCAGGTATCCATCTATACCACTCTCTGCCTTATTCCCATGATCCAGGATCTCTCTTTCTCACTCTCTCACTCTCTCTGAAACTGGAACTTGTGATTTCCTTTATTTTGCTTTGTTTTGAGTAGTCTAGAAGCCAGCAAGCCCCAGCAATCCCACGTCCACTCCACCCCACTCCCCACCCCAGTGACAGGGTTACAAGCATGTATGTAACCCAGCTTGTTACACAGGTACTGGATCCAAACTCCGGCCCTCCTCCTTGTGCAGCAAGTGCTCCTAATTGCTGACCCCTCTCCCCAGCACTGTTACTTTATTGTTATTATGTTCGGCTGGTTGGTTGCTTGCTTGCTTTTGATGAACGGGTCTCACTATGTGGCCCAGACTGGCCTCAAACTTCCAATCTTCCTACCTCAGTCTCCTAAATGCTAGGATTATAGGCATCCGCCACCACGCCTGCAGAATTTGCCTTTTGTAATTGTTTTAGTTCATTTAGCATTATAGTTAAGCCCTGCTGCTCCACAATAAGTAAAATGGAGAAGGAGGAGCAGAGTGGATTAGTGGCCAAAGACTGCTGAATCTCTTCAAAAAATGCATTTTAAAGCATCTTGTAACTTTGCGCACTGGGCTTTGATTGACACTGGATAGGGCACACCACCAAGAATCTCAGTCCCTCTGCCTAGTTATTGGGAATGCACCTTGTCAGATCTGTCTCAGCTGCAAGGAGCTGCTTTGTTCAGCAACACACATCTGACAAGCGCTCTCATGGATATAAGCCCTGGCTGTTGCAACCCAGTGCAAACAGTAAGTATTTGTCCCAGAACTCCCCACCATGGGTCAAGGCATCGTTGCGCGTGTGCTGTACAGCTGAGCTTTTGTCTCTCCCGTTTCCCTCCGCCTCTCCGCAAAGGGCATGAACCCTAAGACATTTCGCAGTCCTAACTTTGTCTCCACAGCTGTTCCTGGACAGCACACCCTGAAGCAGAGGGCTCTCATTGGACAGTCACAAACATATGTACATGTACAAGATTCTGGTGAGAGATCCATCTGTCCCCAAACACAGACTCAAGAGAGCATCCTGTCTGGGCTGCAGTGCTAACTAACGTTCGCTCATGGCTGTCAGTGAAGCACGTTCATCTGACTTCAGGGACTTAGGGAGGGTCAATAGATAGACAAGAAATCTGTAGAGGGGTTTCTAGAAAATGTTTACTTGGAATAAAAAGAAGAAGCACACAGAACTGTCTCGTACTGGACACGGATTTATCTGTTTTGGGTCCAAACTCTAGCAGCTATCTTGGTGCAAGGAAAAGACACCCAACTCATTGAGAAAGACAAAATGGGGGGGAAATGGAGACCCTGGGAATGATTCTGAGGTACAAATTTTGTATCGATTCTGAAAGTTTCACTAATTATGCAAGATGAAAATTTATCTACCCTGTTTATAGCATTCCGGGCTTTCTTAAAATTTCAGGCAGATCAAGCACAGCTTAGGAGGAATTCTTATAACATCTTACTAATTTAATTGCATTAAAATCTTAAATAGTATGTCGATTTGTGGTATGTGAAGTAATCGAGTTTGTCAAGAACAATATAAGCACACCTTTGAAATCTAGTTTTGCCTATAATACCTTTAAAAGAATTTGCCAAACAGAAACCAATACCCATCCTACTAACTATTGCCAATTGTCAAAGCAGGTCAAGTCCAAGGTAACAACTTCGTAACTGAAGTTTCCACTACCACTGGCCTGTGTGTACCAATGGGGCTCTGGCAGTCCAGGGGCCCTATGGTGACTCCTAGGTGACTTCAGCTCTCTAGGGTGCCATTTCTGGGTAAAAGCTGTGTCACTGAATGACTCCCTGACTGCTACACTGAAAGGGAGGCCTCTTGAAGCAGGGAGCTGCCTGCCCCAGAGAGACTCTGCTGCTGTTGTGTTTTCCAAAAATATAACTTGTTAACGACAAGCCATTAAGCTTCTTGCAGGCTAACAGAAAGCACAACTCTACATGGAAAGAAATGCACAGTTCTGCCCACCAAGCCGCATGTGCAGGTCAGAGGGGCAATTCCTTCAGGAGCTGCTCGGGCCGGCAGGGCTCGGGCTCCCCAGCTGGACCCGGTGATCTGTCTTCTGTCTCCACCAAATTGTGGTTTCCAGGATGTGGGCTCAGAGACTGCTCCTTCTGCCAACTCCCTTTGGCAGGACAGGCACCGTCTGACGAGGTGGATGCTAGTCCCAGCCCTTCCCTCCTGCCAACCTCCTCATGTTTTATCGATTTCTATTTGAATTGGTGATCGCGGAATTAACCCAGCTTATACAAAGTACATCTTCCAAGAGCCATTATGATGGGGTTACGATTGTAGTATTTCACTCTCCAAATGAATCGAATTGCACTTTAATGATAGCAGACCCCATTAAGCAACACCTGATTGGGTTGTTTCCTGGAATTTCATCTGCGTTGTTTTCTTCATCCCTGTTATCCAAAAAAATCTCAGCAGGAGAGCTATCCAGAGCTGCTGCCAGCTTTATCGGATTATCCTTAAAACCCTGGTTACTTGTTCTTCTGTTCCTTTTTCACAGCTGGTTTTTTGTTTCTGATGCTTGTTTTTTAGGTGGGGGTTGTTTTTCTGGGATAAGGTCCCACTGTACTGTGACTCAGATCGGCCTGTAACTCACAATCCTGCTGTCTCCACCCATGCACCATGCCTGCCTGTTTCATGCATTCTGTTCACAGCATGCCTTCTTATATTGAAAACGAGAAACGGCTTTTTGTAGTCATAGGGCCTTTCATTCTTCACAAGAAACTCTCACGTAAGGTACATCATTTGTACATAATTTTCTATATTTATTAGAATGTTTTAATTTATATGTATGTGTGTGTTGTATGAGTGTATGCCACGTATGTGGAGGTGCCTGTGGAGACCAGAGGAGAGTGTGAGATTACTCTACGGCTGGAATAACAGAGTGCCAGGAACTGGACTCAGGTCCTCTGGAAGAGCAATGAGAAGACTCCACTGAGTCATCCCTCCAGCCCCTAGAACTCATTTTTAATGACATGTTTCTCCAATTTGAAAAACCAAATTGATTTTATATTTATTTGTATAATCTGACTTAAATCTATCTGAATGGCATGAAGAATAAAGCATTTGAGGCAGGACAGGTGGACAGGGAGCTATGAGGAGATGGGGAAAGACAAAGCCTGCTTGGAGATTCTCACCAGAGAAACAGCAAGAATTTCACAAGATCAACACTGCTGTGAAAGCTGCTGACATAGGGATAATATCCTTTTCATATGTAGATATTTTATTTTAAATAGCAATATATCAGCTTTATATGACCTTGGGTAGGGCCTCTTTCCTCTGCTAGACATTTTCTGAGAATATCAAACCAAATCATTAACTATGTTCCTAATGAAGCTATCCTACCTTCCCACAGTCCTGTGATCTAAACTTCTACCCTGTCATCCTAATCTTGTCAGGTGCACCTCAGGCACCACCCTGTGATCTCATTTAAATTCCTTAGCAACCTTTTGAGAATAATAACTTCAAAAATCACAGATCTTACCCACATCTACTGTAAAGACAGTATCTATTGTACGAAGGTGACGCAGAGAAACCCACGCTCACGCTGTCCCACCTCTTCCCAAGGCCTCTCCTCCTCTTAACCGCCATGTTTAAAATCTATTGAAATATCTTTTAGTAAACTCTAACTCTGCTTCCTACTGGCTCATCCTAAAATTCCTTTCTGAGTTAAAAACAAGGATCCTGTTTTACCTAAATTTACCTTAATATTTACTCTAAAAGAGTACTCTTTGGGCTGCTGTGGGCAACATCACAGAGTTGTGTGTCTGTTCTTGCTGTCATTGACCCAATGACATGATGAGACTCCATGAAATCAGTCTGAAAACCCAGCTTTGCCATGACACCACCACCAAACTGCAAGCAGTTCACAGTCCTCTCTGCAGAGAATTTTATTTGAGGTTTTGATTTGAATGTAAAATGCCCCCCTAGACTCTTGTGTCTGAACACTGGTCCTCAGCAGATGGTGAAGTTTTGGTAGGAGGTAGAACTTTCAAGAATGGAGTCTTGCTGGAGGAAGTGGGTAAGCAGTAGCCTCAGTTCATGCTTAAGTAATTTGCATTTTCACAAATTGGAGCCTTAACTTATGAGCCCAAATAAACACTTCTTCCAAAAAGGAAGGAAGGAAGAAAGGAATGAAGGAAGGAAAAGTCAAACCATGGCTACTGGAGATAGCAAAGATTTTATCACAACCATCATCCCCTGAAAATAACACTTGAGCCACATAACCAGTATAGCAGATTGGAAATAATCTAATGCTTATCTGTACTTGTAGCAAAGGAAAGTATTTATTTAGTACTTCCTGTGTATAATAATTCCAATGATGTAGAGCCAGGAAACATGGGATGCAGGCCTACGCTATTCAAGGGACTTTTGATTTTGCTGGAGTATAAGACACATGTGGAAATAACCATAAAACCCCACAATGACTGATTCTGCAAAGCATAAGAGATGCATTAATGGGCAAAAAATAAGTGTTACACTTTGGAAAATTGCATAATAAACCTTCTCTTTCCTAAAGAAAGCAAACCAAAAATAGTCTAAAGACAATCAGAAATAATGAACTATATATTTTAATGGACAGCTTCAAAACTATTATATTGTAAAAAAATGCTAAATTAGAAGGTGGATGAATTCTAACCTTTATTAAATAGATTCCCAAATTTCTCACAGGATTTTTTACTTCATATTGTTATGTATTTAAGAAACTATTATTTGTTTTTTTTTACATTCCATAACTGTTCATGTATTATTTATGTAACTTAAACAAATATTTTTAAAATATTTAAGGGCAATGCCTAATTTAGGCGTCCAGTCTCCTCCTGAAGTCTGCTTGGTCTCCTTTCTCGACATTCTTCATGTTAACAGGGCATATTAAACTAAATTTGGGCAAATGTTCAGAATGGAACACTTTGAATAACAACCATCCTGTGTTTTGATAAGTGCCCATTCACTTACTGTAAGACAAAGTACAATGAGTTGGAAAATAAATGAATTCTGACACATCAAAAGCATTTTCCTTCCTCTGATATTTTATCTGTTTGTGGTCTGGATTTTGAAATACTGGCGAATGTTATCATGAATTCCAAATATAATTATGTGTTTCTAGAAAAGAGACATCATTATTTGATAGCATAAGTGGCTTTGGTATAATATCCAATGTCACTTCCCCCACTTTGCTCTGGTAACTTATCCTAATTGAACATTTGGAGGAAACTCAGGCCCTGTCCATGTAGGCAAAATCAGAAATGGCATTAAGGCTATGACAGAACACTCTACTAAAAGATTACTTCTACAGGGTAATTAAATCAAAAGCCAGACTTAAAGGTGGGGGACAACCACTAATCTCATACTCTTCTCCCATGAAGAAAATTACATCACCCCAAAACACAAGAGGCTTGTCTTTCATAAGGTACAGGAGAAAAAAGGACCCGACTCTCATCCTAATCTTCTTGATTTCACTCCAAATGGAAAGTAGGCCCGGGAATTCTGAGCATGGCACCAGATTAAGTTAATACCAATTTACTCTTCCTACTGCAAGATTAATACATGCTCACTGGGCAAAATATGACATATATACAAGTATCCCTGGGCACTGATTTTTGTTTAAACATTTATTGTACTTGACTACTTACTCGCATCCTAAACAGAGTTTGTGGGATTTTCTATATTCATTCAAATACACTCTGCCCTCCATGGGGGGTAAAAACAGCTGGAAAACAGGTGCCTCTGAAGGTTGCCATCTGCCTGGTCCTGTGACCAGCATACAAATGCTCCTCCCTGAGCTACAGGCTCAGTAATAGCAATGGACATCTTATACCCACCTTCCCAAAGAAAAACTGCCAGCTTCCTTGGGGGAACAGCCAGTGTCAGGACTAACTGTGGTGGTTCATGTCTGTAGTTCCAGCACTTGAAAGGTTGATGCAGGAGGATGTTTGCAAGTTCAAAGCAGGCCTGGGCTACAGAATGATGAGATTCTTTCTCAAAGAAAGAAATGACAGGGTTGAGGTGGAGTTGAGGTTAAGTTGTTCCTCTGAGTTGGAGGCAGCCCCTCCTTCTCTCACCAACAAAGTTCATGAGTGCTCAGGCTGAAGGGTAGTCTAATGGAGAGATCTTTGCTTCCGGAGGCAGGGTCACCTCGCAGGTGGGATATGCGCACACCTTCCCATACACTGGGATTCTCAGACATCAATGTAATACAAACTCCACCTTCTGTAGGAAGATTCAGATCACATACACCAAACACAGGAAACCCAGCCAAAAAATATCTTATAAACAATGACAGGACAAAAACAGAAGATAAAACCCACATGATGTAATGCATACAGCTACATAGAGGTCACACTCAGGCCACTCCTGCATTCCCATCCAGGCTTTGAAAAAGATCTCTGCTACCCTATCTACATGTAGGTCTGTGAGTCTATTAAAACCTACTTTATCTGAGAATATGCTGTTATAGACCTAGACATTGAAATCAAGACACCACACAACACACACGCACATGCATGCACATGCACATGCACACACTGACAGTGGCTACTGCAGACAACCCATGGGAAGAGAATCTGGGCATCTATGTCCCCAAATTTCACTGCCCATGCCTGAGAGAAGTCACAGGAAACCAGAGAAAGAAGAGACAAGAAGCTGCTGACCCTGTATGGCGAATTAAAGCAGCCATCACCCACAAGGTTAAAGAAATAGACTAGGTAGTTCACCAAGCCAGAGGTGTGTTGACTTGCAGTGCCCATCAAGATTAAGAAAATTACACCATAGACACATACACACACACACACACACACACACACACACACCACGCACACGCACACGTGTGCAGGGGATGATTACAATGTAAAATTCTTCCAGAACACAAAAGCAGACAGGTCAGAAAAGGAGGCCGACGGTAAAACAGTCAGCACGCGGACGAATTTTGCCCTCCTTTATCTTCCATTCTCAAGGGAAACTGTGAGACACAAACAGCGAAAGTCCAAAAGAACTCTCCACTTCCTGGTCACACAACTGAGGTGGGAAAAAGACTCCAGCGCTACTGAGCATGTAGAAGAACAACCGTTTATTTATATTCATGCCCTGACCTCAAGCCAGTCCTAGGTTTTCAGCCACAGCATCATCACTCCACAGTCATCCAAAACCCTCTCTCTCTGGAGACAAGAAATAGGGTCTTTGTGCTCCAGAAAGAAGGAAGAGACTAGGAAAAGGATTCCTATTACACGTTCTTGTTCTAGGGTATATGTGTGCGCGTGTGCGTGCACATGCGCATGCGTGCGTTACCACGCTTTGTTCTCAGTTCTTCCCCTCCCTGGATTACCCCATTCCTTCTCTCCCTCTAGCTGATTTCTGTCCTTCCCTCAGCTTTCTTTTTAAAAAAATTTTTTTGCCATTTATTTCTTGGGGCGGGGGGATCCAGCACCCAGTACCCATGTGGAGGTCAGAGGACAACTTGGGGGAGTCGCTTCTGTTCTGTCCTTCCTCCAAGTGGGTTCCAGGGACCGAACTTGGGTCATTAGGCTTGGCAGCAGGCACTGTTACCTACTGTGCCAGTTAACCAGCCTCTTCCTGCTCACCTATGACATGCAACAATCCATCACTTTCTCTTCCCCTCTCCCTTAAGATCTCTTCCTCCCCTCTCATGATTCCTTTCTAATATAAATATGCAGATATATACACATACATAATTTAAATCGAGATTCTGTATGGATGAGAGAGTTATGTGGTGAGTGTCTGGATGGGGCTTACTCCACTCAGCGATTTCCATTTCCCTGCAAAGGTGGGTTGTTGTTGTTGTTGGGGGGGGGCGTCTTTTTTTAAGATTTTATTTATTTTTATCTTTTATTTTATATGTGTGAGTGTTTTGCCTGAATGTGTGTACACAGACCACATGCTGCAATGCCTGCATAGGTGAGAAGAGGACGTCAGAGCCCCTGGAACTGGATACAGGCCCGCTGTTAGCTATCATGTGGGTGTTGGAAACTGAACCTGAGTTCTCTGCAAAAGCAGCCAGTGCTCTTGACTGCTGAGCCATGTCTCCAGTCCGGGTTTTTTTATTTGTTGAGCTGCTTGTGTGTTTGCTTCGTTATTGTTCTGATTTTGGGTTGGTTGGTTGGTTTTTTGAAAGATCTCACTGTGCAAACAAAATCAATTCAGAATGTATCAAAGACCTCAAACTCTGAAACTTCCGGAAAAAAATAGGTAGAATGCTTAAAGATATGCTCGTAGGGGAGAACTCCCTAAATAGGACTTTAATAGTACAGGAAATCACCACAAGCACTGAAATATGGGATTACATGAAAAAAAAAAAATGCGAGAGGGACGGGGAGGGGACGTGGGAGGGCATTAGACTTGATTTCCATGCTGGCCAAACCAGCTCACGATCACAGCAGGGGCAGTGAATAGGCTCCTCTCTCCCCAAGGTCTCTCAGTCATTTGTTCCTGTTTTCTGATGATATCCATTTCAGTTGGATTGAGACTGAATCTCAGAGCACTTTCAATCTGCATTTTTCTGATGCCTAAGGATATGAATGCTTTATCAAGTGTTTACTGTCCATTTGCATCTCTTCTTTTGAGAATAGTCTATTCAGTTCAAAAGCTCATTGGCTGTTTGATTTGTGGTATTTAATTTTTGCACCTCTTTATATTTCTTAATTATTAATCTTGTCTGATATGTAGCTGTGACCATGGATTGGGGGTGCTGTTTGCTTTAGGGTTTTGGTTTTTCCTGGCTTTGTACCCTCTCTTCTCCTTGGTGACTGTTTCCTTTGCTGCACAGAAGCTTTTAAATTTCATGTACTACAAGCAGGTATGGTGGTACACATCTTTAATTCCAGCACTGGGGAGACAGAGGCAGGTAGATCTCTGTAAATTCCAGGCCACCCAGATTACATAATGAGACCCTGTCTCAAAAAAATATTTTCTTTTTCATGTAATCCCATATTTCAGTGCTTGTGGTGATTTCCTGTACTATTAAAGTCCTATTTAGGAAGTTCTCGCCTATGACTTTAAGCATTTTACTTGTGTAGAGTTTTAGATCTTTGATACATTTTGGATTAATTTTTATTTGCACATTTAGAGACAGGGATTTAGTTTCACTCTTCTACTTGTGAATTTCTAGTTCTCCCAGCATTGTTTAAAATAGTGTGTGCGTGTGTCGTCACATGTGCCTCTGGGTCCCCTCGAGGTGGCGTTACAATGTAGATGCTGGGAACAGAACCCAGGTTCTCTGGAAGAGCAGCAATGCTTTTAACTGCGGAGCCATCTCCCCAGCCCCAATAATGACCTTTAAGCAGAAACTATAGCCAAGATGTATAACCATACTATAAACACTATGAGAACGAATAAAAAGACACTCTCAAAAGGGAATCCTAAGTTTACATTTAAAGATTCATCGACTGGGTGTGTAGCTAAGTTGGCAGGGTGCCTGCATAGCATACACAAGGCCCTGTGTTTGATCCCCAACACTGCATAAAACCAGGCATGCTGGAAAATTCCTGTAATCTCAGCACTTGGAAGGTAAAGGCAGGAAGATCAAGAGTTCAAGGTTATCCTTGGCTACATAGCAAGTTTCAGGTTACCTTGAGCTACATGAGATCTTGTCTCCAAAAAAATAGATAAATAAAATAACAAAAGAGCCAGTGAGATGGCTCAATAGATAAAGGTGCTTGCCACCAAGACTAATGACTTCAGTCCAATCCTGAGAACCCACTTGGTAGAAGGAGAGAACTAATTGACTCCTGAACATTGTCCTCTGATCTCCATACTCCCATGCAAATAAATAAATAACTGAAAAAAATTGTAAAGCAACAGAAATGGTGGCTGTCTGGGCAAATATAATAAACTATAATTTCATTTAAATATTTATGACTACTGGCTGCAAAAAAAATAGTTATGGCATTGTCTATTAGTAATTACTTTTTATTGCTATGATAAAAACACTGACCAAAAGCAGCTCGGGAAGAAAAGAGTTTATTTCACCTCACAGCTTACAGTCACAGGGGAGTCGAGGCAGGAGCCTGGAGCAGGAACTGAAGCAGACACCATGGAGGACTGTTGCTTACTGGCTTGCCACTCTGGCCTGTGCTCAGCCCGCAGTGGACTGGGCCTTCCACATCACTCAAGAATCAAGAAAATGCCTCACAGATATGCACACAGGCCATCCAATAGAGGAAATTCCCCAATTAAGGGTCCCTTTTCCCTCTCCCCAGGTGTGTCAAGCACCTGTAGAATTTTCTTTTCCTGATAGTTTTCAGTATATGTAGATACAACAGATATGACAACTGTTATCATTAACATGAGAGATAACATTAACAGGATACATAACAATGATGCTAACCAGAAAGCAAATGAGAAAATATATTTGATACCTATTGGAACACTGTTCTCTAGAATACACCAATGCTGAGTGCTGGGTCAGAGAAACTCTCATTTCTTGGTGGGAGGCATACAAAATGGTCTGGCCGCCTCAAAACCAGCCTGGCACACTTATTTACAAAGTCAAACATATAGTTATTACATTTCTAGCAGCCCACACCAAATTATATATCCTAGAAAAATTAGTGCTAATGATCACAGTATTTTGAGGTAGGCATGGTATGGAGACACACGGTAGTACATGCTAACGGTCATAGTATTTTCTTATTTGAGGTAAGGGTGGAATGGAGACACATGGTAGTACATGCTAATGGTCACAGTATTTTCTTATTTGAGGTAGGGGTGGTATGGAGACACATGGTAGTACATGCTAATGGTCACAGTATTTTGAGGTAGGCGTGGAATGGAAACACATGGTAGCACATGCTAATGGTCATAGTATTTTCTTATTTGAGGTAGGGGTGGAATGGAGACACATGGTAGCACATGCTAATGGTCACAGTATTTTGAGGTAGGGGTGGAATGGAGACACATGGTAGCACATGCTAATGGTCACAGTATTTTGAGGTAGGGGTGGAATGGAGACACATGGTAGCACATGCTAATGGTCACAGTATTTTGAGGTAGGGGTGGAATGGAGACACATGGTAGCACATGCTAATGGTCACAGTATTTTCTTATTTGAGGTAGGGGTGGTATGGAAACACATGGTAGCACATGCTAATGGTCACAGTATTTTCTTATTTGAGGTAGGGGTGGAATGGAGACACATGGTAGCACATGCTAATGGTCACAGTATTTTGAGGTAGGGGTGGAATGGAGACACATGGTAGCACATGCTAATGGTCACAGTATTTTGAGGTAGGGGTGGAATGGAGACACATGGTAGCACATGCTAATGGTCATAGTATTTTCTTATTTGAGGTAGGGGTGGAATGGAGACACATGGTAGTACATGCTAATGGTCACAGTATTTTCTTATTTGAGGTAGGGGTGGAATGGAGACACATGGTAGTACATGCTAATGGTCACAGTATTTTCTTATTTGAGGTAAGGGTGGAATGGAGACACATGGTAGCACATGCTAATGGTCATAGTATTTTCTTATTTGAGGTAGGGGTGGAATGGAGACACATGGTAGCACATGCTAATGGTCATAGTATTTTCTTATTTGAGGTAGGGGTGGAATGGAGACACATGGTAGTACATGCTAATGGTCACAGTATTTTGAGGTAGGGGTGGAATGGAGACACATGGTAGCACGCTTGGCAGTCTCAGGTTCTTTAGAGGCCGACACAGAAGGATCAGTTGAGCCCAAGATTCAAGATCATTCTGGGCAACATGGTAATACCACATCTCATAAACAAAAAGTCTTTACATAAATGTTTATAGAAACTTTGTTCAAAAATCACTAAAAGCTATAAGCAACCCAAATATCCTTTAACTGGTACACTGAAACAAGCTGTTACCCTTGTTATAGAGTTTAAGACCACCAGGAAAAAAACACCAGACACTGAACCAGATTCAGATTCAAAGTTTTATTCAAGCTAGCTTGGACTTTAGCCCTTAGCTTAGGAGAAGGGACTTCAGTGCCTGGGGGGCGTGGGGGCAGTGAATCAACTCTTTAAAGCAATAAACCAAGGAAGGGATCTTCCAGGTGGGGTATTGATCACATAGAGCAAGCTATGGCTAATCATCTTGTGACAGCCACACAAATCATCCCTTGATAACAGTAGGGTAAAGGACAGAGGGGCGTGGGGGTTGGAATGGAGTAAACAGGACATTCTCTGTTAACGCTGATAGTAGCTACAGTGGATATTTACAGTGCTCCGATGGTGACACAATTATTTGTGATTAACTAGTTCCTGGGAACAGATCCTTGCAGGATGATTATGGTGCCCATGTGTAGGATCTTTAGCAGCAGGGTCCTGGGGGTGGGGGAGCTTCTAAGATGGAGTTCATCTGGTCACAACACCCTGTGCAATGGAATACTCTCCAAGCCTGGAAAAGGGCAGACTACTGATGAACCCTCAGGAGCTGTGCTAAGCTGAACAGAAGGCTGCATGTTGGGGTTTGGTTCATTTTGTTTGTTGGTGTTTTGGTTACATAGTGTCTTACTGTGTAGCCCTGGCATGTCTGGTACATGCTGTATAGCCCAGGCTGGCCCTTAGCTTTCAGGAATCCTCCTGCTTCACCCTCCTGAGTGGTGGGAGTGCAAGTGCCAACAGTTCCAGCCTCCTTTTATATATAACCATACTGGAGAAACAAAACTGAGTCAAAAACCAGCTAAGATGAAGAATGAGTGGGCAGCGGACATCCAAAGACCAGCATTAGAGAACTGGGCGACTGACTGCCTGTACTGATTACAGGACTCAGGCATTTATCAAAGCTCATTGAACCAAATGACAAAAAGAATTAATTTTACTATATAGAAATTTTAGAACAAATTTTGTAAAATAATTATAAGCAACCACGTGTGATGATACATGTCTCTACTCCCAGCTCTCAGAAGGCCAAGGCAGGCTGCTCTCTGGGAGTTTGAGGCCAGCCTGGTCTATATAGCAAGTTCCAGGTTATATAGGGCTACCTAGTGAGACTCTGTCTCGAACAATAATAATAACAACTCCCAGCTCTCAGAACGCCAAGGCAGGCTGCTCTCTGGGAGTTTGAGGCCAGCCTGGTCTATATAGCAAATTCCAGGTTATATAGGCCTACCTAGTGAGACTCTGTCTCGAATAATAATAATAATAAAAACTGTGTGATCAGAGTCTATCAGAGTCTAATGCAGTGAAGTGATCATTTTAGAGTCTAGAGTCACTTGAGAGCCCCAGACCAATTAAATCCCTGAAGACAGGATTCATACATCAGTGACATTTAAACTCCCCACAACTCAAATGTACACTCCAATAATGGAGAAACACATGCTCTAGACCAGCGGTGGCATTACCTGGGGAGACATGAGGAACACAATTATTAGCCCATCCCAGCCCTGCCAAGTCAAACATCTACAGGTGGGACCCTGCGGCCTGTTTTAACAAACCTTTTGAGCTGCTTGTTTCTCAAGTTGGAGGTCACAGCCTGTTTCCCCGTGTTCGCCTGGGTTCCGCAGCTCCAGCCTCTTTCTCCTCAGCAGGGCCCTGACCTAAAAGAACACTCTGAACTCTGGCTTAGACACGCGGGACACTCGGCAGGCAGCAAACTGCACACTTACCAGCACTCTTAGAATCCTCGAACCTCAGCTGCGTGTCTGAACTTTCTGTTAGTAATAGGAATCGTCTCTAGAAGAAGGCTTACTCCGCTTTCCACAGTCCCGGTTTTAACCTGGCCCAGCAAGGTAAGGCCATATAGCGGGCCACCAACCTGGACTTGCAGGTCTGTCACTATATGTCACCATAAGTTTTAGATTCTGGCAAACTTCTTGGAGTTTCCTCTAACAAGAAGGTTCCTCAAGCTGTTCGCTGTTCTCACTTGCGCTTGCTTTGGAATCTCCTGCTGCCTGATGGCACAAGCAAATACATTCCAGGTCCAAGAGTAATCATCGTTAGCCAGGTGTCTTTGGCATATGCCTGCAATACCAGTCCTAAAGAGGCAGAGGTAGAAGGATCATTGCAAGTTCAACATCAACCTGGTCTACATAATGAGCTTCAGACCAACCAGGGCCACAGAGCAAGACCGTCTCAAACCAAAAGAAAAAGAAAAGAGTGGTCAGCTCCCAGAGGTCTCACAGGAACTCAGTGTGCTTGGGGAAGTGCCCAGCACAGCTGTGCTCAGCTTGCTCACGTTTCACCACCTCAAGATGGGTGTTGAGGCTCAGAGGTAGCTCAGGGGCTGTACAGGGCCAGGTTTCAGACAGCAGAGTGGACGCGGGAGGCACGGTGAGCACCCGACGAGACACGCGCCAGCGCCGCACCCTGACCTTCTGGGCTCCCTCTCCCAGGGCACAGACTCACTTTTTAAACTTCTGTTCCCTCCACTCCTGCTGTTTTTTGTTTTAAGGAAGCATCAGGATTTGCAGTTGTTCCAAGTCCCTCAGGACCATGTCTGGAGCCCTCAAGAGAGGAGGGCAGCGGCATTCGTGCAGTATTCTTACGGGAAGCCGCACACAAGAACCTACAGTGCATGTGACAAGAATAGAACCGGGTCAACCCCATTCAGACAAAATCCCAGCGTGATGCGGGAGGTGGACAACCACTGGCAGTTGAGAGCTGCTGGGAGAGAATGAGTCAGTTTCCTTTAAGAATGTGGTACCAGGGAGACTGGCTTCATGGGATGAACCCACACCTAAGAGCATTTGAGGAACATGGATTATACTCCACAGAACTTTAAAAAATAAAAACAAAAGAGGACATGAAGGTGGGTGGTAGTAAGATGGGGCTGGAGATGGGGAAGGGCCCTGAATGTGATCAAAATACACTGCATGAGATTCTCAGAGAAGCAATTAAAAACTAAAAAAAAAAAAAGAAGAAGAAGAATAGAATCTACCGTTAGGGAGACACGTCCTGATATCCTGTCTTAGAGGTTAATCTAGTGGGGCAGATCAGAGACCATGCCCAAGAGGGTTCACCTAAGGTAGTGTGCTTGTCCTTCCCAGAATTCCCTCCTTTATCCACGTCCCTAGGAAGTGCCATGAGGGGAGGCTCAGCTGGGTCAACCTTTCCTCAGAAAGATGTAACAACTTCTTTTTTTCTTCTCTTTTGTTTTTCTCTTTTCAGGTGCTGGCCAGAGCCTAGTTTTTTTGGTTTGGGTCTTTTTGAGACAGGGTCTCCCTGCAGCCCCGGCTGGCCTTGAACTCGCAGAGATCCACCTGTCTCTGCCTCCTGAGTACTGGGATTAAAAGCACGCGCCATCAGCCCTGGCCGCAGAGCCTGGGTTTTTAAACGTACACTTGGGCTCCCTTTCTTGCTGAAGCTCCCTCCTGCTGCAGGTGCCCAACCTTCACGCCACCTCATCTCTAGCAGAAGAGCTTTGCTTGTTGTCCATTCTTCTCCCTTCCGGGCAGCTAGGAGATGTACAGCTTCCCTGCCCCGGGGTTTGCATTTTAGGTTCAAATAAACTGTCCTTGAGCTTCCATTCTTAAATTCTTTTATTAATAAGACTAAGAAGCTCAGGAGAGGACCCTGATTTCCCAGGCATTATATGATGGCTCTGCTGGTACTCCCCAAGATCTCCAGTAACACTGCCTTCCACCTTTTAATACTTTGACAGAGAAAACAAATCCATTCCTGTGCCCCTAGGCAGCATCGTTCTGACACAGGAACCATCCCTGAAGCTGCATGGGGCCAGACATTAACAAATCTAAGAGCAATTCAAAGGCCCTGGTGACTCAGGGTCACTGGGGTGAGAATGGACAGGTTTATGGGCCCATTGGGGTGAGCAAAGCCCACTGGCTGAGCCCATTGCTCTCTGCAGGATTAGAGTTTGTAACCATTAGGAAAATGAGGAAAGCTTGCTCAGAGTCATGGAAATGGTTAAACAGTCTCTTATTACATAACTCTGCCCTGAACAAAATCATGGGCCCTATTACTTTATGTAGTTTAGCAAATTAGTTGTTTTTAGCCCTTTTTTTCAGACAAGTTCTCACTGTATAGCCCAAACTGGCCAAAACTTTAGGCAGGCCTCCTGCCTCAGCCTCCCAGATGCTGGGATTGCATATGTGTGCCACCATGGCCATCTAACAAATGAATTTATAATCTGCCTGAGCATTCCCCCTGGAGAATTAGCCTGGAAGCTACATGGAGGATCCACGTTCTGCCCAGGTTATAGAGAACTGAGAAGACCCCCTCAACCATATTCACACAGCCTGTGCTAGCACAAGGATCTCAAGGGCTCCTCTGGACCACAAAGGAAAATAATGTTTGAGAATGATAAGAAGTTGTTCTTATAACCAAACTGTATTCTTATATGATCGTCTTATAAACTTAGACTATTCTGTAGTGGCCCTTTGTTTCGTTTTATCACTCTACAATGTCTTCACTACCCTGAGATATTTTATTACTGTTACAGCTTGAAGCTCTGTGATGCTTTCCACTCACCATATCTAACTACTGATAAAGCTATGAGACTAAGAAAACGGGAAGTTCACCAAATGGTCTAATAAGGCACCTGGTCCAAATACTCTAACAGAAGTGTAGCTCGAGCATGAAAAATATCTAAATTTCTGCCTGTGATAACTGCTATTTTGTGAACTGCAATGATCATTTGACTGACTCTCAGCCCAATTAACCCAGCTTAACAGTAGACCAAAAGGCAGTAGATATCCTGCTCCACAGATGGGATATCACTTTGTAAGTTATGATGACCAGGTGAACTCAGGAAGGAATTGTTCCTGATTTAATGTGGCTCATCATGAAAGAAGACATAGGGCCTAGGCGCCCGCAGAACATGATGATGTGGAAAATCCTATGTAACTTCACTTGGACTTTGCTCTGGACTCAGAAAATCTTGAAGCATTTGTTGCTAATTCTGGGACCACATACACATGAAAACTGAAGGTGCTTTTTGACACTCTCCTGGGTGAAGGCAAACTGTTCCAAGAATTTTTTTCCATAAAAAGAAAGCTCATTGTGTGACAGATTTTTCCTGGTGAGAAGCAACAGACACATGTCTACTCACCTCAGAAAGGGAACCCATCACAGACCAAAGTAACTCTTGCCCCAAAGTCCACCTTGAGCTTTACTGGGATTGCTAACACTTGCAGGAGCAGGTGTGACTCCAAGAAGGGGCCTACACAGAAGCCGCAGCCCTGTATCTCTCTGCACAGCCTCAGCCCCCGAGTCACAGCCCTAGAATCTTTTCTCTCTGCAGCTCAACTGAGCGAGTCTGTTCCCCTGAGCACTTCTTTACTCTTTTTATAAAGCCAGGGCGGGGCCTTCATGAAGCTTTCAGCTTTCTGCTTTCCAGACCTGTGACCTTTTGTTGACTTCCAGAGCCTCCCCTCTTGGGGAGTAATTCAGAGAGAGAATGCTTCTATTTGGGGGAGGGAATATATTGATTTGAAGGAAACTGCCACAGCAAAGCTCTGGAAAGCTTTGGCAGACAACCAGCAGAGTATTCAGAAAAAGCATACAGCTGCCGTGGTGGGTCCACTCCTACAATCCCAGGGCTTGGGAGGTGGAGGCAGAAGGATTTGGAATGCAAGATCAATCTCAGCTACCTATGTCTCAAAAGAAAAGAAAAAAAAAACATAGTTGACCCATTCTTAGAATTCAGAAATATCTAATATCTTCCTTAAAAATCATTAAAGACCCTATCAAATATAGAAAGCATAAAGGATAAATTGATATATATATATATATAATTATGTAAATTTGTACTTTGTTGGTCAAAAATTTTCAATAAAGTTAAAGTCTAAAATGTAATTCACAGGGCAACATTCTTAGCATACAAAGACTCTTTTTTTACTGCTTTTCTTAATTATTTTTCTTAATTCTGAGTGTTTTACCTGTATGTGTGTGTGTAAGTGTAAGTGCACCCATGTTGTACAGTCTCCTCTGAGGCCAGAAGAGGGCATCAGATCCCCTGGAACTGAAGCTACGGACGGTTGTTGGCCACCATGAGGATGCTAGGACTCAAACCTGGGTCCTCAGCAAGATCAGTCAATGCTCTTAACTGCTGAGCCATCTCTCCAGCCCCAACTTTCTTTTTTAAAGACAGGGCCTTTCTTGTAAACTCACAGTTCTCCCGCCTCTGCTTCCCAGTGCTAGGATTACAGGTGTGCGCCACCACACCAGGCCCAAAGACGTCTTTAGTCAAGAAAGACACAGCACCAGAAAAGTAAATGAGACAAAAGACAGAAAATGATTTGAGAGATGTGCACGCAAAAGCACAACTCTCCCCTAAAAGGGAGTAAGAGACGCTTTATTCAGGAGCCAAATGAGTGGCCGTGGCCTGGGAACCCAGGTTCAGGCTACCCCAAATTCCATGTTCCAGCATAGAAGCAGTTTCATGGAGTTTTACAGAACAAAGAGAAGTCATAAATCAAGACACTTTTCAGATACGCTGGTAGCAAAGTGGGGGGGGGGGCGGTCTACTATAGGTCTTAGGTATCATCCACTAACATTCTTAGCCTTTTGATTGGTGGGGAATGGAACTGTTTCTTTGTTAAATTTATACATTCTGTTAGTATCAAAATACTAAGATCAGAAACAGAGGTGAGCAAGGAGTGGCTATTTGAGGGCTAAAGATAGTCCAAATTGTAGATAAGTTCTGGATCAGATTCCACACAGTCACTGAAGCACTCATCAGCTGGTCAGCTTTGCAGGAAGTTCAGTTCAAGAGGCAGGATTTTTCTGAGAACTTTCATTCACAGAGACATGTAAATATATACTAGCTAACCTTAACCAAGAAGCACAAATTAAAACAATAGGTTTTCCCATCAGATAAACTACGTGTTCGTGTATGTGCATACGAGTGTGCCAGTACATGTGTGCGCATTCATGTGGAAGCCAGAGGTCAACCTCAGGCATCATTTCCCAGATACCATCCACCTTGATTTCATTTTTGTTTTTGTTTTGTAATTAAAATAGTTTCAATTTTTCAAGTATCTTTCAATTTATTCAATGTATATAGGGGTTTTTTTCTTCAAAATAGCTTAAAACGATGATTTTTGAAGGCACACTTTCTAAAATTCAAATTTTGCATTTATACTTTCTGGATTTTTAGTAGTTCATTCATCCCCTGGTAAAGCTGGGAAGGCAGCAGCAGACAAGAGCAGACACCACATGCTCGTCACATAGACAGCATCGTTCACACAGACAGCATCGTGGAGAGCTTTAGGAAGCAGTTCTAGGATTGAATAGTCCTTAACTCCAGTTCCAGGGGAATCTGATGCCCTCTTCTGACCTCCGTGGGCATTGCACAACACAGGTGCACTTACATACATACAGGCTCATACACATAAAAATAAAATAATAAAATGTTTAAAATACCTTTGAGGATGAAGACAATGCATGCATTGATTTCATAGTCCACAATCCTGGAAAAATCAACCAGGTTCTGTGATATTTCTCCTCCCCAAATGGAGCGATTTACTTTTATTATCTTTATTGATGTGATTATTTCACTTTACTATATGATCTAAACTCTGTTTGTTATACAAAAAAAATGTGAAACTAATAAATGAATGTTACACAAACATTACTCAACCATATTTCTAAAATGTCAAAACCAAATTAGAGTGCCTTAATTAGGCTCCATAGTTCACAACTCTGGTAAATAGAATCCAGAGTACCTTTCACTTTGTGTTAGAGGAAATGGTCTCTCACTGCCCTGGAGGTCCTCAAGTAGGCTAGACTCACTGGCCATTGATCCCCAGGGAGCCACCTGTTTCTGTTTCCCTGGAGCTCAGATAAAAGTGCGTGTCTCTAACCCTGGCTTTCCTCATGGGTTCTTAGACTTGAACTCAGGTCATCAGACTTGCACAGCAAGCACTTTTCTGAATGAGGTATCCAAATGGGTACAGATTTTTTTCACATACTACTGATAAAAATATAATTTAGCACAAAGTCTCTACATAGCCATTTGGAAAATATGTTTAGAAACCTTAAATATGCAGGTTCTTTTGAATCAATAATCACTATTAACACTGACCACCTCACTTCTGTAAATATTTCAAGGAACTGACCACCTAGGATGGTAAGAAGCTGTTCATACTGAAGTATTTAAAACTAGGGATAACAATAAATCAAACAATAGAAAACCACATAGCCCCACAGATATATGTGGTATATATAAAGATACAGAAAAATATCTAGGTCCAGGAGAAACGGCTCAGAAACTGCTAAAAGCACTGGCTGCTCTTACAGAGGACCCAGGTTCAATTCCCACCACCCATATAGTGACTAACAACCATTCATAACTCCATTTCCAGGGGATCCAACAGCCTCTTCTGGCTTCCGAGGACACTGCACGATGGGAGCACTTACATACATGTAAGCATAACACTCATAAAATAAAAATTTTTTAAAGAAAAATATCCATGACAGTGTTAGATGAGAAAAAGAAGCAAAAACAGGACATACAGTATAAATACCTTTCTGTGAGATAGATTAGAGAGATGACAGAAAAATGATGCGTCCTGCCGAAAGACTGTGGACGCTGCTTTCCTTGAGAAGGATGCTCCCTAACGACCCCGTCCGTCTTCATCCCTCGAACTTCCTCCATTTCAGGGAGAAGGGGCGACTCGCCTGGTCTGTAAATCTGGGAGGAACTGGACAGTGTCGGCCATTCCTCAGGTCAGGAGTCACCTGCCCTGGCACCAGCTCCAGCTGGCTGGCTGTGTGGATCTGATTCTAGGTTCCGTTTGCAGCTCCTGTGGCTCTCACACTAGGTGTCAGCTCCAGCTTTCCCTTTTCCGTGCTAGGGTGTCCCTGCCCTTATCTGCACCCTTGGCTAAATGCCTCCATTTGTTTGGGAGCCAAGAAGGCTCTAGGAAGTAGGATTGAATGTACTGTGTTTCCGCAGAAGTCCCAGCATTCACCAGTCAGTTCTGAGTAAAACGCAGTAACAATGTAGTGAAACGGAGCAAAGAGGAACTCATGAAAAGCAGCGATAGAGAGGGGAGAGCTGCTTCTAGGTCGAAAGAAGCAGAAAGCCAGGCCCAGGAGGCGAGGCGGGAGAGCAGAGTGCTCAGCAGAGACGCTCCCGCAGGAGTCAGGGTGAGCGCGCCTTTCAGTGCGGCTTCAGGCCGTTCCTTCCGTTGTTGCTCAGATGCTCAAAACCGAAACTTCAAGGAATCAAGGTCCAGTTCCCAAAGGATGTCCATCCAGCATCCATCCACCTGTCCCACCTTACAACAGAACTCCGGTTTCTAAGTATTCTTTGGTCTTCTACTCGTTATTTGGAAAAAGTGGATCCCACCAGAGTGGAACTTGGCTTAAGCCCATTGGTCCATTCCATCCCTTGACCTCGGTGATTGGTTCATGAATGAAGAGGCCAGCTGGGCTGGGCCAATCAAGTAATGACTTGGAATGGGGAGAGAAAACTTCTTTCTATTATCTGTCCCTCTAGACATAGGCCAGGAAACGGGGTTTGGACGTTGTTGGCCAGCTTAAAACTAAGCAGCTGAAGTCAGACATGGTGGCCACCCTATAATTCCAGCACTCAGGAGGCAGAGGCAGGTGAACTATGTGAGCTTGAGGTCAGCCTGGTCTACACAGAAGTTCCAAGCCAGCCAGGGCTACATAGAGAGAGCCTGTCTCAACAAAAAAAAAGGTTGCGGGGCGGGGAGGGGGGGGCGCTAAACAAAGAACCAAAAGAGAGTAGACACAGACACGCTCAACCAGCTTGAAGCCAGAATGGATGCTGGGCACACAGAGATGACAGACATGTGTCGTTTAAAGGAGGAGACACAGAAAGGCTTGGGTCCTGGGTCTGCTGGTTTTCAACTGGGTCCTCTGAGTAAACAGCCCGTCTGAAGCTTACTTCCTCCATTGCCTAAAGTGGGGGCTAATAGAAGTTCCCCCAGGAGTTACAGGAGGAACTTGATGTTGTGTCTGGCTCACAGTAACTGCAGTGTGTCCACCACAGCCTGCCCAGCAGAGATGCCCATACTTCTTGCAGACGAGGTCAGTCTCGGTCTTACCTGTGTCTTAGTCTACCCAACCATTTTCTACATCACCAAACTCGGGCCACACTGGTCATTCTTCTGTTTCCTCCGTGATGCACGGGCTTGGGGGGTTTCGCATGACTGGAAAAGCAGGCAAGTTGTGCTCCCGTGACAGTTCAGCAGAGGCTGAGATTCTGAGGTACGCACTTTCCTGTCTTTCTCTCGCCGCCCCTTTCTGCCTCAGGCCCTCCCCTCGTCCTGGCTCAGGGCTTCCCTTCAGCTCAGACGATGCTTTGAGGCCGGCTCAAGCTGAACTCAGCATCTCTAGGTGGCCTGTGGTCTTGGCTGGATCTTATTTTCCTTCCTTTTCCTTATCTCTGTTTTCTAATTGTTCCTAAAAGGAACACACTCAAATCTCATGATTTTTTAAGTGTTTTGTTTTCTTGAAGCCTAAATTCACATTTTCAAGGATAACTTACCTATATTATTAAATTAATCCAAAATGAACAGAGAGGAAAGAACGGGGCTGTGACATTAACCATTCTCAGAAACCCACTGCCACACACCCACAGATCCTCCCAGGAAACAGAAACAGAAAGGGAATGTTTCTTCCACGTTGTCTCTGGATGTTCTACAGTCAGCTTTCAGACTGCCTCTAGGAAGAGGGCAGTCCTGGGGAGCCTCCACCCCTCCCCGTGGAGGCACAAGGTTCTCTGAGGTGGGAATGAGGAACAGGGCCCCTTCTGTTCAGGCTGTGTGCTCAGCAAAGGTGCTAACTGGTCAGCAGGCCCAAGGTAAGAGGGGAAGGAGGATGACAAGAGAGTTGAGGTGGGTGTGAAGCCTCCCGCTGGGCTGGAGAGCCTGAGGCCTGGGGCTCGGACTCCGCCCAGAAAGAATCACCTTCTGGGCCCTGGCTGCCACCAGGAAAGAACACCCCACCCGACTGCGCCGCTCACGGAGTGGGCTTCCCCTGCTGCTCTAGTATCTGCTGCGGCTGAGGACCAAACAGTAGAGAAGCCAGGCCCTGGTACCTCTTCCTGCCATGAAGAAGTGGCTGGGTGGCAGAGGGAGGCCCGTGCTGTGGCCAAGGCGCCCCTGAGTTTGATGAGCAGATGGAACCCGAGCGGATAGGTGAGAGACCTTACAAGTCAGAGTCAGATGAGCAGCCTCCCAGCACAGTGGGTCTCTCAAGGCTATGAACACACACAGATAATTCTGTTCTTAATTCTCATTATTTTTTAACATTATAGCTTAGGGAGCGTCAAGAGTGCTTGCCAAGCATGTCCAAAACCCTGGGTTCCTTTCCCAACACTACATGATAACTAATTTAATAATTATAGTATAAAACACAACCCAAAAGGTTAACTTTCTTATCTACTTTTAGATGTACAGTACAGAAGTGCTAACAAATGCACATGTGTGTGCAACAGATCTCTAGAACACCTTCCTACTCATCAAACAACTCCGTTTTCCTCCTCTCTGAGCCCTGGGAAACACTAGTCTACTTTCTGAGAGTTTCATTACTTCAGGTAGCTAATGCACGTTGGATCATACTCTGACTTTATCCACATTTTGTATTTGTTCAAATAAGTCACCAGGTCCAGCCCACACTCAGGTAGAGAGGGTTTAACCCTCATCCCCTAATAGGAGAACTTGTGACTGCCTCAAACCAAGACAATCCCATCTCCACTCCACCCCCCAATCTGGACCCCCAGATGTGCTCATATACCTGTGGCCTAGAGACGCAGAGGTAAGCTGCAGTGCATTGTGGGGGCAGCGGCAGGCTTCCTGGGGTCCAAGGCTAGCTGGAGAAGCCCCCTGCCACCTCTCATTCATGGACTGCACTTCTACTATTATTCAACTGAGCAAGTATCAAGGTTTATTTTAGCAACCAGAAAGGCTCTCTTTAGCAGCTGAGAAGGCCAAGCTGAATGGCCACATGGTATTTTTTCTTTTTAGTTTTTGAGACAAGGTCCAACCATATAGCCTCCTCATCCCCTGATCACTGGGCCTGCAGGTGCACACCGGCAGATCAGGCTTGGGGTCTCAAGCTTGGACTGGGAGGGAAGTCCACCCCAAGTCCCTGAAGAGAACTAGGGCCTCAGGATAGGAGTAAGGTTCTCCAAGAAATCTCTTGGAAGCCTCATTCTTCCCCCTCTGGCCGATCTGTAAGGCTGTCAAGGAGCAGATCCCCAGAGGTTTTTTTAGAAAATACGTAGGTGGAGCTCAGTGGCAGAATGCTTGCCTAGCATGTGTGAGATCCTGGGCATCCTGGGGGTGGGGCCTCCACACATTTGAAATTGTTCCTCCTCACTTTGCCAGGAAAAGCCATATCATAACCTCTTTCCTACTAAGAAGCAAGGACAAAGGGCACAGCCCATGCCAGGCATGGGGATGGGGCACCCGCAGTCCTGTGAGACTGGCTCCGTACTGAAGGAATTGTCAGACACCATGTACCCTGTGCAGGAAGTTAATTCCAGTCATGTTAGGCCATTCATTTGTTTTGGTTTTTGACAGGTAAATAAACAGGAAAAAGGCTACTGCTGAGAAATAAGGATGACAGACTTCTGGCTTCCTAGTCTGAGACAAAGACCTGGAGGCCCTGCTCCCAGCCAGCAAGGCCCTCTTCTGTCTGACTGGGTTTAGATAAGACCAAGGCTGGATCTGGACATATCTAAGCTTGGAATTGTAGCCAATAGGCGTTCTCTCTCTCTCTCTCTCTCTCTCTCTCTCTCTCTCTCTCATCTTTAAATTTATGTTTATGGGGCTGGAGAGATGGCTCAGCAGTTAAGAGCACTGGCTGCTCTTGCAGAGGATCTGGGTTCAGTTCCCAGCACCCACATGGCAGCTAACAACCATCCAGAATTCCAGTTCCAGAGGGTCTGACACCCTCTTCTGCCCTCTTCTGACCTCTGAGGGGACTGCAGGACATGGGTACACTTACACACATGCAGGCAATATACTCATACACATAATAAATTAAATAAATAAAATTTTTATTTTATGTGAGTGTTTTGCCTGCAATATATGTCAGTGTACCACATGCATGCAATGCTCATGGAGCCCAGAAGAGGGCACTGAATCCTCTGGATCTGGAGTTACCAAGAGTTGTTAGCTACCATGTAGGTGTTCCAAATCAGACTCAGGTACTCTGAAAGAGCAGCCACTGCTCTTAGCCACTGAGTCATCTCTCCAGACCTAGATCTGCTTTAAGTTGACTGACCCAAAATTAGGGAAGGAGAACCCGCCACATATCACCAAAAATACCCAAAGGCCCACACCCTCTAGGGCTTTGGATTTTTCATTTTCAAGTGACTTCACTTGTGGAGAGTTTATCTCTGTGTGAGTGGGGACATGTGCGGGTTTCTTAACTTTGTTACCTGTTGCTTTCTAATGTGTCTGGTATTCTTTAATTGGTGGAGAAAATGAACCTGATCAAGGCCCCCGATGGTAACAGTTTGGTTTATGTTTTTGTTTTTGTTTTGTTTTTCTTTCAAGACACTATCTAGCTAGGAGCTCGGGCTGGCCTGGGGCTCATGATCCTCCTGCTTCGGCCTCCCTGATGCTGGGATTGAGGTTCATGTCACTATGAATACTATAAAAGAAATCATTTCAAACCTGGGAAGTTTTAAGTGGATTCATTAGTGGTTTTGAAATATTGTGACAGAGAGCTTCCTTGCTCTAAAAGTAATGGGAGCAGGGCATGGAGAACGGTCGTTTAAACTAAAACCTTCACAAGCATAAGAGCTCGCTGCTCCACTGAACTTCAGAGAACCTTCATGAACCAGAGATAGCGAAGCCCTCACAAAATGAGTGAGCACGCTGCACGACAAGCCTGGTCGCTTTGAACCGAGCCTGTTATACTCTGCACTCCATGATGCAAATGCTCTTTTCCACCATGCAAAAATTGGATTTCTAATTAAACTGCATGGGAGAAAGCAATATCATTCACTCATTCAGTTCACAGAAGTAATCAAAAGTGTGGGCTGCTGAGAACTGTCCAGGCTCCTGGGAACCACTGATGAACCAGATCAACATACCTCCCACCAACAACCATATATTTTTAAAATTACAAACAAAAGTTTGACATGGTGTGTCCCATGCCTATAATCTCAGCTTTCGGGAGTCAGCCTAGGCTACACGAGAACTTGTCTAGCAAAAACAAGCAAGTAAACATTACAAATATAATAACAAACTGGTTCCAGTTGTGGCAAGGTGCTTTACAATATGTGCTCGTATGTTTGCAATCCAGAATCGGCTTTATGACCGGGCGCTGTGCTGCTCAACCCAAGCTGTTTCAGACTATTGCAGAAAGACTTTTTAAATGCTGGTGCCTGGTTCCCACTCCCAGAGATTCGGACGTTTGTCTGGGGTGAACCTGAGCATCAAATAAAACATTTTTATTCATCTCAAACAACATAGCGCTGCCCTGTGGAGAACCACAGAAAGTGAATACAGAAAAATAACCACTAGATGGCACTGTCCCCAAAGTTTTGAAAAGAAATGGTTCTCAAGCAGTCAATGGATAAATTCTCACACAGAAAGTTAATTCTCCTAGATTTAGGATTCAAGGAAAAGTTCATTTAAAAAAAATTAATTGGATCAATGAAATGGTTCATCAGGTAAAAAACTTGCTATGCAAGCCTGGAGACCTGAGTTCAATTCCCAGAATCCACGTAAAGGTGGAAGAGGAGAACCAACTTTACAGAGCTGCCTTCTGACCTCCACACATACACCGTGGTCTACACACATGCACAGGCACTTGCACACACAATAACAATAATGAAATAACAGGCTCAGTGAGGTGGTTCATCTGGTAGAGAAGCTTGCTGCCAAATCCGATGACCTGAGTTTAATTCCAGGAACCCAGATGGTAGGAGAGACCTGACTTTCACATGTGCACCTACACACACACACATACACATCATACACACATCATACACACACACACACATATCATAAACACAAGTAAATGTAATAAAAACTTTTTAATAAAATAAATAAAAATAAATGTCTTTAAAAATATTCTTCAACTTTTCTTTGTCCTAAATGAAGGAAGGGACAGGAAACCCCACATGCCTTTGCTGGCACTGCCAGAACAATATAAAATAAAATAGGACCAATCTGCGTAGCTCACATGACAAATGCTTATTTTCTTGCAGTTCTGGGGCTAGATGCCCAAGATGGAGACCAGGAGAGGCTGGCATCTCTGCCGCCTCCGTCCTCGGCCTATCAGCCGTCACCTCCATGCCACAGATTCACAGGGTCTACTGAGTGTCTGTGTCCTGTCCTCTGTGTGAAGGAACCTGTCATATTGGGTTAGACCTTACTGACACCCTTCCAGCTGAGCAGCTCTTTTTAATGGCCCACTCTCCACTCTGCATTCTGAGGGTTTCAACACAGAATTTCCAGAGGGAACTCAATTCAGGATTTATGAGCAAGAAATCAAAAAGAGCCAGTCCAAGTACTGAATTGCAAAAGCACAGTTTTCCATCCATCCATAACAGGAGAGCCTTTCAGTTTATGCAGAGCATAGCTGCATTTCCAAAAAAGCCACACTAATTATTCAGTTTTATTTCAATGCGTTTTCAATATAGACACACAAATTATTCATTTGGTTGTTCCCGACCAGAACACTTGTGCTTTAAAAGGGAAGGGCCTAAGAACAGAGGATCTGGTTATGTTGTGCTCGTAGTTATGATAAACTGCCCGTCCTTGCTCCATCCCTCTCCCCTCCACTCTCCCCCTCTCCCCCTTCATCTCCCTTTCCTTCTTCCTTTTTCTCTCTCTCTCTTCCTCACTCTTCCCTCTCTCTCTTCCTCCATCTCCCTTTCCTCCTCTCTTCCTCATTCTCCCTCTCTCTTTCTCTCTCCCTCCATCTCCCTTTTCTTCTCTCCTCTCTCTCTCTCTCTTCTCCAGGCTCTCACTACATACCCCAGGGAGGCTTTAACTCACCATCCTCCTGCCTCAGCCTCCTGAGTGTTGGGATTCTGGCTGGCTTTGGAATTAAAATGTTGCCTCTAGGCCTGCTCATCCTGGCAGGCTAGCACAAAATCCATCTGATTAAAGCATGCCTGTCCTTTGACCATGAGTGAGAAGTCTCTAGAATTTAGAAGAAAAGGTCACTGCTGCATATGGCTGCTTATATTTTTAAAAGCGGGAAATCTCCTGCATCCCTCTCGTTTCTGGGTGGCCACTAACCCAGAGGCCCAGCAACTGTAGACGTTATCTAACTCATCACAGCACCTAGAGCCAGGGCTGCCTCCAGCAGCTCCCCCACAACACCTATTTGCATTTTTGTTGAAGGTAAGCCTATAAGGACTTTCCTGAGGGATCTGAGCACCTCAAGGTGAAGGACAGAAGGAAAGGAACATGGAGAGGAAGACCTCGCACCTGCAAACCCCACACCAGCCCCTCTCCACACACGGTTGCACGCCCAGCTTTTGAGGGTCCGCCCAGGACTCCAACACACCAGGGACTTGGTTCAAGTCAGAAATCAGAGCTGAGAACATTTCAGTCACACATCATAGCCAGAGTCCCGTGTCTAGACCAGCACTAAACACACAAGTTTAGCAGAACAAAAGCATACTTCCTTTGGGTACCTCCCTCTTGCCACCTGGCCAGGGAGGGTGTCCAACACCAGTCGAAAGGCAGCCTGGGCCTAATCACCAAGGCTTCTTCCGCCAGAGCACTGCCAGAGCAGTTTGGGAAAAAGGACCCAAAGGACCTGTCTGTCTGTCTGCCTGACTGAGAAGTCAATTCTTGACCTGAACACCTATCAGGGAGGCTGAATACAGAGGCCCCCATATAATATAACTTGAGATACACTAGGCTCATCTGGCACAGTAAATAGGCCCACACAGTTTTTAAATTTTGAAATAAGCTGGACATAGTGGTTCACATCTGTAATCCCAGAATAAGACCATATATTAAGGGGGGGGGGATTAAGATGACTCAGCTGCTAAAGACACTTGCAGTCAAGCCTGAAAGATCTGACCTGAGTTCTATCCCCAGGCTCCACAAAGTAGAAGGAGAAACCCAACTCCCACAAGTGGTCCTCTGACTTCCACATACATACTAGGCACATACATGAGCATACAAAAGAACTAAGCTGTAGGAATGACTTTTATAAATGGACATGATCTGGACTTTTAATTAACTCCAGCAGAATCATATGCTCTTGTGTCTTGGGACCTGGGCACCTCAACTTGTTTTCTTGGCAACCTCAATCTGGTACTCTACCCGAAAAGAATGAATGAATGTAGGTATGCTTGAGAAGTAACATATCAAAATGCTGAAAGCAAGCATGCCATTTCCACTACACAGAGTGGAGACTGAGAAAGAAGTGTGACCTTGAGTGAATTATGTATTCCAGAACTAAGTGTGGAAAGGCTGACGGTCTGTTAAGATGAGGGTGGAGTCAGACTTGTACTTCCCCAATTGAAGCTGGAGACGTCATTATGAATAAAATCATGGGTGGAGCCTGACTCAGGAACACAGCTCCAGAAACTGAGTTCCAAAGACACTTCCATCAGCACAGTTCCAGGAGACAGAAGGTTTCAAGAGTGTAAGGAGCATGTAGTAAATACTTAGTTGGTAAGTTGTAATGATGTAAACCCCATATGTTTACAAGTATAATTTTATGTATTAGATAGATAATTAGTTTAAATTCACAAATATAAGAAGCATGTGCCAAGTAAGTCTATAAGTTGTAAGCCCATAGTCTTTAAGTTTACTAGTGTGTAAGTTGTAACAATGTAAGCCCACAGTGTTATAAGTATAAAGTGCATAACAGACAATTAGCATATAAGTAGTGACATTGTAAACCCATAATATAATCTCATAAATTAGGATTCTATAAGTTAGAAGTTAGAGCCTAGTTTCATAAGTTAGAAGCCTGTTAGAAGTAGGCCCCACAGCCAAAGCCTTTGCTCAGTTTCCCAGAAAAGCCTCCAGCAAGCGCTGGGCTGATAAAGCCCCAGAAGTGCTTTGGTTTCCTGGGAAGGCCTCTGGTCAAGCTCGAGGCCAATAGGACCAGAGCACTTTCTTAGAGAAGCCAGGCGTCCTGCAGATACTTAAAAGTGCCCTTTTCTTCTTGGAAAAACTCCCGCCAAGCACCCAGCGGACAGAGTGTCCATAATATCGGATCTTCCAGTCACTCAGAGCCGGAGCTTCCCTAGTGTCAGATCTTGCAGATGGACCCCCTGCCGAGAGCTCAGGGGCTCCCTTTCATATCAGACCCCTCGGTCACTCATGCTGCAAAGTTGTGATAAGAGCGGACAGTGAGGGAAGTCATCTGGGACCCGATTAGCTGGGGGGCCACACTGCCAAATTCCCGATAAAGCCTAAGGCCAAGGGCTAGATGGCGAATGCTAATCCACAAAGATTCCGAGACTGCGTTCCCCTAGTCTGAAGTCCCGTCGGTCTACCTGGGACGTGTCGCTGTGGAAAGGGTTCTGCTCGTTGCACAGCTATGATGTGAAGCAAGTTCAAGAGCCATACCTGGAACCTATAACCGGACCACCCGCGGGGCCACCCGCTGATCCGCGGAACCTGCCGGGCCAGCCCTGCGGGTTGGGGCCTCACTGGGGCTACTGGGGCCACAGCACCACATACCGGACCGGGTGTAGAACCCGCCACGAGTTCAGGACCCGCTTGCACCACAGGTCCCGCCTGTCCTAGCCGGTGACCACGACTACCTCTGTTCTGGGACGGTGTGAGAATGTGTTGAAGGAATCTGTTTTTAATTTGTTTTAATCAATAAAAAAGGTCTGTTGGACCTGGATACCTGCTCTCCATGTTCCCTTTCCCTAACCTTCCTTGGGTTAGATTAACCCTCGCGATATAGAGATATCTGAGGGAACATATGCCCTCAGAGTTTAGACCCACTCTTAAAAATTAAATTTGTTCAGGTAATTGTAATGTTGGTATACTCGCTGGTATTGCATGACTTGGCCTCTGCCTGGCAAGCTTGACTGACAAATCATGGACAAACGCCACCATTCCAGGCCTGGTGGAGTCTGCTTGCCCAGGACTATAAGCTTGTTGACCTTACACAGGAAAAGGAGGAGCTGGAGTGTCAGACGCCCCTCCCAACCAGCCCGTCCACCTTGGATGTGTGAGGGTGAGGGCTAATGGCATATAAGCGAGGGCGACTCTTCGTTCCCCTCGCCATTTCCAGGGTGCCCATTGGGAAGTCTCAAGCCTGGTTGTAGATTTACTAATGTGACCTATGACGCGGGGAGGGCCCCACTCTTCTACAAGTCACCCCCCCCCCCTACGGTTCTGTTAGTAAGCCCAAGTCAAATAGCTAGAATTTGCCAAACTGCTGTCTGGGGGATTCGTGTCTCATTTGTTGTAGGACCAAGGGAGGAAGGGACCAAACTTAGCACCTCCCAGGAGGAATTTTAGCAACAGCTGCATAACTTTAGTTGTCAACTTGACACTCCTGAGTAGAGGGAGCCTAAACTGGGGAATTTCCTCCATTGGATTGACCTGTGGCCATGTCTGTGTGGGTATTTTCTTGATTGTGGGAGGATCCAGTCCACTCTAGGCAGTACCACCCCTAGGCAAGTGAACCTGTATCATATATGAAAGCAGGTTCAGCATGGGCTGGGGAGCAAGCCAGTAAGCAGCCTTCCTCCAGGGCCCGCGCTGAATTCAGCTCCTGCCTCCAGGTTCCTGCCCTGAGTTCCTACCTTGGGCACTCTCAGTGATGAACTGTGATCTGGGAGATGTAAGCTAAATAAACACACACACACACACACACACACACACACACACACACACACCACCACCACTAAGTTGGTATTGGTCAGAGTGTGTTGTCACTGCAATTAGGCAAACTGAGGCAACACAATAATCCTGCATTGTGGTACCTCACGTGAGGAAGAGACTCTGAGCTCACAGATCAGCGGCCGGGAAAGTCCTGAGAGAAAAGGGACACAGAACATCTTGGTTACACGAAAGCAAGGTTTTCTTTGATAGCGCACACCAGAGCACACATGGCACACATTCATAATTCTAGTTTTACTTTCTGCTTTTCTCTTCTTCTTACCAGGCCCTGAACTGCAAGAACTACTCAAACTTTCATTTTCTTTTCTATCTTTCCACTTTTGCTATGATCTATCTTCTGAATCTGCACTGCACGCATGACAATGAAGGAATTTACTTAACAGAATTGGAACTGAAGCATCCTTAAGGCAAGTTTGCAAACTTTTAAATGTTCAGCGATATTTTCTCTGGTATCTCGACTATAGGACACTTAATTCAGGATACTGGGGAAAAGAATTGATGACCAATTAAGCTACTGCTTATAAACAATTCCTACAAACCTTTCCGAACCATTTTAAAATATATTGGCTTAAACTTAGGTAACTCAAATTGAACTATAAAAAGTTTTGTTTGCTCAGATGTTGCTGAGTCAGATTCTTCTAGTCAGATTCTTACCATGGTTTATTTTCCGCTACTCCAAAATAATTTCAGCTTTAATCTCACTGGTATGATTGACTTGTTAACTTTTATCTATGTAGCCTCTTTAAACATATTCTGATTTAATCTTAGGTAATTCAAATTGGACTATAAAAAAGTTTCATTTGCCTAAATGGTCAAATTCTTTTGGTAATGAGCTACCTTGCATGGCGTAAAGACAAGGAACTGGGAAAGTCCTATGCCCCTCCCAACCAGAAAGTAAGAATTTTATCCAGATGGCTCCTGCCAGGAACCCTGGTAAACCTAAAGGTGGGACCTAGATCAGGAGAAACTGTCTTCCTCGACCTAGCTGGCTCTGGCGTGGACATATCTTTCCTTTGCACATAACCCTCTGGCTCAAATGCTCTCCAGAAGGTTGGGAAGGGAAGGGGTCTTACCCAACCTACTTCACCGTAACTGTTACCAAGCCTTTTAGGAGTGACCTGCCAAGGTAACAATCACAGAAGTTGAAAATCTGAGACAGACCTTCAGCAACGAGACACGGTCTAGAGACACGAATGCCTGGTTGAAATGGATACAATGTTTGGTTTACACACTCAGAAAAATCGAGCAATTCCATCCTTGCCACCTAAGGCTTAAATAGTTCCTTTCTGTTGGGATGGTCCTCCAACTTAAAGTTTTGTGTCATTTCTCCTCCAAGAACAACACACCTGGGACAAAAGTCCTGTGTGGCCTGTCACTACTGTTCCCCTAGACATGAGGTCTCCAGAAACCATAGAGCCCAAGTTCCCTGGAGTAATTACACCTTGTGCCTATTCAGGTGAGGGAACAATTTAATCCAGTGGGCAATGTAACTGGGTACAGAGAAGTCCAGGTTTTTTTTGAGACATAACTAATCAGTCAGCCTGGGTGGTCACAGAGCAGACATTTGGTAGTATTGTGACAGACCCCTATTTTGAAGTCTTACCAGTTGTTGGAACTTATACTTTGGTTCAGTGGACTATCCATTTCACTAAGGCTGTTAGACGTCCGAACCTATCCCAAAGTCCTCCCTGAAGGAATTTGAGGTTTTAACCCCAGGAGGCTCATCCAACCCCATATCTGTATCAGTGCTACAAAGGTGCTCCAGGGTGGGGCAGTCCCAAGTGAACTCAAAGCCTAAATCCAAACACCAGCTGGGTTTGAGTTGATCTTGTCTGGGTGGAAAACTATGAATAAAAATGTAGATTTGGGGACTGGAGAGATGGCTCAGCAGTTAAGAGCACTGGCTGCTCTTGTAGAAGACCCAGGATTGGTTCCCAGAACTCACAAGGTAGCTAACAACCATCTGTAACTCCAGTTCCAGTGGATACTGTAGGAATCTAAGAAACTCCATTTTGTGATATCCTTCATTTTAGCTCAGCCTTAGGTTTTGCTCCTTGTTAAAGTTTCATTTCTCATGGAAAGTTTCCCTTTCTCGGACAACAGCCCGCCTCCAGCCTTGACTAGTCAGTAATTACAGTTTAACCACAGGAAACCTATCTTAGGCAAACATCCCCTCTTAGGGTCTAACCTGTTGAGTCAGATGGACTAAGGACCTGTTGAGTCAGACTAAGGACCGATCTCTAACTCCCCCATACATCCGCTCTAACCATAATCCAGTTCTAGCCTGAGTTTCCCAATACCCATTTGGAAATCCCCTAGCTGTGTTTAAAAGGCCTGCGAGCCACTGCCTCAGGGTCACCATTTCTCTGAATGGTAGACTGCAGCATGCTGGTTGATTCTCAAGAATAAAATTGCTCTTGTTGTTTGCATACCATCTCAACTGTGCTCACTGCGGGCTGATTTCTGGACCTTACAGATACAACGCCCTCTTCTGGCCTCTGTAGACATTGCACACATAGGTGCACTTATATACAATGAAGGCATACACATAAAAATAAAGTTTTATGTAGAAAACATAATTTATAATCAACAAAAGTTAACTATACCTGGGACGCTGTCCAAGGAATAACTCAGGAATTTAGCCCCACCAGCAAAATGACTTGAGAAAAGAGGTCAATGTCGACCATGATTTTGGCTAGAAAAGGTAGAGGTTGGGTAATGTTAGGAGGATATGTTGCAGCTTCATCCTTAATAACACAGCTCTAGATGGGACCATTATCAGGGCTCTCCAAGGTCTCAATGCCCTTGCTAATGAACTAGCAGAAAGTTCAGGAATAGATGACCCCTTTACTAGTATAATTGGACAATGGTTTGGCAAATGAAGGCAGTAATGGCCTTGGTTTCAATATCCTGGAGTATAATAGCTGGAGTCATGATTCTGGGAGGGTACTGCATAATCCCTATGTTCCAGGCTTAGTCCAGTGACTTACAGAGACAGATTTGACCACACAATCCTGTTACTTATCATAACAACCTGCTGTTATTACAGACACTAAACAAAGTCAGAACTGTGTGGTATAATAAACATATTTCACTGAGGGAAATAACCACAAGGAATTAAAATCAATCACCACAGGAATACAACCTTTGTAATGCTACTTTGTAATCACCCTGCCTTGGAAAACTTTTTAAGCGAAGGCTCTGCTGCTTTCCCAGAACTATGGCCCTCAGCAGCCTACCCTCCCCCTTCCTCCAATTCCTTTGCATCTGTTCTCTTATTGTTTTCTGTTGTTGTTTGGATTTTTTTGTTTTTGTTTTTGATTTTTGACAGGATTTCCCTAGTCCCAGCCTGCCTGGAAAACACAATGTGGACCAGGCTGGCCTCAATCTCACAGAGATCTGCCTGCCCCTGCCTTACAGGGCTGGGATTGAAAGTGTGTGTCACAGTGGTGCCTGGCATTGTATCCATTCTTTTAAAACTAGCCAACCACAAAGACTGTAGAGCTGAAACCTAGCCAATGAGAAGACCTAGTATTATTGCATTAGAATAAAAATCTATCAGATTTCCTTCTGTGTGCTGACTTGCTACCTGAATAAGACAACCTACCCTTTTGCAAAAGTAAATGCTCCTCCTTGCCAAGTTACTTTTGCCTCATCCATGTGTCCTTGGTGCAGTCTGGATAGGGACGTTGGACCCCAGGTTTTATTTCCAACAATTTTCAAATGGTTTTAAGGGCTGGTGAGATATTTCAGTGAGTGAGGGTGCTTGCCACTGAGCCTGACAACCTGAGTTCAATCCCCAGAACCCACACAATGGAAAGAGAGAAGAGACTGTCACAAGTTGTCTTCTGACCTCCATACCTGTGCTGTGACATGATCACACACACACACACACACACACACAATGCAAAAGATTTTATTTAAAAATAAAAATCAATAAAATGGTTTTAAACCAGGCATGACGGCTCAGCCTTAGAATCCCAGCTGGAAGGCTGAGGCAAGAGGACTAGAAGTTCAAGTCATCTTAGCTACATATCAAAGTCTTGAGTGCATGAGATCGTGTCCCAAAAAATGGTCTTAAAAAACCCCATTGAAGCTGGGCATAATGGCATATACTTATCATCCCAAAACTCATGAAGCTGAAGCAGGAAGAGCTCTCTGAGTTCAAAGCCAGCATGAGCTACATAGTGAATTCAAGGCCATTTAGCAAGGCCCTGTCAAAAAAAAAAAAACATGGAAAACTTATTTTACCATGAAAAAAATAGCCCAAAATATGTTGCATGAATGTTTTCCTTTATGACCCTATGCAATCTGACAACCCTTAAGACCTGTGCAATCCGACAACCCAATAAAGTTCTCTTTTGCAACCAGTCTGTCAATTAAATTTTCACCTGCTCTGAATTCTGTCATCCAGCATGTTTCTGTCCTGACTGGTCATTCATAGCCAGTTGGCAATGCCTTCTGTAGTGACAGGCTACAACCCAGCTGAGGGCTGCTTGCAGTCTCCTCCAAAGGGGCTTGCTGCTCGGAGAGCTCCATTGCTCTGTCATCTTGAAGGCCACACCCCTCAGCATCATCAAGCATTCTGATGTCTGAAGCCCTGAGTGCTGAAGGAAACGCATCCCAACCACGCATGAAGTCCATGTTAGAGCCCAGGAACCTGCACTTCCACAAGCTCCTGTCTATGCCCACGCTGCTGATATGGTGAACTCCAGCATAACAAGTTAGTATAGGATTCCTGTCACCTACAGGGGAATTTCTGGGTCCTTAGACTTCTGGGTGACATTTCCACGCGGGTCCTCAGCACAACAGAAGTCAACCCCAGATGCCTCCAAGACAATTTGCGTTGCTCACAAATTCTGAAGTCACTGCAAACCTCTAATTTGGGGCTAGATGGAACAACTCCTTGAAGCCCAGGTGGCAGGGCAGTGGCTCAGCGTGATGGGGCAGGGAAGAAAGAACTAGAGGCCACCAGCTCTGTCTTCAGAAAAGTGAAGGCCCATGTTAGGCCCACCTACCCTTTGCCTGCACACTCTCAGGAAGGAAGGTGTCCTTTTGAGATCTCTGGTGTTTTGGGGGTTTGGGGTTTTGGTTTTTTGCATTTTGGGTTTTTTTTTTTTTTACGGCTCTCCACCTATTTGGGGATAGAAGATGTGAGCTCTGCTTTTGCCTGAGTCCCTGCAGGCTCAGCTCAGGATGAGTTCAAAAGGGTGAACGTATACCAAGGAAGAATGAGAAGGAGGAGGAGGAGGAGGAGAAGGAGCAGGAGGAGGAGGAGGAGGAGGAGGAGGAGGAGGAGGAGGAGGAGGAGGAGAAGGAGCAGGAGGAGGAGGAGGAGGAGAAGAAGAAGCAGGAGGAGGAGGAGGAGGAGAAGGAGCAGGAGGAGGAGGAGAAGGAGCAGGAGGAGGGGGAGGAGGAGAAGGAGCAGGAGGAGGAGGAGGAGGAGAAGGAGCAGGAGGAGGAGGAGGAGGAGAAGGAGCAGGAGGAGGGGGAGGAGGAGAAGGAGCAGGAGGAGGAGGAGGAGGAAGAAGAGAAGGAGAAGGAGCAGGAGGAGGGGGAGGAGGAGGAAGAGGAGAAGGAGCAGGAGGAGGGGGAGGAGGAGAAGGAGCAGGAGGAGGAGGAGGGGGAGGAGGAGGAGGAGGAGCAGGAGGAGGAGGAGCAGGAGGAGGAGGAGCAGGAGGAGGAGGAGGAGGAGGAGGAGAAGGAGCAGGAGGAGGGGGAGGAGGAGAAGGTCCAGGAGGAGGAGGAGGAGGAGAAGGAGCAGGAGGAGGGGGAGGAGGAGAAGGAGCAGGAGGAGGAGGAGGAGGGGGAGGAGGAGAAGGAGCAGGAGGAGGAGGAGGAGGAGGAGGAGGAGGAGGAGGAGGAGGAGGAGAAGGAGCAGGAGGAGGAGGAGGAAGAGAAGGAAGGGAATTTGTACCAAATACAGAATATGCCAAATTCTATTCTGTTTCTTTTGACAGCAGAAAGGTACTAAGATCACCAGATAACAGGCATGAAGCTCCAGTTGGCTATGTTCCTTGCCCAAGACACCTGTTCATGGGTGAACTGGGTACACTCCAAAATTATACGTTCAAGTCCTAACCGTCACAATGTACATTTATTTATTTTTAGTTTTTTGAGACAGGTTATCACTACATAGCTCTGGCTGGCTGGCCTGGAACTCACTGTGGACCAGGCTAGCCTCAAACTCACAGAGATCTGCCTGCCTCTGCCTCTTGAGTGCTGGAATTAAAGATTTGCACCACCATACCTGGACTTACTTTCATTTTCTTAAATGATACTGTCTTATTATATAGCCTAGGCTGGTCTTAAACATGAAGTCCTCCTGCCTCGTCCTCCTGGGTGCTGGGATCATAGACACTGGCTAGGGGTGCTTTTCGTACTTGGCGCAGCGTACACTCTGAGGACAGGATGCCAGTGGGCAGGGAGCTACTCCTCAGGTGGTCTACCCAAAATGTCTGATCTAAGATGCTGCCAGCCTGACCCCAGACATGGCCCCATCTGCATGCTAAATGACACCCGCCTAAATGCCTTGACAGTTGACAACTGCGCTTAGAACAGAAAGAGGAGCAAGGGAGATGGCTTTGAATTCTAGGAGAATCTTCCCCCATTCCCAGAAAAGCCACGACAGTTCCCGCCCTTAACTAGCCCATTCACCTCTAATTTCTTTTATTCTCTATTTGGCCTTCTCTGATCTCTGAGATTTGCAAAAAATGATTTGAGTCTGTCTCTTTCTCCTGTTCTTTGGTTAAGAGTAAACTTTCCTTAACTTAGCGCTCCATGCCTGTGCTCCTTCACTGGATCCACTATGAGGTGGGGAAGGTTAAAAATTGGCAACACTATTTCTTTTTCATGGAGAAAGTGAGATAAGGTCTCATTCTGTGGCCCAGGCTGGTCTTGAATTTCTGACAATCTTCCTGCTTCAGTCCTCCAAGTGCTGACATCTCAGACTTGAGCCAGGCTCCTGCTAGGACTCTTACTTAGAAACAGGCTTTTACAGAAGTAACTAAGTAGAAATGAGATTAGCAGAGTCAGTCCTAATCCTATCTGAATCGTGTTCTAATGAGAAATGGAATGTGGGCTAGGGAAGTGGTTCCACGGGTGAAGGCGCTGTCCCTGAGCCTGGCGACCTGAACTCCGTCCCTGGGACCCACATGGGGGAAGGACAGAACCAACACCTGTAAGTTATACACAAACACACACACAAAATAAATGCAATAAAAAGCTGGAGACAGACATTCATAAAGGGGAAAGTGATTTGAAAATAGAGAGGAAGATGGCTGCTGGCCGTGAGCCAGGTAGAAAAGTCAGAACAGCCCTCCTTGGGATCCTCCTTGTAGTCCTCAGGAGCCAACCCCCACCTTGACTTCAGACTTCTAGCTCTAAACATTAGCTTCTGAGATGACAGATTTCCGTCTAAGCCCGGGACTGTGGTTCGTCATGACACCTGGCCACACCTGGCATAGGAAGCCCGACCTGCCTTGTCGAGCCACACTAGAGCTTCGCTCTCCCCTGGACTCCACTCCTGTCCCTGTGTGCTGGTTGGCTCTAGTCGCCTCCCCTTGGCCCTCGGTGTGCCTTCCCCTTGACCCTGTCTGGCCCACTCCTATCAATGAGTTCAGCCAGTCTTTATATCTTCCTACAGGGAATTCCAGATGTACACAAGATTTTTCTGGAAGACTATATAAAGAATTGATTCCAACTATACAGATATTTGGTTTTCATTTTATGCATTTACTGTAGCATTTGATTTTTTTTTAGCCACATACACTTAATATTTTCATTGGACACATCGAAGAAATGAAAGACAGTGGTTTAGCCTTCTGCTTCTCCCTTGGAAAACACTCTCCCTCTGCCCCATTCTTTAACTGTCATTGGGAGCTGGTCTTTTCTTGGTTGGATTTGCTGACTGCTGCCCTTCTCCACCTCCGACTCTCTGCCAGACCCACTGACACTTGGAGGCCTGCCACGCTATCAGTGGTTGGCGCAGAGTGTTCCTCGCTGCATTTGGCACTCCAGGCACGGACACACCCAGCTTCTGTGATGGCCATGCAGCATTTGTCGCTGCTGTTCTCCCTTCCCTGACCGTCTGCCCAGCCCTCCTCCTTCCTTCAAGCTCCAGGGGTTCATCCACTGGCTGGACACACCCAGAGCATGTCTGAGAGGCACACACACATCCACTGTTCCATAGACTTCGTGCCCACGAGGGACAGAGCATCCTCTGAGACGGCACGGCCCCTCCTTCCTGCCACATCTACCTCCAGTGCTGTCTGTGCTAACCTTGTCATTTCTTTATAAAATGCTCCATCTCCCTGAAATTCCTTTCTCATTCTTGAAACTCAGCCCAGAACTTCATCATATGGGAAGCTTTCCCTGTAACCCTGGGGTCAGCCAGGAGCGCTAATACACAGCTGCTGCCCAGGGAGAGCATGTGGTGGTTGCAGCCAAGTACACTGACAAATAGAAAGTGACCCAGGGGCTGGAAAGATGACTCAATGGTTAAGAGCACTGGCTGCTCTTGTAGAAGGCCTGGGTTCGATTCTCAGCACCTACATGGCAGCTAACAACTGTCCACAACTCCAGTTCCAGGGGAATCTGATGCCCTCTTCTGACCTCCACAGGCATTGCATAACATGGGTGCACTTACACACATGCAGGCAATATATTTATACACAAAAAATAAAAAGAATATCATATTTTTTTAAGTGACCCAGGTGTGGCTGGAGGCTGGAGGACCCTAAGTCGACCTCCAGGAGTCAGCTCCTTCTCCAACTGCCCACAGGAGCTCTCCCTCCACATGCCCAACCTACCTGCTGGTTGGCCCCGATGCCCCTCTGTCATCACCCTGTCTCTTCCCCATCTCCTCATCCGCTGCCCACTAAGCTGAACAGAAAAACAGTGCCATTTTAGAACCTTCTCCAACACCGGCATTCATCCTGCACCTGAGGGCTTTTCGTGCTTGTGTGCAAGGCTGAGTCCTAGCCCCTAAGGACCGTTCCCAAAGCAACCTCTCTTCTCATCTGTGGGCTTGCAGGCCGCCAGTACCAGGGGTATCCATGGAGGGAGAAGTTGGGGAAGACTCCTAAATCTCTTGGAAGAACTCTGATGATACAACCAGAGCATAGCTGGAAGGCACAGCTTCCCTGTCCCACAGACTTCACCTGCCCTTGAGAACCCAGCGGGCTGGGAAGGGACAGAGCATCTCTGAGACGGAGCACACAGGCAGGGGCCCTCCCGCCCGCCTCTAACGAGGTGCTCTCCGTGTTCACAGTGTCATAAGTGATCCAGGTGTGAGGGGGCTGGGGGTGCTCAGCAGAATCACTTTACCCTATACCCTTCTGGAATAACTGACTCCCACTCTAGAACTAGAAGGCAAGTGGATTTGTGGGACCCGTGAGTGCCAGCATCAGGACCTTCCCAGTGCTCAGGTGGAAATCTTGCTGCTTCTTTACGGTCAAAACAGGGGACCCGCAAGCCAGGAACAGCTCACAGGCACAAAACTGTAATCCCAGCACCCACGGGCTGGGAGCAGGAGATCAAAGCAAGGTCGTGCTCGGCGGCTGCCCAGTTTGAGACCAGCTTGGACTACGTGAGATCCTGTCTTGAAAACAAACAACGCCTCACAGAACCTTAATGGTTCACAGAGGATGAACCAGCAAAAGACTACCACCTCCTACTGTGACGGCACATTAGCCATGATAGTCGTGCCCTGTGCATTGTTTAGCTCCTCTTCCAATGGAAGTTGGAGGGGCGGGGGGTGGGGGGCGAGTGGATGAGGGATCCCCAAAAGCTTGTTTCTTGTAACAGGTTCAGTGCGGCTGAATTAGGCGGTTAGCTAGCCTTCGGTTCTTTGCCGTCCACACCCGGTGGCCAGTCCTTCTCACCCTACACAGAGAAACGGCTCCTTCTCAGACCACCGGCAGACAGCACTTCTGGGGCGGCTCTCTAGATTCCGCAGCCTTGCTTTCGCCGTCTTCTCTCCGCCGGCCACAAGAGGGAGCAACGCGCCTGTTTTTGCTTCTGCTTGTGGGCTCCAAGCCTCGGAGATGTAAACCAAAAAGAGATGAACATTTGCTCTTCGAAAAAAAGAAAACAGATTGGCAAACATGCAAAGGACTCTCCGGACATTGCAGGCCTGGTTTTACTTCAAAAGTATATGGAGACCGGGGATAACTTTGTTTTGTTTTCAGTTTTTGGTTTTTTCAGTGTATGAAGGTTTTGCCTGTATGTACGTAAATGTGCCCATGTTGGGCAATGCCCACAGAGGCCAGAAGAGGGCGTTGGATCCCCTGAAACTGGGGTTACAGACAGTTGTTAGCTGCCATGTGAGTGCTGGGAACTGAACCCTAGGCCTCTGAAAGAACAGCCAGTGCTGTTTAACTGCGAGACATCTCTCCAGTCTTTGTTTTTAGATTTTGAGACAAGGTTTCATGTAGCCCAGGCTGACTTCAAATAAAACCAATTTCCCCAGGGATAATGGAGACATTTTATTTTTATTTTTTTACTTTATTTATTATTTATTGTTATTTTATGTTTATGACTGTATTGCCTACATGTATGTATGTGCACCCACGTCCTGCAATGCCTGAGGAAGTCAGAAGAGGGTGTAAGATTTCCCAGGAACTGGAGTCAGGATGGTTGTTGACCACCATGTGGGTGCTGGGAACCGAAACCAGGTCTTCTACAAGAGTAGCCAGTGCTCTTAACCACTGAGCCATCTCTCTGGTCCTCAACTGGAGACATTTTCATATGGTATGACTATTAGATAATAGTTTTTAATTAATTGCCATTTTCCTGAGTGGATAATTACATTGCACTTACATAGGCAAATGCTTTTGTTCTTAGGGGACATATTCTAAAGCAACTTGTGTAAAGTTTTTAATTGTTGTTTTGTTTTGTTTTACTTTTTGAGACAGAGTCTCACATAGCCCAGGGTGGCCTTGACCTCCTTACCTACCTAGAGATGGACTTGAGCTCCTAATCCTCTTGCCTCCGTCCCCAGTCATGTGCCACCACTTGAGGCACCATGTGAAGTATTATGACAGTTTCAGTAATCTATTAAGTGACCCAGGGATAAAAAAGAGAAAATGAAAATATGGCAAAAAGAATTGGTGGCAGCTGGGCATGATGGCACGACCCGTTAGTTCCAACACTGGGGAGGCAGAGGCAGGTGGATCTCTGTGAGACTGAGGCCAGCCTGATCTCCATACGGAGCCATAGTAACACCTTGCCTCAAAACAAAAACAAACAAAAGAATTAGTGAACAAGGCAAAGCATATAGGTCTTTTTATATTGCTATTATAATTTTTCTGTACTTTTGAAAATGTTTCAAATTAAAATTGTAGACATTTACAGTATCAAAAATAGTTCTTCAACTAAAGACTTACAAGTCCTTCTTTCAAACAATTCCATTCAAAAAGATAAAACCAGAAACAAGTGAAAGATAAAAATGACAAAGGAAAAGACTAATAGATTTGAGTACATGAATTTTTACATAAAATATCACTGCATCAAAAACACAGAAATAGAAATAAACTGGGGAAAGCATAAAAGAGAAAAAAAGGGGGGGCTGCTTACTCTGCTCTATACACCTCTTAAAAGCCAGAAGAAAACTAAGTAAACACTCCCCCTCTCCAAAGAATGGGTGAATATTAAAAAAAAAAAAAAAGACATGAAGAAGTATGAAGAAGTGATACACTAAAAGAAATCAAATACCTGATATATACCTTAGGTAGTAAACTGCTATAGTAATTAATGAAATATAAATGAAAATATCACAGAAATGCTTTTATTTTGGCAGGTGGCTTTGCTAATTTGCAAAGACTATAAAGAAAGATGCTATGGGGTTTGCACGAGAGAACAAGAAATTTCACATTTTATTTATAAATCTCTTCGAAGTTCAAGTTGACCTTGTATCAGAAATCTTTCTAAATTTACATACTCTTTGATCCAGTGACTGTAGTTTTGATTATCCTAATAAAATATGTGAACTACATAAATACTCAGCAACATATTCTATAAAAATCATAGTATTAAGTCAACTTCATCTGACCCTATCTGATCAATATGATTAGCATAGGTACACTATGGTACATTTATGCAGTAGAATGAAAACCATGGCAAAGGTGTTTGGTACTGAAGAAAAGCAATGTAAAGACAATAAGTCGATTTGGTCTTTTTTTTTTTTTTTTTTTTTTGTACAAGTATGTTTATACATAGAAAATAAATCTAGAACATTCTCTGAAATTTGTTAACACTTGTGTTTTAGAAAACAGAAAATGATGACTTTTTTCTTCTTTTACATTTCTGTATTTTCTAACGTTTTTACAATAAAAATATATAGTATTTTTTTTCCTCTAAAAGAGGATTCAGAGATCACAGATTACCATCCTCTGTTATATTCCTTGTCCCCAAAACAGTACCAGACATGTGACAAGTGCTCAAAACATATTTGTTGAGTGAATAAATGGACAAAAGAATCTGGCTTAATTAACTCTTACATATGGTTGAAAATAAATCATGTACTTAGAGTCACAGGACCTACATTCAAGTCCTGACTCGTGTTTTAGGTGCATTATCATGATGACAATCTCCTAATTTTTTTTAAAGACAGACTCTTACTACCTAACCCTGGTTGGCCTAGAATTCACTAGACTAGACCTCCAACGTGGGGTGATCCTCCTGCCTTCAGAGCACCGGGATCACAGGCGTGTGCCACCACACCAAGCTTCAATCCCTCGATCTCTTGGTCTCAACTGTAAAGTGGTGACACTGAGCACACACTCCTCAGGAGGCTGTTAGGGGAACGGAGATAAAACACCTGAGGTCTTTTACAAGGAGTACGAGTTGTATCTGGATCAGGCCTCATGATGGTATAGGGAGCCTGTAAGTGTGGATAAGTATCATGGAGGACCAAGGCAACGGGAAGTTAGTCAGAGAAGACTTCTTCACAGGTAAGAGATAGTGAGGGAGTCCACAGATGGGAAACATGCCAAGAAGTAGGAATGAAGCCCAAACGCCTCTTGGAATGAAAGACAAAGATGAAGAGTGAGTTTTCCATTCTGGGGGCTTTCCATGAGTGGTGGGTTCAGCGACCAGCCTTGTTGACCAAGTAAGGAAGGTTCCTGAAGGAGGTGGTTGGAATAATAGCTGAGAAACCACATCAGTCCCTGGCAATACTTCCAGACCTGATTCTGTCTTATACATGGTGGGCAGGTAGAGTGTGAGAAAACCAAACCGTGTGTGTGTGTGTGTGTGTGTGTGTGTGTGTGTGTGTGTGTGTTTTCTTTCTTGGGCCACACAGTAGAGCTGGACTGGCCACCTGATTTCCTGATACTCACTCCAAACCAAACTGCAAAGTACACACAGAATACTTATTATTTCTGTGTTATTCTAAGTTCTTCTCCTGGACTATAATTCTATAATTGAACAAAGATTATATCAGTGTAACATCTGCATTGAATTCAGCATAGCGCAGCACAAAAATAGAATGTGCTTTAAAGGCTTTGGCTAGTATAACGACTATGGCATTGACAATTAACCTGTCCCAAAGAACAAATGAGCACCTGATGATTAGTGGCCTATTTTTTCATATTCCTAGAAAGACCTGAACCCAGTAGCCTACAGACTTGGCAACTGTGTCGAGAACGTGATAAAATGTTGCTCAGTTTGGGAGTGGAGAAGACAAATATTCAAGCTTTTTCCCTATCCAGGCTTAGGTTTTCTTGTTTCTAGAATTCTCCCTGTCTTAGCTCCACTGCAGACACTACCTTCTCATCTCTCTTACCTGGATGTAGTTCCCTTCATATTCGAAAAAAAGCAGTGGCCACATGATGCTGATGATGAAGGGAAAGAGCTTCTTGAGATGAGCCTGCAGAGAAGAAAATGTCTTGGAAGGCCTGCGGTGCCTTCCCACCCAGATCTCTTCCCAAAGGGGAACCCTCACCGGCGTCGTCTGCCCCACAGTGCAGTGCACCAAGGCCTGGATATTAGTGGTCTTCTCTTTCACCTTCTCCACCAGTGTCTGCACCTCTGTGAGGTTGTCTGGATGGGGTGGGGACCCCAGAGTTGAAAGGCGGACTATGAAGCTGTTCTTGACAGCTCCCCTGAGCCACTTGGTGGCTTCCTGTCCCTATCCCACGGCTCCAAGCTTTCCTCTCACCATCCAAGGTGAAAATGAAGACCACAGTGTCAGTTTCCGTGAGGGAGGGCAGGATGGAAGTCAGGAAGTCCTCCTTGGAGAAGGAGAACTGGGGACCCTGAGACAGAAGAAGATGAGAGAGTCCCTCCCAGGACTAGGCACTCTAGAACACAGGCTTGAACACTAAAGGGACCTTACTGGAGATCTCATGTACAGTCCTTTGACTACAGTTGAAAAAATATCATGATTCAAATTGTAACATTTTGCCCAAGACAATGTAGCAAGTCAGTAGACTAAAGCCAAGTTTTAGCTGGTAAATCCAGAGCCTTCCAGAACTTTCCATATTCATTGCTTCAAAGTTTCATGACCTCTAACCTATATTCCTTTCTCAGGACCATTTATCTCCTCATATTCCCCCCACCCATTTCCAAGTCCTACTGCTCTCCTTCCCTCTGCATATCAGTGAGCACCACTCTCCCCAAGTCCTATCCTCTTCCAACCTGGTTGATGAGCTCAGCCTTCTGGTAAAACATGTCAGTGTGATCCCCAATGAGAAAGCCACGGATGTCTTGGAAATCTGGGAAGTTTAAAATTGAAGAGAAAAGAATGCTGAGCTTTAAAGAAAAGGCAGGTTCTAGGCTTCGGGAGCTGTGGTGGGATTGGAAAGTGGACACTGGGGCAAGGATAATCTATGTGGGAGGCCAAGCACCGGGTGGAATTAAGAGAGCCAAGACTGAGCTGGAATTCAGTGCTTCAAATGACAGAGGCACTTGAATGAATGCCTACTTAGGTTGGGCAGCATAGACACTGAGGAACCTCATGGGTTTTCAGGACAGTATTTGAATAATGGACTAACTAGTCCCTGTCAGCTGGAATCAGGAGGAACATCTGGACTGGGGTCTTACCAGCACCAAAGGTGTGAATGCACTCTACTCCATCCATGATGGCCATGATGCCAAGGGTCTGCCAGCCAACCAAGTGTACTCGGCCTTCCTTCTCCAGGCTGAGAATGAGTCCGAGGTCAGGACACGAGTAATCAACATGGAAAGAGGCCATGGAAGAACACGGCTGTAAACAGACAAATGAGACCCTCCAGCATGCAGACCCATTATCTCTGCCATGTTAACACGTTCACAGAGTCTCCTGTGCTCTGCCCTCAGGATGCCCCCTACAAATACAGCCACATACCTGGTGCCGACCTGCTTCATCAGGGTGGCACTCTTGGAACTTTGACTATAGGTCACCTGATGAGCCCTCTCAAAAGTCCTCAGGATTTCCAAAAGGCATCTGAAAGAAAAAATCCCCAGCTTCCAGGGAAGACTTGATGCCTCTTCTAAAGGCCTAAGTGCCACTGTTCCCACCTAAGGGAAAAACACAATGTCTTTTTAAAATATTCTACTGGTCCTTGGTACAGGGAGAGAGGGATGGAAGGAGAGAAGACGGGAGAGGGAGAGAGCGAGTGAAGCAGGCTGCCTTTAATAGGCACAGAAAGAACTTCAGGAGGCAAAAAGTTAAAGAACAAAAATAAATAAGGTTATCAAGAAAGCTGAGGTACTGGAGAGATGGCTCACAACTAGGAGCACTGGGCATGAATGCACACACCTTTTGTCCCAGCACTGGGGAGGCAGAGGCAGGTAGACCTCTGTGAAGCTGAGTCCAGCCTGGTCGACATAGCAAGTTCCAGGCCATCTGGGGTTACGGGGAGACCTGGTCTCAAAAATGCCAAAAAGTAAATAAATAAAATGGAGCACTGGTTTCTCTTGCGGAGGACCCGGGTTCCCAGCACCTACATGGTGGTTAACAACGGTCCATAACGCCAGTTCCAAGGGGTCTTCTGGCCTCTGCAGACATTGCACATATGTGTTGCGCTTACATAAATGCCGGCAAAACACTCAGATGCATACAATAAAAAATAGTTAATTTTTTAAAACGAAAGTCAAGAAGAAGGTAGGCCTGAACATGATTAAAGTGGGAACTGAACATTCTGGACGTTGGGTAAGAGGCCCTGGTAAGGGAAAAAGTCACAGCAGGGTGACCCTCATGACCTGGGCCATCCCCAAGTTTTGAAAGCTAGCCTCAGGATCTAGACCTGCCATCTCCCCTCCATGCCACACCTGCCTGCCTCTGATCCCTCTCTTGTCTATATCCTTCTTACCTTTGAGAGGCTGCAATGCCCCGTCCATAGTCTTATGGGCTGCTAGTAACAGGGTTTCCAGGAGAATCTTGGTCAGGCTTCCACCTTTCATCCGGGAGGAGCCGCTGAGCCCCTCAGGCTAAGGAGGTAATAAGGAGAAATTGGAAGAAAGAAGACAGTTCAAGAGTCTATCAGTTCATGACCCTGGAGCATGCAGCATTGTTGGTGACCCCTAGGCATGGACTGTGGGTGGTGAAACCTGGGCATAGAATGTAGTTAGTGTGGTTGCAGCAAAGAAAATATGAGCAGTGATTGAAAAAAGATAGAAAAAAGCCAGCTACCATGAACTAGGAGAAAGCTGTGCAGAACAGGGAATTCCCTTTCCTGCCTCACAAGAGCAGCCAGGCACTGTGGCGCACCCCTCCAATCCCAGCACTTGGGAGGCAGAGGCAGCTGGATCCCTTTGAGTTCAAGACCGGTCGGGTCTACATAACAAGGTCCAGGCCAGCTGGGTATCCAGGGAGACCCTGTCTAAAGATGGAGGGGGAGGGGAAGGGAGAAAGTGGAGGTATCGCCCACAACCAGAAAGGGGAAGCAGAGGGCAGGGCTTTGGCTAAGGGCAAAGTAAGGATGGATGGTACTAGTGAGATGAAGACGAGGGCAGGAGCTCTGAGGCTAAGAAGACCCACAGCATTGTGGGAAGAATACAGAGAGGCAAATACAGAAAAGAATGAAACGGCATTCCATGTTTTAAGCCCATATTTGACATTTACATCTGCAAAAGAGATCGAATGAGACCTGACAATGGTTAGTCAAGGCCGTCTATGCACACGGAGCAAAAGAGCTCCTTCAAAGAAAGACTGCCCCAGATCACAAAAGTGCTTAATGGTTACTGATTTCAGAGACAGAATCGGAATAAAGATTTAAAAAGAAAACACTTTGAAATGAAAAGGTAAAGGAGAAAATGGAATTTCATTTGAAACATGTGAGTTAACATGCGATGCCTTGGGAATTCACACAAGATGAGGAGACGATAAGATCAAAGACGCCCCCAGTATTGACAAGCAATTCCCAGATGCTTGAAAGCGAGCCTAGAAAAAGGAGAGACAGGCCCTACCCCAACTGCTGGACTGAGCACAAAAGCTTCCTGTCTCTCCTGCATTTTCTGCATCCGATCTGCTATGTGTCGGAACGCTGATCTCCAGTCTTCAGTGGGGTCATTTCTGAGGGCCTGAGAGACACAGAGGTAGAAAGAATGTCTGTGAGAATCTAAAGTAAATGCCTCAGCCAGTAGTCAGGATCATGAGAGGTTGGGGTCAGAGGTCAGCTTCATAGAGCTCTGCTTTGGAGCACATGGGGTAATGTGTCCCTGAACCCCAAGGACGGGGTTAATAATATATTCAGCAAAGTAAGCCCACAGCAAAGCCAATATTCAAGTTTAAAGTTCTCACCAGACACCAAATGTCAAAATCAGCACCTTATTTCCCATCTTAGGCTTTTGAAAAAAACAACAACAATAAAAACCTTCCAAATCTTGGAAATACATCTGAAAATCCTTTCAAGGACAGAACCTTTACTCTCTGAGGAAGAATGACACTCCCTAGTGAGGAGACCAAACTGCAAGATATGAACTTTACACTATTAAGTGTTGCACCTAATTGTGGGGATCTGGGTATTGAGCAAGGCAGGCAACTCCTGATACCCGAAAGGGATGGCAGGTGTCTGACCTGCTTTGCCTGTGTGATAACCTGGCCCAAGGAAGCTACTGTAGATATGAATCTTCCTTTCCCCCACCCCAGACCAGAACCAGGTTTTTGGGTTTCGTTTCCTCATCCCTGAACTTCCACAGCCTTCCCGCCCTTTACCCCCAAACCCCACATTTCCCGCCTTCTGTAATAGTCAGGAGGCCTCCCTATATAAGCCCCTGCATTGGCTCTAATAACCGAACTACCCACCGATGTAGTCTCCCAGGAGGGAACTCCTCCCGCTGCACTCTGAGCCACCTGAGGGACTGGAGCACAACAGCCGTGCTGGAGATGGAGACCCACCCACACCTAATGTTGGTGAATATTCCTCAAACAAATTAATCTGGATCAAAGCAATGTATTAAAGAGACAAGAGAGAGAGCTACAGGCTTATCCACTAAGCTACAGATGATCAAATCTCAAAAAATGAGGATCTTCTGAACTAGAGGATAATTTGTGAATTATACAATGTGACAGGACCTCAAAGAGTAACTCTTGCACAAGATATCCCTAACTGCCAAATACCATCCGATCCCTGCCAAATTTTCACCGTTTTTTGAATTACTTAAAATTTTACTTGTAGACATTGTGTGCGTGCATGCATGCATGTGTGTGTGTGTGAGTGTGTGTGCGCCACAGGTTGATACACGTATCTTCTTCAATTGCTCTCCACTTTGTTGTTTGAGACTCTAAACCTAGACTACATAGCCAGCAAGTTCCATGCATCCTCCAGTCTTTCCCTCCCCAGCATTAGGCTAACATGCACACACCACCATGCTCAGCTTTCAACACAGGGGCTGGGGATCAAACTCAGGTCATTACACTGCCTAGCCAAGCACTTTACCAACTGAGCTATCTTCACAGACCCTTCTTGAACTATTTTTATAGATAGTTCTCCTGTATGAATTCTAGGCAGACAAGTTTCAACCTGTTTGATACCCGTTGTATAAAGTGTCTCCTATTAGTTTCTAAACTTCCTAGGGACTGAAGAGAGGAAGGAGGTAGAATCGATACTGTGCAGTAAAAATCAGGATTCCCAGATTTTGCCGAGAGCATTAAAATCACCTGGGGAGAACTAGGCATGGTGGGGCAGACCCTCATCCCAGCACTCGGGAGACAGAGGCAGGTAGATCTCTGTTAAGTGTGATGCGAGCCTGGTCTACATTGTGAATTTCAGGCCAGTTGAGGCTATAGAAAGACCCTGCTCTCAAAAAAACAAACAGAAGCAAAACACTTAATAACCATTTACTTCTGGATTCAGATTCAGTTGTTCTTCAGCAGAGCTACAAACTGCATTTGTATAAAACTCTTGTGACGATTCTGAAGATCAGCCAAGATGGGGAGCAACTGCATTAAGGAGCAACTGGAAGATCTCCACGCCTACATTGTTTGAAATTCTTCATTTCACTTAGTCACAGGGCCTGAAATTAGCATCTACTGCAGCAGATATATTTTGGGTGAAGGAGGGTCCTCCATGAAAGGATCAGGGTTAAGAGTATAGCAAACTCATCTACACCTTCTATGAGTTACACTACAAGCCTGGAATCTGGGTCTTGGAAAAGTCTTCTAAGAGAACCCGGCTCAGCTGCTTCCCCAAGACACCACTACAAACACACCACTGCTCTAACCTAACCGGGAAACCTCTGCTGAAAATTCCCCAGAGATAGGAAGCCCTCACCACCATCAGGTGACCCACGCTGATGGCTTATGTAGCAGAGGCTCCCAAACCTGGCTGTTCATCTGACCCTCCGGGGATGCGTTACCAAAATAACTATCTCATGGCCTTATGCCAGACCAATAGAGAACCACATCTGCATGCTGTTGGTCTAACACGCTGAGCGTAAGATCAAACAAAGAGGCCTTTTGGAGAGAGAACAAGGTGATATGAGGTGGTAGGTCACACCTGTAATCCCAGCAGAGGCAGAAGCAGGGGATTATGAGTTCGAGGCCAGCCTGTGCTGTATAGAAAGACCTGTCTCTCTAAACAAGTCTTTCAAGGAAGGAAGAAGGGGCAGATCCAGTTATCAGAGGGGAACCAAAGGGTGCCTTGAATGATGGAAGAGATGCAGATGAAAATGAGCTAGAAAGAGGTATGAACGACTGCAGGGAGCCGGTCAACGCCATTACAAGATGGCGCCGACTTCCTGGAGCCGCCTGTCAAACTGCTCCATATAAGGAAACGTTTTGGCGCGCAAGCCATCCCGAGGCTGCGCATGCGCGTCAATTCGCGCGTCAATTTAAACTGTCCCGAGCCAATCCCGTGGCTTTGCTTGTGGCTGGCTGTCTGTATCCAATCCCAAGCTGTCATACCGCCCTGCTTGCTATAAAAACCGCTGAACAAGCCCGCTCCTCGTCATCATCGCCCATCAGTTAACCGAGAGGCTCTCCAATAAAGTGCGATCCAAGAAGAATCTTCGTTGTGGTGGTTTTCTTCCTCTGCTGGTCGGAGGGTGTCCGCCGCAAAGTGGTGCCGAAACCCGGGACGCCGGGTGCAGTGCGGCTACCTGGCGAGGGGCCGAAGAGGATTCAGAACTTGACGTACTGCAGGGAGCCGTAAACGCCATTACAAGATGGCGCTGGCTTCCTGGCAGCATTGTGGTAAACAACTCCTAATTAGGTAGTGCTTTGGCGCCAACCTGGATCTTGCTACTGCACATGCGCGCCACATGACCTGTCCTGAGCCTATCCCGTGGCGTCCACCTGTGGTTAGCTACTTGCAGCCAATCAATAGGTGCCCCGTCTCCTTCCAGGCTTTATAAGCAGCCGTAGGTGCCTTACTCCCCGCCTCTCGCCATCATCGTCCATCTGTTAATCAAAGGCTCTCCAATAAAGTGTGATACTGGAAGACTCCTCGTGATCGCGTGCTTTCTTCCTCCGCTGGCCGGAGGTGTTCGCCGCAACGTACGGAGAGGAAGGCGCCGGTAAGTCATCCCCATGATCGTGTCTGAGCTGCAGCTCACCCTGATTTGCGTTATTGCCCTTATTTTGTGGTTCTTTGTGGTTGCTGTTTGTTGCCATTGTCTCCGATGTGACGACCCGAACAAAGCGTGCTGCCGCAATCCCGTCTAGTCAGCGGCCAAAAAGTGAAAGTAATTCCTTGATAGTGAGCAAGGCGTTTCCCTTATTCCGTAAGAAGGTTTAAGCTCTGCCTTAAGGCAAAAAGGGGCACGCATTTGTTAGTTATGGGTCACGGTCCCAGCTCTGAATTTCTGGATGGGGACTTCATTACACCTATTAAGGAGTTACTTCGGCAGAGAGACATTAAGATCTCCAATCAGACCATAAAAAAGATCGTAAGGGACCTGGATGCGGCCGCTCCATGGTTCGCGGTCTCGGGAGACCTTTCTCTCCCTTCATGGGAAAAATTGGGTAAAGACCTAGAGAGGGTCAAGGAAGAGGGAGAGTTAGGGAAAGGTACCCTCCCCTTTTGGAGGTTAATCCATTCGTGTCTCAGCAAAGGAAGCCATACCAATCTCATTAAGGAGGGAAGAAGGGCACTAGTAAGGCATCAGGATAGCCTCTCAGAGTCAGATGTGAGTGGGGGAATGCAAGTAAGGCCTAAAAGAAAACAAAAACAGAAAGAAAAAAGTTTAAAAGAAGAGCTCCAAGAAGCCAGTCATAGTAAAGATCCCGTTGAAAGGGACATTAAGAATAAAAAATGGCGGTCGCCATCCCCTAAACCTTTATATCCTTCCTTGGAGGAGTTTGAACATTTGTCAATACAAGGACAAAGTTCTAGTGAGGAGGTATCTGAAGAGGAACAGGAAGTAGAGGAAGTAATTATCCCTTGTGCAACAGGGCCCTGGCACCCCCGGGAGGGAGGAGGGGCCTCCGTAAAGAAAAGGGCTACTGTTTCGGCGGGAAATTTTAAACAAGGGGCGGGGCCTATAGCACCCCCACCCTATGCATCCAACACGGGTCAGTGTTGTTTTATCCAGCCAGGAACCTGGTCTCGTTTATTTTCTGTTTTCCCCGTGTTTGAGGATTTAGCCACTCATATTAGAAGACATGAGCCAGTGCCTTACAAACAGCTTAAAGATTTAGTGCAGGCGGTCAAAGATTTTGGACCAGGAGCACTCGGTAGCTTTGTTACAGAGAATTATAGCAGTCCCTTTGACCCCCACAGATTGGATTGAACTAGCCAAGGCTTGCCTAACAAGAGGCCAGTTTCTTGAATTTAAATCGATGGTCACAGATAACGCCCAGACTCAGGCTAGAAAAAATGCTCAGGATGGTCACCCACATTGGAATATGGATATGCTTTTAGGTCTTGGACAGTTTATGATGCATCAAACGGGCTACCCGACAGAGGTGTATCAACAGATTAATGAAATTCATTATAAAGCTTGGTGAGCTATTCCTAACAAAGGAGAAACAATAGGACACTTAACTAAGATTGTTCAAGGCCCTACAGAGCAGTTTGCAGATTTTGCGGCTCGGCTCATGGATGTGGCTGAAAAAACTGTTGGCACCGCTGATCATACCATGCCCTTTGTTCTACAACTAATCTATGAACAAAGTACAAAGGATTGCCAAAAGGCCATAAACCCCATAAGGGAAAAGGGGTTGGATGCCTGGATTAAAGCTTGTCGGGAAGTAGGTGGACCATTGTCCAATGCAGGTTTAGCAGCTGCGGTGCTTGCCGCCACTAGGGCCAAGTCCGCTCAACTTACCAAGAAATGTTTTAAATGTGGACAACAGGGTCACTTTAAACGCCAGTGCCCCCAGCCGGATGGCTTCCCCGGAGGACCCTCCGCTCGAGGAACGCGTGTAGCTCGGCCTCCTGGTACCTGCCCTCAATGTAAAAAGGGAAAACATTGGGCTAGTGACTGGAGGTCCACTAAGGACATTAACGGGATGCCTATTCGGCCAGCAGTAACAGCCCAGGAGTCAAAAAACGGAATGACGGGCCCTCGACCCCAGGGCCCGCAAATCTATGGGGCACTCCAGGCACCAACTGTCACCCTGGGGCCGCTACCGTCCGAAGAGCCACCTCAGGCTCCGCAGGGATGGACATCTGTGCCGCCTCCGGGACAGTATTGACACCTAATATGGGAGTCCAAGTTTTAGAGACGGACGTCTGCGGGCCACTAGATAACGATACGATTGGCATGTTGTTAGGACGCTCCTCCTCTACCCAAAAAGGACTCATTGTTCTCCCCGGAGTTATTGACTCAGATTATCAGGGGACCCTTAAGGTTCTCTGTCATTCCCCTTATGGGGTTGTTTCAATTGCCCCTGGTGACCGCATAGCCCAGTTGTTGTTTCTACCTTCCTCACATTCCCATTATCCAACGCAAGACAAAAGTCGCCAAGAAAGGTGTCTTATGTCCTCAGGTATGGATGTAGCATGTCTTTCTATGCAATTGGATTACAGGCCTATGTTAGATCTTAAGATAGAAGGGAGGACCTTTTCAGGCGTTATAGACACTGGCACGGACCGTAGCATTGTCCGGATGAGTTCATGGCCCCAAGCCTGGCCTCTTCAAGACTCCTCGCAAACATTACAGGGCCTGGGGTATGCAAACTCCCCGAAAGTCAGCGCAAAAGAATTATCCTGGAGTACAGAGGAGGGACAAGAAGGCAGGTTCCAACCTTACGTCTTGGAAGTACCCGTTAATTTATGGGGACGAGATATTCAAACCCAAATGCAATTACGCCTCACCAATGAGTATTCGAAGGCTAGCCAAGCCATGCTAAAAATTCAAGGGTTTGTTCCAGAGAAAGGTCTAGGGAAGTACTTACAAGGACAAGTTGAACCCATTATCCCTACACTCAAGCAGGATCGCAAAGGGCTGGGTTTTATCTAGGGGCCGCTGAAAACCTTGCCTCCACTGAGGACCCTATACCTATCCCATGGCTTTCTGAAAAGCCGGTATGGGTCCCTCAGTGGCCCCTGTCTTTGGAGAAACTGGAGGCAGCTCACAAGTTAGTTTCACAGGAAAAATTGTTAGGTCATTTAGAGTCCTCTGTTTCCCCCTGGAATACTCCTATTTTTGTTATAAAGAAACGATTGGGGAAATGGAGATTACTTCATGACTTAAGAGCAGTAAATGCACAAATGCAACTATTGGGACCAGTTCAAAGAGGTCTACCCGTCCTCTCAGCCTTACCTAAAGGCTGGCCTGTAATAGTGCTTGATATTAAAGATTGTTTCTTTTCTATCCCCCTCTTTCCTGATGATAGAAAATGCTTTGCCTTTACCCTTCCCTCCATTAATCATGAACAACCAGATGCTCGTTTTCAGTGGAAGGTTCTGCCGCAGGGCATGGCTAATAGTCCCACCATGTGCCAATTGTTTGTGGATTTTGCCCTTCTTCCGGTACGGCAGCTATTTCCTTCTTTGCGTATAGTCCATTATATGGATGATATTTTGTTATCTGCATCTACATTGGCTGTTTTGCATGACTCCTTTAGGGAGACGGTGAAAGCTTTGGAAAAAAGAGGGCTCGTTATCGCCCCAGACAAGGTTCAGCAGACAGATACTGTCTCCTTTTTAGGATCTCTCGTTTCCCCGATTACCATCAAGCCACAAAAGCTATGCATTCGTACTTCCCATCTATATACCCTGCATGATTTTCAAAAGTTATTGGGAGATGTTAATTGGCTTCGAGGGTTTCTGCATATTCCCCGGTCAGAATTATTGCCACTTTTTTCCATCCTTGAGGGTGATCCAAATGTTTCCTCCCCCCGTGCTCTTACATCAGCAGCGCGTGGAGCTCTAACTAAGATTGAAAGTGCACTGAGTGCAGCTCAGCTTGATCGATACGAGCCGGCTGAGCCACTTTTATTATGCATTTTAAAGACCAAAGATGTTCCCTTAGGAGTGGTATGGCAAAAAGGACCTCTGTTGTGGCTTCATGGAAATAGTTTAGGTTTTCGCACATTACAATATTTTCCTCAACTAGTAGCTCAACAAGATATTTTAGGGTTTAAATATTGCTTGATGCATTTTGGTAAGCTGCCTGATAAGTTGATAATTCCCTACACTAGACAACAGGTGGAAGTTTTGGCTGCCACGGTGGATGATTGGAGTATATTAGTATGTGCTTTTCCTTATAAAATAGATAACCATTATCCCAAAAGTCCCATCTTAACCTTTGTTGAACGTAATTTAGTGTATTTTCCCAAAGTTACTGCCATTAGGCCCATTACAAATGCTATTACAATTTTTACCGATGGGTCCAAGACAGGCCGGGGAGCTTATCTTGTACAAGGTAGAGAGCCTGTGGTCCGCATGTTTCGACCCAATGCTCCTCAGGTTGTAGAGTGCATGATTGTGCTAGAGGTTTTCCAAACCTTTTCTGAACCTTTTAATTTATATATGGATTCCCAATACGTGGCTAATGCACTGTCCGCCTTGGAGGTGGCGGCTTATGTAAAACCTGCTAGCACAGTTTCCACTATTTTAGTCCAACTCCAAGCATTAATTTTACAACGAGCTTGCCCCTTTTTCGTTTCGCATTTACGTGCTCATTCTTTGCTTCCCGGTCCCCTAACACAAGGCAATGATATCGTAGACCAAGCCACCAGGATGGCTATGCTTTCCCTAAATGATAAAACATCCCTTGCCTTTGACTTCCATAAATTGTACCATGTGCCTGCTGAAGCTCTAAGGCGCAAATTTTCCCTTTCCCGCCAAGAGGCATGAAATATAGTTAAGGCTTGTCAAACCTGTGTCACCTTTTTACCAGCTCCCCATGTTGGGGTTAATCCTCGTGGCCTTCGTCCTGAGGACTTATGGCAAATGGATGTGACACATATTTCTGAATTTGGAAAGTTAAAGTATGTTCATGTGTCCGTGGACACTTGTTCTGGCATTGTTCATGCCACTCCCCTGATGGGGGAAAAGGTACTTCACGTAAAGACCCATTGCTTGGAAGCTTGGGCTGCCTGGGGAAGGCCAGGTCGCCTAAAGACAGATAATGGTCCAGCGTATTCTTCTTCAAGTTTCCGTGCCTTTTGTGCCTTAATGCAAGTAGCCCATGCCACTGGCCTTCCATACAATCCACAAGGCCAAGGTATAGTAGAAAGAGCTAATAAAACCTTGCAGGCCATTTTGATTAAGCAAAGAAAGGGTATTGCGGAGAATGCAACCCCCAAGGAGCGGGTTTCCCTCGCCCTTTTTACAACAAATTTCCTAATATTAGACCCTCATGGCCAGTCTGCTGCTGACAGACATAGTCAAAAGGATGTTTCTAAGTCCCGCGAGATGGTCATGTGGAAGGATGTTATATCCAATAAATGGATGGGACCGGATCTGGTTATTAACAGATCCAGGGGAGCTGTTTGTGTTTTTCCTCAGAGTGAAGAATCGCCTCATTGGGTCCCCAGTCGCTTGGTAAAGACCATCCAACCCACGCTGGACGATGCCTCTGCACAGGGCAAGACGGAGCCTGCCAATGTTGCTGATCCTCCTTCAACTCTGGACACCGAGTGAAGGAGAACAACGCTGGGGATTTCTGTCCGTTTTTCCAATACCTGTCCCAGTTCGCCATGATTCATCGGTCTTTCCTCGCTTCTTTACAACTGAAAAGGACTTAGGTTTGCCATTGCTTCCAGAGGACACTCTTGTTGCATTCCTACAGGGCTCTCTGAGTTTTGTTGAGACTGGTGCCTTGTGCTTTACCCTTGATGCTCCCCGCAATTCTTGCATCCCATTGAGGCAGCAGAGTTTTGCAGGGTTTAAGGACAAAAACAGTAAAACTTATGCTGGTATACCTCAGGTTACGGATGTAGAAGATAACACAAAGTGGGTTTATAATATGACCTTCATCGACACAGCTGTCTGGTTCAATGGAACCTTGCCAGATGTTACACACTGGCACTCTAATGAGACGCTTCACCAGCCTCGTCTCGCTCCACACTGTTCAGGCACATATGAACAGGACCTTTGGCCTTGGACTGAGTGTCAGTCCACTTCTGTCAATTGGGCAGATGCAGGCAGGTTTTTCACTTTCTCACCGGACATGCGTGGCCAAAGGCCGTTTCAAAATACATGGACAATGGGACTTTTTCTACAAGATGCCAGATATTATCCTTTTACCAAGTGGCTGTTGTGTGGGGTTAATGGAAGTTGTACTGATGTGATGCCCTTTGTTCTCTTACAGGGAGGGTCCGTAGCCTATAGCAGTATCACTATTACTAGCTTAACATGGGCAGACAAGTCAAAAACAACACCTACCCCAAATGAAGGAGCGTCATATACAGTCTTTAATACAACAGGAGGAGCGGTTGTAATTAATCGCCATATAGACCCAACAAAAAATAAGACTTATTCCATAACTCCAGTTTGTGTATATCCACCCTTTTTATTTGTGCTTAGCAATTACACCTTTAATAATTGTACTAGGAATACATGTGCTCTTGCACAATGCTGGAAGGCTAATCAATGGAAAAGTGCTCTAGTATTTAGAGTACCCCACTGGGTTCCAGTCCCTGTGGAAGTCCCTGGTACCCTGACCCTTTTCCGCTTTAAAAGAGACTTTGGAATTACGGCTGCAGTAATTACAGCTATAGTTGCAGCTACCGCTGCCGCTACTGCGGCAGGAATAGCCCTAAGTCAGAATGTCCAAACTGCAGAGACACTTAATAACATGGCCTCAGAGACTGCACAGGCCTTAGACTCTCAACGATTCTTAGATTCTAGAGTAAAAGGAGGGATTATGATATTGAATCAAAGAATAGATTTGGTACAAGAACAACTTGACATGTTGTGGCAAGTAGCCCAATTGGGATGTGAGTGGAAATTTCAAGCATTATGTGTTACAAGTGTTCTGTATGATAATACTTCTATAGCAGCAGATTTGTCTAGACAATTGTCAAATTATTTAGTGGGTAATTGGAGTGACGCTTTTGATAGGGATTTGGAAAGACTTCGGAGAGCTGTTGTTACCATTAATTCCACCCGTGTAGACCCCAGCCTGACAAATGGGTTTGTTTCTTGGTTTTCCTCTGTATTTTCGCATTTTAAGGAATGGGTGGGAGTAGGCATGTTTGCGGTCTGCGGCATTGGAGGATGCATACTATGTCTATGGTTAATTTGTAGGATGAGAGCCCAAGCAAAAAGGGACAAAGTTATTATTTCTCAGGCATTGGCCGCCTTGGAATGTGGAGTATCCCCTCAGGTATGGCTGGCAGCCCTAAAGAAATAAAAAATTGGCTCTGCCCTGGCCCTTGCACCCTCCGGGATCAGTATGACCCATTGCACGAGGATGGGCAGTGGCAGGGATATTTTTGGCCCAGACTTTGCCTTAGCACGCCCCGGGAATGTTTGCCCATTGCACGGGCTTAGGAAAGACTGTTTGGCCTTTGTTTCCCTTGATCGGTCGGCACATCATGAGGTGAAGACCAGATCGGGAACGTTGTATTTCCTAGGGCTCTGCTAACATATAAGAAAAAAGGGGGAGCTGCAGGGAGCCGGTCAACGCCATTACAAGATGGCGCCGACTTCCTGGAGCCGCCTGTCAAACTGCTCCATATAAGGAAATGTTTTGGCGCGCAAGCCATCCCGAGGCTGCGCATGCGTGTCAATTCGCGCGTCAATTTAAACTGTCCCGAGCCAATCCCGTGGCTTTGCTTGTGGCGGGCTGTCTGTATCCAATCCCAAGCTGTCATACCGCCCTGCTTGCTATAAAAACCGCTGAACAAGCCCGCTCCTCGCCCCTCGTCATCATCGCCCATCAGTTAACCGAGAGGCTCTCCAATAAAGTGCGATCCAAGAAGAATCTTCGTTGTGGTGGTTTTCTTCCTCTGCTGGTCGGAGGGTGTCCGCCGTAAACGACCACTCAGAACTCACTGTACTCTGAAAAGATGCTTGGGACTCACCCCAAATGGAAGCACAGATCTTTAGGGCGTGCATTTTCCTGACCCCATTTTCCCATCCAGCTCTTGATTCTCTGCCTCTTCAATCCCTATTGTGAGTCTGTGCTAACATATTTTACGTAGCATTTGGAAGCTGCCTTTGATCTTTTCTGAAACAAGGGGGGACTAATTAAAATAAAACAGTCAACAGAAAAACTTCATAAGCTTAAGGACACCATATATTTACTTTAATTCTCTGAGATTTGGCAAGCAAGGTCATATTCATCTGTCTTTTCCTTAAGGACTCTAGTGTAGACTTTGACATGTCTCTTCCCAGGCTCCCCCAGGCCTGGCCAGTCCTAGCAGAAGGCTCACCTGGCCATGCTCACTGGATTGAAGCCAACCAGGATTGGCAAGAAGACAGCTGTGTTATCCACGCAGTAGTCCGTCTGGCCTGCCACCAAGGGAGCTGATGGTGGCAGGAGAGGAGGGCGTGATGAAGGAGTCACTCAGCTTCACGAGGCCCACATGCATTGTGCCTCCAGAATGGTTGCTAGAAATACAGATTCTGAGCCAGGCGTGGTGGGGTACACCTTTAGTCCCAGCACTCTGGTAGCAGAGGCAGGTGGATCTCTGTGAGATGGAGGCCACCCTGGCCTACATAGCAAGTTCCAGGCCAGCTGGTACTACAGGATGACTCTGTCTCAAAAAAAACAAAAAGAAAGAAGAAAGACAAAAGAAAGAGAGATTTACAGATTCCTACGCCACGTTAATGCTGTATCCACATGTGAAGTGAGGAAAACACACGTTTCAGAATTTCCCGGAGTTTCTCTGTGTAGCCCAAGCTGGTCTTGAATTCAGTTAGCCTAGTTAGCCTTGAACTCAAAGCCATCCTCCTGCCTCAACTTCTTGACTGCTGGGATTACAAGTATGTATCACCCAGCTAGTACTAAATTTTTCATAAGTTTGTCCACAGAAATCTTTCAAGTGGTAGAGTTTACTACTGAATCAAACTGCAGGCTCCTGAAGGTCAACGCCCTGTTCTTCCTTGTCTTACACTGCTAAGATATCTAAATTTCTGCTAGCTGAGCTCTTAGAAACACAAGTGATATGGAGGGACTGGAGAGCTGGATCAGTGGTTAAAAGCACTGACTGTTCCTGCAGAGGCTGAGATTCAGTTCCCAGCACCCACATCACAGCTAACACCCATCCATAACTCCAGTTCCAGGAGGGTCTGATGCCATCTTTTGGCCTCTGTGTGCATTGCACACACACATAGTGCTCTTATGTACGTTCAAGCAAAATACTCATACACATAAAATAAAAATTAATCAAAAATTTGTTTTGTAAGTGTTATGGAGTTGACGGGAAACTTAAACCAGTTTGTTGAGAAATCAAACAAACATCCTGAGAATCTTGTTTAAATGAATATTCTGACCCATTTGGGGTCCCAGCTGATGTTAATGTTGCTGATTCAGGAACAATAGTTCAAATAATAGTTCAAGGGATGAGCCCAGGGGCTAGCCTCTACTGTAGATGGCCAGAGAGTAGACAGCAAATGCTTTAGGCTTTGTGAGCCCTGTGATCTCCATCCAACTACTTAAGCCTAGCGTAAAAGAGGCCACAGATTCTAAGTAAACACAAAAGGCTGCATGCCAGTAAAACTGTATTCACCAAATCAGGCAGCTGGTTATACTGACTGCCAGCAAAGCTTCCTGATCCCTGGACTAGTCTGTGCATGTTGGCTGTTGTTGGATCAATACACAGTTATTCTGAGACAGGATTCTACCCGCTTCCACATTCACACAAAAGGATCCAAATTAATGAAATTTAAATGAAAACTCCCTGGATGTGTTTTCCGTTTTCTAGCACCTGTCTCTGCCTCATCATTCTGCCTTCCATGCTGTTCCAATCCCATCCCTTCCTCCTTGTAAAATCGACCTACTCAGCCTGTCTTCACACTTACAGAGAGTCCCACAGAAATGACAAAGACAATTACTCTCTTCTTCCCAGCAGCCACCTAGGAGAGGAAGAGGTATGAGGTTGTGTGACAGGGAGGATCCCAGGGTACAACAAACCTATCATGTGAGGATATAAGGACCAGAGGAGGGGACAGGCCTTGGCTGAATGTTGGGGTTTCTATAAGGCCTTGAGAACACACAGGGTCTCTAGTTAAGTGTTACTGGAAGCACTGACCTTCTTCAGCTCATCAGTTCGATGCAGGGCACTATCTTCTGTCCTCTCCTTGGAGGCCACAACAGACCTAAGGGTGCAGACTCAGTCCAGGTCAGTGGCACTGGTGATAAGCAGATACCTATGGTTAATCAAGGAAGGGCGCAGTGAGAGAATGAGATGGAGAAAACTATCGTGGAATGGACTACTGTTGTCAGGCACCAGGACAGACATACCACAGAGTTAGAAAAAAACGAAACAAGAAACTCAAATACCTACAAGGGCCAGGTAAGCAATGTGAATCTGTGAAGGGGCCAGATATAAGGCAATAAGGAACGGTGGGAACTGAGGAGGCAGGTTCAACATAATTTTTTGTCTAACTCATTAAATTCCATTTCTAAAAAGCACATATTCAGGCCACACTCACAGGTCAAGATAACTTACCTGTCACCTCCTGCAATGAGGTATGTGTAAACAGGTTTTTGTCCTAGACCTTTCATTAGCTGGTTAGAAGAGACCTGTCAAGGGGGAGAGGATGTGATGAGGGGATGGTAAAGAAGGAATATACTTCAGCTCCTGGAGGACTGAAGACACATTATGATTTTCTTAGGTCCATGTTAACCTCATCCTACCTGGAATCCACCATTTAAAGATGCAATTTGGGGTGATTAATCAAGGATGAATGAGATGTAGAGATGATAAGAGAATGGTGAGGCTCTAGTCAGATCAATAAAATCCAGCTCCATAGTGGGATTAAGTTTTTGGAGGGGAGTAGGGAGAGACCAGATCTAGTAAGAGAAGCACTTACCTATGATGAGCTTTATGGCTCTGGGAGTCACCCCAGAAGAAGGGAGGAAAACAGGGCATCGGATACTCACTGACATCAGGAATGCCATCTGGCCAGAGGTGCCCCCTCCACTCAGCACCACCAGTCCCTCTGGCTCCTGAAGAAGGAAGTTGCCCAGGTTGCTAGGGCCAACTGATGTTGGGGGAGTCATGCTGTGTTTCGTTGTCAGAAATGGAGGTGGACTTAGACGGATGCTGTATCCCTCCTCTCATCATAAAGTTGGACAAGCACAGACCATATAGGATAGCAAAAAGAAACGGGACTGTAGAGAGAAACCACTTTCGCTCTTCTCTCTCTGGTTAAGCTATTAAAACATTTACTTATTCCAGAAGGGACTGAAAGCAGTTTTGTCAATGAAATAAAAATCAATAATCAAAGCAGCACTATCCAGTAATTATTAGCTAGGAGCATTTAGACAAACCACTGTGATTTATCCTTTCTTTGCTTTCTGGTCTGGAAAGAGAAATTAAAAGATACAAGCAGACAAAAATACCAACTGCACAGATCTTTGTGAAGGGACTGAGTATGTAAATATATTTTGATGATAAAGTATTGGGCAGCTAGTAATTATTATAACTATTATTGATAACTAAGATAACAGTAAGTATGTAAAAGATAAGAGAGAGAGAATTAACAACTGAGATTTATAAAAATGAGAAATGAAGACCCAAAAAAGAGGAAGTTAGAGGGAACAGACGCATCTGGGCAGGAGCAGGTACAGGGCAGCACCTTCGGCACTTCCTGAACTTTGCCCGCCACTTGCAACATGGTGGTCATTTATAGCTCTCTTGCTTTTTACCTGGCTCTCATTTACTTCCCCAAGACTAGCAGCTCAGATGAATAGAAAGATGATTTAATTTGTTCTATTGCCAGGAAAGGAAGGAAAACAGGTGGGCAGGGGATCAGCTATAGACAAGCTGTTAATGAATCCTTTGGAGGAAGGGCTTTTCTGCTTCCTTTCACCCAAGCTCACATCACATCCACTGCAGCCTGCCTGAGCCAGTCTGTATCTACCCTTTGGTCTCTAACCACTATCCACCAGTGGCTTCTCCCTTGAGAGGGGCTACCTACATCTCCAGGGGCAGCACAGCGACCGACCTAACTTCCAGCATATTCCTTCTCTATGTGACAGAGCTCTCCGGTGGGCCCCCTGTTACCCAAAGTCTGTCTCCTCCCCTCTCAGGTGGCATTACGGTGGAGGGTCTGGATGGAGAGCGGCCACTGCAGACAGGGGAAGTGGTTACCATTGTGGTGGTGTTGCTCCTGTGGGCTGGTGAGTAAGTGATAGATGAGGAACCAGAGAATGGGACTCTGTGATGGTGGGAAGTGGTAGGAGCTGGGGAGAGTTGGTGACATGTGTCACGCTCCCGTCGCCCGTACATCAGCAGCTGGCACTGAGGTAGATTGGTCAGTTGTCCAGGTAACCGCGGGAGCTGTTGCAGTCTGCTAGCATCCAAGACAGGTGTGCGTTATGCAGCTGAAGCATCTGAGGACCCTGCTGAGCCCTCAGGTGAGGAGTTGCGTGCCTTTTCCCCCTCTCCCGGCCACCATGTGTTCCAAGAACAGTGGGGGAAACCAAAGTTTACAAATGTTGAGCACCTACTGTATGCGGAAAACTTAACGATCTAGCCATGATCTGGACTCTGCTTGGTCAATTCTGCATTCAGTAGGCGACACGTATTGTTAACTAGCTTTCATTGCATTTCATACACCAGTGGTGTGCCAGGCCTTGTGTTGAGGCTTTGAAGAATCCAAATCCAACCGTATAACATCCCTGCCATTTAGATGGCAAACATTATCTACCTGGGATGAAATGAGCACTTTAGCTGCAAACCCTAAAAGAGGGAAGGCAGAAGGCTGAGTCTTCATTTCAATGATGAAGAGACTGGGCAATGGGGAGAGGCCCTGAAACATGAAGGAGAGGGTTTGGTATTTAGGAGGATAGAAGATTCGTCTTAGCTCCATCGATAATTTCACCAAATGACAATAATGTCTCTGATTTTAATGCTTATCATAACACGATCCTTCTGAACAGTAGGTTCTTCATTCGGAAAATGAGAGAGGTAATGATACAGTACCTTTAAGAGACTTGGGAGAGAAATGAAATAACACAAAAGACTTTATAAACTGGGCTTGGTGTAATCCCAGCACTTGGGAAGTGGAGACAAGAGGATCAGGCATTCAGGGTCATTCTTGTCTACATAATGAGTTCAAGCTATCATCCTGGGCTACATGAGACCCTATCTTAAAAAACGAAGGTGGGCCAGTGAGATGGCTCAGCGGGAAATGCCCATCAACCTGAGTTCAATACCAGAGCCCCACGTGGTGGAAGGAGAGAACTGACTCTTGCAAGTTGTCCTCTGATGTCCCCACATATGCCGCCCACCTCAAAATAAATAAATATAATTTAAAAATTTTTAAAGAGCATTGTAAACTAAAAAGCAATGTGGAAATCGAGAGGCAAGAGGGAAGGACACTGGAAACTGAAAGGACAAGCAAATATGAAGCTAATATGAATGTATCCTATGGGGGTTGGCTCAGTCAGTCAAATGCTTGCCTCACAAGTATCAGGACTTAAGCTCAAATCCCCAGCACACACTTAAAAGTTGGTGACACTTGTAATCCCATCTCTGGGAAGGCAGAGACAGATATGTGCACACACAGGTACATATACCCATCTACACATACATACAAAAGAGTATCTGTCATGGGCTGGGGATATAACTCAGTGGTAGAGCACTTGCCTAGCATGCATGAGGCCCTGCATTCAGTCCCAATCCCTAGCACTAGAAAAACAAAATCCTTAACCTGGTCGTGGTGCTACAGTGCTAGGGAGACTGAATCAGAAGAATCACCGTGAGTTCAAGACCAGCCTGGGCTTCTTAGCCTGACCTTGTCTAAACAAATAAGAATGTATACCATAATTAAGTCATTTGTGTGTGTGTGTGTGTGTGTGTGTGTGTGTGTTATGACAGGATAATTAAAGACATTAGAATTATGGTTTATAGAGTCAAATGTACATGGATTCATATCTTGGTTCTGCCACCTATCAACTGTGTATGTAAACCTGAGAAATTTTCTTAATTTTCAGTGCTTCCATTTCCCCATATATAAAATGGGAATAACACTAGCATCTCCCTCAGAATTATGAGGTCAGATACAATAATGAGTGCTAATCATTTCCCAATGCCTACTCTAGGATTAGTGCTTAGTAAAGGTTAGCTGTTATTATTCTATTCCCTACTTTATTTCATCCTCAAGCCAGATGAGTGAAGCACTTACTGTAGAGAAAGAAGAATCCATTGGCCATGGAACTCAAGAATGTTCCACAGAGCATGTGGAGAATGGAAATCAATTAAAACAAAAGAGAGTGGTTGGGGCTCAGGCCCTACCTCAATGGCAGAGCACTAAAAATTTGTGCTCCTTGCTCAGAAAGCTGTTCCTGAAACTTATAATTTAAAATTCCTCTTGTCTTAATGGAAAAATTGGAAATGAAACCCTTCAGTCCCTCAAAAGAAGATGATGTCATGATGCAAGTTGGCCAGATGCCCAGGATTTGGCTGAGTTATAAAGGAGGGTGACCGGCCAAGGCTGATGGGGAACCTGCACCTGTAGGGTCTGGCCCCCCTGCATTACCTTCTCTCTTAGTGCTTGGCTCTTGGCCAAGAGCTAGCCAGATCTTGTCAGTTTCACTTCTGAAGTAAACGACTTGACCTTTAAGCTAGCTTGACCACAACTTACTTCTTCTTGTTTACAGCTGTGTGTCATCAATAGAGGAACCTCCTGCAAAGCCCCGCCCTCAGGGTATATAAGGCTTGATGCCTCTCAATAAAGTCAGTCATTCTCCTTTCCTCCTACCTAGTGAGTGTGTCTGTGTCTCTGTCTTACGTGTTTCATTCAATCCGCAGCCCTCCGCCGATCTGGACTCGGTCAATGAATGTAGCCAGGGCACTACAGCTGGAGGTTCCACCAAGATCGGAAGAGAGGACTTGCTGACGGATCGCCCAGGAAGGCAAGCTGGCAAACGTAAGTATTTTTGGGTGTATTGGATAAATGGGTGCTTCAGGCTCTCATGATCTTTTACAGATTGATTGGTAACCATACTTAAGAGACAGGATAGCTAGAGATTTCAGTCAATGTCTAATCATTTATGTGTGCTCTTTCTGATATTTTGATGTAGGTGTAGGCATTCAGAGCTTTAAATTTCCCTCTTAGGACTTCTTTTAAAGTGTCCTAAGTTTTGTGTGCTGTCCAGAAAACTTTTATTTCTTTCTTAATTTCTCCTTTGACTTGTTCATGATTCAGGAATGTGGTGTTTGGTCTCTGTGAGTTCATGAAATTAATAAGGCTTCTTTCAGTGTTGATTTTAAGTTTTATTGATTTTAAGTCTGAGAGAATGCATGGAATTATTTCAGTATTTTTGGATTTGATAAGGTTTATTTTGTGCCCCAATATGTGGTCACTTTTGGAGACAGTTTCAACAGTGCTGAATAGAATGTTTACTCCTTGGTATTTGGGTAGAATATTCAGTAAATGTCTGTTAGGTTTATTCAATATATGGTATTCTTTAACTAAGGTGTCTCTCTGTTTATTTTCTTTCGTGTTCAACTGTCTAATGGAGTTTGAATGTCTGGTAGAATTTTGCTGTGAATTTATCTGGGTCTCAGTTTTTATCTTTTGGGAGGTTTTTGTATTATTGTTTCAATATACTTATGTGTTATGGGTGGTCAGGAATCATTTTTTTGTTGTTGTTTATGTTTTGAGGTAAAACATTCCAACCTGCAGGGAAGATCCTTAAGCTCAGGAAGTAAACAAGCCAAGAGCGTCAGGAAGTCCCTGAAATTGACCAGGTTCACTAATTTGACTTCCTGCCTGAATTCCTGTGCTCTGGATAGGGAAAATACTTTGAACAAAATGAAGTTGGAGCCTCAGTATTTCAGAGTCTGTTCAGATAGAAAAGGTTCAAAAAAAAAAAAAGAAAGAAAGAAAGAATGAAAGCAAATGCAAATGGGATCTGGGATGAACCTAAAGTGTAGGAGGAAAGTAAAGCTAAACCTTTCACTCTGCCAGAGGACCCAGCTTTTGTGGAACCTAAAATCAAGCAGTTATTCAAGAGTCTTTAGGTCCCAAAGAAAAAGAGGAGAGAGAGGAGGATTTTCCACCATTTATTGCCCGGCAAAACTGGAGACTGAGCTGAAGGAAGAATATTTAGACAAAATGTGGCATTTACAGGGTGTGGTTGAATCTCTGTATATGTTATGGTATATAAAAAATAAAACTATATGTAATCTTAAAATTTCTAGTCAAGGTTTATTCAGGAATGTTTGGTCTTTGCCTAAGTTTTAGCTGCATAGGATACACTAATTAAAAGTACCAGATTGGTGGAAGTTTGTGCAGTAACTACTGTGTCTCAGATTATGATTGCTTCTCCCTTTAACCTGTATGGATAGATTAGTGGCCTCTTACTGTAAACAAAATTCAGGCCACGGAGCAGTTCAAGAACAGCTATAAAATGGTTATACAGAGCCTTCTAATTCACCAATTTTTGTCATAAAAAAGTCAAAACAATGGAGGTTATAAGATCTTAGAAAGGTTAATAAAACAATACAAAAAAATAATGGCCCAAACCCAGTATTAATGTGGGGAAGAGGGCATGTTTGTGTTTTTCCACAGGATGCTGAGAATGCCAGGTGGCTGCCAGAAACACTGGTTCGGTTCACAGGGACTGAACAAGGGAAGAGTGACGTTGCTGTGGAATCAGTTCCTGATGACACACGGAGAGCTGTATTGGACTTATGTAATAAATTCAACTATGCTACATCTGGCCATAGAGAAAGAAAAGGAGATTGTGGTGATGGTGAATGATACTCAACTGACGGGACATCATTACGTAGAAAGAATAACAGTAAATCAGGATTCTACTGCAGGGAATGCTGATCAATGAGAAAAAGGACTAAGTGCAGAACTTTGGTGATCAGATAACAGTTTCCCGTGGATTTACATAGGGAAACAGGCAGCAGCCATGGACAAAGTCAAGGACAAGTGATAGCTTGTATAAGTCAACCCTATGTATGTTTGATTGGACAGTTAAATATTGCTCATAATGGTACCAGGTTTAATGTTTCCTATGTTCAATGTATTTCTATGTTTCAATGTAACTTGTTTAATTGCATTTCAGTCATTCCTATGAGAATGAAAGTTATGATATTTTAGCAATTTTCACTTGCTATGACTTCTGTAAATGTTACAACACCTTAGTATGTGAATTGAGGGTGTAAGAGTAAGCCTTTTCTACATTACTGGAATGATTACCATGACGCCTGATTCTAAGGCTACTAGGTTGTGACTCGCTAGCCTCTAGTCCAGAATTTGCTAACTTTCATAAATGAGTAGCCAGAGACGGGTAAGCCCAAGGGGGTGTCTGTCAACCTAAGACAGGGAATCAGCCTCTGTGGCCAGAGATTGTGGCTGCTTTGCCAATGACGTCCTTGGCAACCTAAGACAGACACTCATTTATGTAAGAGAAAAGGGGGAGATGTAGGGTCTGGCGCCCCTGCATTACCTTCTCTCTTAGTGCTTGGCTCTCAGCCAAGAGCCAGCCGGATCTTGTCAGTTTCAGTTCTGAAGTAAATGACTTGACCTTTAAGCTAGCTTGACCACAACTTCCTTCTTCCTGTTTATAGCTGTGTGTCATCAATAGAGGAACCTCCTGCAAAGCCCTGCCCTCACGGTATATAAGGCTTGCTGCCTCTCAATAAAGTCAGTCAGTCATTCTCCTTTCCTCCTACCTAGTGAGTGTGTCTGTGTCTCTGTCTTATGTGTTTCATTCAATCCGCAGCCCTCTGCCGATCCGGACTCGGTCAATGAATGTAGCCAGGGCACTACATGCACCTTCTAACCTATGGTAATGAATGGTTGGAGCAACCATGGTGATGGTGTACCTATTTTCTGGCTCTGGTTTGAGGATTTTGATGCAGTGAATCCTTTTCCTTCTGACTTTGGAAATGTTTGTGTTAGGTGTAAAAAGTGAATGTATTTGAAGCCAGACCTCTGACAGCCCAACCATTAAACAATGGGAGCAGGAGCTAAATGTTACTTCAAGAAAGGGAACCTTTAGTGGCAGGCTATAGCGGACCACAGCTGGTGGTGGTAGGGACCAACCTGGTCAGGATGATTCACTGGGTGGTAATTATCTTTTGGATTTTTGTTGTTTGGTTTTTGTTTTGTTTTGCTTTGCTTTGTGTGGACTTTTTTTTTTAATAGAGGATCTCATGAAGCCCAGGCTGGCTTCAAACTTGCTGCGTAGCTGAGGATGACTTTAAACTCCTGATCTAACTTCACCTCCCAAGTGCTGAGATTACAAGCATGTTCTGCCCTGCCTGGCACCTGGATCCTTTTCTTTTTATTCATTTCTTTACTTTGTTGAGGTGTTGGGCAATCAAACTCAGGGATTCATGAATACAAAGCAAGCACTCCCCCAACTGAGGTATATCCCAGCTTGGTGGCCATCACTTCTGACTTTGGGCCTCCATAAAGCAGGCAGTTTATCAGGGAGAAAGTGACATTGTTCACTCTAAGTCTCAACTCTAATTATATTACCCCTTGTTCTAAAACTTTCAGTGTCTCTCCTATTCCTGCCCAATAAATCTAAATCATTAGCCTGCCTTCAAAGACCCTTCCTAAACTGACCCAAGTCTATCCTTCCTGACCTACGTTCTCTCTCCTATTTACAGAATAGTTTCAGCTAAATTCAATTACTGTTTTTGACCAGAACTTGCCTTTGTTCCTTCTGTTCATTACATTTTAGGTTCTTTGCCACTCAACTTCATCCATTCTTCAAAGTTTAATTTTGATCATGTAAACAGAATTGGGGCTTCTCTAAATTATTGCAGCACTTAGTCCATACTCCTCTTATGGGAAATTTCCAATTTTACAGCATCTTACTAGATCCTAGGGCAGAAGCTATGTTTTGCTCTTTGTCCCTGTCAACTCCTGGCCAAGTGTCTTCCTCAGTAAAGTGCTTATAATTTTTAATTAAATGAAATGAATAGCTAAAGACTAAATGTTATCAGACCAATTGAATTTTTTCAGTAGCAAACCTGAAGGATGAGGAGCAAGGAGTCCATTGCAGGGACACATTGGCACGGTTGATGTGCATTTGTATTGTGAGTCTCTGAAAGTACTTTGGGGACTGAGGATAAGGCTCAGCTGACACATTGTTTGCTTAGCTTGCATAAAACCCTGGTTTCCAGCCCTAGCATGGCATAACCTGGATATGTAACACATGCCTTCAATCCCAGTGCTTGCAAGATGGAGATAGGAATTTCAAGATTATCCATTATTCTAGAGTGAGTTCAAGGCCAGCCTGGGCTCTATGAGGAAGGGAGGAAGGAGGGAGAAAAAGAATGGGACATTATTCTTACAATCCAGGATCTGATGGCCTTGGAGACTAGGATAGGACACAGACATTTTTTGTTGTTTTGTTTTAAAAGAAAAAGCATGACAGGAAGAATATAGACCAGCACCACAGTAAGACTGATGGGACTAAAAATGCTTTAGGCATTGCAGACTAGCACCTGCATGTGTTGTCCCTTCATCTCTGCAGGATGGAGCTGCAAAGGTCACCTGTAAGGCCTGGTGCCAGAACAATGCTAAATTTGCTGTCTGTACAGTAGACCGAGTGTTATTGCTATACGATGAACATGGGGAAAGAAGAGACAAGTTTTCCACCAAACCAGCTGACAGGTAAAGAGTACTCATGTGTCTTAACCTATGCACAAGGCTTTGCAAACCTGGAAAAGTTTGTCACCTTCTAGCCATGGGCACATGAAATGACCTACTCCTTGTCACAGTATACGTCTCTTGGGCCTGTTAGAGCATGAGTAGTGTATCTTTTCTCTTTCATCAATGCTCATTATTTCTTTTGGTTTTCACTCGTAGTATGGCAGGAAGAGCTCTATGGTAAAGGGCATGGCTTTCTCTCCTGATTCCACTAAAATTGCCATAGGACAGACTGACAACATCATCTATGTCTACAAGATTGGAGAAGATTGGTAAGGATAGAGGCTGAGGGATGGGATGGCCCACAAAGAAGAGGCAGGCATGAGAACGCCTTCCTGGTGTAGTAGTAAGGAGGGTGCAGTGTCAGGACGAGCATGAGCGGCAGAGACTTTCTAGATTGGATCCCGTTGCTTTCATGCCTTTGCCTGTCCCATATGTTCTGCTTCCAGGAAACACTAGTGGCCAGGGAGGACTTCTGGTCCTACTTCCCTTCCCTCAGCATCATTATTGACAGTTTATTGGGGGAAGTGTTTTTAAATACACTTCCTCTCTTTTTATTTGACACGGGTGACAAGAAGGTCATTTGTAACAAGTTCATCCAGACAGTAAAGTTCAGAGGAGTCCCTGGGAGCTGAAACATGTTTCAGTATATTTGCTTGTAAATGTAGCCAGGAATTGCATTTTCTGACATCTGAATCTGACTTGTCCTCCTGCAAGGATGACTGCCTGGCTGCCCGTTGCCATAAGGAGCCTGGTTGTGTCCTATTTTGCATTGTTCCCCTGCAGAAGACTAGAGTGGGGGCATGTGGTGGGGGTCCAGGCTGTTATCAGCATGCTGACCCCCACAGGCAGGGTTATCCTTCTCATCTTTTCTTTTGTACAGAGTGCTGTCACTTGTCTACAGTGGCCTGCAGAGTACATCATTGTCTTCGGGCTGGCTGAAGGCAAGGTAAAGGAGGGACGGGAGACACAGGAAAGGGGCTAGTTGGGGAGAGGGGACAATGATTCGTCCTCTCCCCTGGAGTCTAGTGTGTAGTAAGGAAGAATGCATTTGTGCATTTGGGTTTTTCTTTTTTCCCTCAGGGCCTGGGTAAAATCAAAAGTAGTCTAGCCAGACTTGTATCTGTCTTCATTGTCAGGTTCGCTTAGCAAACACTAAAACTAATAACTCATCTACCATCTATGGACGGACTCGTACGTGGTGGCACTGACAACCAGGTGAGTGGCAGAATACGTAACGAGAGCTCAGAACCGTCGGTAGGGAGAGCTCAGAACCGTCGGCGGCAAGCTGTGTGCAGCAGAGACAGGGCGCTTCCTCGGAGAGAAGAACTCACCTCTTCCTGTTTTCTCCTCTCCTTCTTCCCCCTTTGTCAGTTGCTCTGGGAAACGGATTCTCTCAGGTCATGCAGATGGTACCATTGTTAGGTGTTTCTTTGATGATGAAGGCTCTGCAGAGTCACAGGTGAGAATGAAGTATACGCGGGAGGAGGCAAAGGAACTTCCAAGATCCCTCCCTAGAGAAGTTAGGCGTCTAAGCACTGTGGTGAGATGCTGGGGAAGGAGGCTGGAGGAGGGAGATCCAGACAGACAGTGCGTGCTGCCACAGAGATTTCTGTCTAGGAAACTGGAGCTTACTGTTTATAGGAAGGACTGATCAAGGTAAAAGGAACCTTGAGACAGAGGAAAATAAAAACTCTGAGGGGGATGAAAAGTAAAAATTACCCCCATTTATGTAAATATATACAGATATGCACATGTATATGTAAATGTATATACTTGTGTAATATACACAAACACACACACACATACCTACAGAAACGCATAGGAAAAAAGTTAACAGACCAGCAAGATGGCTCAGGGGTCAAGGTGTCTGCTGCTGAGTCTGACAGGACCCCTGTTGTGCAATACAAGTTGTGCTTTGTCCTCTATTCATGCACTCGCCCCAAAACATACACACAATATTTAATATTTTTAAAAGAAAAGAGTTAACTATTTTCTTGAGAAAAGATAGACATAAAAAAAAACTCATGTCTTATACTATACAGTTCAGTATTAATTGAACCATTTGTTTCAAATAACTTATGTAATAGTTAAGTTTAGCCCTCCTTGTAAAAGAAGCCATATGCTCTCTTGGGCCTAGACAATGTTGGTTAGTGTGATATCTCCCTTTGGATGACTTTAGTAGGTGCATCTCAAAGACTTCCAACGCACCACTATTTTGCAGTTTCTCTACTGTACATGGTTAACATGTGTGCGTGTGTGTGCGCATGAGACGAAATATAATTTATGAATTCTTCAGGATTAGGGTATGTTGAAGCGGGAAAATGTTGGAACATTTTTTTTCTCTGTAGGGCAGGATGGTCAGAGTGAATGGGATAGCTGCTGGGAATGAGGAATTTCTAGGGTGGCATCCTCAAAGTAACACTGAAGCTCTCTATCTTAGGGAAAGTTGGTTAACCATCCATGTCCACCCTATGCCTTGGCTTGGGCCACCAACAGTGTAGTGGTTGCTGGATGTGATCGGAGGATTGTGGCCTATGGCAAAGAAGGCCATGTGCTGCAGACTTTAGATTACAGCCATGACCCTCAGGAGCGAGAGTTCACCACAGCTGCAGCAAGTCCTGGGGGACAGTCTGGTGTGCTGTGAAGTTATGACAGGTGGGTCCCTTGTCCAGTTTCATCTTCTCTCTTCTTTCTCTGTGAACCCTCTGTGTTAGCCAAGCTATTCTGAAACAGAGTGGGAGCCTGGACAGAATCAGTGTATCCATTGGCATGTTGGCAGCTTCAAAATGCTCTGTGCTCTGTCTGCTCTCCCTGGGAGTCCACAACAGAATTCTTCACAATCTCTGTGTTCCCATTGCCTTTCTCAGACCAGTGGCTTAGTCTCTATCACACTGTATCAGGGGTGTTGCCTGAATCCACCTATCTTATGTGTCCTTGAGAAGGGGACTAGCTAGTCATCCTTTTATCTCCAGTGCCTCTGTTGGCACCTGGTACATAACACATGGCCAGTGTTGGGGGAAAGGGTGAATAATGAAGCAGCAGTCCAGCAGCCTGGGTCTGGATCCCCTTACTTCTCTGTCAGTCCTGTCCTGACGCCCCTTTCAATCCCGTGTCTCTTCGCTCTTATCATCTCTCTCTTCCATGTCTCTGTGCTGATAATCGCTCGATTTTCTCATTTGCCCTCATTTGCTCTCTCTACATCCATCCTTTTGTTGTTCTTGCATTCTGAGACCAGATCTCATTCTATAGCCCTGACTAGCCTAGAACTCACTAAAGAGACCAGGCTGTCCTCAGACTTGCAGTGGTCTCCCTGCCTCCACTTCCCGACTGGTGGGATTGCAGGTGTGCAGCATCACACCTGGCATCTGCATCCTTATTGCATTGCATTTTGCCTTAATTCTCCCCACTTTCTTTGCACCTTTTTGTTTTCCTGCTGGCCTGCCTAACTGGTCTGTTCTTTTGTATTTACTTTCTTTTCTGATATAGAGAGGCTAGTTGCCTCTAGTTACTAGCTTCTTTTCACTCTCTTGCTCAGCTTCCATGTCTTCTCAAAGCCACATACCTTATTCCAGACTTCGGGTATTCAACTGGAGTCCTCGAAGAAGCATCTGGGAAGAGGCCAAGCCCAAGGAGATTGCCAACTTACATACTGTCACGGCCTTGGCTTGGAAGCGGGATGGCTCACGACTCTGTGCAGTATGTTATTAGTAACCCCTTTCTGTATTGGTGATTATCTCCAAACTAGGAAAAAATCCCTCCTATGCCAAGGCACTCTACTGTGACACTAGAGAAGCTCCAATTTCAATTTCCTTTTGACTTTAACATAAGAATCTGCTGCTAAAAGCAAGAAAAGAAAGCTTCACTATATTGGAGACAGAGCTGTGCAGGCTGGGCTGATTTCTCTCTCATTATGCTATCCACATGTGAGATCCTTAAATCCTAGGACAGCCACTTTTGTCCTCTGATATGTCCTAAACAGGCCACTCTTCTCCAGATTCTAATGCCAAGGTTTTGAGGTTTTGAGGGTGTACCTAGACATCCTCCCTGTGCAGTACACTTTGTGTCACTTTCATGCTGTCCCTTTCTCTTGCAGGGCACGCTCTGTGGTGGAGTGGAACAGTTTGACTGTTCCTCCGAAGGAGCATTTACAAGAACAAATCTGAGCTGACACACATGGGGCCTAGCCAGGTGAGCAGCTTAATGAAATCTCTGGCGCCTCACTCATCCTTGTAACATTTCCCCACCTGCTGGCCACAGCCACAGTGTCAAATTTAACCCTCATCCCTTTGGCAGAGCTGTTCTGGGGAGCAGAATGTGTTAGGGCAACTTCCCGGCAACTTTTCTGCTATTTAGCTCTTCCAGCCTATCCTAAGAAAAGTTTAACCATCAGATTTAAGAAGTACAGAGATTAGCACTTTTATCTTCCTGGTTTAAAGCTTTCCTCCTACCCACTGTCTACTAGAGGAGTTCATAAACAGAATTATAAGTGAACTGTATTGTTTCAGACTCTGTTGCCTAAGGAGCCCACTTTTTGTCTGCTTCTGTTTGTTTCTTCATCCTTTTGTTTTCTCCAGAAACATTTATCCTTTCTGCACTGTTGTTAACACAGTCAGGCACTGAGAATACAAAGGAAATTATCTATTGGACATTGTCCCTTAAAGAGATCGGTATAACAAAAGACACAAAATAACAGGCTAGCAGGGGGTTGGGATTAGCTAAATGGCAGAGTGCTTTCACAGCATGTTAGATCTCTAGCAGAAAGAGAAGAGAGAGAGAGGGTGCTGGGGGAGAATATGAATGAGAGAATGAGAATCCCAGCACTCAAGAGAGTGAGACAAGAAGGCCAGTCAGAGGTGACCTAAGGCTATAAAAGGAGACCCTGGTTTGTTTTTTGTTTCTGTTTTTGTTGTTTTTTTTTAGAGACAAGGTCTTCCTGTAGCCTAGCTAGCTTGGAACTCATTATATAGTCCAGGCTGACCTTGAACTCACAGAGAACTGTCTGCTTATGCATCCCGAGTACTGGGATGAAAGTTGCAACACCATACCCAGCATAAGGAAACCCTGTTTTGAACACAGAACAATAATTATAATACAATATATGAACAATACAATATGAGAACATAGTGAATGCCCAGTTTTATTCGTTGGAACTTTTAGAATCGAATGTATTATGAGCCACAAACAAGATAATATATGCAAGCGTTCCCTAAATAGTAAGGGCCTGTGTAAATTATCGCTGTTATCAACAGTACCCTAGGCCAATGCGTAAGCTGTGTTCTGCACTATGGAGTGGGCGAAGGGCATGGCACCTTCAGTACTCTTTTGTGTTGGGGAAGATTGAAGGGCTCAGATTTGTCTCTTACTAAGGTGATTGTGAAGAACCTCTCATCTGGGACCCGGGTAGTACTCAAGTCACACTATGGCTATGAGGTGGAAGAGGTGAAGATCCTGGGAAAGGAACATTACTTGGTGGCTCACACATCAGACACGCTGCTGCTGGGAGACTTGACCACTAACCACCTTAGTGAGGTAGGAACTAAGGACAGAATGGTGGGTGATGGGACATCCTGGTTTGATACCTCTGGGGCTGGGTAAAATCTCCACAGATACACTAAGTCTGGTGGCTCCTATCTTTAATCTGGCCTTCAGGAGGCAGAGGCAGGCAGATCTCTGTGAGATCAAGGTCAGCCTGGTCCATACAGTGACTTCCAGGTGGGCTAGGACTAGGGAAACCCTGTCAAAAACCAAACCAAGCAAAAAGAACCCCACAGGAAGCTGTACCATTCTGATGTCGTTGGTCTGGTTTAAGGGGTGAGGGTTTAGAATCCTGCAGTATGAATCTCCATAGTTGGACTGTATTGATGCATCTCTCAGAAAGGTAGGAATTAAGGCAAAAATCTCACATAGCTTATTTTTTATGCAATGCCAAAGCCTCTCTGCCTCCTACTTGATATTTTTCTAGCCTGTTTTGGATAATTATCCACATTGTTTCTGATGTTTTCTCCCCTCTTTACAGATAGCCTGGCAGGGATCCGGTGGCAATGAGAAATAGTTCTTTGAAAATGAGAATGTGAGTAGCATCTGATCCCCATTACCATCTGGATGAGTCCCGTTCCAGATCCTCTGCCAGGAGAGTTTAGTAGCAAGGGATGGGGTTGACCTAAGACAAAGAAAAGGGAGGGTGAGTCAGGTGTGGTGGTGCACAGCTTTAATCCCAGCACGTGGGAGGCAGACAGGTGGGTCTCTGTGTTCAAGGCTATCCTGGTCTACACAGGAAACTCCCGGCTAGTTTAAAAAAAAAAAAGTCACGGGGGTGAATATGAAACAGACAGGAAAACAGAACCAGGAGAAAAGTGGAAGTCATCTCACAGTTCAGCTCCTCCCTCCACTGTTTGTCTCCACATCTCTTTCCTGCCCTCCTCCAGGTATGCATGATGTTCAGTGCTGGAGAGCTGACTTTGGTGGAATATGGCAGTAATGACACCTTGGGTTCTGTGCACACTGAATTCATGAACCCTCATCTCAGCAGGTAACTTTACAAGGTTCTCTAAATCCTTGAAATTAAAAATATTTCTTTTGGACTTCTAAATTCTGTGCCTCCAGGTAAATTTAAAAAGTTCATTTCATATGGCACTTAAGAATCCTCAATAAAACCCCAGGGTGAGGCTGTTTTTCCTTACCCCATCCTTCCTGTTTCAGTGTCTGCATTAATGAGAGATGCCGGCGAGGTACAGAAGATAATAAGAAGTTGGCCTATCTGGATGATATTAAAACTATTGCTATAGGTAAGATTCTTCTAACACCAGGACAGATAATTATATTACATTTCTACAGCATAGATTTGTATTCAGTGAAGAATCAAGGAATCTGAAATATACCGGATAAATATGTAACCTCACTGTACAGTGGGGTTATGAAATGTTTAAGTTCATAAGACCTATACCTAAGTGTCTAACTATGGCTACACAGATACACAGGATAGGTTTGCCTATGTAATTATCATTATATGGTATATGTCTTAGGACTGGCAAGTTGTGGACAGTAAAAACCTATCAGCAGATTTATGAATTTTCTGTTAGATTTTATTAAGTCATAGACTTTTTAGAACTAAAGGGGACACTTTTTTAATCCTTTGCTGTTGGTAATTATTAGCAATAGTAAACTTGATTTCCATTTTACAGGTATTTTCCTTTATAAATCTTTATATACAGATTTTTTATTGTGAAATGTTTTAAGCCTGGAAGAAAATACAGAGAATAGCACAATACTCTAGAAAATCATAGAGAACAGCACACACTGTTGGAAAAATAGGACTATGGACCCACCCTCCCAGGTCTGAACCCCCCCCCGACCCCCGCTCTGTGAGATTGCTGAAGTTACTTACCCAGTTCCCTCACCACACAGTGGGGACAAAGATGGGACCCACCTCAGGTGAAATCATAATGTTTTGTCATTTTTACATGGGTGTCTTTTCTCTTTTATTAATGGGCTTTTAAAGTGTTGATTTATTTAGCGTCACAATTGTTCCATTCTCTGAGATCTACACTTAGAATGAAATTGCTGACCCACAGAGGAGATATATCTTCAACTTTACCAAGTGTTTCCCAGTTGCTCTCCACAGAGGTTGTATCAGTTTCCATAGCTCTTGCAGTTAGATATTTCCCATTATTCCACATGTTCATCAAGACTTGAAATTTCCTGACTTTATAATCTGGCTTATTGATGTGTGTGAAATTATATTTAGCTACTGACCACTTGGATTTCTTCTGTGAATTGCCAGTTCTTATCCCTTTTCCATAGTTTTAAATATTTTATTTTTATTTTATGTGGATGAGTGTTTTGCCTGGATGTATATAAGTGCACCTGTGCATGAAATACCCACAGAGACCAGAAGAGGCCATCGGATCCTCTGAAACTAGAGTAGGGATGGTTGTGACCTGCCATGTGGGTGCTGGGAATTGAACTGGGTTCCCCGGAAGATCAGCCTTATGCTCTTAACTGCTGAGCTATGAGTATCCTTATCTATTGTTAAAGTCAAGTTGTTCCTTTGTTAAAGATTTTCATGTGTCTGTGTAGTTTCTGATAGTTATTTATATTTTACATGGCAGATACTCTTCCCCTTCCTCTCATCCTCACACTCACCCACCTCGTCACCCCACCCTTCCACCCTTCCCAGCCCCCACCCCTGCTTGCCTTTTCTCTCCATTGGGTGTCTTTAGTAATCAGACATTTTTAAAAATTGTATTACATTTATTTATCTATTGGGGATGGGTGTGCCACATGTGTCATGACATATGTGTGGAGGTCGGAGGACAACATGAGGAAATGAGTTCTTTCATTCCACCTTGTATGTCCTAGGAATGGAACTCAGGTCATCAGGCTCTGAAGTAAGCACCTTTACGAAATAGTTTAGGACCTGATGAGATGGCTCAGCATCTACAGGTACTTGCTGCCAAGCCTGAAGCTTTGAGTTCAGTACCTACAAGTGTCCTCTGACCTCTAAATGTGGCCATACACATGCACACAAAAAATCATATAAGTTTTTTCATTAAAAAAATAATTTCAGGGGCTGGACAGATGGCTCAGCGGTTAAGAGTACGGGTTGTTCTTATAGAGGACCCGGGTTCAATTCCCAGGGCCTACATGGCAACTAGCAGCTGTCCCCAACTCCACTTACAGGGGATTTGATGCCCTCTTTCAGCCTCCAAAGGCACTGTATGACATGGGTACATTTACATACATACAGGCAAAACACTCATACACGTAAAATAAAGATAAATCATAATTTGGTCTAGGAATGTAGCACAGTAGCAGGCCTTGCTGATCTCGGTGAGGTCTCGGGTTCGGCCCCGGTGCTGCCCTAATAACAGTAATGATAACTGCTGATTTCTGAGGTCTCATTTAAGAACTTTTCCCCATCCCTCCTATTTTTAACATTGTAAAAGTTCGCTTTCCACCTGGAATTTATTTTTATGTGTAATGTGGGCAGGGATTTAACTTTATTTTTTCCATCTGTTTAACCATTTACAGAAAGCCTATTCTTCACTAATTCATTATACCATTCCTGTCATAAACCAAGTTTTCATATACAGATGGGCCTCTTCTTAAGATAGTCTCTCATTTCATGAATATTACCTGTCACATCTGCGCTCAGAAATGCAGGTATCTGCAGTGGACATGATAATTAGGCCAAGAGACTTAAAATTGTAGTGACAGTGGCAGTGATACCTATGAGACTTCAGACAAGTCCATTTATTCCAAAGGTCTCGTTTTCAATATATGTAAAGTAACTGTTTTTTCTTAAATTTTCTGAGTCACCACTCCCTTTGAATACCTAATGAAAATCATAGACGTTTTCACAGGAAAAGAAGTATGTATACATAAAGTTTTATATATAATTTCAGGGTTCACAAAGATAATCCTTATACCTCTAGTATGGATTGATTTGGTTTTTTGTTTTTAATGTGTGTATAAATGCATCGCCTGTGTTATGCATTGCCTTTGGAGGTCAGAAGAAGGCATCGGATCCCCTGGAACAGGAGTTATGGACGATTTTTAGCTGCCGTGTGGGTGCGGGGAATCAATCCTGGATCCTCTGCAAGAACAGCCAGTGCTCTTAACCCCTGAACCATCTCTCTAGCCCCTTTACTTTTTTGTTTGTTTTTAGTTTTTTTGAGACAGGGCCCCAAGTATCCCAGACTTGCTTTGGATTCCTGATGGTCCTGCCTCCAAGTTTTGGAGTATCGAAATTAAAGATGTGAGTCATCATGTCCACTACAGTCAGTTCTTACTCTGTCTCCAAGTTTAACGTGACACTAAAATAGTCATTCTGTGCATGGGCTGGCCTCAAATTGGTGACCTTCTTCCCTTCAGCCTTTTTCCTCAGTACTTGGACTACTGGCGTGAGCCACTGAGGTTCACTGAGCCTAACTTTACTGACAGGGTTCTTTCTCCGGCTTTTGTTTTGTCTGTGTGCTCTCTGACCTAATGTGCAAGCCACTGCTCAGGTAACTCCAGTATGCTCATCACCAAATCATTTGTTTCATTTATCAGCTTTCTCAGCGGTTCTCAGTAACAAACCCATCCTTAATGTGCTCAGTGCTGCCTCCCAGATGAGTTGCCAAGTGATTAGTGATTAAACCCTGTTGCTCAATAGTTCTGATCCCAGCCAAATGCTCACTCCCAGGGATAGATGGCCTTTTTTTTTTTTTTTTTTTTTTTTTTTGTCTTTCTGAAGCCCCAGCTGGTCCAGAACTCCCTATGTAAACCAGGCTGGCCTTGAATTCACAGAGATCCACTTGTTTCCGCCTCCCAAGTGCTGGAATTAAAGGTGTACACCACCATGCCCAGAACCATTTTTGTTTTTTAAAGATAGGTCTGTGCTAGGTAGCTGAGGCTAGCCTAGGTAGACCAAGCTAACCTGAAACTCCCAGTCTTTCAGCTCAGCTTTCTGAGTGCTAGGATTATGGCCATGTACCACCATTTCTCTGTAAGTTAGTTAAATATAAAATTAAAACCATCTACAATTCTATAACAAGGTGTGTGTAACCCAGGCTGGCGTCCTCTGTGACTGACCTTGAATCCCTAATCCTCCTGCCTCCACCTTCCAAATGCTGGGATTACAGATACGTGCCACTATGTGGCAAGACCTAGTTTCTTAAACAATCTAGCAAAATTGTGGAGAATTGGTCATTTGCAATCCCCAATGATTCTCTGGACAGATAAAATGTTGGTAAAGCCCAATTTATGAGGATAAGACCTAGATTGTCCAGGCTACCTCCAGTCCCATACATGACTAGAATCATTCTTCTTGCCTTTCTTCTTCACAGTGGATCTGATTGGTGGCTACAACATTGGTACTATAAGTCACAAGAGCCGTGTGGATTGGCTGGAACCAAATGAGACTGGGCACAAGCTTCTCTTCAGGGACCGGAAACTTGGTGTAAGAAGAGTTACTAGGGCCTTCATCTTTGGCTAGTCCATCAAGAGTGTGGGAAATCTGTTAACAGGGATAGTAGGGGCAAGGCAGGCGTGATTTCTTGGTTCTGTGTGCCACTAACTAGCAAAAGGGACAGCAGAATCATTGTCTGTGTATCCTGTACCGCAACCTGTCCTACGTACCCTTGAACAAATTGTATCATGGTGGCAACAAAGTCAAGGGGGAGTTTGAGCACTGGTTGGTTCACAAGCCTGTGTCCTCATGGAGCTGCTTCCTCTTTTTTGTGTCTAGCTGACCTTTGCCCAGGCTCCAGTATGGTTCAGCCACACTTACCTTAAGGCATGCATGGAGCTTGAGCAGTCCCTCCTAGGCCTTATGGATGCTCATTTCAATAAGGTATCACCAAAGAGTTTAACCTTTGTGTCAACGAGAAAATCTGATGGTTGCTCATGTCAGAGAAAGCTCCATTGCACTGTCATATCACCTAATTTGTCTGGTGCCCTTACTTGTTAACCCAAGCTGGTAACTCTGGTCCAGGGTTATTCTAAAAATATAAGTCTGACCTTTACCTAACTTTATGTCCTTGGATGTAGAGTTAGAATATATCGGCATGGCACAATCCTCAGAGCTGCAAATTCATCATGTAACTTGACTGATAGGTCACTTACCACTAGGGAAATGGTCAAATTCAGGAGGTATCCCAAGCCGTCTTCTACTGTGCTGTCTTCCTTCCTCAGTTGCATCTGTATGATATTGAAAGCTGCTCTAAAACAATGATCCTCAACTTGTGCTCCTATGTGCAGTGGGTTCCTGGGAGTGATGTGCTGGTAGCTCAGAACCAAAATACCTTAAGTGTGTAATATAACATTGAGGCATCTGAGAGGGTCACCATGTCCTCTATCAGGGTATGTTGATACAAGGAGACCTCAGACATGGAGTCAGTCTAATTAGAGCCCTGAGAAGACTGAAGGCTGCTTGGTTTTCCCTGCCTACTGCCCATGATCTTTGTGAGGAAGTTGGCAAATGAAGCTTTAACCCGGCCCCACAGTGACTGGCCTCCAGAATCATCCTTGGTCAGCTTCCTGACATGATATTCGATTCTTGGAACTGGGTTTCCATTCTAGTGGCCCTGGGACTTTATTGAGTCATAATGTGGAACTCTTTCTAGGCTGGAACACTTGTTGAAGGGATGGCTCCGTGCCATCTTGTTTGTGCTGGTTCACTCTTATAGGCCCTTTGCAACTCCTGTTTTCTCAGATTGCAGATAGAGCACTCTCCACTGTCCCAGCACAGCATCACACACACACCAGTATCATCCAAAATCTGTTAGAGTTACCCTTCAAAGTTAAACAGGTACTTAGTGTCTCGGGTTATCAGAATCTAACCTTCTGTCCCCTACAAATAATACAAAGACCTTGAAAGTCTTGAACTTTATCTCTCTTTCCCCCTTGCTATCCAGTATTGTAGTTCTAATCACCTTTGTAAATTTTAAATTGTGTGTGTGCATGCACGTACACAGGCACCATGACTAGAGGACAGTTTGTGGAGTCAGTTTTCTCCTTGTCCTATCTGGGTGCCAGGACTGAACCCAGGTCGTCAGGCTTTCCCAACACCAATGGTTGGTTTTCTCTGTAGCAATCCAGGAATCAACTATGGTAAGGGTCTCTACCACGTATTTTGGGCCCTTTCATTGTACAGTGTGCCCCAGGTTTAATGAGAGATTTTCAGCCTCAGTCTCTTCACTCTGCTGGGTTCAGGGCATTGTAGATGTAAACAGAGTTCTGACATTGCCCCTTTATTCATCTTAGGGAAATTACAGACCCATTCTCGCCCCCTCCCTCCGTCCCAGGTAAAGCTTTCTCAGCAGGAAAGAAGGCAGGAAAGGGCAGTTAGGAGAAGACTTAGGGAGATCATTTTAGTAGGGGCAGATCTCTCCTTATGTACTAAATTCAGGCCTCCAAACTTGCCCGGCTTTTGGATTTTTTAGTGTGGTCCCTAGAAGGCATACTGAAATTACTCTTGAGACCTAATTCAGACAAACTATGTCTGGACCTTTCCTGAGGGGAATGGTGCTTTCGCCTCTCCTTGGGACTGTGATGGAGTCTTTCCTTGTGACTGTGTTGACTCCTCTCAGAGTGACTGTGTCTACTCTCAGAGGGACTATAATGAGTTCTCTGAGAATGACTGCGATGGATCTTCCGAGAGAGCCTGTGTGACCTCACCCTAGAGGGACTGTGGTGACTTCTTCCAGAGGAGCTAATACTTTTTACGCCAGGGGGACTAGGAGAGGTTCTCTCAGAGAGACTACCAGGGCTCTTCTCCGGGAGGCTATGACATGACTTCCATGTGGGACTGAGGTGGCTCCTTTTTAAAGAACTGGGACATCTCTAAAGACCGTGTTGGCTCCTGTCTGAAGGACTGGGTCGCCTCCAATCTGTACTATGTTGGCTCTTGTGTAGTCTCCTTGAGGGACTTCGAGGGCTCCTCCTTAGAGGACCTTCCAGGGCTCCTCTTAGAGGGACTTCCAGGGCTCCTCCTAGAGGAACTGGGTTTTCTCCTCTCGGAGGGACTGTGATGGCTCTTCTCATAGAGACTTCTGAGAGTTCTCTCAGAGGAGCTGCCACGCTTTCTCCTAATGGGACTTCGATGGACCCTGTCAGAGAGTTTGGTGCATAGGGCTCTCTCCCTATACATACTGTGCTGATTTCCATCTCTCTGTGTGTGTTTGTCTTTAAAGTGACTCTGTAGGGTTTCCTCTAAAGGAACTCCAGGTAGAATTCTCTCTTGGGCCTGAAATTTGGCTCCTGGTTTGAGAATGTTCTTAGACTCTAGGCTGGAGATTTCATCAATATAAAGATTTTTAAGTGTTCTGTGAACATTTTGAATTATACTCAAAGGCTCTATGCCTGAGGTCGTTTGTACGGTGATGTCTCTTTCAGAAACTGTGGTCTCAGGTAGTTGGAGAACTGTGGCTTGGAAGGGGCTTGCTCTTTTTGGCTGTTGAGATTTTCCACATTGGTCACTTGTTTCCTGTAATATGTCTTCTTGCTTAGGGGGCGAACTTGGCATGCTGTCTCCTTTGCTGTCTTCTGGTAAGTAACAATTCCTGGCTTCTGGGTTTGGATGGTTGTCTCTGCTTGGCAACACACTGTCTGACCTTGACCTGTCTTCTGGCTTCTGTCCAACAAATGCTACAATTCTGTGTGCTGTTTGGAAGGCCTGCCTCAGGCCCTGGAAAAGCAGTTGCATGAACTTGGGCTGGGAAGGTTTCTTAGGTTGTCTTTTGGAGGAAGCTGTACTTGTTTCAGCTGTTTCCACTTTTTTCCTTCTTAAAGGGTCTGGCAGTTCTCCAGACAGATTCTCTAAGGTGGTTCTACTGTCTTTGTAGAGCTTTGTGTTTTGAGTCCCTTGGTGAGTCTCTTCATTGGATATTTTAAGTCGGAGGTCTTTTTTATGCTCGATTTTGCCCATTTTTCATCCTGATTATTTTCAAGGCCACTCTCTGATAAGCAGTGAACTTGACAGAATTCGTAGTGCCCAGATTCTTCGATTTCTGACTTTCCTACCACACCATGGCTGCCCCATTGCCTCTGTCTAATGTGGACTTGTACAGAAGCTGGAGACTGGGAAGATCCAGACTGGAAATCTCTTGGAGAAGGACTCTTGGAAGCTGGATTATAGATTTTAGCTTTCCTTTGTGATGGCGATACAGTGGTCTTCCGTGTATCTGATCTGTTTCTTCCATGATACTTTGAGCCTTGAGGTCTTTTCCCAGTTCGCAATCTAAAGCCAAGATGCAATCGAACCTCACCGTTACCTTCAGGAGTGCTTACAAGGTGCAGCTGTGGGTAAATAAGAAGATAAGGCCCCAGAGTAGGCTGTAATTTATGACAGCATTCAAATCCTGAACATCGTCCACACTGCAAACAAATGGGATATTTTAGAACAAGACCTGAGGCTTGAGGTGGAGGGACATTATGGGGTATTTGACTCCTTAAGAGTTTTGCTGCTATTTTTAACTGCAGATCTTTCAGCATGGGGAACTGTTCTGAGAAATCAGTCTTGACTTGGGAAAGATAAGTTGACTTGAGGGAGTGTTGGGACTCAAAAGTCCTTGTCTGTGAATCACTCTGTGAGTTTTTACTCTCTTCCGTGGGAATAGCATCTTCTCTATTGTAATATATCCTGAAAGCAGACTCTGACTTTACTAAGCCAGGAACCTGGAGCCCTGTACATGAGTCAGGCATAACAGGCGTATGCTGAGTGATTGATTGGACTATATCAGTGAGCTTTGAGCTTGTTTTCCTTATTCCTAGTCTAGTCCCAGAGTACTGCTGTATTATGGAAGATGTGGAACTACGTGTCCACATCCTTAAGGGTGTTCTTTTATTAAGACCGTGGCATAAAATATGCCTCTGAATATAGTTTTTGACCACTGAAGTATGTAAAATAGTACGTGGCCCTTTCTCTAGCAGGCTCTGGGAAAATTTCATCAGTTCAGCAGGAACCCCAAATAAATTCTGAATAGATCGACAGATATCTGCATGGTCTCCTTCTGATAAACCTGTTTGAGAATAAAACTTCCTTTCCATAGTGGTCCCGAGAACATTCCCCAGCATTAGCATACTGGAGAGATATTTCCTAGGTAGTCTCTGCCTATAGGCATGATTTTCCCAGATATTCCGTTGCCTGCCCAGGAAAGAACGGATAGGACCCCTTGGAGCTCCTGATCCTGCCTGAAGATCATCAGGTGGTAATTTCAGTGGATACTGAGAATAGCTCTGGAGTGAATCCTCTAATTCCTCCATGTGTTTCTTCTTAGTTCCATCCTTAGCTAGGATATCCACTTCCCGGATCTCAGGATGTAGAGTTTCCACCATATCTGATGACTTATCAGAGAGTTGACTATAAAGGGCCAACGGAAGAGCTGACGACGGTATCATAAGAGTGTCTGTACAGGACTCCGCAGGCTGCAAAATATCAATTCTAAGGTTTTTCATATCCAAAGCTCCTGACACTTCTGTCATCCCAGAATCCTGAAGGCATTCTAACTCAGGTGTTTTGACAGAGCTTGAAATGAGTGAGATTGAAGGACTGTGTATGAACCTAGATAAATAATTCTCTACTTGAAAGTCTTCTGGTGTTAACATTTCTGAATCTCTGTTCTGACACACCTGTCTTTGATTCAGGTCCTCAAATTCCATTACTTCAGGGAGTTCTGTTTTTATCCCTATAGATTTAACAGCCTGAAGCCTTTGCTCATGAGTTAATACTGTAGGTTCCTCAAGTAAAGCTGCTTGCTGTACGGTTAATTCTATAGAATTAATTTGACTATTTGACTTTGGAGTTAATTCTGTAGGTTTTACCAGTTCTTGAAGATGTGGTCTTGGAAGTAAATTCAAACAATCCATGACTTCACTCTCTGGTTTTGTGACAACTCCTAGCGATTCTACGACCTGAGGACTCGGACTGGGTGCCAATTTCTCAGATTTTGCAATCTGAAGCAGTGATTTGGGGATTAATACAGTCTTTATAACTTGAAAGCCTGACGGTTCCATTGTTTCTAAAATATGGTGTGTTGGTTCTGTGATTAGTTTCTTAGACTTTACAGTTTGTAACCCAAATCTTGGTGTAAATTCTGAAGAACTCTCATCTTGTAGCTTTAGAGTCAATGCAGAATATTCTGACATTTGCGAGGTTAGCTCTGGCATCATCTCAGACTTTATAACTTGAAGTAGTGGCCCAGGGGTAACTTTTACAGATTCAGAAACTTTTGAGGGAGCTGCTTGTGTTACCCCTACTGACTGAGCTACTTGAAGGTGTGTCCTTGTAAATTCTGTCACTTGATCTGGTGGCTGTGGACTAACCCTTGGACATGTTATTTTTTGATCCAGTGATCCTATTGGGGATATCCTTGGATTTGTCATAGTTGGCTTCTGTGGCTTTGTTAGCATAACTGGTACCTCCCCTTGCTGCCATGTCTCAGAGGTGAGTTCTAAAGATTCTACACTTCCCACAACTTGATTTGTTTGCTTCGAATACAGTTTTAGGGATTTTTCTATTTGTGACCACGGCTTAAGGGTAAAACTGTCAGGTTCAGGGATTTGATCTCCTTGCCCTGGCATCCCTGAAGCAGAATCTAGAACATGATGTAATGACTTTGACATCAACACTACAGATTCTTCCCCTTGTGGTCTTTTTTCAGAGCTCGCCACCACAGGTTCTTGGGGACAAGGCCTCGGAGTTCTCTCTCCATATTCAGTCTCTTGACTCACTGGCATTGGAGTCATTCTGAGAAATTCCTTTTCTTGTAGTCTTGCTTCACAAGTCAACCCCAACACTTCTGCAACATGATACTTGAGATCCACTGTCATGCTTTTAGATTCTGTAACTTGTTTTGTATGGAATTCCTGAAAATCTTTCAATTGAGGCCATGACTGAGAAATCAACTCCAGAGTTTCTGGAACATGGTAACTTTTCTCAGGGATTAGTTCTAAGGATTTTGATCTTTGATCACTTAGTATTGGAGTTAGACTTACAAATTGTGGTACTTGAAGATCTAGCTGAAGAGACATCCCTGAAAATTCCATGGCTCTCTTTGCTGGCTTTGGAGTCAACCTTCCAGATTTCTCTGCAGTTTCTGTGCTTTTATGTACCAATTCTTTTGTCATTTTTGAAGATCCTGAAATTGGTACTGAACTCAAATTTACCAATTTAGGGACTTGAGGTCTTGCCTTTGAGATCATCTCCCCACTTTGTGCAGACTGATGCCTTCGTCTATGCATTACTTTTGATGATTCTGTGATTTGATCATTTGTTTGGGGGGATTGCTTCCCAGATTTCACACTCTGGAACAATGACCTTTGCAAAAATGCCCCAGATTTTCCAGTTTGCGGCAGAGATGCTGAGGACAATTTCACATGCTTTACACTTTGCCTCTTTGACTCTGGAGTGAACGCTGAAGATTGTTGCTGTGGTTCTAGAACCAAACTTGAAAATTTGACACTAGCCAGTGGTGGTCCAGTTAAGAACTTCCTGGTTGATTCTGGTTCTAATGCCATTGGCTTCACTCCTTGCCATTCTAAAGGAAACTTTTGCTGTTGGGGCTCTAGCCTCAGCTGCGTGGGTTTTACATCTTGAAAACATGACTTTGGTGCAAGGGCAGATTTAACACATTGTGAACTGTTGCAAAGATTTAATCCTAAAGAATTTACACTTTGAGATTGTGACCCGGGTTTCAATTGCGCAGATTTCAGATTTTGAAAACCAGGCTCTCGTGCAAATACTTCATATTTTAAGTCCTGCAATTCAAAGGCTTGTGTCAATTTTATGGAACTCATACCACAAAGCAATGACTGTTTACTTATCTCTGGAGACTTTACATCCTCAAGTAGCAGTGTTGGTAAAGCTACCACAGATTTTACACCATTTGACTGAGGCTCCAAAGTAAAGACAGGTTGTGTAATTTGCTGTTGCAACCCAAGCTGGTTCTCCAAAAATGGGACCCCTTGAAATTTTGCCCCCGGAGTTAAACCAGAAGATTTCGTACCTTGCAAATGTGGATCAGAGTTCAACGGAACAGAGTTTATACACTGAAATTCTGACCCAGAGGTCAAGTCAAAGGTCTGCATATTTTGTGACTGTGGCCCTGAACTAAGCTTTATAGAATTTAGGCATTGAAGTTTTGGCGCTGAATCCAACTCAGAAGAATTCATACCTCGAACTTGTGGCCTAGAGTTAAACTCCTTCTGTGTTCTACCTCGAAACTTTGTCCCTTGAGTCAATTCACGTTTTATATCTTGTAAATGTTGTACAGAATTGAACACAATGGATTCTATGCCTTGAAGTTCTGGGACTGAATATGACTCAGATCTCTTACTTTGAACTTTTGTCCCTGAATTCAGTTCAAAATGTTTTATACCCTCCAAGTGTGATCCAAGTTTGCCTTCCATGGAATTTATACTTTGTAGTTTTAATCCTGGATTTAATTCAGAAAAATTCACACATTGTACCTGTGGCCCAGAATTACACTGTGTAGATTCTGTACTTAAAAATATTGACCCTGGAGTTAATTCAGACTTCAAATCTTGCAAATGTGGTCCACAGTTTACTATTACAGACTTTTTACTTTGAATTTCTGTCCCTGGGTTCAACTCAGAAGACTGACGTTTTTGTCCTGGAGTACCTATAGAAGAATTCACACCTTGTGAATGTGGTTTAGGATTGCGCCCAGCAGATTTTATCCACTGAATTTGTGGCCCTGGGATTGATGTACAAGAATTCATATCTTTTGTACCTTGCCCATGGTTGTACCCAGTAGAATTTACACACTGAGGTTTTTGCCCTGGTGTACATACAGAAGAATTCATACCTTGTAAACGTGACTTACGGTTGCACTCAATAGAATTAACATACCAAATTTGTGGCTCTAGAATTGATGCACAAAAATTCGTACCTTGTAATTGTGGCTTAGGATCATACTCGGTAGAATTTTCACACTGAATTTGTGGTCCTGAAATGGATGTATAAGAATTCACACCTTGCATATGTAGCCCAAGGTTACACTCAGAATTTATACACTGAGGATTTGGTGCTGGGGTATGTGGAGAATAATTCACATCTTGCAAATGTGGTGCAAGGATGAACCCACTAGGATTTACACATTGCAGTTTTGGTACTGAAGTAGATGCAGAAGAATTCATTCCATGAAAATGTGACCCAGGGTTACACACAAAATTTATATACTGTGAATTTGGTCCTGGAATACATGCAGAGGAATCCATACCTTGTAAATGTGGCCCAGGATTGCACCCAGTAGTGTTTATATATTGAGGACTTGAATTTGGAATACACGCAGAAGTCGCACTTTGTAAGTGTGGTCCAGGGCAGAACACCTTAGATTTTATACTTTGAAACTCTGGACCATGGTGCAACTCAGACGATTTTACATCTTGTAACTGTGGTCCAGTGTTGAATGCCATAAATTTTTGATAGTGATTCTGCGGCCCTGGACATGGTTCACAGGACTTCCTACCTTGCAACTGGGGCTCATGCTTGAATTCCATAGATGACTCATCTGCAGACTTTGTCTCTGTGCATACCTCAGAAGGTTTTATCCCTTGTGACTGTGGCCCAAGGTTGAACTTCAAAGATTGTGTACCCGGACACTCTCTTCCCAGGTCTGATGGCTTGATATCTTGCAAAGGTAGCTCAGTATTGAAAACTGTAGATTTTTCATTTTGAAACTGTGACCGCTGACTCAGTTTATGAGATTTCTCATCCTGCTGCCAGTGTCTTGCATTGAATTCAGAAGGTACCACTCTATGAATCGTTGAGTCCAAGGCCACCTCAGGGAGTTCCACAACCTGCAATTCTGAGCCACGATTGACCTCCATTTTGTCCACTGTTTGAAGGTTTGTGGACTCATATTTCACATCTTGTATCTTTCCCCCAAGGTTGAATGCCATAGGTTTCATACATTCAAGATGTATTTCTGGTGTCAACATGGACAATTTCCTATCCTGTAGCTGAGGGGCTGAATTGAGCTGCAAAGGTTTCCTATCATGTACCTTATTTAAAGGCAATTGAAAAGATTTTCCATATTGCCACAATGGCTGAGGCATGAGACCTGGAAGTTTCTCTTTTTGAAGAGTTGTCCCTGGGATCCCTTCCGAAGACTTCTTATCCTGTAAGTGTGGGCCAGAACTGAACTCTGTAGATTTTATATCTTGAAGTTTTGCTCCCAAAATCAGCTTAGAATATTTTACATCTTGCAACTGAGGAGCTGAGTTGAGCTTCACAAATTCCCCATTTTGGAGCTGTGTCTCTGGTGTTAACTCAGGCGTCACATGATGTGACTTCTGACCAAACTCTACAAATTTCTTATCTTGAAGCATTTTCCTTTGAACAAACTCAGATTTTTTATCTTGTGTCTGTGGTCCAGAACTGAAGTCTGTTGATTTTACTCCTTGAGGTTTTGTCTCAGATTTTACACTTTTAAGCTGTTGTCCTTTAGACTTTACACCTTCAAGTTTTAGACCCATGAGCTGCTCAGAATATTTTACATCTTGGAAGTAGGGGTCTGAGTTCAGTTCTACAGATTTCATGCCTGAAAATTTCTTCCCCTTGGTCAAATCAGGTTTCTCACCTTGTAACTTTGGACTGGGTTTGAAATCTATAGATTTCATACCTTGAAGCTTTTCTTCTGGAATGACTTCAGATTTCTTAACTTCTAAGCATGGTCCAGGACTAAAATTCACAGATTTGAGATCTTGGACCTTTATACCCATGATCATCCTGGAATACTTCAGATCTTGTAACTGTGGGCTTGATTCAAATTCTACAGATTTCACTTCTTGAGGATTTATCAAAACTGGTTCAGATTTTGTGTCTTGCAACTGTGGCCTAAGTTTAAAGTCTGTCTTGACACTTTGAATCTTGGTCCCCATGGTTAAATCAGTAAATGATGTACCTTTTGATAGTGAGCTGGGTCTTAATTTACTACATTTCATATATTGGGACTTTGTTTCAGGAGTCAAGTTAGAACATTTTACACTTTGCCACTGGGGCTCAGAGTTGAACTCAGATTTCATACCTTGAGACTTTGTTGGAAGAGCCATTTCACTTTTCAACTCTATGCCTTTATCTTTTTGTAATTGTGGCCTTTGGCATAATATTCCATATTTCACCCCTGGAAGCTGTGACTCTTGTACAAACAGAGATTTCCCATCTTGAAGCTGTGTTCCCAGGGATGACTCTAAGACTTTCAATTCTTGTGGCTGAATTCTTGGGGTCAATTCAGAAGATTTCACATCTTGTGAATGAAACCCGGGTTTTAACGACATTGGTTTTCTATCACTAAGGTTTGATCTTGCGGTTGAGTCACACGATTTCGTACTTCTCAGTTGCAGCTCAGATTTCAAATCAATAGGTTTGAACTTGTGAGGCTGATGTTCCTGGTCTGACTCTGACACTGCGGGTTGTCTACCTCGTAGCTTTGGCCTTGTACTCAACCTAGATGTCATTACATCTCTTGATTGTACTGTGGCCGTGACATCTTGAGATTGTGACCTAGGATTCAGAATAGATTTCTTAACTTTGATCTCAGGCACTGGTATCCATTTAGTACATTTTCTGTTTACACGCTGTGGTCCATGACTTAACTCCACAGTTTTCACACTTTGAGGCTGTGGCTCTGGGGTCGATGAAAATTTTTTCCCTTTCTGTAGGTCTGGTCCTAGGGAAAATGCAGGGGTTTCCACACAGTTTACTTGTGGCCCAAGATTAAATTCCATTGGTTTTTCACCTTGAAGTTTGGGCCCTAGAGCTATTTCATATGGCTTCATGCCTCCAAAATGTAGGGGTGACATCAATTCTGTAGGTTTGACACTTTGAGATTTTGATCCAAGGTTTAATCCTAAAAACTTCATACCTTGGAACTCAGGTCCTGGTATCCACTGAATAGATTTTGTATTTACAGGCTGTGGTCCGTGGTGTAACTCCACAGTTTCCACACTTTGAGACTGTGGCTCTGAGGTTGATGAAGCAGTTTTCCCTTTTTGTAACTCTGGTCCTGGGGACAACTCAGGGGTTTTCACACAGTGTTCTTGTGGCCCAAGATTTAATTCCATTGATTTTTCTCCTTGGATTTTTGACTTCTTACCTCCCAATTGTGTGAACCACTTCATTTCTGTAGATTTGACACCTTGAGATTGTGACCTACGATTTAATCCTAAAAACTTTGCTCCTTGGTACTCAGGTCCTGGTTTCCACTTAACAGATCTTATCCTTCCAAGCCATGGTCCTTTGTTTAACTCCACAGGTTTCACTCCTTCAAGCGGTGGTGCTGAAGTTGAAGTGAAATTTTTCTGTTGAAGTTCTACTGCCAGGGGCATTGTCGAGGTTTTCTTTTGCTGCAACTGTGGCTCAAGATTAAACTCCACAGGTTTTGCTTCTTGAAGTTTGGGTCTGACAGTCAATTCAGATGATTTCATACCTCTCCACAGTGTGAATGGCTTCAATTCTGTACATTTGGTACCTTGAGACTGTGACCTAAGGTTTGACCCTGCAAGTTTCTCACCGAAGAACTCAGGTATTGGAAGCCATTGAATAGATTTTGTACTTCCAGCCTGTAGTTCTTTGCTTAGCTCCATAGTTTTCACACCTTGAAGCTGTGGCTCCAAAGTTGGTGCCATGGTTTTCACTTGGTACAACTGTGACCCTGGGGTCAACTTGACAGATTTCGTACTTTGTAACTGTTGTTCATATTTGAACTCTTTAGCTTTTACATGTTGAGAAACTGTTTCAGGAGCCAATTCCAATGATTTCCTAGCTTTTGATTGTACCTTAGAGTTTAGTTCTATGGGTTTTATATCTTTAGATTTTGATTCTGGAATTGACTCCAAAGGTGGCATAATTTTTGACTCAAACTCTCTCATCGGTTGGTTGAAATTCACACATTTCCGCTCCGGTGAGCTTACAGGTATCTGGCCATCTTGTCCAGGCTCCAGAGTTAAATCCATAGGTGTCATACCTTGACAGTGTTGTGTTGGGGCTAAATCCACAACGTTTACTTGGATTTCTTGTGGTCTGGCTATGTCCACAGATTTTAGATGATGTTGTTTCAAGCATGGAATAATCTCCACGAATTTTGTATCTTGCACTTGTGGATGTGAAGTCAGGTCCTTGGGTTTTGAGTCTTGTAGTTGAAGCCCCTGACGCACCGCCATGGGCTTAACTTGAAGCAGCGTCTCTCGTGTAAAAGGTACAGAACCCTTTTCTTGCTTCTTTGGTCCAAGTTTCAATTCCATAGCATTTACATCTTGAGCTTGTGTATCACGGGCCAAGTCCACAGTTTTCAAATCTTGACTTTTTGAACCTGGAATCAACTTCACAGATTTCATACCTTCCAACCGGGGACTTGGGGATATCATTGTAGATGCCATCCCCTCTAGACATCGTCCTAGAGTGAAGACCACGGATTTCAGATGATCTGTGATCCCGAAGGTGGTAACTCAGATTTTACAACGTTAAACTTTGAACCTGGAGTGAGCTCCTGGGGTTTCATGTCTCCTGCTTGTAGCCCTGGGGTTACCATCATAGATTTGACTTGTGCTGGCTCTGACTTTGGCTCTAATTGCATAGATTTCATGTCTTCCAAATGTGGCCCTGATGTTAGCTCCACAGATGTCATATCTTCTAACTTTGAGACTGAGATCTGTTCCATGGGTTTTACGTATCTCAAATGTGGTCCTTGGCTCAATTCAGATTCCATACCTTGTGACTGTGGTCTTCTGATTAACTCATGATGGTAGGTACTTGGTAACTGTATCCCAGAAGTCACTGCCATAGATTGTACATTCAGTATCTGTGGCTCTGATTCTAATTTATAAGGAATTTCACCTTTGAAGCTTGGTAGTTCTGTCCCTTGTGTGTTTTATATCTTGTACTAACAACTCTGATTTAAGCCTTTGCCTAGCTGGCTGTGAAGCCATCTCAGACAACTTTACACATTCTAACTGTGGCCCTGAGTTTAACTCTGACAATTTTATACCTTGAAGTTGAGTTCCTGGTGTTGAGTCAAAAAATTTGACGTCTTGTAGCCATGGCCCTGAGTTCAAACCAGCCTGCTTCATATCTTGTGGCCCCATTTGAGTTCTCTTTCCCAATTGGTGATCATGTAGTCCTAACTCTGGAGTCAAAGAATTCACTGCATGAAATGTTGATTCTAGTGTTTGCTCCCCAAATTTGACACCTTGAAGTTTGGGCCCTGAAGTTAATTCAGAAAATTTGACGTCTTGTTGCCACAGCCCTGGGCTTACTTCCTCAGACACCACACCTTGATATTGTAGTTCTGATGCTGGCATCATAGATTTCATACCTTGAAACTCTGACATTTCTGTAGGCAGATCAAGTCGCACATCTTCTACCTGTGACTCTTCATTTAACTGCAGGAATGGTTCTGGTATAAATCCCTGAGCCTTTCTATTTTGAAATGGAATACCTGGTATGAACTGTATATATTTGAAACCTTGATGCTCTGGCTCTGAGATCAAATCAGAAAATCTGACATCTTGCAAGCATGGTCCTAGGTTTACTTCCACAGATTTCACTTGCTGAGATTGTGGTTCTGGAAGCTTTGGAATAATATCTGTTGATCTGAAATCATGCACTGGGGAACATGATCTCATTTCATCAGATTTCACACCATAATGCAGGGAACATGAGATTAAATGCATAGGTTTTTCTTCTTGGTGAACTGGCCCTAGAGATAACTTTGACAATCTGACACTTTGTAACTGTGGCCCTGGAGTCAGTCCAGATTTGATACTTGGCTGCTGTGGACCTAGATTTAAATCCACACATTTCACAGTTTGAGACTGTGTCCCCTCAGCTGATTCCTCCAGGGATAGACTTTGTAGCCCTGGCTGCAGTTTTGGCTTTTCAGGATCTACCACTCCTATAGCTGACTGTTGAGTTAAATTCACAGATTTCTCATCTTGCGTCTGTGACTCTGGATCCATTTTTCTAGACTTCACTTCCTGGAGCTGTAACTCTGAGATCAAATCTTTAACATGTGGTTTGGATCCTACCATTAATGAGGATGATTCAGAGGTTAATTCTACACATTTCAAATTTTGCTCTAATGACTCTGATTTCTCATATTGCACTGTTGGTCTAGGACTCAACTCCAGAGTTCCTGTTTCTGAATATGCTTTAGCCTCCTGCATGTCATCAACTTTAGGTAGTATCAACCCAACACTTTCTGTGTCTTTGTTTTCTGCTTTGAGAGTTATCTTTGGCAACTTGGTAATTTCTGAACACGGTTCTAGATTCAGAGGAATAGACTTCTCACCTAGGGGCTGAGACTCTGGAACCAACATGTCTTTCATATTTTGCACCTCTGATTCTGGTAGCAAATCCACAGTCTCTTCTATTGTGTCTTGAGACTTTGGTGGCTTCCTTACCTGTTTGACAACTAGTGTCCTAGTTTCGTGAATATTTTGGTATAATATTGAGTTCATCTCCACAGATTCTGAGGTTTGGCTTGATGGTGGTGGGACAATTCCTACAGATGATTGTGTCAAACCAACAGATTCTTCCACCTGATGACAAGGATCAGGTGGAAGCAACTTTGCTTCTGTTGCTCCTACTTCTGACACTTGATGTCCTTGGGTCAGTCCCTCAGATTCTGTGAAATGATAACTTGGGTTGGGGCTCAGTTCTAGAGATTTAACTGCGTAAAGGCATGTACTTGGGATACATTCTGCAACTTTCATACTTTCTATCAGTTGAGGAGTTTTCATATCTTCAAGTAATGGAACTGGGCCTACCTTCTCAGAGCTGGTATTTGGTAAACACGGCTTTGGGACCAAGTCCACAGATTTTGTATCTCCCAATGGTGGTCCTGGGGTCAACGCCACTGTTTTTATGTCTTGCTTTAATTCCTGTGGTAGAGCCAAATGAACAGACACGACATCTTGAGACTGTGAACTGAGGATAAAGTCTACAGATTTCTTGCTTTGAAATGGTGGCTCTGGGGCTAACCCAGCAGATTGTACACTTTGTAGTTGTGGTGCAACTGTCAGCTGGACAGATTCCACATCTGGAAGCTGAGACTCTGAGGCTGGCTGCACAGATTTCTCACTTTGCAGCTGTGGTATAGGAGTTGATTCCTCAGATTTCACATTCTTCCAGTGACGTTCTGGGCCCAAATCTGAAGATTCCATAGCTGGGTTAAGCTGTTCATAGTTTACCATTTCTGGGACTAAATCTGTAGCTATGGCTATAGATTTCATACTTTGCAGTCTTGGATCCAGGATTCGTTTCTCAGATTTGACATTTTGTAATCCTGGGGATAAGTCCATAGAATCCATGTCCTTAGGTTGTGGCCCTGAGTCCCCTCCCAAGTATTGTACTTTTTGAGGCGATAGTACAACAGGCACTACTTCAGAGTCTGTAGCTTGATGCAGTGGCTTTTGGTGTGTTTTTATACATTTTGTGTCTTGATCTGGTGACCCTGGGGTTGTCTTCACAGATTCCATTATTTGATTATGTGATTGTGTTTTTGCAAAAGACCCAGGTTTGATTCCCAGCACCCACATGGTGTGTAACTCCAGTTCCAGGAGATCCAACACCGTCTCCTGACCTCTGTGGGCATTGCATGACATCGGTGCACTCACCTACATGCAGGCATTACACTCATGCACATAAAATAAAAATAAGTAAAATATTTTTAAATGAATAAATAAAATTTTAGAAAAAAGTTTAAAAGTTTTCCACTGCCCAGTCTTTCTCCCTCTCTCCCCTTCTCTCCCTCTCTCCCCTTCTCTCTCTCTCTCCCTCTCTCCCCTTCTCTCCCTCTCTTCCCTTCTCTCCCTCTCTTTCCTTCTCTCCCTCTCAAATGCTGACACCTTTAACCCCCTACCCAGAAACTTGTTTCCTGACCTTGCATTTTCCAGATGTTGTAAGATCTGTCGAAGACTCCTGTCTATTGACCAGAACATATATTCCTGAGTCCAGTCCATAGGTAGTCCTGAAATCCTGGATGCAGCAGAGTATGTCAGTGGAATTGAAGTGATGTTTAAGTACCAGTCAATCAACCAGTAAGAACAGAGATTTAACTTAGGAGTGAGATATCTCCTATCACAGTAAAGGAAGTCAAAGAACCAGACGTGTTACTCATAGCGTGTATGGTTAAGATAGTTTGTTAGTAGGACAGTCTAAGGACAAACTACCTACCATGTCACATCAGCATCAATAAACTCCATTGTGGTGCTTTCTTCCAATTGAGAAACTGGTAATAAGAGTGAATAATCTGTTACCATTGTGACTTCTGATGTCGCCTCACATAACCCTACCCCCTTCATGTAGTGATTAAGGAAACAAACGTGAAGTCATGCCCAAAGCCATGAAGCTAATTCGTGGTACAGCTCAGGTATCAAGTTTTTAAAGAAGGATTCTGTACAGTGCAACCTTCTCATTATGTTCTAGCTGTGAGACATGAGCAGAGTGGGACTAATCATAGGAACGGGAAGTTGGAGTGGGGGAAGCAGATCCTGATGCATAGCTTTTCCTTTGAAGATGTCTCCCCAGCATCTATGGCAGAGAAATAAAGGTAACAAACTTCCCTCCCCCAACTCTTGATAGTTAATTTTTGTCTATTGTCCTGTCTCCCGAAATTCTTTCCCATAATTTGAGCTTTACAAAATGGAACGGGGAGGTCTGCGAAAGGAAGCGTGGGCAGAATTATGGCGCTGTTCACATGTCTTTGGAAGCAGCGATGCTGGGAAGAATGGGTACATTCCCCAAGTTACACCCTCTTTTTCACTTTTCTTCCACATGCTCTTAAAGGCTAGAGCCTCAAGCAGATCCACAGTTGATCTGCTATTGCCCCATAAGCTGAAAAGCACGGGATGAGATCATTCTGACCTGTGAGTTTCGTGTTCTTTTTCAAAAGCTTCTTTGAAGTCTAGAGAACAAAATAAGAAATAATAAAATCAGGTTTATAGTCTTTTCTAAATTTTTTTTAATTTTGTATGTAGATAGATTACCATTTAGATGACTGCTTCCTCACCCTAAATTACAGGCTGTATTTATGTCCCAGCAGCCAACACGATAACCAAGAACTCTTAGGAACACTTGTTTGTCTCGATAGGCTTGAGAAGCCTTAAATATAAATATAAATATATAATGGAGTGTACGAAATCGGGTAGGAGTGGTGGGGAGGAGAGACTGGGAGAGGGCCTAAATATGATTAAAATATAAGAAACTCACACACATTCAATTAAAAATTATAAAAGTTCTCACAGAATTATTTAAAATGTTAAGATACTTTTTATATATTGTGAAATTATCAAAGTGTAATTTTTTTAAAATAATAAAAATAAAATATAAAAAAGTCCTGTGAATGGGACTGGACAGATGGCTCGATGGTTAAGAGCACTTACTGCTCTTGCAGAGAATTGGGTTCGGTTCCCAGCATCCGCATGGCAGTTAACAATGGTCTTTAACTTCAGTTGCAGGGGATCCAACACCCTCTTCTGACCTTTGTGATCTCGATGAGATCAAGGCCAGCCTAGTCTGCATAGGGAGTTCCAGGCCTTCTGTGACTACAGGGAGACCTTGCCTCATGCCTCAAAAATATTTTTTAAAAAAATCCTGTGGTAAATGTAACAGAAGCATATCAGTGATCACAGAAGACCATGATTAAGTTCCTGAGAGAAGGGAAGAATTACTCCATAAATTGCCATATGTGTTGGAGTTTAAAGACTGAGTAGTTTAGGTGGAAAAGCCCATTGTAAGCAAGCGAGCACATCCTTGAGAGGAACAGTGTATTGTGATTGTCACGGATTGTCACGTGCAGTTTCGCTGCACTGTGGTAGATGAGACTGAAAGAAAAGTAGAAGAGGGCATTTCCATGTTACTCTGTCAGAATTTCCTAGCAAACACCAGCGATACAAACTAACAAGTATAAACTAAGAAGTACAAAACACCTGGGGTTTTGTAAAGATGCTCCCAAACATTTTAAAGGCAGTGGTGACAATTATCACCATCTCAGATAAAACAAATTTTTACTCCTCTTTGAATCAGGGCACCAATTCTCAGAGTGCATCAAATGAGCCTGGGACGGTTACTGGGAACTTTGTATGTATGTTCATGATTCGTCAATCCAGACTCTCACTCAGCTAAATGCCCATAGGCAGTTTCAAGAGTTTTACATTTATTTTATGCTTAGTCATGCATAATTTATGTCAATAATGGATCATTGATTAAAAATAAAAAGCAAAATAATATTGAGGTATAGGTAATATGCCTACATAGGATTGTTCTATACATTTATCTCCAAAAGATCTGTGCATATCACAAACCAAAGTAAGCTGAAACTTTCATCTCAAAATATCTAAAAATGTTGAATAAAACATGGCATCTTTTTAAAGGCAGAATTTAGTTCCTGTGAAAATAAAAGAAAAAAATCACAACGAAAGCAGCGTTGAGAACTTTTCAAACTGGAACCCTGGAGTCTATTGATAGGACTTCTGCACACCTCAACTGCTGCTTAGGAACCTTAGTCACCTCCATCCTTTGAATGAAAACATATATACATATGTATGCATAGGAATTTTACTTCAGTAAAACTCTAAATATATAATTTAAAATAATAAAATATATTCATAATAGTAATAAAAACAATAAACTATCAAGGTATTAAATTAACCAATAACACAGAAGACCTTCATGTATAAAGTATAAAACTTTAATAAAGGACATAGAAGGTGATCTGAATAAATGGAAAGATATTTCAGGCTCTTGGCTAGGATGATTTTAATTATAAAAATGTCATACTCTTCAGAATAAATTAGTCTTTAAGGCATACTTAGTCCATCTATCTGATGGAATATTCCAAGACTTATAAACTTTAAATTTTATGTAACAAAATAAAGATCTGCTAATTGCTAAAAGCAACCAAAGGAGGAGCTTGCTGTGCCAAAAGCTAAGACATGCAACAAAACTATTCTGAAGGAGCTGGAGAGATGGCTCAGCAGTTAAGAGCACTGGCTGCTCTTGCAGAGGACCGGGGTTCAATTCCCAGTACCCATATGACAGTTAACAATCACCCTTAACTCCAGTTCCAGAGGATCTGACGCCCTCTTCTGACCTCTGTGGGCACTGCATGACACTGGTGCACTTACGCACATGCAGGCAATACACTCAGACACATAAAATAATAAATAAGATGTTTTAAAACTATTATTAGTAAGGTCAGAAACAGCAGCCAGAATAAAAACGCTGCAACAGAATCATGTCTATATGGCAGAAGGAAGAGAATTCCATAACAAGAAAATTATTCTATAGCTGTGATGGTTAGCATTAATGTTAGCTTGACAAAGTCTAGAATCACTTGGAGATGGGCCTCTGAGCATGCCTATGGGGTATCATCTTGATTACATCACCTAAGGTGAGAAGACTGGCCCACTGTGAGTGGGATCCTGCACTATAGAAATAGAAAAAGGAGCTAAGCAAGCACCCATCCCTCGCTCTCTGCTTTCCGACAGCAGAGACCCTGTGACTGGCTGCCTCACACAGCTCCAGTGGCTGGGACTTCCTCTGCAATGATGGACCATGGCCTTGAACTGTGAGCTGAAATGAACCCTTTCTCCATGAAGTTGCTCTTTTCAGGATATTTTGTCACAGGAAAAGTGGACACAGAGGTGGACTCTAAGAGGATCAAGAGCTCAGGTGGGCTGGGTATAGTGACACACGCCTTTGGTCCCAGCATTCTGGAG